>CM062816.1:1015583233-1016963418 GCA_031772625.1 Pinus tabuliformis | reverse complement strand
GAAAATGTTAAAAATGAACTTTACGGTTGGTAAGTTTTCTGTTATTTAAAACCCTGTCCAGTGATTCAAACCCGACCCACCAGTGCAAATTATGTACAAAGTGCACCACGATTTTTTAATTAAAAACCCTACCACGATGCACCATGTTATGTGTGCACTGTGGCATTTCAAAACAGGAATAGCACTAGAGTGCTTCGTGGGAGTATAACACCGAAATGATGAAAATGAATTTTATGACCGACATTTTTTAAATTTAACCTTTGTCTAGTGCTATCGAGTAGTATACGCATCGGTGCTCTGGTTTCACCTAGTGCACCGCTATTTTTTAAATTAAAAACCCTACAACGGTGCACCATGTTGTATATGCACTAGGCATTCGAAAAAGGTCATAGCATTGTGGTTTGTGGACTGTAGCACCGGAATGGTGAAAATGAATTTTATGATCGGTATTTTTTAAATTTAACACTAGTTTGGTGCTATCGAGTAGTATATGCACCAATTCTCCAGAGTTACTTAGTGCACCATTATATTTTATTTAAAAAAAAATAACCCTCAAACGATGAACCATTGTCTATTAAGCATTGGGACGTATAGTTCTATTAATGTCACTGATGTTTATTATACGAGTAGCACACCGATGTTTTTTAAATTAAAAACCATGCCATGGTGCACTATGTGTTTAGACACCGAGGCTTTCGTAAAAAGGGGAAGCATCGGTGATTTATGTGAGTAGAGCACCAAAACGGTGAAAATGAACTTTACGACCGCATTTTTTTCAAATTTAACCTCTGTCTGGTGTTATTGAATAGTATACCCACCAGTGTGCCTTATATACGTAACGCGCTGTTGTTTTTATTTGTATAAAAAATAACCATGTACAACGCACCATTTTCTATTAAGCATCGGGTCCTTTAGTTAAATTAATGGCACTGATGCGTATAATATAAGAAGCACACCGCCATATTTAAATTAAAAACCCTACAACGGTGCACCATATTGTTTATGCATCGGGGCATTCATATACGGGTTCACACCAGGGCGTCATGAGAGTATAACACCAGACTGGGCAAAATGAAATTTACAACCGATTTTTTTTAAAATTTAACCATTTTCCGATGCTATCGAGTAGTATACGCACGGGTGCGCATTATGTACTTAGTGCACCATCATTTTTTTAATTTTTTTATAAAAAAACAAGTTTGCCACGTGCACCATATGTTATTAAGAATTGGTGCGTATAATTAGGTAACACACTAGTGCTTTCGTATATTATAGAGGCACTGTTAAAAAACATCTGCCTGCCCAACTTCACTAGTGATCTCTGCTAAAAACATATTTTTGGACTATTTTTATAGGGGATTCCACAAAAACCTCAGCTATAGGGTCTTTTCCTTGTAGTGAAACTTATGTTTAGTATCAAAGTTGTATTTTTGGCTTTAAGGGGACACCTTTACTACTAAGGGTATGGATAATTTTTTGTAGAATAAGTTTATCTTAGGTGTGTGATAAACCTAGTATATGAAAGGTAGGGTGGAGCCCCTATGTGAGTCCTATTGCTTAAGCCTGCATGCCTGTGTTCGTCATCTCCCAAGTTCTTCACATAGGCATTTTTTACTTTTGTTGCTCCGAATTCGTTTTCTTTCTGATTGATCTATCCATAATCACATGGCTCATCGGACAGATAGCCTGCCATGGCTAATCCAACCCCGAATCCCCTTTTTTCAAAGGATATTGTCGCTTTCAACTCTCTTGTCACTAGAATCCTAAAGTTTCAAAATCATGCCCAATCTTGTTTCATGAAAAATCTCGATGAAATTCTTAAGGTGGAGATCAACACACCCCATGCCTAGATATGTGCTCTCTAGCTTGCAAATCATAGCCTAATTGGCCATTTCATGGGGCTATGGCCATCTCCCCAAAGTGTTCATTCCTGGGTGGAAAATAATTGGAAACCCCTCATCACAAGAGATGTTGTTTCTTCCTTCTTTGGTAAGGTTTTTTTTCCTTTTTACTTCGAAAATAAGTCAGATCGAGATTTGATATTTAGAAGCGAACTATATTTTATGGGAGCCTAGGGTTTATATTTGGATAGATGGAACTCTAAATTCAACCCAGATTGTGATATTCCCACTGCAGTTCTAGTCTCGTTGAAACTTCCTTATTTGCCTTTGCATTGTTGGAACAATGCAACCTTCAGGCTAATCAAGAACTCGCTGGGCAAGTATATTGACTGTGCAAAACCAATGGATGGGTTATTTTCTTGTGCAAGAATCTATGTTGAAGTGGATCTGGAGAAGGGTTTGTTGGCAACAATTAATCTTTGTATGGACAATTGGTGCCATGTCCAAGAATTTGATTATAACCAACTTCCATTCAAATCCAAAGTTTGTAATGAATATGGACACTTTGCAAGAGGTTGTCCAAAATATTAAATGCCCCAAAAGAAACAAGGAGAGAAGAATGATCAATGGCAACAAGCGAAAATAACAAAAGGGACCAATAAACAGCAACCCCAAGAGGCCATGGTGAATGAAAAATACCCTCCCAAAGATAATCAGGGCTTGCGACCTTTGGGTCCCTCATAAAGCAAATCTAATCATGTGGGAAAACCTGATGGAGGTAGAAATCACTATGAGGTTCTTTCTCGATCTATAGAAGTTGGTAAATCCTCTCAACCAGTTGATCAAAATCCCCCTCCATAAAAGGAGAATGAATTTCCTCGCAACCTCAGACATGCCCCCACTTATAACTCTCTTGTAGTAGAAAGCATGTGAGGTCAACACTAAAGATCAATTAGAAGGAGAAGAAGATGATTTGCTTTAATCGAAAGAGACCGTCGGCCCAGGAAGCAATGCTAGTTTAGCTAATGAAAAAATTGAAAGAGAAAAAGAAGGGAGGCAAACAGCAGAACTTGTCAATTGGGTCACAAATATAGCAGGAAAATTAGGTTGGAACAAGCTGAAAAGGATAAAAAACTACGTTTCTAGCAAATTATTCCCTGTCAGTTAGCAGATCATGGAAATAAGCAAGGTTGGGGGAAGGAGCATCAATAGGCCCCAACAAGGGGAATTGTTATCCAAGGGTAAATGATGAATATAGTCTCCTAGAATTACAGGGGTTTAGGATCTAAAAAAATAATAGGATAAGCAAAGTCCTTGGTCTACAAAGAAAAATTGTTTGTGGCCCTCTTCTAGAAGACAAAAAATTCTAAGAGTAATCTCTCTCAAAAGAAATATAAAAATTGGAAAATAAGTAGTATGATAGTAGTCAGATCTCGCAGCATCTGGAGGTATTTATACCATGTGGGACCTAAATCAGTTGCATCTTTCGAACATTATGAAAACCAAGCAAGCATTGGATTTCTACCACTTTCAAAATTCTGGAAATCCATCAGGTATGTATTGTAATAAATTTAAATATGCCAATACATTTTATAGAAAAACAAGAATGTTGGAGATCGTTAATCAATTTCAAGGATTGAAAGTTTGGGAAATATGTATTTTAGGAGGGTAATTCAACACCACTTTAAATATGTCCCTCCACTCTTTCATTCTCCCATAGAATGGCTTTGATCACATACCCATTCATCTCTCTCTCAACTCACTTCCTTTTGAACTACCATCTCTCTTTGAATTATGGTCTCGTTCCCTTCTTATTCTCCCCTCTCTGGTCCATGTCCCTTGGATTTTGTGAACTTGTTAAGTCCTTTTGATCTGAATGGGTCGAAAGAAATTCAATTGTAATCTAGGCAACAAAGATAAAAAGGTTAAATAAATGCATTAAATAGTTCTTGATCAAAGGAAAAATTTAGCGTCAACACTCAATCTTAGAATTGTAACAACAAATGTCCTCAATTTAGCATGAGTTACAAACAACTACAATATCGAAAAGCGTCCTTCACAGAGTAGCAGAAACTTTTAATGCCTACCATCTGGAATTACGAAAATAGTAGGAATATTGGCACCTTAAATATTGAATTCTTTGGCTTCAATTAGGGGATCGAAACACTAATTTTTTTCACAAACAAGAAAAATGCAAGGAAAGCAAGAATAACATCACATGGATTCAATTTCAAGGACAAATGATCTCATAATTCCAAGCCATCAAAGAAGAAACTACTTCCTATTATAGAATCTTGTATCAAGACATTGACACTGGAGATCCTAAGGATGAGGACTATATGTTGGAAAATGTCCCTCCATTAATTTCTAAAGATATGAACAACCATCTTAAAGTAGAAGCTTCAATGGAGGAAATCAAGACCGTGGTATTCTCCTTCCACTCGGACAAGGCTTTGGGACCTGATAGATTCATCACTAATTTCTACCAAAATTATTAGAAGGTAATCAACAAATATCTCTATAGAATGATAATATATTCTCTCAAGAGTCTCTATATGGGCGGAGGTATTAACTCCTCCTTTTCAGCCCTCGTCCCCAAGGAATGGAACCCTTTTACTTTCTCCATATTTTGTCCCATTTCTCTCTGTAATGTCTCCTACAAATTTATATCTAAGATCCTGGCTTCATGGATTAAAAGAATCCTTCCTCGGCTCATTTCGGTGAACCAAGTAGGTTTTATCCTAGGCACGCATATTTTTGATAATATAATCCTTATTCAAGAAGTAGTGGATTCAAGTTGGAGGTGAGGGGATCGAGCTATGATTATTAAACTAGATATTGCCAATGCATTTGATCAAGTAAACCATGGATATATTTTCAAAGTAATGAGGAATATGGGTTTTGATGAAAAAAATTATTCAATGCGTAGCATTGTGCATTAACTATCCATGGATCACCCCTCTTTTCAATGGAAGAGAAACCAATTTTTTTAAATCTTCTTGGGACCTGAGGTAAGGTTTCCCACTTTCCCCCTAGTTGTGTATTATTTTGCCCTATTCATTGAGCAGACGCCTGGAGATCAAAAGAGTGGCCTCTAATCTTTTAGGCATCAGATTCATAGCTGGAATCAAAAGCATTAACCATGGTCAATTTGCAAATGACATTATTCTTCTGGGAGGTGCCTCTTTGGCGATTGCAAGAAGATTTAAAATAGTTCTAGACAGGTTCTTAACGGACTCAAGGGGCCTAACCAATGAAGTGAAAATCCGAATTTTTACACAGAACACATCTCTACACACATGCATAAGAAAATAGTAGATGTTTTGGTTACAAGGTAAATGGGGATTGGCAAGAATTCAAATATCTTGGTATTCTGATTTACCTTAGGAAAATGTCTCCTAAATCATGGCAGCAAATTTGGATAAAATAAAACTAAAGATGGAAAATTGGGGAGTGAGATGGCTTAATGTTGTTGGGAAATTGATTATTTTTAAAGTCATCCTTTCAATTATTCCCATTGACGAGTTCTCTGCTTTGTTAGCACCCAAAATATGTTTTACCAAAATAGGTGCCTTCCTCAGGAAATTTTTTGTGGGAAGGAGGAAAATCTGAGGCCAAAAAGCTTCAATTGGTGAATCAGCAGACTATTAGAGACCCAAAACCTCATGGAGGGTTAAGTATTTGGGATCTCTCCCTGATCAATATTGTGATGGGAGCCAATAGTATAATGGAGGCTCAAAACACAATCTAACTTGTGGTGGGTTCAATTGCTTCAAGTAAAATACCTCCAATATCATGAATCTAGGCATGGGGATAGAAAAGCTGACATGATTCTCCGATCTGGAAATTGGTCTTTGCATCCTCTTCTCTAATTAAATATCACCTATGTTGAATTTCGAGAAATGGAATGGAAGTCAATATTTGGAAGGACTCTATCCTTGGTCACCTCCCGTTGGGTCAACAGGCTTCTCTTCATCCTCTAGAAGAGAATATAAACCAAGAAGGTACCATCACTCTTGCCCAACTTTCAGATTGGGGAGATGTTGGTCAATGGATTGGTTAGAAGTTGGATATCCTCCCTGACAATCTTCAACCATCTTAGGAGTTCCTGAATAGAAAACGTGTCAGGTTGTGCCCCACTCAATCTATCTGTAAAGGACAAGCTCGATTGGAGGTCCTCCCATTACTTAGTCAGATATGGCTACAATGTCCTTATATTTAATTCTTTGATCCCCAAAAATTCTCACCATGGAGAAATATCTAGAGAGTTAATGTAATCCCAAAGGTAAATTCATTTTTTGGATTCTTTCACACACACAAAAAATAGTTTTGCTGAAAATCTTTGTAAACGTGGCATAGTTGGTCCCTATAGATGTCCCTTGTTTGATAAATTGGAGGAATTCACACCTTACCTCTTTCTTTTGTGCTCTCAATGAAGGTTGTTTGGGCCTCTTCTCTTGGCCCTTTATTCCCCAGAATCCAACGGCCCTCAAATATCCAAAAAAAATTCTCCTCTTCGCACAAATCCTATATGGACTCCCTTCAGACCAAATATTCCCTAAAATAAATCTAGGTTTGCTCTCCCTAAATATCTTTGTTGGAAAATCTAGCTAGCCAGAAAAAAATATCATTTTCCGAAATACTCCAATCCCAGCGAAATCTTCGACAATCAAATTGCTCTCCTTTTGTTTTGAAAATAATTTTCCATCCCTGGAATGATCTAGGTGGATATTGGTGGCCACCCGCCTATTCCACCTATACCTATGGTTGGTTTCATCCATTTCCTTGTTTATTGCAACATTTACTAGTTTTCGCAGTTTTTTCGGGTCCCAAACTTCCGGAGTAGTTTTGACCCCCTAAATGGCATTTTTTTAAGGTCAAGTTGCAACAAATCTGTAGTAATCAGAAATATATTTCCAACAAGGTATCATATGCCCCAAACGGAGATAATAGGACCAAGTCACGACCCCGGGAAGTTGGCTACCCAACTAACCCCAACGAGGCCCACAAACTCTTGGCATTCCATCTCCTGGGGTTAGGGTTTTGGTTGTTTAGGGTTTTCCCTTGTTGTTCAATAATAAATAGGCCCTTGAGCCTCATTGTAACATAGTTCAGAGGCATGTAGCCACCACATATCTTCTTAGAGATAAGCTACCATCACCCGAGCTAGTTTTATTTCCATTCTGTTCATAAGCATATTTCAGTATTTGATATTAATGAAATGAAGTGTTATTTTTGCTTAATCTTTGTATTTATGGTTATATCTGTAATTGGTTACATTCCTGTTTATATTTAGATCATGTACCCTTCTCTTGATCGTCTTAAATAAAGCTGGCTCTTGCCCTGGATCGCCTCTCCTCCAATCCTTCCTTCTCTCCCCTTGATCCAGGCAAGCTAATCCTCAATTGGAAGTTGCGATGTCTCCACAAGAATTTGATGAATGGAAGCTCCAAGCACGACAATGGATTTTACAATTTGATGGCACATCCAAGCGCAACCTAGGGATGGCAGGAGGGGGAGGGATATTAATAAATCCCGAAGGAAATATTGTGGATAAATTCTCCTGGGGTCTTGGACAAAAGTCTAACAATCAAGCCGAAATGTATGGGCTCTTCCTGGGAGTCTCTCTTGCTCAAGAACGTGGCATCAAAGACATAATTATTCTGGGTGATTCTTTCATAATAATTCATTATTTGATTATTGGCTCCCCCCCCCCCCACCACAAAAGATAATACCCTAAGTCTCTTATTTCATCGAATAAACATAATCCTCCTCTCTTTTTCCAATACTTCCTTTTTCCACATTCTTAGAAACCTTAACTCCAAAGTTGATTCTCAAGCCAACAAAGCTTGTCTTATGCCTTAAGGACAAACTAAAATTAATGGTGTAATAGGGAATGTTTTAATCCCCTAAAGGTTTCTATGATTATTCCCCTTATGATTCCATATCCTCTATTTTACCCCTTAATGCCTTTGTACCCCTCCCCTTATCCCTCCCTTCCCTCTAGACCTGAATACACATGCTTAGTGGCACCTATTATCTCCCTTATATCTATCATGATGATCCCCTATCAGTATTACATGGCTAATACTGGCTTCTCGCTCCATGAAAGCCTGCTATCCTTAAATTCACCTGTGCGGAATATACAGTCATGTTGTCTTGAATATCAAAAAAATTATGTTAGCATCCCCTTGGATTGTCTCATAATTATTTCTTTGTATATGTGCACGAACCAATTATTTTGAGTCAATGGCTTGGCTGTAGTTCCAATGGTGCAAGGATAATAAATACCACTACGGGAGCCCTGGGTTAATTACTTATTCTTTGTGGTGTTGGTTTAGATCTAATAACTCCCGATGGAATTCAGAGTGGTTCTTCCCTGTCATCAACATGGCATCTAGATGTTGGAACTTATGGAAGATTTGTGATGAGGTTCGTGCTTGGTTGAAGGTTTTTCTCCTTCGATTCAATCTAGTGGGGGCGCAACATCACTGCAGTTGGGTTTTGTGGCAATTTGGCCTCTTCGGATTGAAGGTAAGTCTCCAAATTATCAATTTCTTGAGAACATTTTTTAGTGAAAGTAAGCTTTCAACCTTTAATTTTATCTCAATCCTCACCCTAGTGGTGATTCAGGTTGACAGTTGCCCTGTATTCTCGTGCTCTGAGTTTAGAAGCCACACTTCCCCTATCAATAGTGTTTGCATGTTTTCGCATGGGAACTTTCTTGGCAAAGCAATTTCTTTTGACAATTCTCATCAGCTTTCTCTCTACAATTTAGATGTTGTATCCCCTCTCACTTGGTACCTGCATATTCTTGACACAACTATGGATTATGACTCCTCAAAATCCCAATATTAAACTTCTACAATCTGTGATAATTGTTGGAAGGAGCATGAAACTATTAATATGGAAACCTATGATTTGAATGTAGGGATGTATCAATAACAGACGTTTGAGAGCAATCGAATTTACACAATTCTAGCTCTGTAGCAAAAACAAATTCACATGGAAGATGAGATAGATGCTTTGAGAAGCATTATCATGGGCCTAAAGTTACATGTGAATCATACGATCGGCACTTCTCTAGATCCCCCTCGTGGCATAGACCTCAACAGGCCTCCGGATCTTGAAGATTAATCACTTTTGTCAAATATACACTACTCTGAAAATAAGAGTATCGATAGGATGAGTCTAGAAGGCAAATAGGTTCATCTGGAAAAGGAATGGCTCATGGGTTTCATACAGAGCAAGTGGAAGGAGAAGGTGGATCTGGAGCCTTTCTGAGAAAATTTTCATACACAGCTCTCTCTTGGGCGACAAATCTTCACCCGATTCCGTCCCATTTCTATTCTTGTGGACATTCATATTTATGAGGGTTTTATACCCGGAAGGGTTCACGCTGAAGACTCTGAGGGTTATATGAGATGTCAAGGTTGAAGCCAAAGCTATTCGGTGGTGTCTGGTTTATCATCAAGTCATGGAGTCGATCCTTCAGAATGAGAAGGAGCGCTTGAAGATCACCGAGGAAATAATGTCTCTGCTGCTTAAGCTTGATACAACTCAGCTTGCTCTCACCTTAGTTGCTGGAGTAAAAGTCCACGCTAGCAATTTCTCTCTTGTTGATACTGTCTCCGACACAGCAGCGTCTAGATCCGCCACAGATACCACCGTAGCGCTCTTACTGCAATCAGATTTGGACATGCATAGGTCAAATCTAGAGTCCTTTGTATTTTTTGACACTTTTTCGAAGGCAGATCATAGCCTATTAACAAATTCACCCCTCCAACAAGAGAAATGCACCTGTATGAGTTGGATCTAGTGATAGGCATGCATCCGGATAATTTTCCTAGAAGGGCTTCAAGATGTGGCAATGAGGTAACCCCACTGCTCTCCTCACAAGTTGAAGACAAGAAGGGGGTAGGGCACTCATATAAATCTAAGGAGGATGGCTATGATGTCCCAACAAGGCTGATTCTAATGAAGGAGAGGGAATCAAACTACCCAAATCTATTAGATCCAACACACCATTTAGCAGATCAAGCTTTGTTAAGGCTAGATCTACCCAACACAGACCCAGATTTGATACAAATATTCATTAGAACTTTGCAAGGAAGGATTGTCTGCATGCAAATCTGGAAGGGGAGGATGATAAAGGAACTAAAGTATGACATCCAAGCTCATATAGGTATAGTTGAAAATATTCAAAGTTTGATATATGTAGGACAAATTATGCAATGAAATTACACTGCACAAGACTATGGAATTGTCATAGATTCAACCATCATTCTAAATTTGAGATTGAGAGGAGGATGTTCTGGATCTAGCTCAAAGGGAAAGGTTTCCTTTAAATATGATGTCAAAGGGAAGGGAGAAGCCAACACCAAAGCAGCACCACCATCAAACCTACCCGGACCTTACATAGTTGAGCAAAAATCACAGATCCCAGCCTTGACAATTTCTCTACCTGAGTTAAATAAGCTTTGTGCAGATTTCCATACTAAGGCTATCATATGTAGATTCAATGGTTTTTGGCCCAAATCAGATGCATTACACCAATGGATCTATACCACATGGACTACAAATTGTGATATCCATCTATGCTCTAAGGGTTTCTTTATTGTCAAATTTGACAGAGTCAAAGAGAAGGAATATGCACTCAATGAGGGACCATGATTATGGGGAAACACAGTACTATTCATGATCCATTGGTTCCCGAGATTTGATTCCACTAATATGGTGGTATCTAAAATACCAGTCTGGGTCAGGATACACAATCTCCCACTACATTTCTGGCATCCCAAAGTATTAGAATGAATTGGGAATTCAATAGGCAAATACCTCAAGACAGATGCGGAAAGAGACTCAAGAGGTATATTCACTTTCGCCAGAATATGTGTTGAGGTAGATCTTAGTCAAGGACTACCTGACATCATTATTCTTATCCATAACAATATACAGTGGACTCAGCCACTAGATTATGAAAATAAGGCATTCCATTGTCGTGGCTTCCAACAAACATCTCAACATCTCAGCACCTGCCCACATGCCAAAATAGACACCAAAAGAAATAAGAAACCATCACAAAAACCAAAAGGTTGGCAACGCATAGAGCATCCAAATGAAACAACAGAAGAAGAGGAGACAACAAAGAACACTGCAGACAATATCGAGCAGACTGATCAGATCAATCCACAGAAGGACAACACAGAGCACAACTCAGCATTTAATACAGCAGCCAAACAACCCTTTGCAGCAAAATCAACAGCAAACAACAGGGAAAGAATTTAGTGGCAGTAAACAAATCCATGGATCAGAGGGATCGGATTCGGACAAATAATATCTTACTAATACTAATGAGAATCAAATGTCTATTGTAACTTCCACTCCCAACACTGGTGGTTGGCAAAAAGTGGAAAAGAAGAAGGGTAGGAAAGAATAGATTAGTCTCTTATGGATTTTGAGAAATCAGGACCTTCTATTACTCCATATGCTCATTAACATCTACAACATGTAATTTTGATCATTTTTAATGAATAAAATTACGATTTTTCCACGAAAAAAAAGTATCAGTAGGATTGGGAATTTTTGTTGAAATATAGCTATGGGTAATTAGAATCAAATTGTCATTCTGGATGCTTTTGAACAAGTTTATCATGTAATTCTCCCAGGTATTTGTTAGGCACGGATTTAATGAAAACCAATACTCATTTCTATTAAAAAAAAAACATAAACCTAGTTTTAGTGGGAGCTTTTGTGGTGGTGATTATTGTGTAAAAGGGCATGACAAGAAATTATAAAAATCAATTTTGAGAAATTTAATGGGTAAATATTTGAGATAATAAAACTCAATATGGAGGAACTTCTTGTAAATAAGGAATGGTGTTTTGTTGTGGATCTTGATAATGCATTTATGAGTGTGTCAACTAAAGAATAGACAAAGTTGGATAGGAAAACAAAGAGTGATCCATTTGTTCCTTTCAAGTTTAGTGTTATGAAATGTAATAGGAGAATCTATAGCCAAGGTTTTATGGGATGAGTTATAGGATTTTTATCGGTCCAAGTCCCTAGTAAACAAACATTTCCTTCAAAACAAATTGCACCTCCTAAGAATGAAAGTTGGAGACTTTGTGTGGAGAATCTAAATGCTTTTAATATTGTTGTGTGTGAATTATTTCTATCGATATTAAAATTTATGATGAAGATAAGTGGATTTGTATACTAGGTTCTTTCCAGATTCATAAGATAGTCTCAGTGTAGCTATTGGCAATAATGTGACCACATTGAAGTTTGATGAAGTGGTTTCATCCTTTCTATCTAGAGAAATGAAAAAGAAAATCATGGATGGTTAGAGCACCAAGTTCCTGAAAAAAAATAAAAATAAAAAATAAAAAAAATAATAAAGATAAAAATGATAATAAAAATAAAAATAAAAAATAAAATAAAAAAATTGATGGGAGGGAGATCTAAACCTATGGGTCCTATATAATATAATATTTAATGAATTGCTAGAAATGTGGTAAAGTTAGGCATTAAAAAAAGGAGTGTGCATCTAAAAATATTGATAAAGGAAGAGGCTTGATGTTATTCCTTCCATATAAGGGAATACCTTCTCAAAGCATGGAGGGGATGTGTACTTGGCTTCGACAAGCACATATTCAAATCATGATGTATGGTTGAGTGAACTAGGTGTTTCTATTCATACGACTCCTCATATTGTGAATATGAAAAGTATAATGGAGTTCATGTTTCCTTAAAAATGGCTCGACAATGAGAATAACAGGGCATGGAAGAGTTAAGTTGTTACCCAAGAATGAAGGATGATCTCTTAGACGAGCTACACGATGCTAAGTCCTTCTCCAAACTTGATCTTCACTTTGGTTATCATCAAATTTGCATGAAGGAAGAAGATATCCTTACAATTTCTTTCCATGGTCACAAAGGTCATTACACATTTGTGGTGACACCTTTTGATATTTACAACGTACCTTTCACTTTTCAGAGCCTTATGCACAAATTAATTTGACCCCTTTCACACCATCTTGCTTCAGTCTTCTTTGATAACAACTTGGTCTATACCAAAGCTTGGGAAGCAAATGTGGCACTTTAGGATCAAATCTTACAACTCCTCCATAATCACTAATTGTTCCTCAAATGTTCTAAATATACGTTTGTTGTCTTCGAAGTGGAACATCTGGGACATATGGTGAATGGGTAGCTTATGTGTTGATCGTACGAAGATTTAGGCCGGTAAAAATTGGCCTCACAACAAGACCCTCAAACTTTTTTAGGGATTTCTTGGCCTTATAAGAAATTGCAGGAAATTCACACATGGCTATGGTAAAAAAATTCTTCCCCTCACCACATTTCTCAAAAATAATTTATTCAATTGGAATGAGGAGGCTAAACAAGATTTTCAAGTTTTAAAATATATTGTGTACTACCATAGTTCTAGCCAAGCTTGCCTTCATTAAGATTTTGTCCTGGAATGGAACATCTCTTACAAATAAATTGGGGTAGTGCAAGAGGTACATATGTTGGAGTTCACTAGTAAGAAATTATGTGATAGAAACTTGGGAAAATCCACTTATAAAAATGAAATGTTGGTTATTCTTCATGAATTTTTTTGTTGCATTCTCACTTAATTAGGTGTTGTTTCGACATTAAAACAAGGTACTGCAAATTGAAATATTTATTGGAACAAAGTTTGTCCCCCCTAGAGAAGCAAAAGTGGGCCACTAAAATGTTAGACTATGATGATGAGGTCATCTACTAGAAGGGAAAGGCGACTGTGGTGGTTGAATGTGACATTTTTTATCGCAAAAAGAGAAACATCTAAGTTCCCTTGAACATTACAAATTTTGCCTACTATAGCCACAATGCAAAATTACATTCATGTGGATTTCTTTGTGGAGTTACCAAAATTAGTTGGAAAATAAATGATCATGGAACTTGATGGAATTTCTAATTATTCTCAATTTTCTTCTTTACAAATCCCATTCAAGGCCTACTCGATAGAATAATTATTCATGGACAATATTTTTAAACTCCATGGCATGCCTAAATTAATTGTGACTAATTATGGCCCCACCTAAACTAATAATTTCTAGCAAGAGTTGTTTCAACTTCAAGGTACCTAATTCGTTCTTAGATTGGCATATCACTCCAATTAGTATTTGAACCTCAAAGGTACTAGTTATGTTGTCTTTACTCAAATTAGCAAGCCCAATGGGTCCATTTGTTATCCTTGGATGAATGGTGGTACAATAACACCTATCATGGTGCTACTAAAATGACCCCCTTTGAGGCATTCTATTGACAACAACCATTGTTAGTGATCTCTTACTTTTCAGGCTTCTCTAAGGTTCATGACGTGGTAAAAACCTTAACAATTTGTCCTAACATTCTTCATACCCCCAAGGATAATCTTTTGTTGGTACAAATCTACATCAAATACAATTTGATTACCATCACTCTAAATTCTAGTTTGGAGAAGGGGACCAAGTCTTCCTACATATTTATATCTATAAGAATACATCACTAAATGAGTAGAGCCACTATATTTTACCGCCTAAGTTTTGCAAAAACTATATTATACTAAAACATTTAATTTGATGGATTACAAATTGACTCTTTCGAGCCCGTATGAGTGTCATCTAATCTACCATGTGTGCTTGTTGAAGAAAGTCTTTGGGCCCACTTGTCGAATTCAAACTAGCTTTATCTAACTAGATCATGAGGTTTTCGTTTGGTTGCAACCTGTGGTTGTTTCAAAAAAACAATAGAGTCGTCTTCTTAAGTGCACTTTACAGGAGGTCTTGATCCAATGGAAGAATACACATTCTAAATATGTTACATGTGACCCACTAGTGATTCTCCACTAATTTTCCTCATCTCTAGCCTTCAGGACAATGTTGCTTTGCAAGGGGGAGGGCATATTAGGGTCCCACCCTAAACTTCCCTAGTTATGAGAAAAGGTCTTTACTTCATGTATTTGGGACATATCTGTTAAATAAGGCCCATGACGTTGTGGAGTGTGAAATCAATAAATCTAATTTAGCCTCGGTAAATAAGGTCTATTATTCAGTGGTTGAGGCCTCATTAAGGGAGGTACAGTAGGTTATTAGGCTTTTGACCAACTATAAACTATATATAGTACTAGAAGTTATGCAATCTATTTCCAAGTGAATATTGTTGTATGTGGAGCTATGAGTAGTAGTAGGTTTACCTCTTGGAGAGGCAAGTGAATATTATTCACAACTATTATATTTAGAGTTCCTAACTTTTGCATGAAGTGGATAAACTAGAAACATTTTTTCCAACCCTTGAAGATAAGTTAAATTTTAATGTTTTTATGTAGCAATGCACCCCACCCTCCAATTCGTAGGCAAAGGTAAGATATTCTTCAGGGTTCAAGGCCATACAGTAATAAGGTTCAAAGCCATTACAACAATATACTAAATATGAGCTCAACATCTCACTTGCAAGAAATAAAGTTGGGGAGGGAGGATAACAATCATTCCTCCCAACCACCCAAGATAAACTCGATTGACTACTAAATTTTACTATATTAATATGCGGTAATTAGAAAAAAAATCATATATACCTTTCTTATTATTTTTATCGTGATGGTGATGTTTATTGTCTCTTATGACCAATGATGTTTAATGGACATGTAAAGAGAACCATTTTTTGGCATGTCAATTTCTATATTGGAACAAGATAGAAATGAAAATGTCATGATCATAATGGTTTTTGTAAGCCATGAGGTCTTCTAGATGTAGCTAATGTATCTAACAAGGTAAAGTCACACATATTGTATTATTGAGGGTGTGACAGGTTAAAATGAAATGGTATTCATCCTCAACCTCTTTTATATCATATATTTTTATAAATTTGCTCATCCCAAGGTGTTTTTTAGTTAGTCCAATGGCCAATTTCACTGAGGTCATGGACATTGGCCTTAATTTTGGTGATGTTCATTTCATTCTTTATGTCCATATTATATTTATAGATGTTAAAGGTTTTTATATTAAAAATATTAAATTCACATGTAATTTATCTTTCCGTAGTCTATATGTTATATTTTTTCCCCAAGGGAAAATCGTATTCTTCATTAATGAGTTGAAAATTACATGTTGTATATTCTTGTAAGCTTGTGCTATAAGGGTGGCTCTGCCACTATCTGTGTGATGCTATCAATAATTATACTATCCCAGATTGGGAGACTAAGAAAATTTACATATGACATGTCTCTCAAATATAAATTATGTACATAAATAACCAAAATTATATTCATAGTTAGAAGTCGTGAAAAAAACATACAATCAGGGCATGTCAACCCCATTTTGTTGTTGGTCATCATATGGTCGATGAAAATATCTGTAGAATTCATGCTTTGTCTTCTCCTGGATCATCCAGAGCCCCCGTGGTTGGTGCGTGGCCTCCTTGGATAATCCATTAGAAACCTGGTTGCGCTCCCTGTATATATGATGACAAGAGATATAATCAAATTGAGATTTCAGAAGCATAGTCTCATCCAAAATGTTTCGGAGTGTGTGCACGTGACATGTAGATTGTTGGTTAAACCAATTTATGATAAGTTTGGAATCACCAAAAATCTGTATGCGACGACATCCCTTCTCAAGTGCAAAATATAGTAAATGTTAGAGCGTAATGAGTTCAACAAAATTATTTGTTCCATCCCCCAATCCCATATGTATCTTATAGGAAAGATTTTCATATATATGTAGTAATACACCCCCACCACAACCATGTTGTTGTGCAGAACCATAAAATATGCGCATGGAATATGTTTGTCGATAATCTCATCATTTATATTGCGGGTTGTGTGAGGGTGTTCTTCCTCCAGAATTTTGTGATAAATAGAGATGAGATATGTTGTAGCATGTGGCCATCGTGGGGTAATACCAGAAAAAATAAATTTATTTCTTTGTAGCCAAATACACCAGCAAATCAAGAGAGGGAGGTTCCTAATCCTAGGAGAGTGTGCTGCAAACCACCACGATTTTCATGCTTCCAATATATTAGCTCCTTTCCATCTATAGTGAAGGTGTATATTTGTACGTACATCATGCCAAAATGCTATAATAATAGGGCATGAAAGAAATAAATGATCAATAGATTCTGAGGCCTGTTTGCAGAGTATACACCAAGTTGGTCCATGATATGATCGCTTTTGTAAATTGTCCCATGTGGGTTCCTTGTTTTGGAGTATACACCACATAAGTAGTTTAGCTCTGGGAGGCACCTTCAGTTTCCAGAGAGAATGCCACCACCAATCAGAAACAGGGGGTTTGTGATCAGAATAGATGAGTGGGTATCATTCCCTTGGGGAATAAATACCATGTTGCGAGTGTGCCAAAATGAGCTCATCCTCTCCCTCAGAGATCAAGACATGTGATTCTATGAGAGAACTAATATAGGTTTTCCAAACAATAAGCTAGTTGGGAGGTATGCCCATTAGGTCTATAGATTTCCAGGCTTGATAGAAGATAATGGAATTGTCCTGATAAGCTATATGAGTAAGTTTAGTAATACCTGTATTCGAGAGGAAGTGTAGGAGCTCCTGTGGGAGCTGAAAAGCGTTCCCACATCCAGACCAGGGATCCAAGACAATACGAACCAAGTTGTCACTACCAATCCTCCAAGTTAATCTATCACGAATGAATGATAGAGAGTTAAGAACCACTCTCCAAACCGTGGATATATTTGTTCTAATCCAAGTTAGTTGCATGATCCAATCAAGTTTATGGAGTGGGTAATTGTACTTATGTGTGACCACCACAAACCATAGATTCTTAGAAGTGAGAACATTCCATCCCATTTGGGCTACTAAATCTTTTGCAAAGGCGTCCAAATTTTTCATTCCCCATCCGCCCCATTTATTTGGAAGTGAAATGTTATCCCATCTAACCCAAGCATATGTATGGCCTTCTTTTTTTCCTTTTCATAATAATTTGCAACGCAATTGTTGTATTATGTGCAGTATGCCCCTAGGAATCCATGCCAAGGATATCCAATACACCAGAGTAGCTTCCAATACAGATTTGATGAGATTGAGTCGTCCTACCCTCGAGAGCCATTTATGTTTCCAAATATTCAGTCGCCTTTCAATTTTTTCCACAAGACAAACCAATCAACTATCTTACACTTTATAGGCTTGAGTCTAAATACCATGTATTTAAGTACATCATCAAAAGGGAGGATAGTATAAGGAAATCATTGTTGTGTTGTGTGTACTTCATTTAAAGAGAAACCAACAGTAGTCAGAGTCAATTTAAGTTGATTTCTTTCCATGCCTGTGGAAAAACAGGAAGATCTGAGGATAGTGGAAAAAGTTGTAGTATCTCCAATCAAACCATTGAGAAATATAAGAACATCATCAACGAAAAGGAAATGGGTAAGGATGAAATTGTTGGTGATCTTAATTCCCTACAATCTTCCCAATCTCTTATCCTCGGATATGTACCAACTCAAACCTTCCATGACCAGTACGAAGAGTAGAGGTGAGAGTGGAGAACCTTTTCTAAGGCCTCGTTTAGCGTGAAAGAAAGATGAGGCAGATCCATTGATGAATACACTATATGAAACATTGGTAATACAACACATGATCCATTGTATGAAGCCTAAAGGAAAACCCAGATGAGTCAATAGCTTTATCAGGTAAAGCCAATTGGTACGATCAAAAGCCTCTGCCAAATCAATCTTGAGTATCATACCTTTTAACCTCTTGATATTGATGGAGTGGAGGACCTCTTGTGTAGTACCAATTGCTTCATGAATCTTCCAGTGGTTAAGGAAAGCAAACTGTTCTGGAGAGATATGCTCAGATAAGCTAGCTTTAAGGTGGTTGGAAATAATCTTGGCAATGATATTATATATACAATTGCAGAGAGAGATGGGCCAAAATCTGAGGGGCATCCGACCTGGGTATGAGAGCAATGAAAATAGAATTAAATGCATCATACATTCGACCACTAACCTGACATTATTCTGTAACATGGAGAAGATCATTACCCATAACATCAAAAAAGGCAAGATAAAATTCTACCAGCCATCCATCCAATCCAGGGCTCTTTTCTTTCTTGAACCATTTGAGAGTGCCTTCCAATTCACCCATAGTTATAGCTTGTACAAGTTTCTCTGCTTCTTCATGATTTACAAATCTAGGGCCACCTTGATAATCTCAGCAAGGGTAGCTTCCTGTGGTACTTAGTATAGCCGACTGAAGTGTGAGGTACTAAGGGTGGCTAGTTGATTGAATGTATTTACCTGATGGCCAGTATCATCCTCCAAGTTCCAGACGGTATTGATGGCCCGCCATCCATTTGCAAACTGATGATAATACTCCGTATTGTCAACCCCAGATTGAAGCCAGTTACCTCGACTCCAAAGTCTCCAGTTTTCCTCTATGTCTTTAGAATTTTGTTCCACTCTGCCTCAAGTTTGATAAGTCGTTCTTTAGCTTCAATAGGTTCAAATCCTCGACCATCCTTATCAACCATATTTTCAATTTCTAATTCGATATATTTTAGGAGATGGTAATCCCTTGCTCTTTTTTCTCTGGCCCATTCGATTATTTTTTATCTAAGACAGAGCATCTTTTTAGCAAAATCTTCAGTGTGTGTCTGTCCGAGAGTAGGGGGATGAGATTTCCAATAATCAGTAACCATATTGGTATACCCCTCATCCTTGAGCCAGGTCGAGCTAAACTTATAGGGGTCTTTTGGCTTGCAATCAATGCTTGTGAATTTCAGGTATATAGGGGAGTGATCAGATAAGCCACCCGAACCCACCCATTGCTTATACAGAGATAAATTACCCAGAAGATCTTCTCTAATAAGGAACTAGTCCAGAATTCTTGAAAACATAGCCTCTCCAATCCTCCGATTATGTCAGATAGGTTGGACCCGAGCCATAGGAATATCAATAAGGTGATGATCCTCCAACAGTGAACTGATGGGATCAGATAGAGGGTCAATCTGGGCATTATGACCCCAATATTCCGCATGGACAATAGATAAATTAAGATCACCTACAAGGATGATGTTATCAGTTTGCATGAATGAATTGAGTAGGTTTTCCCAAAAAGAAGCCCGATTAATCCAAAGACCATAGACATTGATCAATCTCAATTCCTTCCCAAGATCAGAGGTAAATATATCTGCCCCAATGATACCACCCCCCCCCCAAAAAAATATTGAGAAACTTTATAGTCTGAAGGTTATAACCTAATGCAATGCCTCCATATCATCCTCCGAAGGAGGGGATGATAAGTAAGTAAATGATATCCACCTTCTCAAGTTCAAGAAGTCTTCTGAAGGCTAGTTTTTTTCAAGACTAGCGATCCCACGATAATTGAAAGATAACCACTTCATGGAGAACCAGGGGGGGAGAGGTCAGTGCTCTAAGGACCTTGTTAACGGGTAATTGTTGGCCATGAAATACATCCAATCTAGCTTGGATGATAGCCTTGGAGATATTGGAATGTCTTCCTCAGGGAGGTTTGATGGACATGGAGGAGGGGACAATACCAATGCCACAACAATCTTTGGATGAGGATTAACTAATGATCAGAGGAGGTAAGGATGACTCTGACAGGAAGGCTCCAATGAGGGAGTAGAGTGAGGGACATTAGGGATACTAGGAGGAGTAATAGAGAAAGTGGGGGGAGAGGATAGCAGGGGGCAAGTAA
This sequence comes from Pinus tabuliformis, assembly GCA_031772625.1. Taxonomy (NCBI): domain Eukaryota; kingdom Viridiplantae; phylum Streptophyta; class Pinopsida; order Pinales; family Pinaceae; genus Pinus; species Pinus tabuliformis. The sequence continues at coordinate 1,016,942,862 of CM062816.1, read as the reverse complement.
TAGGAGGGTGGTCAAATGCAGGTGCAAAGATGCAATACGAAATGGATGCACAGAGATGAGATACAGATATAGAGGCAGTAAAAAGAGGAAGAGTAGAGGAAGAAATACCCAAAGTGTTGGCAGCAGCAGTTGCACGTGATCTGGTGATGCGAGGGGAGGTAGGGCGAACAGGTTCCTTGCTCAGTCCATGCATTTGTGAGGAGGTCTTCGATGGGCACCCAACAGCCTTTGCAGGTCTCTTGCCCGGTGAACCTATTGGAATACTTGCTACAATGTGATATGGTTGTGATACAAAAGAAGAACTAGAAGTGACCAAAGGCCAATCCTTGTATAGGTGCCCAATTTTATGGCACCGACGACATCTATAGGGTACCCCCTCGTAATCTAGTATCTAGATGTGACATGTGTTCCTCCCTTGAATTTGTAAATTTTCCTCCAAACCTTCTCACGTATCCAAGTGCACCAAGATGCAAGTCATTTCCATATTCCCGGTGACGATGTATGATTTATCATAGTCCAGAAAGGTCCCCAGGACATTACCAATTCACTTAAAGACATCCTCGGACCATAAATGAAGCAGAAGTCTAGGCAAATGAACCCGGATGGGCCAGCCCCCAAATGCTCACGTTATGGGTCAAATAGAGGACTCCATTTCTTCAGTTATACCGGTGTGAGCTCAATGTGCCAGTACTTTGATAGGACCCAAGGGATGTATTTAGGTCGCTAGAAACGAAGGGTGAACCAACCTCAGGAGAAAGTAACCACCGAAGGAATTTCATCACGCACCTGGCCCCAAATTTCCAAAATCCATTTTTCTCAATGGAGCAACAGTATAAGATCAACCCCAGACCCGACCGACCAGTACCCTATCAGCAGTGTCGAGCACATCGACCATCTCAAGGTCGTCACCAAAAGTTAGTGAAATCTTCCTGCTCCCGACCCTAATTCATTTGAACTTCTTAACAGTCCTATCCAGCTTCCCAAAGGGTAGATTAACAGAGGGATCAGAGGCAATACCTAGTCCATTACTAGCCCTAGGTCCTTCTCTAAAATCAGGTGGCGGAAGAGAGGTGCCTTCAAAAAACCAAATGTGGAAGGGTTGGTAACCCGAGGAGGGGAGACAAGGGTGGAATGATTCGATGTGAGAGAGAAATGAAGACCAGGGTCCAGTGGGTTAGATGGGAAAGGGTCCACAGAGGTGGTAAAATACGTGAGATCCTGTGAGAAGGAGGATGAAGACGAGTCTAAATAGGATGCAAAGAACTGAAGCGAAGCCAGAGAGGGTTGTGAATTGTCAAAGCCCAACAAATCAAAAGAAGCGTCCAATGAACCAGAAAGCAGCAATGATGATGATGAAGGATCAACCAATGACACAAAACGCCGAGCCGGGGGACAGGGACGAGAAAATATCGACATCGAGAAAACCTTAAGGTCACATGCCAACGTCATAGGGAGCTACAGGGAGATGTTTGAGGAGGTCACCAGCAGCTGTGGAGGAGAAGGCATCTAGATAGGCACAGAGTCATAAGGATCCTCAGAGTAATCGATCATATCCACCTCCATCTTAGCCGACATAGAGCGAAAGGAGGTCTGCACAAAAATCACGTTGACCGACAGTTGCCCAGACAAGTGCACCGATGTGTGCCCCAGGTGCCAGAATAACGGAAGACGAACAGTGCTAGCAGAGAGCTGCAGTCAGCTAAGGAGATAGAAAAGGTGTCTAACCCCAATCATGAGGTGTACATGCCCTAGCAATGAGTGATCGAGTTCCAGAGTGCTGAGGTCACAGAGCCTCCATCATCGGCCCGTCCAATCTATTTTTTTCATAGTTGCAAAGAAAATCAATCTATATCTTATATGTTTTGAAGCCTTTCCAACAATATTTTATAGTCAAAGTTTCCTAAAATCCAACAGGAATTTGATAGAATCACAGGTTTGAGTTATGAAGTCTCCACAATCCAAGTGATCCAGGACTATTTCAAGGTGTTGAATCCATATATGCAATTAAAAACACATTTTAAACAACAAACAATCACAATTTCACCAAATTCCAACCAAAACTCCAAACGTATAATAGTTAGACAATGTTATTTATATTTACATGTGTTATTAAACCAAAGAATCAATGGTAAAACTATTGATAAATTAAACTTACAAAGGAAGCATAGATATTTTCATTTCATGTATCTTTTATTAGTCCTTGCCAAACCATGGGGTATACTTTTCATTTGTAAGTCAAATTTATTTAACTTTATATTCGTTTGATTTCATGATATAAAGTTTTATAAAGTTTTTCTATAATTAAAAAAACAATTTAATAAATTTATTTTTAAAACTAAAACTAATTTATTTATTTTTTAATTTCATCCATTCATTTTTTTGTTCGTTCAAAATGACTATCAATGGAAAATTAATCCTAGAGAGTAAAACCTTATTTTTAAGGGAGTTGCCTTTAGTGCAACTTTTTGGGCTTTCTGGTGTTGGAATCTGGCTGAAACAAAATGAGGTAAAATCTTGATTTGTGTTATTTAAACTAGTATTTTGACTGTATATACGGATTCAGCACCCTGAAAAACTCCTAGGGCACTTCGTTATGCAGGGTTACCCATCAAGCTTGTGATTTCAATAAATTCTTTCTGGATTTTACAGAAATTAGACCGGAAAAACCCACCAGAAAAGCTTCCAAAAAGTCTCACTAAAGACAACTCGTTTTTTAAGTACATAAAATAAGATTAAAAATATTTAATATGGAATTTCAAAAAATGGCATGTCATAACTTTCGCATCTCTTGTTTACTAAAAGACAAAAAAAAATCACAATGCTTGTAATTGATATATATATTCTCAATTTTTATTTTCAACCTAATGCTTATTTACTTTCTCATCTTCTACAATTGGTAAAGGATAGCCACTTTAATGCATGTTATCTTATTGAAAAATGATCGCAACTTACGGGTTGTTGGTGGTAGTGTTAAATATTAATTGTGTAAGGTTTCTTTTTTCTTTTTTTCTTCTAAAGAACCGAAAGAACCAAAAGAGATGTGATATTTATATTAAAGGGATGTGCAAAAACCGTTGAAATTACATACTTGTATACAAAAAGAGTATGTTACTTGACAAAATTTATAGATTTCTGATATAGCCTCTACATCATTTTTCTTCACAATTACCTTACTAATCCAATTTTTTTAACAAGTAGCTTGCTTTACAAAAAGACCCAATACACGTAAATTCCAAATAGACATAAAACATTTTAATTATTTTCAATCCCAAATAGACACAAAACATTTTAATTATTTTCACTACCTTTAATGTCTAGGCTCTCATAGTGATGGGGTTCAGTTCCTCAATCTCCATTAACTCATTGTTTTGTTGAATAATTTCTTCTTTAGCTTGCCTTGCATGTGAGAATGCCCTAAAGTTAACTTATTTGAGGCCAAAGGCAAAGCATCCATACATGGAAAAAGGAACATGTTATGAATATGATTTCATACCACTTCCAGAGAATGAATCCATTGATTTTGCAAATGCAAGATACTCATTATGTTTTTACTATGAGTTGTATTGGCTTGTTCCAACTTTGTTAACTTAGTAGTAATGACCATCAAGGACTTTTGTATGATTTATTTATCTCTTCCTATTTACATAGGACGTAATAAACCTTCTTACTGTTCTCCTTATGCATCTCTACCATGTCCGATGAACATGGCCCAGGACAAAGAAAACTAGGGAAAGTGAATAGTTGCAAATTAAAACCAAACACTAGTCAGATTAAAACTAGAGTGCCCTTCACTCAAGATCAGAATAATTTTGATTATAGAATCGTATTTATGAGTGAAACAAATTTATTCAATCCACTTAAAGCCATGAAAGGACGCTGGAAGTACAAAGGGACCTAAGTAAATGATTTTTTAGGAATTATCCTATTGTATAACTTTGTTAAACTAATAAAGTAGTTAGAATTTATTTTTTAAAGGACTTATCATTGTTAAAAAAAATTGTTGTTTTTTTTAGGACCATGGGTTTCTTAGAAATAAACATTTTGCATGATTATTATTACCCTCTTTTCTTTGTGCCGTGACTTTTATAGCAAAATATAATTGTTGATGTATTTTAGTAATAAACATTTTGCATGATTATTATTCCCCTCTTTTCTTTGTGCCATGAATTTTATGGCAAAATATAATTATTGATGTATTTTGTTATAGTATTCAATGTAATCCATTTTTCAGCATGAAAAAAAGCTCTATAGTTATATTATGTTTGTCCAAAAAACATCATGAAAAATACAGCAACGAGAACATGTGGACATCTGATTTGAGAAGAGAAAGAAGGCATAAGACCTCCAGGAGAAAGGATATGTGCCTCCTAGGCAGATCTGCTTCATAGCAGCCATGAGGAAAAAGATGTATATTGGGGATATCTTCATATAGAAAAACTAATAAACAGTCCCATGAGCCGGAGTTATGAGTGAAATATCAACAAAAAATGAGACAAAAGATGGGGAGCAAAATTCCTATCAGTGAAGTTCTCACAAAATAGTGAAAGAAGAACCCTGCATAGAAAAGTCTTGGATCTGGTGGGAGGAGTTGTCAACTGAAATCAGCAGCCTCCATATTCCTTGCGGCGCTGACAGTCCCTGCTTTGACAATGCATCAGCTCTCTGGTTTTTTCCTCTGTCGATGTGGGAGATTGTGTAGTCCTTCCTGTTAAGCCACAAAGCCTCAAGCCTGTCCAACCAGCCAGATAGGTGAATATTTTTAATGCGATTTTTGGACAAAACATGGTCAATGGTGACTTTGGAGTCTCCAAAAATGTGAAGATTTTTGAGACCAAGGAAATCAGAGAAAATGATGAGACCAGCCAGAGCCATGATTTCCGCTTTGTTATTGGTTCCAGGTCCTCCATTCCAATGAATATCAAAAGCTTGACCTTCAACTGGAATAATATAAAAGCCACAGGCGCAAATGTCCAGCTGAGCAGCGCCGTCAAAAAAAGCATAAGGATATTCGAATTTATCTATGGGTCGCTGATTCACTCCATGCTTGATTTTGGGAAGACGGGGCTGGTCAAGCGCTTCATATAGTTGAAGGATAGATTCGAAGACCAAATTAAACGGGCTCCTTTTGGAATCAAAGATCAACTGATTGCGCCATTTCCAGATGGTCCATATGGTGATCAAAGGGATCGATCGCTTCTTGTTACACATGTTGCTCCATATATAGAAGGCCTCGTAGATTGTAGGCAAGTTGGCATAAGTGAATCCAAAGTGTGCAGATACTTTCTGCCAAATCAATAGGGTTTGGGGACATTGTAGAAATATGTGAACATTATTTTCAGAATTCGATCTGCAGAGGGGGAAAATAGCAGGTCCAAACCAATGACGCCTCTGGAGATTCTCCCAAGTGAGATTCCGGTTATGAAATACCAGCCATGCAAAAATATTAATTTTAATAGGGCAACCAGATTTCCAGAAAATTGGCGGAAAGATATGATCAGAGGTATCGGATTCTGTAAGTAAAATCTGGGAGTATATGTGTCTTGCACATACAGCCGAGGATCCACTAAGTCCTTTCCAAATGATGCCATCCCTGTCCAAAGAACGATAGAGACCACGCGTTTGTAATGAAAGAGTGATGTCTTTCCATTGGGCCGCAAGTACACCGTTCAGCTGTAACTCATTTGCAGATTTCCATATTGGGATGGCGCCGTCCCATTTTTTGATAACACTGGCCCAGAAATAATGTCCCCTGCAATGAAGATATCTTAGGAGATGTTGGGAGAAGTGGATCGATTCACCTGAACCTGCAAACTCATCATAACCCATAATAATGTTGGACCCAGTTTGGAATTTCCATATCAAATTTTTCCTGAAGAACGGCTCCAATTTTTTAAACCCTCTCCAAATGATTGAGCCAATGGAGCGCTGCCTGAACCAATAAGTTATGTCGCGGTCATCCATGTATTTCGCCCTGATAGAATTGCTCCAGCTGGACTCTCCCATTATCGCCTTCCACATAGTTTTGCATAGAAGTGCTCTTATGAAGGAGTGTAAATCTAATATGCCCCAGCCCCCCATGAATCTTGGCCGGGTCAGCATCGACAGCTTGCAGAGATGGAATTTATTCTTCTCTTTCTGTCCACCCCAAATGAAAATGGTGATCATCCTGTTTAATTTGTTAATAATGGCGGGGGGGATATAGAAGAGAAGGGCCCAGTAAACCATGATTTGAACCAGCACCGATTGGGTAAGGATGGCACGACCCCCAATTGATAAACATCTAAACTCCCAAGAGGAAATTTTGTTGTAGAAACGATCTAGTATCCATGTCCAATCAGCCACTCTGTAGCATGCAAGTTTCAAATAGAAACCAAGGTATTTGAAACCCTTCATAATAGGAAAGCCCTTAATATGGAAAAGTTTTGAAATAAAAGTGATGGTATCAGCATTTTCATCAGCGACATGGAAAGAAGATTTCAGATCGTTGATCAGCATTCCGGTGGCTTTTTGGAACCTCTCCAGAATTTCAAAGATACACAGCCACGTAGATCTGCACAAAATCGCTGATAGAAGAATATCATCGACAAAAAGAGAGTGAGACATGTAATTATGCTTGCTAATGGGAAGAGGCTTAATTCTCGCTTGTTGAACCACTATCTTGATGTGTAAGCTTAGGGATTCCATGACAAGTATGAAGATAAGTGGAGATAGGGAGCAGCCCTGGCGTAATCCCCTGGCTGCTCTGAAATAAGGAGTAGGAACCCCGTTTATGAGGACCGCGAAATTTATATCCACCACACAAGCCAATATCCATCGAGAACACCTGTCATCTAGGCCGATCCTGGTCAGAAGGCATCTGATAAAGCTCCAGCTCACACAGTCGTAAGCCTTTTTCAGGTCGATTTTCAGAAGTGCCGCATTAATTTTCCTGCTGTGCATAGAATGTATACATTCCTGGGTGAGAGCCACCGCTTCAGTAATGCTTCTGTCTTTGAGGAACCCGTGTTGTTCTGTAGACAAGTGGAGAGAGAGAGTATTCCTGATTCGAGTGGCGATAATCTTAGATATTATCTTATATAGCACGTTGCATAAGGATATGGGGCGATAATCAACGAATGTAGATGAGAGCTTCTTCTTAGGAATAAGGGCGATATATGTAGAGGAAATATTTTGACTGATGAATCCTTGAGTTCTGGAAACCTCGACCATCTTGAGGATATCTTCCTTGAATAATTCGAAGAAATGGATAAAGAAGTCAATGGTCCACCCATCCGGCCCGGGGCACTTATCTTTCTGGAAAGTTTTCATTGTAGCCAATAATTCTTCTTCTGAAACTTCAGCAATGAGCGCATTGTTTAGGCCTTCATCATACATAGAGGGGTAAGGGTCAATACCCCAAAAAATATCCTCAAAACCGCAGACGGAGCCCTCGTTGTATGCCCTTTTGAAATATTTTACAGCCTCTCTAGAGATGTCTTCCTGTGTGGAATGAGAATTTTCATACTCATCCTCGATAACATTGCATGATCACACCATGAATTAAATAAGAGGATTGACGAAAATATATCTTAGTATAGTATTATACATGGTCGTATTTTATTTCATAATTAGAGTTTATAATGCATTATTTTTATCATTTTTATATGTAATGTATCTAGCACATAAGAGTAAGGGTGAGATATCTTTCAAGTCTCACAAGGAGCTTCTATCAACAATTGGCTTCCAAAGAGCGAACATGTCATCAGTGGGATTTGAGCCTAGGTAGGGAAGACAATAATTCATCCTCTCTACCACTCAAGTTAAATCCAATTAGAAAAACATGGCAATAGACATTATGATTAGCGTCTAATCTTAAAAATGGCAAGAATGTGGGCTTTGATGCACTTATGTGTGCATGGGATTGCAATGTAAGCCTCACATGTTCCACTACCTCTAAGTGACCCATGCATTCTTAAGGGCCATATTATTACAGAATGCAGCCTTATAATACAACCTCATTGTGTTATGTACATAGTCACAGACAACTGCCTCTATGTCAATCATATTTAACCTTTTACTAAGTGACCTTATTAGTCCCTACCAAAGAAGGGAGTATAGAAATCAAATTATATTCAACACCTTCAATACCCCTAGTTAAATTTTAAAAAAATATTATATTTTCAATAATTTGTTGTAATGTTCCCCAATCGGGGTGTGAGTTGGCCACAATGGGCACACCCTAGCCCACAGCTTAATGCATATCTCAAAGATATCTACAGTGATCCCCTACATGCATGCAACACTTGGAGATGTGGTGGTGCGCATATGAAGTTTTATTTCCAACCTTGAAGGTGGTAGAGTCATTACGACAAGCGTTAAGGTGAGTTTTCCCTCCGATGAGTTGGGTAAGCTAGTCTGCATCCTTCATTCGTTGTGGATCTGGTTCGGGTTGTTCGTGCTAGGGAAATCCCGGTCATTGTCTTCTTCCAGTCTTGGATGCAACCACTGGTAAGTCCCCACTCTTAATTTTTCTCCCTCTACATATATGGATCTATGTATCTGCCCTTCGGTCTCTAGGATGCATGGTACAGTGGTTTGGCGAGATTGGAATTGTAAGTTCCTGGAGCATGGCATAGTATGGTTTTAGTTATGTGTTGAGTCATTAGTCTTTTATGTCTCGATTTCTATGGTCTATGAGATTTGGTTGTCCCGTATGGGCTCACATAGGGTTTGGCCAACGGGCTGCTTTGGGTGTCGAGGTACTCCCTACTTGGATAATTTCGTAATTGTAAGGGTTTTGGTTTATGGTAAATTATGTTCATTCTTGGGTATTATTAATTTGTATGGGTTAGATATCAAGCCAAAGTTGTTTGTAATCATTGCCTTAACCTTATTCGGTATAGGGTTGTGGTTTGGGGAGCTCTATTGGAAATGCTTAGCATCAGTCCAACCCTAGTGGATAGGGTTCGTTGTATCTAGTTATATCATCTGATTGTGAGTGGGTACTGGTCAAAGGGAAATTCTCGGCTCAAATCCTATTAGTATAGGTCTGATTATGGGCAATTAGGTTTAGTTTTTGCAACATGGGCATATCGCATTTGGTTTCGGTGTAAGGTTGTTTGTGGGTTGCGGGAAAGGGGAAGCTCTCAGCTCAAATGTTCTTTCTTTATTTCATGCATTGTTTTGTTGGTTGAATCGACAAACTTTGGGGCTTTCTCGGACAATTTTTGGGTTTTGCCTATGGATGGTGTTGTCAACGAGTTTAGGCCCATAAGTGGGCACCAGTGGAACACTGGTAGAAGTGGGCGAGTAATAATGTGTTGGCTTCCGGTTGACAACATGCTTCAGAGCTAGTTCCTTACTCAGTTAGTTTCATTTTTAATTCATTTGGCAATTCTATAGAGCTGGAGTGACCCTTGGCAACATCATGCTTCCAAGCTTCGACTTTGTGAGGGTCAACCTCCAAATCTCAACACAAGTCAGCATTTGCTTGATAGGAGCTGAAACATGGTATGGGCCACTAGTAAAGGAAGGAATGGTCGTGGAGGTCGTGGCCGTGGGAAACTGAGGAAAGCCTCCTCGTCTCAAACTAGTCAACTTGGTTCATCCGGGGGGATTGTGTGTGGGCATAAATCGACCTCTCTAATTATTCAGGAAGTCACTCAAGCTTATCATTCAAGCAGTTCAAATCAGGACAAGCAACTTATTGCAAATTGGGAAGAAGAGATTTGACACACCGAGGAGGTATTTCAAATTGATTGAGAAGATTAGAAAACTTTGATTCCGGACCCTAGTCACACCCGTGGCAAATCCTCTCAATATAAAAAAATAGTCCACATGTTTTGATGATGAAGAGCATTCTAGCCAAAGCCTTGGAGTCGTTTCCACCTGATATGCATATGTTCTCCCATGGACACTCAGATTATACCAAAGAGTTTCAAAAGATTCATTTTCAATTGCAGCAATAGAATGGTCGACTCAACTGCAAAGAGCAGCACATCCCTTGTATTCCCCACACGAAGCTGTCAAGTTTCACTGTAAAGGACCCTGCTCCGTGGATTCAGCTGATGATGAGTAGTGGCAATGCATCTTTGGTTACATTTTTGTATGAAGCAATTTTAAATTTTTAGGTATATTAGTAGTTATGTTTATCGATATCTAGCAAAATAGGAAGAACAAATACTCTCAGACATATATAGCGTGGCTAGTTAGAGTTATTATTTTTTGTTTCTGGATGGCATATTTTGCGGTTAGGTGGCCAACAAACTCAGTTTCCCTCAGGCAAAGTTGAGGCCACCTAACCTTCAGACATATGGATGTTACCTGCATTATGTTAGAAAATTAATGGAAAGGTACCACCAAGCTTGCAAAAATAAAAATAGTTTATTGTAATATTTTGAAAAATTAAATAATTATGGGAATATTGTAAATAAAATAAACATAGTTTTTAATTTTTGAAAAATGAAATTCCAAACTTTTGATTTGATTGAGAAATATGGAAAGAGTAATTAGTTGTGATTGGACATAATAGAACAGAGAGAGAGAAATATATATATATATATATATATATATAACAAATGGCATTGGTGGCATTTATTTTTGGTTGGGATGTAAAGGCCACTTCACAATTTCTATTTTTTTCTAGCCATATATATATATATATATATATATATATATATATATAATGCCACCAATGCCACTAACAAATGTTCCCAATCCCCATGATTTAAATGGTTGATGGGACTAATAAACCCTAGTTGGAGGTGACTTTTAAGAAAAATAAAAATGCCATCTATAGGTTTACATTTATTCATTTTCTCCACATCACGCTCGGAGATTGAATTAATTGTGTTTGGAGGTGGGAGAGTTAAAGTGCCATCAACAATATGACAATGTTTCTGACATTTCATCCCTTCTAGCTAGTGCAACCATAAATCGCTAGACTTAATTGAAATATGCAAGGGGTGAAAACATTTATTATAAAAATTAAGCAGAATAAATTACTTAGTTAATATGCATTTAATAAGTCATAATTTGGTATGAGCTTCAGTTTCCTCATCTACTTGTTAATTCAAATTTAAGCGAAGTAGCAATTGAAAGTGTTGTTAAAATTGTTCACACTGGCAAGGAAAAGACTATTGGTTTGATTGATGATGAAGGAATTGCATAATTGACATTCAGTGATACGAGCTATTCAAGGTATGGGATTTGAACTAGCACTAGGTTTCAATTTCAAATTATATGTGGGAATTTTGTTGAAAGATTTAAAGTTATGTTTGATTTGGTCTTGGAAATCAATGTTATTAAAAAGTAGTTCCTCATAAAAATGCTCAAACCCTAGCAAGGTTGGGCCTTGACATTTCTCCCCTAGCCTAGTCATGGCTTTGATTAAGACTATCAAGTTGTCTAGCTTCTTTACACATGCAAGACCTAGGAGAAATTTGTTGTTACTTGACATGACTCTCCTCATTCCTTCCAACATTATGACCTCAATTTGAATTCGAATAATTTCCTCTTCACACAATGAGTGACAAAGTTGGATCAATTTTGACATCAAATTCACTATCTTGCAAGCCAAAACCGCAATCAAAGCCTTGTTGGATTTCAACCTATTCTTTTTTTTCTAAGGTCGAAGTTGGCCTTTTTTATGGTCGTTTTGAAGGTATTTCTCACAATATTTCCCAAGTGATTGAGTCATGTTTCCAATACCATCTTGATCTACAATTCGCACAATGAAGGTGGATTTAAGGATCTTTTCTAGATGGGTTACTTCTCAAATGAACCAGGCCAATGCTTTGCTACAAATTAAATTCATGGATTAAGCATTGATTTGCACTAAAAAATTGCAAAACCCTATCATTTATATTATTGATAGAGAACTGATTAAACATGTGACACTATAAATAGATATCATCATATTCACTAATTTTCACTGACATAGATTCAAATTATCATACTCATGATATGTCAAATGGAACTTCAATCATACATTTCCCAAATAAGATCTTGCTTATCTACAAGCAAGCATATACATGAGCAAGATGTCCTTGTACAAAAGAACTCTAAATACCATGAAATAAATATATAATGCATTTAAAAAAACTAATTATATAAAAAAAATTCAACACAAAAATATGAAATGAATTAGAACGAAATATAAAATTACTTTTGGCAACACAAATCTATAGTTGTCTCTTACCACTCAACGAGATCTTTTTCTACAATAAAAATTTTATCAACGTGAAAGTATAGTTTCTAATTGCAATTGCTTTATTCGATCAAAAATGTTTGAAGTTTGTATGCATTATATTATATCATATTTTATTTATATTATAAGTTAAAACATTTTTATTATTTTTTTTGTAAGCTGAGGCGGTACTCTGTTTTTCCATTACTGAAAATAAAAGACAATACATATATAGGCAGGTCTCAACCCGCCCTTAAGGGAAACCGGGTTTCTTGACCATCTGAAGTTTTTAAAAGCCATCCAAAAAAAGTATATTACCAGTCTATCTATCCAAGCTAAATACACCTCTATTCTTGCTATAGTCAAACTGTTTTTTCTCTGAGTCATTGACATCTAATATTGCAAAAAACAAAATAGAAAAATATAAAAACCTCCTTGCAGCAGCTCCATCTTCTACTGGTTCATTGTATCTAACTTTGGCTCTCTCTCTACCTTGACTCCCATTCCACCCGCTTGAAGCATCTGCTGAATCTCGTCCATCTTTCTGTCTTGCATAAGTAGAGTGACCTGGATATTCTTCAATTCCTTTTTCAGGGTGGGGATTCCTTGGACCAATTCGGCCATTTCCATGGCCACCTGCTCCATTGCTTTGGCCAGTAACCGCTTCATTCCCCAGTAAACATGTAACGATTGTTTATACAGGGACATTCTTCCTCTCGTATGCCCCGGGTCAGGGAGGAACCGCTCCCAATCTTCCATTTCGGGATCTGAAATCTCCTGCATGGCTTCTTCCTCTAAGTGATCAATTATCCTTCTGATATTCGGATTTGTATCGTGGTAATACGCTTCTTCTGCTTCCTGTAGCTTTTTCCTCATGTCCTTCTTACCTCTTATTCTGCCTCTTGCCTCACTGGCTTCTTCCTTATCGTGTCCCCGTCTTACGCCCCTACTCCCTCGACCGCCTCGTCCACCAATCCCCTCTCTGCCTCTCTGGTTACCGCGCCCTCGCGTTCCTCTACCCCTTACTCGTCTGCCATCCTCCTCTTCTTCGTCTTCTTCCTGGTACTCTTCCTCGACTTCTCGGTCTCCCGTTCCAGTCTTTTTCCCCTTCAACTTACCTTCTTTTCCAGCCTTTGCTCGTCCTGGCTCCTCATCTATAATGTAATTCCGGATGTCAAACTCTTCCTCCGACTCATCCGGGATCGTTAGATAGATCTTCTGCAGGGCTTCCGCTGCTATGCTCTTTCCTTTCTCCTCTGGATTAGCCGCCTTGCTTCTCATCCACCTTCCTGCTCCCCTTTCTTGGTCCTCTGCCATTTTCCTTGCTCTCTTTTGCTTCCGCTGACCCACCCTCGTCTGCTGCGATTTCCTAATTCTCCCCCTCACTCGGCTTTGGTTCATTAATACAACCAATATAATTAATTAAAAATTAATACTTTAAATTATTTAAATTAATCTAAATTTTCTATTTAAGTTGTTATCATCATAATTTTTTATTTACATTATTGATTTACATTGAATTCCGATGGAGATGTTTAAAAAGTATTTGCCATGTTTTGGGGGCTTAGTTCAACCTTGGTAGTCATACTTGATTCATTTGAGAGAATTCATACTTAACTTTACCGAAACGAAAAATAGAGCGACAAAATAGCAATCACATTAATCTATGATGAAGTCACTCATATAGGTATTTCAATGTTCATGGCGCAATTCAAACATCATTGTTATGGTTGTTAATTTGACTGGACATTATTTACAACATTTAAAAGATTAATAGAAAGGAGTGTACATGTGAGAAGGCATTAATGAAACTATTCTGTGATATAATTTATAAAAGTTCTTTTAATAAATTTGAAATGTTTTTAATTTTTTTAAATAATTGAGATTAATTTCTAAATATTAAAATATTTATTTTATTTATTTAAATATTTAATAAATATAAATAATTAACAGTTTAATTCATGTTTATTAATGTATTATTAAGGATGTCGAGTGAATGTTAAATATCACTTTATTTCTTTGTAATAAAATTATTATAGTATTGTTTATGGTAAATTTTAGATATAATTATCAAATTTTAAAATTTGATTTATATGAATGGTAAAGAATAAAAATCATTAATATTTGTATTGTTTTCTTATTGAAAATATTTATGTTAATTGTTTGTTTTTCTTATTTTCTAAAAGATCCTCTCAAAACTAGTTTTCCTATATTTCATTTCAATTATTAGTTTTAATTCTTGTGTATTATGGATACTGTGAATAATTCGATATAATGTGCTTCTAATACGTTTAATTTATTGATGATTTTTGTTCGAGTGATTGATGGCATGCCTTGTTTAATGTAGGATTAATATAAAAATGACTTGTTTTGAAGAGACTTCAAACAATAAGATTAAAGAAATATTCAAAGTGGTTGATGACTATATCTTTAAAAATGAACTTAAAATCAATATATAGTGGTCCAAATGGTTGTACTTGGTCACCCTAATTTCAATGGTTTTTATTTATTGCACGGTCTTATTTCTTTAATCAAAAACAACAACAAGTTTGGCCCCTCCAAGCACACTATACAAAGCACAAGATGGGATCTTTGGGAAAATAAATATCCATGAACACCATAAGCTCTATTAGTTGAACCATCTATGTTGGTGAAGCAACATCCACTCCATCTTGAACCAAAATTACTAGCTTACTTGTGTTTAAGGACTATCCTTGTGAATGATGGTCGACTTTATATAGCTTAGAAAACCATCATGGTTTTTTTCTATGTAGAATATGGATTCACTATGTGCATCTAAAGATAGCCATTTTTATTTCAAAAAGTCATGCCTGCGAGTATAGAACGACAAAGCAGTCATCAATCTACGACTAAAGTTGCCTTTATTGAGAATCAATGTAATGTTTTTAGAAATAAGATAACCAAAAGCTCAGGACTTAGTAAGTTTAGATTGCAACCAACATTAGTGTTTAACTATCACTTATGTAATAACAAATTCGTAGAAAAAAAATCTAAATCAAATATTTCACTTAACCTATATTGGTCAAATGCATTTTGGTTTTTGTTGATTTATGCATTTCTATTTTAGATTAATTATTTTTCTCGACACCATTTAGTACCTCATGCTTTTCTCCACAAAATCTTTCTTCTCGCACAACTTGTCTCCTTCAAGAAGCATTGAATGATGATTTAAAAGTGATATTTATGACCTTCTTTCTTCAAATGCTCTATACCATAGAAAATAGTACATATAAAGGGAACAATTGCAGTAAAACTTTGTTGTGAGAGTTCGAATGTTAAAATATTCAACAACACCAAAACTATTTTTATGCACGATTTTGCCCTACATACTATGTCATAATAGAATTTGAGCACTATCTATTGTATAAGCATTGCATCAAAAACTAAATATAATTTTATGAGCATCATGCAATAACTAAAGTAATCTTGAATAACTAAAATAATTTCATCAAAACCAAAGCTTCCAATAGATTTCTTGTAACCGTGAAAACAATGCCATCCCATTGCATTTGTGATATTTGTTTATTTTTAATTAGGTTGAAAGTTTACTTATTATGATGCAAGCATGCATGTGAATGTATATTGATATGTTATTTTCTTCAAATAAACCATTTTGTAACAATTATTAATTGTTTTTGAAAATATATTAATTTATATTAAATAAAATTGTCAAAATAATTATCATAATCTAAGTTTGTACAATAAAAATATTTTAGTTTACAAAAAAAATAGACTCTAAGAATTTATTAAATGTGAGTATAGTAAAAAAATTGCTATTAGGTGACAAAAATTTTATTATCAATCCTTCAGCAATTTCAAATCATTTTGAACCTAATTACATTTTTAAATAATTTAAATTTAATTACATGAATTTCCATTCCATATGTTGTATTATATACAATCTTCTTATAACATATTTTAATTTTACCAAATGGATATGGTGATGTCATTTTTTTTGTATCACATATTAATTAAACATTAATTCAAGCCAATAAAAATTAGAAACCTAATACAACTCAAAGATATATAAATATTAGAAGATTGCAAATAAAATGTTGAATTATCTTGAAAACTTTGTCATACTAAGGTACAGACTAACTACTTAACATTTGTTACTCTAGTTTTTAAATATTTTATTGTGTTGCTTGATCAATGTTATTTATATAATAAATACACAAATCCTTTATCAAAGTTGTTTAACATAAATATCATTCAATATAATTAAGACAAATTGATTTATTAACAAGCAGGAATTGCAAATCAAACTGTCATACATTTATATCATTAATTCAATATCTTTAAAATACATAAGAACAATCTATTGTGTAATCAATTAAGTATAAAAAACCAATCTACTGGTTAAAAAAACACATTAACATTTTCATTTCCAACTTAATTGTCAAAAATGCGCACTAACATTTTCATTTCTATAAGTGAATCTCTAGATATAATAAATGTTTTTAAGATCTACTAAAATTAATTTGGTGACCTAATTCACTATTCAACTCACACTCTTTAGAGGAAATAGCCATGTTTTTTTATAGCCAAGTTCATTAGTGATCTACACATTTTGAGATATGAGACAATTTTTTTGTATTTCATTTTTAAGTCATAATTCCTCTTGATACATGGGAATTTTAATAATAAGTAAATTAGAGTGTCTGCAGGCTCGCGCATATGAATTAAATGTTCAGGAGGGTAGGATTAATCAACCCAAGGGCCGATTGCTCATTCCAAGAAGGAAAGGGGACAGGGTACCGAGGACGGGAGGTAGTTTTGTCAGAGTGATGGTGATCGTTCCCAATTATGATAACACAAATGGAATGCGGATTAATGACGAGGCCGGGACGCAAGGAAGCTTCAAGAAGCTAAGGTGGTCGAGCAACAATACATTAAGCTATGCATGCAGTCGAATAAACCGAAGTAGGAAATTATTCCTGAACCAGAGCAAGGTGAAGAGAAGTGATAGGATTTTGGAGCAGACGGGGGTAGAAGAAATGGCAGAGGGTCAAGACAGAGATGTTGGGAGATGGACGAGAAGTAAGGAGGCCAGTCGAGAGCTAAAAGGTAAGCGCCAAGTCGAGGAGACCATGAAGAAGATTTTGCTGAATATCTCAGATGATTCAGAGGATGAGTTTGATATACGGGATTATCTTTTGGAGGAGGAACCCCGGCGAGTACAGGCAGGTAAAGATGGTAAGGGGAAGGAGCAGAAGACTGAGGAAGAGGACCGGGAAGCAGATGATGAGTATAAGGAAGCGGGCGAACAAACGACGGGTGGCCGACGAGGGAGGAGAAGTGGAACGCGAGGGCAGAAGAAGGAATGTGTCAGCCAGCGAGGCAGAGGGGGATCGAGCGGACGAGGAGGACGAGTGAGTAGGAATGAAAGATCAGAGTTTGAAGAAGGAACTGCGAGTGAGGCCAGGGGAAGGAAAAGAGGTAAAAGAGATATGAGGAAGAAATTGCAGGAGGCAGAAGAGGCTTATTATCAGAACACCAACCCGAATATTCGAAGAATCATTGAGCAATTGGAAGATGAAGCTATGCAGGAGATCTCAGAGCCAGAAATGGAAGATTGGGAGCAGTATTTGCCTGACCCGGGGCATACAAGAGGGAGAATGTCATTGTATAAACAATCTTTACATGTTTATTGGGGAATGAAGAGATTATTAGCCAAAGCAATGGAGCAGGTAGCCATGGAAATGGTTGAATTGGCTCAAGGTATCCCTGTCCTGAAAAAGGAGCTGAAAAATATCCAAGTTACTTTACTGATGCAAGAGAGGAAGATGGACGAGATTATGAAGCTATTCCAAGCAAGCGGTGTGGGAGTCAAGACAGAGAAAGAGGCCAACCCGGAGACAAGGCATCAGTAGAAGATGGAGCTGCTGCAAGGAGGTTTTTTACTTTCAGTTTTGTTTTGATATACTAGTTACTAATGACTCAGATGAAACTTAGTTTGAATGTAGTAAGATTAGATGGATATATAGCATGGACAGAAAGACTGGTTGTATTCTTTTTTTGGATGGCTGTTAAAAATTTCAGGTGGTCAAGAAACTCGGTTTCCCTTAAGGGCGGGTTGAGACCTGCTCATGTATGTACTGTTCTTTTTTTCCAGTAATAGAAATATAGTATCTCGCCTCAGCTTACAAAAAAAAAAAAAAAAAGTAAATTAGAGTGGAACCTTCACAAAAAAATGGAGACCATTTACTAGGGAGAGCCTTCCATAATTTTAAATTATTTTAAATCTCTATGTAGGTAGTGCTGGATAGAAACAAGAAAACAAAAGACAATTTAATCTACTAAATAATGAATTAATCTAATGAATTATATAAGAATTTCAAAAAAGTTGAAGATTGCTACTACTTTATTCCAAATTGAAATGACACTTGTGGAGTTTACTGCAATTAACTCAAGTTCAGTTCATATTAGGCTTTACATGAGAATTCCCAAGTAACCAGAGATAGTGTTTTTTTCTTTGACTAGATATTTATGGACAAAAGACAATTTAATCTACTAAATAATGAATTAATCTAATGAATCATATAAAAATTTCAAAAAAAATGAAGATTGCTACTACTTTATTCCAAATTGAAGTGACACTAGTGGAGTTTAATGCAATTAACTCAAGTTTCAATTCATATTAGGTTTTACATGAGAATTCCCAAGTAATTAGAAATAGTGTTTTTCTATTTGACTAGATATTTATGGATAACAATATTTATGAATAACAATAGTAAGTGATATCTTAAATTTGAATATTCAAGGATAACAAAATTTATGAATAACAATAGTAGGTGATATCTTAAATTTGAATATTGATAGATGCAATATGTAAAGAATCTTTGAGCTAAATATCAATTTCATTAAAGTCATCCAAAACTTAGTAGGTGATATCTTAAATTTGAATACTGATAGATGCAATAGGTAAAGAATCTTTGAGCTAAATATCAATTTCATTAAAGTCATCCAAAACTTTTGGCTAAATTCAATAATTACGTTGGGTTGTTTTTTACCATGTAATTCAAGATAAATATATATTTAATAAAATATTGGTATTTATGTTTTATTAATAAAATATTGGTATTTGTGTTTTATTATTGAATTTATTAATTTTTTGATATTTATTATATTATTAATATAAAAATGTGATATAATGTAAATGTTTTCTATATATATTTAGCAAGTTTCGTTTCTTTGTGTGAAGAAAGAAAACTAAATCTAAATACTTATGTAATTCTAGAAAACGAAATAAAACTCAAATCTTTTCTAATAACATCAAACTAAACAAAACCCAAGTCCTTATAATAAGATAAAATAATATCGCATATTAGACCCCCGGATGAGGTGACTCTCAAGATGGATGGGGGAGGTGGCAACACGTCCCCACATAAATTAATGTATACAAGCGATATACAGGATATGTTTCATAAATGACACATCAAATGATTAAGCATAGTATTGAAGAACGGGGGTGATGGACATAGAGCACACATCTTGAGCCTGTAATTCATGTGAAGATTAAAGGTAATAGGACCTCCCTTACGAAGTATCCCTACAAAAAAAAAAAATATGGCTTTCTATATATCTTCTTGGCAACTCCTCGTGTGGATAGGGAAGGTGAAAAGAGAAGTCTCTCGTAAGGTGGCAATGGAATTACATAGGCTTAGGGTACTTTTGCATTGAGATAAAAACAAACCAACCGGTTTTTCAGTATTATGGGGATGTTGTTTCCTTTCACAGTATGGAAAAGATCTAGCATGTGGGTAATTCCTTTTTATTTTTCAGTGTTGTTTTTGGTATCTTATTCTCTAATCGCAGAATTTTAAGCGTCAAGAACGAGAAAGGAAAGAAGGTGGTGGTGTTGTTTTTTTAGGTGTGTAGAGGCTCTGTGTATGAAAGAAGGTGAGAAAGGAAAGAAGGTGGTGGTGTTGTTTTTTAAGGTGTGTAGAGGCTTTGTGTATGAGTCACTCCTTCTGGGTTTGATGGTGAATTTTTTGAACCTCATTGTCGATTATATCTTTATGTCTATAATTCTGAAGCATTCTCTATATACTTAAATTTGTTTTTTTTTGTCGTTATCTTATCGGTGTCTCTGCTACACTCCTTAAAGTTTTATTGTAAACCAATTGGGTGGTGTTTTTGGTAAATTTGGAGGGACTAGTGGTTGGTTATCCTAGTACCTAACTTTGGTACATTATTTTATCTAAATCCATGTCTGAGGCATCTCTCTCTTAGTAGTAATTGTGTACGTGTTTTTAATGACAGTGGGTGGAAATCAATTTTGAATCTGATATGTGTAATTTTCCAAAATAGGAAAAACAGTGATATGCAAGAAAATAACAATTTTCACCATAGAAATTTTAAAACAATTTAGTAAACACCCAGAATAATCAGAAATATGGAAGCAATGGAGCCATTTTATTATATACTAGTGCAAGAGTACAAAATATGGAAGGAATGCACTTGGGCTTGCCTCAAAGGCAAGCGGAGCAAATCCCAAGTGAAGCAATGACAATGTAGAGCTACAATCAACTGACCAACTGTTGCGCTGCGCAATCCCTAGTGATTATGCATTGTTTGTTACAAATATGTGGTTGAAAACCCCACCTCCAATGCTTAGAGAATTCTAGAAATTTATAAATAGGCTCCTCAGGCAAAACCCACAAAAACCCAAAAATGGTTTCGTTTGATTTTGACCTCCCAAAATCGACCCCCAAAGGCACTGTGCAGTCCTTGACAATACCACATTGTCTGCTACAAAGATATGGTTGAAAAACCCACCTCCGGTGCTTAGAATATTCTGAAAATTGATATGTAGGCTCCTCAAGAAAAACCCCCAAAAACCCAGAAATGGTTTGGCCTAATTTTGAGGTTCCAAAATCGACCCCCAAAAGCCCTACGCTTTCCAATAGTTGTTTAAACACGTTGTCTATCAAACCACCAGTACAATACTCCCCAAACACTCCTGAAATGTAGCAATAAACTCCACCAATACTTCCCTTATTTCTCCAACAAGAAATAGCCCCAATGGTTGAAACTCTATCTCCCACATATGCTTAGTTTCTCTCTTTTGCGCTTGCCATAGAGTCTACAAAATCACTCATGAATATTGTTGCCACTTCCATCCCTAAAACTCACCCAATAGCCAACAAATCTATTGAGACTCCTTCTCCTAATTTCTCCTGGAAATAGCCCTCTGGAAGAATGTTTCAATGGCCACACTAGATCCACTACTGCCTCCTCCAGAAATATGCACTGCTAGGGCGAACTTAATACAAATGCTAGAAATATCTCTACAAGTCTCCTCCGGATGATAATGGATGAACCTCTCTAGGGTGGCACTCAAAGTCCCCAGAATAAAGGGTGAGTTCTCCACTTGGAAAACTCTTGCTAAACAACAAGTGACCCAGCTAAACAACTCGAGCAATAGAATCAAATTCGATAAGCCAAGAATGCCAAATGAAGTGTGCTATCTTCCTTTTATAACTTTTGTGGAGCCTTTCTTCCTGCCTTTTTTTTTCCTCTCATGCATTTCGAATCATTTGCTTAGGGAGTGTGTATTTCTTATGTGGGTCGTCCCCACATATCATTAACAAAACAAAATAAAATAAAAATAACTTGTCTCTAACTCCTAAGTCTTCTATCAAAAATCAAATGGACCCCGTCTTCACAAAAATTGGCCCCCAAAATGTAGAAATAAATCATGTTCCAAAATAATTTAGGAATGGACATTACAGTCCTCCCTACCAAAAATTTATTTTCCTCAAGTAATTCCTAAACAATTTCCCTCTCTGACTATTAATCACCATTGTAACCACCAATAATACCAGGGTCCCAAATGTACCATTGAGTCATCCCCAATCTAGCATTGTTCTGACATTAAGGAATCCCTCGATACCAGGATCCCAAGCCATCCTAATCAATGTGAAGCACACCTTTCTCCACTCACTATCCAACCAGATACAAGTACCAAAAGCCCTATGCATACTACCAATAATTAGAGCATCATGATAATGTAGGAATCTTCCCAACTCCCCATGAAATTTTCCTCCTGAGTAGTCCATCTCGTGCACTACAAGAGTAAACTCTTGAAGATGCAATCCAATCCTGGTGGGATTGAACCCTCGTCTACCCAGGCCTCCCCTAATCTCCTCTTGTCGATCATCCTGCCACACCGGTGAAGTTCCCCACACCATCAACGAATCACTAAAACCAAATGGAAGATCATGATGACCCTCCCTTGTAGAAACCAGCACACCTCTACGAGTAGCTGAACTACTCAACCCTGTTATGTCGAAATCCCCTGCCCATCGCAGAAGGAACCTATCCTACTGACATTGTGACACTCTGGTCATGATTGACTGCCTAGCATGCTCGTACCAGAGCCTCCTCTCCCATAACTCTCGGCCATAATCTATGCGATGATCGAGGCTAGGCCAATCTTGCCAAAGCAACTCAACAATGTCAATGCCTATCACTCCCTGGCTAGCCCCAATCCTGAGAAACAACCTGTGTCGTCCTATGGTGAGGGCTTTAATGATCCCTCATGTGTTTGCATGTGAATGAATCTGTCTGCCAGTTATCCCGAACATGCTCACGAGGAGTGGAGTATCCCACCAATCCACTGGATCCCTAGATCCCATAACCATACTGGAGGTCCAAAACCCCCAATCCTCTCTATCTATCGTTGTGATATGATGCTAGCTGTTGGGACCCCTCTGTGCCTCGTCTCTACCTCCTATAGGTATCCAATAGGTAGGCACCGAGCATCAAGGACCTATTTCGCGAATATCCAACTACTTTGCGCCTGCCAAATCACACAGTGAGATTTTTTATCCCAACCCCTGATGATGTGCCCAGGTACTATTGGAAGCCTAGGCATCATCTTTCCAACAAGGACTACCATCCTCTGCACCTCATGCTCACCTAATGCCTCGAGTTGTCCAGCTGAAAAAGCACCATGTAACTCCCTCTCGGTCACCTCCCCAAGTGTGAGCCTAGGGGTGGAACATATGCTACCTCAACAATCAACCATGTCATCTTTAAGCTTATAACCGTCAACTCGTGCACCTACCAAGTGTCTTAACTGGAGAGTCTCCTCTCGGCCCATGACACGCGGTGTCTCATCCAACTACCTAGGATGAGCCTCCCATACCTTGCTGCCTGAATTGAGAGTGTCAAAGGGAAACATCCAAACCCTCTATGACTATAAGCAACACTAGAGGATGATAGGTGGGTATGTCCCAAAGAATATGATCAAGAGTCTTCCGGAATTCTCAAGAGTAATCTTGTGGACGACCCTCTCTGCCTCGGATCTGCTGATAACCCCCTCGAGGCCTTGCCTCCACTAAACATGTTGTCCCAATATGCTCAACAATGTCCTCATCGATCCTAGGTGAGTTGCGTCCAATGGTACAACTATTGTCCATGTCCATAAGTCTCCCTGGAGGCAACACTCCAAGAGCCCGTTATGCTACATCATGTGTCATTTCATACCACCAAGTACCACCACACTCCTCGACATGCCACTATACGTCGCAACATGTCCCTGTACACCACTAGATACCCCTGGCTACGGCTATACCATCATGTGTCATTCCTGTTTCACTGCACCTGTAACTTCCTGCACGTCCTCAATGTGATGCGAGTCACTCCTCCTACCCCACAGTGTAAACTAGCATGATGTAGTATACCAACATGCATATTCATGCTCCTCTACAGGCCACTGCTCCTTGCTACATAGCCCTACACACTACTGGGTGTTATGGCCTAGAATTGCGTTTGTATGCATCAGGCCACATCCCTGTATATAACAATGGATGCTACAACCTGACTCTGTGTAGTCTTGTGTACCACTGCCTACTGTCATACCACCCTGTAACATATGGTATCCCGCATGTGCCAAAGTGTCTGCCACTATGCTAGTGACCCCACCATGATACGTGTCATGTCCCCTCGTCCATCTTGGTAGACCTAAGCACTGTAACTCCACTCCTGCTAGAGGGGGTATCTCTCCTGTGTCAGTTCTCTGTGACCCCTGAGTCCTAAACGTCAATGGGAGAACATCGTCTCCATACAATATCTGGTCTAGTAGCCTACCCATGCCACCTCCTCTAACCAGCTCCTACCAAAGAATGCTAATCATCCTGCACCCCCATGCTCAACCAACATGCCAAAACAACCAATGGATCCTGCTCACAAACCACCTAGCCACTAGCACCGACTGGAACTCCCTTAAGGAATGCATGCGCTCAGGCACTGGGTTGACTACCAATTACATAGCCATCCCACATGTTTGATATCAGATAGGAAGCCCTGCCTATATCCCAATGCCAACCTGAGCCTCCAGTACCCTCGATGTCTAAGAGCTCCCACTGAGCTTTACTTTGGACTACAACCATCTCCATGAGTCTAGCCCACTCCACCGAGTACCAAATCAAAATCTCTCACCATCCAACCCCAAGAGAGGGATCGAATGCACAAACTCTAGCACATATAACAAGCCCTCCATCCTACGAGTGTTGCACCCTATGTAACTCATGTCGCCTCAACTCACCATCCTGGTCAATACATAAAAAAAAAATTGGGGGTCTCTGCATCTCTCTCTCTATGTTGCAAAGGTAGTTTAGCAATGCTATGAACCCTATCTATATAAGCCCATGGAGAGCTACTATCTAGAAATACTACAACTTTGTTGACGGTTTGTGCATCTATCTGCTCTAAGTCAGTGATTGGCCCAAAAGAAGATTGCTCGTCCTCCTCCACCATGGACTCAACATGAGTAATAAACTACCCCTCCATTATTAGCTCACGCCCCTCTATGTGCTGTCCATGTTTTTGTAGGTGATTGTCATCCCGCAACTATGTCGTAGATCTGGGTTCTTTTGTACCTATCGGCTCCTCATCAAGGGTAGTAATGTCTCTCGGCACCTCGTCATCTTGTAGTGCGTTGTTATTACTTGAAAACTCGGTCACAACCTCGGATACCTCATCAATGGATACCTCAACAACGGATGTCACCTCCTTAATGTTGGACATGTTTGTGTCTCTTGACACCTCGTTAATGGATGGCCCTATGGGTGTAGGCTCTACACTCTCCCCCAAGGTGACAACTGGTGCTATCAAAGAGGCCTCCAACAATGGCGACTCTTGTGCCACACTGAATATACCAATGTTCTCCTCACACTCCTGCGTTTCCTCTACCTCATGCTCAATCTCCTCCTCAGGCCACTCATATCTAAATCTAGGTCTCCACCAGTAGAAGTGCTTCCTAGTCTCACCCTCTAATTGTTCTTGTCTTGTTTTCTCCTTTGGAGGAGATCTAGTGCCTTGAGTCTGTCGATTTACCCCACATGGTGTAGATGCTTGCACCCCCACAGTTTGTGTACCTGTAGTGTCTCTACTGTAAGGATGAGGACGAGTTTGGTCTATCACCCTCCTCAACTGGGCCAACCTCTCATTGTCCCAATGGATTCCACCCCAGAATTTCTGCACAATAAATTTCTCTTGAGCCATGGGTTTGTCTATGGTTTCATCTATTAATGTGCCTACATACCCGAATATACCAAAATCACACCAAAACACCAAGCCAAAACTGTTTTGCCTCAACCGGAAAACAAGGAAGGATACATAGTCCGCATCTAATCCGCCATCTCCCATGTAGCTTCATCGGGCCCAAAGTGTTTCCATTGCACCTTAACTTGCTCGATTGCTCTGTTCCAGAGCATGAGCACCTTTTTCTGCAATATACACTAAGGCTCCGCTGGAATTCTCCATCTGGTTCCACCTGCAATACAGACCAGGCAATCACATGAGCAGCATCCTTAACATACTTCTTAAGCAATGATACATGGAAAACATCATGGACTTTGACTATCAGAGGCAGTGCAAGTCGACAGGCTATTGGTCCAATCCTCTTAATAATGTTGAAGGCTCCACAAAATCACGGTGCCAACTTGGCACATGATCCAATCCACAAGGAGATCTTGTTCGGTTTGATGCGCAAGTACACCTGTTCCCCAACCTGGAACTCCTTGAACAACCTGCTCCTATCTGCATAACTCTTCTGCCTATCATGTGTTGCCTTTATATTCTTCTTGATCACCTACATTTCCCTGTTCCATGTCTACCAACATATCTATTCCAATCAATACCCTGCTAACCGGATCACTCCAACTAATAGGAGTGTTACAACTTCGTCCATACAATGCCTCAAAATGACTCATCCTCAATGACTCCTGGTAACTGTTGTTGTATGCAAACTCTACCAAAGGGAGATACTCTTCCCACTTTCATTTTTGATGCATCATATACATCCTCAGCATGTCCTCCAATATCATGTTGACCCTCTCTATCTATCCATCTGTCTATGGATGATAATTTGTGTTGAAGTCCAACTCTATGCCCAAAACTGCAAATAACTCCTTCCAAAACTTCGAAGTGAACTTCGCATCCTTGTCTGACACAATATTCTTCAGAACACCATGCAATCTGATCACATCTCGAATGAATACTTGTGCTACATCACTAGCTAAGAATGTAGACTTCACCAGAATAAAATGTGCAACATTTCTCAACCTGTCCACAATGACCATGATGGAATCATGTTGTCTCACTGTCTTCGGCAACCCTGTGATGAAGTCCATGGAAATAAATTTCCATTTCCACTCTAGAATCACAATCAGCTGCAGGAGTCCACCTAGATGTTTACACTCTCCTTTCACTGCTGACAATTGAAACACCTCGCCACAAACTCTGCAACATCCCTCTTCAAATTCAGCCAATAGTAGAATCTCTTCACCATTGTCAGTATCTTCTAATAACTTGGGTGACCTGAATAAGGTTTCACATGAAACTCCCTCAAGAGCACCTTCTTGAGCTCACTACTATTTAGTACATATACACTGTCTCGGAACCTGACCAATCCATTTGATATAAGACAATAATCATACCCTATGTACTTGTACCTGCACCTGTACCTATACCTGTACTTGTACTACCACCTGTACCTATACTACTACCTGTACTTGTACCTGTACCTACACTTATACCTGTACCAGCATCTTGTTGCAACCTGTTCACAATCTCCATATACTTGACATCCCGTTGACATGCTTGCAAGATCATATCCTGTAAGTCTGTCGCTCCCTCCTCCTATAGTCCTTGCTAGTCTCCTGCTCTACTCTCGCTTACTTATAATGCCATCCTGATCCGATCATCCTGCATCCAATAATGCCATCCCATAATAAGGGGTATAGTTAGTAACCCCTTGAGTAGTTACGTAGTCTAACCCTTGATTAGCCCCATATTACTTAGGGGTCACTCACTCATTCATATGCCCCCACCCAATAAGCAATCAAGGACCGGCAATGGCCACAGGAACTCATAATTGCCATGTGATTTACTTGTACTTGTTTGCTGAGAGAATTTTCCATCTTGTTCTCTTTACCTTTGATGTACTTGATCTCGAAATCAAACTCGCTAATTGTGGCCAACCATCTAGCCTGCCTGGAATTCAGATTCGGCTAGTCAAACAAATACCTCAACCCAATGCGATCACTCATAATTACAAATCTCCTGCCAAGAAGATAGTGTCTCCACATCTTCAATGCCTATTAGATTGTTGCTAACTCCAAATCATGTTTCAGGTAGTTCTACTCGTGCTCGTTTAGTTTCCCAGACTCGTAGCATACCACATGTCCATCATGTATAAGGACTCCACCAAGTCCTCTCTTGCAAGCATATGTGCATACCACAAACTCTCTGTCTAGATCTGCAATCTGTAGTACCGGTGCATGCGTCAACAACTGCTTAAGATTTTCAAATCGAGCCTCACACTGCTTTGTCCATTCGAACTTCTTACCTTTCCTTTGCAATGATGTGATAAGATAAGAAATCTGTGAGAAGTTCTTGATGAACCTCCTATAGTAGTCTGCCAAACCCATGAAATATCTCACCTCGTCCACACTCTTAGGAGCTACCCACTCCATGATGGCTCTTATATTTTCTAGATCTACTGAAATGCCCTCCTTGGAGACTACATGCACCAAGTAGTGTACCTCATTCTGAAATAAACTACACTTGTTGAGGTTAGCATACAACTGATGCTCCCTCAACAACCTCAATACTGCTTCTAAATGCTTGAAATTCTCTTCCTCATTTTTAGAATATACCAGTATATAATCAATGAACACAATAACAAACTTATCCAAATATGGACGCAACACACCATTCATCAAACACATAAATATAGTTGGAGCATTAGTTAAGCCAAATGGAACTACAACAAACTCATAATGCCCATACCTGGTCCCGAACGCAATCCTGTAAATGTCCTCCTCTTTGATGCGTACTTGATGGTATCTAGATCTCAAGTCAATCTTCGAGAACATTGTTACTCCCTTCAGCTGATCGAATAAGTCATCAATCCTCGATAAAGGGTACTTGTTCTTGATATTCACTTTGTTCAATTGCTTGTAATCAATGCATAGTATGAGAGTACCATCTTTCTTCTTCACAAATAATATCAGTGCGCCCCATGGGGATACACTTGGCCTAATGTATCCCTTTTCCAACATTTCCTTCAACTGCAACTTTAACTCAACCAACTCAGGTGTGCTCATCTTGTAAGGTGCTTTTGATGTCGAAGCTAACACTGCAACTAACTCAATAGAAAATTCTACCTCCTTGTGAGGTGTTAACTCTATAATGTCCTCAGGAAATACATCCTTGAACTATTGTAAAATGGGTACCTGCTCAACACATCCATATCCTCAACTTCCTTACCCTTATCACTAGAAATGTGCACTGCAAATAGCTTACACCCTTTCTTGTGGCTACGCTTTTCTTTCATAGTTGTCACCATCCTAACTGATGTAGATTTCTTCTTACCCTATAAGACTCTTGGTTATCCATTGTCATCAACACACTCAATGGCTTTGTCATAATTGTCTACCTTGGTTCTATGAAGATACAACCAGTCCATGCCCAACAGCATATTGTATGAATCGGTTGATGCCTCTAAAATCGTTGCAACAACATTGGGGGATAACCACCCGGTCCGGCCCTTAATACAGTTCCTTTTCCGTTTGATATGGTGGCTCCGACTAGATAATATGGGACCAGTTTCCCTATAAAGATGTGTTTTGATGAGTGGGTGTTTAAAATATGTGAAAGGATGATAGATGGTTTGAATGGTAATACTTCTGAAAAATATACTAATATATCTATATATATATTTAACCTGGGTAACTCAATATCTATGCGATTTATGATGACTTCAGGTAATCAATCACTAATAAAGATTAATCAATCAATTACAGAAGTTAAGCATGAATGATGATTACTTCAAACAAAGTAATATAAGATAGATCGCATATCATAATAACATTAATTTCTAGCATACATGTTCAGGATATCAATTCCAGAATTACTCAGAAGTGATATAAATGCAGAATTGAATGGATAGTCACATATACAACAATATTGAATCAAAAGACTGTTAAATTGCCTAACATGAAACAAAATGACATAGATATAAGTACCATATGTATTTGAACGTGCTACTGAAGTAACAGTCTGGTTCATTCCTTTTTATTTCTGAAAACTCCAAAAAGATACAGAAATGCAAGTCCTTTTGAAATCTGCTTACAAAAAAAAAAAGTTTGAACCTTGATCCTTGCTTTCTACAAAAAATAAATTAAGAAGTGCAAAAGTGCTCTCTTCTTCAATCCAATTTTAATACAAATTTAGGACCCTTTCTAAAATGACATGAAAGGGTCTTTATAGTAAAAATAAAAACAAACTGTTCGTAAAAGATGCTTGGAGTGGTTGGAACAGCCTCTCTAAAAATATGGGATTTCATGACAAAAATAGAATTGCAAATAACTTCAAAAAGATGCATTGCATCTATCATTCCTCCTGTGGCTTTAGTTGACAAATCTCGAGCATAGTTTGGACTTCTGGTGGATGACTCATCCTGGCATGCAATTGACCTGTGTACACCGCATCCGAGAGTTTGGGTATCATGCGATCGACTGCATCCGCAAGACATTTGACTATCATTTGTTGGCTATGCGGTTTGACCAAATAGATCCAATGTGTATCCCAATTGAGGCCTTTTAATTTTTTGAGTTTTTCTTCTCTGGTGTTCGAATCTTGCTTCCATTGTTTTTCCAATATTTTTACCTTAGGAAGATTTTCAGGGGTGCACTCAAAAATTAAGTTGGCGCTGTGTAAATTATCATTTATCAATTCAATGATATTATTCCTTGCTGCCTTGGCCCTTGAAGTTGCTCTTTCTACTTTGATCAGTTGTGTCTCCCATTCTGAGAATAATATCTCTTTATGAGATTCTTCAATCACTGGTAATTTAGTAGCCCTTCCCTTTTCTGTGTTTTGCCAAGAGATATAATCTGTAATCTTGTCA
Source organism: Pinus tabuliformis (assembly GCA_031772625.1). NCBI lineage: Eukaryota > Viridiplantae > Streptophyta > Pinopsida > Pinales > Pinaceae > Pinus > Pinus tabuliformis. Next base: position 1,016,912,248 of record CM062816.1, on the reverse strand, counting down.
TCTGCTTCCTCGAATTCCAATCTAGAATTGACCGCTTGATCTACCAGTGTGTTGGTTTTGATGCATAATGGATGAATGAGGGATATCTTTTGGCAGAGTTGGGTTAGCTGTTGAGATAAGAAATTATTTATTGCTAAGGCTTCCTTTATAAACTCTTCAACTTTAGGATTTTCTTTGAACTTCTCTATTGAGAGTTGTAGCTGCATTATTTTCTCATCCTTAGCTTTAATCTCTTCATGATGCGCCAATTTTAGCTGTTCAAACTCTTGGGATAGCTATTGTTGTCTTTCAATTGCCTACTGATTAATCCTATGTTTCTTGGCCTTTAGCTGATCTTCAAGTTGTTTAATATTTTGATATTTTTCCTTGATCAATTGATTAACTTCAGTTGCTTTATCAATCGTGGCAGTTGTATATGCACTTGCAAACTAAGATAATTTAGTCAAGTCTTCGGAGGGATCAACTTCTGAATCTTTCCAAATGACATTCATGTATTCATCTTGAGAGACGGTTGCCGATACTTGGTCTATTTTCCTCTTCTTCCTCTGCCTTTTGACTACAGCCCTGTGTTTAGGGCTATAAAACACATCCAACGGTGGGATCTCCTCAATACTCAATATAATCTCTGATGAAGGATTCTCAAGGATTATCTCGACTTCCCTCACAGTTGAATCCTTGTTGGATGCCTTTTCAACCACAGGATCATGAACTATGGGTTGTTGTCTTAAGGGAGATTGCAGTGTGATAATAGTTTGGGTATCACTTTGACCCTTAATCTAAAGGTCAAATTGTTCCCATTCTTTGATCAACACCGGATCAATGTGAACATCTGTATCCAACTGTTCACTGGCTTTCTCGCTTGTCTCGACTTCACCAAAATTTTCTCTATGTCCTGCTTTGTGCTTTGCTTTGTGATGTGCCCTGTTTGATGGATGACCGATGTAGTGTTCAATAAGTCCAATGGTACTGAATGAAGCCTTTGTACCCTATACTGAATGAATTGGTCCATTTTTCCTGGTCCCAGCTTGATCTTTGCGAGATGACTCACTTGCGCAAATGTCTCTGCTGATCTAAAGAAGTCATCAAATTCATCTTTTTTATGGATGAATTGCTTAATCTTTACCTGAGTAGTAAAATTTAAAGCAACTTTATTTGGCTCATATTGTCTTCTGGGAATAACAGCTAGGTTCAGACCCCTTATTTTCTCAACTTCAACTTGTGCATGTTTGTATTCATGCAACGAATAGATACCGCATCGGATCGAAAAGGTAGGCCATAACTGTTTCTTGGCGTCTTTGAGATTTTTTGTAAGGCCCTTTTCAACCGTCTGACAAGCTATTTCCCTAGCCAATAGTTTATCTAGGACATATAGAGGAAGGACATGCGGATCAGTGATGCTACCATAAACCCTAATGTATGTAAACAATTCTTCCCCAAACCAACTGCCAATTGAAGTTAGATCAATGCTAGCTTCCTCGGACAGCCAAGGGGCTGGTCTATTAAAGATAGCCTGATGAATGGGTAGGATGAAGCCATGGAAAATATTGTAAAAATGTTTCTTATATTTATTTTGCCACAGGTCTTTATGGTAAATATGGATAGGGGTTGGGTCCTGCATGATCTATTTCCATCCCATGATAGGAAAATCGAAGTTAAAACAAATGGTGTCAACTATATATGCACTCATATAAAATGGGGGAACCACTCGAGTGGTAACAAACCTATTCTTCCTATAATCAAGTATTTGGACAGCCATTTTATCTGATAGAATGGTTGCCCAATCCATCACATAAGAATTCAAAGCCGCTTCTATTAAGGGAACCATTTCAATGGAAAACTTAGCAGAATTGGGGCTTCCAAATAATCTACACATCATTGTGGCAACATAACAATATGGAGATGCTAGGGAGTCCATAGAATACATACCGGATGACTCGTGCTTGTGTTTGTTAGGGAAATGCCTCCATTGTTTGATGGGGTTAGACTCTACTTCATTTTCCTTCGCGAAAGCTTCAAGGAATGATTTGTTGTAGCACTTCTGAGGCTTTGGCAAATGATACATTTTCTTTAAATCCTCAGGCTTGAAGGACCCAAATATTCTCCCATCAGATGTGAAGAGCGTTCTGTCTATTATGTTGATACCTTCAACTACCCATTTTACCATGTCATTGTATGGCAAAATCTTTGCGCGGGCCACTATTCGGTGAAGGAAAGAATCGGCTAAATCACTAAGTGTATTTTCTGACTCTGCAGGTCTGTCAGTCGTTGCTTGTCCTTCTGTTACCTTTGGGTTTTCCCTTTCCAACATATCATATATTCCTTCCCATGAAATCTTCCCACAATCCTGGCATGTCGTATCTGAGATCAACACAACTTTTTATGTTCCTTTGGCTACTGCAGGGGAAGCTTTCGTCTTTCGGGCTTTCTTTGTCATTTTAGCTGGCTGCATACTTCCAGATTCAAACTGCAATTATATGAAACAGAAAAGAGCGATAAACTTAAACTTTCAGAGCGGCTAATGCTTGAACAGATAGTGGTGATAATAGTACAGTCGAAAATCAGGGTAGGAGCATTTGGTGCGAAAGATTTCGTATTATGAATTGATATTAACACGCAAGACGAAATCTTTGAAGGACCGAAGTCATTACTGTTCTTAATGCCTCACCATATTGAATGACGTCAAACTTAAATGCTTCAATAAATAGATCGCATCGCAGTTTTCCCAAGGCCTAATTAGAATGTGTGCCATCAATCTTCCGATTTTGCGATGAGCGATTTCAATATATATTATTTTAATATTCTGAGAGCCATCGCATATCGCAAATTGGGAGGTGTAGGCACCATGTTCTAAAAGCCTTTAGAATTTATGCGATTGCGATGTATGATGACTTGGCACAAAGAGTTGGGGAAATCCTTATTTACCCGCCCGCATAATGTTTTCTTTTTATTATCACTTTATTTATATTTAACATTGCATCGCATTCCCCGAAGTGAGTCTTATCTATCTCTGTTGGGATTGCGATATGCGATCAATACATATCGCATCACAAGTTTTCAAGTGTGGCTTCATACGGTTTTTTAGCGATATGCGAGATGCGAGAATCTTATCGCATCACAAAGTTTCAATGGCCCATTACAACTTGTTTATTGGAATTGGTGATATGCGATATGCGATAGTTTTATCGCAATCGCATGTTCACCGATGAATTGTTTTAAGAAGCCTAACGTTTAGGATTGTGCGGTAACTTCACATTACTACACTAATATTTAGATTGAATGCCTTTTGGCCTTAAGCGCATGCGATGTGTGTTGTTTTTAGAGGGTTTTTTGAAGCACTTTTATTTAAAAAACGAGAAACAAAGAAATTGATTTATATGTAAAGATTTTATTGCTTTTTACAAACTAAAGGGACCCTATTTCCTATTTAGCATCTAAGAATAAAATTAAGAAAAAATTGAAATTGGGAAGGTTGTTGTATAGCACAACAAAACCCAACGGTAATACATTCAAATGTGATGCGATAAGAATATCATTCAAGTCAAATGCACAAGCTCTTACCCAATGATGAACTTGTTTCTTTGTACCTGTATCCAACTGCACTAACCAAGACTCTGCATGCAATTCCTTACTCAAACCACACTTATCCACCAAGTCAAAATAACATAGACATAATTAGATCCAAGGTCAATCAAAATAGAAATAACTTGATCAGAAAGCTTACCGTCCATCTCAATGATAGATGCCTGATGCTCTACTTGTTTTTCATCCAATGTTGCATAGATGCATGGAATACTCTGACCAACATATCCAATAGTTTGTGCCTTCTACTCACTGTATATCTTAGGCCTACCACTCTGGTATTGTGGATAATCCTTCCTGCGATGATCTCCTCCACAAGTCCAACATCGCACGGGCTCCTTATTCTGCTCCTCAAATATGTGTCCTTGTCCTCTATCTGATGCATTGAACCTCTTAGGTGGTGCAACATTCTCCTTGTTACCTGTGTCATGTGGTCATACTCGCTTCTTGTCCCATTTTCCTTTATTCTTTGCATTACCTCTCTAGTTTGGCTTAGTCTCAATTTTGCGCTTCAATTGTTCATAGCAATGCTTCAGTTTTCAGATAGCCTCCTCCAATGATCTAGGCTCATTGAACTCAATCCTATATTTGAATGCAACTGGTAACCCACTAACGAATCTATAAATATTAGCCTTCTCCTCCTTGAGGTAAGGCACATACCTCAACAACTCCAAGAATCTGCTAGTGTACTCATCATCTGTCATGGATCCCATCTTTAGCTCATAGAATTCTTTCGCCCTGTCATCAAAGTATCTTTTCGACAAATACTTATTCTTGAATAGTCACTCAAACTCACTCCAAGTCAAATCATCCTCATTTATACCTCTGACATTCTTCACGTCTTCCCACCAAATGTCCACTTTTCCTTTGAGAGTGAATGTAGCCACTCTAGCTTTCATGTTCTCTGAATATTCATGCAATTTGAAGAACTTATTCATGCCTAGCAACCATGCCTCTGTATATTGTGATTTCTTTACCTCTCCATCAAAAGTAGGTGGCTTTGATTTCTTAAACTCATCTGGAAAATACCCTTATCACTCCTCCTGTAAGGATGATACCAATGACGATCATAGTGCTTATCTGAATCAGAACTAGAATCATACATGTGTCTATCCCTTCTCCTATCTAGAGTGTCCAACAATCTTCCATCTCTAATTGTGTCATCTATATCTGATATGTGACCACCATGCGATCTACTACCATATGCCCCATTAGTTCTATCCTCCTGCTCATGGCTAATCTGAAGCAGTCCCTGTCACTGCAAATCTGACAAGCTCTGAAGTATGACTGCATTTACCTCTGCTAATTTTTCCTGTGCCTATATGATTCTGTCATTATCTGCCTTACAACTCCTTATCTCTTCCTTTAAGCTTCTCAATGTAACTACCAAATTGGAAGGGTTCCCAACACCATACTGCTCTTCGGATTCATAAGGAGAGTCTTTGCAGTCAACCATCTTACTAGCCATTTGATATTTCTTCAGCAAGGTATATTATGTCAGCTAAACCAAATCATAATAAACCAACATACCTTAGTACATCTCAGGGAGGATACCTTATCTGCAAGATCAACAAATCAATTTCATACATGTATAACACAATCATGACATCATATAGAAACATAAAACATAAGCATATGACCATGCAACTATCATTCTAGCTAGAGTCCAGTCATTAATGCATGACCTCAACAACAACACACACCACAACCTCATGCATGAAAACCACCACTACATCAATGTACACTTGACCACATGCAAACATGAACATGCATAAGCAATGCATAACCATCCACACATACGCATAAGCACATATTATCAAGCATGAGTGAACGATACTTGAAATCAAACCTGCAAGAATGATACATGCAACCAAGCATACAATAATGTAACCAAAGCATGCAATAATTTAACCAAGCATACTACAACGATACATGTAAGTGACATAAATTGACATGTAACCAATCATACACTCACAATGTTGCATTCCACCACAACAACCTCAAGTTCCACATAACGACGTCACTACAACCATGATCAACATCATGCAAATGCAACAAGCACATGGAATGCAAGTGTGAGATACACACATGTAACTGACATGCATGCATGACCAACACATAGCCCATCCAGTCTGAGGGATGAACCATGCTCTAATACCACTCTGTAACACCCTCCTTCCACATATACCCAAGCAACTGGGTAGCTGGGGTAAACATGCGACGAGAGGTAACTATGATATGAGTCGACCTCCTAAGTCATGTTAAGGAAGTGGAACTAACAGAAACACACCATACACACACCCAACATCAGCTTCAGAATCCTCAGGAGACATTTCAACCACTCAGACAGCCTGTCCCTAGGTCCCAGTATTTTTTTATATCTCTTGGGCCATAGTCGCTCTCATGCTATGGGCAAGGGAACGACCAGAAACATAAATTCCCTCTCACAAGCTTGCCTACCAGTGACTAGAGACCAAAGTTTCCAATGCTACGCAAGCAAATCTCATATTTGAGCCACTTTTTCAATCCCAGAGCCCAGGTCACTGCCCAGAATTGATTCATCTCTTCAAATCAGCAAAACAACATGGAAATGACAGTATTAAAGCAATCACTTGTTCAAGACCTTGACTTGACCCCTACTAGCCATCACAGGCATTTCGTCAAACATATTGCAGATGTGTAATCTACATGTGTAATTAACAGTTCTTAGCATAGGGGTCTCATGCTTATCTGAGAACCGCTAAGAACCATTGATGCCTCAACACATCAATTTCCATTCCATATGTTAGATCACAGATACATTGATCATTCAATTACAAGTAAAAACATGATGAGAGCCACACATGATTGTTGTCATAAAACACATACGTAACCAGTATAATAGAAGCAAAAATACTCATGAAAGTACAACCATATAGACCACATACAATCCATCAAAATGCTCATAGAAATACAAGGAGAAATAACCTTTCATTAATGATGCAAAATCCAAACTTGGGATGGGACTTCCACATTCCACCCGACTGTAGAATGGCTGAGCCAAATATCTCTTCATTCATTCACCCTCGTGCCATATTCCAAGCATGAATGTGGGATCTCATAGAACACATTAATCAAAACACATCCATGGCTTCCAGAGGCCATCCACCTCAACCCATCAAACATTGATTCCACCTCATGGTCGGACATCACAAAACCATCGTCACATCGGTCTTTATCCAAGCCTTCCAAGGCTCCAGACCTTTTGTCCAACCAAGGCTCCAAGACTAGTAACTAAACCCACAGCTTTTACCGGGCTCCAGAGCATTTGTCCAACCAAGGCTTTAGGACTAGTAACTCAACCCACCAAGGGCTCCAGAGTGTTTGTCCAACCAAGGCTTCAGGACTAGTAACTCAACTGAAGCTAAGGAAACATGAGAACCAACCAAAAACACAACAATGAAAATAAGCCCACAATCACCATGGCTATCTAGGAAATGGCAAGGCTAGGAAATCCACTGTCAATCTCGGCCATCCTCTATGCCAATGACAGATCACAAAGAAAAATCCACATGCATGCCAAAACTAGTGAAGGAAATAAATATGCAACTCGGTACCTGCAAGAAAATCTGATGTAACTGCCAATCTAGATGCCTTCTTGCGCTTTCCCGCTCTTCCTTTGCCTTCTTGCTCCAAGAATCCAAGTATGACACACCCTCCAAGAGTGCTCCAAGAAAAATCTAAGTCTCCAAGAGTATGAGAGAGAGAGAGAATAATGATAGAGCTCCAAAACTGAACTGAAAAAAGGTTACCAATTGATCCTCTGAAGCCTTTTTATGAATGAGGCCTCTATTTTCTTCATTTTCTGTTATTTTCCTTCAATTTCCTCCTCACGTGAAACCTGTGACCTTTCACCTCCCTTTTCTCCTAATTTCCACTATTTTCATAAATAAATGTGCCAAAAATGCCATTTTTCCTTTCCAAAGCCTCAGCCATTGCTTTAGTACTGTCATTTCCATGTTTTTTTGTTGATTTGATGAGATGAATCAATTTTGGGTAGTGATCTGGGCTCTAGTCCTGAAAAAGTGGCTCAAATCCCGGAGTCGCTTGCATAGCACTGGAAACTTTGGTCTTTGGTCGTTGGCAGGAAGCATGTGAGAGCTACTTTGAGTTTCTGGTCGCCCCCTTTCCCATAGCATGAGAGTGACTATGACCTAAGAGATCCAGAACATCAATGGAACCTAGGGACAGGTTGTCTGAGTGGTTGACATGTCTCTTGAGGATTATGAAGTTGATGTTGGATGTTTGTATGGTGTGTTTCCATCGGTTCCACTTCCTTAATGTGACTTAGGAGGTCGAATCATATCATAGTGGCCTCTCGCCACATGTTTACCCCGTCTGGTCAGTTGCTTTGGTAGATGTGGGAGGAGGGTGTTACGCATTCAACTAGAGGTAACCACTTGACCCATTGTGTTTGTTTATTAGATACAAAGCAACGAAGATATCCTTCCAAACATTTTTTCACCATCTCAGTTTTCCCATCAGATTGAGGACGATAAAATGAGCTATGAGCTAATTGAGTACCAAGACAAGAAAATAATTTCGTCCAAAAGTTTCCAGTGAAAATGGGATCTCTGTCACTTACTATAATCTTTGGATTTCCATGAAGCTTTTGAATTGTTTCAATAATTACAGTAGCAACTATGTTGGCTTTAAAAGGATCAGATAATGCAAAAAAGTGAGCATATTTAGTAAGTCTATCAACTACCACTATGATGACACTCTTTCCTTCAAACTTGGGTAAACCTATGATAAAATACATTGAGACCTCCTCCCAATGCTGACTTGGAATGGCTAAAGGTTGTAACAGACCCGAGGTCTTAATTGTCTCAACGTTATTTTGTTGCCAAACCAAACATTCTGCCACAAACTTATGAACATCAGATTCAAGGTCATCCTAAAATAAATCCTTCATGACCCTATGATTAGTTTTTTAAAATCCTAAGTTCCATCCTAAGGGAGAGGTGTGCAATTCCAAAAGAATCTTTTGTTTGGGTTGGGAATTCTTACAAATATATAAGTGATCTTTGTACCATAATGAATCATTTTTCCAGCGAAATGTATCAGATGTATTAGGATCTTGCTGCAACTTTTGAGTGAGTCACCAAACCTCTTCATCATTCTTCCATTCATTCCTTGCTTCGGTTATCCACTTAGGTTGGATAATAGAAATCGCACAAAGCAATGCTTTCACATCCTCATCCTTTCTTGAGAGTGCATCTACAACAACATTTTTCTTCCCTTTTTTGTAGATGATTTTCAAAGTCATAACCCAACATCTTTGTCACCCATTTTTCCTGCTCTTATGAAGATAATATTTATTCCAAAAAGTATTTAAGACTATAATGATATGTTTTTACCTTGAAGTGTCTTCCCATTAGATAAGGTCGCCATTTCTTTAGTGCCTGTAATATTGCCAACATTTCCTTCTCATAGATAGGTTTCTATAAATATGTTCCTTTGATTGGATGATTTTCAAAACCAATGGGTCTTCCTTCTTGCATTAAAATAGAACCAATTTCATTTCTTGAAGCATCGCATTCCACAATAAAAAAAATTGTTAAGTTTGGCGTAGCTAAGACAGATGTCGCGCACATTACCTCTTTAATATGTTCAAAGGCTTTCATTGCTTCTGGAGTCCAAGAAAAATGAATCTTTCTCTAGTAATGATGTTATAGGTCTCGTTATTCCCCCATAATTCTTAACAAACTTGCGATAATACCCTGTCAACCTGAGAAATCCTCGAAGATTCTTTATGGTTGTGGGGATTTTCCATTCTTTAATGGCTTTAATTTTGTTAGGGTCTACCTTAACACCCTCATGAGATACAATATGACCCAAATATTCCACCTCTTATGCTCCAAAGAAACATTTGGAGCTTTTTGCATATAATTTTTTCTCCTCTAATAGTTTGAGCACCCTATCAACATGTTAAACATGATACTTCCTAGACTTGTTGTAGATTAGTATATCAACAAAAAATACTAACAAAAATTTTCCAAGGAAGGGTTTGAAAATGGAATTCATCAAACCTTGAAATGTGGAAGGTGTATTAGTAAGGCCAAAACGCATGACCAAAAATTCATAATGAACCTCATGAGTTCTAAATATTGTTTTCAGAATGTCTTCAATCTTCATTCTAATTTGATGGTATCCTGAACGAAGATCCAACTTGGTGAAGTAAATTGCTCCATGTAATTCATCTAAAAATTCATCAATGGTAGGAATGGAAAATTTATCTTTAATAATAATCTTCTTGAGCTCCCTATAATCTGGATACATACGCCATGATCCATCCTTCTTGTGCACCAATACTATTGGAGCAAAGAAATAACTTTGACTAGGTTGAATTATACCAACCTCTAACATTTATGTAACCATACGTTCAATTTCACTCTTTTGGGCATAAGGATATATGTAAGGCCTGATGTATGGAGGAACACTTCCTGGAATCAAGTGAATCGCATGATCATGATCATGAATATGTGGGAGGCCTTTGGGAGTCTCAAACACCTTGGAATGATTTTCCAAGACTTTTTGGAAATCTGGAGAAATAGATGTTTTTGATGTTTGAACCCCTAATGAGCATAATTGTGCAATTATGCCCTGTTGTTCTTTCTTCAGAATACTTGTCATGCCATTAGAGCTTATTATCTTTCCTGGTTTCCCTGTGATACCCCTTAATTCAACTTCCTTTCCTTCCCAAAAAAAAAATTTAAAAAAGTTCTTGAAAATTGAAAGCTATCATCCCCAAATATTATAACCATTGGACTCCTCATTAGAGAACTTTTGAGGTCTAAAATGGGCCTCCTAAGAAAAATGTACAAACAAAATCAACTTTATGAGAACCAATAGGATTCAAGATGATTATGTCAACCATGGGGGATGATTCACCATTTTTTGGGTAAAAATGTAAAAAGATTAAAAAAATAATAAAATAATAAACTATTTTTTCAACTTGTATTTCCAACTTATCTCCCAAAGGTTTAACTCAAATTTCAAGCAGGAATACTTGTTGGATGACAAATTTAATTCCTCATCCAAGGAGTACCCATGTTGCATAATTTCGATGGACCCCGCTACATGAAAAATGAGAAATACATGAAAAACGTGATTGCAATCACGTTTTTTCATGTATTTCTCATTTTTCGTGTAGTAGGGTCCATCAAAAGTATGCAACAAAGGTACTCCTTGGATGAGGATCAAATTCTACATCCAATTAGTACTCCCGCTCGAAATTTGAATAAACCCATAGAGAAAAATTGAAAATACGAGTTGAAAAAATAGTTTTTTCTTTTTTCCCTCTAAAATTTGATGATGTAATTTAATCTTATTTTATTCTTTCCACTATTATTTTATAATTTCCTTAGGACTATTCAATACATATTCCCCCATGGTTAGCTTGATACTATGGCACTTTCCGGAGTAATTTATAGTTCCTCCATTTGCAACCATCACTTGACACTTTGGTGTTGGATATAGGAAGCAAATCAATTCCTTGGCTATCTTACAATGAATAAAATTATGGGTACTACCTGAATCAGTCAGCACTATTACATTTTTCTTCTTGATATATCATTCTATCTTGAGAGTTTTAGGATTGGTAATTCCTACCAATGCATTACATGATATGGTCGGATTCATTTCTTCTTTCTCTGGGGTTGGTTCCTGGTGTAGATCCTCCTCTTTTGATGTTTCTTGTTCATTTTCTTCCTCCTCTTCACAATCTATGTAGAATAATTTCTTCTCAGCACACTTATGACCTTTAGTGTATTTGTTATCACAACTGTAACAAAGCCCTTTTGGTCATTTTTCCTCTAATTTTTGTGGTTTCAACCTTGTAGGTTGTGGAAGGCTTTGAGCAGCAACACTTCCATTTTTATAGTTGTGAGTGGTAGACTTCCTTGTTTCCATAATTTGCTTTCAACTTTTCTTGCACCCAAAATGCCTTCTCCAATGAATCGGGTTCCCAAAGGTGAACTTCATGTTGGATGTTATCGTTTAAGGTTCCTATGAATACATCAATCATATGCTCCTTTGGAATATCATTTACCCTAATATTGAATTTTTGGAAGACCTCAATGTGCTTCGCCATTGAACCCTTTTGTTTGAGATTTATCAATTGGCTAAAGAAGGTGTTTCTCTTTGTATCTTGATAATTTGCTATCATTTCCTCTGTACAAATTGACCAACTGACAAGTGGTTTATGAGAACAAATCCATCGATACCATACAAACTAATTGGGTTCTAAATATAAATTTTCAATGTGTACCTTTTGTGTGTTTTGCACATTACGGAGATTGAAATATTGCTCCATCTGTAGTATCCATCTTACCGGATCATTGCCATCAAACTTCCTCATATCGAAATTTGGAATATGGTGGGTCTTCAATCCAAAGTTAGAGTCTATGGAATCATGATTAACATTCATTTTATTTTCATCACGAGTTTCATCTAATACCTTTTCGCCATTAAGAATAATTTCTTGTAACAACTTTGTCAAACCTTCCTGCAAACATTTCATGTCTTCTTTTAAACCATTATTCAAATCTTCCATGTTGTCTTTCATTTTTGCTTTTATACCATCCATTTTAACTTCCATACCATTCTTCAAGCCATTTATCTTAGCTTCCATTTCATTTTTGGTTACTCTTTGCGAGAGCGAAATTTGTTGCACTTGGTCTCGTAATTTTGATATATCATGTTGCATTTCTTCCTCTTCTTCATGCACCATAGTAGATATTTCTGGTTTCTTATTAGGTGTTTCCATTTTATTGCTTTGAGTCATTTTGTAATCAAACAATGATATTTATGCTTTACTATGCCCCTTGAATCACTTCAAACTGATTTTTCAAACAAAACTTATGCCAATTAAAATAAATAAATAAATAAAAATACATACATTTTTCTGGCTTTGTAGGAGCTCGATATTGAAACTGTTGTCTCTCTGTAAATTTGAATCTCAAAGGTCTGAAATTCAGTCCTGTGATATCCCTTTGAGTTTTCTTTCCAATGACACAAGTTAGACCAAATTTGTATTCTTCAAGATAAATTCATGTTCAATCTCCCATAATGGCCTGATTATGGACTAGTTCAATAGAGCGAACTTATACAGAGTTCCATGTGTCACTGTTTCGACCTTCATCCATGAAAATGATACACAACATCCTATAGTACATGCAATTTCTGTGATTTTTTACACAATTGAAATATGATACTCGTAGAGGAAGACATGACGATTTTCCCAAGGTCACCTATTTGAGACGAAATTCTAGAGCATGCAAAAACTCTAACTTTCACAAATCATATATTTGAAAATATAGTGAACCAAGATTTGAAATTTGTACACAAGGTTCACCAATATTTCTTCTCCTTGTTATTTCAATTTTAGCTTCTGAAGCTTCGTAGGAAAAAGTTATAGCAAAACTTCCAAGATGACCTGTTTGAAGAAGAGAAACCCTAGAATCCAAAGCTCTGATACCAAATGTTATGTAACGAGTTCACAAAAAGATAGATCAATGACTTAAAAAGTATCCTATTGGATGATACAAATGAAAATACCTCCTTTTTATATATAGGAGTCTAAGGGGTCACAATATCATCAGAGCCTACATAACAATAATAATGTAAGGGAACAAGTCCGCTTGGGGTAGCTCAATTGGAAATGGATGTGGAAATGAAGTATCACCGAACCGAAAGTCTTGGGTTCAAATCTTGTGTTATCCCCCCTGATCAGGGTGAGAAGTTGGACATGATGAAGATGTATTCCTACCAAGCTTACAAAAAAAAATAATGTAAGGGCACAACAATAACAATAGTAGGATTCTATGGGGCACAACAATAAAAATATGGGGGCTACATGGGCAAAACAATAATAATAAGGGGGATACACTGGTATTATAGGGACCTAACACCGACTTGTTGTATTTATTTGGGGGTTGCTTGTAGGTGGGATGGAGCATATTTTGAAGTTATTTGGAAAGGCTAGAATGTTGATCCTTGCACTTACACATTATAAACTCTACCTCTCATTATATCATGGGGTATTTGGCTTGCTCACAACTGGACGATTTTCCTAGACTCCCTCTCCCTCCTGGTTAGGATTGCTGCTGATTGCTTCTATATCCTTAAGCATTATCCTCGGACTTGACCTATTGCTTAGGGTCATACAGTCCTTGTTGAAACTCCAGATATTAGTTTTCCCTAGGGATATTTTGATGGGGATTCATAGGATGGTGGGGCTTCTTATAGTGGTAGATTTATTCTACATCTCATAGAGTGGGTTTATTTCCATATCAACATGGGTATTAGGAGGGGCACATATAACTAGGTTGAGTTAATGGCTCTTAAATCCCCAATGGTCTTCGCATTAGAAAAGGGTTGTGATTGTCTTCAGATATTTGTGGATTCTCTCTTAGTGGTGAATTGAGTTAACTCAACCCAAGAGTGTCATACTATATATCTTTCACATGTTTGTTTGATATTATTCAACTGAGAGATGCATTTGTCTCCTTGTCTGTTCATCATGTTTACAGGGAACCAAATCGGGTTGTTGACAGGCTTTCTAAAGAAGGCATGCAATTGGATAGGGGGCTTTAGAAAGTGACTGATTTCAGTAGTGTTTCTCCTTTTTAATTCTTTCATCGACCCTTTTTGGACGAGCCTGTTCCTGATGATCATGGTTGATTGCTATCATCCCTTTATATTGTGTACATATTTATGTTTTCATTTTCATTTCAGTAAATAGTTTTTATTTATGTTTATGGACATTAGATTATATATTTGGGTGCTTAAGGCAGAATGATTGAACTTATTTTGAAGTTGTTCATATACAACTTATTTTTGGGCCATTGTATTTTATGGACAATATTTGTAACCTTTGGGTATTTACATGACTATTTTTTTCCTCTCGTGGGATCAGGGTAGATTCCATTGAATACACACTTGATTGCATATACATGATGTATTTTGATTAGTAATATGAATGAAAATACAGGATTTTTTCGAGGAAAAAAATACTTTCTTTCTTTTCTAATTCAAGATTTAAATCATGATTGAATATCTTCAAATTGATAACAATCCCCTACAATACCTCCTTGATACTTGAAATCTATTCAAAATAAAAACAAATTCCTTAATTATAAGCTCAAAATAATTAACAAATTGTTATAGTTAAAGAATCACTAACAATAAAATGTAAAGTAAGAAAATAATGGAAGAATATATTAGTATTCCTTTCACTCCTTTTCTCTAGGATGTTAGTTTTTATTTTATAGAATTAAATAATAAAATCTCTATTATAAGAACCAAAATATATTGGGTTTTCCTCTGGAGTTCATCAATTGGATAATGTGTTGTATTAATAAGGTATCTTTCAGTGTTCTTATTAATGACTCTGCTTCTCCATTTTTTCATGCGGAAAGGGGACTCAGACAAGGATATCCCCTCTCCCCACTTCTATTTTTGCTTATCATGGAAGGACTTAGCAGACTTATATTGGAAGAGAGCCGCTTGGGGGACATTCAGGGCATCAAAATCACCAACGACTACACATTGACTCACTTATTATTTGTAGATGATGTCCTGCTTTTACTTAACGATAGTATTGGGGATTTGACTGATTTACATTCAGTCATGCTACTATTCAATATAGCCACTGGAATGGAGATCAATGACAGTAAATCTACCATCACTACATCTAGATGCTCCCCACATGAGATTCATTATGCTCTTCATAGGTTCCCCTTTACATTACAATCTTTGGATGAAGGACTCAAATATCTTGGGTATCAGCTAAAACCTCAGCACTACAGAATTGCAGATTAGATATGGTTGGTGGCTAAGATTGAGCGTAGGCTCAATATCTGGCATCACAAATATCTCTCAAGAGCTGGTCGACTTGTTCTCATAAAATCTGTTCTAGAAGCTACTCTTGTCTACTGGATGTCCTTGGCATGGATCCCAAGGGGCATCCTCTCGAGAATTCAAAAACTATGTTGCAGATTCCTATGGAAGGGAAGTTAGGAAGGAAGACTATTTGCATGGGTACGTTGGGAGCTGATTGCCCTACCTAAGAAATGGGGAGGGTGGGGTATTAAAAGCCTGTCACATTTTTCATCTGCCCTTACAGCTAAATTGGGGTGGAAAATTCTCACATCTCGAAGCTTATGGACTGTGGTTGTCCTTCAAAAATACATCCACCCTCTTGGCATTCTAGATTGGATCAGACTACCCTCTTGGAGCAGATCGGGCATATCGATTATATGGAAAGTTGTCCTCAATTATATATCATATATCTGAGATGGGCTAACCTAGCGAATTAAATTAGGCTCCTCTGTCAGAGTTGGTATGGACTCATGGACAGGAAGTGGCAATGCATACAGGCTTCCATAGGAACTGATCAATCATCTATCCAATTCGGGCATCACACATCTTGAATAGATAGCAGATCCTGAGAAGACCAATCTATTTTCACAAGCCTGGAAATCAGCTAATCAATTGGACATCCCAGATATTTGGCATCAAGATTGGGAAATCTACATTAATGCCCTCACAGAATCACATGTCAGGATCACTACAGGAGACGATGAAATGATTCAGGCTATGGAAAAGCATGGCAAGTACACACCTAAGGACGGATACCCTATCATCTTCTCAGCTCATCGACTACCAGTCCTTGAGAGGTGGTGGTGCTTACTCTGGAAGTTGAAGCACATCCTCGCTCTTGAGTTTTCATGTGGACGGTACTCCGAAACAAAGCCCCCACTGGGGATAATATTATGAAACTCTCATTCAATGGTCCTTCATGGTGTTGTTTATGTCAACAAAGCTCTGAAACAACTGAACATCTTTTTTTGCATTGTCCTGTCACTTTGGATCTGTGGGGTATGCTCCTTATGTCTATCCCCATTCATACTCGATGGCAAGGAAACACTATTCAGGAGGCCTGGATCAACTGGTGGTCGATGGTCAAGCCACTTAAGGCCTAGAATATCCCCATCCTTATCTACTGGGCCATTTGGCTAGCTAGGAACAAGATTATTTTCAGTAACCTATCACCTAACTGGAACCTTATATCTGCTCGGGTCCTGTCCATCTATAACCTTATTCCTGATGATGATACTCCCACTTCCCACCGTACTGTTATCCTTGAATCTATAGATAAAAACATACCCTCGACATACTTCGATGGTTCTGCACAAGAGGAGGGGTGTGGGGGGGGAGTTGTACTACATCTTTTTGACACACACTTCTACAAAATCCAAATGGGGCTGGGTAATGGGACAAATAACTTTGCTGAACTAATCACCCTCAGACATCTTCTACAATTTGCATTAGAAAAACAATGTAGACATTTGCAAATTTTTGGGGACTCCAAGATCATTATCAATTGGTTCAACAATATATCTAACTGTCATGCATATTCTCTGAGGCATATATTGGATGAGGCACTTCGATTAAAGGCACAATTTGATTCCATTGTTTGCCATCATATCTACAAGGAACGTAATCAAATTTCCGACCAGCTTTCCAAGGAGGTTGCAGTCCGGCCTAGGGCTTCATGGATGATACAGGAGCAGAGGGACGGGGACCACTACCAGTACTACCACAGACCTTACATGGACATCAGAGCATAGGTGCTCGATGGGCCTATTTTTTTTGTATTTTTTATTTCCTTAGAGTATATACTCAGATACCATTATGATGTAAATATTGACAGATATCACTATCAGCACTCCCACTGAGGGTTTTTTGTACACAATATTTTTTGAAGGGCGAGTCATGCCAACTTACAGCATATGCTTTTATAAGCATCTACAACATGTAATTTTCTTATCTTAATGAAAATTACGATTTTTCCTTATGGAAAAAAAAAAACACCAAAATATATTTTAACGCTTTGCAAAATCTTTTATATATTTATTTATTTTAAATATTGAAGAAATCCTAATATATAGAATAAATCTTTATTATTGTATGTGTATTTATAAAGTCAAATAATTAATAAAAAGAGAATAAATTATTAACATGTCACAAACTAATAAAATTGGTGAATAAAACTATGAAAAATAACAAGCATGGCAATTGAAGTATAAAGTCTTTCTTCATTTAAATAGTTATTTAAAAAATTGAATATAAAAAATATATAATAATTAAAAATTATTCAAGAAAGTATGCTAATAATCCAACATATTTCATCCATGAGATACCTATAATTTGCACTTTATCAAACTTCTATCATTTGAAATGATTTCATGAACATCAAAAACCAAGAGTAAATTGTTCGAGAGAAAAAAATAATCAAATCCATGATAAAAACAAAATAGTTAAAAAAACATTTTTTAATGAAAATAAGAGCTTTGTAAAAACGATGTCTTGCTTAAATTGAATATCATGGGCTCATCTCTAATATTTAAGATATATTCTTTTAAGACGTAGAGTGAGTTACATATTTGTAAGTCTTAATTGAATTGTTTTAATTTTCCGAAAAATGTAAAACAAATCGGACATAATTTTGAAACAAAAGTTAAAGGCTTATAAAATATGATGCATTATTCAAACTAAAAACTATTAGTTCATTTTCACTCTTTAACATATATTCTTTCGAGATGTAGATTCAACTTTTAAGACTTAACTTTTAGTAAATAGTTTTTATTTTTGTTTATGGACATTACATTATATATTTGGGTGCTTAAGGCAGAATGATTGAACTTATTTTGAAGTTGTTC
This sequence comes from Pinus tabuliformis, assembly GCA_031772625.1. Classification (NCBI taxonomy): domain Eukaryota; kingdom Viridiplantae; phylum Streptophyta; class Pinopsida; order Pinales; family Pinaceae; genus Pinus; species Pinus tabuliformis. The sequence goes on along the minus strand of CM062816.1, from coordinate 1,016,893,901 downwards.
ATATACAACTTATTTTTGGGCCATTGTATTTTGCAGACAATATTTGTAACCTTTGGGTATTTGCATGACTATTTTTTTCCTCTCATGGGATCAGGGTAGATTCCAGTGAATGCACACTTGATTGCATATACATGATGTATTTTGATCAGTAATATGAATGAAAATACAGGCTTTTTTCAAGGAAAAAAAATACTTTCTTTCTTTTCTAATTCAAGATTTATATCATGACTTAATATCTTCGAATTGATAACAATCCCCTACAATACCTCCTTCATACTCGAAATCTATTGAAAATAAAAGCAAAATCATTAATTATAAGCTCAAAATAATTAACAAAATGTTATAGTTAAAGAATCACTAACAATAAAATGTAAAGCAAGAAAATAATGGACGAATATATTAGTATTCCTTTAACTCCTTTTCTCTAGGATTTTAGTTTTTATTTTATAGAAGTAAATAATAAAATATCTATTATAATAACCAAAATATATTGGGTTTTCCTCTAGAGTTCATCAATTGGATAATGTGTTGTATTACTAAGGTATCTTTCAGTGTTCTTATTAATGGCTCGGCTTCTCCATTTTTTCATGCAGAAAGGGGACTCAGACAAGGATATCCCCTCTCCCCACTTCTATTTTTGCTTATCATGGAAGGACTTAGCAGACTTATATTGGAAGAGAGTCGCTTAGGGGACATTCAGGGCATCAAAATCACCAACGACTACACATTGACTCACTTATTATTTGTAGATGATGTCCTGCTTTTACTTAACGATAGTATTGGGGATTTGACTGATTTACATTCAGTCATGCTACTATTCAGTATAGCCACTGGAATGGAGATCAATGACAGTAAATCTACCATCACTACATCTAGATGCTCCCCACATGAGATTCATTATGCTCTTCATAGGTTCCCCTTTACATTACAATCTTTGGATGAAGGACTCAAATATCTTGGGTATCAGCTAAAACCTCAGCACTACAGAATTGCAGATTAGATATGGTTGGTGGCCAAGATTGAGCATAGGCTCAATATCTGGCATCACAAATATCTCTCAAGATCTAGTCAACTTGTTCTCATAAAATCTGTTCTGGAAGCTACTCTTGTCTACTGGATGTCCTTGGCATGGATCCCAAGGGGCATCCTCTCGAGAATTCAAAAACTATGCTACAAATTCCTATGGAAGGGAAGACAGGAAGGAATACTATTTGCATGGGTACGTTGGGAGCTAATTGCCCTACCTAAGAAATGGGGAGAGTGGGGTATTAAGAGCCTGTCTCATTTTTCATCTGTCCTAACAGCTAAATTGGGGTGGAAAACTCTCACATCTCAAAGTTTATGGACCGTGGTTGTCATTCAAAAATACATCCACCCTCTTGGCATTTTAGATTGGATCAGACTCCCCTCTTGGAGCAAATCGGGCATATCAATTATATGGAAATTTGTCCTCAATTCTATATCATATATCTGAGATGGGCTAACATAGCGAATTAAATCAGGCTCCTCAGTCAGCGTTGGTCTGGACTCATGGAAAGGAAGTGGCAATGCTTACAGGCTTCCACAGGAACTGATCATTCATCTATCCAATTCGAGCATCACACATATTGAATAGATAATAGATCCTGAGAACACCAATCTATTTTCACAAGCCTGGAAATTAGCTAATCAATTGGACATCCCAGATATCTGGCATCAAGATTGGGAAATCTACATTAATGCCCTCTTAGAATCACATGTCAAGATCACTATAGGAGACGATGAAATGATTTGGGCTTTGGAAAAACATGGCAAGTATACACCTAAGGACGGATACCCTATCATCTTCTCAGCTCATCGACCACCAGTCCTTGAGAGGTGGTGGTGCTTACTCTGGAAGTTGAAAGCACCTCCTCGCTCTTGACTTTTCATGTGGACGATACTCCGGAACAAAGCCCCCACTGGGGATAATCTTATGAAACGCTCATTCAATGGTCCTTCATGGTGTTGTTTATGTCGACAAAGCTCTGAAACAATTGAACATCTTTTTTTGCATTGTCCTGTCACATTGGATCTGTGGGGTATGCTCCTTATGTCTATCCCCATTCATACTCGATGGCAAGGAAACACTATTCAGGAGACCTTGCTCAACTGGTGGTCGATGGTTAGGCCACTTAAGGCCTGGAATATCCCCATCCTTATCTGCTGGGCCATTTGGCTAGCTAGGAACAAGATTATTTTCAGTAACCTATCACCCAAATGGAACCTTATATCTGCTCGAGTCCTGTCCATCTATAACCTTATTCTTGATGATGATACTCCCACTTCTCACCGTATTGTTATCCCTGAATCTATAGATAAAAACATACCCTGGACATACTTCGATGGTTCTGCTCAAGAGGAGGGTTGTGGGGGGGGGAGGTGTACTACATCTTTCTGACACACACTTCTACAAAATCCATATGGGGTTGGGTAATGGGACAAACAACTTTGTTGAACTAATCACCCTCAGACATCTTCTTCAATTTGCATTAGAAAAACAGTATAGACATTTGCAAATTTTTGGGGACTCCAAGATCATTATCAATTGATTCAACATATATTGGATGAGGCACTTCGATTAAAGGCTCAATTTGATTCCATTGTTTTCCATCATTTCTACAAGGAACGTAATCAAATTTCCGACCAGCTTTCCAAGGAGGCTGTGATCCGGCCTAGGGGTTCATGGATGATACAGGAGCAGAGGGACAGGGAACACTACCAGTACTACCACAGACCTTACATGGACATCAGAGCATAGGGGTCCGATGGGCCTATTTTTTTTGTATTTTTTATTTCCTTACAATATATATTCAGATATCATTATGATGTAAATATTGATAGATATCACTATCAGCACTCCCACTGAGGGTTTTTTGTACACAATAGTTTTTGAAGGGCGAGTTGTCCCAACTTACAGCATATGATTTTATAAGAACCTACAACATGTAATTTTCTTATCTTAATGAAAATTACTATTTTTCCTTAAGGAAAAAAAAAAAACTCCAAAATATATTTTAAAGCTTTGCAAAATCTTTGATTTATTTATTTATTTTAAATATTGAAGAAATCCTAATATAAAAAATAAATCTTTATTACTGTATGTATATTTATAAATTCAAATAATTAATAAAAAGAGAATAAATTATTAACGCCACAAACTAATAAAATTGGTGAATAAAACTATGAAAAATAACACGCGTGACAATTAAAACATAGAGTCTTTCTTTTTTTAAATAGTTTATTTTAAAAATTGAATATAAAAAATATATAATAATTAAAAATTATTCAAGAAAGTATGCTAATAATCAAATATATTTCATGATACCTATAATTTGCACTTTATCAAACTTCTATCATTTGAAATGAGTTCATGAACATCAAAAACTAAGAGTAAATTGTTTGAGAGAAAACAAAAAAAAAAAATCAAATCCATGAAAAAACAAAATAGTTTAAAAAAAAAAACATTTTTTTAATGAAAATAAAAGCTTTGTAAAAACGATGTTTTGCTTAAATTGAATATCATTGGCTCATCTCTAGTATTTAAGATATATTCCTTTAAGACGTAGAGTGACTTACATATGCGTAAGTCTTAATTGAATTGTTTTAATTTTCCGAAAAATGTAAAACAAATCAGACATAATTTTGAAACAAAAGTTAAAGGCTTGTAAAATATGACGCATTATTCAAACTAAAAACTATTAGTTCATTTTCACTCTTTAACATATATTCTTTCGAGATGTGGATTCAACTTTTAAGACTTAACGTTTAGTTGAATTATTTTAATATACCAAAATGCCAAATTAATTCATTCATTCACTGGAAACCAAATTTTGATCAAAGTATCGAGACATCATGATATCTCAGATTTAAGCAAACAAAGACATAAAATCACTTTAAGTTAATCTAAATAACTGTTTAAACAATAATCATAAAGCAAATAGACTCAAGTGGCACAATTATTATACATGCCAAGAAATGCAATGAAATAGCTAGCTTTCATGACATCACAAGTTTGTTATGAAATCATGATCATTAAGCTACATGTATTTAATGGTTCTTCACTTTCATTCAAATTATGCTCATACTAATCATCTTTTCAAGGTTCCATTCCAATGAATAAGGTGATCACTCCATGAACCAAAATCAATCATAAAACACTTCAAAACTTAAAAAGAATGAAAATATTGAAAAAGAAAATACCATAGAACCACCCCTTCAAATTAAGAAATGTAAGATCAAGTGACATGAAAAAGACAACAATTTAAAATTGTAATGGGGGGCTTTTATTTTTGCCAAATATTAAGGGGAGTTGTTGAGGGTTCAATAGGTTGATACACTTTGAATATTCTATCTTGACCTTATATTCCACTATCATGATCCCAAATTGTAGTTTACTTGAAGGTTCTAATTAAGTGGCTTATTGAACTACAAATAAGTGAGGCAGTTGGCCTTGAGCTAATTGCTCCATTTTTTTGTACTAAGGTCCTAACTATATTTCATCATTGAGCATCAAACATTGATTTATTATAACATCAAATGATTTTGATTGATGTAAGGCACAATAATAAAGCTTTTATGTTTCTCTCACAATGTTCCCTTCTTAGAGAGTTTTACCACATAAATCATGATGTTCTTTCTCTAATATTTGTGTGCGCTGGTGCTGAGGTATTCAATCTTACTACAATATAAAAATATGGTTAAGGGAACAACATTTGTGGGTTAAGACGTCGATGGAAAGATATTAAGGCTTTTTGGGTCATGAGTTTTGGGTTGAGAGTTAGTATGTTAGGACCTGAAGGGTTAAGTGGTTCAAGGTTAGTTAATTAAGGGGTGATCTTAATAAAAAAAACGAAAATAAAAAATGTAACATTAGAAATTATCATTTTGTGGTCGTGACTAATTAATTAACTGTTGAATTAATGGTGGCTCTAAGACAACCTTATTAGTTTTAAGAGTGGATCAAAAACCCATTATCAAAGGAGATCAAATGATCCATTCTTTTAATAGTGGTTATTATTCAATCATTACTAATAAATATGAATTTACAGTAGAATTAACAATGTTCTAAGCTACCATTATTTCTTAGGGTGGTTAAAAAAATCATCATAAATAAAATCTAAAATGATATATTATTTTAACAACATAATTAGTCACCTTCGTGGGTAGTTTTCAACCATTATTATAGGCACTATAAGAGGAAATTATGAACTTTCCTTATTGGCACTTTTAGGAGTAGTTTTGAACCCTCTGCATTACCATTTATGAGGATGATTTTAAATTGTTGCCATAAGTTCCTATAGAGATAGTTCAAAATTGTGCCAAGCACTTTTTTTTGGAAATTTTGAGATATGACCATAAGTTTCAATGAAGGAAATTCAAAAATTTCCCTAAAAGTGCATATAGGGATAGTTCCATACAACCTCCAAATATGCATACAGTAATAATCATGTTACTACTAAAAAATCCTTTTTGGGCGACAATTTTTAAATCAACTCAAAAAGCATTTTTGTGCAATAATGATTTTGCCGACATTATTTTTCTTTACCGATGAGTATGTCCAAATGAAACTTAATTCCACTTTTCATGACAAAAAACAACCATTGCTAAAGTTATAAAAGTTAGTGGTGAGAAACATTGCAATACTAATTTATTTAAGTTTATATTGATTTAAAGACAAGACATATCATGTAGTTTAAGATTCTAGGAGCAAGAGATTTCCTTCATAATGTCAATCAATTTAGAGACCTATTCAAGTATAGGGTATAAATTTCACCATTTAGTTAATCTTCCATTTTTTTCAAAAAAATGATTTGCTAATTTTCATTTTATTCCAAATTATTTTATTTTAGAAATCTTCATTTTTTCTAAAAGTAACATAATTTTTTAGAAATGTCAATATCTCTATAAAAATATACATAAACATATTATAGGTGACATTTAATGATTTAGTAAGATTCACCAAAGTTTTTATAGTTTTTTTTGTAAGTTTAAGTTTATATTGCCTCAAAATTTCAAAACATTAGCATACATTTGTCATATGTCCAAGTTTTTCAAAGGTCAATGAAGGCAGTCTCAATCTGCCTCTAGGAAAATCAGATATATTGACCTCCTTCTTGAAAGAAGTCATACCAGTGCAAATTTAACTGAAATTCAAACTTCATATCAACTAAAGCATTGAATAACAGAATATCTATGGAAATCATTAGAACTCAGGGATCGAAAGAGGTCACATGTGTAGGATCTTTCGCATTGGAACCAGGAGGAGCTGGGGGCTTAAGCTCACATTAGAGGTGGATCTTCATGTGAGCTAGACAAGCATCCAAAACTTCTAGACGTGAATGTTGAAATCTTGAACACGATTTATATCATTCGGAGTAACAAAAATAGAATATTATTCCTCTTGATTCTCCTTTAATACTCTTCTAAGAAGATTTTTGACTTTCCAGTGGAGATTTATTGAGTTAATATATTGTTTCCATATTCCCTTGGTGCGTTCAAGGTCATGAACCCGATGGGAATCATCCTCAATAATATATGCGTCTGAAAAAACTAGACGTTCATTAAAAGGTTGAGTCTCTAGGTGTCTAATCTATACTCAAATCTCAAAACGAACAACAACGTAATAAATTTCCACAGCTTCATGTGCCTAAGCTTGGGCACGGTTTCTATTCTGGGGAGAACAACCACTCTCACCTCCACATCCACCCCGCCCACCTAGGCAGTTCCACATGTGCTATCAAGGTTGGTTGTCGATGTTGTACAAACACCAAGGAAATAATACAGTAGAAAAATAACCAGCAAAGAATGAGGAAACAGCAAGATAAAGTTAAGACTTATATAAGTAGAAAATGGGAGCAAGCTTACAAACAAAGGAAAAGAAACAAAGGGAGCTAGAGAAAAGTAAAAAGATATCCCAACAAAAATACAAGATATATATATATATCGAAGCTTCTATAGTTATAAGATATTTATAGATCCTTAAATTTTTCCTAATTGAAATTAGAGAAAGAATGCATCAAATTTGAATAAGTCAAGTCCGTCCTTCTTTTTCCTGACATTCTTCTCATAATCGATAATTTGAAGATAAACTTATTAGTTTGGATGGTGATTAAAACAAACCATTATTGAAGGAGAGAAAATGATATTTAATTTTAGGAACCGTCATTTTATGATCATGGTTGAAATATGAATTGATTTTCAAATTATCAATGCAATTTTGGGGTGGATATTAAATATGGATTAATTATTGAATTAACAATGGTTTGAAATTACCATTATTATTTTTATGGGTGGTTTAATAAAATTATGGTTAAAAATAAAGAAAATAATACATTCTAATGGTATTATTAATTTTTTAGGTAGTTTTTAACTATTGCTATAGTAATTTTAAATAATGTTTTGAATTTGTCTATATTGGCACTTTTAATGGTAGTTTTTAAACATCTTCATATGCATTTGTAGTAAACCACCATCACAAGTGTTTATGGAGATATTTCAAAATTACACCAAATTTTGTTTTTTTTGTGGTTTTAAATTATCGTTATAAACTTTTATGGAGGCGACTCAAAACTTTTTATGAGTGCTTATAGAGGTTGTTCAATTCCACACTCAAGAGTGCTTATAGTGATAGCTATGTAGTTGTCTGTAAAATTCTTTTTTTAACGATGGTTTTTTAATCGCCACTAAAACTCTTTTCTGTAATCGATATTTTTAGTGGTATTTTTTTTAACAACAATTATGTTTAAAACAACTTTAAATTCCACTCTTATTAGTCCATGTCGTCTACAACATGGGACTCTTAGTAATCGAATTATTACGTTAGCATTAGTACTTTCTCAAATTAACGTAAAGTTTTATTTCATATTTAATAAAACATAATCGTTAAACCTATCAGTAGATGAAATTATTTTCCCAACGAATAGGATTTTTGGCCATCTTATTTGGCCTCTTTTTGAGAGAAAGATTTATATTCTTAATATAATTTCTTACTTCAAAGGATTTACGTCTTTCGTATTTTTCCAACCGAAAATAATGCTGCCATTAGTCACTTAGCATCAAATGTTTGGTTTGGGAATGTTGGCTTTGGAATGTTTGGTTTCATAATATATATGTTGACTTGTCACTTAAGCCACGCCACATGGCTATATGTATGTATTGGCTATGTGCATGCTTGACCACCTGTCACTATCTTTGCATTGTTACCATTGCATAGCAATACATCATCTACTACCTCTGCATCGCTACCTTTGCACAACAATATATCGTCTACTATCGTTGAACGGTTCAGCGAACTATGTTTTCCTCTCCCCCTGCAATAGCTCAAGAGCAAGGCATTTTATTTCTATAATACTCCAGTCAGATGACTAACCGAAAATATGCCATGTGCTTGATGGTGCCCCATCCAGTTGGCTAGGAGGCACGACGGTGCCCTTCCTGTTGACTAAGAGGCATGACAAACCTCCGATGAGTTCACTGTAATTTTCCCTTCACAATATGGAATAAATCATTTATTCAACCTTTTTTTATTCTAATCTAGAATAGCATATTAATAACTGAATGATATTGTGTCATGCAGGAGGGACTATAACAGGCACTGGAGGTTGGTTTCCCCTGATGTGTGACTTTTTTTTATAAATTTTCGTAAGGTATATACAATAAGTGAGGGAAAAGTGTTTGACTACAAATCCATGGATATCTATTTCCAGACCTAGCAGCATAAGTCATATCTATTAATGGCAAGCACTACAATGCCACCATTACCACGAAAGGTTGTGGACTATATCGACTAAGAAAACCTTTACGGTTACAAAAGCTAGGTCTCCCACCTACCCTTTAAAATTGAATCAGTATGATTATAAACAATCTTTAATGCATAACTTGTAACTATTGCGAGAGGACTTAACCTATATGCTACTTCAAAAATTTGCAATGTTTTTGGTTAAGCAATTCATTTATCCTTGAGAGTGTTTTTTCATTTATCTTGTGAGTGTGTGTTTCTTCCCATAGTGCTTTAGTTTTTTCCTGCAAACATTTTTGCAAAGTTGTCTGAATTCGTCAATTCATGCTTATGTTTTTCCTACAATGAAATCCATCAATCCATAACACAACACTCATGAATATGCAAAAGTAAACCATTATGAAACTTATTTAACTAGCAATTATTTTATTTAATTAGAAAATAATTTATCTATTTATCTATATGTTGTTGATCCTCTGTTTTTGTTTGTAAATTAAAGTGAATGCTTTCCTAAGGTTGAAGAAATTGATTCTAAATGCAAAACATCAAGATGTGCAAAAACATAATATATATTGAAGTAACAATAGTTTCTATTAACTATTTAAAAAGGAAATTCTTATGTTATTTTTTTAACCACAAGTTTTACCAATAGTTTTAAATTTCTATATGTTAAATAAATTGATTTAGTTAGCACTTAATAGAACAATTGATTTATGTATTTATTTATGTGCTTTTTATCTATTTATTTATATATTGCTTCGTTTAATTTATTTATGTATTTATTTATGTGTTTCTTATCTATTTATTTCTATGTTGCTTATCTTTATTTGATATATTTTACTACAAATGTTACCAATTGTTCTGTTTTTAAGTTTTTTTAAAAATAAATAGATTTAGCTAACAATTAAATTACGAATTTAACTCTTGTTCTATTTTTAAGTTTTTAAAAAATAAATAGATTTAACTAGCAATTAATTTACAAATTTAATTGAATAATTTATCTATTGATTTATTCATTTGTTGCTTATGTTTTTGTTTATAAAATTGAAGAAATTGCTTCTAGAATTTAAAATGCAAAAAAACATCTTAGAAACACTCGTTCAGATTTGAAACCACACTCCTCTTTTAGCTAGCTTGGATTAGCCCAAACTTGTGATTAGGCGGATGGTGATGCTATAAAAATGGTTTTCAAATAATAATGATGATAATTCTTCTTTGCAGTGAATATCCCAAGCCTAAAAGACTCGAGGATGGAGAAATGAAGCAATCCACCTATGTATGCCAAAGGTCCTAAACGTATTCCGAAAGTCCTGAACCAGAAATTGTACCTAAAGTTGTACCTAACCATCTTGCCCATCACCTGTTTCCAATTGATAGTAGCCTAACTTAAGTTGGACCTAGTGGAAAACCCATCTTGCTTTTGTATTATTCTTGTCACCTATTTGATTGATAACCATTCAACTCAAATTGGACCTGGTGAAAAAAACCCAACATGATGAGAGGGAATTTCACTTTATATTTCTCAAAAAACTAAAATCAGCAATAAAGGATTTGAGCCTTAGCTTGAGATATGGAGGACCAACATTTGATACTAGGGCCCGTCATTTGTTCCAAGGATGAGTTGTTCCTTCCATTCGGGGTTGATTGTGAGTCATTTTTCTGTGTCATTTGTTTCGAGCTTCTCATCTCATGTGGGGTTTGATTCAAAGGCATTTTTACATCATCGTAGCAGGTGGTTAAAGTATTTGGCACGTGGTTGAAGTGTTTCCTTCAATAATACAACACAAGTGTATGAGCATTGGCACATGGTTGAAGAGTTGTCTTAAATAATGCAACACATAATTGTGAGCATTGGCGCGACCTTTGATACAATTGCATTGTATTCGGATGCCATACACCTAACTTCACCATATTCCAACAAAAAATAACAACATTCTTTGGTGAACATCCAGTTGTAGGTTCACCATATTCCAATAACATACTTTGGGGTTTGGAGTTGTGCCACACGTAACAACCCCTATTAAATTTTATGTATGAATCTATTGTATAAAACTTTTAATTTTTTTATTAACAAATTATTATGTGCATTATTTTAATTAAAAAATTATTAAATTGGTATTCTTTCTTTTCCTATTTTTTTTTGTATGTTATACTATGGAGGTTATATATAGAGGGAGTAGATTACTATTTTTCTTTTTCATCATGTTTATGTTATTTTAAGAAACTTGTATTCAAAACCATGCATTTTTGGTTTGGAATTCCAATCACGAAAATCATTTCATAATGTTAGAAAATAAAAATGTGACATTTTTTCATAATAATAATAATAATAATTATTATTATTATTATTATTATTATTATTAACTTGTTGCTATGATCTGGTTCATCATCTTGTCCTAACATTGAACCACACTTGTTGGTTCATCTTGTCCTAACAATGAACCACACTTGTTGGTTCATCTTGTCTTGACGATGAACCACACTTGTTGGTTCAAACACGTCGACAAATGAATTTTGATGATTTGGTTCATCATCTTGTCCTGACGATGAACCACACTGGTTGGATGATTTGGTTCATCATCTTGTCCTGACGATGCACCACACTTGTTGGTTGGAAATGTGTCGACAAATGAATTTTGATGTGATTATCATCGAAAACACGTCTTAATAAATATGTAAAAATATTTACAAATTTTTTCTATAATCCATAATATTAAATAAAAATATTTAATTATGTTGATAGACATGTCCATTTTGGAATAAGGCTTCTATAATTTTAATTTAATTATCAATAATTATTAAGTAAAGGGTAAGGATTTAACTTTCATAGAATATTCTTAAAATAATTAATAGTATACATATATTTTTAATATTTTTAATAGTATGAACAAATCAAGGATTGTGATTTATTTTCAAATATGTTTTTTTTATCATTAAATATTATGTTTTTTTGTCATTAAATAAAAAAACATATCATATGAACAAGTGTCATTAAAATACCTTATGGTTTTTTGGGCATGTGGTATTGATAAAGTATATCAGATAAACAAGTGTCTTTTGAAATATGTTATGATTTTTTGGTATATGGTCTTGATAAATCAGAATATTGTAACCAAACTTATTTATAAATTAAAAATCTTGATAAAGAAAATTATCTTTTTTTAATACATATGTTTAATTTATATATTAATTTTGTACCATTACAAATAATTTAATAAAATTATAATTTAGTTAAAAAAAAATTAATAATAATAATAATTCTTTAAAAAAAACAAAAAAAACTACGTATTTTTAATATAAAAAACAAAAGTAAAAAGAAAAGTGATGAATTCGAAGAAGATGGAGCCTGCAGCTAGGGTTTATAGAGATCTCTATTTTTGTCGTTAATCAATTGGAGATGGCCAGAGTATGTTGTGTTTTGTAGAGTATGCTGAGATAGATGACCAGTTCCCTATAACAGAAAGGGTGGCATGCCTCTAGTTTCTTGCCTATGGCAGTCGCGAGTCTGCACAGGGTAGGAGAAGGATGCTTCGACTAGCAGAAGTGGAGAACAGACTCCCTGACAGTAACGGCCAGCGGCGGAACTGTGAAAACAATGGGGATATGGAGTTTTTTTTATCTTTGTATTTTTTTATCAACATGAGAACACGCTCGTGTTTTTAATGGTTGTTGTCGTTGCAGGTTATGCGGACGTGCCATATAGAGAAGAAGGGCGTCGATTGGAAGACAATTTTCGCCTTTTTCTTCGCTGCAGCGTTCGCATATGGACCTGGAAACAAGATTCTGCATCTGATGATCGCTTTAGTGATGGGGTGATCGGCCAAAACGAGTTTTCTTGACATTGCGATGACAGGAAAAAATCCCAGATCTTCCCTTAGAATCAAAGATCTCGGGAGGAAAAATCGGATCTGAAGGAGCCCTTTCGGATCTTTGTTAAAACCCTAAAAGGGAACACGAATTTTTTTGGGTTTCTGGAAATGATTGTGCTATAGTTTTAAAAAGGCAAATAAAGCATCGGACCGGGCACTCCCTTCCCTATTATATGAAGGGAAACAGGTAAAGTATTTTTCTTCGTTGCAACGCTTTAGTATCTCAAGGAACTCCACCATTGTCATGGTTGTGAGAATATGTGGTGGAGCTACATTGTAATAAAAAATTCAAGAGGTCTTAAGATTTCATTAAGAAGTTGATGATCCAGACACTTCATGGGTGGAGTTTCAGGATTCAGAAACTTTAATACATCAGTGTTATCTAAAGATGTAGTGAAAGGGAAGGTTTCCATGTAGGATTTTATTTTTGCAAACCATATTCAAAATGTGTCACTGCTCTATATTGTCCAACAAATAGAACAAGTTCTATTTATGGAAGTTAAAAACACAAAAATAAACTTGCTTTTCTTTGATATTCAATCATTTGCTTATAATATGCAAGTATTCAATTTTTGGCTATAATATGCAAGTTTAATGGTATTTTTTGCTAAGACTTGAAAATTCACACCAATGGACACCCAACTGTAACATCTACTTATGGTCACAAGGTTTTTTCAATGTTGAATTTGAAACACAAAAAGATCTAAAGAGAGCCTTAAATAATGGGCCATGGTTTTGAGGTAGAGTAGGGCTCTTTATTACCCCATGGTTTCCATATTTAGATGCCACAAGCATGGTGGTCACAACAATGCCAATTTGGATGAAATTACCAAACCTCTATCTTCCTTTCTAGCAACATCAAGTGATAGAAGATATTGGAAATACGCATGGTGGTCACAACAATGCCAATTTGGATGAGATTACCAACCTCCCTCTTCCTTTCTAGCATCATCAAGTGATAGAAGATATTGGAAATACTCTCGCAAAATTCAAAAAGATGGATCTTGATAGAACAGTAAAAAGAATCTTCACTTTTGCCTAAATTTTTGTAGAGATTAACCTCAGTAAATGTCTACATGACAACATCCATCTGAAACACAAAAACTTTTAATGTACCCAAGTATTGGATTAAGAGAACATGACATTTAGATGTAGAATTTGTACCCAAGTATTGGATTAAGAGAACATGACATTTAGATGTAGAATTTGTACCCAAGTATTGGATTAAGAGAACATGACATTTAGATGTAGAATTTGTTTTCAAACGGGACACCTACAAATCCCCAAAAAAAAAACCCAAAAAGAAAAAGAGGCAAACCCATAATCCAAATGGTTGTCAAGTATTTGACCCTCTCTCTTTTGTGAAAGAAGAAGAAGAGAACGTGGAGGAAAACCCAACAAAGGATGCACGGGCACAACATGGTAATCAAGCAGACAAAGGGATGTTGACTAGTCAAGAATTGAGATCCACATCTAGAAAGATATTGAACTAGTAGAGATCAAAGAAATTGAACAACAAAAAGAGAAAACACTCAACAAAGAGAGCATGGTGGGTATAAAGAGAACTCATGTATGTGAGAGCCCTGACTCATACAAAGAAGTATCTATGCAAACAATAGGAAATGAATTGGCCATGGCAACAGTTGAACCACACTCAACAAAGAGAGCATGGGGTATAAAGAGAACTCATGTATGTGAGAGCCTTGACTCATACAAAGAAGTCCCTATGCAAATAATAGGAAATGAAGAGCATGGGGGGTATAAAAAGAACTCATGTATGTGAGAGCCCTGACTCGTACAAAGAAGTCCCTAGGAAATGAATTGGCCATGGTAACAGTTGAACCCAGCGAGCAAGTAAAAAGAAAGGCAAAAATGGGAAGTTAAGTGATTTTTATCACACTTAACCCAAGCAAACTTTATGTAATTTTTACTTTTTCTTTTTATAGTTCATCAGCCAAAAGGTTGACATGGATGAATGCTTAACAACATCTGCATGTAATTTTCTTCCTTGTTTTTGAGGTTGAATAAAATTACGATCTTTTCCTTAAAATATATATATATAGTGATATATTAAATAATTAAATATTTACTTATGTAATTAAAAATTAATTTTTATTGTCCATTGGGTCTTTGTTAGACTGTGATTGGGTCCTTTGTTAAGGCACTTCTTGATGTGAAGTCACCGGTTCAATTCCCTACCTCGATCTGCATGATATATTGGACATGATGAAGATGTAGTCCCACCAAGCTCATAATATATATATATATATATATATATATATATATATATATATATATATATATACATGATGAAGATGTAGTCCCACCAAGCTTACAATATATCTATATAATTGGTAAAGAGAATTGAAAATTTATTTTAAAACAATGATTAAGTAGCAATCAAATTGGAAATAGAGGAAAAATTAAAAATACTAAATAATAAAAACAAACAAACTTTACCACAATAAAAATAAATAAATAAATTTTAAAATAATAAAAAAATTGATTTACCAAGAAGTGGCACAAGCGGGAGGGGTTATCTTTTGCCACGACGAAAAACATGAGATTCAATATGCTTGGGGTCTGGGAGTTGCATCCAATAATTGGGCAAAATTTTTTTGCTCTTTGGAAATGCTTAGAGCCAGCAATTGCAAGGAAAACCCCAAAAAATATGTTGTTTAGAGACTCATTGATATAATACGGTGGGTTTGGGAAGTAAAAGGATCACAGTCAAGAAGTTTGTCCCCCATATTACAAAGAATTGTCAATTAGTTACACGAATTCGAACAAATAGAATGCTTCCACATTTTCAAGCATCTAAATTCTAAAGCGGATGCATTGGCAAATAATGGGACCATACTAGACCAAGAGTCCTTAGAATTGGGCAATAGACCCCCAATAAACTCCCCATTGTCATGATGTGTTTCTTCCAACCATGTGGCGTTAAAGCTTTATATAAAGGCTTAAAGCGTCATCAAATTGAGAATAAGAATGGAGAGACAGAGGTGTAGGCATATGTTAATGATTTAACCCATCTCCCAATGAAGGGAATAATGGATTGGTGACAAATAATTAATCACTAGCACTAGAAACCATCAAATTGGTACCCCTACCCAAATCGCAATTACGTTTGGCATATAATCTCTGCTCAGCATGTGCATAGGTGTCTACAGTTCTTAACAATCAACCATGGCAAGTGGAATTCTAAAGCGGTGAGAAGAATGGAGTTGATTTCACATTTAATTCGTCACAGGTTGGCGTTAATCCTTCATCCCCTCCATATTAGCTTGCAATTTGTGCAAGGAATTCGAAGTAAATCTAGAATGTCGACTATGCTGCTATGCAATTAAATGCTACAAGGAGGATGAATGATGGTCGAGGAGGACATAACATGCTTAGTGTCAGGCTCATCAGAGTACACATAATGTTGAGTGCCCACCATCCTGCTCTACGCAGGTGTTGATAGTACTGGATCTACCAACATGTAAGGGGATCTCCTGGTAAGAAATCCCAATTAGACCTCAGACCGTTTGGTGTAGGAGTCCCAGCAGTGGGTCGTAAAGCAATGCCTTGACCGTGATCTCACACAAAGGCAAGTAAGATAACACTGTCAGTAGCAAGGGTGTGACTGTTGCAATGAGTCAAGGGAGGTATATGAGAGGTTCTAACACAGGTGGGTTGAAATGAGGGTGAAGGTGAGTTCGAGGTTGAAAGGGATCAGTCCCAACTCGGCTAGGAACACACAACACACAGGACACACACAGCTTCTGGTGGACGAGTCCACTCGGATGCGGTAGTCACAACATACAAGGTAAGATAACATGTAAAGCACTCACGGATCGGTCAGAACGAGTGCAATGGTTGTTACAGCAAGGGTCATGTGAAAGGTTTGTCTAATGTCCGGAAGAGCAGTCGACATGGACGGTATAACATTAACAACATATACAATACATTTCCATTAATATATTATCCATTACAAATAATGAATCAGTTCAGATGTAGAACACAAGTTAAAGCAACATGCATTACAAGTGTTAAAGATCAGTCTTACAACAGATACAATACATGTGTGAAAACGTGTTGGCTCTTATTATATAAAGAAGTGTAAGTTCCAATCATACAATACATCCATGTAAACCCGCTAGCCCCAACAGTGGAATGTTACAGCCACATCCGCCTGCTCCTCCAAAGAGATGAACTAGCTTCGTGCAGTGGAGAAGCCAAGGCACGTTACAATATTGTCCAAGCTCTTTCCAAGATAGTCTTATCGGAAGCTTAGCTGACCAAAAGCCTCTACAATGAGTTATGAAGGACTATTTATAGCAAAGGGTGGGGTCACCCTTAACATTCCCCTTTGTGACAATTCAACTACCCTCATGACTCTTCACCTACTCTATGACCGTTACATCCAACTATTAACACTTGACTTACACTTGACATGACTCAACATTACAATGCACATGTACTCATGTGATACAACATGGCTTGAGCAATCCTTGCAAGACATCACTAACACTCGGTCCGCTGTGATGAGACCAACTCTTTGACATGCTTGTGATGGTGAAGGTGGTGAGTTGATGCCAAGCTTGGTCATCCGTGATGGTGTGTATGCACCTCATGGTGACATCTTGCTGAAGCGAACTCTTGCCTCCGTTGCAACCGGTGCATTGGTTCACCCCTTCATCCAACTCGTCTGCTAACATGCGCATGGTCTTCTTGGGTGCGGCTAAACCGGCAACACACTAATGCATAGTGTTTGTGCTGATCTTCAAGTGTGTGTTGGTGGTCATGCGCATCAACTTGCCGAAGTACCTGTTCAACTCCAGTTGGACTTGCTTCTTGTCTTCGCCTTGGTGAGTGTGTTGAATGGGTTGGATTACATGTGTGCCCATAATGACATGCATGCTGCTGAATCCCTTGCATGTGATCAACAACATTGTTCACCATGTATGTTCCGTGTCAACTATTGGGATGGATCTTTAACTTATACGGGCGTAGTTTCATCCGTGAGTGAATGTTGCGCCCACTATTGTTCCTGTTCCATTCTTTGTCTTCACATGATCTTCATGTCGTGCTGTCACCTCATAGCCTGAGTCTCCAAAGTTGCTTTCATTATTAGTGGATCTACTTGATCTTGAAACTTTGTTCCACCTCTGTGTTGTCAACAACCTTCCTCTTGCATTCATTGCATCCGCTGCGTTCAGTATGCTGCCTTCAGCTGTTGTTCATGATGTTGCTCGTTGTGATATCTTGATGTTCTTATCTATGAACAACTTGACATCTTTGTGAGTAGGCAAGCTCATAGACATTTGATCAACTACATCTCCAAGTGTGCTCTGAACGGTGTCTTCAACTTCGCTCTCTTGGAAACCATTGTACCTGCACTATTGAGAGGCAGATGAACACCTGCAATACCTAGAGACATGGCAACACTCATGGAAATAAATCTGTCAGTTGAAAACCAAAATGGACTTGAGAACTAACTTGCAACATACCTATGTGACTGATCATGAAGGTTGCGCAATTTCAGCCGGGAGGTCGGGAGACTGACTGCCAAGACTGCACAAGGCATAGTCTAGGCTGCTGGGAGACTGACTGACTACTGGAACTGCGCAATGCACAGTCCAGTCTGGCTATTGACTACTGGAATTGTGCAATTCGCAATCTCAGCTGGAAATGGTTGCAGGATCAGTAACTGCATTGCACAATTTTCTTGGCCAATAGTCATTGTCCCTCATGATTGTGCAAAGCAGGCCTGGGGAACAGTTGCTGGGCCAAAATGCACATTTCTGGAGAGGAAGGTAGAGCCTTCCCTCTCAGGATTATGCAATGTTGTCTTGGTGAGGCTCTTGGTGGGGCAGAGTCTGAGCCAAGGTTGGCCAAACTCGTCGACAGGAAACTACAAGTGAATGTGAGTACGAATGCATGTTGATACTGAGTGTAAGCATAAGTGAATGATCATGCATGCAAATGGTGAATGACATATTCAGAAAATGGAACAACATGCATGTGGGTGAGGCAAGTCGTCGAATTGGCGACTGTTCGCAAAAAACAGTTTCATGCATGCGACAGCAGTGAGATGTTGACGAAAACTGAAACGGTGCTAGGACAAGCTAATATACATGTAAACGACAGCAAGCATTCAAAGAAATCAAGCAAATAGTACTCATACAAGCGAAAACACAAAAAGCGACAAAAATGCAACACAAGGCATGGAAAGCGGGCTTACCCCAAAACAATTGAGTTGAATGTGCCGACTGCACCTAGATGTGATGTGGGATGTCAGAGCTACAAGGTTGATGTGAGGAATGAGCTCTGCAGTGTCTGGTTGATGAGTTTTGATAACATCGAGGTTGTGACGCGCATGCCACAAATCTAGGGAAAGCGACACTTGATGAGAGGTTTCGGAAATGATCCTTGCATGTAGCCTCCAACTGCTAGAAAAAGATCCCTGAAACAAGAGATACCTTTGTATGCTGCCTTGGGAGACGCAGCCCATGCATGCAAGCCAGTTTTGCTCGGTCCGGGAGGAAACCAGTCAACTCAGCTGCACATGCAAGAGACTGCTCGACTGCTAGGAGAAAATGCGCATTTCTCGCTGGGAGCTGAGTTGGCTGCCTAGGAGATTTGCACAATTTCTGGGCAGAGCAACTGACTGCTGCCCATATTTGCGCAAATTCTGGGCTGAGCAGCCCTGCTAGGGAAGAATGTGCAATTCTTGCTGGGAATGTTGCCTAGCAGAATTACGCAATCTTGGAGCCCAACAGGCTACCAGACATGATTGCGCAATTTCTAGAGGGAAGGTTAGTTTCTCTCTAGAAATGCACAACTTTCTTGTTGAAGCTGCTTAGCCTGCAGCTGGACCAAGTCTGGGTGAACAGCCTGTGAGGGGAATGCATTAAGTTGTGATCGACAGGCTACCTTTTGCGCAAGCAAAACACTGAATCTTGTGAACCTGATGAAGCAAGACAAGTTGTTGTGAAGGTTGGAAGGGAGGCTCCAAAACGAAGCTAAGGAAAAATTCTGGAGGGTGGTTGTAGCCGCTACAACAGCAGGGTAATGATCGGAAGGAAATTTCGACAAGGTGTGGCTTTTCTCAAGCCAACTTTGTCTTGGTTCTAAGTACCTACATATGTGTGTTGAGACAATCATTCTCACCGGGGAGCTAAGTTACATCGCTTCGCAACCCTCCCATGGAGAACATAGGCACTTCATCCCTTGGAAATGAACAAGGGCATACGAGACAACTTCTAGAAAGGTTCTTGAAGGCACTGGAAGGAATTCTAAACGCTCTGAACCACATGAATGAAACAGAGGAGAGGGAGAGGAAAACATTACAGTTGCTCATAAACACTAAACTCGAGTTGATGCAGAGCAAAATTGAAAGGTTCCAAGGAGAAGTCACGATATAACTGGCAGTCATCAATTGCAAGATGGTCGAGGTCGCAGAAAACTACACCAATGGAGCATAGATTGCACTGGCAAAGGTCAAACCCAATGCAAGTCAAACATGGAAAAAATAAAGAAAGTCCAAGATCTGAAGTGACAAGTTTGACTTGATGAAATCAAGCCTGAACGAGAGCCTAGAGTGACAAGCTAGTCATCCATCTAATAACTTCCCTTGTTAAATCATGTTTGATGCTATGTAGATTCATTTGTTTTTAGGGCTTTTCGTTGAGAATATGGTAGGCACCTCTCTAGGATATTAGGCAAAATGCTATAAGCACAGGCTTTTAATTTTTTGGACAATGGAATGTAGTATTATTATGGAATTGGTTGAAACATGTAAGGGTTCTGACCCATAAACCAATCTCTCTTTTTAATAGAAAAATCTTAATTGTTCCTTTGAAAAAAAAATACCAGCCAACGGGGCTTAGAATAGATAGTGACAAGGTGCTCTGTTAAGACAGAGTATGGTGAAAAGGTCACCAGTTCGAAACTTCATAAGTAAGAATCCACGCATGCTAAGACTTAGTGTGCCACATGCCAAATGTGATCCTCGGGTGATTTTGATGACTTAGATGCCCCTAGATCACGTCTGCTCAAACCACAAATTAGACGAGTTGGTATGCCACATGCCAGATGCAATCCTCGGGTGATTTTGATGGCTTAGATGCCCTTAGATCATGTCTACTCAAACTACAAATTAGACATATAAATTATCTCAAAACTCACATTACCACAATTTACCCATATATAATATTTATTAAGTGTATAATTAAAATATGAATTAATACGAAAGCAATGAAAATATAATTACCGTATATTGCAAATAATATTAAAAAAACCTTCGAAGAAAAATCGTTTATCCTTTATCCCAACCTCCCAGGTCAAACATGGCAAGTGAATTTAGGTAAACATATCATAGTCGTTTACGTTGGTATTTCTTATCAAATGTTACTTTTTAGCTTTTACTCGCCTTTTAGCTTTTATTTTTTAATTTAGTGAGATTGCTACTTTAACATTAAAAAGTTCAAAAACATAAGATACATTGGATCGTATCAATATGCTTTATTCACACGCATTTAAGTATTGACTATTTCATCAGCTTTATATTAATCTATCTTTTATCTTTTATAAAATAAAATTATATATTTACGAGTTTGATGTAAAACATTAATAAATACAATGATGATCATGATAATGATGGATACTATTAACTTATATAGGGTGCTAGTTTTGAATAGCCTAAATATTATTGACTTTTTCCAATAAATCATCATTATTTATCTTTGTAAGTAATTGTTACATCGGAGAATGGAAACACTTTGATAGGAGTGACAAGATGGGGTTTTAAGGATTATCATCTCATATAGTGAAGATATTTATGGAAGGTTACTTAACATATGAATATAATTACGGTCGAGCTTAAGAGTCTTTTTTCATGATGATGGAGAAGATCAAGGTCTTTGGGTAAGATGGTGTTAAAAATATCAAGTTTGTTTAGCTTTGTTGCAATTTCTTTTGGTATTTTGGGTAAGTTTCCACCACATCACTTGGTCTCTCCATTCCATTATGCATATGTCTATGATTTTCTTCAAAGTTCAATCCACAGGGCATCCTTCCTCATCTGGTCTCCTTAACCTAACTCTTTGCATTCTTTCTTGTTTCATTTTTCTCTTCAAATTATTAGTCCCAAATAGGGTTCAATAGCTCAAAACCTCCCTAATTTAACTCATGGGCTAGTGGGTTTTGTCTAGTTGGTTACTTCCATGGGCTCCTTCCCCTACACACTTTGTCCCTTCCCCTCGCCCCTCAATCTAGTATACATTGTTTTATGACCTGGTTCTTCATGTAGTCATCATATAAGTTGAGGTTGAGGAGTCTCCTCCCGGAAGAGCACAAGCACATGAAGAGGCCTTTACAACACACCATCAAGAGCACACCTCCAAGGCTACCAGAGAGGAAATAGAAATTGAAAAAATGAAGTAAAAGTGGAAAGAAGATTTCTATCAGACATAGAGGTTGAATAAAAGATAGGGAAGTGGATTCCAAACCTAGATAATACTAGCTCAAGATAAACCTGGAATATGCATACCACAGACCTCTACTAGCAAGTTAAAACTATTTTGGGCAAATTCTTGGTAGAGAGAAGCAAAGCACAATAGGATATTCTTGTGTGCATGGATTCTTTGTAGCTACAAGTGACTAAGTTGGATCACAAGTTAACTACTCTTGCCAAGAAAGCAACAGACCTGGAATTCCTAGACAACAAGGAGGAGGAGGTTGAACCTTCAACCCAATAAGAAAATTCCTTCACTGAATAAATGGGTAGGATATCTATTTATGTTTTTACATTTTAGTGTAGGCTATACAACCTTCTCATTAGCTCCAGTATTAAGCCCTTTATATATTTTCTAACAGTCTTAGACTATATGACTTACATATTTCTGCAATTACAATCAAACTAATAATTTTGTCAAAGATATTATATATGTGTTATTGTCTCAGTTTCCCCATTGGTAGACCAATAACTACATGAATAATGTCCTTTGATTAAATTAATACAATGTTGTGACTAGCTTATAAAAAAATAACTATGGATATTATTCAACTTCATCCTCAAAGGAAAGTTACCTTACTCCTTTTGTAATTCTTATTTTGCAGGATTGCACTCTTACTTTGGTTGCTTCAACTTCTACTATTTTGAAACTTTGACAAACCTTGCATCATCATTGGATTCATCATATAAATATTTATATATGTCATCACTTGAATTCGATATTGATCCATAGGAAAGACATTGTGTATTTTTCAGCAACTAATTCCAGACACTTATTGAGCCATGTCTTGTCCATTTTGACAGCCTCATCATTGTGTTTAGAGCCCTCCTCAACCTTCATTCATGTATTGGAATTCCTACCAAGTGGTGCTTCTTAGAAATATTTTGGGAAGAGTTGCAAGAGGGAAGAACTTGGATTGATACCTTCTATGAGGATTTTATTGTTGGATTGATGATTTGTCATGGCATTATTCGAGTAATAGTTTTAAGGGATTTATTGATTTTTTCATATATTAAGCAATACTATAATATGTGCTTATGTCTTTGATTACTTGATTATTATTGCCAACATTATGGTTTTCCCCTTACAACTCTTACCACTTGTGAATTTACCCTTTTAAACTTGTTTTTGCTTCGCCATTTATTGTGAAGGAGTTTTGGAGGCTATTCTTAGTTGCATGTCTCTTCCTTAAAAACTATTTTTTTCTTGATTATTTTCCATAGGGGATAATGTGATGGTCTTCAAAAGGTTTTAGTTATGCAAATGGGGTCTCTAATTAGAGTTTGTTAGCACCTTTTCTTGATTATAATTATCATTTTTAGTATTTCAATTGCCTTCCCTTTAAACAACTCCAACTTCTTCATTTGTATTATTTGTGAACAATTGAGGATGGAAATTACTTCCTACTCTCATTTTCCCAAGTTAAAAAGCTTGAGGAAAACCCCTGAATACTTCCCCTCATTTCAAGGATGGTGCCCAAAGTTTTCAGGAAACTAGGTTGGTCAACAATATGGCTCAGAGTAATTACAACAATATACTCATTGTGAGCTCAACATGTCACTTGTAGGAAGTGAACCTAGATGGGGAGGATAACAATCATTCCTCCTGACCACCTGAGATAAACCCAATTGACTTACCTTTTACTCTTGCAATTGTGTCTTACTTTAATTGTAGTTTTGGTGTTTTCTTGTATTTTATATAGTAATTTTATATCTTTGTAAGCTAACATGACCTCATGCTTAGAGTGCTTACACTGACAAGTCAAAAGTTATTCCCTTTGGAGCATTTACTTCAGATATTCTTCAACTTCGAAACATTTAACCATATTGACTATTTCCATGCTTGACTTTCACGCCCCTGTTTTGTTTCTGGCATCTAATATGCTAGTCTTAATTCATTAATCCATTTCCATAAACAATTCCTAACTCATTTAGCATATTTGCTAAGAGTGAAGGAAGATGTAATTAAGGGAAAATCGCCCGTGATGCCTCCTTCCTTCTTTTTATCTCTAGGTAAATATTATAGAGGGTTGTTAATGCATGATTATTTATGCATCTTGGAATCATTGAAATTAAGCTTTGAAGTTATCAATACAAGGTTGGTGTACCTTGAATATTCTATATTTACCTTATCTTCCACTTGGCATGATCCCAAATTGTATGTAAACTTAACTTGGAGATTCTAACTAGGTGGCTTAGTGAGTTGTGAATAGGTGGCTTGTCGAACTGCAAACAAGTGAGGTAGTTAGCTTCGATTTAATTACTCTCTTTATTTGATCATCAAGTATCAAACATGGATATATTGTAGCATCAATGATTTTGATTAATGTAAGGAACAATAATACAAAATTGATGTTATTCTAAGAAGGTTTCCTTCTTAGGGGGTTTTACCATGTAAATGATGATGTTCTTCCCCTAATCTTTATGTGAGATAATTCCTAGGTATTCAATCTTATGACCATCTCCAAATTGTTGTAGTTATGGGATTAACATTCATTGGTTTGTCGAAGGAACTTAGCTTGAGTGGTAGGGCACACATTTCGTGTCCCCAACTACATGGGTTCAAGTCTTCGGGTACATTATGTTAAGTCGGCCCTAAAGGAATTTATGAAATTGTTGTTCTACTTGGTGAAATAGTGGAAGTCGTTTATATGAAGTTACCAATTCCATCAAGGCATAATGTATTGATTCCTCTTAAAAAAAAGGATTTGTTGGTTAGGAGTCTAGAGGAAAGGGATTAAGGCTTTGAAGGTCATGGGCATTAGGGATAGGAGTTAGTATGTTCCATATTTAGGAGTCAAGGGTTCAAGGTTAATTAGCTGGGGATTTATTTGAAAAAAAAATAAACACTTTAGAAATGATCATTCTATGATTGTGACCAATAAATATGAATTAATTATTGAATTAATGGTGACTATAAGCCACCTTTATTCGTTTTGAGGGTAGTTCAAAAAACGATATGTCGATTCATTTCCTTGATTTCGTGTTCTCATAAGTGTCTAGTCCAATTACATGCGTGATCTCTCTGGACATGATCAATTCCATCATTTCAGGGAAAACATAATTTCACAAATAAAAATTAACATAATTTATTCATTTGGATCTTTATGTTTGAGAGAAAATTATGCATACTTTTGACAATAGTCATCCTACAACCATGACTATTAAATATGAACTCACTATTGAATTAACAATGTTCTACGATATCATTATTATTTTTATAGTGCTTAAACATGTCACCATAAAACTAAATTAATTAATTAAAATTATACATACTTTTACAAGCAATAATAGTCTTTGGGGTAGTTTTTAACTATCATTGTAGGCACTTTGGGGGTAGTCTTGAACTTTTCTTATTGGAGCTTTTAGGTGTAGTTTTAAACCCCACACATTGATACTTATGGGGATGGTTTTAAGTTGTCACCATAAGTTCCCTTGGAGATAGTTAAAAATTATGCCAAATGTTGTTTTTGGCACAATTTTGAGCTATGACCACAAATTTCTATGGAGGCAATTCAAAATTTTCCCAAAAAGTACATATAGGGATGGTTTAATACCACCCCCAAAAGTGCATATAGTGATAATAATGTCAGTACCACTAAAACTCATGTATAGGGATAGTTCCTAATTGTGTAGTAAGACCCTTTTTTTTGCAATGGTACTTTTGGTGACATTTTTTCTTTTGCGATGATCATGCTTAAAATAAAACATAATTCCACTCTTAATGACAAAAGAAACCATACTAAAAGGTCGAAAAGGTATCAGTGAGAAATTTTGTAATACTAATTTCTACAGGTTTATTTTCTTTTATAGAGGAGACACCTAATGCTAACCAAGTACAAGATTCTAGGAGCAAGGCATTACCTTGATAACATCAATTGAAATAAAGAATTGCTTAGGTAGATGTGGATTAAAAATTGAAAATTTTGGGGTTTAAATTTCATTGTTTGACCAATCTTTCATTTTTTCCCCAAATTTCAATATGGGAATTTGCCCAAATTTCAATATGTTCAATTATTTTACTTAAGCATTCTCCAGTTTTTTTAGAAGTAATATAAATCCTTAGAAATTTCTATATTTAAAAAAAAAATACAGCCAAACATATTGTAATTAGCATTTTAAGAATTAGTAAGATTCACCAAGGTTTCTATAGGTATAATATATGTATGGATCCTTAACTTTTCCCTAATAATTATAAAAAGAATGAATCAACATCTTCTTTTAGGGGACTAGTGGAATTGACAACTAGGATAGACGCGTACTCACATGACACGTGTTTTACTCCAATTGCTACCTATATAACCTCTAGGTGTATGCATACAACCCCAAACATGGTACACAAGCTAGTTAGTGTTTAAACCAACGATGTCGCATGGAGTGTCTTAACAATGTACCCTATCACAAGTAAGTCTTATCCATCCATTATTTGCATAAAATTATTCTCATAAGTAGTAATTTGAAGCCACCCTTATTAGTTTTGATGGTGACTATAAAAAACCATTGTCAAAGGAGAGAAAATGATTTACAGTTTTAATAACATTTATTCTACAAATGTTTACTAACGTATATGAATTGATTTTTGAATTAAAAATACAATTTTGGTGACGGTGATTCTATAACCATTTCTTATAAATATGCATTGATTATTGAATTAACAATGGTTGTAAGGTACCCTTATCACTTTTGAGGGTGGTTTAAGAAAATTACTGTTAAAAGGGAGAAAATGATACATACTTTTAGCAATGGTATTAGTTACTTTTGGGTGTAGTTTTCAACCATTATTGTAGGTACTTTTGAGAAAAGTTTTGAATTGTCCATATTGAATATTTATAGGTTATTTTTTAATGGACTTCATAGGCAATTAAGGGAGTGCTTTTAAATCACCATCATAATTTCCTACAGAGGTAGGTATTTCAAAACTGCCCCCAAAATTGTCTCTATGAGTGGCTTTTAACATCACCATAAGCTTCTATAGAGGTAATTCAAAACTTCCATAGAAATGCCTATAGGGACTATTGAAATCTACCTCGGAGAGTTCCTACAGTGATCATTATGTGAATGCTTCTAAACTCCTTTTTAGTAATGGTTCTTTAATTGCCACTAAAACTTTTTTTTGTAATGATATTTTTTACAACGTTTTTTCTTTAATAAAGATTGTGTTTTATTTTACAGTAAAATCCACTTTTAGTGTAAAAAAAACCATCTCTAATAGTTAAAAATGTGAGAGTGAAAAATAATTACCACTAATTTCTAGGGATTTGTATCACTTTGCAAAGAAGACACCTCATGCTAACCAAATATAAGTTTTTATTAGCAACACATTTAATCATTAATGCAAATAATTATATATACTTTTCTAGGTAAGTGTTGGTTGAAATTATAAAAAACATGTAACCAATATAATGGTGTCTCTAAGTTGCCCTTATCATTGAATTTTGAGGGTGGTTCAAAAGCCAGTGTTAAAGGAAAGAAAATGATACACACTTTTAACAACAATTATCCTACAATCATTACTGGTAAATACAAATTCATTGTTGAATTAAATAATGCCAGAGCAACCATTATTAATTTTTAGAGTGGTTAAAAAATCATCATAAATAAAAGTGGAAGTGATACATAATTTCACTAATGATATTAGTCCCTTCTGGGGGGTAGTTTTCAACCATCGTTGTAGGCACTTTTGGGGAAATTTTTTAACTTTCCTTATTGGTGCTTTCAAGAGAAGTTTTCAACCACTTGCGACAGCACTTATGGGGACAATTTTAAATTTCCACCACAATTTCCTATGGAGATAGTTCAAAATTGTGCCAAAAAATATTTTTGTAGGTAATTTCGAGCTATCGCCATAAGCTTGTAGTAAGGAAATTCAATAATTTCCCATAAAGTGTGTATAGTGATAGTTCCATAACGCCCCAAAAAATGTAAATAGTGGTAATCATGTGGCCATTACAAAAACTCATTTTTAGTTTCAAATCTTAAATCAACACTAAAACCCTTTTTGTTTGCAATCGTACTCTTAGCGATATTTTTTCCCTAGCAATGACTATGTCTATAACAACACCTAAGTTTGCTTTTAATGGCAAAAAGTAATTGGTCTTTAATGTGTAAAAGTTAGTGATGAGAAATATTATAATACTAATTCTTAGAGGTTTGTATTACTTTAAAGAGAAGACACTCTAAGTTAAGTAAGTACAAGCTTCTAGGAGCAAGACAATTACTTTGTAATGTCAAACAATTTATAGACTTGTTTAAATAGGTACGGATTGAAATTGAAAATTTTAGGGGCTAAATTTCACTTTTTGATTAATCTTCCATTTTTTTCTAAAAATGAATTGTTAATTTTCATTTTATTCCAAAAGGGATTTCATCCAAATTTAAATAGAATCAATCGTTTTACTTTAAAAATCTCAAAATATTTGTAGAAATAATATATATCCTTGAAAATTTAAATATTTTTACAAAAATATGGCAAAACATATTATAATTAATTTTTATAAATCACCAAGATTTACCAAAAAAAATTAAGTATAAAATATGCATGTTCTTAAATTTTCACTAATTAAAATTAATCCATCTCCAATTTTTCATAAAATTCTTCTCATAAGTAATAATGTGAAGTCGCACTTAATAGTTTTTATGGTGACTACAATGTTAGTAATAGTCATTCTATGACCATTGCTCATAAATATGAATTGACTTTTGAACTAACAATATATTTTTGGTGATGATCATACATTAAAATTAATCCATCTCCAATTTTTCATAAAATTCTTCTCATAAGTAATAATGTGAAGCCGCACTTAATAGTTTTTATGGTGACTACAGTGTTAGTAATAGTCATTCTATGACCATTGCTCATAAATATGAATTGACTTTTGAACTAACAATATATTTTTGGTGATGATCATACGACCATTGCTAATGAATATTTATTGATTTTTTAATTAACAATGGTTATAATCTACCTTTATTATCTTTCCTTGTAGTCCAAGAATTTTTTGTTAAAAAATAGAAAATGATACATACTTTTAGTAATGGTATTAGTAGCTTTTGAGGTTAGTTTTCAATTGTTGTTGTAAACAATTTTGAGGGAAGTTTTGAATAGTCTATATTGACACTTTTAAGGATGGTTTTTAACCACCTTTATAGACACTTATAAAGGTGGTTTTAAATTACCATCATAAGTGTCTAGGGAGTTATTTCGAAATTTCCCCCGAGCGTATCTATGTGGGTGGTTTTGAATCATCACCATATGTTTCCATGGAGATAATTCAAAACTTTCCCAATAATGCCAATAGGGACTGTTGAATTCCATCCCCAAAGGTTTTTATCATTGGATAGATGATTAGTCATAGCAATATTATTTGAGGAATAGTTTCAAGGGATCTTATTGACTTGTTTTATCAATTCATCACTAGTATAACATGTACTTCTCTATTTAATTGCTTCATTGATCATTATCAACATTATGGTTTTCATCTTACCACTCTAATGACTTGTGAATTTTCCCCTTTTCTTGATTATTTTCCACGAGGGATATTGTGATGATATTCAAAAGGTTCCAGTTATGCAAATGGGCTCTCTAATGAAAAACTTGTCGGTACCTTGTCTTTGTTAGTTTATCATTGCTAGTATTTGAATTCCCTTTCCTTTAACAAAACTCCAGTTTCTGCATTTGTAGTATTTGTGAGTAAGTGAGGATGATAGTTACTTTCTATACTTGCAGTCATGTCTTTTTAACTATTGTTTTGGTCTTTACTTGTATTTCATGTAGCACTTTTATATCCTTGTAAGCTAGCATCACTTTATGCTAAGAGTGCTTATGTTGACAAGTCAACAATTATTTAATTTTGTGCATTTACTTCAAATATTCTTCAACTTCGACACGTTCAATCATCTTGACTATTTTAATGGTTGACTTTCACGTACCTATTTTGTTTTCCAACATCTAATAGGCTAGTCTTACTTCATTAAGCCATTGACATAAGCAAAGTTCATAATTCATTTGGGATATCTGCTAATAGTGAAGGAATATGTAATTAAGGGGGATAGCATGTAATGCCTCCTTCATTCTCCTAAAATCGAATTAAATCTTATAGGGGGTGTTGGTGCATAATTATTTGTGCATCTTGAAATCATCAAAATTAAACTTTGTAATTATCAAGATAATCTTGATACACTTTGAATATTCTATGTTGAACTTATCTTCCATTGTCATGATCCTCAATTGTAGTTTACATATAGATTCTAGTTAGGTGGCTTATAAAACTACAAATAAGTTGGACTAAGGATGTAATTTCATTTCGTCTTTGAGCATCAAGCATGAATCTATTATAACATCAATTGATTTTGATTTTTATAAGCACAATAAGCTATGAGAATGTTTCCTTATTAGTGGTTTTTACCATGTAGATCATGATTTTCTTCCTCTAATCTCTGTGTGTTTTAGTGCTTAGGTATTCAATCTTATTTACATCTCCAAATCCCTATAGTTTGGGGATTAAGTTTTTTGGATAAGGAGGTTAGAGGCAAGGGATTAAGGCTTTTGGGGTTATGGGGTTCAGGGATAGCAGTTAGTATGTTAGGGCTGAATTAAGGGGTTTACGATTCATTGGTTAGGGCGGTTACTTGAAAAAAAAAACAATAAAAGATGTGGTAATGATCATTCTATGACTATGACTAATAAATATTAGTTAATTGTTGAAATAATGGTGGGTTTAAGCCACCCTTATTAGTTCTAGGGGTGATTGAAAAAATATTTTTCAAACAAGAGAAAATATACATACTTACAGTTATTCTACAACACTTACTAGTAAATATGAAATCTCTATTGAATTAACAATGTTCTAAGTTGTCATTATTATTTTTTAGGGTGGTTTTAAAAAATCATAACTAAAAGAAAAAATAGTATGCTCTTTTAACAACAATATTAATCACCTTTGGGGATAATTTTCAACCATAGTTGTAGGCACTTTTGGGGCAATTTTGGAATTTCCTTGTTGGTGATTTTAGGAGTAGTTTTGAACCACCTACATTAGCACTTATGGGGACACCTTTGAATTGTCACCATAAGTTCCTATGGAGATAGTTCAAAATGTGTCAAACATTATTTCAATGGGCACTTTTGAGTTATCACCATAAGTTTCTATGGAGGCAACTCAAAAGTTTCCCAAAAAGTGCATATAGGGACAATTCCACTCCACTCCCAAAAGTGCATATAGGGACAATTCCACTCCACTCCCAAAAGTGCATATAGTGATAATCATGTCATCATTAAAAACTTATTTTTGGGTAATGGTTTCTAAATCAACACTAAAACCCTTTTTTTGCAATAATAATTTTCACAAATTTTTTTTCTTTAGTAATAATTGACACCTAATTCCACTTTTTGTGGCAAAAAGCAATCATTGCTAAAGGTCTAAAAGGTATTGATGTGAAACACCTAATTCCACTTTTTGTGACAAAAGGTAATCATTGTTAAAGGTCTAAAAGGTACTGATGTGAAACATTGTGATACTACTTTTTGTAGGTTTGTATTGTTTTAAAGAGAAGACGTGTCATGCTCATCAAGTGCAAACTTTTAGGAGCAAGTCATTTCTTTAATAATGTCATTTGATTTAGAGACTTGTTCGAGATTGGAAATAGAAAATTTTAGGATATAAATTTCACCATTTAGCTAATCTTCCATTCTTGTTTTCAAAAAATAATTTGTTAATTTTCATTTTATTATATTTGTTGCACACATGTTATTACGCATTTAGCTTTGCCTCTAACTCTGTGTTATTTTGTCTTTGACCAAAAATTTATGTCGCTTATCCATAGTTTAACCTTGGGAATTCAATTTTTGTTATTTATTATTATTATTTAAATTTATTTATCTTTAAGGTGATTGGTTGAGGTCTTATTATGGGTTATCTAGTAACTTCCATTTCTATTAATTACTAATTTTTTGTTTTTAGTTTTATTTCCTTTTTATTTAACTTTTTGATTTTTTTCTCTTTCTTCTATTATTTCCATTCACATGAATTATAATTTTTTCTTCATATTTTCAATTTAAGATAACTTATTATTTTTTTTTCTCAGTAAAGACTAATTCTATTAAGAGGACATATGGTACAATAAGAAGTTACAACCTAGAGAAGCAAGAAAACAGGTAGCCAGAAAGGATAGACTATCCACCTCGGCCCCTAAGAGAAAACAAGAAGAGAGCAAAGCTGAACAAGAAGTGACAAGAAGAACAGAGTAACAAGAGCGGAACAGAGGATTCTACCCAACATGGGCAGAATCAGCTATTCGGCATTTTTTTCCTTTCTTTTTACCAACTGTGACCCAACCAAGATTACTCTGCTGAGCTGGTATGATTTGCAAACTGAGCTGGGCTGAAGGAGAGGCCTCCTTGTCTGAATCCGAGGGAGAGGACTCATGAGTTCTTTTCTGTGCGTTGGGAGGAGCAGAAGAGTCCTCAGGACCAGTCGAGGGCGGATCCTGTGTCCGCATTGCGTCCATTCCTTCCACATCCCCTTCCTCTTCATCTGAGCTGGAATCAAAATCATCCATGGGGGGAGGATCATGAGGTTTCCAGCTTTTTGATTTCGGCTTAGGATTGGCTTTCTTCTTTTGGGCAGGCCTCGAGGGACAAGAGCTCTGGAGGTGCCCTGTGAGATGGCAATGCCGGCAGCGAAAGGCTGTGTTCTCGTAATCCAGGGTCTGAGTCCAATGAAAGTCTCCAATTTTGAGATTAATCTGATCAGGTAGACCTTTGCTCATGTCTATTTCTGCACAGATTCTGGCGAAGGTGTACATGCCCTTTTCCCCTCTAGAGGTGTCTGTGGCAAGAAAGTGACCTAGAGAATCGTCGATCCCTTGGAATACAGCAAAGTGCCATAGATGCGCCGGTAGATTAGGAAGTCTGACCCAGATGGGGAGCTTGGTGATGACTGCTGTAGAGGGATCGAAATCTGGAAACCAAGGGGTGAGGAATAAACCTGCAGAGCCCCAGAACCATGGGCCTTCAGTTAGGGCTTTTTGGTAGTCCTCACTGAAAGCAAACACAACAATGAAGAAACCCTTTGAGCAGAGGAGAACCTTGCAGTTTTTGGTCCAGTTAGAGTGGATCCATTGGTAGAGATCTGTTGTGCATGGCCAAAGCCCATTGAACCTGCAAATAATGGCATGCTCTGCATACGTT
Source organism: Pinus tabuliformis (assembly GCA_031772625.1). Classification (NCBI taxonomy): domain Eukaryota; kingdom Viridiplantae; phylum Streptophyta; class Pinopsida; order Pinales; family Pinaceae; genus Pinus; species Pinus tabuliformis. The sequence continues at coordinate 1,016,860,584 of CM062816.1, read as the reverse complement.
TGGATTTGCTCATCCAGCGATGGGTGCATTATTTCAATGGAAGGGGTTTCCTCCAATTTGTCCACTAAAAAAGGTTTGGGAGCCTGAGCTGGTGGAGCTGTTTTCTTGGGCAACTGAGCATGGACAACATCTTTGTATGAAAAAGCCGCAGCAGAGGATGATTGTCCAGCAGCTCCCCCTCTCAAACGAGCAGAAAAAATGATGGAGGCATTTCTCTTAATGTTGTAAAAAGAAAGGGGAGAAAGATCCTCAAGTTGTTTACCTTCGTGGAGGAGTCGTTGAAATGCTAAGGGAATCCCCAGCCTAAACTCCAGGGCTTGCTTGAGGTCCTGCACTAGATCCGAAGGGCTTACCCATTGAAGCAGAGTTTTTCCAGAAAGGAGCATGATCTAGATCTGGAAAGAGACAGAGTGCTCAGCCTGCTGATTCCCTTTGCACAACTGAGACGAGCGGCTTCTGGTGCTTTGGAAGCTCCTAGACGATTCATTTTTGATGGTGTTTCCCTTGGAGCTAGGGCTTTGCTGCCTGGTGAACTCTGTAGTAGTCCTTTGGAACAATGGACTGTTGAGGAGCCGGGGCTGGCAAGAGAAATCCCATCCTTGCTCCATGACTGTTATTGCTCGTGAGTTCCTGGCTAAGTCGTGCTGGATCCAAAAGCTATTAGGATGTAGGGTTAGACTGGATCCCTCTAGATTTGATTTGTTTCCTTTCAAAGCATCCAGAATCAAGGCCGCCTGCAAAAATCTTCCGAGGCTGGGGGTTATCCTTATCCTCACCGCAAGGTTGCTAACGACCTGAAAATGAAGATTATCTGCCTCCCTGTAGGGCACCGCCTCTGCGAGATGGAAAAGAATAGCATCGGTTTGATTTGGACCTGCATTTAGGGGCGGCAGGGCCAAGGGAATATGGCGCGGCAGCGATATTATCTCTGCACCTGCGGATATAGCTTTTGAAGATACCAGGTCTAAGCCTGAAGAATCAGTTTTTTCCAGCTTCAAACCCTCGCAGACAAAACCGCCCTCGTCTCTTATCCACTGCATCAGATCTGGCTTGTCAGGGTTCCACATCAAATCTCGCACGGCTGCGCTCAATCTTGCAGAATACAGAGCCATTGAGGGAGGCAGCCGCAAGTGTTCATTCCTGAGGACGCGTCGATGTGTTCTTTCCTTCCAACAATCACTTCCTGAGCTTGAATCTGACGCCGAAAGCAGTGGGAAGCGAAGGCAGAGTCCAAACCCTAGCTCCATGAGTAGTTGCAGAGCCGAAATTTTTTCTCCAACTCGTGTTGTTGAGATAACTTATTATTATATTAAAAACATATTTTAATAAATTTAATTATAAAAATTATATATATTAATACAAAATAAAAATAAAAAACATAAACATATATATATATATATATATATTATAAACAATATGGTTATTTTTGGTGATGACATTCATAAATATAATATTTTATTAGTTGTTTTATTTTTGTGATGAAATTTGTCTTTATTGATTTTTAGTTGCATTAAGCTATATTTAAGTTAAGCGACATGTACTAGCTACCATATAACTCTGGTTCCAAAAAGAATTGGCTCCAATTACAATGGGATTAGTTATTTTACTTAAAATATCTTCAAATTTTATAGAAATAATATAAATATTTAGAATTTCAATATTTATAAAAAAATATAGCCAAACCTAAAGTTGGCATTTTAAGAATTACTAAGTTCTCTATAATTATAAGATAGGTATAGATTTTTAAATTTTCCATAATTAAAATTATAAAAAAAATTGCTAACAACTTTTAAGCTAGTTATATTCATCATTTTTTATTATAAAATTATGGTCATAAGTAGTAATTTGAAGTCATCCTTGATCGTTGAGAAAGTGAAGCCATCCTTGATAGTTGAGAAGGCGACTTAAAAAAAACCATTAATAAAGGACGGAAAATGATTATTAATAGTTATTCTTAACTGTTACTAATGTATTTGATTTGATTTTAGATTAACAAAATAATTTTATGGTGACACTGGTTCTATGATCATTGCTACCATTATTATTTTTAAGGTCACTCAAGAAAATGACACACACTTTTAGGAATGATATTAATCAGTTTTGAGGATAGTTTTCAACCACTACTATAGCCACTTTTAAGAGAATTTTCAAACTATCCATATTGGTACTTTTAAGGGTAGTTTTTAACAACCTTCATAGGCACTTAAGGTGGTGGTATAAACCACCATAAGTGTATATCAAGGTATTTCAAAATTGCCCGCAAAATTGTCTCCATTGGTAATTTTTTACCATGGGCATAAGCTTTTATAGAGGTTGTTCAAAATTCTCCTATAAGTGTTTATATGAATTGTTAAATCCACCTCCAAGAGTGTTTATAGTGATAGTTATGTGTTTCCTCTAAAATCTTTTTTAGAAATGGTTCTTTAATTACGACATAGTCTAACTTATAGGCGAAATAACCTTTTTCATTGGAATTCGACAATACAATTTCAAGCAAGAATGTGAATTTTTGTTGTTTAAAATATATTTTTGAATGCATAAATAGATTCAACACCCTAAGAAACCCCTAGGGCACTCAAATTCTATACATTAAACAACTTAAACTGAAGTGTTTAAAAATCTCTATTGAATTTTGGTTAAAATTAACCAGAAAAATTACCATGAAAAGGGTTATTTCATCTATAAGTTAGACTAGGCCTTTAATCACCACTGAAACTATTTTCTAGTAATGGTGCTATTAATAAGATTTTTTCTTTAATGGTGGCTATACACTAAATAACATTTTTTGTGTAATATCCATACTATGATTTCTATTAATATTCCGAAAAGAGAATAGATTTACATATGTTGTTTCTTGAAGACCGTGATTTACATATGAAGACCATGTTGACCTGGTTGAGAACTAGTATCTTACTAACAAAAGTATGCATATTTTTTAAAAGCCAAAGTAACATGGTTTCCTATCATATTCCCAAAAATATCCAGAGTTTAAAACTACTAATCAACCCTTGACACACTGGTAGTAGGAGGCTAAAATGAGGACTTAACAGTGAAACAGTGAACAAACACACACACACATATATATATGAGCTGACTATACTTCCAGATAATGAGAGACCAGACAAAACTAGAAACATTGGTAAATTTAGTCATCCAGTATAATCACCGAGGGATCCAGGGAAGGAAGTGCACTATGATTTCTATTAATATTCCGAAAAGAGAATAGATTTACATATGTTGTTTCTTGAAGACCGTGATTTACATATGAAGACCATGTTGACCTGGTTGAGAACTAGTATCTTACTAACAAAAGTATGCATATTTTTTAAAAGCCAAAGTAACATGGTTTCCTATCATATTCCCAAAAATATCCAGAGTTTAAAACTACTAATCAACCCTTGACACACTGGTAGTAGGAGGCTAAAATGAGGACTTAACAGTGAAACAGTGAACAAACACACACACACATATATATATGAGCTGACTATACTTCCAGATAATGAGATACCAGACAAAACTAGAAACATTGGTAAATTTAGTCATCCAGTATAATCACCGAGGGATCCAGGGAAGGAAGTGCATAAGCCATGTTGTGTTGGGTCCCTATAATACTAGTGATTACCCCATTACTATTGTAGTTATACCCCTTATTTATATTGTTGTGCCCCTATTACCCACATATTGTTATTTCTGTGCCCCTTAGAATCCCTCTATTATTATTTTTGTGGCTTTATATTATTATTGTTAGGTCGGCTGGATTATATTGTGACTCCTTAGACTCCTATATATAGAAAGGAGGTTTTGTCATTTGTATCATCCAAGAATTGTTCATTTATGTAATGTAAAGGAGGTTTCCCCTCGAAGAGGCTGAATTCTAAGGCGTTGATCTTTCTTTTCTATCTTTTCTTGAGCTGGTTTCATAACATTTGGTATCAGAGCTTTGGATTATAGGGTTTCGCTGCTCCAAACAGGTCATCGTGGCATTTTCACTATAACTTTTTTTCTGTGACTTTTCAGAAGTCGCAAAAAAAACCCATTTGAGAAGAAATCGCGCTGAACCTTGGGTCCGAATTTCAGAGTGTTTCGCGCGATATTTTCGGAGATATGATCTGAGGAAGTTGGTCTTTTTGCAGACTCCTGAATTACACTCAAAACAGGTGACCTGGGGAAAATCGTCATAACTTTCTTTCTGAGCATCGGATTGAAATTTCGTAAGAAGGTACAGAAAGAGGACGGACTGTAGTTTTCTTTATATATTTTTTAGAGTCAAAGGTTGAAACAGTGACACGTGGCATGTCGTACAAGTTCGCTCTACTGAACTAGTCTATAATCAAGTCACTGTGGGAGATTTCGCATAACTCTTCCTTGGAGAATCCAATTTGGGTCAAACTTGTGGCATTGGAAAGAGGACACAGAGGGCTACTACGGTCACAAATTCAGAACTAGATAATCAGAAAGTACAGAGATACATCGGAGGCAATATCGAGCTCCTACAAAGTGAAAAAAGGTGTGTAGATTTTCTTTAATTTTTGCTTAAGCTTGGTTTGAAAATTTATTTTGAAGGCATTCAAAGGGCATATTAGAGAATTATTATCGGTAACTGATGCCCCGAGGAAAGAAAATGCAAACACCTAGTAAGGAGCCTGAAAGCTCTAGCATGACTCATGAAGAAGAAGAAGAAATGCTATATGATATATCAAAATTACAAGAACAAGTGCAACAAGTGTCACTTGCACAAAAAGTAACAGAATCTAAAATGGATGGTTTAAGGAAAGATGTAGAAGCTAAGATGGATGGTTTAAAGAAAGGTGTAGAAGCTAAGATGGATGGCATGGAAGCTAAGGTGAATGGCATGGACGCTAAAATTGATGGCATGGATGATAAGATGATAAGTTGCTACAAGAAATAGTCACTAAGGTGAAAGAGTACTAAAGGAAACTCATGATGAGAACAAAAGAAATGTTAATCATGATTCCATAGACTCTAATGTTGGATCGAAGACTCACCATGTTCCAAAAATCGATATGAGGAAGTTTGATGGCAAGGATCCCGCCACATGGATATTACAGATGGAGCAATTCTTCGATCTCAATAATGTGCAAAACACACAAAAGGTACGTATGGCAACTTTATATTTGGAACCAAATCAGTTTGTATGGTATCAATGGCTTTGTTCTCGTAAACAATTTATCACTTGGGCAATTTTTACGGAAGAATTGATAGCACATTATGAGGATACAAAAAGCAACACTTTTTTTAGCCAATTGATAAGTCTCAAACAAAAGGGTTCAATAATGGAGCACATTGAGGAGTTCCAAAAATTGAACATAAGGGTAAAAGATATTCCAAGGAGCATAGGATTGATGTGTTCATAGGGTCTTTAAAGGATAATATCCAACATGATGTGCGCCTTTGGGAACCTGATTCATTAGAGAAGGCATTCAGGTTAGCAAGAAAAATGGAAAGCAAAATTATGGCAACTAGGAAGCATACCATTCACAACTATAAAGACGGAAGTGTTGTTGCCCATAGTCTTCCACAACCTACAAGGTTGACACCACAACAATTGGAAGAAAAAAGAGCAAAAGGGCTTTGTTACAATTGTGATAGCAAATACACAAAAGGTCATAAGTGTGCTGAGAAGAAATTATTCTACATAGATTGTGAAGAGGAAGAAGAAAAGGAGCAAGAAAGGTCAAAAGAAGAGGATATATTCCAGGAACAAAGCCTAGATGAAGAACAAATAAATCCGACCATATCTTGTAATGCATTGGCGGGAATTACCACTCCTCAAACCATCAAGATAGAAGGACAAATCAAGAAGAAAAAGGTAATAGTGTTGATTGATTCAGGAAGCACCCACAATTTTATTCATTGTAGGGTAGCAAAAGAATTGAATTGCTTCCTATATCCAGCACCAGAGTGTCAAGTGATGATTGCAAATGGAGGAACAATAAATTGTTCTGGAAAGTGCCATAATATCAAGCTATCCATGGGAGAATATGTATTGACTAGCCCAATGCTTTCCATTCCAATGGGAGGTGCTGATGTTGTACTAGGAGTCCAATGGCTACAATCCTTGGGTACAATAGCTTTTAATTTTCAAGAACTTTTCATGAAATTTTCTGTGGAAGGAAAGGAAGTTGAATTAAGGGGTATTGCAGGGAAACCAGGAAAGATAATCAGCTCTAATGGCATGACAAAGCTTCTAAAAAAGGAGCAAAGAGGTGTAATTGCACAATTATGTTCGCTAGATGTTTCCACATTGGAATCATCTATTTCTCCAGATCTCCAAAAAGTCCTGGACAATCATTCCAAGGTATTTGAGACTCCCAAAGGTCTCCCACCTATGCGTGATCATGATCATGCTATTCATCTGATTCCAGGAAGTGTTCCTCCAAACATCAGGCCGTACAGATATCCATATGTCCAAAAAAGTGAAATTGAACGTATGGTTGCAGAAATGCTAGAGGCTGGTATAATTCAACCGAGTCAAAGTTCTTTCTCAGCTCCAGTAGTATTGGTGCACAAGAAGGATGGATCATGGCGCATGTGTCCAGATTATAGGGAGCTCAACAAGCTCACTATTAAAGATAAGTTCCCCATTCCTGTCATTGATGAATTACTGGATGAATTGCATGGATCAATTTACTTCACCAAGTTGGATCTTCGTTCAGGATATCATCAAATCAGAATGAAGATTGAAGACATTCTGAAAACGGCATTTAGAACTCATGAGGGTCATTATGAATTTTTGGTCATGCCTTTTGGCCTTACCAATGCACCTTCAACATTTCAAGGTTTGATGAATTCAATTTTCAAACCATTCCTTAGAAAATTTGTGTTAGTATTTTTTGATGATATACTAATCTACAGCAAGTCTTGGAAGGATCATGTTGAACATGTTGACAAGGGTGCTACAACTATTGGAGGAGAAACAATTATATGCAAAAAGATCCAAATGTTTCTTTGGAGTCCAGGAGGTGGAATATTTGGGTCATATTGTATCTCATGAAGGAGTTAAGGTAGACCCTAGCAAAATTAAAGCCATTAAGGAATGGAAAATCCCCACATCCATAAAGCATCTGCGAGGATTTCTTGGGTTGACAGGGTATTATCGCAAGTTTGTTAAGAATTATGGGAGAATAGCAGCACCTCTAACAACATTATTGAAGAAAGATTCATTTTCATGGACTCCGGAAGCAACAAAGGCCTTTAAACATCTTAAAGAGGCAATGTGCCAAGCACCAGTCTTAGCTACACCGGACTTCACAAAAACCTTTATTGTGGAATGTGATGCTTCAGGAAATGGAATTGGTGCTGTTCTAATGCAAGATGAAAGACCCATTGCTTTTGAAAGTCGTCCAATCAAGGGAAAGTTTTTAAGCAAAGCTATTTATGAGAAGGAAATGTTGGCAATACTCCATGCACTTAAGAAATGGCGACCCTACCTAATGGGAAGACACTTCAAGGTAAAAACGGATCATGATAGCCTTAAATACTTTTTAGAACAAAGATTATCCTCTGAAGAGCAACAAAAGTGGGTCACAAAGATGTTGGGTTATGACTTTGAAATCATCTACAAAAAAGGGAAGCAAAATGTGGTGGCAGATGCACTCTCAAGAAAGGATGAGGATGTGGAAGCATTGTTGTGTGCCATTTCTATTATCCAACCAGATTGGATAAATGAAGCAAGGAGGAATGGAAGAATGACGAAGAAGTGTGGGCACTTATTCGAAAGCTACAACAAGATTCAAGTACTTCTGATACATTTAGCTGGCAAAATGATTCGTTATGGTACAAAGATCGCTTATACCTCTGTAAGAATTCCCAGCTAAAACAAAAGATTCTTATGGAATTGCACACTTCTCCCTTAGGAGGGCACTCAGGATTTTTAAAAACTTACCACAGGGTTAAGAAGGAATTTTTTTGGGATGGCCTTAAATCAGATATTCAAAAGTTTGTGGCGGAATGTTTGGTTTGCCAACAAAATAAAGTTGAAACAATTAAGACACCGGGTCTATTACAACCTTTATCCATTCCAAGCCAACGTTGGGAGGAGGTTTCAATGGATTTTATCACAGGTTTACCCAAGTCTGAGGGAAAGAGTGTCATCATGGTGGTAGTTGACAGACTTACCAAGTATGCACACTTTTGTGCATTATCACATCCATTTAAAGCCAGTACAGTTTCTACTGCATTTATGGAAACAGTTCAAAAGCTACATGGAAACCCAAAGATTATTGTAAGTGACAGAGATCCCATTTTCACTGGAAATTTTTGGACAGAATTATTTTCTTGTCTTGGTACTCAGTTAGCTCATAGCTCATCTTATCATCCTCAATCTGATGGGCAAACTGAGATAGTAAACAAATGTTTGGAAGGATATCTTCGTTGCTTTGTATCTGATAAACAGACACAATGGGTCAAATGGTTGCCTCTGGCTGAATGGTGGTATAACACTTCCTTCCATACAGCAACAAAAATGACCCCATTTATGGCACTTTATGGGTACCAACCACCATCAATCACATCATATTTAAGAGAAAATTCTAAGGTTCAGGCAGTGGAACATCACATCGAACATCAACAACAAGTCCTCCAACTCTTAAAGGATAACCTCGTGTTGGCACAAAATAGAATGAAACAACAGGCAGATCAACATCGCAGTGAAAGAAGTTTTGATGTAGGTGATTGGGTATTCCTACGGCTACAACCATATAAGCAAATGTCCCTAAAGCAAGCTAAGAAGGATAATAAATTATCACCAAAGTATTATGGTCCGTACAAGGTGTTGGAAAAGATTGGTACTATGGCATACAAATTGGAGCTTCCTGCAGCTTCTCGATTGCACCCAGTTTTCCATGTTTCATGTTTAAAGAAGGTTATAGGCGACAAGCTCCCAGTTCAAACAATATTGCCAGAACTTGACGAGGAAGGAAAAATTATATTGGAACCGGAAGCAGTCACAGAAACAAGAACTCGACAGCTACGAAATCGATCAATTTCAGAGTATCTTATCAAGTGGAAGAACTTATCCGCTGAAGATTCCACATGGGAGGATGAGAATTTTATGCAGAAGTATCCAGAACTGCTCAAGCGTTGAGGACAACACTTTTTTGAAGGAGAGGGGCATGTTGGGTCCCTATAATACTAGTGATTACCCCATTACTATTGTAGTTATACCCCTTATTTATATTGTTGTGCCCCTATTACCCCATATTGTTATTTTTGTGCCCCATAGAATCCCTCTATTGTTATTTTTGTGGCTTTATATTATTATTGTTAGGTCGGCTGGATTATATTGTGACTCCTTAGACTCCTATATATAGAAAGGAGGTTTTGTCATTTGTATCATCCAAGAATTGTTCATTTATGTAATGTAAAGGAGGTTGCCCCCTCGAAGAGGCTGAATTCTAAGGCGTTGATCTTTCTTTTCTATCTTTTCTTGAGCTGGTTTCATAACATGTTGAGTGGAGTAGCATTGATGATCACCTTGCCATTTTGGGGTTCCTCAGAGGTAGTATCTAAATTTGATACAATGTAACGTTCCATTTTATTGAGACGAACAATGATTTCATTCATATCATAGCAAATGTCCCATAGAATCCTCTTTATATCTTCTTGTCTAGTGAACAGCTTGTAATTGTCTACCTATTGTGAAAATTTTATCTATTGTAGTAACTGGAAATTATTCTCCTAACTGTAAATTGAATTATGTAGTTTGTTTGCTACGGACAACAATTAATAAATCACTACTGCAAATTTCACCATAAAAATACTACAGAAAATAAAAATGTTGGAGACTAAGAAATTCTAGCATACACACACAAATTTAACACTATTGTTTTTGGACAATTTCCCCCCGAAAAACCCAATGTGAGAAAACTAGTGTACCAGATGAGGGTTTTATTATTATTCTCCAGCAGCGAATTTGAGTACAAAAAATTAGATGTGAAACTGGCAATCCAATCTAAGAGAATCACTGGCAAAATTATTGTGAGGATTTTTCCTCACCCCACAACTGATTTCAGCTTCCAAAATTGGCCCCACAGTAATACATCTTTTCTTTTGTGTCAGCCTCTGCGCAAGAATTGTTACTACCTTCAGAAACTTCTAAAATCTATAACTCTGCTTCTCTCTAGCTCTAGAACTGATTCATTGGTCCTCCTGATAAAAATCCCAATCACCAACTACTAAATCAACTTCTCCCCCGACTAGATCGAATTGTTCTCCATTTGTTGCCTACATAGTCCCTCTGGGCCAACTTGCACTCACTCAATCTAACTCTTTAGGCACTAAAAACCTCCATCGGAATATTGCCTTACTCCTCTCCCACCTACTACTTGATCTATGGCTCGAATTCTCTTGTTGAATCACTCTGCTACTGGAAAATGAATCTGCTTAGATCATTAAGTGTCTGCACCGGTGTATCTTCTCTAAGTGCCCATCGACTTCCTCTTATAATCCATTGTTGGAGCACCAACAACCAAGATTGAAACTTAATCAATGGCCAAGATCATCTTGGAGTCGATTGTGTGAGTTTCTATATTATTCTCACCTTATCTCAATTAATATTGATTAATTAACCATATTCCCTAAGTTTAGACTTAAAAAAAAAATTAAAAAACAACTAATAATCTAATTGAGACACTTATAGGTGTAATTTTTAGAAATAATTTATGGGTTTTGGAGAACTCATGTATTCTAGCCTCTCCACCAAATTTCGTGGCTAGAACACATCGTATGCTACAAAAACTAGCACTCCCTCTTAGCGAGGAATGTGTTCTAGTGTTGCACACCCTGTCACAAGACCCTGTCTTTGCATCACCTCTTGTCACGTTGGTGATGTCTGGATGTTGTTGCCCACCAACTACTGCGCAAATCTGATGTTCCAACTGTGTTTATGCTGACATTGTTGTATTGTTGCCAACTCTGCATTTGCATTGCAACTCCCTCTCATATGTTGTTGTTGCAACAACAACAACTCTAACTGAGAAGAATCCAAAATAATATGTCCATGTTACTGAAATGGGTTCTCCACCATACCCATTTTTTCTCTGAAATAGACGAACTTATCTCTCCCTAAAGCTTCTGTGAGTATATATGCAACCTTCTCTTGTGTGGGAACATACTATAGCTGGAACACACCACGTTGTACACAATCTTTAATGAAATGACATCAAATATCTATATGTTTCGGCTTGTCTAGAAAAACTGGATTCTCAGAGAGCTTGATGCAACTCTACTTATCACAGTAGACATTGGTCACCTCCATGCTCTGCCTGAACAAGTTTACTAGTAGCTTCCAAAGCCATATGGCTTCGCATGTAGTTGTGCTTGCTACCATATACTCTGCTTCTACAGAGCTCAATGCTACTGACTTTTGCTTCATGTTGCACCACGAAACCATCCCTGATCCAACACAAACACAGTACCTGGAGGTGATTTTCCTGTCTATTGAACTGTCTGCCCAATCTGCATCTTTGAACCCACATAGTCTGACGTCATCCCCTCAAGTATATCTCAACTCACACTCGACTGTGCTACGCACATACCTCGAAATATGCCTCATTGTTGCCCAATGTACCCTCTTCGGCTCTACCATAAACTAACTAAGGATATTGACTGTGAAGCAAATATCTGGCCTAATGTTGACCAGATACATGAGAGATCCAATAAGTTGTCTATAAAAGGTGGGGTCAATATCCTTCTCATCTGATGCATTTATCTTCTTCTAGTTGGTGATCATGGGTGTAGACATGGGTCTACAATCCTGCATTATGAACCTCTTCAGAATATTTGTAGTGTATCTTCCCTACCCAAGGAAGATCTCCCCATCCTTCTACCACACTTCCAATCCTAGGAAATAGTGCATCAACCCCAAATCCTTCATATCAAACTATGTTGCTACGTTCCTCTTGCAGTCCTCTATGAGCCATGATGATCTTGTCAAGAAGATATCATCCACATACCATACTAGGATGAGTGGGTCACCCTCTACCATCAAGTAGTAAAGGTTGGGATTTTCGTCAACCTTGACGACCATTTGGTGTAAGTAGTTGTCAATCCGACCATACCATGCCCTGGGAGCCTGCTTGATTCCGTATAAGCTTTCTTCAATCTACACACATGAGTGCACCTCTCATGAGCCTTGAATCCCTATGGGTATTCTATGTACACATCTTCCTCTATCACCTCATTCAGGAATGTTGTCTTGAGGTCCATCTGGTGAATCTGCCATCACATTTGAGTTGTTAGGGATATAATTGACCAAATAGAAGTGTATCTGGAAACTAGGGTGAAGGTCTCCTCATAATATATCCCTTCTTTCTGTGCATACCCCTTTTCCACGAACCTAGCCTTGTACTTTTCCACACAGCCATCTGCATCATACTTGATCTTGTAGATCCATCTAGAACCTATAACTAACTTGTCTTCAGGCCTTAGCACCACCTCCCAAACATCATTTGTCATGATAGAGCTATACTCTTCTACCATGGAATCTACCCACACCTAATGTTGTGCAGCCTCCTGAAAGATGGAAGGTTTTGCAACTTGAGCCACCAATGCTTGGTACATGTTAGGTTGTCTGCGTTATCTCTTGTTCATCCTAGGAGTTCCAATAAACTCCTCTGCATCTCTTAATTTCTGACGAACCTCTTTGCTGGCATGACCACTAGTGGTGGGAGGTTCAACCAGCTCCTCCTCATCCTACATTTGTCTCTTTGTCTGCTGTGAACTCCCTGGATCTCTTGAAACTGAGGAAATACTCATACTAGTCATTGTACTTTGTCCCTGTGACTATCCTACTATCAGTCCCATTGGTTGCCCCTGTTGTTGGACCAAGGGAACTTCTGTTGATTGATTACAATTACCTACAAGCATCTCAGGAGATCTCCTGAAACCTGAATCTCCATGAACTTCGCGTCTCGTCTCACCACAATCTTCTTATTTCTAAGAATGTAGATCATGTATGCCTTTGAGGTTTTTCTATACCAAAGGATAAACCCCTTCTCTACTGTTTGGTCCAATTCGGTGTGCTTCTCATCTGGCACATGGCAATAAGAAATGCTGCCAAAGGTCCTGAAGTGACTAACTTTTGGCTTCTTCCCAGTGAAGACCCCTTCTGGAATTTTCTTCACCAATGCTCTATGAGGAGTCTTGTTCTGAATATACATTGTTTTGTTACATGCCTATGCCCATAAAAACCTGGGCAAATCCTAGTCATACAACATAGCTTTTACAACCCCTACTATGGTTCTTTTTTTCCGCTCCGCTACCCCATTTTGCTATAGATTATATGGATTTTTCCATTCTCTTATGATGCCTTCCTTCGGACAAAAATATGTGAAGTCTTTATTAATATATTCTCCACCATTATCTGAGCGAAGCACCTTGATATTCTTCTATGTTGCATTCTCCACAAGAGCCTTAAACTCTCTGAAATGATTGAAGACCTCATCTTTTGTCTTCAAGAAGTAGATCCAATATTTTCTGGAATAGTCATCAATAAAGGTGACGAAGTATTCGGTAACACTTAGAGCTCTAGTATACATCGGGCCACAAATATTTGAATGTATAAGTTCTAATCACTCCATCTACTCTATTGTCACTTCTTGGGAATGTTGCCTCGGCATACTTCCCAAGTACACATGTTATATACCTAGGGGGGGATAATATGGGGTACAAAGGGAGGTACCCAAGGGAATAATATAATAATGGGATGGGCCATAGTAATAAATAAGGTGGTTAACCCATAACATGTAAGGGACCACAAGTAATTAGTAATAATGTAATGGGCCTATGGTATTAGTTCGATGGTATGAGGGATCCATAGTAATGACCCATGGTATTGTATGTATGAGGCCTATATAGAGGCTAGAGACTCCACATGGAGGTGTGTCAAGGAATATTGTATGAACAGGCATATGGCTTGTGGAGTGTTCTCCTTCCTTAAGGAGTGAATGTATGGTGTTGCCCTACCTTAAAGGTTTTAATCAATAAAGAATCATTTCATATTATTTCTAGGTATATGTGCATTATCTTATATTTTTAGATCAGATCTATAACAAGTGGGATCAGAGCACTTTCTTGGGCAAAAGTGGAGAATTTTTTTTCATTTTTGCAGGAACTTTCAGGGGTGGCAAGTTTGCATATTAGATATTTACATTTTGGGGCAAAATATATAAAATCTAATTACAGATCTGAATTCTTTGTGAAAAAATACCCGATTTCAAAAAAAAAAATCAGCCGAATCGGAGTCTGGATGAAGGAGATATCGTTGATCTAAAAATCAGTGGTGTTGTAGACAATTTTTCGGGGCAGCGAGTTTGCGGTGCAGTTTTGGACGTCCTGGTGCAATATCTGCAAAATCTAATTGCAGATCTGGATTCTTTGTGAAAAATACCCAATTTCAAAAAAAAATCAGTCGAATCAGAGTCCAAATGAGGGAGATATCGCTGATTTAAAATCAGCTCTTTTTTTTCAGAATTTTAGGTGACGGCGGGAGAGTTGCAGCGCGGATATGAAATTCCAGTGCCTAGATCAGGATTTCTATTACATGGGCAAATGCAGAATGGTTGTTCCATTTCTGAAAACAGGTCATGATAGATATTCTGAGCAATATTGATGGAATTGTGGCCATTTCAAATTTTCGCCAAGTAGGTGAATTTTTTTCAAAACCCTCTTCATGGCAGTTCTATGTTTTACAGGAAAAGATAATGGTCCTACTATTGAAGAATACATAAAAAAAAAAACATAAGTCATTATGGAAAAACAATTGGAAATGGTGGGTAGTGGAGCTATTTAGAGAGGAGGCAGCCACATGGTGGGGATTACTTAACAAAACGAAGTGTTACAACCTGCCTGATGAAGAATTTGAAAAATTCCTTTTAAACAGATGGTCTCATGCTAGAAAACAAGATAATGAGAAACATGTGGGGTTATTTTCTACTGGTATCTCCTTATTGCAGGTTCATGGATTCATTCAAAAGGAGAAGATCATTGTGTTTATAAATCCCAGGTGTAAGCATAATTTTATCAATTTTAATTTGGCAAAAACATTGCAAGTTCCAGCAAAACACATTGAAAAATACCACTTGTTATAGATCTAATCAAAAAATATAGAAATAAACCCAGAAATAATAAGATAGAAATAGATAAAAATGCTTCTTTATTAATCAAACCCTTAAGGTAAGGCAACACCATACATTCACTCCTTAAGGAAGGAGAACACTCCACAAGCCATATGCATGTTCATACAATATTCCTTGACACACCTCCATGTGGAGTCTCTAGCCTCTATATAGGCCTCATACATACAATACCATGGGTCATTACTATGGTTCCCTCATACCATCGAACTAATACCATGGGCTCATTACATTATTACTAACTACTTGTGGTCCCTTACATTATATGGGTTAACCACCTTATTTATTACTATGGCCCATCCCATTATTACATTATTCCCTTGGGTACCTCCCTTTGTACCCCATATTATCCCCCCTAGGTATATAACAACACATCCTCTGCACACAACATCGTGTTTTGTGCTAAGTTTTGGAACCCATGTTACCATTTCCCTGAGAATCATGAGTGCTCCATTGATCTGAAAATGGGGCGTTTAAGGCTTCTTGCCAGCTTACAAGAACCTCTCCCACTTCCAAAGCTTAAATATTCCCAAGATATTATGTTTAACCAAATGCGGAATTAATAATGTGCTTGAAAATAAGTGTATCCTTGTGCTTATTTTTGAACTGTTTATGTGCTTTGAGTTTTGTTACTTATGTTGATATATAAATACATGTAATAGTAATAATGCACCAATAAAACAAAGACACAGAACATCGATGTAATATGGAGTTCACCCAAAACTCTTGGGTTACGTCTCCTTGAGCTCTATTCAACTCGACTAAGCTCTTTGGGATTATGGCAAAGTCCTTTTACAAGCTCCATGCTCAACTCCACTAGTTTACACAGAACACAACGGGCTTAGAACACCATCTTATCCCTGGCTCTGAAGCTCTCTGGCTTTCTGGCTCTAGCTCTCGGCTCTGGCTCTGGCTTTGGCTTTGGCTCTGGCTCTTGGCTCTGCCTCGTGGCGCTGGCTCTGGCTCTAGCTCTGGCTCTAGCTTTGGCTCTGGCTCTTGGCTCTGGCTCGTGGCTCTGGATCTGGCTCTAGCTCTGGCTCTGGCTCTGGCTCTCGGCTTTTAGCTCTGGCTCTCTCTGAGTTTCTCTCAACCTCTACATGCCTGTGTAGTCCGCTTAACCTCCAAGCGACTCTCAACAACCTTTTTTAGTCCTCCAGCTCCCTCGACAACCTTCAGCTCTTTGGCTTTTCGCTCAACCTCCGAGCGACTCCAAAAACTCCCTCAGTTGCCTGCGCTTTCCGCTCTGCCCGCTCTCAATCGTGCTCTCTGGCTTCTTTGAGGCATTCTTCCGGCTTTGCGGCTTCCTGTTCATTTCTCTACGTATAATCATTCCTTTGTCTCTTCATCTGGCCCTCTACCTTCTGGCTCTATGGCTCTGCGCATTACAAACGCATCATTGTTTACAAAACGCCCGCTTGCCGCGTGGCACAATGATCAGGGTCTATTACAAAGGAATCGTGCCCTTTCCTTAGGCGAAAACCCGAGAATGGAACAAAATTCCAATACACAGAGTTTTACCGAAAATACATTATAGGGCGCGAAATATGGACTTCAAACATTATGAAATCGCCCCTGTAAACCCCTTTAGGTCCACCTTTTATGGTTGTCGCAAGCCCACCGTTGATCTGTGTGATCTCCGATCCAACAACTGACAGTCCGTTTCGGGTGGCTTATGTGCATGGAGATTACTCGCCCAAAAAGGCAGTTTTCTCTCTCATGCGCCATGCCACGTGTCGGCGTGTGTATGGGTTTAGGCGGAGCCCATTCAATACCACTTACCGCCTGAGGCCCACCTGAAATCCCGCTTACCACGGAACTCAAATAACCCAAAGCCGCATCTATAAACCTTTCAGGTCCGGCTTTATCGCTTTTGAGTCATTTCCTTTGTATTTCGGTTTTATAGCGGAAATGCGTTAATACACAGAAAACTTGAAAAACCTAGATTTAAAATTTTATGCAATAGGGCTTATAATTCCAATCGAGTTCGGCCTTGATCGCTAATCGCAATCGCGTTGTGTCAACGACCCTTTGTATCAGGGATCACCGATCACCCGATCGTCGATCTGCCAATCCACTGATCCGCCAATCATCGATATTGCACCTCACGTATCGCATCGGCGGGGGTCTATGCCTTCTGCTCCTCCAATCGTCGATCGGCTGATCACTCCGATTGCTGATTATCGCAATCACTAATCGCATGTCACCTTGTCTTGGGTCCCGATATCGGGCGAAGGCCTACCTCCGATGCGATAAGTCGGAAGTCACAATCGGGGGAGTCCTTCCGCCTTTGCCTTAAGTCCACCCCTTTGCACATTTGCGATGTGATTTCTTTAAGGAGCCTTTTTAGGCCATTTTTAGAAGAAATGCCTCCTTTTCCAAAGGACAAAGACAATCTTCTTTCTGCGATAACTTCTTCATCCAAAGTCCATTTTAGCCCATTCAAGTTGCCATAGATTCAGAATGAAAAGAACTTTTTGTCTCCAAAAGACTGATATACTAATCTGAACAGTAAATGAGAGTACCTCACCCTCTTCTTTCAGCGCCCATACGCTTGCCTTGCATAGTGCCTCTGAACCAAAGTCTCTGACCACTCTCCTTCGTGGATGTGCTGGTCCTCTTGGGAAGAACTGTGTTCCTTCTTGACTTCATGCAGAACTCCTGCTGAGATGGTCACAGAAGGTAGTTTGAACTTCTCTGCCTTGATCATTGTTCCAAGGTGGCTCAAACAAATGTGAAGTTACATCTGCTTCACAAAATTTTCATTTGTACCCGCTTGAAAAGCTGTCAACAACAACTGTTAACAATAACAGAAATACAAACAACAACTAGATGGCTTAACCTCCTGCTTCAACAAAAGAAACAGATTTCACATCTTGTGAACACCTCCATGTCTTACATCTGCATACAAATGATGGACTAGATAACAAGCCCACAAAACATGCCTTTAAACAAATGACCCTTCAAGTCAAGCATGTAGAAAAAGACCATTAGGACTCTTTTTCAAAAGATGAAACACTTCATCATTATCTCCATCTTGGAGACCAAGTTAACTTCTCCCAAGTCAACATTACATGCATGTTTACAACAAAGCAATCAACCCTTCAAGTTATGTGCTTTGAGTTCTATTACTTATGCTGATATTTAAATACATTTAACAGTAAATAATGCAGCAATAAAACAAACACACAGAATAGCAATGCAATATGGAGTTCACCCAAAACTCTTGGGCTACATCTCCTTGAGCTCTAGTCAACTTGACTAGGCTCTCTGGGATTATGGCAAATTCCTTTTACAAGCGCCACGCTCAACTCCATTGGTTTACACATAACACAATGGGCTTAGAACACCATGTTATCCCTGGCTCTGAAGCTCTCCAGCTTTCTGGCTTTGACTTTGGCTCTGGCTCTTGGCTCTGGCTCTTAGCTCTAACTTGTGGCTCTGGCTCTCTGTGAGCTTCTCTCGGCCTCTGCGTGCCTCTATAGTCTGCTTGACCTCCAAGCGACTCTCAGCAACCTTCCAGCAATCTTTTTCAGTCCTCCATCTCCCTCGGAAACCTTCAGCTCTCTGGCTTTTCGCTCAACCTCTGAGCGACTCCAAAAACTCCTTTAGTTGCCTGCACTTTCCGCTCTGCCCGCTCTCAATCGTGCTCTCTGGCTTCTTTGAGGCATTCTTCCAGCTTTGCGGCTTCATGTCTATTTCTCTGTGTATAATCATTCCTCTGTCTCTTCATCTGGCCCTCTGCCTTCTTGCTCTGTGGCTTTACACGTTACAAACACATCATTGTTTACAAAATGCCCACTTGCCACATGACATAATGATGAGGGGCTGTTACAAAGGAATAGGGCCCTTTCCTCGGGCAAAAACCCGAGAATGGAACAAAATTCCAATACACAGAGTTTTACTGAAAATACACTATTGGGCACGAAATCCGAACTTCAAACATTATGAAATCACCCCTATAAACCGCTTCAGGTCTGCTTTTTATGGTTGTCGCAAGCCCACCGTTGATCTGCGTGATCTGCGATCCAACCGCTGATAGTCCATTTCGGGTGGCTTATGTGCACGGAGATTACCCGCCCGAAAAGGCGGTTTTCTCTCTCCTGCGCCATGCCACCTGTCGGACTATGTATGGGTTCGGGCAGAGCCCGTTCAATACCACTTATCGCCCGAGGCCCGCCCGAAATCCCGCTTACCACGGAACTAAAATAACCCAATGCCGCATCTATAAACCTTTCAGGTCCGAATTTATCACTTTCGGGTCATTTCCTTTGTATTTTGGTGTTATAGCGGAAATGCGCTAATACACAGAAAATTTAAAAAACCCAGATTTAAAATTGTATGCAATCGGGCTTATAATTCCCATCGGGTCCGGCCCTGATCGCTAATCACAATCATGTTGTGTCAACGGCCCTTTGTATCGGGGATCACTGATCACTGATCTTTCGATCCGCCGATCGTCGATATCGCACCTCGCGTATCGCATCGGCGGGGGTCTATGCCTTCTGCTCCTCTGATCGTCGATTATCGCAACCGCTAATCGCATGTTTCCTTGTCTGGGGTCCCGATATCGGGCGAAGGCCTACCTCCGATGCGATAAGTTGGAAGTCGCAATCAGGGGAGTCCTTCCACCTTTGCCTTAAGTCCACCCCTTTTCACATTTGCGCTGCGATTTCCTTAAGGAGCCTTTTTAGGCCATTTTTAGAAGAAATGCCTCCAATTCCAAAGGACAAAGTCAATCTTCTTTCTGCAATAACTTCTTCATCCAAAGTCCATTTTAGCCCATTCAAGTTGCAGTAGATTCAGAATGAAAAGATCTACGCAATGGGACTATTTCCAAGAGCATCCTTGGACTTTCATTTTCCTCTGTGAGGAACACTTTAGACTTAGAAGTCTATCCAAGATCCATTTTGGATCATCCATGGTGTAGATGTATCCTTCTTTTATGCCATAACTCTTTCAGTTCCTTCCCATTGTTATTGTTATAACCTATTAGTGTCATTGGAGAGTTGATTTGTAACCTATACAATATGTTGCCTTGAACTCCAATTTTTCTTACCTTGTTCTGATCGAGTGTTTGACAAACACTTTCTTCCCCACGAAGTGGATATCATATCTATTATCCTGTAACTAGGATACTGAAATCAGGTTCATACCCAATCCTGGCACATGTTATACATCTGTAGCGTTGGTTCTTGCTCCTGAATCCCTCTAAAAATCGATGGTACCTATCCCTATTGGAGTACACTTTGTTTTGTTTCCCATCGTAATCTAAAATTCCATATGCTCTTCCTTGTAGCTAGAGAAATATTCTCTAACCCCTATCATATGAGTTGATGCTCCATTATCTATATACCAGACACCCTATGAAGTTGATCCTGACAAGCAAGAAAATTGGTCCTCCAACCTGGAAGACAAATTTGAAGCCTCCTGAATGTCAATTATGTCCATGGTCATACTGAAGAATTTACAAGGTGTTATTCCTCTTTCCACCCAATGTTTATTCTACAACTCCAGACTACTGTAAAACCATCTGCGTCCAACCAGAAATCTTCTCAACGAAAATTTGAGTTGTTGATGCTCCCTCTGACTGTTGGAATCACCATCCTGGGAAAATCAAATTTTTCTTCCAATCCTGCACTGAAAAACTGAACTCCTGCCCCAGCAATTCAAACAGCTTGTTTTGGTCTCTATGCAGTTTCTCTGGGAAATTCAGTTTGCTACTCCCTCTGAACATCAAAATTCCTTTCTCCACTTCTGAGCTTTCCAATTGATCAATTAAGCTTTGTATACCATGTGAAAAATTCTTTTATTGCAGTAACTGGAAATTATTCTCCTAACTGTAAATTTAATTATGCAATTTATTTTCTATAGCAAACAATGAATAAATCACTACTACAATTTTCACCATAAAAATATTGCGAAAAATAAAAATGTTGGAAACTCAGAAATTCTAGATACAAAAAAAAAAAAAAAAAAAAAAATCACATTATTTTTTTGGACAATTTTCCCCGGAAAAACCCAATGTGGGAAAACCGGTGCAACAGATGAGGGTTTTATTATTATTCTTCAGCAACAAATCTGAGTACAATAATTTGGATGTCAAACTGGAAATCTAATCTGAGAGAATCACTGGTAAAAATATTGTGAGGATTTTCCCTCACCCCACAACTGATATCAGCTTCCAAAACTGGCCCCAGAGTAATACGTTCTTTCTTCTACATCAGCCTCTACGTAGTGCTTGCACAGGCCTTGTTTTTACTGCCTTCGGAAACTTATGAAATCCATAACTCTGCTTCTCTTTGCCTCTGGAACTGATTCACTGGTCCTCCTAATCAAAATCCGATCACCAACTACTGAATCAACTGCTCCCCCAACTAGATTGAATTGTTCTCCTATTACTGCCTACATAGTCCCTTTGGGCCAACTCGCACTCCCTCATTCTGACTCTTTCAGCACTAGAAACCTCCACCGAAATACTGCCTTACTCCTCTCCCACCTATTACTCGATCTCTGGCTTGAATTCTCCTGCTGAATCACTCTGTTGCTGGAAAATCGATGTGCCTAGATCACTTAGTGTCTGCTCTAGTGTATCTTCTCCAATATCCCATCAAGTTCTTCTTATAATCCACTGTTAGAGCACCAACAACCAAGATCAAAACTTAATCAATGGCTAAGATCATCTTGGAGTCGATCCATGTGATTTTCTCAATGATTCTCACCTTATCTCAATTAATATTAATTAATTAACCTTATTCCCTAAGTTTAGACTTATGAAATATTTAAAAAACAACTAATAATCTAATTGAGACACTTCTAGGTGGAATTTCCAGAAAATATTTATGGGTTTTTGAGAAATCATGTATTTTAGTCTCTCCACCAAATTGTGTGGCTAGAACACATTTGATTCTACAAAAACTAACACTTGCTTGTCGCGTAATACCATGTGGAGGAGGTTCACCATTTACCTGTGAGTTGCAATTGAGTGGAGAAAATATAGTCGTCTCTTCCTCCATTTACCTGGGTCAGGAACCCAATTTGTATTTCCCCTGCAAACAACTTCTGAATCTGAATGGTATAGGTGTTCTCCAAATTCTTTTACCTCAATATTGTGAATTTCCTTTCAAACTTTGGAAGGCACCGAGTTGAAGAAATTTGATGTTGATTCCCAACCAAAGAGGCGGCGCTGCCTAGAATAATATGCCCCTAGTGTGCTACCTCATCAACTGATCATTCATTGACGTGGTTTCATATGCGAGCAAAACCTACAGAAGATTGTAACACGGACACAATCTACTAACCTGACTAGATTTGACTACAGATCGAACAACGTCTATTTTGACCCGAAGGACCTCGTGATGAGTAGTGTGCAGGTGGGGGAGAGCAAGAGATATCTCAAATTTGATATCGTCAATATAACGACGTCGGATTGTACCCAAAACAAAATAGGAAACATAGTGACTATAGACAAAACTAATCGAGAGCGTAAATTTGTTTGGCAATCAGATTTTCTCTTGGAATATGGATGTTGAAAGATCATTAGAACCAAACCGAAAAGGTGCCACTATACTAGACTCTGGAAAGCAAAATGAGACAGTTAAAGGAGATGTCAGATGGTTTAGCAGTTTGAAGGTCTGCAGAGGGAAAAACAACCACTAAATCAAAAGACGGACCAGAGGAGGAGTTATGTAAGAAGCATACAAAGAACATTTGTGACTGACACTAATACCCTGCAAACTCTGTGAAAAATAACTAACAATAGTACGAACTTGGAGGAACCAACAGCTGTGGAACCAAACGCCTTTAAAATTTCTGAGATGTTCACAGAGATAGAGTAATGAACGTAAGCAAATGAAACAACAAAATGAGCCATAGATGGCTAGCACATACCCAGGACGATATTGATACTGAAATCACTACCATGAGTCAATAAAGTGTGTCTGCCACCTTGCTCTTGAAAATAGACTAAAGTGCAAAATAACTAACCAGTGTCCAATTTTAAGGGGCATGAAGTCATGGTGAGAATCGGTTCCTTGATAAAAACAAGAGTTTCCTTGCTTCCTAGGATCCTCCATCTGAATGCACTGAATGATGAAGTCATTAATACTTTGAAATCGCCTATTAAAGGGGATCTTGGTCTTAGCCAATCACCCCACATCTCTCTGCATCGCCATACCTGCAACCATAGTTCGATGGAATGTCAGGACAATTAAAAACCCAGATGCATCGCTCCCTTGTGTTGTGAAGTTAATGCGACCACCCTCCCCACCTATGAACATGTTATGGGACTTAACTTTGTGCCACGCATTGGAGGTAGGATGCCAAGTGGAGGCATTGGCACGTTGTCCAAAGGTCGCCTCCAACCTGGCCAAGCGAAACTGTTTCATGTCATTGATTGCTGACAAGAAAGGGTGTCGGTGGAATTCCATCGTTCTAAACATTCCAGTAATTGGTCACCAAGACACCACCCCCATCGGGGGCACTAAATACCAATTTGGGTATCAAAGAGTAATCACAGTTAAAGGTCAAAAATACAAGAGAAAAAAATCCTTTAAAACTAAATTTTAAAACTTATTTGTGTGACATTTGTAGAGACAACATTCTCATACTAACCAAGTATAAACTTTAAGAAAATAAAAAACATTTCATTATTAATATCAATTTATTTAAACAAATGTTTAAATAAATATTACTTAAAACTATAGATTAAAATAAAAATCTACATCTATTATTTTTTAAATAAAATAAATCTCATAATTAATAATATTAAAATATAAAGGGGCAGCAGGAGTGGGAGAGGTACTTCTTTGCCCCAGCGAACAAGTCGGAACAAAATACTCATGGGGATTAGGAGTAGCAACAAACAACAAAGCTGAATTGTTAGCAATGTGGAAAGGCTTGGATATAGCTATATCCCGAGGGATAAAAAACATTAAAGTGATCGACAATTCCTTATTAGCCTTAAGGATGTTCTCTCCTTTTGTTGCAAATTCAAAGGATCAAAAATCAAACCTTGTATTAAGAATTGAATTTCAATTAAAAAAAATTGACAAATTTGAATTGTTTCACATTTTCCATCACCTCAATTCCACTACTGATAGTTTGGAAAATCGTGGGGTTCTCTTGGGTGTTGGTGAGTGTGAGACAGATGGAGGGGCAATATGCCTCACCCCCATCCCATAAGAATATGTTGATCATAGCAGTTGAGATCACCCTCAATCAGCTTGAGGGTTGGAAGATGTGCGAACTCGTGGCAAGGTGGTTGGACAGATGGTGGATAGGATGTATGGTATTAATGCATGAAGCTCATGCAGATCCCCAGGACATTCGTTTTGTTCGCTCGCACAAGGTTTGGTTTATTCTCATTCAGAGAGCAACGCCCTCGTCCTTTCAGCAAGGAATTGAGCCTGCAAAAATCAAAGGTAATTTAATAGTGAAGTGATGGCCATCTTATCCTATGGGGAATTGGCTGCAAGGGTGGTTCGATAGATCCATCGGCCTACAAAATTATTTAATGGGCCTTCAAATCGAGGATATACAAGTGATTATGGCATGAGCATGAGTGAAGGATGAAACATAAGTTTTGGTATATAAATGGATGCAGCCTCTGTCGAATCTCATTGATGAGGTAATCAAAGAGCGTGATTGTGGGCATAGTTTAATTTGGGAGGATTCTGTGATGGAGTCGCAGAATGCTCAGGGTGAGAAGCCCCTAGTGGAGGACTTAGCTAGGTGGAAGAGGGCTATGGAGTTCCTGTTGAAACTGCTCATGGGCAGGATGGACCTCCTTACACACTGTGTTGAGTTACTGGAGAAAGATCGTTCAACGAATGCTGAGCGAATTAATGCCAAGTTCGAAAGTGTGGAAGCCACTCTGGAAAGGAGAATTGTGAAGATGGAAACAGACTTGCTTTCCTCCAACTCGGAGCTGATAAGTGATAGCATATTCAGCGAAGTGCAAGAGATCATAGTTGGGTTGCCTGAGGAGGTTGTTGTTCAATTGTAAACTCAAGACGAAGCAGGAGATGCAGGTGTAGGATCAAGCAGGCAGGAGAAGGAGGAATGCAAGGAAGCCGGGAAGTTAAGCTCAATTTAATGTATGTCATATGTTATGTCGCTTTGTGTTTATATTAGGTTTGTTTTATAGATATTATGGGAATTATTAGTGTTATGTAATAGTGGTCAAGGCATGTAGAAGGAAGAAATTAGTTTTATGGATGTACTAGGATCTGGAAATTGATACACAAACTATTACCAGTTTTAATAAAAAATTATAAATACAATTATCGCTATGTAATTCCAAATTTTAAATATATATCAAATACCTATTCTTACTAAAAAAATATTAAAATATAAATCAAACATGTGTTAATAATTTAATTTTAAAATATAAAATACATCTCATAATTAGTAATATAAAAATATAAATAAAACATGTCTTAATAATTTAATTTTAAAATATAAACAAAAACCATGTCGATTGATAAAGTCAAACCAATACAACTTTCTGACACCATTATCAAATATTAGAGATCAAACCAATTGATATTAATGGCCAAAAGCATTAGAAATTTTCTCTATGGCCCACACATGTAAAGAAAACACTTTATTATAAATGAAAAGAAAATGACTACCACCAATGATCTAACCATAAACAAAGACATCATAATGGAATGGGAAGCAATACGAAATGGACCACCTCCAACACGTCTATTATAAAAAGCTGTGGCCCACGAATCTCTTAATAGCAATGCTAATTTTTAATATTCTCTTCTTTTCCTTTTAATAAAATATTTACATATAACAATTAATAATAGTGTTCAATTTTTCCAATTTCCATGGAAATTTCTAATGTTTACGTTTGCTCTGATCAAATATTTAGCTTTCGTTGAAATTTCTCAACCCTAAACGTCAAACATCGTTACTCAGTTAGGTAAACGTACAGTAGCAGTTTATGTTGGCATTTCCTATGAAATACCACTTTGTAGCTTTTACTTTTTTATTGAATAAGACTGCAGCGCTAATATTAAAAAATTAAAAACATAAAATGCATATGCTTTACTGAACTGCCATTATTAAGTTTTGACTTAATTTCATCAGTTTTATATTATTTTATTACATGTTTCAGTTTTTTTATTATATTATTTTATTATGAATTTAAAATTAAAAAATAAAATGCCATCATTTTTTCCAATTTTTAAATGTTTAAATTATTATTATTTTTTTAATTATTTAAATTTATAAATTTATTATTTAAATTTTTATATATTTTATGAAAAAAATATTATTTAAAATTTATTAATAAACAAATAATAAAAATGATTGTGTTTAGAGGTGTTTTTTAATTTAATATAAAAAGATGTTATAATATCTTATTTTATTATATAAATATTTTGACTCAGTAAAATTATATAAAAAATAAAATACAATAAATAATTATAATTATTAAAAAATAAAATACAATAAATAATTATAATTATTAATTAAAACATTTTGATTGAATAAAATTACATAAAAATAAAAATAAAATAAATAAATACAAATTAAAAAAAATATTATCAATAATTAAATTAAAAACATAAAATGCATATGCTTTCCTCAACTGCCATTATTAAGTTTTTGACTATTGCATGAGTTTTATATTATTTTATTACATGTTTAAGTTTTTGACTATTTCATCAGTTTTATATTATTTTATTATATGTTTAAGTTTTTGACTATTTCATCCGTGTTATATTATTTTATTATGTATTTAAAATAAAATGATATCATTTTTCTCAATTTTTTTAAATGTATAAATATTATTATTTTTTTCCAATTATTTAAATTTATAAATTCATTATTTAAATTTTATATATTTTAGAAAAAATAATTATTATTTAAAATTTATTAATAAATAAATAATAAATGTGATTGTATTGAGAGTGGCTCTTCATTCCAATATCGAAAAGATGTTGTGTCATATTATGATGATGATGGTGGTGGTTAACGTCCGGTGAGACCAAACATTTTGAATTGGTAAAAAAAAAAAGGTAAAAAAATGAATAATTATAATTATTGATTAAAATATTTTGACTCAATCAAATTACATAAAAATAAAAATAAAAATAATATATATATATATATAACTTAGATCCATTTTAATTCTCGATTAACAAGCACCAAGAGGGACTATCTCTTGTGGTGCAAACCTTTTTTAAAATGAAAAGGGATTTGATCTCTCTCCACACTTGGAGTGTGGTAGATCCAGAATTACGATGGATGTAAGTTCCTAGTAATAATGATAATTGACATCCATTAAAATTAACTTAATATTAAATTTTAAGAAAATTAAAAATTACTTAATTTACCCTAAAATTATATATTGTATTCTAATTCTTTTAACAAAAGCAATTTTAAATCAATATTGTTTATTTTTTATTTTATTTTTTGGATTTAAAAAAATGAATATACATTTTTATTAATATTAAATTGAATCATTGTTTAAAGAATAGAGTTAAAATGAAATTATTAAAGTAAAAGAAATTATTTATTTATTTATTTATTTTTATTATGGTGATTAGGTTGAGGCCATCCGGTTTATTGGATGGAATAAGAATGATCACCCCACTGTGGATGTTATCACCAAGATTGTGCAAAGCTCAGTCAAGCCTAGACGTCCCTTGGAATAGTTTAATTCCCCCAAAGCGGCTTCCATCCTCAGCCCCTCCCCATGAGGTTCGAATCTGAGACATGATAGGGATTAAACCCCCCTTATACCCACTAGTCTACACCTCAAGGGTAAGTAAAAGATAAAATTTAAGCATATTGTATCACTTTATTACTCTCCTTTACTCTCCTTTGCATGATGTTTGATGGAATCATTATTTCACATAAACAAAGAAGTAAAAATTTCATGGAATCTATTACACCATGTTTTACTTGTTAATTTATTCAACATATCTTTGACATAATCATATTTTTTCATGTTATAAAGTATATTATTACCAACCTAGATCCATCTAAACCCTGGAGTTGAGAGGGATCAAATCTCTCGAGTGCAAACATCTTTTTTGAGTGCAAAACTTGAGGAAATGTTTGCACCTCGAGAGATTTGATCCCTCTCAACACTTAATAAATCCAGGGTCAAGATGGATCTAGGTTGGTTTCAATCGTGTGTGGTCATACAAAATTTGATGAACATCTAATTATTTTAACCATTTTAAATATGTTAAATTTGTCTAATATTAATTTGGTTAATTTAATTTTAAATTTGCTTAGTTACCTCAGCTTGTTGAGATGAGAGAGACTGTTAGTAACTTGAATGCTTAAAAACGAAGAAATCAAAATTTTGAGTGCAAAGTGACAATGTAACAATGTTGAATGATAGAAAATGTGAATAATAAGAATATATCCAATTTCAAACAGGGTTCATTGCGATCAATCTGAAACTATTTTCTTTTACTGTTCTTATTGTCATGCCTATTAGTTTTGCCATTTTCTCATATCGATCGTATGAAAATGGCAGTTGAAATCATAGACCATTCAAATATTTAACTCGAGCTACTGTAGTAAACATCATACCTTGTCTTTGTTGCTCTCCAATACTAATAGTAGTTTTCTCTAAAGTTAATCATTGTGACTTATGGAGTGTTAAACCCCAAATAATTTTCAATGGTAGTTATTTTCTATTACCGTGTTTGAATGCAAAGTGATTAACAATGTTGAATGATAGAAAATGGGAATAAAAAGAATGTAGCCAATTACAAATAGTTTACAGTTTTAGGAAGAAACATTTTGGGTAAGTGAACATTTTATTTAGGATGAAAATTCAAGTATTGTATTTATGGTTGGATTACTGTAACACATATGTCAATGCATGTCATGAATTTTTTTATGTGCTTACATTGAGAGAGAGTGTGTGTATGTTTTGGGGGTGAGAAGGAGAGAAGGGGATATAGAGATATAGATGGAGAGGGGAGGAGGGGAGAAGAGAGAGGAAAAGACAATGAGGGAGGGAGAGATATAGATATGGAGAGAGAAGTGTTAGAGGGGGGGGGGAGGGGAAAAGGGAGGGAGAGAGATAGATAGATAGATATGGAGAGAGAGTGTGTATGTTTGGGGGTGAGATAGAGAGATAAAGAAGGAGAGACAATGGGAGATAGAGATATAGATGGAGGGGGAAGATATGTGCTTACACTAAAATCAATGCACAATATTAATCTAATTACTTTGAAATTAATGTACATCATACATCTAGTTGCATCAAATCAGAAATCAACATCTACACTGAAATCAATGCATTTAGTGCAAACAATCAAATAGGATTAGAAATCAACATCTACATTGAAATCAATGCATCTAGTGCAAGCAATCAAATAGGATTAGAAATAAATATCTACACTGAAACCAATGCATCTAGTGCAAGCAATCAAATAGGAGTAGAAATCAACATCTACATTGAAATCAATGCATCTAGTGTAAGGTATTAAATAGGATTAGAAATTGACATCTACACTGAAATTAATGCATCAAGTGCAAGTGATCAAATAGGATTAGAAATCAATATCTACACTAAAACCAATGCATCCAGTGCAAGCAATCAAATAGGAGTAGAAATCAACATCTACACTGAAATCAATGCATCTAGTGTAAGGTATTAAATAGGATTATAAATCAACATCTACACTGAAATCAATGCATCTAGTGTAAGCGATCAAATAGGATTAGAAACCAACAACTACATTGAAATCAATACGTCTATTTTAGTGAAAAACCAAAATATTCATGACTTTCTATATCTAACTTCTATGTTTGTATTTGTCTTTGTGTGTCTCTTACTTCTTCCCTCTCTCCCCACCTTCCATTTTGTGTTTATCTCTCTCCCTCTCTCTTTCTCTCTCTCTCCCCTTCCCTCCCTCCCCCATCTCCCTCTCTCTGCCTCTCTCTCCCTTTCTCTATCTTTCTTTTCTCCCCTCCCCCCTGCCATCTATATCTATGCCTCCCTCCATCTCTCCTTATTTGTCTTCCTATCTTGGCCCCATAAACACATCTCTCTCTCTCTCTCTCTCTCTCTCTCTCTCTCTCTCTCTCTGCCCCCTCCATCTATATCTTTATCTCCCATTGTCTCTCTATCTCAACCCCCAAATATACACACCCTCTCTCCACATCTGTCTACCTCTCTCTCTCTCTCTCTCTCCCCCTCCCTCTTCCTCTCTCTCTCCCTCCATCTTCATCTCTCTCTCTCTCTCTCTCTCTCTCTCTCTCTCTCTCTCTCTCTCTCTTCCACTTCTCTCTCCATATCTATCTCTCTTCCTCCCCCCTCTCTTTGCCTCTCTCTTCTGCCCTCTCTCCCCCCTTCATATATATCTCTATCTCCCCTTTCTCTCCTTCTCACCCCCAAAACATACATACTCGCTCTCTATATTTATTTATCTCTCTCTCCCTCCCTCTTCCTCTCTCTATTCCCCTCTATCTCTCTCTCTTTCTCTCACCGTCTCTCCATCTCTCCCTTGACACTCCCTCTCCCTCTCCACCTTTCTCTCTATGTATTTCTTCCCCTTCCAACTCCATCTTTTTCTCTCTCCTCTCTCTCCCTTTCTCTCCCACCTCCCTTTGTCTCTCCCCCCTCATCACACACTCTCTCTCTCTCCACCCTCCAACTCTTTCATTATCTCCCTCCCTCTCTCCTTCTCTCTTTCCCCCCTCCATATCTATGTCTCCCTGTCTCTCTCTTCCCCTTATTTCCCTATCTCTATCCTCTCATTTTCTCTCTCTTACCTCGTCTCCTCTCTCCCTTGTCGATCCCTCTCTCTCTCCACCTATATCTCTCAATGTATTTGTTCTTCCTCCCCTCTCTTTCCCCCTACAAATCCATCTCTCTCTCCCTTCCTCCCTCTCTTCTCATCTCCCCGCCCTCCTCTCTCTCCCTATCTTTCCCACCTCTATGTCTCTCTCCCCCACTCCATTCCCCCTCCATCCCACTCTCTCTCTCTTAAATATGGTCCCATTGTATTTTATTTAAGAAAGTATCTAAAAAAATCATAATTGGTTGTAAAATATTAAACCTATATATTTTTTTTTAACTGAAACGGGTATTTTTATTTATGGGAGGCCGAAGCCAGATCACGCATTACATTTCGCTGTTACAAACAATACATTTCTCTGCATTGCAAGACCGCCTTGCCCTTTTAGGGAATAGTTGCCATATTCGGTGCTCCTGCATTTATGTTGATCATGCTCTTTTCGAGATTACATCCTGTGTTTGCCAGTCTGTCTGCTTTTGTGTTTAATTCTCTGATGATATGGAAGAGTTGTACTGAGGAAAAGTCCTTCATGAGTCTAGTCACTCTTGTAAGTTATTTGTTTAGTGCTGGATCCTTGAGCCCTTTCTTGTTTATTAGGGATTTTATCAGCAATTTTGAGTCTCCAAAAACTATGATTTCCTTTGGGTTTCCTTTTCTGGCCAGTTGACAAGCTTTTAAAAGACTAAGAATTTCTGCTTGATTGTTGGTTTTAATCCCAAGTCCCCAGCTGAAGTCCTCTTTTCTCGCATTCGGGAGGTAGATGACCCCCCCTGCTCTTGACCTGCCTGGATTGCCTTTCGAGGCTCCGTCAAAGAAGATAGTGCATTTTCCTTGTGATTTCCACCACTTCTGGAAACTATCCGAGGTGTCTCTAATCTGCCAATTTTCCTTATGAATTGGGCGAGTGAATGCTGAAGGTCTCGGCGTGGGGGAGAAGCCATCCAGCCAAGCCCTTTCTTCATTTCGAAGGGAGCTATCTTTGACATTGGATTGTCTCAGAGTTTCTATTAGGAGTTTCTTGGCTTGCTCCGCTACTGTTTCTGCAGTGATTTCTTTTTGGTTGAAGACAGTTTCGTTCCGGGAAAGCCACAACTTCCAGCAGACATATTTTGGAGCTGCAATCCACACCTTATGCCAAAGAGATTTATCAATGATGTTGTAGGGGTATCGAGCTTTCCAAGACGAGAACATGTCTGTGATCGTACAATGTGCTGGGGGTCTTACATTCAGCCCTGTCAAGAAGCTGGTCCAGGCCTTCTGTGCATACTCGCATTCGATGAACATGTGAACTGAGGTTTCCAATGCATTTTTGCAGAGCGCACATCGATGAGGGCCAGCAATGTTTCTTCTGCACAGATTATCTCCAGTCAAGATTTTATTGTGGAATAAAGTCCAACAGAAGA
The DNA here is from genome assembly GCA_031772625.1 of Pinus tabuliformis. Taxonomy (NCBI): domain Eukaryota; kingdom Viridiplantae; phylum Streptophyta; class Pinopsida; order Pinales; family Pinaceae; genus Pinus; species Pinus tabuliformis. Next base: position 1,016,828,244 of record CM062816.1, on the reverse strand, counting down.
AGTTGATCTTGGGAATGCTGAAGTTTTCCCAGATCTGCTTCCACACTGTTTCCGTATGCGGAGAGTCCTTTTTACCTTGCATCTGTAGGTATCCTTGTTTGGCTATGTACACCCCTGTTTTTCCCCATCCCCATGAATCTTCCTCATCCTTATGCACTGGAGTAAAGTCTGTAATTGCATCTGTGAAAGTTTTTAACTTATCTTTTAAGTGCGATGGAATGTTAGGCAATGACCAGCACTGCCAATTGCCTTTGTTATCCCACTCTGCTATATCCTCGATTTTCCAGATTCCTTTTGAACTTAACCAAGCTCTTAAATCAGCAATTTCATTAATGGATGAAAGTGGAGGATGACCCATGATTCGATCTCTCCACAGCAATATATTTTTGTCGTTCCCTGGAATTTTATACAGATGAGTTCTGAAGAATTCGATCCCTTTACAGCAGAGCCTCCAAGCCTGCGTTCCTCTAGGAGAAAGCGCTGGATTGAAGGAGGTGATCGACTGATTTTGGAGGTACTTGAGATTTAAGAGCTGACTGATAGGGTGCGTGGGCTCGGTTATTAACTGCCACAGAAGTTTACAACCCAAAGCTAGATTTGCTTGCTGGGGGTCACGAATTTGGAGTCCGCCTTCGGCAATGGGACGCTTCACTGTTTCCCAGTTAATAAGATGAAAGCGGTTGTTGTTTCCCTTCCCACCGTTCCACAGAAAATTCCGCATTAGACAGGAGATTTGGTCTGCGATTTGTCTTGGAGCCATCAGCAGAGAGGCTTGGAATGTAGGCAAGGCTGAAAGCACAGAACGTATTAGAGTGAGCTTGCCGCCTGTGGTGAGCCAAACGCCACCCCACGCTGCAATCTTTTTTTTGAACTTAGAAATCACCTCCTCCCACAAGTGATTGCGGTTGGATCCCATCGTCAGAGGTAAACCAAGATACTTTATTTTATCCCACGCTGCATAGCCTTTGAACCCCAATTCGCTGGCAATCCTTTCAATTGTTTGCTGATCTGTATTCCATCCATAAACAACACTTTTCCTCTCACTAACTAACGCTCCGGAGATGCTGCAATACTTTTGAAGAATGATTTTGAATGAGTTAGCGATTCTCATGGAAGCACCCCCGAGTAGGAGTGAATCATCAGCAAAAAGCGCGTGATTCACTGGGGCTATACCTTGCACAATTCTTATCCCAGGTATGGAGCCGATTTGTTTCTCCTGAGTCAGCTTCCTGCTTAATGAATCTGCCATCAGAATGTAAATAAAGGGAGAAAGAGGGCAGCCCTGCCTCAATCCCCTGGTGGCTAGAAAAAACTCTGATGGTCTGCCATTCACCATTGGGGCGATCCAGATGTTTTCAATGCAAGCTTTGATTAGGTTTATGAATTCCTGGTTGAATCCAAAGGCTGCAAGAACCCTGAACAGAAAAGAATGGTTAACTCGATCAAAAGCATTACACATATCCAATTTGATAATCATACCTTGTTCTTTCCGTGTTTGACTAGAATGGAGGGCTTCTTGGATCTGAATGACATTGTCCAGGATTTGTCTGCCTTTCACAAATCCACCTTGGGCCGGAGAGATAAGCTTTTGGAGAAGGGGCTTCATTCTGTTAGCCAGCAGTTTGGCCACGATCTTGTAGGATGAATTGCAGAGTGAGATCGGCCTGTATCTGTCGAAGGAGCCTGGGTTTGTTTCCTTGGGGATTAAAGCGAGAAAGGTGGAGTTTATTCCTCCTCCCACTTTTGCCTTCCTCAGGATTCCTCTTATCATTCTGAAGAGATCAGTTTTGATTATCTCCCAGCAAATTCTATAAAAATGAACTGAGAATCCGTCAGGTCCTGGAGCTTTGTCTGGTTCCATGGACCAGACTATATTAGTTATCTCTTCTTCCGTGACTGGGCTCAACAGAGAGTCATTATCTTCCATGCTGACAAGATTTGGAATAGTTGTGAGAAATTCTTCTGCATCCTCCTCATTCCCATTTCTTTCCGCACTTAGAAGATTCTGAAAATGGTTTACAGCTGCTTCTTTGATTTGAGAAAATCCTTTGTACACCTGACCACTAGTGCTGGTGATTTCTGCTATATGATTGCGTGAGAGGCGAGCCCTGCACTGTCTATGGAAGTATGTGGTATTTCTATCCCCAGATTTGAGCCACAGGCTTCGAGACTTTAAGCGCCAATGTTCTTCTTCATTTCTAAAAGAGCAATATGCATTCCTTTGGGCAGATTTTTCATTGGCTAAGTCTGTGGGAGAGGGATCTTTCTCCTCCATTTCGAATTGCATTCTTTCCAACTGAAGAACTGCTTCCTTCCTCTGCCTAGTGGGGGTTTGCATAGATTTCTTTATCCAATCTTTAAGAGCTTTTTTTGTGTTTTTTATTTTTTGTTCCCACACGAAGCTTGGGGATCCGAGAACATCTATCCTCCATGTTGTTTGGACTGTTTCAAAGAACCCTTCTTTACCTGCCCAAAGAGGGCTGAAACGAAATGGGAGGGGGCCGAGATCTTCTTCTTCTTTTATGCATAAAAGGATTGGCTTATGGTCCGATGTGAGCTTTGGGAGGATCTTGGAAAAAACTATTCTGTTGTCCATCATTAATGAGCTGCTGATGAGAAATCTGTCCAACCTAGCAGAGATTTGATTTTCTCCTGTTCTGTTGTTAGTCCAGGTGTATTTGCCTTTCACGGGTTTGAAGTCAACTAAGTCCCACTGCAGAATCAGATTTCCCACTGTGTTGATGAAAGGATCCCTAGAGTAAATCCCTCCTCTTTTTTCTTTGGGATCTAGAATTATATTCAGATCACCGCCCATGACTATATTTGTGGGGTTGATCTGCTCTATATAATCCAAGAGTGTCCTCCAGCACTCTCTCTTTTCTTCATAATGAACAGGGACATACAAGTTAAACAGAGCAAGGGAGAGATTGCTTACAGTGTGACGCAGTTCTGTGTAGATCCAATGTTGAGTCTCAGAGGATCGCTCTAATGAGAAGGAGTTTTTTGACCAAAATGTGCCTATTCCTCCGGCCGAGCCCCTTGCACTGACAGCCTTTCTTGAATCATATTTCCATTTCATGATGCTAGTGTTTAGAAGGGCTTCCCCTTCTATTTTAGTCTCTTGGAGCATAAGGATGTCCGCGGTTTCCATCTTCAATAAGTCTTTGATGGCCTCTGCCTTATTGGGATTACCCAGTCCCCTACAGTTCCAAGAGACCAGCTGCATCATTTACCACTTGATGGGGTGGGGCCTCCTCCCTTGGACGCCCTTGGTCTTGTATTTCTCCCGATGGTCATTTCAATGGTAGTTTGATTGCCTAGGGTTTTCTGCCGCTCTGATTCTTCTTCCCTAGTTTCCTTGTTTGTTCTTCTTCCCACTTTCTTTGTTGGCCTTTCAAATGTTTCCTCATCAGATGAGCCCGTGTTTTCTAGGTTCTTCTTCTTTTGTTTTATGATGTCAGCATAAGAAGGAGAAGGGGTATTGCTAGAGTTCAGATTTGGGATGTTACCTGGCTCTTGAATGTCTGCATTATTCATCTGTGGTGGATCTTCCTGCTCGGCCTCTGGAGGATCTGCCGGTGGTGTGAGAGATTCGAAGGGGTTTTTGTCTCCTGCAATGCTGTTAGCTTCCCTGCTTCCACTGTTTTGATTACTTGCATCTTCTTGCCCTGATTTGTTCCCTGTCTCTTTTGCTTTGTTTTTGTTGTTTTGCCTGTTGCTTGCTGTTCTCTTTGCTTGCTTCCACTGCTCACCTTTTTCTTTTTCTGCTATTTCCTCATTTTTTTTTTTGCAATATCTTGCAAAATGCCCATATTCATGGCAATGTCGGCATTTAAAGGGCAGTTGTTCGTAATCTAGTTCTTGAATATGCGACCAATCTGCCACTGAAAGTTTGATGGCTTTAGGAAGCCCGACCTCCAGATCGAATTCCACACAGATGCTGCGCAGGAGAACTGATCCTTCCTAGGGGCCTGATCAATATACCTGCCTAGGGAATTGCCAATGGATTTCAGTGAGCTCTGACTCCAGCAGTGGAGAGGGAGGTGCGGGAGGCGCACCCAAACAGGGACGGCTGTGGGCACATCTTGAGCGGGATCAAAATTTGGAGACCATTTGTTCAAATATAACCCTCGAGGGCCCATGAAATAAGGTCCATTTCTGAAAATCAAACTTCGGTCTTCCCTGCTTTCAAACACGAAGACGAAGAACCCCTTGCCTACAAAATGGCTTTTTATTCCTTCCTTAACCAGAGGGATCCAGTTTCGATTGACCCATTCGTCTACTGCCTTCGGGGATGGCCATAGCCCTGTGAACTGGCCAATGAGGCCCCTTTCGGCTAGGTTTAGCGCTGATCTACACGCATCATCTACTGGTAGAGACACCGTAGGGATGTTGTCCAACTTTTTTACGAACTTTTGTTGCGAGAGCGAGATCGGCCGCTTATCAGCTGCAGCAACAAGGGCACAGAATGCTTCTAGATCTGAAGGCGGAAGGGGATCGCCTCCATTCGCCATGGACGAGGATTGAGGGGCGGGGGTCAAAGCAGGGACCCCAAGCACCAACTCAGATCGACCCCCAAATCTGTCAAAACGCGATTGCAGCACGAAGCCTGAGCCTCTTCAATCCTAAACGCCCCGCACACCGAAGATCGCTCCGGAGAGCAGAGCTCCACGCCCAGATCGGGCAGGGCAAAGCCGAGCCCAAGGGAAGCAGAGCAAACACGAATTAAGTTTTGCATTTATAAGGGATTCACATTTTTAAAATATTAAACCTATATTTTGGATCAATCATGTCAAAGAAAATACAATAATCAAAAACTTAAAAGAATCAACCACTATCTTTCCTCTATCATTGTTAGTCACTTTGCTTTCTCTCTTCACTTGGATTCTTGGTTAAGATGCATCTATCTAGTTATTTATAATATTATTTATGTTATATAAATTTCACATACCTATATATGTTAAAGTATTCTCATTTTTAAGTTATTAAAACCTTGATTTAATCTCTATGGGAGTATTTTGTTGGAAATAATACTGAGAGGGGGGGGGGGGGGGGGGGGTGAATCAGTATTATCAGATCAATCAAACTTTTCAATTTCATACTCAGAAACATATACGCTACTTCAATTAAGTGAACCCGCATGTACACGCTACTGTGTCTAATGAAACTCGCGTATATCCAGAGATCTTATAATTCAGTTAGCTTAATCTTCAGTAAATGCATCAGATCATTATTAAGCATATTAACAGTAAACAGGTGCAGAATAACAGAACAGAACATCACACAAGAGCCACACACATGAACACAAAGATATAAGGTGGAAACCCAATGTGGGTGAAAACCACCTGCTGCAAGTCATCTCAATCTTCTTCTTAATAAGAAAATCCTTTTACAATATTTGTACTGGTGCAGTCTTATACCAGTACGGGAGCTACAACCCCCTTTGCTCTTGTACTAGCCGATCCATTTACTAGTACGCAGGCTGCTACCTGCTACAATGCTCCAAAGATCTCCTTTAGCTTTTGTACTAGCTTAGATACTAGTACGTAGGTGCTTGCCTACAATCTTCTCACCTCCAGGTACCACGTTTCATCAATTTTCAGACTGGATACACTGAAGCACAACACATAATCTGTAAGGCCACTTTTCATCCAATTTTCATACTGGACCCATAACTATCATTGAAGCTCAAAACAATCATCAAACTCTGAATCACTGAAACCCTGTTAACAACAGTCACCAGAACACAGAGCAGACACAGAACTCTGTAATAACCATCAGATCCATCTGCAACTTCAAATATCAAGCTTTACAATGTATACGCTACTTCGATGAATCAAACCCGCGTGTATACGCGCTTTTGCCAAAGACAACCCGCGTACAGATCTAAAAATAATTTCTCATAACTTGCAGCTGTACCAGACATCAGTCATACTCATAACATTTATAGAATAATACATGCGTCAGTATATAGATCTAGAATAAGCATCATAAAGATAGTTCATTTCAAACCATTTGATCCCGATCTCTCCTTAGATCTAGTTCTCCATCAACCGGTGAGATCTCTCCTTAGCTCAGATCAAGCAATGCATCATCAACCCATAACCCTGCATACTGGATCTAATGCTTCATCAGATATTCAAGACATTTCAGATACACTTGCCTAATGATTTCCTTCTCCTTATATAGCCTTAGGCCTTGTTCAATACCAAGAGCCAAAACCATAGAAATCCAATACCATCAACTTCAAAACTAGGGATCGACACGCCCGTCGAGACACAATGGTCCGAAACCATAGGCACAACTTCCAAGGACTAACCGCCATGGACCAAAGGTACTTTTCCACATACACGCGCTTTTGCTGAAGCCAACCAGCGTGTACACGCGACTTGGGCTTAACGAACCTGCGTGTATGAACTTTCTCTTCTTCTTATAGTCTGATCATCAATTCCTTGCTGCTGACCTTCTGTACTATGATTTGTCATCAGTGAGGTTTGCCATCAAGGACAACACTTATCTCATAATGCCAACAATCTCCCCCTTTGGACTTGATGGCAAAGCTAATTTGTCACACTTAGAACTATCATCTGATTCCTTTGAGCTGTCCTCCATCAGTCACATCTGATATCTCGTCTGAAGATTCATCCAGTTATACATAAGTGAGATATTCTTCCATCAGTCACATCTGATATCTCTTCTGAAGATTCATCATCTGATTCCTTTGAGCTATCCTCCATCAGTTACATCTGATATCTCGTCTGAAGATTCATCCAGTTATACATAAGTGAGATATGAGAGGGTTGCCATCAAGTACAACACATGCATCATAATGCCAACATATTTTTAGTAGTCGTGAAGATGGAGGGTTTAGATATACCTCAAAAGTAATTATAACCTTTTTGCTTTTAGATTTAATTAAAAAATGTTATAAAATTAAATTAAAATAAAGTATTTGTAAAATATTTTGATTTTGAAATAAGTTATGGTTTTTGGGCATCTAGTATTGATAAACCATGGTATTAGCCCATGGTATTGTAACCGAATAAATAAAAGTCTAGGTCCATAACATAATAATCAAAAGCTTAGATGGCCCATGGTATTGTAAAAAAAACTATTTAGAAGTTAATAATATCTATAGTAAATATTTATGATTAAAAATCTTGATTATGTTGTAAAATTAATTTTTTATTCCCTTATTAATGAAATTTAAAGATGGTTATGGAATCATTATTTTAATTTATATGGTAAAAAGGATGTTAATTTATAAGTACTATTTATGTGTTATATATTTTAATGTGATATGTATATTATATTTTCTTTTATCTAAAAAATTGTTAGTAATTTTATTAATAAAAAACAAAATTACAAAAAAAAATGAATTTAAAATATATCTAACATTTCACATCTCACATCTACCCTATACTGGGTTATAAAGTGCCTCTTGGCCCAAATATTATTATTTTGTAAGACCATAATAATTATATTTTTATAAAACATCAATGGTTGTCATTATTGGTCTGTCACTTGGGAAACTAGACCAGCAGCATAAGCACAATTTTTTCTGATTGTTCATGTTGTTTTTAACTTGAAAATCTAATAACAAAAAAACTACACAAAGTGTTATATAGGAAAACAAAGATAAACTGGAAAACATAAAAAGACTATTGGAAATTAAACTTATGTTGCACGGTAGTGCCTTGTTGATCTTCATTCTGCAAGTGTGCCCCCCCCCCCGGGCCAGGCAACTATGGATCTCTATCAGAGTTTGATATAGAAGGGTCGTGATTTCCAGACTCTTAGTTAATAGTGTGACCTTTCTATTGATTTTTCCACTTTCTCCAGAAGCTCTAACATGCATATGATGATTTCTTGTTGTATGTATGCCTTGTCCGTGAGGACTCTTCCCATTAGATTTTTTATGTGCTAATATAAATTGTCAATCTGCATGTAGTAGGAGGCGATGTCTCTGGTAGAGTTCCCAATGTTTGGGATCCAATCTCTAGTTTCTTGCTCCATGTGCATGTCAGGAAGGAACCTATGGGATTTCTTGACTTGTTCTTCCAAGTAAGAGATATCTCTCTGAATAGTTGTAGGGATGATATCCATGTATCTTTCCATTGTTTTTATGGTATCTAATTGAGAACGAGTGCCATGAATGGAAGGAGGAATGCAGTAGAGGGGGAAAACAAGGCAACTTGAATAATCTGTGTCTAGCTATGCAGTAGAGGGGGAAAACAAGGGCTTCAGTAGAAGGGTGGATCTATTTGGGAGGAAAAATATGAAGGGGGGATGGAGAAGAGGAGGGAAAGAGGGGAGTGAGGAAGCACAACATAGGGAAGGGGAGAGAATTAGAGAAACATAATGGTGAATGAATAATAGGGGAGGAGAAGGACATAGGGATGAGAGGGATGACCAAAAAGTCAACCAGGGACATAGGGGGAGAGACTAGAGAGGGATCGGGAGAGGAGAACAATGAAAAGGGAAGGAGAGAAAACTAAGACATAAACCCAACAAGAGAAGACAAATTTAGAATCCCATAAAACCTGAGAATGAATGAAAACTGCTAACAAGAGATTTCAATATAAAAACATAATTCCAAGGGGGCAAGACCAACTGAACCTAAAAGTATCGGTTTCTCTATGGGAGGGCATCAAATATGGAGTGACGAGTTTGAAACACACATTGCATCAAGATTAGGCCCTCTAGCCTCAATTATTCCATGGATTAACTTTGTCAATCTGATAGCTCTAAGTTTTTTCCCCCCTGCTATGGTTGGCTACTTAAAAACATGCACAGGCACTCTCTCCTTACCACCTGATCTCCTTCTCACCACCTTTCAACATTTCTTGTCTACCTATTCCCATGACCTCCCATAATGAACAACCACCTTCCTTCGTTGTACAAAAACCCATGCGAGTGTAACTTCCCTAAACTCCACATGAACCAGCTCCTCGTCTCTGAAAAAATACTAACTTACCACAAACTCGTCTCCTCCTACAACGAATTATGATCCATGCAGGATGCTAGGTGGAAGGAAGCTTGCCCTCCCTTGCGTTTGCAGCTACTCTCATCTCGAGGGTGGGTGAGGTGCCCTCCTCTGCACACCCATCATGGGGAGTGTATTATCATTATTATTGGAAGATATTTATACTATACAAAGTTATAATTTATGTTCACAACGAGATTACAAAAGATGTCTTGGATTTTAAGCAAAATTCTTAGTTCTTTGTATGTTGAGTACATAAAATATTTATGTCCACAAAAACTTTATCCTAATATTTCTTACATGAGTAAATTTTGACAAATTGCTAACACAGTAAAGGATATAAATATTTATGACTGAACTGGATTATGACCCCAACTTCTTGTCTCCATTGGTTATGTTATTGAAGGAGATTTGTTCTTCTTTATGACTATTGTCCAAGCATCCTTTGTCTTTGATGAAGTCTTTTATCTTCCTATCAGTCCTGATTTGTCTTAATCTAGGGGTTCTAATTGTTTATGTGTCTCATTTTCTTCATTATGATCAACCTAGCTCACCTTATTAATGTGCTAAGTGGGGGTTGTGCATCTTAATCCCGATCATAGGGAAAAGTAGGTTCCTCTTCCATCGGACCTTGTAATGTTGATCCTTGTTAAGATGGAGGGTCTTCTTTGGATGGATTACCCCTAGTTTTCTCTAAATCCATTAATTTGTCTCTAATTTCCTCTAGATCCACTTTTGGCTATTCCATGGGAGGGTCCAATTAAGGTGGATATTCCTTGGTAATTAATCATTATTCTTCCTTGGCTCTAACCCAGCAAGTTGGTTTTCATTGATGCTTCCTAAATTTCCTTTGTATTTTGGCTAGTCTATTGCTAAATGCCATGTTTCAAAGTAAATGTTATAGTGAAAAAATGAAATAAAATAATAATGTTCATAATCAAGCTTTTATGTCCAAGAGTAGTTTTCACGTGTCAAAATTATTTGTATTAGAAATAGTTAGTTGAAGTCCATTTCCACGCATATTTAAGTGCATGTAGCTGTGCTTCAATTCTTTGCTTAAAAACTTATAAAATAATCTCTTCCAAGGTCTTTGTAAATGGCTCAAAGAGAGTTTGAGCGCCAAGAATGAAAAGGTAGATTTGTAAATTAAATCCACACAAGACCTTAGGAAAGGGTATCTATCATTGGGTTGAAGGATGGAGTCCAGTGTTTCATACATAATCATGAATTTCCCCATAATCAAGGTCCAAAGTTTACTATCAATATATATTCTACAAGATCAAACTCAATAATGAAGGATTTCTTTGCATATGGATAAACAAAAACCATCTCTTTTAACTTAGGTTTCTCGATGTTAAAAATCCATCAAAGTAGATTAATTAAATGAAGCCAAAGATCCTTAAAATGACACATAAGACCATTAGTGTTGTAAAAGGTCACTTTAACTACAACATATTTCACTATGAGAATAATTATGATTAGAGCTCACTGAATGAAAAGACGAGGAGAACACAAGATCATATTCACAAATTATTGAAAGAAACCTTACTCGGATTATCATTAGAAATAAGAGAAGCAAACTTCATCCACTATCCATACTGACTCCCATAAATTTTCCAAGACTAGCTTCCATCTCAGTAACAAGTGCACCACATGAGGGAGACGCAACTAGAGTAGAAAGTGCCACCTTTATGCAAATATCAATCATTGAAAATGGAAGAGTGATTTAGATCAACTGTCGCCAAGGAGGAATCCTTGGAATCCAAGCTTAAAGATATTAGACTAATCATGCAAGGCCAAATTGAGGTCGGGGGATGACTTATACTCATGACAAGGACAAAACTCTAATCATCGCCATTTCTTCCTATCACGTAAACTCAATACAATATATATATATATATATATATCGTGAGTTAAGTTTGCATTACCTCAAAATGTCAAAATACATCACCCCAATCAACACAGTTCATATTATTATCAGTCTCAATACGCCACGAGGTGTTAGTTTATTTAGCTCAAACACATGTTCTAGTCTCAAGTGGTGTCAATGAGGCTAAGAACACAATTCAATTAGTTATCTCTAAGCCCAATTCATTTTATATATAGAAAATGTCTTGATTAAATTTATTAACTAGTTTCAATTATTTTCCTAAGTCTAACTTAGGGAAATGGGATTATTTATCAATAGTATTTGAGACAAGTCGATTTTTCTCTAGTGACTTCTAGAAAAGTGACATGATGAGGTCAAGATGATCTTAGCCATCGATTATGATTAGATAATGGTCATTGATTGATCAATGAGAGATTGTAAGAGGAAGTCGATGGGTTTCTTGGAGACACACACAATTCGAGTAAGAAAAGGCGCAGTGATAACATGGAAGACACCAGCGGTAGGGTTCAATAGTGATTGAGATCGATTTTCTGGAGAGAATTTCTTCGTAATGATATCTAATTTCTTAGTGATAAAGGGAGATCAAATTATTCTATAGAGGCTAAGTGTCTCTAAGTGGTTTGAATTGACAAAGAGAGGCTAATTTTATAGAGAGAGGCTAAGTTTCCAAAAGAAGAGTGAATTTTCCAGAGTGATCTATTTGGAGGGGAAAAGTCGAGTTTGCCAGTGAAGATCAATTTTCCAGTGGTGGCTGAAATATTTTTCTAGGTGGTGTGAGTTCCTAGTGGACGCCAAGTTCATCTACAAGGACACACATGTGGATCAATTCATGGTCGTACAGGAGGGCCAAATTGATTCTGAAGGGTCGAATAGCTTTCAAGAGGTCAAAGTTACTTGCAGAAGTGAAGGAAATAATTTGTCGGAGCTTTGCCATTTTAAGGCAAGCAACTTATGTTTTATTTCAAGTACAAATTTGTTGAATATTAATAAAACCATCACCTACAGAAATGGTTTTCCCCACCTTGGGGTTTTTCCAGGGACAATTTGTCCAAAATATTGGTGTCAATTTTATGTGTTGTTTTCTCAGTTCCTGTGATTTATTATTTGGTGAAATTTGTAGTTGTGTTTTTATTCAGTATTTGTAGTAAAGAATTTACTGGGGCAATAATCTAAATCACAGGTGAATACTTACCAAATTAACTACAACAGAATTTTCACATGGTATCACAACTGATTTAAGGGAAGAAGAAGCTCAATGCAAGGTACAAGAAGAGAAAACCGAGGGTTTATAAAACCCAGGTCAATTGCTTTAGATTTATTTGGGGTTTGTTTATATTTTCGAGGGTTTCAGATATGGCTTCAACCGGTTTGAAGCATTAGGATAGATTGGATGTTGCATCTAAATTTGGTGTCTAGAAAGCCATGATTTTATTGTTGCTGGAAGAGAATGTTCTTAGAGAATATGCGACTAGTGTTGTAACTATGGTGGAAAATGCAGCACAAATTCTTGCATACAGGAAGAAAGATGCCAAGGCTAGGTGTATTATCTAGGATGGGATAAAAGATCACATCATTCCCCATATCACAGAGTTGGATACAACCAAGAAGATGTGGGATTCCACCCTAAAGTTATTCCAAAGTGCTACTATAAACAAGAAGTTGATCCTCAAAGAGAAGCTAAGAAGCACCGAGATGGACAAGGGAAAAGGTGTAGTCACTTACCTTATCAAAGTTAGACTTGTCAAAGATGATTTAGTAGTTTTCAAGGAAAATATAGAAGATGACGAGCTTGTGAGAACTGCCTTGAACGGGTTCTCAAAGCAATGGGATGTGTTTGTCCAAGTGATAAATGGACAACGAGACCTACCTTACTACGTATGTTGTGGAGCGATTTCACTCAGGAGGAGTTTAGGTTGATTCTTTTCAATGGCAGCAATATTTGATAGAAGGGTGAGGGGAATAGGAAAATGTGGCTCTAGCGGGAAAGGGAAAAGAAAATAAGTGTTCTAGTAAAGGACTTAACCCCAAAGGATAGAAGAAGAAGAAGGATGTTTCAAAGGTCAAGTGTTATGGTTGTCATGGGTTTGGCCATTATGTTAGAAATTACTTGTAGAGGAAGAAAAGTGAAAAGAAGGGCATGAAGCATATGACAACTTCAACAAGTGCAAATGATTTTTCTAGTTCGACGGAACAAGAGTTCACACTCATGGCTTGCATAACTAACTCAACCTCACTATCTATTTGGTATATAAACAGTGGGGTGTCATTTAATATGACAGGAGTTAGGGAGTGCTTCTCCAACTATAAGGAGGAGGACATCATATTCAAGTTCGATATAGGGAAAAATTCTAAGTGCAATCCAATTGGGAGAGGGACCATTCTATTTTAAAGGGAATTTAGCAAGTTGATTCCCATTCATGATGTGTTGCATGTGTCAGAAATGGGGATGACCTTGATTTCCATGTCTATTCTTAAGGAAAAAAGGTACAATGTACTCTTTAGAGGGGTGTGTGTGTTGATAAAACGTCAAGAGTGGAAGTCACCAATAGTTATTGGGGTCGAGAGTGACATACTTTACAAGTTGCAGTTAGATACTCCACAGGCACTTGTGAGCAACAACGATTCAAGAGATCGGGAAGAGATATGGCATAGGATGATGGGCCATATTCATCATGGGGTACTTATATTTCTCTGGGAGATAGTGACATGTGTTCTAGAGGTGAGCATGGAGCATGATGATGTGTGCAAGGGATGTGTGTTGGGGAAGTTTGCTAAGGAAACTTTTCCAAGGAGTGACACTAGATCCAAAGGTGTTCTTGATTTAGTTCATTTTGATATATGTAGTATGATTTTGACACAGTCTCTCAAAGGGTACAAATATTTCATTACCTTTATTGATGATTTCTCTAAGAAGACCTGGATATACTTCTTGAAGACCAAGGATGAGGTCTTCAGTCGCTTCCAAGAGTTCAAATCTATGGAGAATTCAACAAGTGATAAGGTGAAGGTTATTCAGTTAGATAATGGAGGCGAGTATATGGGGAAATCATTCCAAGAATTCTATACCAGGGAGGGGATCAAGAGAGAGTGGACAATTCCTTGCAACTCACAGTAGAATGGGGTTGCTGAGAGGAAGAATCGTTCGATATCAGAGGCAGTGAGGGCCATGTTATATGATTTGGATATGTCGTGATACTTATGGGAAGAGGCATGCAAAATTATGGTATATATTCAAAACAGGGTTCCACATAAGGTGTTGGGAAAGATGACATCGGAGGAAGCATTTATAGGGAAGAGGTCAAATGTCAGCCACTTCAAGATATTTGGTAGCTTGGATTATTGTCATATTCTAGGGGATACACATTATAAGGTAGATTAGATTGCAGAGAAGGGGTACTTTGTTGGGTATAGTGAGACTTCTAAGGCATATCGAATTTTCATTCCAAGGTCCAAGAGGATTATTGTCAAGAGAGATGTCTAATTTATGGAGGACAAGGCATATAGGAGGTTCAGAGATTTTCCAGCAATAATTCATCAAAGTGAGCAACCCACAAAAGCTCCTATGGTATAACAACAAGTATAGGGACAAGGCAGTACGTGTATAGTTACCAGTATAAGCAAAGGCACAAGTATATGTGTTCTTGAGAGCTCACAAAGTATGGAGCAACACATGCATTATATTTGTGAGAGGCATTAGGAGGATGTGGAAGTTAAAATTCCACACTCTACAATTGGCAGGAGGAATCGAGAGGTTCAACAGACACTTCGTGATGCTCATGAGTTTGTGGGGATTCTTAGGACATGTAGAAGAGAGCGAAGACAACCATAAATTTACACTAGCTACATAAAATTGGTGAGTAAAATCATGGATAACGAGCCTTCCAACTATTAGGAGGCCACATAAAAATAGGTGTGGTGCGATGCAATGGTTGATGAGTATACCTCAATCATGCAGAACAATGTTTGGGAGGTGGTGCCTAGACTAACAGATAGGGTGGTGGTTGGATCACATTGGATTTACAAGATCACACATAGTGCATATGGAAACATTGAGAAATACAAGGAAAGGTTTCTGGCCAAGGGATTCTCTCAAAAGGAGGGGATTGACTATGAGGATATCGCTCCTATGGCTAGTTATACTTCTATCAAGGATGTGATCTCACAAGCAGCTTAGATGGGATCACAGATACATTAGATGGATGTCAAGATGACATTACTCAATAGCGAGTTGGAGAAGGAAGTGTACATTGAATAACTGGAGGGATTTGTAGCACATAACATCGATACCCACAAGTGCATATTGAAGAGAGCATTGTATGGGATCAAGTAGGATCCCAAGGCATAATATGAGTTCATAGACAAATAATTGCAAGGGATGGGATTCATGAAGAGTGTAATGGATGCAAGCTTATACTATTTGATGGTTAGGGGTGAGGTACTCATTCTTGTCCTATATGTGGATGACTTGTTTTTTATAATTTCATTGGGGCTCATAGAGGAGCACAAGAGGGACCTAGCAAGAGAGCTTGAGATGAAATACTTGGGGGGTATGCATTATTTTCTAGGCATGGAGGTGTGGCAAACAAATGGGGAGATTTTCCTTGGGCAAGGGAAATATTGCATCGAGATTATAAGGAGATTTGGGATGGACGACTGCAAAGCCATGTCTAAACCCATGATCACCAATTGGAGGAAGTTAGATCCATCCAGGGAGAAGGACATGGACTCCACACTCTACAGACACTTGATTGTCTCTCTTATGTATTTGGTCAACACTAGGCCAAATATATCATTTGCGATAAACTGTCTTAGTCAATTCATGGTTGAACCGAAGAGGGTGCACTGGACAACAATGAAGCATGTGTTGCGATATTTGCGAGGTAAAATTGAGTATGTGATCAGATATACTCAAGGTGATTATATCATATCGATGAGCTATACTAATGCAGATTGGGCAGGAAGTATATTGGACAAGAAAAGCACTTCAGGGTGTTGCTTTAGCTTGGGATTGAGAGTTGTCTCTTGGTACAACATTGAAGCAAAAGTTCATGGCACTGAGCTCTACAAAAGTAGAGTACATTGCTACTAGCATGGCAACATGAAATTTGGCTTCGAAAGCTATTAGTAAACTTGTTTGGTTAAAGGGTGGAGATGACAGTGATACACTGCGATAATCAAAGTTGCATCAGGTTATCTAAGAATATGGTGTTTCATGCTTGGTCCAAACATATAGACAACATGTATCATTTCATCAGGGATTGTATATAACGTGGGACAATTCAACTACAATATATATCTACAAATCAACAGGTAGCAGACATTCCGATGAAGGATTTGGGGAAGGCAAGATTCATCTTCTTCAGATACAAGATAGTGTTGTGTAGACAACCTTCCTTGATAAGAGGGAGTATTAGTTTATGTAGCTCAAACAAGTGTTCTAGTCTCAAGTGGTGTTAATGAGGCTAAGGACAAAATTTGATTAATTATCTCCAAGTCCAATTTAATTTATAAGGGAAAATGGCTTAATTAGATTATTAACTAGTTTTAATTATTTTTCTAATTCTAACTTAGGGAAATGGGTTAATTAATCAATATTAATTGAGGCAAGTCAATTTTTCTCTAGTGAGTTCTAGAAAAGTGACTGGATGAGGTCAAGATGATCTTAGCCATCAATTGTGATTAGATCTTGGTTGTTGATTGATTAACAAGAGATTATAAGAGGAATTCGATGGGAATATTGGAGACACACAAAATTCAAGTAAGCAAGGGTACAATTATAGCGTGGAAGACGCCAACAATAGGGTTCAACAGTGATTGAGATCAATTTGTTGAAGAGAATTTATTGAGATTGATTTCTAGTTTCTTTGCGACATAGGGAGATCGAATTATTTTGCAAAGGCCAAGTTTCTCTAGGTGGTGTGAATTGGCAGAGAGAGGTTGATTTTCCAGAGAGAGATTGAGTTGCCGAAAGAAGATCAAATTTTCTCGAGTTATCATTTTGGAGGAGAAAAGTTGAGTCTACCAATGAAGATCAATTTTCCTATGGTGGCAGAATTATTTTTCCAGGTGGTGTGAGTTCCCAACAGAGGTCAAGTTCATCTCCAGGACCGCATGTGTGGATTGATTCAAGGTCATATAGGAGGGCCGAATAGCTTCCACGAGGTCGAAGTTTCTTGCAGAAGTGAAGGAAATAATTTGTCAGACCTTTACCATTTTACGACAAGCAATTTATGTATTATTTCAATTATAGATTTGTTGAAGAGTAATAAAACCCTCATCTGCAAAACTATTTTTCCCCGCCTTGTGGTTTTTCAAGGACAATTTGTCCAAAAATATTGGTGTCGATTTTATGTGTGATGTTTCCTTAGTTCATGTGATTTATTATTTGGTGAAATTTACAATTGTGTTTTTATTCAGTATTTGCAGTAAATAATTTACTAGGACAAATATTCTAAAAGATAGGTGAATAATTACTAGATTAACCGCAATATGATTTTCACAGGAGGGAAACCAAATCTGTTAACCGAGAATTCAATAACAAGTACCAAAATTAAGTGTTCAATGTTGAAAACAATAAGTACTATGATAGACAAAGTTACATAAAGAAACAAAATATCTAAATCATAGAAAATCATGTGATTAAGAGTATAAAGAGGTGACTAGAGCAAGGTCCTGGGAAATTGTACCAGTTGGAGCAGAAGGCTTGAGTTCACATTGAAGATGACTTTCCAAGTGAGCCAGTCAAGCATCCAAGCTAGCTAAACATGAAAACTGATATCATTGCACCCACTTGATCCTGTTCAAGGAAGAGATGATGTCATTCCAATCATTGCGCTTCTCTTTCAAGACTTTGCCCAAAAGAGTTTTCATCTGCCAATGGAAGGCAATGGAGTTCATATATTGACTCCTTCTTCCCCCAGTATGACCAGGGTCAAGAACCTAATTAACTACTTCCTCCACGATTTTAGAGTCAGAGTATGCCTGGTGGTCATTAGTGGCGAGGGCTACAAGCTAGCAACTTTCTTCGCGGATGTCAAGAGGAGTAAAAGAGTGAAAGGTGGTTGCAGATTTCTGTGTCTGAGCTTGGGTTCACAACCAACCTTGCAGGCCTCTACCCCTAGCTGTGACTGCACATGCATTGCCGAGGCATCCTACAACAACATGGAAAATACCAAGCAAGACAATTGTTCCACAATAGACATGGACTAAGGAGAGTGAAACTAAACAAACCAAACAAGAAGAAAATTTGGAAGAAGCATAGATTTTGGGACAACCCAAGTCAATAAGAAAAGAAAAGCCAAAATACTAAAGATACAATCAAACACCTCTAGGCAGGGGCACCCTCGCACCAAGAAACTCCAAAGATCAGGTCACTCTGAACCCCTGAAAATTTTAAAATCAAACCACCATAATTAATCCATAAGTGTTGATTAGAGTAGAGCATTAAGGGTTATACTTCCCTAGGCGCTATGCTAGCAGAAGGACCCATAAGACAACAACTTCAATTGAATATTAATTTATTTAACTATTTTCTAAAGTTGAACGTAGGTAAAATTAAAAATTTCTACGTTAAATTATGATTTAATATTATCCCTTCATCATGATTTAATCTCAGTCATTGAGAGTGATGTTAGGGTTAAGGTCGAAATTATAAGAGGAGATAGAGCAAGTGAGCGGCTAGATCGAGGGGCATAAAGAGTGTGTGATTGGATTAACAAGAGAAGGGTTTTCAACAGTCGGCGAGCAGATCAGGGAATGCGGGGTAGGAAGGAAGAGGCTGAATAGCCTTAGCCCAACTCATAACCAATGCAATCATACATCGAGTGACAATGCACGGGAAGAGGTCGACCTACACAACTGTACAATGCACATTAGTGCACAAAGGAGCAAATATTCGCAAGCATTGCGCAAAGGTTGTCATGCTTTTGATATAGAACATATTTTGAGTGGAGTTTTTCTTGAGAAGGGAAGCATTCCCTTGTTGTATAAATATCTAGAAATTTTTTTATTTGTTGAGCTAATAGAAAACACACAAAGTTGCATGTTTTCCTTGGAGTTGGGTTTTCCTGGGTATATCTTGTGTTCTATGTGTTGAATGTGTTTTAGATTTATGAATTATTTTATGTTGTGCACACTAAGTTAGAAAACTTCGTGTATTTGCAATTTAAGTTTCAAGTGCAACAACTGTTTTTATTTATGGTTTTACACTTAGAAAATTGTAAATCAATTATCATGTTTTAAGAAAGTCTAACATGGTATCAGAGCTTAGCCTTTGATTGGTTCCCAAACAAAATTTTTATCTTTAAGCGCAGGTGTTGTGATTGAGAGGAAGTGAGTTTATCAATTCGATATGGATGCTAGGGTTTCTGGCTAGTGCGTATTGTTTTTGGGCAATGTGATTTGGCAATATGGTGCATCAGGGTCTCAGATTTGAAGAAAAATTAGACAAAGCATCCAACTTTTGTTCATGGTGTGATAGGATATCAGTGGTGTTGGATGAGTAAGGGGCGTAGGAGTTTGTTGAAAACATCTCATTTGTGCCCATTGACCCTCAAGAGTTGGCTCAACATAACAAGTAGGATGCCAAGGCAAGACGAATAATCTTGGAGGGAGTCCAAGACCACACTATCCCTCACTTGACTGGGAAGAATACAACCAAAGTCACGTGGACAACCATCATTGGTATTTGTATGGGAAGAGTTGGTTGGTGTGGGTGAGACAGTTCCAGATAGAGATTTGGTGAATTTTGTCGAGTTAGGTTTCACCAAATCTTGGAAATCCTTCATAGGTGGGATTTTTTTTAGAAAAAGGCTTCCAGATTGGGAGCGAATATGGGGTGACTGCATCCAAGAGGAGATTCACAGACAAGTTGGGTCTTGTGTTAAGACCAAAGAAGATGAAGAAAATGTTACCCTATCCAGCAAAGTGGGCAAGTCAAAGGGAAAAAGAGCAGTGGTGGTGGAGAGCCAAGCTCCAAGACCGAGAAGAAGAAAAAGGATCTCAACAAGATCAAGTGATTTTTGTGCCACCAATTTGGGCATTTTGCTGCTAAATGCCCTAATGGGAAGAAAAGGTCCAAGAAGGACCAAGTAGCTCCCTCTGTAGAGATAGATGAGTTCTCTTATCATTTTGAGAAGGAGTTTTCACTCATTGCTTGCATGGAAATCTTAGTGGATACCAATTTATGGTATGTGGACAACAATGCATCCTATCATATGAAAAGAAGCAAGTAGTATTTCAACAAACTGTCTGAAAGGGACATATTGTTCGACATTGAGATGGGAGAAGATGGGAAGTATCAGGTTGAGGCTACTGGTACAATTCAATTTGAGAGGGAGTTTGGAAACCCTCTATATCTTAGAGATGTCCTTTACGTACCTGGGCTTAAGAAGAACCTCGTTTAGTTTCAACATTGGAGGATAAGGGGTATGAGGTGGCCTTCAGATAAGGTAGGATTTTTATAAGACCCCCAAACTCCAAGGTGGCTAAGAAAATTAGGATTAGGCAAAAGAGCCTATACACATTGCAGTTTGAGACAACCGCAACATTGATAAACAAAGAGGTTGTGACTCAGGCAGTGAGCTTGGGGAGTTATGGCATAGACGAAAGGGGAATTTGCACCATAGTGTATTGAACTTTCGTAGGGAGATAACAACAGGGCTTCCACAGTGCAATGTGGATCAACGTGAGGTGTGCAAGGGCTGCACACTTGGAAAGTATGTCAAAACCTCTTTTCCTAGCAAAGATAATAGGGTCAAGGGTATCTTGGACCTTGTCATTCAGATGTTTGTGGTCCTTTCTCTATAGTATCCCTTAGTGGGTATAAGTATTATGTCACCTTTATAGATGATTTTAATAAGTCCTTAGAGCATGAGTAGGCTAGAATACAGGAGGAGGAGGAGCAAGCTCCCAAGCAAGAGGCCCAACCAACACCTCAGATTATAGGTGTACAAGTTGATGGAGGGTGAAC
The DNA here is from genome assembly GCA_031772625.1 of Pinus tabuliformis. Classification (NCBI taxonomy): domain Eukaryota; kingdom Viridiplantae; phylum Streptophyta; class Pinopsida; order Pinales; family Pinaceae; genus Pinus; species Pinus tabuliformis. The sequence goes on along the minus strand of CM062816.1, from coordinate 1,016,807,397 downwards.
AACATGAAGACGAGAGGGACATGTGGATGGAGGAGAGAGTGGTGTCAACTCAAAAAATGACTTCCAATATTAGGAGAAGGAGAGTGAGGTGGGAAGATTAGCTGATATAGGAGTTGCAAGAGCAAGTTGGTGCTCGTAGCACACCAGTTAGACAGAGCAGACAACCACATAGGTACATTGGATGTATGGCACTTATGACAAAGTTGTTGGATGCCAGACCTTCCAGATACTAGGAGGAAACCTCTCAGTAGGTGTGGAGAGATGCCGTGGTGGAGGAGTGTACCTCCATCATGAATAATGATGTTTGGGAAGTGGTCTTGAGGCCATAGGGAAAATATGTGGTGTTATATCGCTGGGTCTACAAGGTCAAGAATGGGGCTGAGGGGAGCATCGAGAAATATGAGGCAAGATCTATGGAAAATGGGTTCTCGCAAGTAGAGGGGATCGGTTATGACAATACCTTTGTCGCAATGCCCATATATTCGTCTATCAGAGCTATTATAGCTATTGCAACATAGATGGGGTGGAGGATCCACCAAATGGACGTTAAAACAACATTCCTCATTGTGGTTGACAAGGAGGAGATTTATATTGAGTGACAAGAGGGATTTGAGACATGCAACATGGATGCTCATGTTTGCAGACTCAAGAAAGCCTTGTATGGGCTCAAATAGTCTCCACAGGCATGGTATGCTCATATAGACAATTACCTTCAACGATTGGGCTTCACCAAGAGTGAAGCAGACCCTAATCTCTACTACATTATTGTTGGAGGTGAGTCGCTTATTCTGGTGTTATATGTGGACGATCTGATTTTGACAGGCACATACAAGGTCATCCAGGAGTACAAGCGAGAAATTGTAGGTGAGTTTGAGAGGAAGGATATGGGGTTGATGCATTATTTCCTTGGGCTGGAGGTTTGGTAAGGTGAAGGAGAGATCTTCCTGGGGAAGGGAAAGTATGCCCTGAATATTTTGAGGAGATTTCACATGCAGGATTGCAGGGCCATGACCATGAATTTAGTCACAAAATGAAGGAAGGTGGATACATCCAGATCAGAGTGAGTGGATAACTCACTTTACTGACAATTGAAGGGTCGTTGATCTATTTTTTAAACACACAACCAAACATATGTTTTGTAGTTAACTCTTTGAGCCAGTTTATGGTCGAACCTACCAGAGCACATTGGGTTGCCACTAAGCACATATTGAGATATCTCAGGGGGATAGTAGAGTTTGGATTATGGTATAGACATGTTGATGAGGTGAGGTTTGAGGGCTTCATTGCTGTAGATTGGGAAGGGAGCTCCACAGACAAGAAGAGCACATCGTGAAGCACATCTAGTCTTGAATCAACAATTTTTTCTTGGTTTAGCCAGAAGAAGAGATTAATTGCATTAAGCTCAGCTGAGGCCAAGTACATTGTTGCCAGTTGGCATGGTACAAAGCTATTTCATTGAGGAAAATTCTTGTGGGCTTGTTTTGGATAGAGTGGAGCCTAGCATGATCCACTGTGACAATCAGAGCTGAATCAAGCTCTCTAAGAATCTAATGTTTCATTATCGCTCAAATCACATCGACATACGTTATCATCACATTAGCGATATTGTTCATAAATGCATAGTTACACTCCAATATGTACCAACATAGGAGTAGACACCAAACATTCTGACCAAGGCTTTGCCAAGGACCATATTTGTTTACCTTAGAGAGAAATTTGATGCAATGCAAATCACCTTCCTCTCTAAGAGGGAGTATTGATTAGATTAGAGCAGTAAGGATTCTGCTTGCCTAGGTGTTAAGGCTAGTAGAGGGACCCACAAGACAACCACCTTAGTAGAATATTAATTTATTTAACTATTTCCTAAAATTGGACTTAGAAAAATTAAAAATTCCTAAGTTAAGTTATGATTTAATCTTATCCCTTCATCACGATTTAATCTCAACCCTTGAGAGTGATGCTAGGGTTGAGGTCGAAATTATAAGAGGAGATAGAGTGAGTGAGTGGCCAGATCGAGGAGCGCAAAGAGTGTGTGATTGACTTAACAAGAGAAGGGTTTTCAACATTTAGCGAGTAGATCAAGGATTGAGAAGCAAAAAGGAAGAGGCCAAATAACCTTAGCATAGATCAAAACTAATGCAACTGTACATCAAGTGACAGTTGCAGGAAGAGATCGACCTGCATAACCATATAGTGCACATTAGTGTGTAGATAAGCAAATCTGCGCAAGCATTGCACAATGGTTGTCTTTATTTTGATGCAGATCAAATTTTGAGTGGAGTATTGTTGGAGAAGGGAAGCATTCCCTTGCTATATACATCTTTGAATTTTTTTATTTTATTTGCTGAGCTAAAACACACACATACACACACACATTGTAGGTTTTCCTAGGAGTTGGGGTTCCCTGGGTAGATCTTGTGTTCTATGTGTTGAATGCGTTTGTCTTCATATTTATTATTGATTTTCCGTTGTTAAGGCTAAGTTAGAAAACTTAGTGTATTTGCAATTTAAGTTTCCAATGTAATAATTGTTTGTATTTTTGGTTTTACACTTAGAAAATTGTGAACCAATTACAAGGTTTTAAGGAAATCTAACAATAAGAACTCAAAACCATAACAATAGAAAACACGGATATAGAGATAAGTTGAAAGCTTGCTAACATCGTTCCGCTTTGCCGAAGCCACTAAATTCTTAGACATTTCGTGCACGGTGGCACCAACAACATGTACCTTCAACCCTAGATAATTTCACAACCTCTCGTGGCATGAAGTCTTTGCGTACAGGTTTTGATTTTAGTCCTAAATCCAACATTCCACACGAGTAGTCGATCCTTCGAGGCGTGATGGTCGAATGAGTTAGCATGTTAGCCTAATGCACTGCCACTGCAATGCTTGGGCAAGTGACCTAGTCCCAAGAAATGGTCAAGGGTCACGCTATGGTTTTGCAAACCTTCCTCTAAGCACAAGCCCAACATTATCAGACAACCGAGACAATAATCCCACCAACAACAGAGAGGAAGGCCATGCACACCATAAATTCTGGTGAGTAAGGTCTTGATTAACAAGACAAACAAGTATAAGGAGGTACCAAGATTGAAGAATAAAAAATCATGTGTTATGCATGGAGTGAGTTGACTTTACCACACCTCTCTTAAATACTATAAAAAGCGACAAAGTAATGAACACCCCACCATTATTACCACCTCACCCCAACCAAAAATAAACAAAATACAATATTTAAAAAAAATATTTACACGAATAAAATTAATATTCACAATAAAATCATCTAATTTATTTATATCAAACATCTATCACACCACAAATCTCTTACTTACACCTCCTTAAAACCACTGGCCTTTTGTTAATACAACCTAGGTTAATACAACCTAATGGAAAAACACAATATAGTTTGATCGAAGAAATCATGAATGGTTGACATAGTCTTTAGATTAAATATTCTATACAAAGAATATTAGCCCAACTTGCACGCCAAAAAATCTAGTCTCGAGTTTATCATTATCATTCAATTTTTAATCTACTATAAAATTGATTGTTCATAGAAATCTATAACACGTCATAGAGATAAAGACATAATCTATTATTACAAAATGACAATATAAGATCCAATCGCATCCAGCTTTCCGACTTTTTCAGAAATGTTAACCATTTAATTAATATATAAGAAAAATAACGTAACTTAACTATCTTGTACAAATATATACATTACATATTCTATTAAAAAGAAATATATATATATATATATAACCATTTCATAAATCTAGCAACTCTACTCATTTTACACAATATGTACTTTACATTAATTAAATCAATTCATAAAGTCCGTACTTTACATTAATTAAATCAATTTATAAACAGACTTTATGGTAATTGTTTACCATTCCTGTAAAAAGGGAATTCCATCATACATAATTAATGAGCCTTAGCACGTGAGATTAATTGTATAGAATTCCTTAATTTTGCTAACTTTTCAGTCATCTCTGAACTGTCATCAGTGGTACAAACTTCGAAGTAATTGTAAAGAACTGGTTGTGAATGATGCTGTTATTATTATTTTTATCTTCGTAACAGAAACTGCGTTGAAAATTGCATTTGCCTTACAATGCACCAATATCCAGGCATCGTTTTAGAATGATTCCAACTGCTACTAGCGATGAATCATAGTTTTACTTGGAACTTCGGTAATGGATCATGTTTCTTATTAAAATTTTTATTTGCTTGCTTGCAACAGACTTGAAGGATATCAGAGGTTTCCAAATCTCCCTGTATATAAAATTTATTAAATCAATTTCTCAAAATTCGACAAAAATCGGTTGAAAAAAAATGTATTTTCAGTAACACATCAAACTCCATGAATCTCCTGCCAAACCTTATGATCAATGCTTCTGTCAAGGGGTCGCCGAAGCACATTTTGGGTTTTTTCGGTTACTCCATCAATTCATTATAGGGGTCAAATTGGGGTTTTTGCTTGCTCCATCAATCCATTCCAGGGTCCCAAACCTAGATTTAGTGAGCCATGGGTACCGAGAGACAGCACAGAAGCTAGAAAGAAAGAAAGGAGTGAGAAAACGTAGGTCCCATACTAGTGGCCACGTTTGCTGACGCTATTCACTATTTAGGTGCTCAGAGAGGACGTCAAAGCCAATGATGATGAATTCCCGATGCCCAATCCGCGGTCACGGGACGCATTCAAACCGTAAGCTGGTGGTCGGCTGAAAGGCAAAAAGGAATAAAACACACCATGAACGTGCACTGCCTAGTTACAGTCTGTGCGTGGAATTATAAACGCAACCACGCTGTATCTTCTGAACTCCTGGCCAATCCGCGTGAAAATCTGGGCATACCCCTATCATAAAACTCTCCAAAATCTCAGAATTCTACGGGCTCCGCAACGATGGACGTCGTAAGGGAGATGAAGCGCAGTGTCAGCAGGCAATTTTCGTTGGATTCGTTGAGAAAGAGCGGGAGGAAGTTCAGCCATGGGAGGCAGAGCTCTTTTGAGCCCAGCCGGTATGTGAAAACATACATGAGATTTAGCTTCGGGAGACAGTCTTCTTTGGATCCCAATAAGAGGAATAATGAAGATATAGACAAATTGAAGATTGACAAATCGTGGGTTCCGGAGCAACTGGATGCTACCATGCAGATGCTGTTTTTGGCCTGCAATGGGGATGTGAAGGGCGTGGAGGATTTGTTGAACGAGGGCAAGGTGGACGTAAACAATGCAGATTTTGATGACAGGACGGCTCTGCATGTGGCTTCCTGCGAAGGACATGTTGAGGTAGTTAAGGTGTTGCTGAGAAGAGGAGCCAATGTCAATGCCCGGGATCGCTGGGGTAGCACGGTGAGCAATTCATTATGCTCATGCCCTTTTTTACTTGTTACAAGTATTTTCGATTTTGATTGGTCTGTCTGGAGCTACCAATCCCAAGTCCTCAACTCAGAATCAATGTGTTACAAATCCATTTTGAAAATAACTGTAGTAATATTTAATATCCCAACTCCTTAACGCAGAATCAACTCAGAATCAATGTGGTACAGAACCATTTTAAAAATAATAGTAATAATATTTGATTAAGGTCACGGCCTAGATTTCAAATTGAGGGATGAGACCTGGGACGAGGGACTCCATGGTGCAGCAATTTGGCTGTTTAGTCTCTGGAGATATACATATCTTACACATACGGATTCGAACCTGTGACCACCAAGGTGGTAATACATATTCTAATTGTTAAGGAAAGAGAATTGATTTTTGCACCTCTCCAAGGGCAATGGCTCTACTACATCATGGGAAAAAAAATTCCCATGATATTCATTGTTCTCGCGCCTGCTTTAATTCTCCCTTTTTGATTATTTGTTCAAAAAGTCGAGGGTTTTGAAGGATTGAAATGCTTGTTCTCCTGCCCAATGTTGGTTCCCTTCACATTTTCTGGCTTGAAAAGATGAAGATAGAAGGGTTCTATCCATCATAATCACATCCCTGTAATCCTCACTGTAATTGCTTTTTTATCAGTAAGTGGATATGTTTGCTCGTTGGAATCGGAGAGCAAACTCTGCAGTTAACTTGGCACTACGCACCACAGATTGACCAGTGAACTTGAATATTGGATCAGCATCAACCCTCTGTGAATCTTATTCAAGTAATCATTCTCCCCAGAGCTTTTGCCAGGTTGATTTATGTATATGTGGAATTCAGGAAATTGCATTGTAATTGGATTCTTACGCAGCGCAATTTATGTGACTCATCTCTGATCAGGATCTAGAAGAACACACCAGATAACAATCACTTGACATGAGTTTTGGGTGGGCTAAGTTGTATTTTTTTTTTTTGATTTATAATTTATTTTGGATTTGTTTATGTGCACACATGATAAGTCAGGCAACTTTGCTTTCTTGAATTTATCGATCTGAGGTACCGTGGACTTCTTTGGCACTGGAGCTAATGCAGTTGGGCAAACGTTACAGAAACGATCACATACCCACCTCAATCAAAAGATCAAACAAATTTTGTCCTTTATCAAGACTAACATTCTATGAAATTGTCTCATGTGATGGGCTACATCGGGACCTTATTTAGTGAGTGCGCGATGCTTTGTGTATTGTTTAAAAACTGCATTGATTCCAGTGCCAAAGAAATCCATAGACTGCTACCTGCCGATGAGTTAGGAATTTTTTAGAATCAGCTCAATTTATGATCGGTGCCTGGCACTATGTACCTGCTGATGAGTTAATTTATGATCAACACCTGGCAATATGTACTGCAACAAGCTGCTAACCAGAAAGCAGACCAGATCTGTTATTATCATGGTGATTTTGTCTGTAGATCTATTCTTATTATACTCTGGAACATAACCTATTCTAAGAAGAGCATAGAAGAGTAGCGGGAAAATGTTTTTTGAATTTTAAAAAGGATCATGGAAATTGAGTTAGAGGATACATCTACAGTACGGTTTAATTAGGTATTCTATACCATAGTTAAGATGGGTTTATTATTAATGGCACTTCGAGTTGATTATTTGATCTAGATTATGAGTAAGACAGGTTTAGTTATTATATATGGCACCTTTTGGATGAAATCACCTAAAAGGGGTATTAATTGTCATTTTAGTTCTGGTTTGCATATCACATTGTAGGCTTATCAACTCGTTTGAAGAGACTATACTTATGCTTAAATAGAAAGTCAGTTGACTACAGTATGTAGTTTCTAAATATGATAGTTGTCATGCATTTCTGGTTGCATAATCCTGAGGTCTCAAAGTTCAAACCCATGTGGTAGCCTTCTCTATTTGCCCATGCTCTAATGGTCCGAGGAATGTGGACAAGCCTCATGGAATTTTCTTGAAAGGGGTTAGGGCTTGACTGATTTGGGGTCCAGGGAATACTAATAAAAGATACATGCATCTAGGTGGGGGTATCTTTGAGTGGTGAAATGACTCTACTGTAACTTGTGTGCTTTGAGGATGATGCACCCTTGTAGGCCCATATAAGCTACGTTGGGGCCTTTTTCAATTCATCAATGGGTATATTAAGGGATTCTATTAGTGATTATGTTCAATTAGTTATTGTTAACATCCCATCAGTGTATTAGAGGATGTTCACCTTCCTCAATGTGTATATTAAGGGATTCTATTAGTGATTATGTTCAATTAGTTACTGTTAACATCCCATCAGTGTTTAGCAGATGTTCACCTTCCTCTTCTCCTATGTCCAGGATAGGTCTCATACCCAAATGAGGCTTACAAGAAAATGTCACCAGCCTGTGAGAAATAATGCACTTATAGGCTCTTTAAATTAACCTCTATAATTCATTCAAACCCTTAGATTCCATTGGTATAGTTTTTAGTAACATTTAATTTTGTTATGTCTAATTGAATGCATGCATGTATGGTGTTTTGCGCATAAATGTAGTGCGATCCTTGTTTTTCTTAGGCTTTGACCTTTTAAATATGACAAAGCTACAATGTTGTGTTAAGATAACTTATGAAGTTTGTTAAATCTTGGAATCAACTTTAATTATGGCTTCGAGAATTGTTATTTTTTTCCTCTATGAGCTTAAAACCATAATAGGGGTCTTTTATTTTTTATTTTTTGCATGATTATAATTTATGAGTACCAAAAAGGTGGGATTATACATGACATCTCTTTAGGTAAGGTTGGGCATAACAATTTACATTTTCATTAAATTTAAGATTGTATTCTTCATAATACATGTTCATATGAGAGCCAGTGCCTTACAAGTCGTTTGAGAGGAGATATGACATGATACCTTCAAAGAAAAAAATAACTATAGAAGTAAAATTTAAGCAGAAAACTTGATCCTTCGTCATTGAAAAATTCACATGCCTTCATAATCATACAAGTTCGTAATAATCGTTGGCTTTTTGAATGGTCCTTGTTGTCAAGTCTTGAATCAGGGTTTGTCCAAAAAAGGATGTGCGACAAATGGTTGTGCTTGCGATCATAACCAGATTAGAAAGGGGATCAATCATGTGTGTGGGTGCTAGGGTTCATGAGGATCTGTAATGTTCCTAATTAGGAAAAACAGTGATATACAAAGCAAAATAATACATGCAAGCACAAAATTCAGACAAATCAGTAAACACCCATGAGACCACCAAAAATGCCATCCAACTGAGACATTTTATTAAATGTATGGAGCAAGAGTACAATGGAAGGAATGCACCTAGGCTTGCCTCAAAGGCAAGCTTTACAAGACACAGGTGAGAAAGCACAATGCTAAGATGAGAGAGTGAGCTGCTCCAAATATGCCCTGCGCTGCCCCAGAAAATTGCATTGTCTGCTAGAAAGATACTGCTGAAAGACCCACCTCCACTGACCAAAAAATTCTGCAAAATTAGCCCCAAGCTCCTCTCAAATAACCCACCAAAACCCAGAAAGGGTTTGGTCTGGTTCTGACCTCCGAAAATTGGCCCCAATTACCATGTCGTCCTCAACTGTTTGGGAAATACGGCCTGTCTGCAATTCCCCTGAAAAAGCCCTCCAATCACTGCCAAAATGTTGAGTTTCACAACCCCAAAGATCCCTTTAAGTTCCCCGGCAAAATCCAACTCCCAAACCTTTTCCCTAATCTCCTACGTGTGCCCAAGAAATGGCTCCTGGTGAGTGGACTTCACTCTGCCTTCAAACAACAATCTTCTGGCACCAAACTCCCCCACTAGCTCAGTTTTCCCCTGGAGCAACTATGTAAAATATCTCCTGGCAAACACCTCTCGGAAGATAGCTGAAATGGGCAGTACATGGTCCTCTACTGCGTCCTCTTGGAGTATGCACTGGCTGAGAGAAGGTTGTACGATGTGCTCTGAAACTCCTCCAATCTCCCCTCCAAATTGGTACAATCTTACCTCCCTAGGGTGGCACTCGTAGTCCACCGAAAGAAGGGTGAGCTATCCCCTTGGAAAGCTCTGCGCTAAACAACACTATGACCTGGCTAAGCAGCTCGAGCAACAAGAGAAATGTGTAATTGACAAAGAGCCCCTAAAAGTTGCTAAGGTCCTTCTATTTATAAATTTGAGCTGCCTTCCCATGTGGGCCCATCCATCAAGCATTTCGACCCCCTTGGCAAATTGAATTCCCTTCTAAGGAAATGCGTATTTCTAGTGGGTGTGGCCCCCACGTCCCACCAGCAAAAAGATTTTCGGCCTCCCTTTTCCTAAGTCTTAGCCCAAAATTTTGTGGGTCCCATAGTAAACAAAATTGCCAAAATTGTGATAATAAACTCAAGGAAATTATTCTAGGAAGGGACATTACAGTCCTCCCCTCCCAAATGTTGCTTGTCCCTAAGCAACTGCAGTGATGGATGCTCAAGTATGTGCTCACCCTCCCAAGTGGCATCCTCATCCGGTAAGTTTCTCCAGCGTACTAAGTATTTTCTGATGGTTCTGCTCCTCAACTTTCTTTCTCTAGTCTCCAAAATGGCTTTCGGATCTAAAACCAGATGCCCCTCATCATCTAGTGGAGGTAACTCTATAGTTGTTGTCACCTGCTGTCCCAACACCTTTTTGCAGCATGAGACATGAAAGACATGATGGATCTTGCTCCCTGGTGGAAATGCCAACTCATAGGCCACCTCTTCAACTCTCTTGATCACCTGGTACGACCCATAGAAACGGGTTGTAGCTTCTCGGCCCTCTTCTGTTTTATTGTGGACTGACGATGTGGCTGTAGCCGCAGGAAAACTAAGTCTCCCTTCTCAAACTGCCTCTCAATCTTGTGCTTGTCTGCGTACACTTTCTGTTGGTTTTGGGCCATCAGTAAGTTATCCTCGAGAACCTTGAGGATATCTTGGTTGTCTCGGATCCAATCTTTTTGGCCTTTGGGGCCGGAATGTCTCCAAAAACAATGTTAGAAAAATATGAAGCATCATAACCATACAAGGCTCGAAAAGGTGACATACTAATGGACATGTGGTGGGTGGTGTTGTAGCAGTGCTTGCCCAAATGCAACCACCGAATCCATGCCCTTTGCTGATTGGTCACATAGTTCCGTAGATAGCCCTCCAACCATTTGTTGACCCTCTCGGTTTGACTGTCTGTCTGTCGGTGGTAGATAGTGTTGGGGGTGAGCTTAGTGCCCACTAACCTAAAAAGCTCCTGCTAGAATGCCCCCATGAATCGATTGTCGCTGTCATTGAATATGGTCTTGGGAAGACCATGCAAGCGAAAGACCTCCTGGAAAAACAACTCTGCTACATGTGACGCAGAATACTGGGCTGGAATCACGCTGGAATGGCAAAGAAATGTGCATATTTGGTCAACCAATCCACTGCCACATAGATACAATCTCTGCCTTGCACCATAGGGAGCCCCGTGATAACATCCATGGAGATACTTTCACATTTCCCCTTAGGGATGGGAAGTGGCTGCAACAACCTGGCTGTATGGGTCAACTCCCCCTTGTTCCTCTGACAAGGCTCACACTCCTGCACATATCTCAACACATCTCCCTTGGGGCCTTTCCTTCTAAAGCACTATATGACCATCATGTATGTCTTTCGGAACCCCTGGTGCTCCGACAATGGAGAGTCATGAGATGCATGGAGAATCCTCTCCCTCAACTGTGAACCTGACACCAAGAATATGCGTCCTTTGTAGTATATGACGTCAGCCATCACCCTGTAATGCTCATCAGTGTGTGTACCCTCCAAAATCTCACATGCTCGCCAATCTTTGGAGTACTCCACCAACAACTGTGCCTTCCAATCATGGAAAATGCTCATGAGTGAAAGTGTCATTGGTCTCCTGGATAATGCATCTGCTACCACATTGTGTTTTCCCTTGACATTCTCAATATCAAAATCATAGGCCTGGACTTTGCTAACCTACCTCTGCTGCTTGTCATTGAGGCTCTGTTGCCCCATAAAATGGCGAAGATTATTGTGATTAGTCTTCACTCGGAATCTGTTGCCCACCAGATACTGCCGGAATTTGGCCAATGCATGCATAATGGCCAACGTCTCCTTGTCGTAAATAGAATATGACCTCTCATGTGGAAGGAGCTTCCGACTCTCAAAAGCGATGGGGTGACCATCCTGAGATAATACTGTGCCAACTCCCTCACCTAATGCATCGCACTCCAAGGTGAAAGGCTGAGTGAAATCTGGGAGTGCTAAAATTGGACAGCTGCTCATCACCTCCTTGAGGCGCTCAAACGCTGATTGCGCTCTATCTGTCCATGCGAAAGCCCCCTTCTTGGTTAGATATGTGAGGGGAGCTGCCAACTGTGAGAATCCCTTCATGAACTTCCTGTAATAGGTGCATATGCCCACAAAACCCCTCAACTCGGTCACATTCCGGGGCACTGGCCAATCCCGGATGGCCCTAATCTTCTCCTCATGCACCCTTACTCCATGCTCCCTAATAATATGCCCCAAATAGAGCATCTTTGTTAACCAGAACTCGCACTTGGTCAGTTTGGCGTAGAATTGTTGCTCCTCTAAAATGCGTAACACCACCTCCAAGTGCTGTAGGTGCTCCTTCTAGGTCTCGCTATAAATCAGGATGTCGTCGAAGAATACCAACACAAACTTCCACAACTGCAAGCGGAACACATGGTTCATGCATGACTGGAAGGTGGCAGGTGCGTTGGTCAACTCGAAGGGCAAAACCAAGAACTTAAAATGCCCATAGTGGCATTTGAAGGCCGTCTTGGGGATGTCCTAATCCCTCCCTCTGATCTGGTGGTACCCCATGTGAAGTCTATCTTAGAGAAGTACTTGGATCCTCTAAGCTCATCCATTCAACTCATCAATGCATGGAATGGGTTAGCAGTTCTTCAGGGTCTTCTTGTTGAGCGTTCGATAATCTATGCACATGCATAATGTCCCATCCTTCTTCTTCACCAGAACAACTGGTGAGGCGAAGGGACTAGAGCTCGGCCTAACGTGCCCAAGTGCCAACAACTCCTTAATGGCACGCTCAATCTCATCCTTGTAGGCCTTGGGATGTCTATAAGGAGTTGTGATAACTACTTGTACCCCCAACTCTAGCTCAATCTTGTGCTCAAATCCTCTGTCAAGGGGTTGCCCTGGTGGTATGTCCCCAAACACTATTGGGTACCTATCCAAGATGGCCTGTATATCGGGGTGTGGTAGCTTGGGCTGTCCCCCAACCTCTGAAACCCTCAACTCCATCGCCCATGCTATACCCCCATGCCTCAAGTCATCCTCCATTTTGTGCGCTGAAACTGTCTGTGGAGGATATGAATGCATACCTCGAAGAGCCACCAACTTGCCATCCGGCCTGATGAACTCCATCTCCAACTTCCTCCAATCTGTAGTGACCCGCCCAAGGGAGTAGAGCCACTGGACACTCGTCACCACATTGGTGTCCGACGCATCCACAACAAAAATTGATTTATCACCGAGTAGTTCACTATGGTCATTGTCAAAGCACGGACTTATCAAGTACATTGCATAGTCCTATCCCCTGACACCAAAATTGAAAACCCCTCGAACTCCTCTCTAGTGATTACCTCGCCTTTGAACCATCTGTACATCAATGAAATTGTGGGTGGCCCCACTATCTACCAAATCTAAGACACGCTGCCCTTGCACCGTGCTTTTGATCCTTAGGGTAAAAAATCTGGGAACCCCACGCAAAGAAGCAAGGACTCCCGCAGATGGTGTGAAAGGTGCTCCACCAGGTGGTGGTCCCCTCTCTGCACGAGTCTCGCTATCACCCCTGCATATCTCCAACTCCACGTCATCCTCGTGGTCGCTATCAGAGAATCCCTTAATGTAATGGGCCTTGCCCGCTGTGCATCTATGGCCTGGTGCCCAAGGCTCCTGACAAGTGAAGCATAGCTTCCTCCTCTGGAGGTCTCTCTTGGTCTCCTCATCTAACTGCCCATGCCCTGGGTTGCTCGCTGTGGTGGGGGCCTCGTGTCATGCCCCTTCTGTGGGTAGGGAGCCCGTGATGGTATGGGTGCTCGAGTCTTGGGGATTGCCCCTTGCAAATCCCTGGCACAAGTCACAACCTCCTGCAAAGTAGTGGGTCTGCAGGATTTCACCAATCCACGCAATGGCTCAAGCAAGCCCTCTACAAATGTGTACACCCTCCTGACATCGGACAAATATAGCACCATGAATGAGACCCTCAAAAACTTTGATATATACTGCTTTAGATGGCCAATCTGCATACTCTGGGTTAGCTCTCTGAAATGAGCCTTTGGGTCCCTCCTATCGAAACACTTCACCACTCTCCATGTAAAGTCCTCATAAGAGGTCACGCTGGCATGCCCTGGTGTGGTCAAGCCATGAAACCACCAGTCGTGTGCCTCTCCCTCCAAGTGCAAGATAGCCATTTTGATGGCTTCCACCTCTGTTATCCGATTAAGCCGGAAATAGGTATCCAGCTTCTCCACCCAAGCCCGAGCTGTAATCTTTCTTTATGAGAGAATGTCCAAATCAACCAATTTGCACATCAGAGAATTATAGTCAAAAGGTCAACCATTGACCACATTAAATGCCAAGTTCAATTAAGTCAAAGGAGAGATAAAGAGTCAACATTCTGCTCACTGGTCAAGTTTGGTCAAGGGGTCGAATTTCGGCCTGCAACTCTTGGTCAAAGGGTCGAAATTCAATCTTGTAATTCCACATAAGAAACTCGGTCAACAAATGGCCAATAATTCTAGAATAATTTAACCTCTAACCTTTGTCAAGAATTTGGTCAAACAACAACAAAAAGATCAAGTCAATTTGGTCAATGCAGAGAACAGAGAAGTCAACTTGTTGGTCAAACAAATCTTCTTCTTTTTTGCACGTGTGAGCAAATTCTCCTTGTGGGACAGGTCCAAATTGTTGTGTGTGTGATGATCAAATGAGTGAGTCGAATTGCCAATATATAGTTGTCCAAACAAGTGGGTTTTAACCTTGGGTCAAACCCCTTCAAGAGGTGGGGCCGACTTGGACAACTAGAAATCAATTTAATTCTCGTTTGATTTAGACAATGAAAATACCAACCGCGGCTACAATTTTCCAACACTCCCTCTTAGCTAGGAAGGTACTTTTCATTCTCTTTATTAGATGTTCAAATCTCATTATAAGGAAAGGTTGATAGCATCAAGCTCATCCCACGAGCCAAAACCCATGGCATCAGGGTTAGAATCCAACTGACCATGGGCTCAATCAATATTTTTCATGAGTGTTAGATCTAAGACTTTTGTGATCCATAATGTAGAAGAAAGTCTTTCAGATTAATCACATTGTTAGGATTTTGGTCGACGTTTCGAACCAACTAATGTGTTTCATCCCCAGGACTAGGTGAGAAATCCATCGACCAGAAGGAATAAATAGTAAGGATGTAACATTGCCCAGAGTTAGCCGTTAAAAACTAGTTGTTGGTGAATTGGTTAATAGGTAAAGAAAATAATTATTAAGGAGTTAGTGGTAAGGAGAAACTATTTGTTAAGGAATAAATAAAAATAAAATATCGAGTTTTAATATTATTGAATTAATGTAAATTAGTTATTTAATAATAATTATATCATTTTATTTGTTATAGGTTGACTAATTAGAAAACTAGTCGTTATGAATTAAAAATTATTAAAATCAAGTTTATAATATTTTAGAAAGGGATGATTAAGTTCTTCAAAGAGGAAGCCATGAAAAATAAATCGAATTAGAGTTAAAGGATAGCAAGAAGAAATATAATATAGAAATTTTATATTGTTATACACAAAAAAATAAAAAAATCTAATAAATAAATACATGAATAATTAAATGATAATAATAATAATAATTAATAAATAAAAATCGAAATAGGGGATCAAGGTAGGAAAAAAAATCCCATCTTCTTGAAGTGTTTAGAAATAATGGGTATAGCAGATCTCAAAGCCTCAAGGCCTTTCACAGAGCTTGCAAAGAGTCTAGAGTTAAGCCTGCTCGTGATGATCCTATCTCTAAGGTTCATCTCCCGTATATCCAAGGAACCACAGATAGGATTGCCCATATCCTCAAGAAGATTAATATCGCTTCTTTGTTCAAACCTCTCAAGACCATTAAGAACTCTCTTAGATCTGTTAAAGACCCTATTGATCCTAAGGACTTGAAAGGGGTCTACCTTGTTCCCTGCTCCTGTGGTATTCCCTACATTGGAGAAACAGGTAGATCTATTAAGCAGAGAATCAATGAGCATGCTGCAGACATTAGACACAACTGCTCCCGCTCATCAGCCTTAGCCGAGCATGCAGAAAAATCAAAACACCATGTCTGCATTGAAGAATCCAAAGTCATCGCTAAGGTAGATCACTTCCACCACAGGAAGCTTAGGGAGGCAATTGAGATCGAGAGGCATGCCAATAATCTCAATAGGGATGATGGTTGGAAATTGAGTAAGAGTTGGATTCCAGCTCTCTCATCGTAACTCATCATTCTTTTCTTCTCCCCTGTCCTCCTCCTTTTCTTTTTGCCTTGATCCCTTATTTTTATTGATATATTTATTTTATTTATATATATATAGAGAGAGAGAGAGATATTTTTTATTGCCCTGATCCCCTATTTTCATTTTTATTGATTTATTTATTTATTTTTTCCTGCCTTTATCCCCTATTTTGATTTTGATTTATTAATTATTATTATTATTATCATTTAATTATTCATGTATTTATTTATTTATTAATTTTTTTTTTTGTTTTTGTCTATAACAATATAAAATTTCTAGTATTATATTTCTTCTTGCTATCCTTTAACTCTAATTCGATTTATTTTTCATGGCTTCCTCTTTGATGAACTTAATCATCCCTTTCTAAAATATCATAAACTTGATTTTAATAATTTTTAATTCATAACGGCTAGTTTTCTAATTAGTCAACCTATAACAAATAAAATGATATAATTTATTATTAAATAACTAATTTACATTAATTCGATAATATTAAAACTCAATATTTTATTTTTATTTATTTTTTAACAACTAGTTTCTCCTTACCACTAACTTCCTAATAATTAATTTCTTTACCTATTAACCAATTCACCAACAACTAGTTTTTAACGACTAACTCTGGGCAATGTTGCATCCTTACTATTTATTCCTTCTGATCGATGGATTTCTCACCTAGTCCTGAGGATGAACCACATTAGTTGGTTCGAAACGTCGACCAAAATCCTAGCAATGTGGTTAATCCGAAAAACTTTCTTCTATATTGTTCATGAGGCCAAACTCTCCAACCATATGAAATGGTTTTCTCAGTCAAGCCAAATGACCCAAGAGGGTAATCAAAGTCAATCTCTCCCACCATAACAATGGTCCAATGGTCAAACCCAATGACCTAAGAGAGTACAAAGGGCCCATCTCTCCAACCATAAACAAAGGTCTCTTGGTCCATGACTTGAGGGAGGAATCCATTTCTCGATATCAAACTCCCTGACTATATAGTCTCTCAATCAAACACAATGACTTAAGGGAGAGAACTCAAAATCAATGTCCCCAACCAAACCCACTAGTCTCTCGGTCAAACACAATGACCTAAGGGATCACTCCAGGCCTTAGAACCAACCTCCCCAACCATAATGGTTTCTTAGTCAAACTCAATGACCCAAGGGAGTAACCAAAACAATCTTCCCAACCATAAACCATGGTTTCTTAGCCAAGCCCAAGGAAGATTCATGATGCTATATAATCAATGCTGTCTCTCTCCAAGAGAAATTCTCAACCACTCTAAAATTCTCACAGAAGCAAGCAAACTTCATCTTGGACAGTGGCTTTATCAACAACTTGCTTATCAATAGAAATGTATTCGAACCTCACAACTCTTCTTTGGACAACATCGCATATATATTGACACTTGATCTCAATGTGCTTCAACCTGTCATGAAAAAGCAAATTCTTAGAAAGCTTCACACAACTTTGATTGTCACATTATATCACGGTCAATTCCAGTGCCTAATAAAACAAACCAACAAACAACTTTCGAAGCCAAACTGCTTCACAATAGGCTGAACAATTAGTTGTATACTCAGCTTCAACCATGCTATGCGCAACGCAGGTCTGTATCATACTCATCCATGATATTCAGGCTAAAACAACATCTAGAAGTGCTCTTCTTGTCTTTAGAACATCCAAAACAATCAAAATCTCTAAATCCATGTAGCAGATATTTCAATGAGCCAATTAGTAGGATCAACCAAGTCAGAATCAGAGTCTCACAACTTCTTCAAATTTGTCATCACGGGAGTGTCTAGGGACTCATAGTCCATCATGCCAAATTTTAGAAGGATCTCAACAAGGATTTCAACGATCTTTTGTCACACTTCTAATCCAATGCATTAAACCTAGATCCTTCATTTAAAAAAATCAGCTCCCTCTTACACTAGACAAACAGGTCCTCAACCCTTGTTAGAAACATATCATCAAAATATGGTAGAAGGGCTCATCTTCAACAACTTTGTAGTATATATTACGATCAACATCGCTCTTCAATTCAAGCTCGAGGTGCCTAACTTCATAGTCTTCTCCCTCTTACTAAGGTAATCCTTCGCTTTGTACTTCTAGCAATCTTCATCTTGGAAGTCACAATTGACTTTTTGTTTGACATAGATCAAAACAAGCTTCAATATGGCTGATTTGTTTGCTCCCTTTGAGTCCAGAGCTCATCCAATACAATATCTCTCAACATGAGTCTTCTTGTCACAAGCTTTACTTTGTTCTTCCAATATTTTCATCTATTGCCACAACCTTGGAAGCCTTCATTATGTACCTGCAATCCTCATTAGGAAGCCATGGAAGAAAAAATACAACCAAGCAAGATATGCAAAGACAAGAGACTAATAGTAAAAATAACAATAATAGTAATAATCAAGGAGAGATATAAAATACTTATCTTTTGAGAACATGTCGGCTCCCTCTTGATCTTAGCCTTCTTGCATCCAACTTGCAAATCAACCTTGTCCACATCATCATCATGATGTCATTCCTTCCTTGCAGGAGCTAGGGTTTCTTCTTTCAATAGAAGCAATCAATCCTAGGGTTTTTTCCATAAACCCTAGGGCTTTCTTATCCAAGCCTTGTTGCTTGCTAGGGTTTACAAACCCTAGATCTTCAATTATTAGAATTAATGATGATCCTGATCTAATCAAATCAAGAAACCCTTATTTCACAAAATCATTGTAACAACAACAACATTTGCTTCTTAAAGACTTGCAATAAATTTCATCATCCAGGTCTTAGCCTTATACTCAAACATTCATGCAAACACTTAATATGTCTTTAGTCATTTATGACTTTATCAAGAGAGGCTTTGGTCTTCAAGGCTTGAAGAGGGACTTAGACAAGTGACATCTTTAGATTTAGCAGGCTTTTCAAAGAAGGTAAATAAGATGACCTTGCTTTCAATGATATATCACGATCTTAAAGGACAACTCAACATCTTCCAACCCTTATTCAATACTTGAGACTTCAAAGTAATGTCCTTCCTTTATACAACCTTTCAAGACATGCATAAGAGTAACACGATTCTTTTCATTTTAGCAATCATGTATTCTAGTTTAAGCATAATCTAGTCCCTCAATCAAGTAGACTCTGCTCCAACAAGTTCTGCACTTCAACCTTGAAAAGGCACTTGGCCTCCTTTTTCGTTATAGTCTTGTCCTAACTTGTTTTAGCAAGGTATATGCAATAACGCAAGGCATTTTGCAATCTTTGTAACTTCAGCAGAATGTTCAATGCTGTGTAACTTTGACCAACCATTTGATCTGAGATGGTTACACATCTTCCTATGGAGTAATACAAGACATAGCAGACTTTGCATCTTCAACACTTTATACACAGGCTTATTTAAATCAGCCCATATCATCATACCGCTCGTCATTAGATGTATGCACAACTGCCCTTGGTTTGTCATAATACTAGGTCTTCTTTCCTCCTTTCAAGTTTGAGTGGCCATGGATTATAAAATAGATATCATTCTTCAAATGCTCTATCAAGAACCATATGCAGTACAAGGTTCATGACATATCTTGGAAGAGCATAGATATATCATACTTCATCCTTTTGATGTGAAGGTTACATGTTTCCCTTATATGGCGGTGCCACAGACACAAGCGTTTCACTCATCTGAGAGAAACATCCTATGCAACTCCAACATCAGATTGTGGAGAGATTGAAGAGAAATGAAGCTAGTTGCAAAATGTGTGATAGCAGGATGGACCAACTCCTTGCCCACTGTGAACTGTCTCATGAGTGTTAGAACAAATGTATGATTGTAAATATATTTTGTAACAGTCCTAGCCGACTCAACAATTTCTTTGATCCAAGGAACTTTTCCCATGTCCTATAGCATCAAATCAATGCAATGGGCGGCACAAGGAGTCCAATATAAGCTTCGATACCTCTCCATGAGCAACTTGCTGACGACAACATAGTTAGCGACATTGTCTGTAATGACTTGGACAACATACTGCGAACCCATCTCCCAGATGAAGTTATCCAATACCTCACATAATGATGGTGCATCTTTAACATATGCAAATGCATCAATAGATTTTATAAACATTGTCCCCCTGGGACAATTAACCAAGAAATTCAGAATGGACTTGCCCTTCCTATCTGTCCAACCATCTGACGTAATGGTGCATCCGTGATCTCCCATGATTCTTTTAACTCAACAAATCTCCTTGTGCAATTAGCCTTTTCCCCTTGAAGGTGATGCAACAATGGCAACAACTTCAAACATGGAATGGTAGAATGGGTTGTTCTTAGAAATGTTGAATGGTATGTCACTCCATAGAAAGCATATCACCATAATTTTGTCAGCTTCTTCCTTCTCCTTCGATTTCACCATTGATTGAATAGAAGGTTGCCCCCTAAGCACGGATCTTGGCATAAAGAAAGGTCAGGATGTTGGATGCTGAGGGGCTAGGAATTGCAAAATGCGAGCTCGAGGATTAGATTTTCCCCACTCTTGAGATTATTGTGGAAATACTCACAAGCTCAAGCCTCACTTCTTCCTTTTGATCTCTCTTCTTATCCATTTGAAAAATGGCTTGGTTTGCAATATGGATAATTTCTGGATTATATGTTTAGAAAAGATCCACTTTATTCCTTGGTATTATGTAATATCCCCAATTTTTAATCTTCATGTGAGGAGGTCAGTGAAGATCCTTGGGATGGTGCTAAGCATAGCGCAATTTTGAAATTCAGGTATGGGAGGCATAAGGACTTAGGAGAAATTTCAGCCTTGGTGGATTGTGGGGGCCACGAAAATAAGGCAATTCGACCCTTGGGGATAATTCGCACTTGTGAAGGAAGAGAGAGAAAGAAAGGGGGTGCAAGTTAGTGGAAAATGGGGTTCACCAAGAGAGTGAGGACCAACTTCTCTAAATAAGACAATGAGGCCTCCATTTGGTATCTTTTGACAATCTAACTTTGAACACAAGTTTCCTTGAGTTGTTTGGCCAAGTAAACTAGTGCTGTTTAGCACAAGGAATTCCCAAGCGAGAATTCCACCTCTACCTTCGGTGAACTTCGAGTGTCACCCTAGGAGAGTATTTTAGAACTTAGTGGGGAGAGTTTTGCTGGAGTTCATGGGACACATCAGCGCTTGCTTTAGCTATTTCGAACTTCCAGGAGGACGCATGGGCATAAATCGTACCATTGAGCTGAGGGAGTTTCAAGAGGAATCCAGGCTAGCGAATTTAGGAGAAATTTCATTGAGGGTGGACCAACATTTGGGGAGAATTTTGGGGCTGAAAGTTACTGCTCCTGAGAGAGCCAAACTTTCCATTTGAGGGCCCGAGCAGAAGTGTTACTGGGCCGAATTTGTGGGGTTGGATTCATCTTATTGGTGTTGGGTTTTGGAAGGAATTTCACTCACATCTTCTGAGGAAAATTTTTCGGGCAATCCTATAGTTAATTGAGAAGGAATTTATGACATATTCAACAGTTTGAATCGTGAGGGACATAGACACTGTCAAGGAGGGCGTAGCACCAAATTTGGGTAATTTCGGGAGGTTGAAATTAGCCCAAATTACTTTTGGGTTTTGCTGGACTAGCTTCAAGGAGTCTGCTCCTAATTTTGCAAGATTTTTGGAGGATTTTTGGTGTGCCAAACCAAAAGAATTATTTGGCAGCCAGTGGGGAGGAGTGAGCTCAAATTTTGGGTTCGGGGTGGTCGGTAAAATTAGGCCAGATCATTTCTGGGTCTTTCTGGGTTTATTGAGGAGAGGCCAAGATCAATTTGGCGGAATTTCTTGAGCAGTCTAGAAGGCTCAAACAGGTGTCCCTTTCCAGCTAGCAGTGCAAATTTTCAAGGTAGTGCAAAGCCTAGAGGAGCAACTACTTCCCATCATCCGGGCACCTTGTTTTCTCACTTGGGATTTGTCTAGCTTGCATTTGGCAAGCCCAGGTGCACTTGTTCTTGCCAATTGTACTCCTACCATGATAGATAATAAAATGGCTCAGTCTCTTTGGAGTAAATTGTGATGCGCTAATATTTCTGCGGTGTTTTTGATTTTTGGTTGCATGTAAGAATTTTTTGGCTATTATCACTTAATATTTCCATTAGGAATATTACAATGGTATCAGAGCCATGATCTTGGCCAACTGTGGGGTAGCCAACAAGATCATGGAAGATTTGGGCATGTTTGCACTGTGACGAGTGAAACTGTAGATAGACCCATGGCTTAGGGGAGATTCAGTATGCAGGAATTCTAGGGTGGAATCTGCTGGAACGATGAGAAGTTGGCCCATTTAAGGAGGGTGACAAACCAGATCCATCCTCATCCTTACAGTAGAGACACTAGAGGTATGTAGGTCGTGGGGGCGCAACCATCTACACCATGTGGGGAAAATTGACAACATCAGGGGCAGTTAGAGGGTGAGACCAGGAGGCGCTTTTGCTGGGGGAGACATGGCTTTAGATATTAGGAGCCCGAGGAGGAGGTTGAGCATGACATTGAGAGCGCACATGATGGTGAGGAGCACATTGAAATACCATGTGTGGTGCAAGAGTCACCATTATTAACCACCTCTTTGGTATCCCAGTTGACACCTTGGTTGAGAGGATAGAGCCTACACCCACAGAGCCATCTATTGAGGAGGTGCCATCCATGGATGAGATGCCGATAGTTGCTGAGGTATCTAGAGTTGTGACCGAGTCTGCAGGTGATAGATGCCCTTGACAATGTCATCAGTTCCGGGTCGGCCTTCTAGCATTGAGAGAGAAGGCCACGACAGTACGAGAGGCCATTTTGCAGCAAAACGAGGGGCTGGAGGGCATGAGAGCGGTTTGTGCTGAGTCAACAACCAAACTGACTTGCGTTGGGGAATGGTTGGATTCCATAATGGTCCAGCTAGAGTGCACATTAGAGCATCAGAGCAGCCCTGTTCAGGCATACATAGATGGGCTTGGTAGCATGAGTAGGTTGCCTCTGCACATTGGAGAGGGAGAAGCAGAGTCACCTCGACATATTTTATGTGTTGACCAGGATGATGAGATGAGGCGACATGAGTTGCACAGGGTGCAACATTCGCAGGATGGGGGGCCAGTTTCATGTACGGGAGTTCAATTCAAGCCCTCGATCCTTCCCTTGGGGTTGGATGGCCAAAGGTATTGAGTTGGTACCTGATGGGGCTAGCTAGGTTTTTCGATACACCCATGGTTGGGAGCATAGTTCAGTCGGGGCTGTGGGTTACTAGAGGGGCTCGAGGGCCAAACTATTTTTGGGATCTAGGTGGGACTCCCCATCACATCATGGAGTCAGTCGAAGATGGTAGTAGCTGTGCGTTGGATCCGGGGATTGAGTACACACATACCCACAAATTTCCATCAGAGTTTCGAGCAGCACTAGTGGCTGATTGCACTGACAGGGGAGTAGGTAGACTCCGTGAGTTGTTCTGGCATGGAGTCACAGGATGATCATCATGCTCTAGAAGGGGCTGATTGGAGGAGGTGGCATCGGGCCACCAGACAAAGCATTGTACGGGGATGAGGATTTTTCGTAGATATGTGGGGTGCAGAGGACACTAGGTAGCAACACCTTAGTGAGACCGCCACTGGCACGTAGGGAGGTTTTCTAGTCAAATCTCTCCGAGGTGATCAGGAGGGGAGGTCCACCTCTCCGAGGTCATGGAGGTGTGATAGTAGAGATGGCGATCTTGATAGGGTACAAGTTGTTGCACACTGACTCGGCCTTTGGCTGTGGCATTCTTTGGTGTATAGAGATATGTAGCGATGAGCGCCTCTTGACTATATCAATAGGGATTTGCATACAGTGATAGGGGAGCTGGTTGTTGTCCCTTGATGCCCTCGTCATGAGCAGTAGGGCACAAGAGACTCACTTGAGGCGGATGGATGTGACCCAGAGTATCGTGGACAACAGAGGAGTTTTCCCGTTGGGGCAGACAAACTAGAGCGTGTTGGCATGTGGAGGCACAGGGATGACATGGTCTATTGCAGAGGTAGCACATACTTTGCCAACGAGTCCTCACTTGAGGGTATGATTATAGGGGATCTGTATGACACACCTTCGGTAGGGCATTTTGAAGCATTGCAGGGGCATGCGATGCAAAGGATGATGGACCTTTTCTGTAGGAGGGCATGTAGGCTTCTGACTGTTTTTGGGTTTACCATTAGTAGACAGGATGGTAGAGTTTGTCGTTTGACTAGGCAGGAGCAAGGCCGTGGGGTATACACCAAATTTTCCCTTGATATATGGAGCCTATACTTGCAGGGATCAGAGGTGAGACGCGGATAGATCCCAATAGTTGTCAGAATTGTGTCGTCGCAGACTTGGGAGTCAGGGGTTCAGTTGATGAGTGGATTAGTCCACTTTGAGATGAGTAGGATCCTGACAGAGAGAGATCTAGCTTATTCTAGGGAGATCACTGAGGCTTTCTCCACGTGGCGAGGTGGGTATTCCCTGTTGTTGCTTAGGATCGAGGCTAGCCATGGGGAGGGAGGCTTGGGCATTGCTGAGTTGTCTTCGCATGTTGGGCATAGCTTTGGTCATTTCCTGTATGATGGTCGAGGGATACAGGAAGGGAGGGCCCCGTATGAGCATGTTGGACAACCAATTATAACTAGAGAGTTGCAGCGTTAGCATGGCAGTTTCCTTTTGCGATTAGCACGGGATCTCGGCCTCTCAAGGCTTGGCAGTTCAACACATACAGGGATGCACTTGTTTCTACAAGGGAGGATCATACAGGTCTTCCATTGGGTTTCAATTGCACAGAGAGTAGTGCGCCCCCTAGAGATCCATTGATGACTTGGGGCACTGCGCTAGTATGGTAGGATGATTGGCACATGTGGTTCTTGGCAGTCATTGGAACTACGTAGTGGCAGGTAGTAGGATTTGGGAGCGATGTGCTTCCAATCTGGCTATGGATTCAGGGTTCCATCGGGTTAGAGGATTACTTTGTTTTACGAGGATCATGGGGATGACAGAGACAAGATTGCATCCTCCTTCGGATGACAGGTCAGAGACTATCAAGATGATCACTACGAGTCGAGGAAGGCCTTTCTCACTATTGTTTCAACAAGAGAGTGAGCGTGGATTGGTAGATGGTGACCTTGGTGGGGTGCCCTGGCAAGATAGACTGCGCATAGTGTATGGCAAAGGTTTATCGGAGTGGATGACTCTGCAGGAGCATGAGAGGATCGCAGTTATGACTAGACCGGTGCAACATCTACTTGGTAAACTCACTTGGAGATTAGTTTAGTACCTGGGATCTATAGGATTGAGCAATTGGGTTATAGATTGGGGAGAGTGGGTTCTCAAAGGGGGAGATCACCCAAATCTGCCATTGGGACTTTCTTTGATAGCAAGCACTTCACTTCCCAGGGACTAGTTGAGATGGGATAACACCTCACTTGGGGGGCTATGTGATGGGCAGGAGGTGGCCGTGATTGACACGCTAAGGTTAGGGATCTATCTTATGAGACTTGGATTGTACCTTCAGGAGTTCTCTCTTGAGGCACCTAGGATCGTTTTTCCAGTGGGACGACTTACTGAGGAACAATGTTTTAAAAACCGGAACCGGTGACCGAACTGGTCCACCTAATGAACCGGGTTACCGACCGGAACCGGTCGAACCAGGACTGGTTAGGTCTAAACGAACTAGTTTTAGAAAAATACATTAAATAATTAATTTTTAATGAAACAAAACTATTTTTAAGATTTAAAACCATGATTCCAAGCCAATAAAGACAAAATATGCAAAGTTTGCTCATTTATATACCATGTAAAGGTGAATATATCAAAATGGCACCGAGTGCAATACATATCATTAACAAAATACATAAGCAATGAGGTTCTAAATGGTCTCTAGAGTGCAAAAAAAAGCCTACAAACTATGGGGCCAGTGGCCTACTACAAGACTCAAGTCTACATATATGATAATAGTGATCAACATTATCACTTGAAACTTCTCATGAGTCATCATGATCAACCTCAGTTGGTTGAGTCTCGACTCCCAAACTTTGCAGTCACAAACTTCTCTATTGGTTTAGTGATTTTTGTCTCAAATTTCTGAAGGTATTTTGCCTTAATATGCCCTATTACTTCATTTGGTGCTCCACAAGGCTTTACATGGCCTCCTATCCCAACCAAGTGTTGCTTGAACCTATTAATACCCCCTCCTTCAATGGATTTTTGGCAATATTTGCAGATCATTTTGCCATCAATCACATCACAATGAGCCCATGCAGTATCTTTGGCTTTTGGAGGCATGATGACTACTACTTAGCTTAAACTCTTTGTTGTTCCACTACTCCAGCAAAAACTCAACACTCTCCAAGCTCCCAATCAAACTCACAAATACTCCAAATGAGATGTGTGAGACAAATGAGAGGGAGAAGGGCCTTTTAAAGGCTTGGAGAGGGTGTTTTTGGAGGGAAAGGACCCTTACTTTCCCTCCAAAACACCCTAACCACCTTGGATAAATCACTGCATGAGTCCTTCGCGGCTATCGCAGTTAACCGATCGGTTTAGGACGGAACCGACCGGTTTGTGCTGGTTAGGGCTCAAAATTGGCAAAATGGGGTTGTTGACCGGGTTTTTCAACCGGTTTGGACTGGTGGCCTTACTGACCCGCTGGTTTGATCGGTTATCGGTTTCGACTGGCCGGTTTTAAAAACATTGTTGAAGAATTGACAGGGGCTTGGCAACATTAGAGTTTTCTGTTGATTGACAGTAGGTGGGAGGACTCTCGCACTCATACACTTTGTGTTTGCAAGAGGAGCGAGGGGCACCTCACATTGAGCCAAATAACTTGGGACCCTATAGTATCGGGGGACTCCTTTATGACAAGATAGGGCATGGATTAGGAGTGGCTTAGTGGTACAATTGGGACCACGGTATTGCTTGCAATGACAAGTTGGGTTATCAAATAAGGAGAACACTTGTTTGAGCACTGCTTGAGGACAAGCAATTTTTGGCGGGGAGGACTGTAATATCCCCAATTTTTAATCTTCATGTGAGGAGGTCAGTGGAGATGCTTAGGATGGTGCTAAGCATAACACAATTTTGAAATTCAGGTATGGGAGGTAATTTTAATATGGGAGGCATAAGGACTTAGGAGAATAGGAGAAATTTTAGCCTTGGTGGAATGTGGGGGCCATGAAAAGAAGGCAATTCGACCCTTGGGGATAATTCACACTTGTAAAAGAAGAGAGAGAGAAAGGGGGTGCGAGTTAGTGGAAAATGGGGTCTGTTGATTTGGGGTAGCATCAGATGTGCTCTAAGCCTCAAATTTTGCAAGAAGGCTTGCGCACAGGTATTCCAAATAAACCATAAAGCGTTTTGGGAAATTCCACCCAGAAGTGATTTTATTAAAATAACTAATATTTTTAATGGGGTTCCTAAGTTTAATCTTAGGAAAATTAAAATATTAATGGGTATTAATCTAATCAGGGGTGAAACTTCTAGAAAAATCCACGGATCAAGCCAAAACGATCTGAGCCTTTGATTAAGATGTAATCTAGGCCGTTGGTTGTCCAATAGGAAGATATAAGAAGGGGCTTGAGGGTCATTTGGAAAACACAAAGAGAGAGAAAATCGATTTTTTCAAGTGAGTAGTTCTCAGGAGGAAAAATTGATTGAGGAGATCTCTTGCAGTTGAGGGGCAGGGATAGTAGCTTCCGGAGAGAGAGATTCCCAGTTGGAGATACATCAATAGAGAGAGGTAGTGAGTGATCCAGAAGCCTTGATGCAGAGGCTGACGTAGGGTTAGAAGGGCCACTTAGAACCAACACAGAGGGAGAGAGAGGAGTCCGAAATCTGCAAAGGAATTCGATTTTCAGAAGCCGGGAGCCAGGTTGTGAGACTGGGAGGTAGAAATCGAATTTCCTGGGCAGCAGATCAACCAGCGAGAGAAGCGACGGAACACCCAAAGGGCTTGACGCTGGGCTGACGCAAACACTGCGCAGAGGCAACGCAGAGGTAGCCAGAAAAGCTGGGGGGCAGTCAATTTGTTGTTAGATCAACCAAGATTTCTCAGTGATTTTGTGAGGTAAAACTCACAAAGATTCTGCTAGTGTTTCTCTCTGTAACTAAATAACCCTGTGAGGTATTCAGTTATGTATTCAAAATTTGCTACTGCTTAATAATAATAAACCCTCAGAGCTGTTGCATCGGTTTTCCCGCATTGGGTTTTATTGGGGACATTTTTCCAAAAATAATTGTCCTATGTGTTTTTATTTTCCTTGCTCAGTTTCTATGTTTCAGAATCATAATTAATTGGTGTAGGTTGCTTCACTAATTTACTTCAATGTTTCATGAAGAAATCTGAAATAAGCCTGTAATGTAATTTACAATCTAGGTGAAGTAGATTTAGCTGGTTGCAGTAGGATTCTTGAGATTATTAGATCTAGGAATTTTCACATGGTATCACAACTGTTGATGTGAAACAGGGGAAGAGCAGATCTAACACTGAAGAAAGGGCCAACTTTTTGCAGCAAGCAGCAGTTCGAATCCCCCAAGGTATTGCGCAGTTATAAGCCAGGAGGGTTGTATTTTCGTGGGTGTCTCTCTCTGAGTGAGCCGACAAAGAGGTAAGACTACCGGATCAAGAATTTGCCGAGGCAGACGGAGCTACGTAGAGCCACGCAAAGTTAGAAGGATACAATTTTCTGCAAGCTAAGTGCTGGGTAGAGACACTGCCAGAAGGAAGAAGAAGATCACATAGTGAGGGAATACTTCCTTGATGATTTCTTGCCGAGGAAATCAATATTTCTCATTTGCTGAGCAACAAAGGACCAACATCGTACCATCTCCATCAGGGATTGCGTGAGGCAGCCTAGGAGCTACGCAGTAGGGAGAAATAGGGAGTTGTTCGACATTTTTTTGGAGGAGATGGCAACTAGTGGCTTGAGGGATCAAGACAGGTTGGACGGGGCTTCTAACTATGCCATCTGGAAGGCTAGAATGACTTTCCTTCTAGATGAGCATGCCCTCAAGACATATGTTGATAATGTGGTAGCTGTTCCGGCGGATGCAGATCCGCTGAAGAAGTACAAAGTTGAGATGGCTAAGGCGAAGAGGAATATCCTGGATGGAGTCAAGGATCATGTCGTGTGCCACGTTGCTAGCAAAGGGACTATTAAGGAGATGTGGGATTCCTTGGCCACATTGTATCAGGGATCATCCGAGCAGCGGAAGATGTACTTAGCGCAGAAGTTGAGATCTGCTCAGATGCAGAAGGGAGAACGTGTGGATATGTTTATCACGAAACTGAAGGAGACCCTGTCAGCTGCGGGACATACACCTCAGGATTCAGAGTTAGTGAGACTGGCTCTAAATTCCGTCTCGGATGAGTGGCAAATCTTTGTCCAGAGTATCCTGGGTAGAGCAACATTGCCAAATTGGGACAAGATGTGGGCAGCTCTGAAACAAGAAGAGCTGAGGAGAGACCTGCTCAAGGTCAAACTTGACGGGAGCAACAACAACAGTGGGTCGAAGCCCAAAGTAGAGGAGGAGGATAACACAACCCTTGCATCGAAGGGACAACAGGGGCAACAGAGACGTAAGAAGGACGTCTCCAAGGTGAAGTGCTTCAAATGTGGCAAGATGGGCCGCTATGCATCCTAGTTTCCTTTGAAGAAAAAGGACAAGGATGAGAAGCATATCCCAAGGTTGCAGCCGCAAAGATTGAACAAGAGGAGTTTGCTATGACAGCCAAGATACCTCTAGGAGGGAGGTGGGATGATATAAAACTGTAGTTCGATAGACCTACAGATGGGCAGGATCCTTGAGGAGCCCACCTCTTGGATCATCACCTTGCTACGGGAGCCCATGATCAGTAGTAGCGGTGTTGAAGAAAATGTAACTAGGTTCAGTCTTCATAATGACATGATCTTTGTAATTGAGGTAATAAAGAGAATAAATTATTTTTGTATGTCTTGCTTCATGGGTTTCATGAGCAAGAAGTGTAATTAGGTCAAAGACTTCTTCTTGATGTCTTTAGGATTTGATTATTTGTCAAAGAGTCATGTCATGTAATGAAAGCTCTTCATGAGCCTATGTAAATGTATAAAAGTTCTCAAAGTTGTGTAACATCCCTCCAAGACCAAGATCAATACCTCAAAAGCAAGCCTATCGAAGTCTACAAGCACAACATCAAAGGAATCTTAATGTCGGCTCAAAAAATGAATTAAATGTATAAATGGAAATCACGTCGGCTAAATCAAAGGAACACGTTGACCTAAAGGTGAGGAGGCAAGCCTATATAAAGGCTGGGTTGACTCCTCCTCAAGACACAATCTTCATCTTTCATTCACGATCACAAGCCAAGTTGTTAGGCCGGGAGGTAACTCCTCAAAAATGAGATTCTATATTCATTTAGGCTGTTCATTATTATATACATAAGCGAGTGACTATTGAATTTCATCTCCCGATGACTCTCCATTTTCTCTATTATTTATTTACACTATTTACAGTTCACCTAATCCCTATGATTAGGTGTCAACATTCCCCCCCTTAATCTGAAGGGATGTTGGTGAGTCCAAGCATCGTTTTGAATCTTTCAAGCTTTTCTCTTCCAAGCGCTTTGGTGAAGATGTCTGCAATCTGCTCATTAGTGGAACAATGGCGAAGATGGATTGTTTCGGCCTCAACATGATGTTGAATCAGATGATATTTTGTATTGATGTGCTTCGTTCGATCATGGAACTTTGGGGTCTTGGCCAACTTTATTGCCAAGGTATTGTCAATCATGAGTGGAGTCGAATGTACTTGTTTTACCTGCAAATCTTCTAGAATTTCCCTGAGCCACACAATTTCTTTTGTTGCCTCCGCTGTTGCAACATATTCTGTCTCTGTTGTGGAATCTGCTGGAACTGATTGTTTGCGTGATCTCCAAGAGACAAATCCTGATCCAAGACTCATAGCAAAACCCGAAGTAGATACCCCAGTTTCTTTGTCTCCATCGAAGTCTGAATCAGAGTATCCAATCACGCTGAAGTCGCCCACCTGTGTATACCTGAGTCTAAAGTCTTGAGTTTCCTTCAAGTACTTTAGAACTCTTTTTGCAGCAGACCAATGTCCCTCACAAGGCTTTTTCATAAACCTGGAGAGGATTCCAACAACAAACGAAATGTCTGGTATGGTAGTAGTCAGGTAGTTGAGACTTCTTACAAGCTGTCTATACTTTGTTGCATTCTCAAATTCTTTTCCTTCAATGGATGTGAGCTTTAAGTTTTGTTCCATTGGAGTAGTCAGAGGATTGCATTCAGCCATGCCAAACCTGTTCAACAGATCTCCAATTTACTTCTTTTGAGAAATGAATATGGACTTCGGATGTTGAGTTACTTCAATACCAAGATAGTAATGAACATAGCCCAAATCAGTGATTTCAAAACCTTTTCTCAATTCTTATTTTATGGCTGCAATGTGGCTCTCATTATTCCCTGTCATCAAAAGATCATCTACATATACCACAAGATATACAACTGTTTTGCCAACTTTCTTGACAAACAAAGTTGCATCATCAAGATCATAATGTTTGAAATTGAGTTTCAGAAGATGCTCAGTTAGTTTTTCATACCAGGCTCGTGGTGCTTGTTTGAGGCCATACAAGGATTTCACAAGTTTGCATACTTTATGTTCATGTCCTTTCACAACAAATCCTTCAAGCTGGGACATAAAAACATTCTCTTTTAGATATCCATTCAAGAAAGCAGTTTTTACATCTATTTGATGGACTTTCCAACCATTCTGAGCTGCTAGGGCAAAGAGTGTTCGGATGGTAGCCCATTTTGTTGTGGGGACAAAAGTCTCCTCATAAACGACCCCTACCTTCTGTGCAAAACCTTTTGCCACAAGCCTGGCTTTGTGCTTGTCAAGTGAGCCATCAGCTTTATACTTGTTCTTGTAGACCCACTTGCATCCAATTGGTTTGGTTCCCAATGGAGGATCAACTAGCTTCCAAGTGCCATTCTTTATCAAGGCATCATACTCCTTTTGCATTGCTTCTTTCCATTCATCATGAGAAGCAACTTCTTTGAAGGAAGTTGGCTCGAAATCTGTAGACAAATTCAATTCACAATCATAAGAAACATCCATATCAACAGGTGAATCAAAGTCATCTATATCACCTCCATTTTGCTGGGTTGAATTTCTAGTTCTTGTCTTTCCAACCTCATCAGGATGAACACTTTCAAGTGTCTTTGTCAGCCACTTTGGGGGACCTTTCTGAGATGGTCCAGACTGCTTAGTTTGATTGAGTTGGGACTGAATCAAGATTGAGTCTCCCAATTCTGTCAATCACATCACTAAAAAATTCATTTGTTGTTGGAGTTTCATGCGGGGGAGAGAGTGCTTCAGAAGAAGATTCCATAGGTTGATCTAGTATAGGAATCCCCCCTTCAAGATGTGGAATCTGATTATCAAATTCTTGAAATGATTTTGCATTTGCGAATCTATCCAAGCGATCAAGTTGCCGCTCAACAACATTGTCAGCTTTGGATGATTCAAGAAAGGTTACATCTCTAGATACAACAAACTTTTTATTGACTTCATCATAGAGACGGTATGCTTTGGAGGTGTTTGAATACCCCAAGAAGATACACTTACGACTCCTTGCACCAAGTTTGTTTCTATGTACCTTTGGTATCAAGGCATAACATGTGGAACCAAAGACTCTGAGATGCTTTACCAAAGGAATGTGTCCATATCACATTTCATAAGGAGTCTTGTTTCTAATAGCATTAGATGGACATCTATTCTTTACATATACAACACATAGAACTGCATCAGCCCAAAACATCAATTTTACATTTTTGAAAAACATCATGGAGTGCACCATATTTAAGATTGTCCTATTCATTCTTTCAGCTACTCCGTTCTGTTGGGGATTATAAGGCACAATTGTTTGATGTTTGATCCCATGTTGGCAAAGATAGTTTTCAAATTCATTTGAAGTGTATTCTTTTCCATTATTAGTGCGATAGAGCCAATATGAGATTGTGCATCATTTTCAATCCATGTATGAAAGTTCTTGAATGTTTGAAAAACATCAGATTTGTTCTTCAATAAATAAACCCAACACATTCTAGTGTAGTCATCAATAAATGTCATCATATATTTATTTCCATTTGCAGAAGGAACAGGCATTGGACCGCATAAATCTGAATTAATGAGTTCAAGTTTTCTATGTGCTTTGGAATGTGCATCATGAAAAGACTGTTTGCTATGCTTTCCTAGAATGCAAGCATCACATTGCTTAAGTTTCCTAGGAATTGTAGGCAAACCAGTAACACCATTTTTCTTCAACAAGTGGATGCTTTCATAGTTCAAGTGTCCAAATCTAGCATGCCATAATAAACTTGATGGAAATGTACCTTCTTCATAATGAGAATTGTATGAGAAATTTTGTGCATGAGCAGAGGTACCCTGCAACTTGAGAAGCCTTTATTCTTCTATCCCCGTCATGACAAGTGAGTGGTCTGATGCTTTTCTCACCTCAATGTTGCCATCAAACATATGAATGGAGTGTCCTTGCTGGCGGATGTGGAGCAAGGACAAGAAGTTTCTCCTCAGCTGTGGGAGATATAAAACATGATGCAGAAAAAAGTCTGGAAGACCAGACAATTTAAGCCTGATTGTGCCAAGACCTGATGGCTTGAGTTTTGATTTGTCTGCATAGTATACTGCTCCATCAACATTGTCAATAAATTTTTCAAAAAAATCTCTTCTAAAAGTCACGTGGCAAGTTGCTCCTGAATCAAGCAACCAATCATTTTTCCAAGAAGCAAGTGAAGTATTAAATAAGTCTTCATTTACTCCAATATTACAGTGTGCCACAACATAGTGAGCGGATTCAAGTGCTTTACCTTTCTCTTTGTCATTAGTTTTACCTTTGGGTTGGTTTCTTTCCTGCTCAATTTTGTCCCAAGGCAACTTGCATGTGGATGCATTATGTGATCCATCTCATGATAAGGGTAGCCATAGTCATTGAGGAGGTTTGTTCCCTCATCCGAAAGTCTATTCTCTCTTGCAGCATTCTGATCCGGTCTAGGGCATCACATTTTATAAGTATATTGTTGGGTTAAAAGTCCATTCTAGCTGTAGTTGAAAGGAGGAAGCCATTGTCGATGAGATCGAAGTGATCGTAGGGCTAGAAGAGCCCTAACCCTCCTAGTATATGTGCTTATGTTCTGAAGCGGAAAGCTCTGTTCTCGCAACCCTAGAATAGTCATCACTTTGGCATCACTAAATCTCAGAACAAGAGGCTATTAAGGTGTGTGATGGGTCTACATGAAGTGCGAAGATAGAAAGAGGCTAGAAGAGCCTATCCGAGACCATCATTGCTGACTGTCACACCTTTTGCTACAGACCTAATATACTGTTCAGAATTGCAGAAGGATACATTATGTTTGGAGGTATTGTCGTCTGATGTTGAAGGTATTATTGATTCAATGTTTGGGTCATGTAATTTCTCAATAAGGATTCTATAAGAAAGAGTTCAAAGGGTTTTTCCTCTCACAGTTTGGAGAGGTTTTTGCCCTGGCTTGGTGCCAATATCTTGTGTATTTGTGCATTTTGATCTTCTTTTTTTGATAGCTTGTTGATGATAATAATTCATGTAAACAATAAGGAGCAAAATCTAAAGAAATAATATCACAAGCAGTTATCACAGTTAAGAGAAATCAAATATTAAAAATTGCCCTTCTTTTCTCAACAGGTGGGATGGCAGAGTTTCAATTAGTGCCATGGAGTGTTGATTTGACAGATGCAGTGGTTAGTAGAGCCAGAATGTGAGCAGCGCGGAGCAGAGAGGCAACAGTGTGAGGAGGCACAGTGCAGAGCTTCAACAACGTAGTGGCTTCAAAGGCAGGGTGGGACTAGCAACAGTTAGGATTTAAGCACCGAGGAGTATCCACTGAATACTTGTCCAGCTTTGGGAGTTTTTAGTTGCTTCTCTCAACAACTGAGTTGCAGTATGGATGCAGTGTTAGCAATGGCAGTGCTAGCAGCGTAAGAGATGCAACGTTTGAGAGGGAGCTGGAGTACAAATGCAGCGTTGACAGTGGCAGTGCCAAACGCAGCAGTGCAGTAGCAGCAACAACGCAGTGGTTGATGGACAGCATGTCAGGCATTAGCAGCGCAGGGACGATGCTTCAGAGTCATAGCAGTATGCAGTAGCAGTGTATTGCTAGAGCACATTCCTCGCTAAGAGGGAGTGTTGATTTGGGGTAGCATCGGATGTGCTCTAAGCCTCAAATTTTGCAGGAAGGCTTGGGCACAGGTATTCCAAAGAAACCAGAAAGCATTTTGGGAAATTCCACCGAGAAGTGATTTTATTAAAATAATTAATATTTTTAATGGGGTTCCTAAGTCTAAACTTAAGAAAATTAAAATATTAATGGTATTAATCTAATCAGGGGTGAAACTTCTAGAAAAAGCCACAGATCAAGCCAAAACGATCTGAGCCTTTGATTAAGATGTAATCTAGGTCGTTGGTTGTCCAACAGGAAGATATAAGAAGGGGCTTGAGGGTCATTTGGAAAACACACAAAGAGATAGAGAAAATTGATTTTCTAAAGTGAGAAGTTCTCAAGAGGAAAAATCGATTGAGGAGATCTCTTGCAGTTGAGGGGCAGGGATAACAGCTTCCGGAGAGAGAGATTCTCAGCTGGAGATACATCAACAGAGAGAGGTAGTGAGTGATCCAGAAGCCTTGATGCAGAGGCTGACACAGGGCCAGAAGGGCCACACAGAACCAATGCAGAGGGAGAGAGAGGAGTCCAAAATTTGCAGAGGAATTCAATTTTCAGAAGCCGGGAGCCGGGGTGTGAGATCGGGAGGTAGAAATTGAATTTCTTGGGCAGTAGATCGACTAGCCAGAGAAGAGTGACGAAGCACCTAGAGGGCTTGACGCTTGGCTGACGCAGACACCGCGCAGAGGCAGCCAGGAAAGCCGGCGGTAGTCAGTTTGGGGCTGGATCAGCCAGGATTTCTCAGTGATTGTGTGAGGTAAAACTCACAAAGCTTCTGCCAGTATTTCTCTTTGTAATTGAATAACCCTGTGAGGTATTTAGTGATGTATTCAGAATTTTCTACTGCTTAATAATAGTAAACCCTCAGAGCTGCTGCGCCGGTTTTCCTGCATCGGGTTTCTCCGAGGACATTTGTTTAAAAATAACTGTGTCCTATGTGTTTTTATTTTCCTTGCTCAGTTTCTATGTTTCAGAATCATAATTAATTGGTGTAGGCTGCTTCAGTAATTTACTTCAATGTTTCATGAAGAAATCTGAAATAAACATGTAATGTAATTTACAATCTAGGTGAAGTAGATTTAGTTGGTTGCAGTAGGATTCTTGAGATTGTTAGATCTAGGAATTTTCACAGGGTCCACCAAGAGAGAGAGGACCAACTTCTATAAATAAGACAAGGAGGCCTCAATTTGGTATCTTTTGACAATCTAACTTTGAATACAAGTTTCCTTGAGCTGTTTGGCCAAGTAAACCAGTGTTATTTAGCACAAGGAATTCCTTAGTGAGAATTCCACCTCTACCTTCAATGGAATTTGAGTGTCACCCTAGGAGAGTATTTCAGAACTTAGCGGGGAGAGTTTTGCTGGAGTTCGTCGGACACATCAACTCTTACTTTAGCTATTTCAAACTTCTAGGAGGACGAAGGGGCAAGAATCGTACCACTGAGTTGAGGGAGTTTCAAGAGGAATTTGGGCCAACTAATTTAGGAGAAATTTCATTGAGGGTGGACCAACATTTGGGGAGAATTTCGGGCTGGAAGTTACTGCTCCTGAGAGAGCCAAACTCGCCATTTGAGGGTCTGCGCAGAAGTGTTACTGGGTTGAATTTGTGGGGTTGGATTCATTTTATTGGTGTTGGGTTTTGGAAGGAATTTCACTCACATCTTCCGGGGAAATTTTTCGGGCAATCCTATAGCTAATTGAAAAGGAATTTGTGACATATTCAACAGTTTGAATTGTGGGGGATGTAGACACTGTCAAGGAGGGCGTAACATCAAATTTGGGTAATTCCGCGAGGTTGGAATTAGCCCAAATCATTTTTAGGTTTTGCTGGACTAGCCTCAAGGAGTCTGCTCCTAATTTTGCAGAATTTTTGGAGGAGTATTGGTGCCCCAAACCAGAGGAATTATTTGGTTGCTAGTTGGGAGGAGTGAGCTCAAATTTTGGGTTTCGGGTGATCAATAAAACTAGGCCTAATCCTTTCTGGGTTTATTGAGGAGAGGCCAAGATTAATTTGGCAGAATTTTCTGAGCAGTCTAGAGGGCTCAAACAGGGGTCCCTTTCCAGCTTGCAGTGCAGATTTTCAGGGCAGCACAGAGCCTAGAGCAGCAGCTACTTCCCATCATCCAGGCACCTTGTTTTCTCACCTGGGATTTGTCTAGCTTGCATTTGGCAAGCCCGGGTGCACTTGTTCTTGCCTATTGTACTCCTACCATGATATATAATAAAATGGCTCGGTCTCTTTGGAGTAAATTGTGATGTGTTGATATTTCTACCATGTTTTTGATTTTTGGTTGCATTTAAGAAATTTTTGGCTATTATCACTTAATATTTCCATTAGGAATATTACAAATTCTGGCAAGGTGATATTTCAAATTGCTATTCCACCAAACATTTCCATACCACATAACTTGCAATTCAACCTCATTCTATTATGACTCTCATAGGGTAGATTATACTCCCACATTGAATCCAATGGCTTTGGCGTTTTGATTCTTGAAATTTGTAGACTCTAGATTCTAGAGCATTGATTCAATTTGTAAACCTATGGGACAAAAAAGGGAGGGGAACTTAGAAATATAATTCAAATCCACAAAATTGAAAAAGGCATTAAAAATGCTCCAATTAAAATACCGTAACTACATATGTATTAAATCCTCCATTCAAAAAGGGAAAAAAGAGGTATATCTAATGAACATTGCATACCCTACACTAGATCTTGAAAAACAAAGAAAAGGAAAACAACTTTACTTACATATCTAGAAATATGGAAATGGTATTTTGGAGTAGATCTCCACTCCACAAATACTCAGCTAATGGAAAATAAAACTATGGATTTCCCCTTGTTTGCTGGTTGAAAAATGGTCAGAAGGCAACTTTTCCTCTTAGAGCTCAATCTCAACAACATAGAAACCCAAAATGACCAAGACTCAGACACTTTAATTCACAAAAATGAGCAGCAACACGATAATTACCATCGTCTTGTGATAATTACTGAAATTAGCATGATAAATTCAAAATAGCGAAATTATCGCAATAAATTTCGGCAATAATATCAGCGAAGGGAAGTTTGGCAATAATATCGTGATAATTCTGATAATGTCATGATATCTGCAACACTGATTTCTAGACTTGCATTTGGGAAAAGTTCTATATTTTGTTTCAGAATTTGTCCTAGATGGTATTTCAATCGGTTGATGCCCCCTAACATATGCTTCCCACACAACTTGCAATTCAAAATCTGTTTATTGACAACACTTAGGGTTCACCATATTTCCTTACAAGGTCCAAATGCCTTGGCATTTTGTCTTCAATGTAATGATTGGAGTTTGAAGTTTGAACCTAGAGCACAAAAAAAATTTGAAACAAAATTATAAACTAACATTTTTTAAAATTGGAATGAAGATTCAAAATATAAAGAATTTGAAGATGGAACAAATATAAAATTTAGTAGTTTACCTCACTATAGATCTCCTACAGTCCCAATAAAATTTGAGGAAGGAAAACCCTCTTCACTCAAGGAAGTTGGGCGCTGTTGGGAAACCCTCTCCACTGAAGGAAACATTTATGGCTAAGAAGACACTCCTATCTCCCTAACAATTTCATGATAAAATAAGAGTATTGAAACCCCCATAGAAATAGAAAAAAATAGGAAAAAAGGAGGTGAAATCGCTTCCCATACTTGCAAGTCCGTGGCTGCTAGAGAGAACTCGTTGAACAGTGGAGAAAAATCGACCAACAATCGAAAAAACTCACTTTTATTCTCCTCCTCGGTGCTTAGAAACCCTTTTCTTTTCCTTTGAGGTTGACACACATCATTGGGCATGCAAAGTGACCCAAAAGAAACCCTCAAAACCTAATTTAACTTGCCCCGACAACAGCTCACAATTTTTCCATTGACTCGGCAAAAAGTTGTGACTTTTATGACAAAATTGGCTGATAAAATCAACGCTCCAAAAAAATCGCAAGTCGTTGATTTTATTGAGACTTTTGCAACACTTT
The DNA here is from genome assembly GCA_031772625.1 of Pinus tabuliformis. Classification (NCBI taxonomy): domain Eukaryota; kingdom Viridiplantae; phylum Streptophyta; class Pinopsida; order Pinales; family Pinaceae; genus Pinus; species Pinus tabuliformis. The sequence continues at coordinate 1,016,768,216 of CM062816.1, read as the reverse complement.
TCGGTGTATTCTCTGTGGCTCGATTTCCTTGTTAAAGGAGGCCCTAATTTTCCTGAGTAATAGAAAGTGAAGGAGAATTTGTTGGGCATAAATTTCTGCCGTGTTATGTGACTGATTTAGCATTTATTTTCTGCTGCAAATTTTATTTAAAGTTAAATACCAGTGTATTTATTTTCAACAGTTTTCAGAAAAATATTTTACTGGGTGAATCATTTTTTGGGTATAAAATAAATTGCTAGGAAAATCAAATCAGATCTGGTATTAGAAAATTAACATTTTATAAAATTTCTAGAAGCATTTTTTGCACATTGAGGTTATGAGGGTGAAGACTGGCTTACCATTATCCAAAGTATCAAGAAATTAGGTGAGTGGCAAAGGCTCATTGAAGAAAAGTTTGGACCTCCCCTGGAAAGTGATGAAATAGCCATCATTAAAGAAGGCCCTAATCCTCCTATTGAAGATGATAAAACCGGGTAAGGAGAGGTAGCTATGGAAGACCAAATGTGCAAGCCTGTGTCTGAAAGCAATGAATCCAACCCTATTTTTGAAGAAATTTCCAAGTTTGATTTCAAGGAAAATGTTGTCCTTGATTTGGAGGAAGAGCAGTTTTACGAATTTGATTAGCCAGAAATCAAACATATGAAGCTGTCCAAATTGCTTGGCCTTTACAATTACATAAGATCTGTCTTTTCTTAAGCTTAGCAACCTCGACAAATGCTTTATATTTGTAATGTTCCAAACTTGGATGAACAATGATATATAAAGCAAACTCGATTTACAACACAAATTTTTTAAACATTCAGCAAATACTCATAAAAACTCCAGAAGCAAGAAACAACTGAGCCATTTTATCAATCCAATGGAGCAAGTACAATAGTATGGAGAAATGCACCTGGGCTTGCCTCAATGGCAAGCGTGAAAAAACCCAGGTGATAAGACAATGATATCAAATGCTGATAATAACTGCTCCTCTAATGCTCTGCGCTGCCCAAAAGACCGCATTGCTGGTTGGAAAGGAATTGTTAGAAACTCCACCTCTGGTGCTCAGAAAACGTTGCAAAATTAACCTGAAGCTCCTTGATCAAAACCCACAAAAACCCAGAAAGGATTTGGTCTGAATCCAACCTCCCAAAATCAACCTCCGAGAGGCCCTATGCCCTCCAAGACTGCTCTAGAACACATCTTGCAAAGATACCGACAAAGTTCTCCTCCAAGGCTCCAAAAAAGTATCTATCTCCTCTACAAGTGCTTCCCTTAATTCTCTCGGCAAATATCAACCTCAAACGTTAAGACTCCACCTCCCACGTGTGCATAATATGCCGCCTTTGCACTAGCCCAGGAAGTGCAAAAGTCACACTGAATAGGAGCTCTCTCCTCCAGCTACAAAACTCACCAAAATGGCAGCCAAACACCTATGCCTCTGTTCCGTAATTTCTCCTGGACAAAGCTCCTCTGGATGATATAGCAATCACAACTCAACCTCCCTTCACTATGTCCTCCAGAAATACGCACCACCTGGAGATGATGAATGCAACTGCTGGAAATCACAATGAAATCCTCCTCCGAAAGAATGTAGATGAACCTCTCTAGGGTGGCACTCGAAGTCCCTTGAAGAAAGGGTGAACTCCCCACTTGAAGAACTCTTGCTGAACAACAAGTGACTCGGCTAAGCAGCTTGAGCAACCAAAGAAAAATTCGATATGCCAAAGATAATGAAATGAGGAGAGCTTCCCTCATTTTATAGATTTCGTGGAGCACTTTTCCCTCCATTTTCCCTCCATCGTGGGCCCCTCACTTAACCATCGACTTCCCCTCTCATGCAATTCAAACTAGGGAGTGTGTATTCTCCTAGTGTGGGTGGCCCCCATGTATAACTCAACCACACCAAAATAACTTCTACTAAGTCTAAGCCTCCTAATATAATGAATGGGCCCCATCACCTCCAAAATTGGCCCCAAAATGTAGTGATTAATTCTGCTCCAAATTAATTGAGGAAGGGACATTACAATTTTTAACAGCACCACCCTGGGCTACAACAGGCTCAACCATATCAAGGTTGCATTGCTTGATTTCAACACCAGGTCACAATTTATCTAGTTTGCCTTAAACAAAATTTTACCTTTCATTAAGTAGGCCATATGAATTTGGAGTAGATTGCTAATAATGTTACAAAAATGCTAGCTTCTACTTTGCATATTGATAATCACCACCTTCTTTGGTGTAATGCTACTAGTTATATCCTTCTCATAGCCTACCTTAATGAATGCAAAATCTTTAGTCATGGCCTTAAAGCAAGTCAAATTTGTTGTGGTACCCATTGCAAGTAATGGGGTAATTGTTGAAAATGGTTGTTATTGATGTCAAAAGCTGTCCAAATGAAAGAGGAAATTAAATAGTCAAATAGCATATTCTAAATGCATTTCCAACGTTATGTGGTACTCCATCTAATTCCATAGGAATGAGGAGATATGAAATATTTTGTTAGGATGACCCAACCAAAGTACAAGCAGGCCCCATTAGGATACCCCATCTCTGAAGTCATTTTTACTCCAATTACCTAGCTCAAATGGGAACATCAGGTATATGGTTGGAAGGCTTAATCCAAGACCTTTCCAACAATATATGGCACGCCTTCTAACTCCTCACAGTTGAGGAGAAATGAATTTTTGAATATTCAGTATACGTTCTTCTAGTTGCATCAGTCAGCCCAGCCAGTGGACAAGTCAGCTCTAACCTAGCATCCAAATGCACTATAAAGAGGCATGAGAAGGAGCTTTTTTAATCACTTGGCTCAAGCATTCGGTTCTGTGTTTAGGGGAGGGAAGGAGCATGTCCGAAGTTCATACTCATGAACCAAGAAGAAGTGAAGTGAAGCCGAGTTGAAACAACTTTCTGTGGAAGGGTTGTGGCACATATTTTGAAGGTTTTTTTGGCATTGTTCTTGGGAAGGGTTTCTAGTTTGTTTGAGGTCTTTTTTGAGGGTCGAGTACAAGTGTCTTTGGAGGCCGAGTAGGCCAAGTTCTGGTGAGGAGAAGGCTGAGCTTCAGGCCTGTCTTGAGGGTCGAATTTTGTCCTTGTAGAGGTTGAGTTTCAGGCTTGTCTTAAGGCTGAGTTGTAGTTCTGATTTGAGGGCTGAGTTTTGTCCCTTTGAAGGCCAAGTTTCAGGGTTGAGTACTGCTATTTGAAGACCGAGTTTCAGGGGTTGAGTTCTGCTGTTTGAAGGTTGAGTTTTAGCATCGATTTCTGCTATTTGAAGATCTAGTTTAGGCCTGGTTTGAAGGCCAATTCCTAATGTCTTAAAGGTCAAGTTCAAGCCTGATTTGAAGTCCAAGTTCTAGTGTATTAAAGGCTGAGTTCAGGTTGGAGCCTGAAATTTCTGTAAGTTGGTGCTCACTGAGGATTTGTGTCCTCACAAGATATTGTACTAAGTTAAAGATTGTTTTCAAGTGATTCTTCTTTCAAAATTTGCTTTGCACTTTAACTTTTGTGTTCATACATTGTGGATGATTGATTATGTGATGCAAATTTAGTTTCAAGATTAACTAAGTGAAAAATTGTCAAAAGTAACTAAATACTGATTCACCCCTCCTCTTAGTAATTCCAATAGTAATAGACCTCGTAGCAAGGTGGCATAGCTTAAGCTTTATTATTTTTGGATTTTAACTTTATTTGCTCTCCACCTCTAGCCTTTTCATTTTTATTGACTTAGTCTTTCTTAGTTAGAATTTTCTAGTGACATTTGATAAGTCAAGCATGAACACATATATTTTTTAGGGATGGAATGGAGTGAATAGGGAGAACGGAAAGTGAAAATGTTAAGTATGTTTAGGATGTGGAGTATGCTACCTCAACCAGTTTCCTAGTAGTACAACCTGACCCCGGAAATGAGGATACTTCTAAAGGATAGTTATGGTCCCCCATGGGTTGACGAGGCAAATAATAAAATTATAAGTGTTTTGAAATGTTATTAGATCTCATTTTAGTGTTTATCACTTTCACGACTAACTTAGAAGTTATACCACTAGGTCTAAGTATCAAACCAATGCACGAAATATTAATGAAGCATGAAGTACCATCCTTAAACCTGTGAGGGATGAGATCTGATATACCATGGTTGAGTGAGCACAAGCACATATCTAAAGGAGGAATTCAGAAAATTGGCCGAGTTTGGAGAATACGATCAAGACAACTCACAAAATCAACAACAGAACACCCTCATGAGGGTGCCCCTAGGAGTAGTTACCCTTTGGGGGGCAATATGCGCTTTCTTGTGACACTTGTAATATCATATATGTCATCTGATTCTAGTACTTAGTACCATGATCTGAAGAAGATGTCTCCTCCTTACCCTTCATTGGTCCCTCTTTTCTTTCCACCTTTCCTCACCTTCTTGAGAAGTGTCTTGGTCCTCTTCTTTTTGTGGTAACACTGTTTCTTGCCTTGTTTCTTTGTGGACAAAGATATCCTGAAGTTTCTCATAAGTTGGTAGGTTTTCTTGAGCACACACACCTTGAACAAAGGCTTCCCAAACATGAGAGGAATCATTTTGTGCAACAAAAACTATTTCCTTACCTTTGGTCTTCATAACAAAGGCAAAGGGTTGATCTTTGAGTTCAATGATCTTCATAAGGTAACTTAACACTGTCTGAATTACTCATGCATGTTTGGGTGAGCTTGTTCTTCAAGAGCTCATCCTAGAAATATTGGCACTCTGATACGGAGTTTTCAATGCATTGAAAGTTTCCTTTTCCAATTTTCTGGAATGTGGGGAATGAGGTGTCCTTCAGAGTCCAGAAGTGTCCCCCTCGCCTTAGCAGCTGTCTTCTCATATTGAGATAATTGTTGAGGACTGGTAGGAATTGTAACTTTGCCCTAGACTATGCCCCAAAGATCAATCCTCTCCATAAGCATTTGCAACCTGTACTTTCAAGTGGTGAATTTGGAGGCTCCTTCTAATTGGTCACATTCTCTAAGGGCTGACATTCTGAAGTTTGCCATTCCTACAATCCTTTGGATCACAACTCGAACAAAAAATAGTTAACCAAAATCAACAACGTTTCCCAGGTTCAATTTTCCTTTAACACAAACATAAAATGTAGTTCAACCTCTCTCAGGCATGGATTGCTCCAATCACTTGAGCTTGTTGGGAATCACACTCATTGAAATATTTGTCAAGTCCCTCTCATACGTAGCTACCATTTCCATTCACTGGATGGAAGAATTTCAACAATACAGCTTTGATGGCATGTTAAATTTTCTAATTCATGATAGGAGGTCTGCACTCAAAGATTTTACCCTACTCCTGTTTAAGTAAAACAGATCCAAGCAAAGTCAGGTGTTTTTGTTGAGTGTCCAATTGACTCTTACAATTTATCTTGCCAAGTTGCCCTAGTCCAAGTCACAAGAGTTTGCTACAGATGCCAGTTGATAGTAATATGAAAGCACACAATTTCATCTAGTGTATAGCCTAACTGCTTCGCTGAGTATCCCTTCTCAATTTTTTCTCATCTATGCCTTTGGAATTATAATAGATCACCTGCACAATATGAATGTCATTTAACACTTGCGGCTATAAGAATGGAAGCGGCCTCCAGTATCATTCTTTGGTTCATATGTATTGATTAGTTGTGACCTTTCAGGCTTTCATCTTTAATGAATCTACAATTTGATTCTTTTCTTCAATTAGCATGCCCATTGCCACATAGCTAGTCTTAACATGAGGGTCACTTGACAGTTCTATCACAACACTAATGATTAGCTCACAATCACATACTTCTAATGCCAGAATTGATAAGAAGCTAACTGTATGGGTCTATTTAGCACCCTTCCAGCTCTCTCAAGTTAACCTCCATCTGGCTTGAAGGGCATGGATTGTGTTCAATATATATATATATATATATATATACAGCTTGAGTGGGCCTAATGGTTAAGAGCATGTGTTTCCTCCTAAGAGGTCACAGGTTCAAAACTAGAGGTGGTAGAGTGTGTATGCCTTTGTAGACTTAGCAGTCAAATTGCGAGGTGGGTCCCTTGTCCCACAAACAAGGGGGTCTCATACACCAATTTGGTGTCTGGCTTGGCCTTGACCTTAAAAATGGATAATAATAATAATAATATATTATGAATTATACTGTTTTCCGTCATAGAGAGAGAACTTGATAAATCTGCATCTAACTAAGTTTTTTTGTTATGTGGTGGATATTATTGCAGCCAATAGCTGATGCAAAGCATTATGGCAACACCAAAATATGCAATATCTTAAAAGCAAAAGGAGCAAAAATGCCTGTATGTTTCTTTCCTATTTAAGGGTAGCCTTAGAGTAGAACCTATTTTGGTACATTCATATGAAAATTTATAGTTGTTGATTTGGGGTGTCATTCTTAAGCACCACAAGTGTTTGATTTCTCTTGAATGTTTGGATTTTCAGAAAACACCAATGAGTGTATCAAATCCTCTCCAGATTCCAGAATATGAAGTAAATCCAGCAGAGCTGTCATTTCCACAAGGTGCAGAGACATCAAAGGTGGGTTGAAATAACTTCATGAGTTTTGTGATCAGAGAACATGACCTAATTTCTTCCCTCTTATGATGACAATGTGAAAAAATATTCAAGATTCTAAGCAGGTATTCCACAAAGGTGGGTTACATTGAAACCATTGCTGAAAAAATTGGCATTGGCAAAAGATTGCCAAGGGTATGGAATACAACTTCTTGGCAACATTGAAAAATCATTGATAAACCATGACAGGGAGTAAAAAATGCAAAATAGTTTCTTTTATTTTTCAAAATTTTAAACATATAAACCAACAACAACATGAAATAAACAGATTGGCATGTAACTATGGAAAAAACACCAATATGTATGATGATAAAAAAATAATACATCAAAGTTGATACTGAATTTTGAATCTTGATCCGTCCAATTAAGGAATCCAATGTGGACAACCAATACAAAATGACATCAAATAATAAATGTATCTCATCATTATGAGTCATCTACAATGAAAAATCTACCAAGTAGCTATCTAGCATCAAATCCCTCTCTGCATTTTATGGGAAAAGGTCCATGGCTTGTTCGCCACCAAAAGGTGCTACATCATTTGTTTGACATTGACTAGTGGGTTTATCTGTATCAGTCTGTGTAGAAGCTGGCGCTGATGATGCCACATCACCCTCCATGATGTCGAACTCCTTTGCTCCCCACTCTTGTTGCTCCTCCCTTGTCCACTATCCTTGCTGTCGCTGTTGCTCCTTCTCTAAACACATAGGTGCCTCCTCCATGATAGGCACCTTGTACCGCACCCTCCACTTAGAAAATATGTTAATATTGTCGAAGGAAATGACATCCGCATTAGGTATCTTCTCAAGCGTCCTCACCCATACTCGGAGATTGTAGTGGACCTATATCAAATCATTAAGACAGGGGAAATCCAACCTGTAAGATGATCATAAATTTTAATAGTTGTAATTGCTTAGTTGAAGTTCAAAGTTTCAAACCTATTGTGCTTCTTTAAATTTAATTTTTACAAACACACTCCAATTTTTTCACTTGCATTTTGAGACTCTACAGGTTTGGGTGAGGATCCTGTTACCTCCCGTGACTATTGCTTGTGTAAAAGTCCCAAGCACAATGTGATCTTCTTGACTTGGTCCTTGGTCCACTTGACTTGGTCATTGATCCACTTGACTTGCTTGATTAATGGCTTGATTTGGTTGAATGAGAACTACCTTGACTTTACAATAGCTAGTATGATGTCCACTTGCTAATTCCTTGGTCCAAGATGCTCATATGCTCCTCTTTGACCTTCAAACGACAAATTTATGACCCCAAACGACTAGTTGACTTGACCTTTAATGGATAACAAATTTGACTTCACCACCTTTTTGCCCTATCTCCAATGCCTTGATGAAGTTGTTAATTTTGCCACTTGGGTTTACTGTAAATTGACCTGATTTCACCTAGGCCTCCCTTCATTTGTCCATATCCTGACCTATGTTTCCACATCATCTTTGCATTTGCCACGTCATTCACTTCCAAATGGTGGATCTCTAATGCCTTGAGGAATCTGAAGAATCTAAGACATGGGTTTTGTTCCTCTTTTTCTACAAACCATCTTTGATGTAATGCATGTCCAAAACTGCCCATGTTGCCATTGTTATTCCATCTGGAAACTTGTTATACCTATTGATTTACTATGACTACATGTAATTTGGCAATGGCTTCATTGTTTAGAAAAATTTCTACGTGGCATGTCATCTTCTCATCAAGTTGAGCATTTTGGGACCAAGTTGACTTTTTGACTTCCGGGACCACTTGCATAGGGAAATGCAAGCTGCCTCGAGAAATGTGAAAAGTTGACTTTGTGAGGCTTCCATGGTGAGGGTTATCTGAGGGACACTGCACCAAGGCCAAGGCCACATATAGACAAAATAAACACATAACCATGCAGTAGGACATAGGTATACCCTGACATAGGCTAGACTAGCTCGTAAATTGGTGATCACCGCCACATAAGCAGGTTCCTTTAAAACCATGAGTCCCAAATAAGCCTTTGCAAGGACCTTTGGTCATGGCTTGATTTGGTTGAATGAGAACTACCTTGACTTTGCAGTAGTTAGTATGATGTCCACTTGCTAATTCCTTGGTCCAAGATGCTCAAATGTTCCTATTTGACCTTCAAACGACAATTTATGACCCAAACGACTAGTTGACTTAACCTTTAATGGATAACAAATTTGACTTCACCACCTTTTTGCCCTATCTCCAATGCCTTGATGAATTTGTTAATTTTGCCACTTGGGTTTATTGTAAATTGACCTGATTTCACCTAGGTCTCCCTTCATTTGTCCATATCCTGCCCTATGTTTCCACATCATCTTTTCATTTGCCACGTCATTCACTTCCCAATGGTGGATCTCTAATGCCTTAAGGAATTTGAAGAATCTAAGACATGGTTTTGTTCCTATTTTTCTACAAACCACCTTTGATGTAATGCATGTCCAAAATTGCCCAATGTTGCCCTTTTTATTCCATCTGGAAACTTGTTATACCTACTGATTTACTATGACTACATGTAATTTGGCAATGCCTTCATCTTCTCATCAAGTTGAGCATTTTGGGACCAAGTTGACTTTTTTACTTCTGGGACCACTTGCATAGGGAAATGCAAGTTGCCTCGAGAAATGTGAAAAGTTGATTTTGTAAGGCTTCCGTGGTGAGAACTATCTGAGGGACATTGCACCAAGGCCAAGGCCATATATAGACAAAATAAACACATAACCATGTAGCAGGACATAGGTACACCCTGACATAGGCTGGACTAGCTCGTAAACTGGGGATCACCGCCACATAAGCAGGTTTCTTTAAAACCATGGGTCCCAAATAAGCCCATGCAAGGACCTCTGGTCCTACCCAGGATGAAAGGAACCAGAGATGTACCCAAAGGGATTGGCCATGGCTTGACCAAACACAAGGTTCGAGTGTGTATGGTGAGGAGTCAATGGACACTATGGGAGACATTCGGGATGATGGGTCACCAGTGATGATTCAGCAGGAGAAACATATGGTGGAGCATGAGTCAACTCAGGAGGATGATATGCACAGTATGCATGATGAGCCTTTTGGGGAGACCCAGTTGGAGGTTCTTATTGAGCCCATGATGGAGGAGGATGAGCAGCCATCCTTGGGGCCGGCCATTGATGAGGAGCAGATAGATGTGCAGACAACTAACAAGGAGGCAGTATTTGTAGACACATGTCTTCAGGAGGTGCTGGAGTATAACATGATAGTTTGGCAGGAGATTGGTGGACTGGATGAGCGTGAAGTTTCCTATCAGGCAAGGAAGATGGCAGTGCATCCATCTTTGGGTCTGCCCATTGATGAGTTGCAAATTGATGTAGCAGTAGTCAACCGAGCTGCAGCATTTTCAGGCAGCAGCCTTCTCCAGGTGTACATAGACAGGGCTTGTAGCATAGTTTGCCCACTTTTTCCCATTAGAGGGAGAGAGGAAGGATTTCTTGGACATGTTTTGATTGTCTAGGTAGAGCATCAGGAGTTGAGCATGGACCAGTATCAGCATAGCAGACGTATTCCTTGCACATGAGTCCATGCATTGGATTGGTGAGAGATCATGAGTTGGTACCCTACTGATGGAGTATCATTTTTAGTTAGAGGCATTGTCTTGCATGAGCCCTTAGAGGTGAGGGGTATTACATGCTTCAGTTGGCAGCAGGATGTACACTGTCCACTCATTAGTATCTCAGAACAACATCAGCATGATGAGATTGACCTTGGTTTATGCCAAGAGTTGGATTGGAGAGAGGTGATGAGTTGGTACGCGGTGGATGGAGCAGCATTCACGGTTGGAGTTATAGCACAACAAGAGCTTTGGATCCTTGATACTTGTTCTTGGTGGCATTGGGATCCAGGCGGATTTGTTGATGACAAGTTCAGTCAGAGATTATTCTGGGATCCAGGCATTGAGGGCTCCATTCATGATGGGTTGACATAGGAGCAGAGCATCACCCAGTGGTTTGTATGGGATCCGAGCATTGGGTCTCAGTTGCATCGGGTCACTAGATTGGTCCACATATTTGGATTGCTTGAGGACAAGCAATCTTGGGGTGGGAGGGCTGTCATGTCCCCATTTTTATTCTTCTTCATAGTACAACCAAGGTGTATTTCCAGGGCAGGGGATGGCTAGGTCAGTGGAGTAGGTTTATGTCATCAGGGGTCCCGATGGAGTTTTGAGGAGTTTTTATGGGATTTGATGGCATTTGCTGGGCATATTCCATCATCTGCACACTTTGCCTTTCGTTCTGTCGCATTCCAACAACTTTAAAAAATAAGCATTATTATTTGGCATAACGTAATTAATTATGCTCGAGGTGGCATTCTAGAGAGATTAATTGATGGAACACATCAGTGTAATAGCTCGTTGGGTCCGGAACGAGAAGATCTACAAGATGTGATGCTGAGAAGAGATTTCCAGTGGCCAAAGAGAGTATGGTGGGTGATTTTCCATTTTCCTTAATTAAAAATGACTTTAATTAGTTATTTAATTAAGAAAAAATAACTAATTAGAGAAAAGGGCCAAAAGTGACTTAAGTGAAATAAAATAAAATTAAAAGGTCACTTGATAAAGTCAACGGAGGAGCTTCTAGAAAAATAATTAAATAATAAAATAAGATGCTTCTAGAGGCTTGGGGATCTATCCATGAGTTCTATAAAAGAGGAGGAGAAGGTCATTTGGAAGCATATTGGATCTTGGATTGAGTATTGTTTCTTGTATGAGAGGTTGAGAATCCGGTTCTCTACTCCATTGGTAGCCCTAGGACGAAAACCCTCGAGTGATTTAGAGAGACTGGGCGAGCACCCATCTCCCCTTGATGGATTCATTCAGAATCCACAGGTGTAGAGATTGTTTCTCTATTTCAGTTTGGAGACCGGAAGGTCATTCCCAGCTATTGTATTGGCATCTATCTATATATAATAAAGCTAGATTTTGGTCGTTGCATTTCTCATTGTTTCTCATGTTGTGATATTTTAATGAGATTTTGTGCAATTTATAGATTTATGGTTCTAGTTTTACATGGCAATCTTCTGGAAAATGCATGATGGTTTAATATGAAGTGCTTGTTCCTAAATTAGTTGATTTGGGACATTACCTCCTGTGTCTGTCTGTATACACTTTTGGTTGATTTTGGGCTGTCAGCAGGTTGTCCTTGAGAGCCTTGAGGATATCTTGGCTCTCTTGGATCCAATCTTTGGCCTTGGGGCCCGACTATCTCCAAAAGCAAGGTCAGCAAAAGACAATGTGTCATAACCATACAAGGCACAAAAAGGTGACATACCAATGGACATGTGGTGAGTGGTGTTGTAGCAGTACTCACCCAAATGCAACCACCGGATCCACACTCTTTGTCATCCAGTCACATAGTTTCGTAGGTAACCCTCTAACCATTTGTGGACCCTCTCGGTTTGGCCGTCTGTTTGTGGGTAGTAACTGGTGCTGGGGGTGAGCTCAGTGCCCACTAATCGGAAAAGTTCCTTCCAGAATGCTCCCATGAAGCGATTGTCCCTATCACTAACTAGGGTCTTGGGAAGACCATGTAAGGCGGAAGACCTCTTTGAAAAATAGCTCCACTATCTGTGAAGTAGAATATCGGGTTGGAATCGCAAAGAAATGTGCATATTTTGTCAACCGATCCACCACCACGTATATACAATCTCTGCCCTGCACCATACGAAGCCCCATGATAAAATCCATGGAGATACTTTTCCATTTCCCCTCAGGAATGGGAAGTGGCTGCAACAACCTAGATGGATGGGTCAACTCTCCCTTGTTCCTCTGACAAGCCTCACACTCTTGCACATACATCAACACACCTCCCTTGAGGCCTTTCCACGTGAAGCGTTCTCTGACCGTCCTGTACGTCTTTAAGAACCCTTGGTGTCGTGACAATTGAGAGTCATGGGCTACATGGAGAATCCTCGCCCTCAACTGTGAGCTTGACACCAAGAATATGCGTCCTTTGTAGTAAATGATGTTAGTCATCACCCTGTAACACTCATCAACATGTGAAACTCGAAAAATATCACACGCCCGCTAGTCTTTGGAGTACTTCACCAACAACTGTGCCTTCCAATCATGACAAATGCTCATGAGTGAAAGTGTCGCGGGCCTCTTGGATAATGCATCTGCTACCACATTGTGTTTTCCCTTGACATATTCAATATCAAAATCGTAGGCTTGGACCTTGCTGACCCACCTCTACTGCATGTCAATGAGGCCCTATTGCCCCATAACATGGCGAAGACTATTGTGTTTCATCTTCACTCTAAATTTGTTGCTCACTAGGTTCTGCCGGAATTTGGCCAATGCATGCATGCATAGAATACGACCTCTCACGCGGAAGGAGTTTCCGACTCTCAAAAGCGATGTGGTGGCCTCATGTGATAACACTGGGCCAACTCCCTTACCTGATGCATTGCACTCTAAGGTGAAGGGATGAATGAAATCCGGGAGTGATAATACTGGATAATTGCTCATCACCTCCTTGAGGCACTCAAATGCTAACTGTGCTGTATCTGTCCATGCAAAAGCCCCCTTCTTGGTCAAATCTATGAGGGGAGTTGCCAACTGTGAGAAGCCCTTTATGAACTTCCTGTAATAGGTGTATATGCCCACGAAGCCCCTCAACTTAGTCACATTCCGGGGCACTGAACAATCTCGGATGGCCCTGATCTTCTCCTCATTCCATCCTCTCCAATAATATGCCCCAAATAGAGCATCTCTGTCAATCCAAACTTGTGCTTGGATCGTTTGGCGTAGACTGCTGCTCTAAAATCGTAACACCACCTCCAAGCGCTGTAGATGCTCCTTGCATGTCCTGCTGTAAATCAGGATGTCATTGAAGAATACCAATTCAAATTTCCGCAACTTCGCCGCGGACACATGGTTCATGCAGGACTGGGAGGTGGCAGGTGCGTTGGTTAGCCCGAAGGGCATAAACAAGAACTCAAAATGCCCATAGTGGCATTTGAAGGCCATCTTGGGGATGTCCTGATCCCTCAATCTAATCTAGTGATACCCTGAACGCAAGTCTATCTTAGAGAAGTACTTGGCTCCTCTAAGCTCATCAATGCGTGGAATGGGGTAGCGGTTCTTCAGGGTCTTCTTGTTGAGTGCCCGGTAATCTATGCACATGCGTAACGTCCCATCCTTCTTCTTCACCAGAACAACTAATGAAGCGAAGGGGCTAGAGATAGGCCAGTGTGCCCAAGTGTCAACAACTCTTGAATGGCTCGCTCAATCTCATCCTTGTAGGCCTTGGGATGTCCATAAGGAGTGGTAATAACTGCCTGCACCCCCGACTCTAGCTAGCTCAATTGTGTGCTCAAATCCTCTGTCAGGTGGCTGCCCTGGTGGTATGTCCCTAAACACTACCGGGTACCTGTCCAAGATGGCTTGTATGTTGGGGTGTGGTGGCTTGGGCTGTCCCCTAGCCTCTGAAATCCTCAACTCCACTGACCATGCTATGGCCCCATGCCTTAAGTCAACCTCCATCCTGTCCGCTGAAACTATCTGTGGAGGATATGAATGCATACCCCGAAGAACAACTAACTTGCCATCCGACGCAGTGAACTCCATCTCCAAGTTCCTCCAATCCGTAGTGACCCGTCCAAGGGAGTAGAGCCACTCGACACCCATCACCACATTGGTGTCCGGTACATCCACCACGAAGAAATGATCTGTCACTGAGTAGTTCCCCATGGTCACTGTCAAAGCGGGGACATATCGGGTACACTGCATGGTCCTATCCCATGGCACTAGGACTGAAAACCCCTCAAACTCCTCCATAGTGATACCCCGCCTCTGAACCATCTGCGCTTCAATGAAATTGTGCGTGGCCCCACTATCTACCAAAATCGAGACACACTGCCCTTGCACTATGCCTCTGATCGTCAGGGTCAAAAATTTGGGAATCCCACGCAAAGAAGCTAAGACTCCTCCAGATGGTGTGAAGGTGCTCCCCCAGGTGGTGGTGGTGGTGATGGTCCCCCCTCTGCGTGAGTCTCGCTTGTCACCCCGCCTATCTCCAACTCCACATCATACTCTTGGTCACTATCAGAGAAGACCCCAATGTAATGGGCCTTGCTCGATGCATCTATGGCCTGGTGCCCAAGGCTCTCGACAAGTGAAGCATAGCTTCCTCCTTTAGAGGTCTCTCCTGGTCTCCTCATCTAACTTTCCATGCCCCTGGACTACTCGTTGTGGTGGGGGCCATGTGTCATGCCCCTTCTGTGGGTAAGGAGTCCGTGATGGTATGGGTGCTCAGAGTTGGAGATTGCCCCTTGCAAATCCCTGGCACAAGTCACAACCTATTGCAAAGTGTACACCTCTACAAATATGTACACCCTCCCGGCATCGGACAAATTTGGCACCATGATTGAGACCCTCAAAAACTCTGATATATACTGCTCTGGATGGCCAGTCTGCCTGAGTTGGGTCAGCTCTCTGAAATGAGCCTTCAGGTCACTCCTATCAAATGCTCCACCATTCCCCATGTAAAGTCCTCATAAGAGGTCACGTTGGCATGCCCGAGCATGGTCAAGCCATGAAACCACCAATTGTGTGCCTCTCCCTCCAAGTGCAAGGTAGCCATTTTGATGGCTTCCACCTCTGTCATCTGATTAAGCTGGAAATAGGTATCTAGCCTCTCCACCCAAGCTTGAGCTGTGCACTTAGTAGATCATTCATACACGGGAAAATACATCCTCCCAATGGTACGCTGCAACTCTGAACTCTGCGTGCTAGAACCCCCACTGTATCTGCCCTTCTCATTTTGCTTGAGCTGGCAGTAATCTTTGAAGGATGAAGTTGCTTTGAAATCTTGCCCCCTGGACTGCCATTCTCAGAAATAATCGCCTATGGGCATTTGATCATCCGGCCCTCCCTGCTGACTTGGTCCTGAAGGTAAAAATGTAGGCAGCGTGGTCCTGGTTGGCTCACTGAAAGCTAGTGGGTGAGTGGCTGGTGAAGGGTGGTCATACTGTTGTGAGGCCCTTGAAGTCTCCCCAAATAGGAACTCACGATGGATGCTCTTGTCCCTATTCTGCTGCTTGAGTTCCTCCAACATCTCCTTCTGCCCTTTGGCTAGATCATTTAGGGCCTTCAAGAGGCTATCAAATGCTGCTTCCTCCTTGCTCCTTGGCTCCCCCATATTTGCCACCACTACTGCATTCCGGGATGTCTCCGTATCAGGTGTAATCTCCAACTCCCATTCCCTGCTCCGATACCTCTGCCTTCGATAGGTAATGTTTTTCCTATCCTCCTTGCTCATAGGAAAGATCACCCATGGCTGAGCCAAGAACGGAGCTCTGATACCATTGTAATGTTCCTAATTAGGAAAAACAATGAAAAACAAAGCCATAGCTGACATGCATACACAAAATTCAAAAATATAAGTAAACACCCATGTGATGACCAAAAAACACCATCCAACTGAGCCATTTTTTTATATATTTGGAGCAATAGTACAATGGGTATGGAAGGACTTCACCTGGGCTTGCCTTAATCGCAAGCTAGACAAGACCCAGGTTGGAGAATACAACGCCCAAATGATAGAATGAGCTGTCCCAAATATGCCCTGCGTTGCCCAGGAGGAACTGCACTGTCTGCTGGAAAAGAACTGATGAAAGACCCACCTCTGGTGCTCAAAAAATTCTGCAAAGTTAGATCCGGGCTCTTCTCAATAAGCCGACCAAAACATAGAAAGGGTTTGGTCTAGTTTTGACCTCCGAAAATTGACCCCAAATACCACGCCCTCCTCAAACTGGTTGGGAAATACGGTCTGCCTGGAAATTCGCTGAAGCAACCCTCCAAACACCCCAAAAATGCTGAATTCTACTCCCCAGATGATTTCCTCAAACTCCCAGTACAACCTAGCTCCCCAACTCCTCTCCTCAACCTCCCATGTGTGCCCAGATATTAGCTCATGCGTTGGCCTTGGGTAAGAAGAATTCGTGCTGTCTTAATGCAGTGATCTTTGGCCCCAAAACCCCTCACCCAGCTTGGACTTCCCCTGGAGTTGGTATGCAAAATTTCTCGTGGCAAATGGCACCCAGAAGATAGCTGAAATGAGTGGCACGTTATCCCCTACTGCATCCTCCTGGAGTGCAAAATTGGCTGAATGAAATAGTTGTACGATGCACCTTGAGCTCCACAAATCATCCTCGAAAATGGCACAATTTTACCTTCCTAGGGTGGCACTCGTGATCCACCAAAAGAAGGGTGAGCTCTCCCCTTGGAAAGCTCTGCACTGAACAACACTGTGACCTGATTAAGTAGCTTGAGCAACAAGAGAGATATTAGATTGACAAATGACCCCAATAGCTGCTAGGCCCCTTATATTTATAATTTTTGAGCTTCCTCCCCATGTGGGCCCCTCCATCAAGTATTTCAACCTCCTACCTTAGCAACTCGACTTTCCCTCTAAGGAAATGCGTACTTCATGTGGGTGTGGCCCACACATCCCACTAACAAAATGATTTTCAGCCTCCATCTCCTAGTCTTAGTCCAAAATTTTGTGGGTCCCATAATAGACAAAATTGCCAAAATTGTGAAATTAAGTTGAAATTAAATTGTGACATAATCCCGATTAAAGGATTATGGTTGTAATCTAATTCATGGTAATGGACTAGGGTTAATTGAAGTTGCAAAATACATAAATATTTGAATGGTAAATAGTTGAGTTCATAGAATGAGATAGAGAGGTGCAACATTTCGTTAGGTTGGTTTGTTTAGTCAAGGGTTTCCAGTGTAAATTTTGTGCACACTGTGTGAATGTGCCATTATTATTCTTCCATTTTAAATTTTGTTGGTACTTGCTTTTCTTGCATAGATCGATCAAACTCTTCAGTACAAATATATTTTTATTAAATATCTCTCTCTCTCTCTCTCTTGCGTTCTTGTGCGCATGCTGATTGTTGAATTTTGTGCAACTAAGGGCGAGATTTACACTAGAGTTAACCCCTTTCACCCTTGAAGCGAATTATTTTTGAGTGGCTCCACAAGTGCTAGGCTGAATCTTTTAGATGGTCAATTCAAGTTGCCTAGAAACTTACATGATGGCTAGTTGGCTTGCCTTGAAACACTCTCATTAAGATCACATGATGGCTATATAGAGAGGTCAATCTACTTTCCTTGATATGTAATTCAATCATGCATACATTGCTCATCTGCTCTCCTACGCGAAGGTATTCAAAGAGATGTTTAAGGGTCAGATCAAGTGAAGAAATTTCTCTTCTATCTTTTATTGAAGACTGTGATTTGGTTGTTCATTATTCTGTGATCTGAGCTCATTGATTGGTCAGAGATTATAACTGCTCCAGGCCTGTAAGTAGGCCGAGATTTACTTCAGATCTGCTTCCAAAATTCTAGATCTGATACATTTCAGATCTACCTCACACAGATCTAGATCCAAGCCACCTCAGGATGCCTCCATTGATTTAGATCTGAGCCATTTTTGAATTGTGATTTGGTCCAAGCTTATGCCTTCACAGAGCTGTATTCTATCTCAAGTTTGAGCCTCAGAAGGGAAGAAGATCTGAGATCTGTCTCTATGGTATGGTGAGAGGATCAACCTCTTGTTTCAGATCTAGCTGGAAGACATTGTGAAGAAGACCTTAAAACTTGTGGAAGTTATCTTGATTGATCTCTTATTGTTAGCAGATCTATTGCAGATTGGCAGATCTCTTATCATCATTTGCAGATCTCTTATTATCAGTGGCAGATCTCTGATTATCAGTGGTAGATCTTTGATTATCAGTGGTAGGTCTCTTATCATCACAGATCCAGTGGAGATTTCTCTTTCACATTTCGTGAGATTTCTTTCTTGCATTATTGTTTGGCAGATTTCGTATTATTAGCAAGATCTCTATCTTGTATTATCATTGGTGGCAGATCTCCCTTGTATCAGTTTTTGCATTTGTGATCATATCTCACACTTCAGAAGATCTATCCTAGTTTGAAAAGTGGTTATGTTGCTGAACATTTGAAGATGATCTTATAGAAGAGCATTTTAAAAGGGTTTTACCCCATAGTGGGGTTTTCCCCGACACTTGGACCAAATCCTGTGTGTTGCTGTTCATTAACAATCTTCTATGGTTTATGATCTCAAAAATTAAATTTTAAATCTGCAAAATTTAACACTCATCTCATGTAGTGAGCCCCTTCCCCTTTGCTCCCATCCTAGTAGACCATCATTTTTATCTTTAAGCCCTTGCCACCACACTCCTATTCCTGTAGAACCCTAAAACCCTAGTTGCTCCCATGAGGCCCTCTTCGCATCCTAAAAGCCTTGTCTACTTACTTGAGCTCCTCTCCTCTCCTTCGCATCTGTGTAAGTCCCCATTTGTTGTTTTGAGTCCCTCATCCCTCCCTCTCATATCTACAAGCCCCAATTTATTGTCGTAAATGCCCCAATTCATTGTTGTTAATGCGTCCCCTCTATTTCGTCCTTATTGGCCTTTGTCTGCTACTGTGAGCTCCTCTCCTCTCCCACCTATCCTTTGTAGGACTCTATTTGTGCAACTAAGCTCCCCCAGCCCCCTTGTCCCTGCATGTGCCATTTGCTCATGTGAGACCATCTTCATGCCCTCCTATTCTTGAATAATTTTGTCTACTCATGTGAGCCCCTACCCTCTCACTCTCATTCCTCCATAACCATTGTTTGCTCTCGTTAGCCCTTCTTCATCCCACCTTCTTTTTAAAAATCTTGTCTATTCCCATATTCAAGATTCCCATCTTGGTCCCAGGATTGTATAGGTGGTCTACAACCTTGTAAATATGCTCTTGTTTCCCTCATCTATCCTTGGAGTTGATAGAGAGGGGGTTATTATTTGCACTCTTGGTTGCAGAGGGTCTCCTATTTAGATCGCATTATGAACAATCTTGTTTGATAATTATAAAAATATCCAATTACATTACGATAAAATAGAGAAATTTATAAGGATAAAAATATAATTGATAATAATGAATGTGATGAGTGATACCATCATATATGAAGGCATTGGTCACTACTCTACTCAGTTTTGCAAACTGTCATCTCCTCTACAACAATGGATAAGGTTCCCCTAACCAATATGGTTCCTCATTAGTAAGGTTTCTTGACAAGTTGGTCAATAACAATGAATAGAAAACAATTTATAGTCCCATAATCACCTACCTGGTTGAAAATGTAGTGATGATTGATTTATCATTCTGGGCAGCTCACATGTAGGGTTTGCTTGAGAGATTGGAATGGATTGAGATTGAGAATTGTCGGTAAATGGGTAGCCACACAGAAACATTTATATAGAGAAAGATCATATCAAAACATCGATATACTCTAAAGATCACTTATTAATTACAATAATAATACATCACACACTCACTTACATCAATATAGTACATGAGGCCTCGTAATATGGCATTGAAGTGCTCATAACAAGATTTCCAATATGGCTAATTGGTTCAACCATCGTTACAACTATCTCCATAAATATATTAATTGATTCTAAGTGATCTCCATCCCTAACTTCTTACATTGTCTTCATCTTTGATCATATGTTGACTTTGTTACATAATAATTTCATCATACATCATTAGTATGAATTATTCCTTCATACTCCTCCTTAATGAATACTTATGATTTAGTTTGGATGTTTTGATTTGTATTCTGTGAAAATTCCTTGAAATGCAACAACTGGAATTTATTCTTCTAACTGATTAATTATGCAGTTTATTTGTTACGACAAATAACGAATAAATCACACTGCAATTCTTCACAATAAAATTACATTGTGGAAAATAAACTGGAACTGAGAAAATAAATGCGCACACAATAAAAATGACACCAATATTTTTGGACAAAAGTCCCCGGAAAAACCCAACTGGGAAAACCGGTGCAACAAATGAGGGTTTATTTTATTATGCAACAGCAAAATCTGAGTACAATATCTGGATGCCCAAACTGGTAATCCTCCAGCAAAATAATCTGGCCAAAATATTAGTGAGACAATTTGTCTCACCCGACAACTGATCTCAACTCATACTAGTCACAAACTCCACAACTTAAATAGTTGCTTACTGCAGTAACATGCTTATGCTGGAAGCTTGAATTTCTATAACATAAGTCTAATATCTTTTTCCATTTTCATGTATTTGTCTGGATAATAGATTGCACTTTCTGTGGAGGTCATTCTAATTTGGAGACTTAAGTGTTTACACCCTTTTCAGATGACATTAAAACTGTTTTTTTTTAAATGTCTAACCAGGGTAGCTATCAATTAGCCAAGTGGAACGGGACAAGAGTTGCTGTAAAGATTCTTAACAAGGACTATTATTCTGACCCAGAAATCATGTGAGTATTTTCTGGTTTGCTGTTCCTCTCATCCAAAGCTAACACCAGTATTCATTTATCTTTGGTGTCCATCTTTATGCTGTTGTGCATGCATATAGACACACATAAAATAGTCTTCCTATAAGATTGAGTTATCCATGTTGAATATTGAGGGGTGATTTGCTTAATATAGAAAAATTAATGGATATACATAGCCCATGTTCAGTACTGAGTTCAATGGAAAATTGAAGTGATAGCTAAAAACCTGGGTTGTGTCTTTCTCATGATCAGTATGATATTAATAAATTTCTCATAGGGTAGTGGCTATTTTGATTTCTTTATCAACGTTTTACCTTTTGTGTTTACTGCTTTGCACTCTTTACCTTTATTTGTGCCTAAGAGTCACCTTTAGCATTCCCACTTTGCCATTATGACTTGTGCTTTCTAGTCCCATTGTTCTTTTTGGGTTATATGTGGACATTAATATAATTTTCTTCTTTTCTTTCTCCTTTCTCAGAGTCAGGAGAGCTCATTGTGAAATATTTTACCATGGATCCAGAACAGAAACGTGAAATTATTTTTAGCAATTTCTCATAGCATATAGAAATAATTGTCCCTCATATTGGAGAGAAATAAATACTCCACCTGAGTTAACGGGTTTTAGTTGCAAACATTTCAGTGGTTATTCTGAAAAACTGTTAGAGAGGACACGGGCTTCTGCTTACAATTCGTAATTGATGAGTTCAAGGCTCAAGCTGTTCCAAATGCTTCACTAGTTCATGCATCCTGAATTCCAGATCTGTTTGCGGTTTGTCCATAATATGCAGCGCTACCATGCTTGCTTTACCTGCTATACCTGCTATCCATGCTGGGTATTTTCTGCATGTCTCTATTGTGCTGGAGTTCAAGTATAGTGTGGGTGAGCCCATGGCGAGGGACCGGATTGGATTGAGAGTAAGGGGGATAGGACAATTGGAAAGGGCAGGGAGCCAAGAGGAGGGAACCATGAGATTGGGTTTGCAGGAGTAGGTGAAGAAGGCCAGGTAGAGGGAAATGGGGTTGAAGTCATAGGGAATGGGGGTGTGTCAGAGCAGTGAAGGATGTTGGCTTAGGGAGTAAGGTTCCAAGGAAAGGAGTGAGGATAGGTGGGTGAGAATGTGGAGGATGTGATCATGGAGGTTGGGGCTGGTGGCTAACGAAGAGGAATGCGGTCCCTAGTGGAGGATGCTCACCTTAAGTGTGTTGCCATGGTTGGAGGGTAGTTATGGGTAGGGTGCTGATAGACTAGTGATCACCCACAGTTTGTCGCTGTTGCTGGAGGGCGTTCATGGGTATATGCACAATGATAATGAGACAATTAATTACAAAACAGTGCAGGATGAGGTCATGGTGATTAGGATCGAGGGCTCATGGAGATAAATGGAGTCCTACAACAGAGGGTGCTCATGGGTATATGTAAATGACTATGAGACCAAGTTAATTGAGAAATAGTATGTGTGCATGTAACTTAATTAATAAATGCTGCAAGAAGAATCTACAAAACCTCCAAACATAGCTCAAGATAGCAGATTGGTAAAAGTGTTGAATGTTCAAGGGAAGGAGGAAGTTGAGGAAGGGCCATTTATACTTGGCAAATCCCATTTATTGTGGTTTGTTCTCCCTACTAACATGATTTGATGATGACGATTAATGGAGTCCCTAAAGGTTTAAAGGGGCCAAACTATGAAATGTTTGAACCAAATTGCTATAAAAATGTAGGTAGCTTATTGCATGTAATGCCCCAAACGGGATATTTTGCTAAATTTGCAGAAATCGAACTCAACCCATATTAAACCATTAAATTATCATTCATTTAACAGAAGATTTCCATGTAAAATAAAACAAACAGACCACTGTAATCCTATGACACAATGAACAGGAAAATTCTCATCTTTTATTATAATGGATACACTGGGGTTACATGCATATACAACCAAAATAGCTAAAGATGAACGTTGGCCTCCAAGATAATTTGCTGCACTGCTTCGGCCTCAAAAACTGAACTAAATCGCCACTGCTAAGGTCTCCTATGAATTCTGGATGAATTCACCAAGGGGAGATGGGTGCTCACCCAATCTAACAAAATCATGTTAAAATTGGCAACTAGGGCCAAACTCCATGTAGGTCATCTTATTTATGGCAACTGATACTTTTCTTGGATTCCTCTCGTCGAGAGGTGTAGGATTGAGCTAATGATCATCCGATTCCGACAAGTATTTATGGAGATATGAATTTATTTGTATTTACTTGACAAATTGTCAAGGTTGGCTAGCAGCTAAATGTGTGGCACACATGCTCAACGATTCATATAAACACAAGTGAGGTTGAGGCATTATTGCACCATCTCATCTCTCACATTCTTCTCTCCTTTATTGATTGGGTTTACACACAAGGAGTAGCACACACCCGTGGGAAAGAAGAGGACGCAGAAAGACGCAGGAAAGGACCTAGATCTGTTTGACTGTGTTGACTTTGTCCAGGGTTGCAGCAAGTCGTTTTGACCAGCGTTGACCTTTCAGGAGTGCGGTTTTGGTGTGGCTGTCTCTCCTAGGCAGGCCGCAGATTTTGGCACACAAACTGAGGCATTCTGACCTCTGGTTTGACCAGCGTTGACTGCCCTAGTTTGTGGCAGCAGGTTGACTTCAGTTGATTGCAGTTTGACTGGGGTTTTCAGACTGTTTATGGGCTGCCTCTTCTTGTTGTTGGAGGCCTAGATGACCGGGAAATTGACCAAGCATATTGGAGGTCAATTTCATCTTGTTTGACCAGATTTGACTTTGTTGGTTAGGGTTTGCTGCTGCCCTAAAATTACAGATTTATGTATTTATACTATCTCTCTTTGCTGAACTATTGAAGATTAGAGAAGAATTGATCAAAGGGTTTCCCTACATTGGGGTTTGTCCCTGGCTAGCCGCCACATATGGTGTCTCTTGTCTTGGCTTGTTTTCGGTTGATCTATTAATGTTCTATCTACATTTTACTATATGTTAATGTGATTGCTAATCAGTGGCTAATAAGAAGAAATTGAAGTAAACTGCACTAAGCATAGAACATACCATAAATTAACAAATCACCCGAGGGTTTCCATCCTGGGCTACCAAGGAAGTAGAAAACCGAGTTCCCAACCACTCATACAAGAAGAAATATCAAATCAAAGATGTCCTTGTAATGTCCCAAATGGAACAATTTGAGGTTTTCTTAAAATTTGTAGAAAATAACTTAAGAAATTTAAGCCGTCAATACCATAAACAATTTGCACAAATTTTCACCATGAAGTTAACAACAAAACCACGAAGCATAAACTGCAACTTAAAATGGACAAGAAATATATGCAGAATCCTCAGCCTTATGTTATTAAAAATAAAGAGTACATAGAAAGCTGGAAATGGCTAAGAGTATGGCCACTAAAGAAATCTGCTCCAATACTGTACTGGGCCTCCAAAACTGAACTGACCAATCAATATGCGGCAACTTGTGAACCCTGAATGGATCCACCAAGGGAAGAGATGGGTGATCACCCACTCTCACTAAATCACCCGAGGGTTTCCGTCATTAGGCTACTGATGAAGTAGAGAATCGGGTTCTCAAAACCTCATCACAAAGACAATGCCCAAATCCAAGATGTGACCAAATGGTCTCCTCTTCCTCTTTTATAGATCTGATGGATAGATCTCCAAGCCTCTAGAAGCATCTTATTTTATTATTTTATTATTATTCTAGAAGCTCCTCCATTGACTTTATCTTAAGTGACCTTTAATTTTATTTTATTTCACTTAAGTCACTTTTGGCCCTTTTTCTCCAATTAATTATTTTTCCTTAATTAAATGACTAATTAAAGTCATTTTTAACTAAGGAAAATGGAAAATTGCCCACCATACTCTCTTCGGCCACTGGAAGTCTCTTCTCAGCATCCCATCCTGTAGATCTTCTCGTTCCGGTTCCAACGAGCTATTACACTGAGGTGTTCCATCAATTAATCTCCCCAGAATGCCACCTCGAGCATAAATAATTAAGTTATGCCCAATGATAACGATGATTTTTGAAAATTGTCAGAATGCGACGGAACGAAAGGAAAATTGTGCGGATGATGGAATATGCCAAGAGAATGCCATCAAATCCCATAAAAACTATTCAAAACTCCATCGAGACCCCTGATGACATAAACTTGCTCCACTGACCTGGCCATCCCTTGCCATGGAAATCCACCATGGCTGTACTATGAATAAGAATAAAAATGAGGACATGACAACCCTTTCACCCCAAGATTGCTTGCCATCAAGTAATCCAAATCTGTGGACCAATTTGGTGGCCCGACCCAATGTCCGGATCTTGTACGAACCACTGGGTGATGCTCTGCTCCTGTGTCGACCCATCATGAACGAACCCCCCAATGCCCGAATCCTAGACCAATCTCTCTGACTGAACCCGTTATGAACGAATCCTCTTGGATCCCAATGCCACCAAGAACAAATATGAAATATCAAGGCTCCATGGCTCCTGCTGTGTGATAACTCCAACCATGAATGCTACTCCATCCACTGCGTACCAACTCATCACCTCTCTCCAATCCAACCCTTGGCATATGCCACGGTCAATCTCATCATGCTGATGTCGTGCTGCAATACTAATGAGTGGCCAACCTACATCCTGCTGCCAACTGAAGCATGTGATATGCCTTACCTTTGAGGGTTCCTACAATACAATGCTCCTGGCTAAAAATGATACTCCATCAAAAGGATACCAGCTCATGGTCTCTCACCAATCCAATGCATGGACACCTGTGCAAGGGATACGTCTGCTATGCTGAAATTGGTCCATGGTCAATCAAAACATGTTTGAGAAATTATGCCTTCCTCCCTCTAATGGGAAGAAGTGGGCACACTGTGCTACAAGCCCTATCTATATACTCCTGGAGAGGGTTGCTCCCTGAAAGTCTTGCAGCGCTACCAGCTGCCTGTGCATCTACCTGGACCTCATCAGTGGGTCGGCCCAAAGATGGATGCACCTCCATCTCCAACAGCTCCTGCCGTCTACTAGCCTCCTGCAAGACTACCCTGTCAATCTCCAACATCTACTGTGAACAAGTGTCTACAAATACTACCACCCTAGTGGCTGCCTGCACATCTGTTTGCTCCACTCCAATGGCTGGCCCCAAGGGTGTCTGCTCATCCTCCATCATGGGCTCAACATGAGTCACTCACTGACTCTCCAAGACTGGCCCATCTTGCACACACTGTGTGTCATCTGTCTCATGCTCCTCTATGTGCTCCCTATGTTGAATCATCTGTCGCTCATTTGCTCCCAGATCTCCTTCCCTCAGGGGAACAATCAGCTGCTCGTCATACTCCTCTACCACACATGGATGCACATCTGGGCTACTGACATCAACTCCACATGATTGCTCGTGGTCCTCAGAGGTATCATCGTATGAACCCATGGACTCGTCCAAAGAAGAGTCCTCATCCTAAAAGTCAGAAGGAATCTCTTCTTGCTCTACCTAAAAGTCAGAAGGAATCTCTTCTTCAAGCATGAGTGGTTAGGTCCCCAAGGTCCCTTGTAGACAAAGCAAAGTCCCTTCCTCCTCATTTCATTCTTGCTGCATGATCCCCCAATCTTGAGCTGCTCCTCCTTGGTCAACTCTCTCCTGAACAACCCAATGTTTTTCTCAACTAACCTCTTGGCTAGTTCATAAGCAGCAGGTGAGACCAACTGTTCTCTCCTCCAAACAGACAACAATCGAGATTGCAACTCCCGACAAATGGCATCACGACCTCTCATACATGATGATAGGATGGACTGCATGTGTGCTATCACTGTGTCAGGATGATGTTTCCTAATGCTGAAGAAGCATTGGAACATCTGCAAGATCAAACCATCACACTCTAGATCTAACATGATTTCATATGTCCTACTTATGGCCATAATTTTCAGAACCTAAAGCTTCTTCCCAAATGTAGGACCTGTACTATTTTCCAAGTCCTGAAAAGTCTCTACTATCAACTTGAAAACTATCCTCATAACTTCATCATTGAAAGGAGGTATAGGTGCAGTCAGTTTCATGATGTGACTGAGACAAGATGCAACTAGAAGTCTAACCCCTTGACGAGGTTCCTCCAAGAACTTGTGTTGTATGAGAGCAAGCATAGTTGGTTTTAGAGCCCAAATTAGTCTCTTCCCTTCTAATTGGCTCACTTTGGAAAGGAGGGCATCGAGTTCATCATGTTTGAAGAGGACTTTCCATGTGACCCTCATGTGCTTCAAATCTATCCCAAGAGCAAAAATCTTGTGTCCTATTTCTTGCCCCTTTTGCACATCCTTTATTTGTTCTCTTTTGTTAAATACACATGGACAACAAACAATGTGAAAGATAAATCAGTGAGTACTATTTTTCATTAACATCAGATATACATTTATAGTACAAATATGTGACTCTTGGGTTTCAGATCCCAAGGTCTCTTGGACTGCTTTTGTCCATTCGACTTCCACACTAACCCACTTAGGATTAGGTGTCCAACATTCCCCCCCTTAATCCGAAGGGTTATGCATGAGTCCAAGAAGAGAGCTATAATACAAAATGTGCAAAAATGCATGGCAGCACTAGGCTGAATGTGCTCTATGAAATGTTGGTATAAAGGGCGGTGGTTTAAGGATGACCACCAACACTGGAACGCTTAGTGCAGTTCCTGGAACTCTTCCAAAACTGGCAAGAAGCTGGAGTCTTCTGCTAGAGGAAGTGTTCTTAATCTGTGATGGTTTAAGGATGACCAACAACTCTGGAATGCTTAATGCAATTCCTGGAACTCTTCCAAAACTGGCAAGAAACTGAAGTTTTCTGCTAGAGGAAGTGTTCTCAATCTGTGATGGTTTAAGGATGACCAACAACTCTGCGATTCCTGGAACTCTTCCAAAACTGGCAAGAAGCTGGAGTCTTCTGCTAGAGGAAGTGTCCCAGATTGCCAACTGAAGGCATGTTCAGGGGCATCTTTGTCTCTGGCTACAATTCTGAAACTGGTGTGGTAGGTTGTGGCTCAGGCTCGCTTGATGTGACTTCGAAGCTTGTAGATGACCATCATTTCCCCCCCTGTCAGATACAAGGTGAGAAGATGGAGAAAACTCAACTGCAAGACTGTTCAATATTCTGGAACAAGTTCTGACATGTGTTTGGAATATCTTCTTGGCTGTTGATGCCCATTGCCAAGAAGCGATCCATCCAAGATGAATCTTTGTTCTTGCAGGACGTTTGTTTTTGAAGCATCTGTGTGAAGAATGGCTGGTTTTATGACAGTGCTTACATGGATGAAGATCAAAACAGTGATCTTTCAGATGGCCAACTCGATCACAGTGTTGGCATTTCACAATCTGTTGTTTTTGTTGTTGCTGTGGAAGAGGGGCAGATTCTGGAACAGCTGTAGCTGAACTGTCATGAGAAGCAGGTGAACTGTCATCAATGAATCCAGCACTCTGAAACTGAATGGGCTTTGAGTAGTCTGGAATATGAAAGGACAAGTCCTTGTCATATCCAAGACCAGTTCTGTGCTTGTTGTGGACAAGCTGTTCCCAAGGTCTGATGATGGTCTTGGGAAGTGCAGACTGAGTTTCTGCATCTGCATATACAACTGCTGCTTTATTTGAATGAACTGTAACATTATTAACATGCTGCTGATGGGTGGTTGTCTCAATGTTCTGAACAAAAACAGGTTCAGAATGGTGTCTATTTTGATGTAGCTCTTCTTGCTGTAGCTGTGATTCAAGCTGCAAAAAATCAATGTTTTCTTGTGCATGTTGTAAAGATGTTTGAATATCTTTGAGAGTGTCTTTGCTGACTTTAACTGTGCTTCCATCAGCAGATAATATTAGAGTGTTTAAAAACTCCAATAATCCATAAATTTTCTCCATTATTTAAACAATCAAACCACGTTTCCTACTTTCGTACCAAACCAGAAATCTGACTTGTAGAGCTCCAAAATTTGTGTAGCCTCTGTTAGAAAAGTTCATCAACCGTATAGCCTAAATTAAGCAAGCTCTTGTTTCCAAACTCACGCTGCCGACCAGAAATAAGAAATCCTTTTTGTTTCTCCTGCTTAATGGCGTATGGAAGCAACCATAATTAAAAACACACAATGATGTGAGAGACCCTTTACATAGAGTCACATGAGACAGCGTTACTTAAATGGACAACGATGGTATATGGACAACGTATGCATATGGAGGTATGAGCAGCGCAATGTTATACAAGGAAACAAATAGAAAACAATGGTATGTTAATGAATGGAGACAGCGTAAATATCAATGACTAGAGACAACATATGGTTAACGCTACAATATCACAAGAATGGCCTCAAACTCTGTCCTGCTCTGGGTTTCTTGATAACAAAAATATCAGTTGGAAATAAAACTGGTGAGCTTGATGTCAGAAAAAAGTTTACAACCAGAAGAACTTTCATCTACTACAGCAGTACAGGATGCTATTTTCTTCGCCTCCGTGTGCTTCCATGTGTCTTAAAGAGCCATCCTGCATAGGTCCAGCATGCTGTAAAATTTCTTCAACATTCTTATGCCTATAGTTTATATCTTCTGTAAGAGAGGATGCTGAGTCAGCTGGAAGTGCATTGGAACCATTGTCAATGGCTGCACGTAAAGCTGATCCTGAAATACGATAACTATGTTCACGGTGTGCTATGAAGTCCTCTATGGGTCCAGAAGCTAACTCCTCATGCTGGTCTGTATGAGTTAGCAGACACTCTCAAAGATGCGATGCTCTAGAAACTGATAGGGTTTTCTGATCTGAAGAAAGATGTTCATCACAATCTTCAGCATCATCATCCAAATCAACCTTGCGATTATTCGACTCCTGAAGCTTTTCTAACTCTTGGTGCAAGTAAGCCTTCGTACAAAGATGAATGATACATGCTCATTTAGAAAACAACACTCCGCAAAACTCTTCAGCAGAAAGAGCACGAAATTCTGCAGTCATGTCATGAGCTAAGCTGGACCGTAACGCTTGTCTCTGCACAGTCGCTCCTGTACTTTCTAAGAAGCGCTTCCTTTCAAGTGGAAATGATGGTCAGAAAATAAATGTCGCCCACAGATTGTTATACATTTGATTGTAAGATAAGCTGTTCCAGATGTCTCAGAGCTGGAAGATAAGCTGTCTGAACAGACAAAGAAGTTGTCAAGCTTACAGCAAATTGTTAATGAGTTGGCTTCAAAGCAAAACTACAACAGAGGCAGAAGGACAACTGCGCCTGCAATTAGAAGCCTTCCTTGAAACTGCAAGAGCCTTCAACATAATTTACACAAAGGAAATTCGACCCTGGACTCATATGATGGAGCTTTCAAGATGCAGATTTGATCAAAAAGAGCGAAAAACCCGCTGCTGCTATTTTCCTTTTTTTTTTTTTTTCTGTTTCTCGCTTCTGAGAAAATTTGTTAGTGCTATCTATATTCCAAAAACAACGAGGATATGAAATATAACAGCACAAATGTGACGGTCAAAGCACACAGCTTTATATGTTGAGGATACGATGATATTCATCCCAGGTAGAACTTGCAGGTTTATAACTTTAGAGATCCAATGTTCTTCGTATGAAAATAAACAAGAAAATCCTCCAGAGTTAAAGGAATGAATACTCTGGCAAAATGCATTCCCAAACAGAAGTGATCATCACAAAGTTGCATTCTAGAATATCTAAGAATCAATCATTACAATTTTGTAATGTCGTGCTAAACGCTCTGCAGTCTTGTCGTCATATAACTTCTCAATCAATTCAAATTTACTGTAATTACTTCGAAGTGACTTGGCCCACTTTGTTGTGGCAGCTTACAGTAGCTTGCATAAAAATGAATCGACCAGAATTAGCAAGGAAAGCAGCAGCAGTTAGGAATAAACTGAAGGAAAACACAGACTCTACGGCAGGCGCTAACGCATATGGCAACCACAGCCAATACAAACGAATCGACACACACCAACAGCACAATGCTTTGTCATGGGAATACACGATCAGAGATTATGTAAAGAATGGCTTCTGCGATAAAGCACTGAGGCTGTATTATCAAATGCAACGCGCAGGCATACAGCCAGGCAAGTTGGTATTTATTTCTGTTATTAATGCATGTGGTAGCCTCTCAGATCTCCAAACAGGCAGGAAGATTCACGAAGATATTATCGCAGGGGGAATTGAGTCGGATGTGTTTGTGGGTACCGCGCTTCTGTCAATGTATGTCAAATGTGGGAGTTTAGAGACTGTTTCAAAGGCGTGAACTGTTATCTGACAGGACAGAGCAGCGCATGCATAGGGATATCATACTAAAAATACCATATGGCAGAGAGGAGCAGCGAACAGTCACCTACTGGCAGACGTTTATGAACAGTGAATGTTTATGGACAGAGAACGCAGGTCTCATAAATAGAATATAGAAGACAGACATCTCAGAACGGCTTGGATAGATGCGTTATATGGCAGAGGCAGCATGTCAGGAGCGGAAAAGAATATGGCAGAGGGCCAGGACTGACATGACATGCACATAACAGGCCACAGAAAAACAAGCGGCTCCGATACCATGTTAAATACACATGGACAGCAAACAATGTGAAAGATAAATCAGTGAGTACTATTTTTCATTAACATCAGATATACATTTATAGTACAAATATGTGACTCTTGGGTTTCAGATCCCAAGGTCTCTTGGACTGCTTTTGTCCATTCGACTTCCACACTAACCCACTTAGGATTAGGTGTCCAACATCTTTGAAGAATGGCATAGACCCCCTTTGGAAAGGGTCTGATGTTTGCTGCTGCTAGTTTATTAAGGGAGTTTAGGAAGGTTTGATCCATGTTTAGTCTAATGATGAGAAGTACATCAATCTGTTTTGACTGACATTCTCTCAACATGCAATGATGGCAGCTCAAGACTCTGACTCATACAAGCAGGACTAATAACTCTTCATGAGTAAGTGACTAATACATGCTCAACAATACAATGGTTATGACAAAACTACAACAATATAATTTTGTTCTTTCAAACATCCACAATGACTCAACCTTGATAGACCCCCTAACAAAGACAACAATATTGTTTCTTCCCTCGTTGCACAGGTATATGTATTTGGTTCTCCATGGTTTAGTTCAACGGGGACAATATATCTGGCTGTATTCTACAAGACTTTGACTGACATCGATATGACCAACAGACTTAAACATTTCATATGCAACTCAATAATATTCTCATCATGCCCCCAACATACAAACAAGCTACTCAAACCCTACATAACTCAAAACATTGGCCCAAACATATAGACTGTCACTCAACAATGTCAAGACTCAACCACCCTCATATCAAACCCTTGATCGATAGATCTAGATTCTATAGTCAACACAACTCATTATAGGGCTTTTAATCAATTCTGTCGGACAAGCTACATATACAAACTCAGAATTTACACCATTGTCTCAAAGTGACATTGCGCATTTGCTTGATTGAATACAAGAAACTTATAGAAGAATAACACCTGGTATATATGACGCCCCAGAGAGTTTCCACAGTCATCTTCAGCAAAATGAACTTCAGCAACCAGCTCTGGATAATCCCAAGCTTGGATATTTGTTGACAGAGCTCTCAACGAGACTGTTTTCCTGGACCATCTCTGTCATAATTTCGCATCCTTCAGCTGATAGGAAATAAATTAATGCTGATGAGAGTTGAAGCACGTCCCTCGTCTGCCAGTGCAACTCGACCCTTTGCATATGAAATCTCGACGTATATACTGACATCCCCACAATCTAATGCTCCAGTTACAATCTCTCATCCGTTCACTCTTCATGCATGTAGATACCAAAACGTACTCCAAAGTCTGCCTCTTACCCAACACATTTCAGGCTTATCGCATTAGGCATTTGATCGCATTTTGCTTTAGGACAACCCACGCCATATACTTCATTCCAATCTTTGGCACACATTAGTTACAGGACATTGCATCAATCGTACCAGCCAGTCTCAATGATCGATTAGTGAAACTGATCCCCACGAAGTTTGTTGCAGGACTATCACAAAGTTGAATTTCAAGTGTCTAGATCCTCAGAGCCGATGTATTTCTTTGATCACTGATTCAAATAGTGCATCTTTACCACGATGATGGCGACTCATACACATGTGACGCGAGCTTAGCTCCTAGTCAGCGAGTAAGATTTGAATTTGACTTTTGGCACTGATCCCTTGTCAGTCTAGTCACAATGGATCGACCCCCGATATATTTTGACTCATCCAGTTGAAAACCCACGACGATTGTTGTATCGGTTAATAAAAATTTGGCTAGCACCCACAGTTCTGCAAATAATTGCTTACTGGGCATTCATTGCATTCCCTTGACCTCTTGGAATAGTCTAGGCACCAGGTCGATTTCACAATTCTTTGGCACGATTCGGTTACCAAATAAGCTCAATCAACTCTCGCGACACGTTTGGATGTGGGACCTCTTCCACTGTGTTATGATTGTAGGTTCTATGATCTTTCGCTTGGATAATTGTATGCCTAGCGCAGGTTGGTAAATCCAACGTTTCCGTGCACCCATTTGCAATAGAGAATGCACAGTGGCTACCGAAAGTGACCAACTGGCCGCTAGATTGATGTGCAGGAATCGATGACGCAATGGTCTTTATTTGGCCTCTATTTTGGACGGGCTTGGTGCAGGGGAATGCGTCGATTTGGTCTTGGGTTCTCATGGCCAATAATCTTGAATTCAAAATTCAATTGGCTCGATCAATTGATTGATTCGACCCTCATAAAATTACACTACAACCCTTTAATTGCTGTTCTGAAAGATGTTGATCTCGACCTCTGAATTTAGGAACTCAGACTGCGAATTAAAGGATCAATTCTCCTTCGTAAACTCGTCCTAGTCAAATGAGGAATTGATTTGCTTACACCCAATTCGATCAGGATCAATAGATGGATCTCCGAATGATGTATTGGCAAATATAAATGAAACCCTTCGAACCCTTGGAAGAAATTTATGCCACCTATGCTCTATTGTTCGATCTTTGGAATGAGAAATTTTGAACTTTTGTCTCAAAATGGAGACATCCTCAGACAAAACAATATTAGCTTCAACCCTTTCAAAATTAATCCCACAAACTTAGCTCAAAATTCATTCTTTAAATAAACCTGAAACCCTTGAACCATAATAGCGGCAACTAAAATTGAAAACCCACAGGTTGAGCCAAGATCAAGGCTCTGGTACCACTGTAATTTCTCCAATGGAACATTTTGAGGTTTTCTTAAAATTTGTAGAAAATAACTTCATAAATTTACGTTGTCAATACCATAAACAATTTGCACAAATTTTCACCATGAAATTAACAACAAAACCACGAAGCATAAATTGCAACTCAAAATGGACAAGAAATATATGCAGAATCCTTAGCCTCGTAGGAATTTACAGGGTAAGTTCCTCAGATAGAACACCAAAGGACATCGATCACAGATCAATACACCAGTTTTCTTGACGTGTTTAAAACCCTCAAAGAGGGAAAGAGTCCACGACCTGAGCCAACGCGACCACTTCAGGAAATTTATTAATGAAAGAAATAAAATTTACATAAGCTTCTCTCATGAACAGTCACCCTACAAATAACCCTCCATGCTCTTTAAAAAGAGATCATGGACCAATCGGGTGTTAAGCCACGGATCAAGTGTCGGTAATACCGAGGAGAGAATGAAACATCAGATCATTTCATGTCTAGAACATATCGTGACCGTCAGATTGTAAGTTACAAATGTACATAGTAAAGAAACACACTTTACCTAACTCTACACTAGATCAAGTTATACTTAACTATTTCCTATGTGTCGAATATCCTAACATTCCCCTTAAGAACAACGTGGGATAGGTTGAAGGATGTACAAATATGACACAATAGGAGAAGGAAGGAGGCATTAGAGCCTACCCCCCCTTAGTGACTTGAACTCCAACCATAAATCGAAGTTCAGTAAACTTCGCCTCTGTGAGAGCCTTTGTAAAGGTGTCTGCAACTTGATCATTAGTTGAACAATATTGCACTTCAAGAACATGGTCATGAATGAGCTTTCTGATGAAGTGCATGTGTAGTTCAATGTGTTTGTTGTGCTGATGTTGGACTGGATCTTTTCATAGTTGAATTGCACTTTGATTATCACACCAAAGTGTAGTTGAATGCTGCTGCTGAAAGCCAAACTCTGATAGGATCTGACGAAGCCACAAGGCTTCCTTACTAGCTTCTACGGCGCCATGATACTCTGCTTCTGCTGAAGAAAGAGAAATGGCACTTTGTTTCTTGCAAGCCCATGTAATAGGTCTAGAACCAAGGGTGAAGACATAACTTGCAGTAGACTTCCGATCATCAGGGTCACCAACCCAATCGGAATCAGTGAAACTAACCAATAGAGGAGATGCTTTTGCACTGTAATGAATCCCAAACTGAACTGTGCCTCGAACATAACGAAGTATTCTTTTAGTTGCTTTCAATTGACTTTCATGTGGGTTTTGCATAAATCGAGCAATAAGGCCAACAACAAAGGAAAGGTCAGGATGGGTATGGGTCCGATACAAAAGTTTTCCTACAAGCTGACGGTATAAGGTAGCATCAACTTCAGGGGAAGTACAAGTGGCTGAAAGTTTGGCTCCAGACTGAAAGGGAGAAGGGGCTGGCTTACAGTCTTCCATGTGAAAGTGGCGTAGAAGATCACATGCATACTTGGACTGAGAAAGGGAAATGCCTTCCTTGGATTGCAAGACTTGAAGACCAAGAAAATAATACAAGTGTCCTAAGTCTGTCATTTCAAACTTCTTTTTAAGGCTGGACTTCACAGGGTTTATAAGGTTGGGATCACTACCAGTAAGGATAAGATCATCAACATAAAGAACAAGAATGATAAGAGACTTACCCACTTTCTTGGTGTAGATAGTATTGTCAAGAATGATACCTAGAAAAGCCAGTATCTAAAAGAAAGCTATCCATTGTGGCATACCAAGCCCGAGGGGCTTGCTTGAGACCATAAAGGATTTCTTAAACCGACATACAAGGCTAGAGTCTGTTTGTATAAAGCCAGTAGGTTGTTCCATATAGATTTCTTCATGCAAGTCCCCATGCAAGAAGGCAGATTTAACATCCATCTGGTGGACTTCCCATTTGAAAGAGGCAACGAGGGAAGGAACAAGGCGGATAGAGTTCATTTTGGCAACACGGGAGAAGGTTTCAGTATAGTCAATGCCTTCAACTTGTGAAAAACCCTTAGCAACAAGACGAGCTTTATGTTTATCAACTTTTCCATCTAGTCCATACTTAGTTTTGTAAACCCATTTGCATCTAACAAGTTTTCGTCCCTTTGGAAGAGGAACAAGATCCCATGTATCATTTGCCAATAATGAACAATATTCTTCATTCATAGCTGCGTCCCAATCTGGATGGCCTGAAGCTTCTGCAAAGGTGTCAGGATCATAATTAGTTGAAGTTTGAGCCAGTAAAGAAGAAGCTCTATCGAACTGAGAATGTGTACGTCGCTGATCTGTAGGATCACCTGCAAGAGCACTTGCTGCATCTCGAGTAACACAGACCCATTTTGGACGCTGAGGAGCTGAAGGAGGATCCTGAGAAGGTGGAGGAGGATTGTCATCCTCGCTGTCATCATCTGAAGAAGAAATATTTTCAGAAGTAGAAGGGATAGAGAGAGGTGGCACATCCGCCAAACTAGGCTCGTAGGCCGATATATTTTCAACAAACTTTACATCTCTTCTAATGATAACATTTTTGGACTTAAGTGGAATAAGTCTATATCCTTTGACATATTCAGAATATCCAACAAAAATACATTTTTCACTCTTAGGTTCTAAAGCTTTATGCTTCTCATCTGGAATATGGGCCCATGCTTCACTTCCAAAAACACGAAAGTGACTTACATCTGGTTTAATTGAGCTCCATGCTTCTTTTGGAGTGATATTCTTTAAAACCTTAGTAGGAGTGCGATTTACTATGTAATT
Source organism: Pinus tabuliformis (assembly GCA_031772625.1). Lineage (NCBI taxonomy): Eukaryota > Viridiplantae > Streptophyta > Pinopsida > Pinales > Pinaceae > Pinus > Pinus tabuliformis. The sequence goes on along the minus strand of CM062816.1, from coordinate 1,016,731,279 downwards.
TGCACAATTAATTGTTTCTGCCCAAAAATTAAGACTAAGTCCTTTAGATTGAAGCATAGAATTAGCCATTTCCTTTAAGGTGCGATTCTTCCTTTCAGCTACACCATTTTGTTGTGGAGTATATGGAACAATATGTTGCATTTGAATTCCATTCTCAGTGCAAAATTTGATGAATTTGTTGTTAACATATTCTTTACTATTATCAGATCTTAACTTAAGAATTTGATGTCCAGATTGTTTTTCAACAAAGGCCTTAAAGGCCAGGGACATGTTAAATACTTCACTCTTGAGTTTTAAGAAGTATACCCAAGTGCGTTTGGAGAAATCATCAATGAAAGTTAAGAAATACTTGTAGCCAGAGAATGAAACAACTGGAAGTGGACCACATAAATCACTATGCACAAGCTATAAAGGGGCTGAGGCGTGCCAAGAGGCACGTCTTTCACAACTATCCCGATGATGTTTTCCGAGTACACATCCGGAACAAACATCATCTCTGCAAGTTACCATAGGAAGACCTGTCACCATATTTTTTTACATAGATTTTGAAGGGAGCGATAGTTTAAGTGACCAAATCGCTCATGCCAAAGTTTGTTCACTTCATCATTATGAACAACAAATACCGAGGGAAGAGTTGATGATCCAAAGTTGTTAAACTTATACAACCTTGTAGAATCATCAGCAATTCCAGTAACTAAAATTTGTCTAGGATCTCTTAGGTCCTTAATTACAACATCGTGAGGTGAAAATTCAACGGTTTTACCTTCACCTGAATGAGTTATGTGATATACAGATAGAAGGTTGCAGGATAAGGTTGGAACACATAGTACATCATTAAATTGCCCATTGTCTAGATGAATAGTTCCAGTCCCTACAACACTAATAGATCTACCATCACCAACATATATATTTTTGGTGTTACAATCATTTAAAGAAGAAAACATGGCTTTGTTTTTGGCCATGTGATAAGAAGATCCAGAATCAATGAGCCACTCATGAGAATGAGAAGAAGAAGATACATTTAGTGTATAACTAGACCAAGATGCTTGACAACCACATGCAGAAAGTGCTATTCCTGAAGATGAAGTTGAAGTTGAAGAGTGCTCCAAATGGATGTTATGCTTCTTCATTGCTGCTTTCAAGGCTTCCATCTTCTTAAAGCATTTGGATTCGAAGTGGCCATATCGATTACAAAAGTTGCAATGTCTATCAGTGCTCTTCCCTTTGCTTTTATTTGCCTTGTCATTTTGTTGAATTGATTTTTCATTTTGAGAATGAAATTTCTTAGGACCCTTGTTTGGTTTAGGACCATTCCTTTTAGGATACTGCTTCTTAAGATTCTTTGAATTTGGTTGTTGCTGGGCGGCTAAGGATTTCTTAGAAGAGTTTCCAAGATTAAGAAGACCAAGATGTAAGAGTTTTTCTTGTTCTCTTATTAAAGAATCACAAAAGGCAACAAAAGAGGGGGACTTGTAGTCTTGTCCTTTAGAAATAAATGCTTCTCTAATAGAATGGAATGTGGAAACAAACACAGAGTAGACTAGTCCCAACTTAGTAAGAATGGAATAGATAAGGCTACCATCTTCTTTCTTAACCTTAACACCTTCTAAGAGAAGTCTAAGGGTCTTGAACTTGGACAAAAAATCTTCAATGGAAGAAATTTTTTTGGGGTCCAACGTAAGCAACTCATTTTCGAGTTGATGGGCTCTAATTTCATTTTTAATTCCAAAAACTTTAGTGAGTTGTTTCATTGCTTCATTAGGGATATCAATTTCTGCGATATGGAATCTAAGGTCTGGAGAAATAGACATCCCTATCAACCCATGTGCTTGATTTTGCCTATTTTCCCATTTGACTGCCTTATTTTCATCTTTAGGTTTAGTTTCTTGGCCTGAGGCTATTCTGTAAAGACCTTTACTTTTACCTAAATCCACAGTGTAGGACCACCATTGAAAGTAGTTGGTGCTGTCAAGAATAACTTGGCATGGACTTTCCATTTTAACAGAAACTGACGCTGTAGACGCTGAAATTAAGTGTTCCAATGGAAAGATATCGAAAAATTAGGCAGATTAAAAACGGCTTCCGGATGAAGTGGTTATGGACTTTTGAAGAAAATTTGTTGAAGATGCCAACGAAGTGCGTGAATGTGCAGAAGTGAATGATAATGTTATATTTTAAAATAAACCCCCCCCCTTTACAAACTTAATCTAATTAGCTCACTTTAAAAAAAGATTTTATGTGACCTACTTTTATAAATAAGTGAAAGTCACTTTTACAATGATACTTTATGAGATACCCACTAAATTGTAACTTAAATAAAAGATAAAGAGACTTTAGAATTATAAGTGACTCACTTTTTATAATGGGTGAGAACACTTTTACATAAAGTAACTTTAAAACATAAGTTACATGTGCTTTTTGAAAAAGTAACTCAACAAAAAGAAAGACTTGAACTCAAGACCTCTATTCTCATAAAGTAACTTTGGACCAAGTGAGCTAGTTTAAAAGGTTAGTAATTTTTGGAAAAGAGGAAAGGGTTTTTTTTTTAGTCACTGAAGCTTTGGGGTGCGTGCTTACTTGAAAAAGCTCTTTTTGCTTACAAAACAAAAAACCACACAACCCAACACGGACATACCAAAAAAACCAAACCTTATGGCTTGAAGTTAGCTTTCGCCAGAAACTAAATATTTTCTTCAATGTTTCTGATTTTCCGAGATCACACTAAGGCGCGGTGGAAAAGAGCATACGCATGAGAAAAATCCTTCATTTCTGTTTCTGATTTGCCCAGATCTCACAGAGTCGCAGGGCAAAGAGCATACATAGAAATGAAAGTTAGATCCGGTGATTAAAAAACAAAGAGTTAAATAAACCGAAATAAACAGAGAGATGAATAACTAAAATTGCAAATAAAGACTGTATACCTCCAGATCTTAAAAATGACGTAGCTAGGGCTACTGGAAACCTTTTCGCGTGAAACGAAAGGGGTTCCTCACTGGAACAAATGCTCCTAACAAAATAGAGCAGTCCTCTCGGCTCGAAAGCAGTCAGAAACAATAGATCTAGGAAACGACAGTTGCATGCACTTGTACCGGCTTCGGATTTGGATCACCAATGGAAGCGGCCCTCAAATTGCTCCGATACCATGTAGCAATTTATAGGGTAAGTTTGTTAGATAGAACACCAAAGGACACCGCTCACAAACAGATCACAGATCAATACACTAGTATTCTTGACGTGGTTAAAACCCTCAAAGAGGGAAACAGTCCATGGCCTTAGCCAACGCAGCCACTTCAGCCAATTTATTAATAAAAGAAATAAAATTTACATAAGCTTCTCTCATGAACGGATCTTTAAATAGAGATCATGGACCAATCAGGTGTTAAGCCACAGATCAAGTGTCGGTAATACCGAGAGTATGGACCGTCGGATCACTTCATGTCTAGAACATATCGTGACTGTCGGATTGTAAGTTACAAATGTTCATAGTAAAGAAACACACTTTACCTAACTGCACTAGACCAAGTTATACTTAACTATTTCCTATGTGTTGGAATATACTAACAAGCCTTATTTTATTAAAAATAAAGAGTACATAGAAAGCTGGAAATGGCTGAGTATGGCCACTAAAGAAATATGCTCCAATACTGCACTGGGACTCCAAAACTAAACTGATCAATCAATATGATGCAACCTGAGATGGGTGCTCGCCCACTCTCACTAAATCACCCGAGGGTTTTCGTCCTGGGGCTATTGCTGAAGTAAAGAACCGGGTTCTCAAAACCTCACCTCAAAGACAATACCCAAATCCAAGATGTGATCAAATGATCTCCTCTTCCTCTTTTATAGATCTGATGGATAGATCTCCAAGCTTGTAGAAGCATCTTATTTTATTATTATTCTAGAAGCTCCTCCATTGACTTTATCTGAAGTGAGATTTAATTTAATTTTATTTCACTTAAGTCACTTTTGGCCCTTTTTCTCCAATTAATTATTTTTCCTTAATTAAATGACTAACTAAAGTCATTTTTAACTAAGGAAAATGGAAAATCGCCCACCATACTCTCTTCGGCCAGTGGAAGTCTCTTCTCAGCATCCATCCTGTAGATCTTCTCGTTCCGGTTCCAACGAGCTATTACACTGAGGTGTTCCATCAATTAATCTCCCCAGAATGCCACCTCTAGCATAAATAATTAAGTTATGCCCAATAATAACGCTGCTTATTGAAAGTTGTCGGAATGCAACGGAACGAAAGGAAAATTGTGCGCATGATGGAATATGCCAAGCGAATGTCATCAAATCACATAAAAACTCCTCAAAACTCCATCGGGACCCCTGATGACATAAACCTGCTCCACTGACCTGGCCATCCCCTGCCCTGGAAATCCACCCTCGTTGTACTATGAAAAAGAATAAAAATGGGGACATGACAGTCCTCCAATGGCCTCCTCCTCTTCTTTTATAGATCTGATTGACCCCTCTAGAACCTCCTATTTTATTATTATTTTAATCATGGAGCACTTTTCCCTCTTTTATTTTAATTAAAATATTCTTTTTAATGTGGGAAAAGGGTAAATCAGCCACCATGTCTCCTCAATTCAATGAAACTAATATCTAACTATCCCATCCTATAGATCTTCTCGTTCCGGCTCCAACGAGCTATTACACTAAGGTGTTTTGTCAAGTATTCCTCCCGGAATGCCACCTTAAGGGTAATTAATTGAGTAAGGCCCAATAATAACTTTGTTTATTGAAAGTTGTCAAAATGCACCGGAACAAAAGGCAAATTGTGCGGATGATGGAATATACCGAGCGAATGCCATCAGACCTCACAAAAACTCCTCAAAACCCCTTCAAAAGCCCTTGGGCCCATTGATGACACCAACTTGCACCTGTGGCTTGTCGGCCACCAACTCTGAAAGTTCATCTTAACCATGTCATAAGGAACACCAGAAAAATGAACATTACAAATCCTCCCGCCCCAAGGTTGCTTTCCCTCAAGCAATCCAAATATGTGGACCAATCTAGTGCTCCAATGCAACTGAGACCCAATGCCCGAATTCCATACGAACCATTGGGTTATGGTCTACCTCTGTATCAACCCACCATGAACGGACCCTTCAATGCCCGGATCCTAGACCAATCTCTGGCTGAACTTGTTATCAACAAATCCTCTTGGATCCCAATGCCACTAAGAACAAGTATCAAGGCTCCATGGTTCCTGCTGTGCTATAACTCCAACCATGAATGCTACTCCATCTACCGCGTACCAACTCATCACTTCTCTCCAATCCAACCCATCGCATAGATCAGGTCAATCTCATCACGCTAATGCTGTGCTGAAGTACTGATGAGTGGTTAGCTTACATCCTGATGCCAACTGAAGCAAGTAATATCCCTCACCTCTAAGGGCTCTTGCAGTACAATGCTTCTGACTAAAAATGATACTCCATCAATAGGGTGTGAAAATTCGGAAACCCCAAATCCTACTGCAACAACTGATAATGTTTCTTCTATTTTTTAAATTAATCAAACAAATTACTTGCAGTTTCCTATGGTAAATATCGAAACATATACATTGCAGCCTTCACAAATATAATACCGCGGAAACAAAATATTGCACAGGAGAGAAATAAGCACACACACAATTACACTGTTGTTTTTGGACAAATGTCCCCAAAAAAACCCAATGTGGGAAAACCGGTGCAACAGTTGAGGGTTTGATTATTATGCAACAGTAATCTGAGTACAATAATTGGATGCCCAAACTAGCTATACAATACAGAGAATAAACTAGCAAAGAGGTAGTGAGAAAATATCTCACATTGCCATTAGAGATCCGACACTGATCCAAGCTTTGGATGAGCTGCCCTACGCTATCTCTGCGCAGTCTTTGCATGGACTCACGCAGTCACTGCGTCACAGTGCAAGGGACTGCGCCACCCTTCCTTCTGATCTTCTGCCCACTGGAAACTCGACTCCCTAGCCTTTTGGACTCACACCTCGTCTTCGGGCACTGGATCTTGATTGCTCTCTAGAAAAATTGCGAACTCCCTATGACGGACTGCATTGCCTCTGTGTGGCATTGCATTACCTCTCCGAACCTCTCGATGCCTTCACTGCCTTGCACTCATCGGGACTGGAAAAGCCCCCTTTCGTCTACTATCCCTGCCCCTCACTGCAAGAAGATCACTTGATCTCTCTCCAGAAACTCAGCGCTGCTACTCTTCAGAAATTTGATCTCTAGATCTCACCATCTCGGTGTGTTTTCCAAGTGGCCATCAAGCTCCTTCTTATAATCTCTTATTGGAGCACCAACGACCAAGATTAAAACATAATCAAGGGCTAAGATTAATTGGGAGTTGATCCTCGTCTTTATCTAGAAAATTCACACCAGATTTAATTAATACCCTTTAATTAATCACATTTCCTAAGTTTAGACTTAGGAATACATTGAAAATGCTTAGTTATTTTAATTAAACCATCTCTAGGTGGAATTTTCCCAAACGATTTCTGGGTCTTGGAGAATGCATGTGTCTTAGCCTTTCTGCAAAATCTCGAGGCTAGAGCACATTCGATGCTACATAAATCAACACTCCCTCTTAGCGAGGAATATGCTCTAGTGCTACAACCCACTGAAGCATCACTCTGTCTCTGCACCATCTCCTGCTGCGCTGCTGATGTCTGTCTCTGTTGCCCATCAACTACTGCGCAACTCTAATTGCTGTATCCGTGTTGCTGCTGACTCTGTTGAGCCGCTGCCAACATTGCATTTGCATTGCAACCTTCTTGAACTGCTGCTGATGCAACTACAACAGAAAAGTATCCAAAATACTGAACCAACTGTGGCCTAGTATGATGCATTTGTCACTTTAGTCCTGACTGCTGCTAGACTCTGCGCTGCCATTGAAGCCTCTGCGCTGCTGCTGATTTTGCTCTGTGCCATCTGCATTGCTGCCTACTCTGCACTGCGCTGCCCAGTATCTGACATGCTACTAGCTACTGCATCTGTCACTCTAGCACCTAATTGCACCAACTACCATTGGTCCATTCTTCTACTACATGATATGGGCTCCCGTAGCAAGGTATTGATTCATGAGGTGGACCTCCTTAAGAATCCTGGCCATCCTGTAGTTCTCTGGGGCTACAACTCTAGATCATCCCACCTCACTCCTGGAGGTAACCTGGTGATCATGGAAAACTCTTCCTCCAATCTAGAGGACAACTTGTCGATCTCTGTGGATGCAGCCTGTTGATCCTGCTTCTCCTCCTTGTCCTTCTTTTTGAGAGGACATTGAGTGTTGTAGTGGCCAAGCTCACCACACTTGAAGCACTTGATCTTGGAAATGTCCTTATTCCTCTTGCACTGCTCCTACTGCCCCTTAGATGCGAGGGCCACATCTTCCTCTTCCTTTACTTGCTTCGTCCCACTACTGCTGCTAGCACCACTGATGGTGCTCTTCACTAGATCTCGCCTCATCTCCTCCTGCTACAAATCAGCCCACATACGATCCCATTCTGGTAGTTTTTCTCTGCCCAGGATACTCTAGACGAAAACTTGCCATTCTTCAGAAACGCTATTTAGAGCTAATCGCACCAACTCTGTAGGCTGGGGTGCTGACCCTACTGAAGCCAGCTGGTCCTGGACATCCTGAAGCCTAGTAAGGAAGGGGTCTATACGCTCCCCTTTCTGCATCCTCGTGCATCTCAGCTTCTCCTCAATATACATCTTCCGTTGCTTGGAAGATCCTTCATACAACGTAGCTAGTGCCTCCCACATCTGCCGGGCAATATCTTTGCCAACTATGTGAGATACTACGTGTTCTCGAACCCCAACAAGAATCAACCTCTTAGCTTTCGCCATCTCCTTCTTGTACTTCTTAAGCGGATCTGCATCTGCGGGTACAAATACCACACTATCGATATAAGTCTTGAGATCATGTTCATCTAGAAGACAGGAAATTCTAGCCTTGGAGGCTTTGTTCAACCGATCTTGATCTCTCAACCTTGCTGATGCCATCTCTAAAAAAATGTCGAATTCCTCCTCTTCTCCTCTACGCAATTTCTACCCAACTAATCACGCTCCCTTCTGGAGTGAGAAATTCTGCACACAGCTACTGCTGCTCTGCTAGGAAAATTCAAACTTCTTGGCTAGAAGTCCCGTGAGGAAAGAATTCCCTTAGTGTGTGCTCTTCATTCCTCCTGACGCTATTTGCACTAGCAAACTGCTGCAAAATTTGCGTCACGGCTGAAGATCTTCTCTGCAAGAAAATTGCTGCTACTCCCTCTACCTCTGGTGCTCTTCGATTTGAAATTTTTTATTCTCTGTCGACTCACTTAGAGAAGTAAAATTTCCACGAAAAACTGACCCTCTTGGCCAAGGAAATATGCTGCCCTTGGGGTTTCGAATTGCTGCCTACGCAAAAATTCGACCCTCCTCCTTCCCTTCTCCTTTGAGCTCTCTGGTTTATGAACTGTGCTCTAATACCATGTGAAAATTCGGAAACCCCAAATCGTACTGCAACAATTGATAATGTTTCTTCTGTTTGTTGAATTAATCAAACAAATTATTTGCAGTTTCCTAAGACAAATATCGAAACATATACACTGCAGCCTTCACAAATATAATACCACGGAAACAAAATACTGCACATGAGAGAAATAAACACACACAATTACATCGTTGCTTCTGGACAAATGTCCCCGGAAAAACCCAATATGGGAAAACCAGTGCAACAGTTGAGGGTTTGATTATTATGCAATAGTAATCTGAGTTCAAATCATTGGATGCCTAAACTGGCTATCCGATACGGAGAATAACTTGGCAAATAGGTAGTGAGAAAATATCTCACACTGTCATTGTAGATTCGACACTGATCCAGGCTTTGAATGAGCGCCCTACGCTATCTCTGCGTAGTCTCTGCATGGGCTCATGCAGTGATTGCGTCAAATCTCAAGGGACTGCGTCACCCTTCCTTTTGATCTTTTGCCCACTAGAAACTCGACTCCCTAGCCTTCCAGACTCACACCTCGACCTTTGGCACTGGATCTCGACTACTCTCTAGCAAAATTGTAGACTCCCCCTAAAGCACTACGCTGCCTTTGCGTGGCACTGCGCTGCCTCTCTGGACCTCTTGATGCCTTCACTGCCTTGCACTCATTGGGACTAGAAAAATCCCCTCTAGTCTACTATCCCTCCTCCTCACTGCAAGATCACTCGATCTCTCTTCGACAACTTAGCGCTGCTACTCTTGAGAGATTCGATCTTTAGATCTCACTATCTCGATGTGTTCTCCAAGTGCCCATTAAGCTCCTCCTTATAATTTCTCATTGGAGCACCAACGACCAAGATTAAAACATAATCAAGGGCTAAGATTAACAGGGAGTTGATCCTTGTCTTTATCTAGAAGATTCACACCAGATTTAATTAATACCCTTTAATTAATCACATTTCCTAAGTTTAGACTTACGAATACATTAAAAATGATTAATTATTTTAATTAAACCATCTCTAGGTGGAATTTTCCCAAACGATTGCTGGGTCTTGGAGAATGCTAGAGTACATCCGATGCGAAATCTTCAGGCTAGAGCACATCTGATGCTACAAAAATCAACATAAGGTACCAGCTCATGATCTCTCGCCAATCTAATGCATGGACACTAGTGTAAGGAACAAGTCTACTGGGCTGATGTGGGTCCCTGCTCAATTGATGATGCTCTATCTGGTCAATCAACCAGATCTGTTTAAGGAAACCTGCCTCTCTCACTATAATAGCTAAAAGCGGGCAAGATGTGCTACAAGCCTTGTCTATGTACTCCTGGAGAGCACTGCGTCCTGGAAATACTACAGCTCTATCAGCTGCCACTGCACTTATCTACTTTGGAGTTTGCATCAATGGGTAGGCCCAAGGACGGATGCACCACCATCTCCAACAAATCCTCCCTCATCTGATTGGGAACTCTGTGCTCTTGCCATCTACTAGCCTCTCGCAAAACTATCCTATTAGCGTCCAACACTGCCTGAGGACAAGTGTCTGCAAATACTGCCACCCTGCAAGCTGTCTATACAATTGTCTGCTCCTCATCAATGGCTAACCCCAAGGGTGGTTGCTCATCCTCCACCATCACGGGCTCAATATGAACCTCCAATTGGCTCTCCCCAGAAGGCTCATCATGCATACTATGCACATCATCCTCCTCAGCTGACTCATGCTCCACCATATGCTGCTCATGCTGAATCACCACTGGTGACTCATCATCCTGAATGTCTCCCATAGGGTCCACTGACTGCTCATCATATGAATCTGGCATGTTGTCAACAACTCTACATGACTCATGCTCCTCGGAGGCGTCCTCGTATGAACCCATGGACTTGTCCAAAGAAGAATCCTTGCCCCGAAGGTCGGAAGGAATCTCCATTTGCTCTACCTTTGTAATCTCCTCAATGTCACTCAAGCATGAGTGGTCAGGTCCCCTGCAGATGCAGCAAATTTCCTTCCTTCTCAACTCATTCCCGTTGCATGATCCACTAAACCGGAGCAATCTCTCCCTGGTCAACAGTCTTTTGAGCAACTCAATGTTTTGCTCAACCAACCCTTCGTCTAGCTCATAAGAAACAGGTGAGACCAGTTGTTGTCTCCTCCAAATGCTCAACAATCTGTTCCACAACTCCTTGCAAATGGCATCACACCTCCCATACATGAAGACAAAATGAACGACATATGCGTTATCGCCCCATTAGGATGATGTTTCCTAATGCTAAAGAAGCATTGGAACATATGATGAATCAAGTCATCACACTCCAGATCGAAAATGATTTCATATGTTCTAATTATGGCCATGACTTCTAAAATCTCAAGATTCTTCCCAAAGGTAGAGCCTGCACTGTTGTCCAAGTCCTGGAAAGTCTCTACTATTTGTCTAAAAACCTGCGCCTCTCACTATAATAGGTAAAAGTGGGCAAGATGTTCTACAAGCTCTGTTTATGTACTCCTGGAGAGGGCTGCGTCTTGGAAATACTACAGCTCTATCGGCTGCCACTGCACTTATCTACTCTGAATCAATGGGTAGGCCCAAAGACTGATGCACCACCATCTCCAACAGATCCTCACTCCTCTGATCGGGAACTCCGCGCTCCTGCTGTCTACTAGCCTCTCGCAAAACTATCCTATCAGCCTCCAACACTGCTTGAGGACAAGTGTCTGCAAACACTGTCACCCTGCAAACTATCTATACAATTGTCTGCTCCTCATCAATGGCTGACCCCAAGGGTGGTTGCTCATCCTCCACCATCACGGGCTCAATATGAACCTCCAACTGGCTCTCCCCAGAAGGCTCATCATGCATACTGTGCACATCATCCTCCTCAACTGACTCATGCTCCACCATATGCTGCTCATGCTGAATCACCATTGGTGACTCATCATCCTGAATGGCTCCCATAGGGTCCACTGATTGCTCATCATAAGAATTCGGCCTGTTGTCAACGACTCTACATGACTCATGCTCATCGCAGGCGTCCTCGTATGAACCCATGGACTTGTCCAAAGAAGAATCCTCGCCCTGAAGGTCAGAAGGAATCTCCATTTTCTCTACCTCTGTAATCTCTTCAGTGTCACTCAAGCATGAGTGGTTAGGTGCCCAAGGTCCCCTGCAGATGCAACAAATTCCCTTCCTCCTTAACTCATTCCAGCTGCATTATCCACCAAACCGGAGCAACTCATCCTTGGTCAATTGTCTTTTGAGCAACTCAATGTTCTGCTCAAGCAACCCTTTGGCTAGTTCATAAGCAACAGGTGAGACCAGTTGTTCTCTCCTCCAAATGGTTAACAATCTATTCCACAACTCCTTGCAGATGGCATCATGACCTCCCATACATGAAGACAAAATGAACGACATATGTGTTATGACCCCATCAGGATGATGTTCCTAATGCTAAAGAAGCATTATAACATCTAATGAATCAATCCATCACACTCCAGATCGAACATGATTTCATATGTTCTGATTATGGCCATGACTTCTAAAATCTCAAGATTCTTCCCAAAGATAGAGTCTGCACTGTTGTCCAAGTCTTGGAAAGTCTTTACTATTAGTTTGAAAACTCTCCTCATAACATCATCATTGTAAGGGGCTATAGGGGTGTTTAGTCTCATGATGTCATTGAGACAAGATGCAACTGGAAGTCTAACCCCTTCACAAGGTTCCTCCAAGAACTTGTGTTGTATGAGAGCAAGCATAGCTGGTTTTAGAGCCCAAATTAGTTTCTTCCCTTCTAATTGGCTTACTTTGGAAAGGAGTGAATCTAGTTCATCAAGTTTGAAAAGAACTTTCCATGTGACCCTCATGTGTTTTAAATCTGTCCCAAGTGCAAGGATTTTGTGTCCTATTTCTTTCCCCTTCTGCACATCCTTTTGTTGCTCTTTTTGGAGAATGATATAGACCCCTTTTGATAAAGGTTTGTTGTATTGCAAGGGTTTCCGGTCCAATGATGCATGGTGGTTCCAGGAAATAACTTCTGTATTGTTCAATCTTTTCAAGAGTTTTGTGAGGGTCTCCATAGTTTATCCTAACAGTGATAGGGACATTAAGCTGACTCATACATGACTTTGACAATAGTTCATCAATCTCCTTATCAAAATGACTTAGCAATATTACATCACAGGGACATGTCAAGACATACTCTCTACTCTCAATACTATACCCTCAATACATCAACCTTCAAACCCCCATGACAGTAGACATTCACATCATAGTGCACACAATACAATGGATAGTTGCATATATCACAAGCAAACACTGACCTCAATTACAGACCCTGGCTAGAACACTTGATGCAGATGAAAGGAAGACTCCAACAATCTTGAGCACTAGACAATACTCGGGACCATTCACACACATTGAGACAACCACATACAATATATTTGATCAACTGGAAATAACTCAGGGGTGCCGACACCATATAAAAGGAAATTTTGAGTTTATGAGAATAAATATTCACGCAAAATAGAGGAACTTGGATTTTACGTCAGTCCCCTCTCCACAGGGACACTCCATAATTTGTGGATGATATTCTTGGTTATCTGTTTTAGGCACAATGCTAACGTACAACTCTTGCTCCAATAACCTGAACCACCAACTTTGATCTTCCACAATTGCAATTCTACCTGCACGCGTGAATGCACCAGTGGGTATCGCTCCTTTGTTCGGCTAATCCTCCTAGGATCCACGTACAATCATACTTGCCTCATTAATCTCTGCATTCTACGTTCAAATTCTGCGGGCAGCTTCGCTACCAATCCTCACGCACAACAGCGACGTACCATATGTAGGAGCACTCCACATTGCATTCATAGTCAACACTCAGGCAATAATTACATCCGTGCTCGATCCAATGTGATGGCTAGTTGATTCTCGACGTTGTAATAGGGACGCTCCTCTGCCCAATATGGCTCCAGAGTTTGGCTGGTTCCGCTCTCGGTTTTGTTCTCTGATACTAGGATTTTTCGTGGCAGGGTTGACTTCTATGTGGGCCTTCGACTGCGCTGACCTCCTCGCTGGGTAATGCGCAACTAATGAGTATGCCGTAACTCAAACAACTTCACCATGGTACTTCAACGAACCCTGTAAAATAATAAACGTTGGCCGTTTTTATTTTGCTTTTGATAAGAATATGGCTCACGGTTTCTCAAATTTAAATCTGGCCGCTTCCATAAAAGAAATTCTCGGCTTCCACCCGACGAACGCTGCTTACAATGCTAAGTCCATGCACTCTGGCTCCAATTACACATCGCCCAACGGACATACGCACAATCAATCGCTCACTCACCAATCTGAAAATCGCTCCATGAATGTTCGTCCAACACCCATCTTTTCAACACATATCACTCAACATCTCTAGTGTCGTTGAATCATACACGAAGCTTGTTGCATCGATTTGGTCTATGCACCGACTGATCCGGATCAACGTTGCATGTATTTCAAAGCTGCTCCACTCAACCGTTAGCTGGTCAGAGTTTTCGGTCCTCAATTTGCACAGTCTTCGACAACTGGCGATCGAGCAAGACATTCTGCTTTAGGCATCGTCCAACAACCACGATCATTCCCTCGATTTCGAACTCTACAATGTAACCACTCTAATAAATTTGTTTAACCATTGAATCTATGCCAATGCCTTTCCCAGTGAGCGTACACGCTGGTATTAACCGAGGTGCCAACGTGACCAACAGAGACGGTTCCCGAAAGTGGACACGAGCTTGTACTATGAGAATGCGAGCCCGTTCAAAGAGAAGTTCGGCCTTCCATTGGATACCTTGAATCCCTCAGATCCACGTACATATTCCTTGCATCCGCTATTGATAACTTAATGCTGGATTTGGCCAATAATTGTTGATTTGGGGTAGCATCGGATGTGCTCTAGCCATGAAAATTGGTGGAGAGGCTAAAGCACATGAGATCTCCAGACCTAGAAATGGTTTGGGCAGATTCTAACTGGTTTGGGAGATATTACAATAATTAATATTTTTAATGGAGTTCCTAAGTCTAAACTTAGGAAAAATAAAATATTAATGGGTATTAATATAAAACTAGGTTAGAAGGTTCCAAAAGTCATGGATCAAGCCAAATCTAATCTTAACAGTTGATTAGAGATTTAATCTCGGTCGTTGATGGACCAACGAGAAAAGTATAAGAGGAGGCTTGAGGGTCAGTTGGAGAACACACCAGAGTGATCAGTCATTCATTTTGCTAGAGCGGGGTTGCTAAGCAAAGTTGAATCAGTGATCAGCGGCGAGGGGCAGTGAGTACGATGTAGAGAGGCAGAGACAATATTGGGAGACCATCATAGAAGCAGCGAGAGCGAGAGCAACAACGAGTCCAGGCTACGCTGAGGCTCCTAGAGGCCCCCAGAGGCTGCGCAGTGCCTCAGAGGGCTGACGCGGAGGTTCCTGGGGCTGACATAGATGCCAAAAGGGCTAGCATTGAGCTTCAGTTGTGTCGGAGAGGGTTCCGTGGGACATGTTTTCTGAATACTTGATTTCGAATATAGAGATATTGCTGCAGTGTATTTTTCTCTGTTGGGTGGGCCAGTTAGGCACCCAATTGTACTCAGATAGACTGCATAATAATATAACCCTCTGAATAGCTGCATCGGTTTTCTCGCATTGGGTTTTTCCGGGGACATTTGTCCAAAAATAACGTTGTCACTTGTGTGCTTGTTTTCTTTCATTTGATGATCTGTAGATGTTGTGACTGTATTGTGTTTATTTCAGTATTTAAATGCATTAAATAACTTGTTCGAATTTAAATAGGTAGAAGAAATAAATTAGCAGAATACAGATTAATTTTCTAACGGACAGACTTAGAAAGTTCAACATGGTATCAGAGCGTGGTTGCAGATCACAGGAAAACTGAAGGCATTAGTTTAGCAGAGCATTTGCAACAGATTCAGGTGTCTCAAGTGACAGAGCTGATCCTTGCAGAAAGCAACAGCGGAAGGAGTGACGCAGAGGGACTGCGTCATCATTCTGGGCCAAAGAGAGGCAGCGCAGAGGCTAAGGAGGGCAGAAACAGGCTAACGCAGAGCCACGCAGAAGCCAGGAGGGTTGACGCAGTTGGCTGAGGGTGCTGGTTTTCCATTGCCGGGATTGCGCAGAGCCAAAAGGCTCAATCTTTCAGTTGCTGGGGCATAGGATGCTGTGGGTAGTTTGTGGAGCGAAGCTGGTGGGGTACTGTAGTCAGAACAATACCTAACAGGGCAAGACCAAGGTGGAGGGAGTCGCTGCCGAAGCGAATTTCTAGCCAAGGAATCCATATCAGTGTTGTAGTTGCACAAACGATCAGAGTGGGGCAACTTGACGTTGGCAGAAGGATTTCCAGGAGGGAAATCGGGACTCAGAGGGAGTACAAAAGAGAACTTCCAGGCGGGAAGTAGAGAGACTCAACAGGAGTCGAACCGAGAACTTCCAAGCGGGAAGTAGAGAGACTTGGAGGAGTCGACAAAGAAGAGCAGAGAGATGGCCGTGAATGGGCTGAGAGATCAAGATAGGTTGGATGGAGTGTCCAACTTTGTGGTCTGGAAGGCTAGGATCTTGTCCATTTTAGACAGGCATCGCATCAAGGGCTTCGCCTTGAGAGCTATGGCTATCCCAGTTGACCCGGTAGCAAATGATAGGTACGAGGATGCAATGGCTAAGGCTAAGTGCATCATCCTTGATGGGGTCAAGGATCATGTGATACCACATATTGCCGAGAAGGAAATGACAAAGGAGATGTGGGACGCCTTGAAGACATTGTACTAGCATATTTCCGTGCAGAGGAAGATGCTCCTGGAGAATCAACTAAGGGCATACCAGATGTAGAAGGGAGAGTCGATAGATGTCTTCCTCGGTCGGTTGAAGGAGATCCGTGATCAGCTAACTTCCATAGGGGCCATGCCAGATGAGGAATTAATGGTGAGGACCGCACTTAATGCAGTTTTTGAGGATTAGGAGGTATTTGTCCAGAGCATATTGGGCAGGACGAATCTTCCGGATTGGGAAGAATTGTGGGCGACTCGTCGTCAAGAAGAGATCAGACGACTGACTAAGGCGGGGAGTAGCGGAAAAGGGGCCAGGATTAAGAAGGAGGAAGAAGAGGATGCGGCTCTAGCATTTGCGGGAAAGCAAGAGAAGAGGAAGAAGAAGGACCTCTCCAAGTTCAAGTGCTTCCATTGTGGGGAACTGGGTCATTTTGCGAACTAGTGTCTGAGGAAGAAGAGTAAGGGAGAGGCTTCTGAGTCTAAGGCAGCGCCAACGAAGGAGGAGAAAGAAGTCGAGGAGGATGAGGATTGTCCCATGAGTGCTCATGTATCTCTAGAGAAGAGGTGGGGGGACATCGAGCTATAGTCAGGAGGACTATAAGCAATGAGGGGCAGGATCCTTGAGGTACCCAACCTCTTGGATTATACCTTGTTACAGGAGCTCCGAAGAGGAGTAACAGGATTGTCGGATGTCGGTAGAGATGGATGCAGATGAAGCGGTAGAGAGTGCTATAGTGCAGGAGTCCCCGGGTAGTGTGAGGCTAGCAAGCTGCAATAGTGCGAGAGGCACAGGAGTGTTGCACCAGTGCAGGATGGCACATAGAGGTGTGCAACGGTGCGAGATGCAGGGAGTTGTTGCAGCAGCGTAGAGGTCAGTAGAGGGAGCACTTGTTAGTGGCAGAGGGAGCTTCAACATTGGGAGTGTTTCTAGCCTGACAGGGATGTCAGAAGTTGGGTGGATCAGTTACTTCTCAGTAACTGAGTTGCAGTGCAGTAGCACTATGTAGCATGATGAAAGGGGATGCAGTGCTGGGAGGATGGACCAGTAGTAGCACGGATGCAGAGGGAGCTGCTGTATGGATGTAACAGTGGTAGTGGCAGGGCCATGGGAAGCAATATAGGATGCAACAGTGTAGAGGATGTTGGGCGGGGAGGCCTAGCATCAGCACAGGGACCGATGCCTGATAATCAGGGTGATGCTCATTGTGGAGTATTACTAGAGCACAGTAAGAGGGAGTGTTGATTTCGGGTAGCATCAAATGTGCTTTAGCCATGAAAATTGGTGGAGAGGCTAAAGTACATGAGATCTCCAAGACCCAGAAATGGTTTGGGCAGATTCTAATTGGTTTGAGAGATGTTAAAATAATTAATATTTTTAATGGAATTCCCAAGTCTAAACATAAGAAAAATAAAATATAAATGGGTGTTATTATAAAACTGGGTTAGAAGGTTCCAAAAGTCATGGATGAAGCCAAATCTAATCTTAGCCGTTGATTAGAGATTTAATCTCGGCCATTGATAGAGCAACGAGAAAAGTATAAGAGGAGGCTTGAGGGTCAGTTGGAGAACACACCAGAGTGATCAGTCATTCATTTTGCTAGAGCGGCGTTGCTAAGCGAATTAGTGATCAGTAGCGAGGGGCAGCGAGTACGAGGCAGAGAGGTAGAGACAATATTGGGAGACTAGCACAGAAGCAGAGAGAGCGAGAGCGAGAGCAACAGCGAGTCCAAGCTACGCAGAGGTTCCCAAAGGCTGTGCAGTGCCTCAAAGGGTTGAAGCAGAGGGTCCTGGGGCTGACGCTGAAGCTAGAAGGGCTAGTGCTGAGCTTCAGTTGTGCTGGAGAGGGTTTCGTGGGACAGGTTTTCTAAATACTTGTTTCCAAATATAGAGGTATTGCTGCAGTGTATTTTTCTCTGTTGGGTGAGCTGGTTAGGCATCTAGTTGTACTCAGATAGACTGCATAATAATATAACCCTCTGAATAGCTGCACTGGTTTTCCTGCATTGGGTTTTTCCGAGGACATTTGTCCAAAAATAATGGTGTCACTTGTGTGCTTGTTTTCTTTCAGTTGATGATCTGTAGATGTTGTGACTGTATTGTGTTTATTTCGGTATTTGGATATATTAAATAACTTGTTCGAATTTAAACAAGTAGAAGAAATAAACCAGTAGAATACAAATTAATTTTCTAACAGATAGACTTAGAAAATTCAACAATAATGCCGAACTCTTGTGACGTTCAGTAGTGCGGCCGTTAACTCCATAACAACCAACTGCACAATAACTGACTTCTAGCTTTTTGGCTCCACTGATAAATTTATCGGCCTCCTTCATATATATGTATATATATGTATGTATGTATGGTTCGCTCCTTCAAAAATTTTGCAGTGGCTATGACAATCAAAATAGTAATCCACCCAACAAAAGCTCTGGCCTTCGAATAATTTTTGCGGTCCCCCACTTAAAATAATGTGCCACAATTTTGGATTAAAAATCAAACTCTTCTTTTTGCCTAGCGCACTTGTCAATTTTTTGAATCTATCAAAAATTTGTAGGACATTTACAAAGAAAAATTTGATTAGCCCTTTTAATAAATTCTCATTTTATTACAGGAATTGGGTATTTCGACTTCTCCGACAAACCTTCCAACAGTAATAGCTGCCACTAAAAAGGGAAAACCCTGCAGGCTGAGCCTAGGCCGAGACTCTAATACCACTGTAATGTCCCAAACGAGATATTTTGCTACATTTGCAGAAATAGAACTCAACCCGAATTTCACCATTAAATTATCATTCATTTAACAAAAGATTGCCATGTAAAATAAAACAAACAGAGTATTGCAATCTTATGACACAATGAATAGGAAAATGTTCAACTTTTATTATAATGGATAAATCATAAACTGGGGTTACATGCATATACAACCAAAATAGCGGAGATGAATGCTCGCCTCCAAAATAATCTGCTGTGTTGTTCCAACCACAAAAACTGAACTGAACTGCCACTGCTAAGCTCTCTTGTGAATTCTGGATGAATTCACCAAGGGGAAATCGAGGAAATCGAGGAATTCACCTAGTTCGAATTGCATGGAGGGGAAATCGATGGTTAGGTGAGGAACCCACGATGGAGGGAAAATGGAGGGAAAAATGCTCCACGAAATCTGTATAAGGAAGGCAACTCTCCTCATTTGGGGATCTTATCTTTTGACATATTGAACTCAATCTTAGTTGCTCGAGTTGCTTAGCCAGGTTACTGTGTTGTTTAACACACGAGTGTCTCCGGGGGAAGATCTCAACCCTTGCTTCGGTGGACTTTGAGTGTTAACCCTAGGAGGGAGTTCTTCTTCATCTCAATTCGTAGTAGCAACAGGGAGATGAGTTACAACAAGCTATAGTCGAGTTCCAACGGTAGGGAGACACGTTACAGCAGTTGTAGTCGAGTTCTAGCAGCAGGGGAAGTAATAGAAAGGAGGCCGAGTTACAACTGCAGGGAAAGGAGCAGCAGGAGGGCCGAGTTACAGCAACAGGAAAATAACAACAAGGAGACTGAGTTATAGCAGTAGGGAGAGTAACAACAGTGTAGGGACTGCGCAACCATTGGAGTGAGATTTGTTGGGGCAACATTATCCCAGGGATTTGGAGCGAGGGGGCTGGGAGATCATTTGGAGGGCCATTTGAGGAGGATTGTTGGAGTTGGGAGTGCATAGATTGACAGGATCAGTCACAACAACAAAATTCGTATTTGGAGGAGGGTCAAGCTATAAAGTCTATTTTTAAAGGTTGGAACCAATGGAAACTCTTTCTGGGTTTTTTTGGGTTTTTGGCAAGGAGTATATTCCTAATTTTATAGAAATTTCTGGGCAGATTTGTGGGGTCAAACAGGGTCCCAATTTAGTCGCAATTGGAGGAGCTCGGGGGAATTTGGGCCAAAATTCTGAGGTCAACCTTTGGCCAATTCCTTTGTGGGTTATTTTGGGTTTCTTGCGTAGAGGTTGGGGTAAAATTCCCAGATTTTTTGAGCAACAGGGAAGGCTCTAACAACTTTTCATTTTAGGTAGCAACACCTTTCTAGGCGGTAACAACGCAGCTCTTGGGCCGGATTACCAACAAATTTGAGGAGGGTGTTCCATTGTTTTTTTTGGGTTTTTTCTAGCTTGCCTAGAGCAAGCACACATTCCAGCACCTTGTTGTACACCTCTTCCTATTTAATAAAATGAGTAGACAACGTAGTTTGGATGCCAATTTTGCGGTCTGATGGTCTGATTTAATTTTATGGTGTTGTTTTAATTGTTCACTTTGCATAGCACTATTTTTCTTAGTTTGGAACATTACAGTGGTATCAGAGCATGATCTTGGCCCAACTGTGGGAAACTAGCCAGAAGATCATGGAAGCTTTGGGTATGAGTGCACAGTGATGGGGGAAATTGGAGACAAACCCATGGCTCAAGGGAAACCTAGTATGCAAAAATTCTGGGGTAGAATTCATTGGGATAATGAGAGTTTGGCCCAATTGAGGAGGGTGACAAACCAAACCCATACTCACCCTCACAACACAGACGTTAGAGGTGAGCACGCAGTGGGGGTGCAACCATCTACATCATGTGGGGAAAGTCGACTAGATCAGGGCACCAGATCTCTTGAGAAGGAGCACACAGGACAAAGATGGTTAGAGGGTGAGACCAAGGGACGCTTTTGCTGGTGGAGACATGGCTTTAGATATCAGGAGCCTGAGGAGTAGGTCGAGCATGATGTTGAGAGCCCATAGGATGGTGAGGAACACATCAATATACCTTGTGTGGTGCAAGGGTCACCTTTATTAGAGACCTCTTTGATAGCCCCAGTTGACACCTTGGTGGAAAGGATAGAGCCTGCACACATAGAGACGTCTGTTGAGGAGGTGCCACCCATGGATGAGATGCCAATAGTTGCTGAGGTATCTGGAGTTGTGACTGATTTTACAGGTGGTAGATGCCCACGACAGTTCCATCAGTTTCAGGCCGACCTCCTAGCATTAAAAAGGAAGGTCGTATCAGTATGAGAGGCTATTCTGCAACAGAACGAGGAGTTGGAGGGCATGAGAGCGGTTTGTGTCGAGTCCACGACCAAATTGACTCACGTTGGGGAGCGGTTGGATTCCCTACTGGTGTAGCTAGAGTGCACGTTGGGGCGTGAGAGCAGCCCTCTTCAAGCATACATAGATGGGGCTGGCAGCACTGTGAGGTTACCTTTACCCATTGGACAAAGAGAGACAGAGCGACCTAGTCAGATTTCATGTGTTGACCAAGGTAGCGAGATGAGACGACCTGAGCTGCATAGGGTGTAACACCCGCATGCTGGGGTTGTCCTATGTGCAGGAGTTCATGCGTTTGATCCCTCTCTTGGGGTTGGATGGCAAGAGATTCTTTGTTGGTACCCTATGGAGTGGGCTATGGAGATGGTGGTGGACTTGGGTGTAGCTTAGTAGGAGCTTCCAGGCACTGGGGATATCGACAACGCAGACTGGCATTGGTTCTAAGTGGGACTACCTATCATTTCCCATGTATGCTGGTTGACTATAACTGGAATGGTGCAGTTGGGCGTGCACATTGGCTAGGGGAGTCTCGGTCAGCACCAGTGGCTGACCAGTTTATGGACAAACTCTTTTGGTTTTCTTGGTATGGAATTTGTACATGAGATCACTGGGTGATCAACATACTCTGGTAGGAGTTTGTTGGACGAGGTGGCATTGGCAGGCCACCAGACAGTGCCTTGCATGGAGCTGGGGGATCTTCACTATTGTGTGGGGCATAAAGGACGTAGAGGAGCAGAGCAATGGTGGCATCATTGTTGACACATAGGGAGAGTCACTTCTTGGATCCCTCAGGGGGGATTTGGAGGGAAGATCCATTCATCGACGGGGATAATGATGCGATGGTTAGAGGTGATGATACTGTTTGGGTGTGGCCTGACACGTAGAGACATATCTCTATGCCATCACATCCAGGGCTGTGTGGGAGCATCTAGCGTTGAGCAGTGGTCACAGGTGGGCATGGAGATGCATGGTGGTGTGCTGTAGTGCGTTGGACTGCGTTGCGGAGTGGGAGTGCCTCACATCGCATTGAGTACATGCAGGGAGTGACAGGTGCAGTGACACAGGTAGGAAGTAGGATGGAACGGGATGTCATAGTTGCAGCCCAGGGTATCCACCAGTGTACAAGGGTTGGCCATGGTTTACAATGGCATGTCCAAGAGTACTGGGATGATTGGTGGTATGTAGAGGCGTATGGTGCTACACAACGAGGTCTTGGAGTGTTGCCTCCAGGGACACCCATGGATGAGATATTGGGTATACCTTTGGGTGTGGTTCACCCAGGATTGATGGGGACATAGATGAGCAATACTTGATGGTATCCACAGGGACTCACATGCCTAACCGTCTTCTACATCACTTACAGGAACGGGCGATCTGGTTGTTGTCCTCTGACACTCTAGGCACAGGCAGCAGGGGACACGGAGCTCACCCAAGATATTTGGATGACACTTGGTGCGATAGAGGGGAGACTTCTCAGCGGGGTCATCGAGTCGGTGCGCGAGTTGACAGCTACAAGTCGATGGATGAGGTGATCACCGACAAGGATGGCATATCATTCATCACTGATCCTATGCTTGGGGAGCTCGTCACAGGGGAGGCATGTTTCACTCTTTCCACAGGGCATGTCTAGACCATGCATGAGCAAAGGATACCGTGTACATGGCTAAGATAGTTGTTCAGTATGTTCCCGGGCTCTCGACATTGTATCGACACATTCTCTAGGGGGTGGGTAGCCGAACTAGTGGCGATGGTTGGCAGGACCAAGATGGATCCGCATACACTGAGACGATTGCGCGTATCAGATACCCATCTATTGGTTGCATTCAGGGGGTAGCTATTTGGCACACATGGTTTCCAATGGTCATCAGTACTACACAGTGGCAGGCATCAGACAGTTTAACATGCCTCAAATTAGTTCATGATGTATGGAGCCAATATATGGGTGGCATGCAGGGACTAGAGATGAGGGCCAGAGGAATTCCATCGGTTGTCAGGGCTATGCCGCAACAAGTCTGGCTATGGGATGTAAGGATTCAGTTGATGGATAGATCACACGTGATGAGCGGAGCCGTGGCAGAGAGTGATATAGTTCGCTCTTGGGATGACACATGGGTGTTCGCAGAGGGTTTCATCATATGGGGAGGTAGACATTCTCTATTGCTGCACAGGTTCGGAGTTAGATTTGGATGGGTAGGCCTTGGCGCCATGGAGATGCCCAAGCAGGATGTGTCTCGCCTCTTTCAATATTCCACCGTCGAGCTCCAGGAGAGGAGGATTCTATTTGCGCACGATGGGGAGTATGACATAGTCAGAGTAGCACAGCGTCAACATGGTGGCACCACTCTGGGACTAGCAGGGAACTGGGGCATCACAACTCTTCACAGTTCAATAACCTTTAGGTATGCGCCGGCTACTGCACGGGGAGATAATATAGATCTTCCATTGGGCTTTAGCGAGTCATAGATGGAATACTTGCAATGGGCACGATAGCGAGTGGAGCTTCATGTTGGATAGGATGGCCTGGGATCTTGGTATTGAAGGATTCTTTCATATCAGGACAGTGCTGAGTTCAGGGACGATTCAGTGGCACATCTGGGACCCTGGCACATGTTGCAGTGACAGTGGGGAGCAACAGTTAGAGAGGATGCTCGTTCAGGCATTGCTTGAGGACAAGTGATTTTTGGTGCATTAGAGGAGCTTGCTGTTGAGAATGCTACTTGGGAGGGCAAGCACATACTTGAGCGTCCAACACTGAAGTTGCTTGGGGACAAGCAACATTTGGGAGGGGAGGACTGTCATGTCCCTTACTAAATTATTTTGGAGCAATATTAATTTCCAAAATTTGGGGCCAATTTTGGAGGTGGTGGGGGCCCATTCGATTTTATTAGGAGGCTAGACTGAGTAGAAGTTATTTTGATGTGGTTAAATATACATGAGGGTCACTCATAGTCGGGGAATACGCTTTCGCTAGTTCGAATTGCATGGAGGGGAAGTCGATGGTTAGGTGAGGGACCCACGATGGAGGGAAAATGGAGGGAAAAGTGCTCCACGAAATCTATACAAGGAAGGCAACTCTCCTCATTGGGGATCTTATCTTTTGACATATTGAACTCAATCTTAGTTGCCCAAGTTGCTTAGCTAGGTTATTGGGTTGTTTAGCACACGAGTGTCTCCGAGCGGAGATTTCAACCCTTGCTTTGGTGGACTTTGAGTGCTAGCCCTAGGAGGGAGTTCTTCTTCATCTCAGTTCGTAGCAACAACAAGGAGACGAGTTATAACAAGCTATAATCGAGTTGGAACAGTAGGGAGACGAGTTACAACAGTTGTAGTCGAGTTCCAGAAGCAAGGGAAGTAACAACAAGGAGGCTGAGTTACAGCCGCAGGGAAAGGAGTAGCAGGGGGGCTGCACTACAACAACAAGAAAATAAGAACAAGGAGACTGAGTTCCAGTAGCAAGAGAGTAGAAGCAGCGCAGAGTAGGGAGAGTAACAATAGTGTAGGGACTGCGCAACCATTGGAGTGAGATTTGTTGGGGCAACATTATCCCAGGGATTTGGAGCGGGAGGCTGGGAGATCATTTGGAGGGCTATTTGAGGAGGATTGTTGGAGTTGGGAGTGCATAGATTGACAGGATTATTCATAGCAATAGAATTTGTATTTGGAGGAGGGTCATGTTCTAAAGGGTCAATTTTTCAAGGTTGGAACCAAGGTAAACCCTTTTTGGGTTTTTGGCAAGGAGTACGTTCCTAATTTTATAGAATTTTTTGGGTAGATATGAGGGGTCAAACGGGGGTCCCAACTCAGCCAGCAACGGGTGGAGCTAGGGGGAATTTGGGCCAAAATTCCGAGTTCAACATTTTGGTCAATTCCTTTGTGGGTTATTCTGGGTTTCTTGTGTAGAGGCTGGGATAAATTTCTCAGAATTTTTTGAGCAACGGGGAAGGCTCTAACAACAGATCATTTCAAGCACCTTTCTGGGCAGTAACAACGCAACTCTTGGGCTGGATTACCAACATATTTGAGGAGGGTTTTCCATTGTTTTTTTTGGGTTTTTGCTAGCTTGCCTCGAACAAGCCCAGGTGCACACATTCCAACACCTTTTTGTACACCTCTTCCCATTTAATAAAATGAGTAGACAATGCAGTTTGGTTGCCAATTTTGTGGTCTGATGGTCTGATTTAATTTTATGGTGTCTTTTTTATTGTTCACATTGCATAGCACTATTTTTCTTAGTTTGGAACATTACGCGCCCAATCTCACTAAATCACTCGAGGGTTTCCGTCTACCAAGGAAAATAGAGAATCGAGTTTCCAACCTCTCATACGAGAAGAAATATCAAATCCAAGATGTCCTCCAATAGCCTCCTCTTCTTCTTTCATAGATCTGATGGACCCCTCTAGAACCTCCTATTTTATTATTATTTTAATTATGGAACACTTTTCCCTCCTTTATTTTAATTAAAATATTCTTTTTAATGCGGGAAAAGGGTAAATCGGTCACCATGTCTCCTTAAGTCACTGAAACTCATACCTAACCATCCCAACTTGTAGATATTCTCGTTTCGGTTCCAACGAGCTATTACACTAAGGTGTTCTATCAAGTATTCCTCCCAGAATGCTGCCTTAAGCGTAATTAATTGAGTCAGGCCCAATAACAACTTTGTTTTTTGAAAGTTGTCGGAATGCACCGGAACAAAAGGAAAACTATGCGGATGATGGAATATACTAAGTGAATGCTGTCAAACCTCACAGTAACTCCTCAAAACCCCTCCAAAAGCCCCTGGGCCTGCTGATGAAACCAACCTG
This sequence comes from Pinus tabuliformis, assembly GCA_031772625.1. Lineage (NCBI taxonomy): Eukaryota > Viridiplantae > Streptophyta > Pinopsida > Pinales > Pinaceae > Pinus > Pinus tabuliformis. Next base: position 1,016,705,111 of record CM062816.1, on the reverse strand, counting down.
CACCTATGACCTGTCCGCCCCCAACTCTGAAAGTCCATCCTAACCACGTCATAAGGAACACCAGAAAAAGAAACATTACATTGAAGATGTCATAGTACCAATTCGTTCTTCATGGAGTAGCTCGGGGGTTTCTATTATCAAGAATGGGTGGACATATATAACATGTAGGTCATTAGTCAACATCATTTTCTCCTTACCAAAATATACACATTTTTTGAAGCTTTAACACTTCTTTTCCAGGGAAAATATTTTGGGGAAATTCAAAGGATGCTTCCCCACATTCTTGGATGGAATCCTCGTTGAGCCTGTCAATGTGGACTATTACCCATGCATATGCATGGGTAACCCTAGGAGAATTTTTTTCTCCTAGTATGTTGCTTGCCAACTAGCACCCCCTACTATGATCCACAGATGACCAACCTCAGATGCCTCTCTCCCTTTCTTTAGTCAATACATTTATTGGTCTAGCCTACTCATCTGATGAAGGTGGGTCATTTATTGTGAGGTACATTAATCATTTTTGCATTCAAGTGTTTGCATTTAATGTATAAGGCATCATAGTATGGATTGTTATCCACCGAAATATGGGTAACCCATAGGATAAATCTTTCTCCTCCTTAGACAGCTAGCCAACCAAGAGTCTTATTGATCAATACTTTGATCAATACTTGATGTGATGCCATGGATCCTCCATATATATGCTCTGGTCAGATTTCTTTCTCCCTTCTGACATTCCTCCCTGAAGGAAGGTGGGTCATCCATCTGCGGGTACTTCTACCAGTTTGTAATAATTCACTTTTGCTTGTTGTTTCAGGGCATCTTAATATGAATCTTGGGGTGATCTGGATGATTGCCTGATCTTGGCTCTATTTTTGTCCTCACTTCACCTGGGTGGTTAGTCTTTGATCCTAGTCTAGTGGGACCTCCTGTGAGCCGTTAAGGTTATAGGAAGGACACTACTGGGGAGGTTTTGATTGAAGTAGCATGTCCACGATATTTCGTACTTACCACTTTCCATCATTCTGTAAGATACCCTCCCAGAAATCTCGATTTTTGCCACTAAAATTTCTGAGTTTTACTGAGTTTGTCTTTGATGTGTTTTGTCAAACAGTTTGGGGACAAACGGCTGTAGGTGTGTTTTTTATCATATATTTCAAATAAAATGAACAACGACCATAGTAACACCATGAAATTGCTTCAATCCATCAAAATATAATTTATATCAGATTATGCAGGGGTACATACTACATACCACTGTCAAATGTGTTCCAGCAATAATAAGAGAGATTAAATGAGAAAACCAGCAGACTGATAACAAAGATTAGGCTGTTACAAAACCCAGAAAGTACCAACGATATAGTATTTTCTCCAACAGGAGCTACAACACTTGGCCATAAATATGAAGCATATAACTCAGAGGTTTATCCCTTCCTCACAGCAAATCTTTGATAAATATCTATTGCTGAAGATGACTGATTTAAGAGTCCAGAAATGCACCAGCACTATAACAATTTCTCCAATAGAATATCAGCATACATTCAGCCTTGAAACAGATGCAAATAACTCAGAGGATCATTACCCACAAACAACAGTTTTTCTTGAATTTGTAGTGATCTCAGCCTCCTAGAGGGAACTCGACCCAGTAGACAGAGGTGTCTACCTACAGCAACTCAAACAGCAAAGGTAACAGACTCGACCTCCACTGATGACAAATCTCGGCCCACGAAATGACAGCCAACTCTGTCCTCTAATGGTACAGACTTCAACCCTTTCTTTAATACTGCCCCCATCCGGCAAGACAAGTTATACTGAGCCCTTTCAGCAGTGATAATCTCTACCCCTTGGAAAGACGTACATGGCCAACAAACACAGTAAAACTCAGCCCTTTACAAAGGAGAAACTTGACCAGCAATAGAGGGAAACTCGACTAGGAAAACAATGGATAACTCAGTCTCCTCTTTGACAATGGAACTTGGCCCCTGTTTCTTCAGATATCAGTCCTTTCTTTGCCCGAAATATCCTTCTCCACTAAAGCACACTGTCAGAATCTGAGTGATCCCACTCCCAAACTATCTAGGGTTTATGGTTTAAACACCGAAACTAGCAACCAGCAAAGAGGGCTTCCAAAAACCCTAGACTATCTCTCAAGAGTTCTCCAAAATTCTAATTTTCCAATGAGCAAATGCAAGAGTGAGGAGAGACCCCCTCATTTCCTTTTTTGTAACTCACTTGACTCTTTTTCCACCCTTTTTACCTTTTCCCTCCAATTAAATAGTAAAAGCAATTTTCCTTTCTTATTTAATAAAGTAACTTTTATTAACTAATTAAAACCACTTTTAACCATGGAATATGCTTGATTCACCTCCATGGTCACATCGGCTACCCAAAGCCCACTTTCATTGTCTTGCCATGTAGATCTCTTCGTCCCGATTCCAACAAGCTATTATATTAAGGTGTTTCTCCAAGTAATCATCCTGAAACAACACCTTAAGCATAATTAATTAAAATATGCCCGATAATAACTTTGTTTTACAGAAATTGTCGGAATGTAGTGAAACCAAGATCGAACTGTGCATAATTGATCTTGATGATGAAAAATAGCAAGCGATCATAGTTGGACCCTGTAAAACTCCTCAAAACCCTTTGGGCTTGTTGTCACTCAAATTGTATAGGCACGGTGCGACAATGACTCAGGTCAGGGATTGTCACTTTGACCCCCGGCCTCTCTGTTCTAGTTGTCTGCGAACAACAGGCTATGGGGGGTAGTCCCTATGGAAAATGAAAATGAAAGACCCGTTGGCAACCAACAAGTCAGGGGGACACGATTGAATGGCCTAGCCACTTGGTTGATTTTAGCAAGTTAGGGGATTAGATTAGATTGTTATACGAGACCAATGCCTTATGGAGTCAACTACCTACTTTATATCGATTAAATACTAAATGACCGGATCAACAATCGCTGCTTGAGATGCTTTGCTAATCTATATGTTATGCAAATCCTATGACCTAGGTGACATGCAACAATCTTGGTTTATTTTAATTATATGCGTAATTAAGTATATCCCTTAATCTTCAACTATTTTGAGGCTAGTCTCTAGAGTAGGTTGTAGAGAGAATTCAAGGCGAAGCAAGCAAAGACTTGGTTAACGATACCTCCCTTTGAAATCTAACATACCCGGTGCCTCCGGCGCTGTAGAGACTGTGGCTTTGACGACTGCAAGGCCACCGTTTTAACTACTAGAGAGGTTATATCCTTTGCAAGCTAAGAGATGAAAGATGTTCCTATCTCTCTATCAACCAAGTTTGTGCTTGGGGGCAAGTTAATTAGTGCACGTTAGATCTAGGATGCAAATGCAAATTGATTTGAGTGCCCTTGAGTTAAGATTGAATATGACCTTAAGTACTTATTTACAGTTGATCCTTAGTTATCACACAAGAGTAGTTAATGGATGAAAGACAATCTTAAACATAAGATGAAGTGCTTAATTTCAATAGCACTCAAAAGATATATCAATGTAATCAAGAGATAATTGCTCGAAGTACCAAATGATAACAAGATAGATGCTCTTAGTAACAATTTGCCAATATGTCAAATATAAAATTATCATCCACAATAGATATTAACCGTGAAACAATATTGACAATGATGGCAGGTAAAAGAAATTAGAGCACCTATCACCAAGATATTACTTAGAACAATTAACCAAGGCTCTTTTTAGAGACAATCACAATAGTGAAAAGGTTGCTTAAGAGATAGATAATTAGATGAGCGATTCTCCAAAATTTTGTCAAGCAATTATCACAATGCCAAATTAAATGTGTAACAATTAGATCTTCAAGAGATGCCAATATCCAATAAATCCTTGAATTACCAATTTAGGCAATACTAACCAATCAATTAGATCTTAGGATTATGTGCTTATGCGAGTGAGCTTATTAAGTGCAAAATTGTAACTTTGGAGGTCATGATACTCACAAGAAACCAAAGCGTTAGTGTCCTTATTAACAATGAAACAAGTTAAACAATTGTCAAATCACTTAAACAATTTAATGTAAACAATATTTTTCACAATGAACTATGCTTATCAATGACTAATGCTAGGAACCTTATGCAACTTATGCTCAATTTTATGACAACAATAAGTATGTTTCAATTAAAGAACATTAGGATGCAAAATTCGAAATGCATATGAGTATTAAATGCAAAATGAGGCAGCTCAAATGATAGACTACTTTGACAATACAAGATTCTCAATGAATTAGATTCTTTTAGATGCCAATGCCACTGTTAAGATAAGACCTTAGTATGATTATGGCAGTCATCAAATTTTCATGAAATAAGCCCAAAAGTGAATACCCAAATTATGCAAGTGACTTAGCAAAATTATGAATGATTTTTAGGCCGCTTAAATGAGTTATTTATAAATGATCAGAGGCTTCAACTAAAACATAGATGGAAGAGAGGGTTTGAAGAGGCAAACCAATAGGCCTTTTGGGCTAGAAGATGACCAACTTGCTCACCCAAATTTTTTCCAATGAGTTGACCACGTGCAGCCACAAATATTGGCCAAAAATATCTGCAAACACAAAGTGTTAGAGGCAAAAATCAAATGATACCCAAACAATCATTGAAACGAGGCAAAGGAGGCAAAGATAGGACAACGATGAATGCTAAGGGGCCAAGAAGAGGCAACGACTAAGGGAAAAGGCCAAGGAGGCTTGCCGCAAGGAGGGGGGAGGCCTTTAGGCCTGCCATCAAGGGCTTCTAGGGCTTGTGACACCTAGGATAAGCCTCCAAGGGTTTTCCGCAAGGGATGAAGGGGTTGCGGCCTAAAGGAATGAGGCCTTTCGGCCTGCGGGAGGGCTGAAGGAGGAGGAAAGAGGGCAATGAAGGGAGGAAGAGGCCTACGACAAGGTGAGGAGATGCTGCTGAGAGGGAGAGGAGCCACGACAAGGGGCAAAGGAGTCTAGTGGAGGAGGGAGAGAGGCCTAATGGGTTGCGGCTAGGGCTTAGAAGCACTTTAGGATTGATGGTTAGACAAACAAGGGTTGTAGCTAGGGTTTGAAGGCCCAAATGGGGCAACGACTCACCAAGAAGGGAGAAAACTTTAAAGGGTCACGACTAGGGTAAATGAGGGATACACTAGGCCTCAAAGAAAAAAAATTTAGATCCCTACAAAAATTCAGAATTCGCCACCAAACCCCAAATTTCCCCACAAGATGCAGTGAAAATGCTTCCAAGTAGGGTTGCAGGGGAGTGCCCTCCCCCAATCCTCTCTCGAATCGCACTCTGCATGGGAGCGGATAGGGAGTGACCTTGGGAGCGTGCTCCCTTAAAAAAAATTCCGCTTCCTGTTTTTAAGGGAGCGATTTAGGAAGCAGTGTCTCCTCGACTGCTCCCTTTCGCTTCAGAAGCAAAAAATTAAAGGAGGGAGCGGTTGCTCCCGATCGCTTTCTCCTTTATTTTTTTGCTCTCGTTGGCGAAAAACCTGCATGGCGGACGGGCGACGGCGGGGAGGGAAGGGTAGGGGCAAAAAGGTTAAAAGGCCCTCCTACCCTCCCATTATTCATTTTTTTCTTGTGTGAGAGAGCAAGAGAGAGCTTGGAGCTTGAGTTGAGGAGGGAGATTGAGGGAGCTTGCAAGGGAGATTGGAGCTTGGGATTGAAGGCTAAAGATGTAGGATCTACACTCTAATCTAGCATTTTTGTTTTTATATGTTCATTGCTAAGTGAAAATGTTCTCTTTGTTGATTTGTGGTAACATCGGATGTGCTCTAGCCACGAAATTTGGTGGAGAGGTTGGGGCACATGAGATCTCCAATACCTAGAAAGGGTTTGGGTAGATTCTAAATAGTTTGAAAAATATTAAAACAATTAATATTTTTAATGGAGTCCCTAAGTCTAAACTTAGGGAAATTAAAATATTAATGTGGATTAATATAAAATTGTGTTAGAATGGTCCAAAAGACATGGATCAAGCTAGATCTAATCTTAGCCGTTGATTAGGGACTTAATCTCGACCGTTGATATGTCAACGAGAAAAGTATAAGATGAGGCTTGAGGGTCACTTGTAGAATACACTAGATGATCAGTCATTCTATTCTCTAGAGCGGGGTCTGCTAAGAGAGAATCAGTGATCGGACTTGCAGCTGAGGGGCATTGAGTACAGAGAGGCAGAGCGACAGGGATAGTGCCGGTAGATCAGCACAGGAGCCAAAGAGAGTGACACAGTAGCAGCCAGGGCTCATGGAGGGCCACGCAGAGTTAGCCAGGAGCTGCGTAGTGCTTCAGAGAGGCTAGTGTTGCTAACGTAGAGGGCCAGAAGGTTGACGCAGGGCCTCTTGAGGCTGACGCAGACCCATTCAAGGTGACACAGGGCCTCCTGAGGTTGACGCAGACCCATTCAGGGTGACGCAGGGCCGGCACTCGGCAGAGAGAGGCTGACATAGTCCAGAGAGAGGTTGACGTTGGGGTTTCTGGGGCAGATTGGAGCCGAGGAACTGCCAGAGGGTTTATCTGGGGTTTCAGCCAGGACATTTGTCTCAGACTGAGAGGTACTACTGCCAAGGGTATTCTCTGTTGGGTAAGCTGGATTTGGCACCCAGATTGTACTTTGAAATTGCTTAATAAGAAAACCCTCAGATCGCTGCACCGGTTTTCTCGCATTGGGTTTTTTCGGGGACATTGGTCCAAAAATAAAGGTGTCATTTTGTGTGCTTGTTTCTATTTCCTTCAGTTGATGATCTGTAATATATTGAGCATGCACTAGTGTTTATTTTCAGTACTTACATTGTAAATAACTTGTTAAGTAATGAAACAAGTAGGTAGGAATAAATTAGTAAAGTGCATGGAGGGTTTCTAGCTGGTAGAATTAGAAACTTCAACATGGTATCAGAGCGTGGTCGCAGATCACAAGGGAATTGAGGACATCAACCGAGTGGAGCAATAGTAGCAGAAAACAGCTATCCCAAGTGACAAAAGCTGTTTCTAGCAGAGCAGCAACAAGGGAAGGGTGATGCAGTGCCTGCATCATCAAGGGTGAGCTAGAAAGAGGCAGCACAGAGGCTAAGGGAAGCAAAGGGAGACTCACGCAGAAGCTAGGAGGGCTAACGCAGTTGGCTGAGGAGGCTGGGTTGCTAGTGACGGGATTGCACAAAGCCTAGGAGCTCTGACCTTCAGGTTTTTGGGGTTTAGGAGGTTGTGGGAAAGTTGCAGAGTGGAGCTGGTAAGGTACTGTAGTCAGAATAGTACTTGACAGGGAAAGGCCAAGAGGAGGGAGTTGCTACCGAGGGTTTCTAGCCGAGAAATCCGGATTAGTGGTGCGGTTGCACAGAGGATCAGAGTAGGGGGCATCTCGTCATCGGCATAAGGATTTTGAGGAGGGAAATCGAGACTCCAAGGGAGTCACATCGAGAACTTCCAGGAGGGAAGTAGAAGAGAATCATGGTACTACACGGAGGAAGACAGCAGGATAGGTTGGACAGAGCGTCAAACTTCGCAGTGTGGAAGGCCAGAATCTTATCCGTACTTGATAGAAATCGTGTCAAGCACTTCGCCTTGAAGATGATAGCTATCCCAGTCGACCCAGCTGAGAACGACAAGTATGAGGAGGCAATGGCGAGGGCCAAGAGCATCATCCTTAACGGGGTCAAGGACCATGTAGTAACACACATTGCCAAGAAGGAAATGACAAATGAGATGTGGGAGGCCAAGCATCATCCTTGACGGGGTCAAGGACCATATAGTACCACACATTGCCGAGAAGGAAACGACAAATGAGATGTGGGAGGCCCTAAAGAAATTGTACCAGCATACTTCTGTGCAGAGAAGAATGTTACTTGAAAATCAGTTGAGGTCATATCAGATGAAGAAGGGAGAACCTATTGACACCTTCCTCGGAGGACTGAATGAGATCCGAGATCAGTTGACTGCCATGGAAGCCACGACAGATCAGGAATTGATGGTGAGGACATCCTTGAATGCAGTGTCAGAAGACTGGGAGGTATACTGGGCAGAGGGACACTTCCACCTTGGGATGAGATGTGGGCGGCTCTTTGCCAAGAAGAGATCAGACGACAGTCAAAGGCAGGAAGCAGCGGTAAGGGGATCAGAGTCAAAAAGGAAGAGGAGGAAGATGTTGCCCTAACATCTGAGGGAAAGCAAGAAAAGCGGAAGAAGAAGGATCTCTCCAAGATCAAGTGCTTCCACTGTGGGGAGCTGGGTCATTATGTGACCCAGTGTCCAAGGAAGAAGAGTAAGGGAGAGTCTTCCAAGACTAAGGCAACGCCAACAAGGGTAGAGAAGGAAGTGGAGACAGACGATGACTGTGCCATGAGTGCACACGCACCACTTGAGCGGAAGTGGGGAGACATCGAGCTATAGTCAGGCGGACTACAGGCGATGAGGGGTAGGATCCTCGAGGTACCCAGCCTCTTGGATTAGACCTTGCTACGGGAGCCCCGAAGAGTAGTAGGACTGGATGATGTGGGTAGAGATGGATGCGGATGGAGCAGCAGAGAGAGTTACAGTGCAAGATTCTCGAGATAGTGTGAGCCTAGCACGCTGCAACAGTGCGAGAGGCACAGGAGTGTTGCACTAGTGCAGGATGGCACAGAGAGGTGTGCAACAGTGCGAGATGCAGGGAGTTGCTGCAGCAGCACAGAGGTCAGAGAGGGAGCACTTGTCAGCAGCAGAGGGAGCTTCAACATCAGCGAGTGCCTCTAGCCCAACAGAGAGGTAAGAGTTGGGAGATCAGTTACTTACTTCTCAGTAACTGAGTTGTAGTGCAACAGTGGGAAACACGATGCAACATGAGGAGAGGAGTTGCAGTGCAGATGCAGTGTTGGGAGAAAGGACCAGCAACAACACAGATGTAGAGGGAGCTGTCGTACAGATGCAGGAGTGGCAGTGGTAGAACCATGGGGAGCAGTATAGGATGCAGCAGTGCAGAGGATGGTGGGCAACAAGCCTAGCATCAGCACAGAGATGCGGATGATTAGAGTAATACTCAGTGAGGAGTATTGCTAGAGCACAATCCTTGCTAAAAGGGAGTGTTGATTTGTGGTAGCATCAGATGTGCTCTAGCCACGAAATTTGGTGGAGAGGTTGGGGGACATGAGATCTCCAATACCCAGAAAGGGTTTGGGCAGATTCTAAACAGCTTGAGAAATATTAAAATAATTAATATTTTTAATGGAGTCCCTAAGTCTAAATTTAGGGAAATTAAAATATTAATGTGGATTAATATAAAACTGTGTTAGAATGGTCCAAAAGACATGGATCAAGCCAGATCTAATCTTAGCCATTGATTAGGGACTTAGTCTCGACCGTTGATATGTCAACGAGAAAAGTATAAGAGGAGGCTTGAGGGTCACTTGGAGAGTACACTAGATGATTAGTCATTCTATTCTCTAGAGCGGGGTTTGCTAAGAGAGATAGAATCAGTGATCGGAGTTGCAGTTGAGGGGCATTGAGTACAGAGAGATAGAGAGGCAGAGATAGTGCCGGGAGATTAGCACAGAAGCTAGAGAGAGTGACGTAGTAGCAGCCAGGGCTCACGCAGGGCCATGCAGAGGCAGCCAGGAGCTGCGTAGTGCTTTAGAGAGGCTAGCGTTGCTGACGCAGAGGGCTAGAAGGCTGACGCAAGGCCTCCTGAGGCTGACATAGACCCATTCAGGGTGACGTGGGGCCTCCTGAAGTTGATGCAGACCCATTCAGGGTGATGCAGGGCCAACGCTGGGCAGAGAGAGGCCGACGCTAGGGATTTTGAGGCAGATTAGAGCTGAGGAAATACTGGAGGGTTTATCTGGGGTTTCAGCTGGGACATTTGTCTCAGACTGAGAGGTACTACTACCAAGGGCATTCTCTGTTGGGTAAGCTGGATTTGGCACCTAGATTGTACTCTGAAATTGTTTAATAAGAAAACCCTCAGATAGTTGCATTAATTTTCTCGCATTGGGTTTTTCTGGGGACGTTGGTCCAAAAATAATGGTGTCATTTTATGTGCTTGTTTTTGTTTCCTTTAGTTGATGATCTGTAATATGTTGAGCACGCACTAGTGTTTATTTTCAATATTTACATTGTAAATAACTTGTTAAGTAACGGAACAAGTAGGTAGGAATAAATCAGTAAAGTGCATGGAGGGTTTCTAACTGGTAGAATTAGAAACTTCAACACTTTTCTCTCTTACCCCTTTCTATTCCATTTTTTTGCAAACTCAAAACTCCAAACATCATGGCTATATGGCTTGGCATTCTCTTGTTGTTGGTTCCCTTTTTTGTTATTATGGTGTTGGAGAGTAGGAGGAGGGTTGATCATGATGAAGAGGATGAAGAAGTCGGGTTATAGTTGGTTTGATGAAAGCAGGGAAAGGGGGTGGAACCACTAAATTTACTTGTCTCCATTGCAAAAACACTTACACAGGTTCATACACCCGTGCTAGAAGGCAACACTGTGGGAAAAGGCCATGAGATGGAGATAAACAAATAGGAATCAAAGCTTGTGTAAGTGTGTCAGCAACACAAAGAGCCAAATACATAAGGGAAGAGGAGGAAGCCCAATACAGATCTAAAAGATCAAACTCGTACCAAAAGGCACCTATGTGGGAAAGGCCATGAGATGGAGATAAACAAATAGGAATCAAAGCTTGTGTAAGTGTGTCAACAACACAAAGAGCCAAATACATAAGGGAAGAGGAGGAAGCCCAATACAGATCTAAAAGATCAAAGGGTTTTGAACATAGCTCACAATCACATGCACAAAGAACTCCATCAGTATCCTCCTATGGTAGTGGATATGGAGGCATAGGAACAAACATCTCTTGAAGGTGTAGAACCATATCAAATTTCCTTGACGAAGGGTGTAGGAATGATGTAGATTTGAAAATTTTACTAGTTTCTCTATGCATGTGGGATACCATTCAATGTTCTTCGCTCACCTTATTGCCATGAAATGGTTTCTGCCATAAATGATGCCCCCAAAGTATACAAGAGCCCTGGGTATGACAAGGCTAGAATTGTGGGACTTGATCATGAAAAAGCAAAAATAGCACATTCATTGAGTAAAATGACAAAATTCTTGGAATGAGCATGGGGTGTCCATTGTATCTGATGGATGGACAAATGTAAAAGGCAAGCCATTGATAAGTGTTCTTGCTGTGTCTGTTAATGGTGCAATCTTCCTTTCAACATATGATTACTCAGAAAATTTCAAGACCGCCATCAACATTGCAGAACCATTACTTGAAACAATTGAACGTATTGGACCATACAATGTCATCCAAGTCATCACTGATAATGCTGCTAATAGTAAGGCAGCGAGAACAATTATTGAGGATAGATACCCCAACATATTTTAGTTTGGGTGTTTGGTTCACACGATGAACCTTTTGATGCATGATATTATTAAGAACAAAAACCATCAATACGAATGGATTGGTGATTTGTACAAGAGAGGCAAAAAAATGATAAAATTTATTACAAATCATAGCATACCCATGGGCTTTTCCGCAGTCACTCAAGATTGGAGCTGTTGAAAATTGTGAAGACTAGATTTGCTAGCTATTACCTCACCTTCAGGTGCCTTTTGAAGGTAAGGGAGTCATTGGCTAGCATGGCATCAAGTCAACGCTGACAGGTATTAAAGGACGGCTCCAAATGCAGTTGACAAGCAAGGTTTTGAACAGGTGGAGGAGACTGCTCTTGATGGTCTGTTTTGGTCATGTGAGGAAAGTTTGCAATTCACCAAGCCCATTTATAGCATGATTCGTTTTGCAGGTACAGATAAACCAGTGACTGGGGAGGTGTATGAGCAGATGGATAGCATGTTGGGGCAAATAAAAGATATTGTTCAGGAAAATGATCCCAACTTGTATACAATGATTTACAATTGCGTGTGCACGGTGGAATAAACTTAATGTTCCACTACATGCATAGCATACATATTGAAATGAGTACAACAGTTATGAAGACCGAAACTAGTTACATTTTTCAACAGCTGCTTCCTCTATTGGACATGCAGGCTATTCAGAAGTCTTCACTAGTCTTTCATGGACTTGTTTGAAGTGGACTGATCAATAGGGCACTATCTGGGTATCACAAGATCTTTTAAAGATGGTGCTGCAGCCCTTGAACATCTAATGGATACATGAGATTGAGGTGGTGCCAGCATCAATTTTTCTACCTTCCAATTGCAGGAATTTAACATGGATTCTATGCATGCATATGTAATATTGATTGTACAAGATTTTGGTGAAAATATAATTTTTTGTTTGTTTATCCTGAAAAATCTAACATCGATGATATACAAACTACTAAAGATAGCTACTACATTTACCAGCGTATCTGAGCCAAACATCAAATGAGGACAAGAATGAATTTGAAGTTGGCATCATTGCTTGAATTTGAAGTCGGATGAATATCTAACTTCTTTTATTGGTAGCACCACCTACCATATTTTTCAAAAGGAGATGCGGCTTTCTTTTTGACAACATATGATCTGTTGGATGTTTCTTTCCGTTTTAACTTTTAACCTTTGTGGCAACTAAAGAATTCCTATTTAAAGCTGACAAATTACTACGGTCAGAATGCCTTGCATTAAGTATCTATTTATGAATCAGTCTGGTTTTGGTTGCAAGGGAGAAATTAATTAAGGTCATATACAGAATCATGGAACTTGTTATTTTATCATCTTAGAAAAGATGGGGGTGTTTCAAGGCACTGCTAATTAATGTAATTATTAACTATGGTTTTATTTACACGGATGGAGACACAAATTCAATAACATATTTATATGTTGCTAAAAACTTTATAGCTTGTAAGAGAGATGTACACAAATTTTATCTATATTGACTTGATGGTTGGTATATAACTGGGCACTTCTTTTTTTGGGGCAGAAAACGTTTCAAGAATGAATTGACACTGCTACAAAAGGTTCGGCATCCTCATGTGGTTCAGTTTGTGGGTGCTGTCACACAAAATGTTCCTATGATGATCATTGCAGAGTATCTTCCAAATGTAAGTTTAACCTCTTTCTTTCTACGAGGTTTTAGTCTTTAGGATGATTTAATGACAAATGTGGATAAAACAATGCAATGGTGGTCATGCTGTGTGCATTTTTACTCTGTAGATAGTCACTCGCTGAAGAAGGTTACTGATTTTTTGTATGCCAATCTCACAAGTTAGTACAGGATTCTTGTGGGTTGATTTCTACGCCTATTGATCACTCAATTTTTTTTTGTAGATTCCATAGGTATTTTGTATGTTTGTGTAGGTGGATATAGACATCTATGCTCATGTTTGTCCATGCAATTTCTTAACTGAGACTGCTTAACTGAACACTTAAAATGGACTTATTTTGCTTATTTTACAATTTTTTGCCATTGGTTGTCAAAATTCAAGATTGTTGCTTGAAAGCTAAAGCTTCTTTTGTCCATAATTTAGAGGTTCTTTCTCTAGATCAATTATCCTGCTTGGTGAGTATGATCAACTTGCTTCTTGTTTTTGTCATTTGAATTCCCTTGTGTATGGGATATAAAAGATAGGCTCTATTTCAAATGCATGGCCACCAGACAATGACAAAGATGATATATTTTACATATACTGGTAAACAGCTAATTTTCTATCATGCTAGATTAGGCTTTATTCCTTCACTAAGAAACTCTGTTCTGCTGTGGATCTTTAGGATGCTAAAATATGTTATGGTCCTTGGAGCAGTTGCAGCATAAAATATAGGCAGAAGATATAATGTCTGAGGCAAATCCCAACTGGTTGACAAGTGGAACTCATTTGTCAATATGCTATTTGTACAATGTCACTTATGTACATTTATGTGGTAGGCAAGGGCATAGATCATACACATTCTGTAGGGCTATACTTGCCTGTATCCTTTGTTACCATTCAAACTAAAGTTTGCCATGGACCCTGCAAACTTTTAAGATGGTACACATAGAACAAGTGCCCATTCTCACCTTGGCACGAGTTCCCACTGTTTAAGCCTAACTCCTACCTGAATGGCTATGGGAGAATTTCCTATGTGAGATGCTTCACCCAACAATTAGTAGTCTAGTGCTTCAAATGGGGCATTTGGTGAAGAGAAGGGGTTTATTCTTTCTTATTAAGTTGATCTGGAAATGATATGTATATAGAAAAGCAATGCAGACTAGCAAGGCAATTTGCTCTAAACTTGATATATTAGACATGTAAATAGTTCAAAAGAGTAAAATTTAATATATCTACCAAGTATATAAGTTATTTTTGAAGTGTACCTTTGGTAAGGGGATGTCCCATGTTTCTGCTTGTTGTCCAGTGACTGCAGATCTGAAAAAACACATTAAATGCAGAAAAGAGTAAAGAGACTCCCTTTTCAGGGTCACCGACAAGTGTCTATAGTATATACATTGTTAGATTGATAATATACGGCTGGGGAAGCTAGGACAACAAATGGTATATCAATTTAACCCTTCCTAAGATTCATATCTACAACAGATCTGTGTTTTTAGCAAGCTGGAAAATTGTCGCAGAGGTTTGGGGTCAAATCCCCACTAGGTAAAGACCCAGAAATTTATTCCAGCTTGTAATTTAATTTTCTAATTGCTGGAATAAGCTATAAATTGTCACAGAAGAACAGTGATATAAACTGGAAAATAAATCTGGAAACCAATGTAAGGTTTTTATGGATGTATACTCACTTGGAAAATGCCCTTGTAACTTGAATTTTGTCAGATTTGAAGTACTTAGTGCTGTAAATTAATGAAGATACGCAAAACTAACTCTATATCTTGTGAAATATGTGTGTTTGAAAGCCCAAAATAAGGTATATCTTTCCCTTGGATAAGATTTGAAAATTATGGCTTAAATTTTAAAACTCCAAGGGTTAACTAGCTAATCTCGAGATAAAATTCATGAAAGTGCAAGCTAGTAAATATTTTTATTTTTTATTTTTTATTTATAAACAGGAAAGTGAAAAGGCTTTGAGTTATTTAGAATAAGACAGTTGCTGAGATATGCTTATCTTAGCCCAATATTCCCTTCAGGTGTTAGTTTGCGAATCACAACAACTCTTAAGTTGGCCTTGCACTTTGGACAATGAGATGAGTTTGGAGTGAAGAAGACTGTATCGCCCCCACCTTTGTCTAAGATAGCTCCACAAGTTCCCAAGTTCAACTAGTAGTGGCTTCTAGTGAAGTGTATTCGATCTTTGGGTTGACTATGGAATTGGAAGAGATCTTCACCTAGTTGAAGATACCTCCAATAAGGGTCTGTCCAACCACTGGATCCAATAGCTCCGACCTCCACCAAGTTTACAATGAATAATGGTGCCTTGGTTGTGCCTTACATGTTACTATGTAGCCCCTCGGTGGATCGTCCCTTTGATTTTGGTCCACTGGGATTTTTCTTTCTATCTTATCAAGTACTATTACAACAAGAGGCAAAAAAATTGAAGTAGAACAAATCAACTCACAAATTGTACACAAAATGTTTGTAAATGAAAGTTCGATTATGGCATTTGATCTCATAGTTCAACAACAACAAGAATGATATTAGGGACTGTCCTTTTATAATTCCATTAGTAATGGCTAGTTGGACCTCACTCTCAAATAATATCTTTTACTTGTCATCCACAACTTGGAGACTAAGTAAATTGAAGATAAAATATTTTTATTACATAGATTGTTTGCATGAAGAGTTCAAGTTCAAATTGACTTGATTTGACCCTTGAAAGTGCAATGTTCCCTTTTGATTTGACCCTGGAGAGTCAATAAATGAAGAATAGTATCCAAGCATGCTCAACGTCCAACTAAAGATGACCCAATAACTAGATGAGGTGGTTCAACTTGCTTTGCATGGTTCAATTTGGTAAGAAACTTGACTTGGTCGAGGGAACTTTGCTTTGGTGGAAAGAAGAATGACTTGATTTTGTAATGGCTACCTTTTGTCCACAAGAAGTCCAACATTACACTTTGACTCATCCAACACAACATTCTACTTTACTGACCTCCAATGGCTAGTAGAAAGGGCTCAAATTCGTCCATGAGGCTAGATCTCTAGCACTTTGGATTCTTGTGACTTGTTTGCTTGACTATTCCTAGTATCCTTGACCATCTTCAACATTCCACTAGCCCCAATGGCTAGTTTGAAATCTGTAATATCCCCATTTTTGGTTTCCCTTATGATGCGGTTAGGATGGATTTCTAGGGTTTGTGTCAGCGAGGTTAGAGGAGTGAGATTACGTCACTAGTGGGTCCGAAGGGTTTTGGAGGAGTTTTATGGGGTCCGACGGGGTTCACTTGCTGTATTTCATCATCGAGGTTAGTTCCACATAGTTCGTTCTTGTTTCTGTTGCATTCCAACGATTCCCGTAAAATTTAGGCTATTATCGAGCATATTTTAATTAAATATGCTCAAGGTGTGTTTTGGAGCAAATTAGTTGGAGAAACACCCTAGTGTAATAGTTCGTTGGAATCGGGATGAAGAGATCTATAGGATGTGATGGTGAAAAGTGACTTTCAGTGGTCGGGGAAAGCATGGAGGTAGATTAATCATTCTTCAGGATTAAAAATGAATTTAATTAGTCATTTTATTAAATAAAAAAGGAGAAAGTGACTTAAAACAAAATAAAAGGGTCACTTAAATAAATTAAAAGGGAGAAGCTTCTAGAATGGAAATAAAATAATAAAATTAAAGTGCTTCTAGAAGGTTGAAGAGAGATCCATCAGATTTATAAAAAGGAGGGGAAGCTAGCCTTTTGGATCATCCAAAGTTATTCATTTATCTTTGTGAAGATTGGGGAAGTTGTCCTCATAGGTTCATTGTGCCTGGGACGAAAACCCATCTCTACCAATCCCTTGGTGAATTCATAGGTGTGTTTATAAGTTCTAGTTTTATATTTGGGAGGCCGTGCGCTGTTGATTTGGGGTAGCATCGGATGTGCTCTACCCACGAAATTTGGTGGAGAGGTTGGGGCACATGAGATCTCCAATGCCCAGAAAGGGTTTGGGCAGATTCTAAACAGATCAAGAGATATTAAAATAATTAATATTTTTAATGGAGTCCCTAAGTTTAAACTTACGGAAAATAAAATATTAATGTGTATTAATATGAATCTGTGTTAGAATGGTCCAAAAGACATGGATCAAGCCAGACCTAATCTTAGCCGTTGATTAGGGACTTAATCTCGACCGTTGAGATGTCAACAAAAAAAGTATAAGAGGAGGCTTGAGGGGCACTTGGATAACACACTGAGGGAAACCAGTCAGTTCAATTTCTAGAGCGGGGTTTGCTGAGAAATTGAACCAGTGGTATGGAGAGCAGTTAGGAGGTAGCAAGTACAGAACAAAGAGACGGGAGATCAGTGCATAAGGGGCAGACGCAGAGCTAGAGGAAGCCACGCAGAGGTAGCAAAGACTGCGCAAAGCTAGAAGGGCCTGCGTCATCCATGTAGAGGCTGCAGGAGTGACGCCGAAGCCCATAGAGGCAGAGGGTTTCAGGCTGACACAGAGGTCAGTAGGGCCTACACCGGGTTTAGGAAAGTGCTGGAAGTTTGTCTATCTGTGGGTAAGCCAGTTTAGCACCCTGTTGTACAAGAAAATTGCTGAATAATAAAATCCTCCCTTGCTGCACCAATTTTCCCACATTGGGTTTTTCCAGGGACATTAGTCCAAAATAACTGTGTCAATGCGTGCATATTTTTGTTTCTGTATTACGATGTGATATCTGTAGCAATATTTATTTTAATGTTTGTTGAAGTAATTTCATGAATAACTTATGATGAAATAAGTAGGAAAAGTAAATCAGTTGCTGCAGTGGTAGAATTTTCACATGGTATCAGAGCAAGTAATCAGAGACAGAAAGGGAAAATCAGTTATGGGTCGAGACCACGATGCAGAGGCATCCACCTCAGGGGACTTGCACAGATTTTCAGACGATTGCACAAGCGAGAGAGATTTCAATTTCTCTATGTTGGCTTCCAGGTTGGAAGAAGAAGTGGCGTGCATGACTAGTGCTGCATCATTAGAAGTATGGTATATAGACAGTGGAGCCTCGCGGCATATGACGAGAATCAAGGAGTGTTTCTCAGAATATCGAGAAGAGAAGATGAACTTTCAGATCACCATGGGGAACAAGGCGAAGTGTACTGCAGTAGGAAAGGGTACCATAGCTTTTCAGACAGAATCGACAGAGCGGTTCTGTGCCACAAATGTGCTACATGTGCCAGGATTGGGGATGAACTTACTTTCCGTGTCACAACTACAAGGCAAGGGCTATGACGTCTACTTCATCAAGGAAAAGGTATACGTCAAACACCCGAGCTGGAAAAAGAAAGTGCAGATCGGGATCAAAAGTAATCGGTTGTATAGATTACAACTAGAATCTCCAATGGCACTAATAGGCAGTCATGGGGACAAAGACTTGAATGAACTATGGCATAGAAGGATGGGTCACTTGCACCATGGAGCTCTGAGAATTCTCAGGAGCACTGTAATAGGAATTTTGGATCTGAGTACGGAACGAGATGATGTATGCAGGGGATGCACTCTAGGAAGGTATGCCAAGGCGACATTTCCTAGGAGAAACCACAGGGCCAAGAGTGTACTAGGATTGATACACTCAGATATCTGTGGACCTATGTTCGTTAAAGCTCTCAGCGGTGCCGAGTATTTCCTTACTTTCATTGATGACCACTCGAGGAAAACTTGGATCTATTTTTGAAAACCAAGGATGTGGTTTTTTGTCGATTCAAGGAGTTCAAGGCTCTAGTGGAGAATTTGACAGGTAAGAAAATAAAAGTCTTGCGCTCAAATAATGGTGGAGAATATGTCGATAAGGACTTCATTGATTTTTGCACTAAGGAGGGCATCAGAAGAGAGTGGATAGCTCCTTACAATCCAGAGCAGAATGGAGTAGTAGAAAGGAAAAACAGGACTATTGTAGAAGTAGCTAGGGCCATGCTGTATGATCAGGATATGCCAAAATTCTTGTGGGCAGAAGCATGCAACACAACTTTCTACGTTCAGAACAGGACTCCTCATCGGGCATCGGGCAAGATTACTCAAGAGAAAGTCTTCACTAGGAAGACACCTGAAGTCAGTCATTTCAGGATATTTGGGAGTTTGGCATATTGTCGCATACCCGAAGAAAAGAGGAAGAAGCTGGATCAGACTGCAGAAAAGGGGTATCTGGCAGGATATAGCGAGAACGCTAAGGCATACAGGATCTATCTTCCAGGGAGCAGGAAGGTAGTAGTACGACGAGATGTAAAGTTCATGGAGGACAGAGCTTTCAGAAGATCTCGCGAAATGCCTTCCAAGGAGCAGTCAAAAGAGGATCCGTTGGTCATGCCTCTTCAACCAACGGAAGTGAAGAATCCTTCCTCAGATCAGGAAGATTCTCAGGATGAGGAAGAGGAGCAAACAGAAGCACCTATTGGCAGAGGAAGAACCAGCAGGGAACTTCGTTAGATTTTGCGTGATGCAGAGAACTTCATCGGAGAGCCAAGGAACAGTAAAAGGGAGCAAAAACAACGAGACATGTATTAGGCGTTAGTAGCTCAGGATGGAGAGCTTGCCAGCTTCAAGGAGGCAGCTCAACATCAAGTCTGGCTAGATGCGATGGTGGAGGAGTATAACTCCATAATGGTAAATGATGTCTGAGAGGTGGTGTCAAGGCCTCAAGACAGATCTGTGGTAGGTTCAAGATGGATCTACAAGATCAAGTATGCTGCGGACGACAGTATTGAAAAATACAAGGCCAGGTTTGTGGCTAAGGGATATGCTCAAAAGGAAGGGATTGCCTATGAGGAAACCTTCTCTCCGGTAGCCACGTATACATCTATTAGGACCGTGATATCTCTTGCAGCTCAGATGGGATGGGAGATCCATCAGATGGATGTCAAGACGACATTTTTGAATGGGGTAATAGAAGAAGAAGTATACATTGAACAACCAAAGGGATTTGAAACTCATGAGAAGAAGTATCATGTATGCAGAGTAAAGAAAGCCTTGTATGGGTTGAAGCAGGCACCAAGAGCGTGGTATGGTCGAATAGATGGCTACTTGCAGAAGATGGGGTTTGTCAAGAGTGACGCGGATCCGAATCTCTACTATCTGGTCGTAGAGAGCGAGCCACTTATCTTAGTATTATATGTGGATGATCTCTTCTTGACAGGATCATCCAGACTCATTGAAGACTGCAAGAAGAATCTAGCCACAGAGTTCAATATGAAGGATCTGGGACGAATGCACTATTTTCTAGGGTTGGAAGTTTGGCAGCAGAAAGGAGAAATCTTCCTTGGGCAAGGAAGGTATGCTACAGAAATTTTGAAAAGGTTCGGGATGGGAGACTGTAGACCTATGGCTACGCCAATGATCACCAACTAGAAGAAGATTGATGCATCATAAGACAAGGATGTCGATCTCACCCTATACCGACAGCTCATAAGGTCCCTGATGTATCTAGTCAATACCAGGCCAAATATTTGCTACGTTGTCAACACCCTCAGTCAGTTCATGGTGGAACCAAAGAGGGTTCATTGGGCAGCAACCAAGCACGTTCTCAGGTATTTACAGGGACAGTTGATTATGTGCTCTTGTACAACAAGGGGAAGGATATCATGTTGAGTGGATTTACTAATGCAGATTGGGTAGGAAGTTTAGTGGATCGGAAAAGTACCTCTGGGTACTGTTTTAACATTGGATCAGGAATAACCTCCTGGTGCAGTAGGAAACAAAAGTCTGTGGCTCTGAGCTCGTCTGAGGCAAAATATATGGCAGCAAGCACAGCTTCGTGTGAGGCCATATGGCTTAGAAAACTGCTGGTAAACGTATTCAGAAGAAATATGGAGGCGACCAGGATTATGTGTGATAATCAGAGTTGCATCAAACTCTCTGAGAATCCAGTATTTCATGATAGGTCAAAGCATATTGATATCCGGTGTCACTTTGTCAGAGATTGTGTCCAACGTGGAGCTGTACAGTTGAGCTACACTCCTACAGGGGAACAAGTGGCAGATATCCTCACCAAGGCCCTTGGAAAGTAAAAAATTGACTACTTCAGAGAAAAGATGGGGATGGTAAAGGACCCCTTTCAAAAGTAGTGTGTTAGCAGCTTGAATGAAGAGGGAGTTGCAGTGCAAATGCAGTGTTGGGAGAAAGGATCAACAGCAACAAAAATGCAGAGGGAGTTGCAGTGCAGATGCAGTGTTGGGAGAAAGGACCAACAACAGCACAAATGCAGAGGAAGGTGCAGTGCGGATGCAGTGTGGGGAGAAAGGACCAACAGCAACACGGATGCAAAGGGAGCTGTCGTGCAGATGCAACAGTGGCAGTGGCAGAACCATGGGCAGTAGTACAAGATGTAGCAGTGCAGAGGATTTGGGTAGGGAGGCCTAGCATCAGCGCAGGTACCGATGCGGGATGATCAGAGTAATACTCAATGAGGAGTATTGCTAGAGCACAGTCCTCGTTAAGAGGGATTGTTGATTTGGGGTAGCATCGGATGTGCTCTAGCCACGAAATTTGGTGGAGAGGTTGGGGCACATGAGATCTCCAATACCCAAAAAGGGTTTGGGTAGATTCTAAACAAATTAGGAGATGTTAAAATAATTAATATTCTTAATGGAGTCCCTATGTCTAAACTTAGGGAAAATAAAATATTAATGTGTATTAATATGAATCTGTGTTAGAACGGTCCAAAAGACATGGATCAAGCCAGACCTAATCTTAACTGTTGATTAGGGACTTAATCTCGGTCGTTGAGATGTCAACAGAAAAAGTATAAGAGGAGGCTTGAGGGGCACTTGGAGAACACACTGAGGGAGACCAGTCAGTTCAATTTCTGGAGCGGGGTTTGCTGAGAAATTGAACTAGTGGTCTGGAGAGCAGTCAGGAGGTAGCAAGTACAGAACAAAGAGATAGGAGATCAGCGCAGAAGAGGCAGACGTAGAGCCAGAGGAAGCCATGCAGAGGCAACAAAGACTGCGTAGAGCCAGAAGGGCCTGTGTCATCCACGCAGAGGCTGCAGGAGTGACGCAGAAGCCCAGAGAGGCTGTGCAGAGCCTTAGTAGGCTGACGTAGAGGGTTTCAGGCTGACACAGAGGGTTTCAGGCTATAGCAGAGGTCAGTAGGGCCTACGCTAGGTTTAGGAAAGTGCTGGAAGTTTGTCTATCTGTGGGTAAGCCAGTTTGGCACCCTGTTGTACGAGAAAATTGCTGAATAATAAAATTCTCCCTTGCTGCACTGGTTTTCTCACATTGGGTTTTTCCAGGGACATTAGTCCAAAATAATTGTCAATCTGTGCATATTTTTGTTTCTGTATTACGATGTGATATCTGCAGCAGTATTTATTTTAATGTTTGTTGAAGTAATTTCATGAATATCTTATGATGAGATAAGTAGGAAAAGTAAATTAGTTGTTGCAGTGGTAGAATTTTCACACGAGCTGTATTGTCGGAGCTATTTCGGATCACCTTAGCCATTTTCCAAATATTTTGTATTGGCATGTAATATTAGATTTCATATTAATATAATAATGCTGAGATTTGTTGCATGTTCCTATTGTTTATTTTGAGTTACAACATTATGGTGGTTTTCATATTGTTAGTTTTGCCAATATTTTCATGGTGTAAATTGTTTAATTTGATTTATGACTTAATTTTCTAAAGTTAAACTGCAGAAAATTTGTTAAAATTATTTTTGGAATATTACGACCTCTGCACCATCTATCTTGACGCCCATGTGGCCTCTAGTGAGGTCATTGTATGGAATGTGGAGTCATAATGCCTTAGGGAATTTAAGGATTCTACCACTTTGGTTTTGTTAAATCAATTTTGTAGATAACTTTTGACATAAGGATTGTCTCTTCATGTCAAGATTTGACTCTATTTTACCACTTGGAACCCCCATGTGTCAGTAGACCACCTATAACTACCATTTTCTGAGTGATGCTTCCATTTTTTTACTAACATTTCCACATGGCATATCATCTACATTTTATTCTAAGCAATTTAAGACCAAGTTCACTTTTTGACTCCTAGGACAAAATGCATCGGGAAACATGTATTTCTTCGGGAAACATGAATTGCTAAGAATTGTGAGGCTTCCATGTTGAGAACTATCTAATCAATGTTGTACCAAATCCAGGGATGCATACAAATTCTATGACACATGACCATGTGGTAAGACATAGGTGCATATGGCATGTGCTGGATTGGCCCCCAAAACTATGATCACCCCTATGTAAGTAGATGCCCTCGTAAACTTTGAGTCACAATGTGATCCACTCGAATTCCTCCAGTCCTATCTAGGACGTGTTTACTACTCAGTATCAACTACTCCATGAGCAGGGTACATGACAGAGTAGTCAGAAAAGTTTTCAAAATTCATCATCAGGTCATTCCAGGTAATCCAAATTTTGTTGCCTTGTGGGACATTATGTAAAAATGATTCTACCAAAGAGTGTCACTCTAGGGAATTTTCTTTTCCTCTGCTAATTATTTGTGTTTTTCAACTACAAATAATTAGTAGACATTTTCTCCCAGCTGTTCCCGGAAGGTAGAGTGGGGCTTGATGGTAAGGTCTTAGGTGAGTCCTAGTGTATTGAGTACATGTAAATTATCATACTATATCATGTCTAACGTGATGCAAAATTTGGTAAAGTTATTATTTTTATTTTCTAGCAAAAAATGGCAAAATAATTAGCCAGAATAATGAAAAAATTAAAATGAGAGGAAATAAAATTCTCTCCAAGTGGAGAAATATTTAAAAAGGGAATGTGCACTTTTCAAGAAAGGGCTCAAATTAAAAGTTGAGAAAAGTTTTTGTGTTGATTCTTTCTCTCTCTCTCTCTCACATGTTCGAAGATAAGGCCAGGGTTTTGCAGCTACAAGGTCGAAGATATCAAGTTGCAGAAAGAAGGTCGAAATTGGTGGAAGAAAGGACCTTTAGGTCACCTATTAGCCCTAGAAGGAGAAGCAGCCCAAGCGAAGCAACAACTGTTGTAGGGGCCGAAAATGTGTAGTTGGATGAAATTTGACTGGGTTTGATTTGATAGTCGAAGCATTTCATCAAGAAGGCCTGGCTTGGTCTTGGAAGGGTATTGGTCTTGGTCTAGAGGTATTGGAATTCATCATTTGAAGAATCTACAAGAAGAGAATGGATTTGTGGGTTTTCCTCTCAAGAGGAGAGGTTTTGGACTTGGCTTGTAGCCTACGTCTTGTGTTCTTGTGTACTATTGATCTTCATGTTTTTGGTAGTTGTTTGATGATAAGAAAAACATAATAATAAGTGTAGAAGCTAAAATCAAGAAAAAGTAAAAAATACATCACAAACAATTATCAAGTATAAGAAAAATCACCCTAATTATAGCCCTATTGATTTTTCAACACCAAGTTTATTTTCATCATCATAGTACAAATACTCACAGCTTTACTTTGAGAGCTATCATGCAAGAAGGCTCATGTCCTTTGTTGTTTTAGTCTATAGAATGCCTTTGACCCAAATCTGAGACATATTTCTGATTACCTATAGTGGCTGGGTATTTTGATGTAATACCAATGGCCATTATGTCTCCTTACAAGATAATCTCATAGCAGATCCTCACTTTGAGAGGACTCACTGAGGTCATCGTAAACATCTCTGCAATAAATCGGGGGTGTGCATTCTTACTCCTTTTTTGTCTGTATTGATGAACTCTATGAGTGTCTTTGAGTTATAGCTTCGATTCTTAGATGGTTGTCACCTCATTTCATTTACAGTTTACATTCTCCTCTTTGTAGGTGATTTGGAAATTCTTTCCCATACGGTGGAAAGTTTGCAAAAACAATTGAACATTCTCAAGAAATTTTGCAATGATTTAATTTGATAAGACCATGATTATGGTTTAAGCCTTTTGAAAAGATGATTCGTAGATCTCATTCACCTTCCTGGGATAGGTCATGGAAGTCATCTCATATCCTTATGTGGGATTTCTTTTCCTGGGCCCTTTCTTCTCCATGTGAGTAGTTGCGCTAAAACATCAAGAGGGTATGTTGTCCTCTCTGTTTTGGAGGATGATACTTCTTCTTCCACTTCTAATCAAGTTTAAGATTCATTTATTGACAATATTTTTAGAGCTAGTTTAAGATTCATTTATTGACAATATTTTTAGAGCTAAAGTCCCTCATGGGTTACTCTAGATACCATGGGGATCAAGCTTGACCAAGACAGAATGGTCACATGGTGAGGCTCACTGTTCTCACATTTTCCAGAATCATTAGGACTAAATGTGCTTTTCCTTCCAATGTCATTATGGCAAAATACGTTGTGCCACTGTTGCTTATGGGTATTCTTCAGTCTTCACTGCATTAGGGGTCTCGCTGATATCCCAAGTAAGAAAGAGATATCAATGTCATGCTCTCCAATCCTCCATGGCTCTTGCCTCTGAGTTATGGTGTTGTTGTACTAATGGGAGTGAACAATTGGTTTTGATTGGTATCCACACTGATATACTCCTTCCCACTCAATTCTCCAATGATGCTCTTGGGTTGACTCCAGAGAGAATAAAAATGAGCATGTGAGTTGAGATCTACTGATACTCCATTTAGGCTACTTCGATGTATCGAAATTATTTTCTTCTCCTATGTTGGATCATTACTATAGAGTTACCTCTAGGGCGATGCACTTGGATCCGTTTATTACATGGGCCAAAATACCTTATAGGCTAGCTTCAAGTATCTTCTAACTAGCTTCTAATTGTGAAGGGTCACATTATAGAGCAAGAATTTTGCATATGGAAACTGTGCTCCTTTGAACCTGAAGGAAAGGATCACTTGATCTTTTAATCTACTATAATTTCAGAGAATGTCCTACTCTTGTTGATTTGGGGTAGCATTGGATGTGCTCTAGCCACAAAATTTGGTGGAGAGGCTAAGGCACATGAGATCTCCAATACCCAGAAAGGGTTTTGGCAAATTCTAAACAGTTTGGGAGATATTAAAATAATTAATATTTTTAATGGAGCCCCTAAGTCTAAACTTAGGGAAAATAAAATATTAATGTGAATTAATATAAAACTATGTTAGAATGGTCCAAAAGTCATGGATCAAGCTAGATGTAATCTTAGCCATTGATTAGGGACTTAATCTTGGTCGTTGATTTGTCAACGAGAAAAGTATAAGAGGAGGCTTGAGGTTCACTTGGAGAACACACCGAGTTGATCAAGATTTCGACTTTCTTGGGCAGGGTTTGTTGAGGAAGTCGAGAGAGTGATCAGAGTTGCAGCTGAGGGGCAGTGAATACAGAAGCAGAGAGGCAGAGATAATGCCGAGAGAATTAGCGCAACAGTCGGGAAAGTTGACGTAGAGGGCAGAAGACGGAACTGCCGGAACAACTGGGAAAGCTGACGTAGAGGGCTGAAGTCGGAACTGCCGGAACAACCGGGAAAGTTGACGCAGAGGGTGGAAGCCGGAACTGCCAGGAACAGTTGGAACTTCCAGGAAAGCTGACGCAGAGGGCAGAAGAGACTGACGCAGTCCCTAGAGGCTGATGCTGGGGTTTTTCGTGGGGCAGATTGTAGCTGAGGAGCTGCCGGAGTGTTTATCCCGGGTTTCAGCTGGAGCATCTGTCTCTGAAAGAGAGGTACTACTGTCGAGATTATTCTCTGTTGGGTGAGCCGGTTTTGGCACCCAGATTGTATTCAGAAACTGCATAATAATAAAACCCTCAGATAGTTGCACCGGTTTTCCCGCATTGGGTTTTTCTGGGGACATTGGTCCAAAAACAACAGTGTCACTTGTGTGTTTGTTTTGTTTCCTTCAGTTGATGATCTGTAATGTGTTGAGCATGTACTCATATTTATTTCTAGTATTTACATGGTAAATAACTTGTTAATTAACAGAACTAGTAGGTAAGAATAAATCAGAAAGTACATGAAGGGTTTCTAACGGGTTAGACTTAGAAATTCCAACAACTCTCTCTTTAGGTATTCATAGGATTATCTTCCTACTATCTTCCGGTACTGAAATTAGAGATGACTAGCACTTTTATTAGGGAATTCACTTTATACCAAGCATTAAATTCTAACACCTAAGGCTGCAACTCTAAATCTAGGGTGTGACTAGTTAATTCGTTTTTCGATGCTATACATGAGAACCTAGGTAGGAAGTGCCATCTAGATCATAATGGAAGAACACAAAGGGGAGTCAGATAGTGGATAGTGTACTGTCAATTGAGCAGCAAGAGGCCCCAAAAACACCAACAAAGTTTTCATATCTCAGAGGGTTCTCCATGTTTGAACCAACATATCATGTGCTTTTTCCTACATTGCAGACCTTTGGATGTTAATACAGGCACTGTTGGAGTCTCAATCTCACCTCCCAAACATTTGATTTAGTCCAAGAGATAGAGGGAATAGGAAATCCTCCAGGTTAAGGATAAACTTTAGACATTGCAATGGCACTTTACCTGTTATTGATGTATGTTGTGCCCTCCTAGAAGTTTCTCCTTTGTCATTTACGTATATTGTGTCTTCCTTTAGAAGTTTCTCCTTTGTCAGCTCCTTTGGCTCATTGATCTATATATTTGGATTTGTAGTTATACTTTATTTATACTTGATTAGTCCTAGATACAATTTCTTCAATTGGAACACATGATCCTGTCCCCTTAGCACCTATGCAGATGGAATGTTTTGATGTATTTTCTGTCCCATTAGCTACTTTGGGCCATCAGTGGATACTAATGTACGCTTTCTTTCCGTTTCTTTCTCACTAAATAAAAAATGTATTAATATGCTGTTATCTCTATTAAGAAAGTGTAAAGCATCTGCAGTGCAAAATTTTTCTCCAATTAACTTTTTGTGTACTAGAAAACTATCACCACTGAAAGCATCATGACTGTATATTACTGGGCATTCCAAGAATCTTCATTTGTGAATTTCTTGTTTATTTTACAGGGAGATTTGAGCAGTTACCTCCAAAAGAAAGGACGTTTACAACCTGCAAAGGCAGTGAGAATTGCTCTTGAGATTGCAAGGTAAGTTCTGTCTTCAATTTTTTTCATTGAAATTGTACATGATAACATGCCTTATGTGAAATGGTTGTGTGTATTGAAATGGATAACTTCTGAGGACCTTTTACATATTTACAACTGAATAATGCATCTAAACTTCTTAACTAGGTCTCTGCCAAAGGTATAGAGTTTGTCTTCAGCAATCCTTGCTATTCCTATTATATGACATACAAAAAGAAGTTGGCTAGAGTTTAAATTTGGAAACTTGTGGGATTTTTAAGTTAACATTTCTTGAGTTGCAATCTCAAAAGTTTAGAGACTTTTCTTCAACAATCATGAACAACCAAAATATATGATAAATAGAAGAAAAGTTCAACAAATCCTGTTGAAAATAATAGCGGGAAAGGGTTTCTTGATTTGTGCCTTAATTCAAGGAGCTTCAATGAGTTTCTCCTTGAGCATGCACGAGTTCCTATGGGTTAGGAGCTAATTCCTAAAATTTAGGGAAAATTTCCAAAAGTTAGGAGTGCAAGAAGCAGTTGACTAGTGCTAATTAGTGGAAGGCTAATTTACCGGAAACGACTACCCTAACCCCTGAAACGGCGTTTTCCCGTTTCAGATATGGATCCGGGAATGAAACGCCAGAAAAACGCCACAAAAATGTTTTGGTGCCGTTTTTTGTTTTTGGATACGAGACGTTTTTTTCAAATGGCGTTTTTGTAGAAAAAACGTGCTGTTTTAAAAATTTGAAAACGTTTTCTGAAATTCTAAAACGTATTTGGAAAAATTTTAAATGTTTTACAACAAAAAAAAAACTGTTTTGAGGTTCGCAAATACCCCATCCATTTTTTCTGGCAGCCATATTCCATTATTGTATATCAAAAATTTTATCAGGAATTGCTTCTTAAACCGAATGAATGGTAATCTGGAAAATTTAATGGGCCGCCTTCACATTACAACTAAGCACCTTGCCAATCCGCATCGTTTATGCATCGGCTGAGTATGATAAATTGGACGGAGCCATGTTAAAACAAGTTATGAGCTCGATATTTCATGGGTGATCAGCTAAAGGGATTTTTTGATATAATTAATGCATCGAGCTTAGAAGGGGCCAAAAAGTATTTCAACGCTACATCTCTTTATGTTGAACTCTGGTCTTTGAGGACGCGAATACAGGTTCAGTTTTCGGGTCCACGAAGATATGGTTTACAGGAGATGATTTAACCATGCGGTTGACCTGAGCGTTGTAGAGAGAGCCGTCCATATTATGGCGTTTTGGTCAACCTCATGATGGGGCCATCCCCATTATCTAGTATCAAGGGCATTGATGTGGCCACCAAGTCCATCTAATTTCTTCATGTTGTGTTTTGTGTAGGCTCTGTTGATCTATTTCGCCCATTTAGGATACTTTTATAATTCTCTCAACATATGTTAGAGTAAATAAAAATAATATTTTATTTTGTGAGGTAGGTTGAACTATTTATAGTTCTTTCCAACGTCTTGTAGAATAAATAAAAATAATAATTCATTTTGGACCTTAATGGCAATAAGCAAATCTTTTTCTGTTTGGAGAATCAGTGATTTGTTCTGGTGTAGATGTTTTTATAATACTATGCCATCATGTAGTTTTGATTAACGTGTTTGTTCCCGATGAAGTTCTTTCCAAGTTAGTAAATTCACTCTCTTCGTTTCCGATTGAGAAACCTCAAACCTGTTCTTGAAGTTATATAAAAAAAGTTAACTACTTGCCATTTTCTTGAAGTTTCATCAACCCTGTTTTACTGTTTTTGGATGTATTAATATATTATGCTTTTCTTTGAGGCACAATTCAAATTTTATCGATAATCGTTAATGATGTTGACATTGGACAATGTTGAATGGTTATGGCATATGTTGAATTGATGATGATGAATCATGATAGATCATAAATGATAATCTAGATTTTGAAATATGAATGGTAATATGAAATTCTTATTTTTAAAATATATATATATTTATATATATGTGTGCCGTTTCCTGCCGTATCGTATCCAGATTGTTTGAAAATTTGCTGTATCCGTTTCAAACCCCGTACCCGTATCCTTTCCCGTATCCGTTTTCTGATAACTTAGGTGGAAGGCTGAGTTTATTGTCTTTTAGTGTGAGTTATTTTGGGTAAAGGACAAGTTGATTGAGTCAGACTCCTAAATTATAGGAAGGACGAGTTAACACAACCAATGAGCTTTTGTTAATTAGTCAATCAACTACTGACTTTCCTCAAATAGAACTTGCCAGTAATATCCTAATCAATCATTGCCTTGTGAGCATGAGTTGGTGAGACAAGATAATAGAGCTCACAGGTTTATATGTGGAGCTTGTATGAGAAAGGTGTGCCAAGATAAGATTGTGTGCATAGATTTAGGAGGCAAGTATCAGCAATCTTGCAAGGGTTTCAAGCCTGGTTCAAGGTATGAAAACAAGGTTGTTTTCAGATTGAAACAATTGTATTTGTAAGAGATCAATTACTCAGTTTCTATCAATAATATTCTCAAACAAGCAGAGGGTTTTCCCAATTGGATTCCCTAGAAAAAAATTGTGATTGTGTTTATTTCTATTCCTATTCTGCTTCAAAGTTTAGTAGAGAAATTATGTATTTATATGAGAAGAAATTATATTTCAGATTGCTCATATTAGTAGATCAAAATTTCGTGGATTTTCTACATGGTATTACTGTGTGGATTAGAATAAAGATAACACATCCAAGAGCAACTCATCATAGAGGAGGAATACATTTGATTAGGTTGCAGACCTTTGGAACCTAGTGAAGGTGAGAACGAGTCCTGGTTGGTTCGTTCTTGTGACTATCTAGGAGCGGAGTTTGGTAGAAGAGCAGACCGAGTAGAGGAGGGCAGATCTGTGCATTTTTTTTTGTTGTGAAATTTTCAGCTACACAGGCCAAGATTTTTCTGTGTATTCTGGAAGGTGGGCCGAGCCCTGTAACCTCTGTTTTGGAGGGGCCGAAAGGTCTGAGGAGGTGACAGAACTGTCCTATAGTCTAGCACATATAGAAGGCTTGTAGAAGGAGGATAACCGCATGTTCCTGAGGGAGTTTTGGACCAGGTTTAGGGGAGCTGACGTTGACAGTCACTAGACTAAGCACAGAATTTTGTATGAAGAACTTAGAAAGAGAAAGAGACAACCTAAGATTGTTGTTGAAAGTCAATTTTGTGAGTAATTGGTGTTGCAAACTGCATAGGACGAACACCATTGGTTGTAGGAGTTCCCTTGTAGTCTTTTTGTTGATGTGGATCTTGTGGGTGTGAGATGGATAGTTGTACTTTGATATGAGAGTTTAACAATATATGATGAATAGAAAGGACTAATATGTGTTTATTGTGGATGTTAAGTCCACTAAATAAACATTTATATTGGGCAAAAACGGGACCATATGGTTACTGGCAGGAGGATGTGTAGTTACATCTGACAAATGATAATAATTTCCTGTTCAAAAATGTTCTTTACATTCCCGGTCTAAGTGGAAATCTATTTTTATTGACCAAGCTAGTGAGCTATGTTTGCATGTTCACAAGAAGAAGATGTTTGGCACATGCAAAGCTTGGAGAACAAGCGTGCAACTTGTGCATGCAGAGATTTTTGGTTTGATGATGACACCATCATTGTAAAGTGCAAGGTACTTTTTGTTTCTTGTCAAGGATTTTTGCAGAAGTGATGGGGTGGATGTTTTAAATGCCTTGAAGACATTCAAGTCAATAGTAGAAGAAGAATGCAGTAGAAAGATAAATATTCTCTAAATAAATAGTGGAGAAGATTTTGAGATGTTTGTTGAATCTAGTAAGAAAGATAAAGTCCAGAGGGAAAATGGACAAATGAAAGAAGAAGCTGAAGAGTCTTAGAAATGACAAAGAATACACTGCATGGAAAATTAGTTCTCTATAGAAACTGGGTTAAAGCAATCCATACAACAATATATATTTTCAATAGGAGTCTCACTAGAAGGGTGAAAGGAGTCAGAACCAAGGAAGATGTCACGTCCCTTCTCAAACACATTTGTAACAGGGTGTTGCTACACAATTTTGCACAATTTTGGCTAAGAAAGAGAACTCATCATTTTTGACATAGGGACTTATGCGGCAATTCGACTTTATTTGGTTGCTAGTGGAATGTGGGGGCCACCCACATGGGAGTTCGAATTGGCCCATTTGAATAGCTTGGAGGGAAAGTCGAATAGGTGGATGGAGGGGCCCACATGAGGCTAGGGAGGCCCAAGGAGTTATAAGGAGGGAGCAACTCTCATTTTGGATTCATTCTTACACCTTGCAATCAAAATTACTTCACTGTTCGCTTTGTTGTTTAGCTGAGTCAACCGACTGTTTAGCCACGAATCTCTCAAGCGGGAGATTCAACCTCTACTTTGAGGGACCATCCGTGCCCGCCCTATAGAGGCAGTTCTATAAGTATTTTAGGAGTTCCGGGAGTGTGTTACAACACTGCTATTCAGCCACAACAGGGAGTGCGTATTTCTAGCTAGCTAGAGAATACGCAGGGGGAGTTTGGAGCTATCAGTGATCAAGCATTTGCCGGGAGAGTTAGAGGATTGGGAGAGCAACAAAGGGCCAACCTTTCTTGTGAGTTTGGAGCCAGTAGAGCCAACATCCCAGCAGTTTGATTTACAGTGACCTGGGTTTGCGCAAAGAGTCATCACTAGGCTCACGTGGGAGTTGGAGGAAGGAATTGTAGAGCTAGAGTTGGTCGGGAGAAGTAGGAGATCACTTGGAGGGCCATTTGAGGAGGATTGTTGGAGTTGGGAGAGCAGAGATTGATAGGATAAGTCACAGTGACAAAATTCAAAATTGGAGGAGGACCAAGCTGTGAAGGGTCAATTTTTGAAGGTTGGAACCAAGGGAAACCCTTTCTGGGTGTTTCTAGGTTTTGGGCAAGGATCACACTCCTAATTTTATAGAATTTTTTTGGGTAGATCTATGGGGTCAAGCAGGGGTCCCAACTCAGCCAACAACTAGAGGAGCTAAGTGGAATTTGGGCCAAAATTCCAAGGTCAACATTTGGCCAATTCCTTCATGTGTTTTTCTGGGTTTAGGCCAAGGAGCAAGGAGTTGAAATCTCATAATATTCTGAGCACGGGAAGCGATGATTCTAGCCCTTCAAAGTCAGCAGATAAAGCAGTTTTTTGGGGCAACGCAATTAAATTTGGTGCAGCAGTTGTAGCAGCCTTCAGTTCAACATTTTCTCACCTGGGTTTTGTCATGCTTGTCCATTGAGACAAGCCCAGGTGCACCATTCTATTTTACTATTGTATTTTCTCCTGAAGAAGTAATAAAATGGCTCAACAATTCTCTATTTCCAGTGTTTCCATGGGTGCTTAATGTATATTTCGTTTTTCTGATTGTTGGATTGTTTGCATGCTTTGTATATCACTTACATTCCTGTTTAGGAACATTACAGTGGTATCAGAGCCATAATCTTGGCTCAACTTGTGGGAAAGATTAGAATCAAACAACATGGCGGTCACCTGGAATGAGGTGGTGAGGATACAACAAATGATGATTGATGTGGGGAAGAAGTTGATTCATTCCTCAGTTGGATATCCGGACATGATTGCAACTGATGTGGAGTTATTGGCGGAAACTGGAGGGCATACCAATCATTGGGTCATGGCATTCAGGGGTCCATCTCTTTTTGGGAATTCTGTTAACTAAGGGGTATGCACAAACCAATGGAGATTCAATGGGATTTTGCAGGGATCATGAGAAGTATTAAGAAAAAAGATGAAAGAGTAGTTGAAGGGGCCATGGTTGGCAAAGAGATAGTTGAGCATACACCCATTGATGAGGCGTCATCAATTGATGAGGTATTTGGGGTTGTGACCGAGTTCTCAGGTGATAACAATGCACCACAGGTTGGTGAGGTGCTGGAAGACACCTCTGTGAAAATTCTATCACTGCAACAACTAATTTATTTTACCTACTTATTTCCCAATAAATTATTTATTAAAATCCTTCAGTAAACCATAAAATAAATTATGCTGCAGATATCACATCATAATACAGAAACAAATACATGCACAAGAATTAACACATCGACACA
The DNA here is from genome assembly GCA_031772625.1 of Pinus tabuliformis. Lineage (NCBI taxonomy): Eukaryota > Viridiplantae > Streptophyta > Pinopsida > Pinales > Pinaceae > Pinus > Pinus tabuliformis. The sequence goes on along the minus strand of CM062816.1, from coordinate 1,016,671,033 downwards.
AATATTTTGGACAATCAGTCCCCGGAAAAACCCAATGTGGGAAAACCGATGCAGCAAGGGAGGATTTTATTATTCAGCAATTCTTTAGTACAACTGGGTGCCAAACTGGCTTACCCAACAGAGAGAAAATTCCTCAGCACTTCCCCCAGTCTCAGCGTCAGCCTAGTTGACCTCTGCGTAGCTCCCAGACCCTCTGCGTCAGCCCCTGCCTCTCTGTGTCAGCACTGGGCCTCTCTGTGTCACCCACGCAGGCCCTCCAGTGATTGCGCAGTCTGCAACCTCTGCGTCTGCCTCTCCAACCTCTGCGTTGTTCCCCTGGTGCTGTTCCCGACTCTCTGTTCCGTACTTGCTGCCTCCTGCTGCTCTCCAGACCACTAGTTCGAATTTCTCAGCTAACCTCGCTCCAAAAATCAAACTCATTGGTCTCCCTTAGTGTATTCTCCAACTGACCCTCAAGCCTCTTCTTATACTTTTCCTGTTGGTCCTTCAACGGCCGAGATTAAATCTCTAATCAACGGCTAAGATTAGATTTGGCTTGATCCATGACTTTTGGAACCTTCTAACCCAGTTTTATATTAATACCCATTAATATTTTATTTTTCCTAAGTTTAGACTTAGGAACTCTATTAAAAACATTAATTATTTTAATATCTCCCAAACTAGTTAGAATCTGCCCAAACCATTTCTTGGTCTTTGAGATCTCATGTGCTTTAGTCTATCCACCAATTTTCATGGCTAAAGCACATCCGATGCTACCCTAAATCAACATTCCCTCTTAGCGAGGACTGTGCTCTAGTAATACTCCACACATAGCATTACTCTGATCATACGACATCGGTACTTGTGCTGATGCTAAGTCTCCTTGCCCAACATCCTCTGCTCTGCTGCCCATGGCTCTATCACTCCCATTGCTACATCTGTACTGTAGCTCCCTCTGCATCCGTGCTGCTGCTGGTCCATCTTCTCAACACTGCATCTGCACTGCAACTCCCTTTGCATCCGTGTTGTTGTTGGTCCTTCTTCCCAACACTGCATCTGCACTACAAACTCCTTCTCATCATGTTGCATCATGCTACTGCTGACTGCTACTGCACTGTAACATCATACCCATTTTTGCTACTGAAATGGATTCTTTATCATCCCCACTTCTGCCTGAAATAATCAAACTTGGTTCTTCCAAGGGCCTTGGTAAGGATGTTTGCCACCTGTTCTTTTGTAGGAGTGTAGCTCAACTGTACAACTCCTCGTTGGACACAGTCTTTGACAAAGTGACACTGGATATCAATATGCTTTGACCAATCGTGAAACAATGGATTCTCAGAGAGCTTGATGCAACTTTGATTATCACACATGATCCTGGTCACCTCCATCTTTCTTCTGAATAGGTTCACAAGCAGTTTTCTAAGCCATATGGCCTTGCATGAAGCTGTGCTTGCAACCATATATTCTGCCTCAGCTGAGCTCAGAGCCACAGATTTTTGTTTCCTACTGCTGCAGGGGGTCATTGCTGATCCAATGTTGAAACAACTCCCAGAGGTACTTTTCTGATCCACTGAACTCTCTGCCCAATCTGCATCAGTAAACCCACTCAATCTGATATCTTTACCCCTGGTGTACAAGAGTCCATAATCGATCATTCCCTGTAAATATCTGAGAACATGTTTGGCTATTGCCCAATGCGCCCTCTTCGGCTCCACTGTGAACTGACTGAGGGTGTTGACAGCGTAGCAAATGTCTGGCCTGGTATTGACCAGATACATCAGGGACCCTATGAGTTGCCTATATGAGGTGGGATCGACATCTTTGTCTTCTAATGCATCAATCTTCTTCCCGTTGGTTATCATTGGAGTAGCCATGGGTCTACAGTCTTCCACCCTGAATCTCTTCAGGATTTCTGTAGCATATCTCCCTTGCCCAAGGAAGATCTCCCCCTTTTTGTGCTAAACTTCCAACCCCAGGAAATAATGCATTCGTCCCAAATCTTTCATGTCGAACTCCGTGGCTAGATTTTTCTTGCAGTCCCCTATGAGCCTGGATGATCCTATCAGAAAGAGATCATCCACATATAATACTTAGATTAGAGGCTCATTCTCTACAACCAGATAGTAGAGATTTGGATTTGCGTCACTTTTGACAAATCCCATTTGCTGCAAGTAGCCATCGATTCGCCCTTTCCACGCTCTAGGTGTTTGTTTCAGCCCATACAAGGCTTTCTTCAATTTTCATACATGAGACTTCTTCTCATGTGTCTCAAAGCCCTTTGGTTGTTCAATGTATACCTCTTCTTCTATCACACCCTTCAGAAATTCCTTTTTGACATCCATCTGATGAATCTCCCACCCCATATGTGCTGCAAGAGATATCATGTTTCTAATAGATGTATACCTGGCTACCGGGGCGAAGGTCTCTTCGTAGTCAGTTCCTTCCTTCTGAGCAAACCCCTTAGCCACAAACCTGGCTTTGTATTTCTCAACACTGCCGTCTGCAGCGTATTTAATCTTGTAGATCCATCTCAAGCCTACCACTAATCTGTCTTGAGGCCTTGGCACTACCTCCCAGACATCATTCACTATTATGGAGTTGCACTCGTCTACCATCGCATCCATCCCAACTTGATGTTGAGCTGCCTCCTGAAAACTGGCAGGCTCCCCATCCTAAGCTACTAATGCCTGATATCTATCTAGTTGTTTTTCGCTCCCTCTTATTGTTCCTTGGCTCACCGATGAAGTCCTCTGCATCTCGCAGAATTTGACGAAGTTCCCTGCTCGTTCTTCCTCTGCCAGTAGGTGCTTCTGTTAGATCCTCCTCATCCTGTGATTCTTCCTGACTCGAAGAAGAATTCTTTTCTTCCGTTGGTTGAAGAGGTTTGACCAATGGTTCCTCTTTTGAGTACTCCTCGGAAGGCATTTCTTGAGATTTTCTGAAAGCCCTATCTTCCATGAAATTCACATCTCGTCGAACTACTACCTTCCTGCTCCCTGGAAGATAGATTCTGTATGCCTTAGCGTTCTCGCTATATCCCACTAGATATCCTTTCTTTGTAGTTTGATCCAACGTCTTACTCTTTTCCTTGGGTATGCGACAATATGTTAAGCTTCCAAATATCCTGAAATGAATGACTTCAGGCGTCTTCCTTGTGAAGACTTTCTCTGGAGTAATCTTGCCCAATGCCCGATGACGAGTTCTATTATGAACATAGATTGTTGTGTTGCATGCTTTTGTCCATAGGAATTTTGGCATACCCTGATCATACATCATGGCCCTATTTGCTTCTACAATAGTCTTGTTCTTTCTTTCTGCTACTCCATTATGCTCCGGATTGTACGGAGATGTCCACTCTCTTCTGATGCCCTCCTTAGCGCAAAAATCAGTGAAGTCCTTATCGACATACTCTGCACCATTATTTGAGCGCAAAACTTTTATTTTCTTCCCAGTCAGATTCTCCACCAAATCCTTGAATTCTTTGAATCGATAGAAAACCTCGTCCTTGGTTTTCAGAAAATAAATCCAAGTTTTCCTTGAGTGGTCATCAATGAAGGTAAGGAAGTACTCGACACCACTAAGAGCTTTACTGGACATGGGTCCGCAGATATCTGAGTGTATCAATCCTAGTACACTCTTGGCCCTGTTTTTATTTCTGGGAAATGTCACCTTGGCATACTTTCCTAGAGCACATCCTTTGCATACATCATCTCCTTTCATACTAAGATTCAAAACTCTTGTTACAGTGCTCCTAAAAATTCTTAGAGCCCCATAGTGCAAATGTCCCATTCTTTTGTGCCATAGTTCGTTCAAATCCTTGTCTCCATGACTGCCTATTAGTGCCATTGGTGATTTTGGTTGTAGTCTGTACAACCTGTTACTTTTGATCCCGATCTACACTTTCTTTTTCCAGCTCAGGTGTTTGACGTATACTTTCTCCCTGATGAAGAAAACGTCATAGCCTTTAACTTGAAGTTGCAACACGAAAAGTAAGTTCATCCCTAATCCTGGTACATGCAGCACATTGGTAGCACGGAACCACTCTCGTTTCTGTTTGAAAAACTATGGTACCCCTCCCTACTGGAGTACATTTTGCCTTATTCCCCATGGTGATCTGAAAGTTCATCTTTTCCTCCCGATAATCTGAGAAACATTTGCAGATTCCCGTCATATGCCAAGAGGCCCCACTGTCTATATACCACTGATGATGCAGAGCTAGTCACACAAGCCACTTCTTCTTCCAGCCTAGAAGCCAACATAGAGAAATCGAAATCACTTTCTCTTTTGCAATTTTCTGAAAATCTGTGCGAGTCTCTTGACGTAGATGCCTCTGCATCATGATCTCGACCCATAATTGATTTTCCCTTCCTGTCCCTGATTACTTTCTCTGATACCATGTGAAAATTCTATCACTGCAACAACTGATTTATTTTACCTACTTATTTCCCGATAAGTTATTTATGAAAATCCTTCAGTAAACATTAAAATTAATTCTGTTGCAGATATTACATCATAATACAGAAACAAATACATGCATAAGAATTAACACATCGACACAAATATTTTGGACAATCAGTCCCTGGAAAAACCCAATGTAGGAAAACTGGTGCAACTGGGAGGTTTTTATTATTCAACAATTCTTCAGTACAACTGGGTGCCAAACTGGTTTACACAACAAAGAGAAAATTCCTCAACACTTCCCCCAGTCAGCGTAAGCTTGGCTGACCTCTGCGTAGCTCCCAGACCCTCTGCGTCAGCACTGGGCCTCTTTGCGTCACCCACGTAGGTCGTGATGCATGCCCTCCAGTGACTGAACAGTCTGCAGCCTCTACATCTGCCTAACAGGCTCTGCGTCTGCCTCTCCAACCTCTACACTTTTTCCCTGGTGCTGTTCTCGACTCTCTGTTACGTAGTTGCTACCTCCTGCTGCTCTCCAGACCACTAGCTCAAATTTCTCAGCTAACCCCGCTCCAGAAATCGAACTGACTGGTCTCCCTCAATGTATTCTCCAATTGACCCTCAAGCCTCTTCTTATACTTTTCCTGTTGGTCCTTCAACGACCGAGATTAAATCTCTAATCAACGACTAAGATTAGATATTGCTTGATCCATGACTTTTGGAACCTTCTAACCCAGTTTTATATTAATACCCATTAATATTTTATTTTTCCCAAGTTTTAGACTTAGGAACTCCATTAAAAATGTTAATTATTTTAATATCTCCCAAACTAGTTAGAATCTGCCCAAACCATTTATGGGTCTTTGAGATCTCATGTGCTTTAGCCTCTCCACCAATTTTCATGGCTAGAGCACATCCGATGCTACCCTAAATCAACAAGCTCCACTCTTGTTGAGGAGCCGATAGGTACAGAGGCCTCCAGATCTATGATGGAGTTGCCAGACGACAGTCGCCGACAATTGACTGGTGAGCATATCGTGCATATTGGGTTGTCTATGGAGGAGTAGTCGAAGGCTCATGTCAAGCCCGTGATGGAGGAGGATGTGCAGCCATCCCTTGGGCTAGCCATTGATGAGGGGCAGCATAGAGGTCACGCGTTGGGTTTTCAGCATAGTTCACTTCAGAGGCCCACTGGCGGGGTCTATAGCGTTATCAACCCACCCTTATGTGTTGGATTGAGGGAGGCCAAGTTGTCTAGATGTACCCGAGGGGGTGGACAGGTTAGCAGGACTGAGCTGAGCATGATACCACATCAGCTTGGAGGGCTTGTTCCTTCCACAAAGGATTACACATTCGATCTCTCCTTTGGGATTGGATGGCGAGAGGTACTGAGCTGGTACTTGATGGAGCAGGTTAGGCAGTTGGATACATCCATGGCCACATGTCAACAGAGGCCATGGATTACCAGAGGAACTCGAGGGCCAGACTATTTTTGGGATCCAGGTGGGATTTTCCATCACATCATAGAGCTGGTAGGTGATGGTAGTAGCTACAGGATGGATTTGACGCTTGAGCGCACCCACATTTTCAGATCTCCATCAGAGCCCTAGTTAGCACTAGTGATAGGATGGTTTGACAGGCGAGCAGACATATTTCATGAGTTGTCTTGGCATATTGACGGTGTGTGGAGTCACAGGGTGACTAGCTTACTCTGGCAGGAGATGGTAGGAGGAGGTGGCATCGACAGGTTATCAGACAAGGCATTGTATGGAGAGAGTGCTCTCTTACTAGCATATGGGACACAGGGACTATTGAGGATAGGCACAGTAGTGTCATTTCCATTAGCATGTGGGGAGTCGGGCCGCTCAGGTCTTTCAGAGCAGATGGGGGGATGTAGCCCACATCATGGAGGGCGTACTAGCAGAGAGGTGGATATTTTGGCCCATGCAGGATACTGTATGTTATAAGGTGGTACGACAGTGGGCAGTGGTACATAGGACTACACAGAGTTATGTAGAGGAATGTAGTCTGATGCATACAGACCCAACATTAGGCCATAACATCCAGTGGTGTGCGGGGCTATGGAGCGAGGAGTAGGGGCCTGCAGAGGAGCATGGAGATGCAGGGTGGTATGTCATTGTATGTTGGACTACGCTGTGGAGTGGGAGTGCCTCACATCACATTGAGTACATGCGAGGAGTGATAGGGACAATGAAACATGCGGGTCCCAGGCCATTACAGGATGGCCTAGCAGTGTACAGGGGTAGGCCATGGTGTACAGTGGCATGTCCAGGAGTACTAGGATGATCGGTGGCATGCAGGGATGTATAGTGCTGCACAACGAGGTCATGGAGTGTTGCCTCGAGGGAGACCCTTGGACGAAAACATTGGGCATACCTTTGGGTGTAGTTCACCCAGTATCGACGGGGACACAGACGAGCAATACTTGATGGTATCCGCGAGGACTCACACGCCTGACCCTCTTCTACATCCCTCATGGGCGCAGTCAATTGTTGTCGACTTTCTGCACTTTGGGCATGAGCCACGGGGGACGAGGAGCTCACCCAAGATATTTGGGTGAGACTCGGCGCACTAGGGGGGAGACTTTTCAACGATGGCGCTGGGTTGGTGCATCAGTTGACAACCAAAGGTTGGGGGATGAGGTGATCATCTGCAGGGGTGGCATATTGTTCATCACCGAGCCTATGTCTAGGGATCTAGTCCCGAGGGAGACATGTGTCACTCTTTTCTCAGGGCATGTCGGGATCGAGCATGAGCAGAGGATAGCGGTTACCACTGAGGTAGATTCCCAATATGTGTTCGGGCTCCAGACCTTATATTGGCTTATTATCGAGAGGGTGGATGGCAGACTCAGGGGAGATGGTTGGCAGGGACAGGAGGGATCCACATACCCTGAGTCGATTATGAGTATTGGATACCCATCTTTTGGTTGCATTCAGAGGGTAGCTTTTTGGCATATGTGGCTTCCAGCGATCATCGATACTACACAGTGGCAAGCACAGGGCCGATTAGCATGCATTAGATTAGCCCATGATATATGGAGCCTATATAGTGATCACCTACAAGGACTAAAGACGAGGGCCAGAGGGATTCCATTGGTTGACAGGGCTATGTCGCAACAGGTCTGGCTATGGGATGCAGGGATTCAGTTGATCGATAGATCACTCGTGATGAGCAGAGTTGTGACAGAGAGTGATATAGTTTGCTCTTGGGATGACACATGGGGGTTCACAGAGGGTTTCATCATATGGGGAGGCAGACATTCTCTGTTGTTGCACAGGTTTGAAGTTGGATTTGGATGGGTAGGCTTGGGTGCCATGGAGATGCCCAGGCAGGCTGTGTCTCGCCTCTTTCAGTATTCCACCATCAAGTTCCAAGAGAGGAGGATATTGACTGCGCACGATGGGGAGTATGACATAGTCAGAGTAGTGCAGCGTCAACATGGTGGCACCACTCTGGGACTAGCAGGGAACTGGGGCATCACAACTCTTCACAGCTCAATAACCTTTAGGGATGCACTGACTACTACAGAGGGAGATCATAAAGATCTTCCATTGGGCTTTAGTGAGTCACTGATGGAGTAGGGGACTTCTGGTACTTTCACTAGGCAGGATAGTGAGTGGAGCAAGGGGAGCTTCATGTTGGACAGGATTGCCTGAGATCCTAGTATTGAAGGATTCTTCCATGTCAGGACAGTGAAGAGGTCAGGCACGATCTAGTGGCACATTTGGGACCCTGACACATTTTGCAGTGACAGTGGGGAGCAATAGTGAGACAGGTTGCATGCTTAGGCATTGCTTAAGGACAAGCGATTTTTGGTGCATTGGAAGAGCTTGCTGGATGAGGATGCCACTTGGGAAGGTGAGCACATTTTGGAGCACCCAACTTTGAGGTTGCTTCAGGGCAAGCAACATTTGGGAGGGGAGGATTGTCATGTCCCTTCTCAAACACATTTCCAACAAGGTGTTGCTATACAATTTTGCACAATTTTGGCTAAGAAAGAGAATCCATCGTTTTCGACTTAGGGACTTAGGAGGCAATTCGACTTTATTTGGTTGCTAGTGGAATGTGGGGGCCACCCACATGGGAGTTTGAATTGGCCCATTCGAATAGCTTGGAGGGAAAGTGGAATAGGTGGATGGAGGGACCCACATGAGCCTAGGGAGGCCCAAGGAGTTATAAGGAGGGAGCAACTCTCATTTTGGATTCATTTTTACACCTTGCAATCAAAATTACTTGACTCGCTGTTTAGCCACGAATTTCTCAAGCAGGAGATTCAACCTCTACTTTGGGGGACCATCCGTGCCAGTGTTGCACGAAGCGGGAGCGAAGCGGAAGCGCGAAGCGGAAGCGCGAAGCGCGGAAGCGTCATTTTCCAAAAATCTAGGGAGCGAAGCGTCCGCGGAAGCGTCTGCTATATATATATATTTTTATATATTTTTTTGCATTTATACTCAAAACAAACATCCCAAATACCAAATTAATTGTAGAAGACATGAAAACATGCATATTTTTGCATAAATCAAGATAGATATGGCATCCATGATTCCATTGTAGTTACTAGTATGTACAACAATCATCTATATTCTAGCTATTACAAACATACATCAAATTTTTAAGCATATTATAAAACATAAAACATTTAAGCATATTATGATTTATCTAGCAAGTGAGCAACTGTCAACATTTGTCATGTCCAAAATTCAAATAATAATGTTTACAAAATATGTCACTTGGTCACCGCCAAGCCAAAAAGGTTCAAAATTCAAATTCACAAGTCTACAAGTCTAATGAGTAATCTATAGACTATGACAAAAAGAAGTAGATTGTGAATATATCTACTAATCTCTCCTCCTTCCACCACGAATAGAACGTGATGGCGTGCCTCCACGTGGTGGCAATGAAGAAGATGGTCCCTGTGTAAGTCGTGGCACTGGAACTGATGAAGAAGAACCCCCTGCTGTTGGTGTTGAACCATGGAACCTAGGACCAGATGGGGGTGGGGGTGGTGGCATATCAACACGGTCATCATCATCCTAGAATCGCTCAAAAAATTCATGCAAAAAAAAAAAACACTAGTTAACAAAAAAATTAAAAACATGAATTAGAGAAATGCTTTATAAGGGAAAATTGGAAAATTCATACGGTATACCATAATGGACATACCAGGAGAGCATCCTCTAATTGCTCTAGTTGCAACACTCCATCCTCCAAATTGGGCTCCTCTGGATGCTTGTCCCAAATCAACAAGTCTTTATTAGACTTTGCATCTTCACAGTAATGGGACAACAATCGCAAGTTGTAATGAACATAAACCAAGCTCTCTGCCCGGTCTAAACTCAACCTGTTCCTTTTAACACTGTGGATGAAAGAATAAGAGCTCCAACACCTCTCTGCAGAAGAAGTGTTTACCACCTGTGATAGCACCCGCAATGCCAAACTCTGTAGAACTGGAGTAGGCCCTCCATGCATGTTCCACCACTCAAGAGCAGAAAAATGCTCTCGATCTTCAATTGAATGCATGCTCCCAAATGGACCAGTGTTGAGCGTATAGTTGCTCAGCTGTCTCCGTACCAATGCAGCCTCCTCATTATCAGGGATTAATCTACTCAATGCAGCCATATATTTTTCGTGAACCTCTTTATCTTGGTGTGGTTTTTTCCTGCTTCCCCCCCCAGGTGCTGGTTTTGAAAGCCATGATGGATGATAGTACCTAGGTGTCAAAACATATGCTAATGCATGCAATGGAACATTTAGCATATCCCATCGCTTTTCCACCTCTTCACGAATATAATTGTACAAGGTGGTATCTCTAGGCTCAACAATGTCTTTAATCTGCCCCAACATGCTATCCATTTGCTCATACACCTCCCCAATTACTGGTCGATCTGAATCTGCAAACTTGATCATGTAATAAATTGGTTTGGTGAATTGCAAAACATATTTAACCTGTGACCAAAAGTAAGTGTCAAGAACAGTGTCCTTGACTACATCTGCAGTAGCACCATCTGTACACTGGTTAATTTCATCCCATGTTTCAGCACACACCAGATTAGTTAAAGCTTGTCTCACCCTCACTAGCCGCCTAAAGGTGAGGTAATAACTAGCAAATCTTGTCTTTGCAATTTTAAGCAATTGCAACTTGGAGTAAGTGCCATAGAAGTAGTTTACCCTTGTATGCCCTGTGATGAATTTAATGAGCTGCTTCCCTTTCCTGTAAACCTCAGCAATCCACCCACATTCTTTGTGTTTCACAATATCATGCATCAAAAGGTTCAATGTGTGAACCAGGCACCCAGACCAAAAGATGTGTGGATGAGTACGCTCAATAATTTTTCCTGCTGCCTTACAATTTGCTGCATTATCTGTGATCACTTGAACCACATTATTCGGACCAACATCTTTGATTGATTTCAATAGGAGATCTGCAATGTTTTGTGCAGTTGCACTGATGGAGGAGGAGTCATGACATGCAATAAATACTGCACCCTTAGAAGAAACACCAAGAACATTTATCAAATGTTGGTTTCTAATATTTGTCCACCCATCTGATACAATGGATACCCCATAATCCACCCACTCATGTGTAAAACGTGTCAAAGCTCTTTGAACCTTAGCTTTTTCTCTTTCTAATAACACTGTTCTAGCTTTCTCATAGTTGGGGGCCTTGTATCCTTTTGGGGCTTCATTGATGGCCTTTACCATGTCATGCCAATAGGGAGAGCGAAGCACATTGAATGGTACACCGCAAGCACAAAGAAAACGGACTACCTTTCCATCCACATCATCCCTCCCAGCAACATTAAGGAAATCCCCTATTGTTTTTCTACCTCCAGAGGTTGCAGAAGTACCATAAGGAGATGGGCAACTACCAAATTTAGAGGTTGCACTTGATTCTGAATGAGTTTTTTGTTTCTTGTTTTTTTGTTGTGCAGCCATCTCTATTTTGATGTATTTTTGTCTTTGTTCACTTGAAATTTTTGTGCAAATGGCTACCCCCACAGAACCCTTTTTTTCATCACTCTCTAGCACCCCACAAAGATGCCTCCTCAGACGGGTATATGAACCCGTATATGGTTTTCCTCCATGACAATCATGAGGGCACATCCATTTGTAAGATCCACCACCCTTTCCCCCTTCAAGTTTGGTCACAAAGGTCCACAAGGGATTTGATGTACCTTTCCCATCTTGTGCTTCAGTGTCCTCTTCAAGTTCATCCCCTTCCTCTTCAAACCCTTCCTCCTCATCATACATTGGGTCACTACTATTAGGAGTCCCAAGTTCATCCCCTTCCTCTTCCCCTCTATTCCTCACCCTTGCCATCATTAAAACCAAGAGTGGAATGATACATAGAAGCCAAAAGAACACCATCTTGGAATATGGATATAGGTGGTGGACAACCTGTAAATAAAGGAGCAAGTAGAAACAATGGGAAAGAGTAGGAGAGGGAGGAGAAAAATACAATTTTTTTTTCAAAAAAACAAGGGAGTTTGGGGTTTGAACTTACCTCTTTAGCTCTTGTAGATGAAGTCCTCCAAGCTCTTGCTCCAAGCTCCTCCTCCTTCTCCTAGCTCCTCCTTCTTCACTCCTCCAAGCTCTCCTCTCTTCTCCTCTCTTCTCCTCTCCTTTCCTCTCTTCTCTTCTCCTCTCCTCTCTTCTCTTCTCCAACTCTCATAAACTCAAAGTGAGAAAATGAGAAGAGAATGGGGGCTTTATTCTTTTCTAAACTCACCCTAAAGTGACCCTAACCCACCCCTAACCCACCCCCTCATGCTTAGTTAAGTTAGATATTAAATGAAATTAAAAAAAAAATTTGAACTGCGCGGGTTGCGTTCGGGTTGCGCCCGGGTGGCGTGCGGGTGGCGTGCGCTTCCGGGCAGGTTGCGTGGCGCCACCCCATGCCCGAACCGCATGCCGAAGCGCGATTCCGGGGTGGCGCAACCTGTTTTGGCAGGAATCGTTAAAAAAAATCGGAACCGCGCAACCTTGAAAACGGAACCGCGATTCCTCTGTGGATTCCGGAACGCAACCGCTCGGGGCGCGGTTCCGGGTTTGGATCCTCCGGGGGGGGGGCGATTCCGGTAACATTGATCCGTGCCCGCCCTAGAGAGGCAGTTCCATAAGTATTTCAGGAATTTCAGGAGTGTGTTACAACACTACCATTCAACGACAACAGGGAGTGCGTATTTCTAGCTAGCTGGAGAATACGCAGGGGGAGTTTGGAGCTATCAGTGATCAAGCATTTGCAGGGAGAGTTAGAGGATTGGGAGAGCAGCAAAGGGCTAGCCTTTCTTGTGAGTTTGGAGCCAGTAGAGCCAACATCCCAGCAATCTGATTTACAGTTACCTGGGTCTGCGCAACGAGCCATCACTAGGCTCACGTGGGAGTTGGAGGAAGGAATTGTAGAGCTGGAGCTAGTTGGGAGAAGTAGGAGATCACTTGGAGGGCCATTTGAGGAGGATTGTTGGAGTTGGGAGAGCAGAGATTGACAAGATCAGTCACAACAACAAAATTCGAAATTGGAGGAGGGCCAAGCTATGAAGGGTCAATTTTTGAAGGTTGGAACCAAGGGAAACCCTTTCTGGGTTTTGGGCAAGGATCACACTCCTAATTTATAGAATTTTCTGGGCAGATCTAAGGGGTCAAACAGGGGTCCTAACTCAGCCAACAACTAGAGGAGCTAAGTGGAATTTGGGCCAAAATTCCAAGGTCAACATTTGGCCAATTCCTTCGTGGGTTTTTCTGGGTTTAGGCCAAGGATCAATGAACTGAAATCTCATAATTTTCTGAGCATGGGAAGCAGTGATTCCAGTCCTTCAAAGTTAGTAGACAAAGCAGTTTTTTGGGGCAATGCAATTCAGTATGGTGCAGCAGTTGTAGCAGCCTTCAGTTCAGCATTTTCTCACTTGGGTTTTGTCATGCTTGTCCATTGAGACAAGCACATGTGCACTATTCTATTTTACTATTGTATTTGCTCATGAAGAAGTAATAAAATGGCTCAACAATTCTCTATTTCCAGTGTTTCCATGGGTGCTTAATGTATATTTCGTTTTTCTGATTGTTGGATTGTTTGCATGCTTTGTATATCACTTACATTCCTGTTTAGGAACATTACAGAATAAATTGTGTGCGTGCATTATTTGACAACTAGATTCACCAAGGAGGCGAGGACTAGTCTACCTTTCATGTCAACTTAGAGCCAGAAAGCTAGGAATGCTTGTCATAATCAGGTTTAGATTAATGCAATGATTAGTTTACCAAAGAATGTTTTAGCAGCCTCGTAAATTCCAATTTGATACCAGATTTTGGTTCATATTCATGTTATAAGTTTCCAACACTTGAAAATTTTGCTATTTGGAATGGCAGAGGAATGAATTATCTTCACGAATCCAAACCGGAGGCAATCATCCATTGTAATTTGAAGCCAAGGTAAGTGCTGGTTTAATTTTATTGCTTAAGCCCCTTATTTGAATCATCTTTTGTTATTATCCTCTCCGGTTAATTGAGTACTGTTTTCAGTTAAATCTTGTTATGAACTGTTGTTCACTCTTTGAAGTGTTGATAAGGTGCCAGAAATATTTTGCGTGATAGTGGGGGGCATTGGAAAGTGACAGATTTTGGATTGAGTCAATTGTTGAAGTTATCATCAGATAATGTTCGAGAATGGCATCAACGTCCCTTGGATGATACCTCAAGTAAGTTTGTACTTGGTTCTAAAATTATTACCCTTCATATTTTGTTTGTTTGGTATGTTGCGAGCACTTGAAATTAGGGTGTGAGTTGAAAATGAACATGTATATTTCCATTCCTTTATAGTCATTTGCAAATTTTATATCTTCCACAAAATTTCTGACAGTTTTTTTTATTTAGTCAAGCATGATATGAGGTTTTTTTCTGGTAAAATTACTGGGGACATGCAGGGATAGCTGGTATCATGGAAAATCAAAGATGAGAATCCAAAAGTGATTGATGATTTCAAAAAGACTATTGTGAGAACTTTTGGGTCTTATGGAAAGTGAACAATGTCATGAACCTTTTGGATCTTGATATCATCTATATCGAAGCGCATTTTTAATTATAGATTATAGAACAAAGATTTTCAATTAGATTAATCCCCAGTCCTGTGAACATTGGAAAAGAATATAACTGACTGCAAGTTATTCTGAACATACATTGGTCTCTATTATAACGTTGAATAGAGAATGATAACCTGTTTGTCAATATAATACCTTTTGTATGCAGGTTGATGATCTATGATTCTATTCTATAGCCCAACGGCTATTGATTTCCTTCTAGCAAATGAACTATACGCATATATTATTTATATGTTTAAGCATATACTTAGGTCTGTTTCAGTGTTCCACAGGGATGTGTCCTCCAGTGTAGGGGACGTGTTCCATATTACCGCTCAAATTAGCAGTGTTGGCAAGGTTCAACCAAGACTTCTATATGGTAAGCACTATTATGTGTATGCCCAATGCCACCTCAGCATAGTCCTCTCGCTTTAGGCCAACTTCCTCTAAATGCCACGGGTGGTATCCCTACACACAACTCAACCAAAGAAATAATAGACTAGTGCCTAGATGGGGAATATAGAAGAGGTAGGAGTTAGTTAATTATCCAAATTTTGATCTGATTAGTGATGTAACAGCAAACTAATATTGCAGACCAACGATGGAAAAATACTCAATATGCTGAGAAAATGGACTTGAAAATGCCACAAATTGTGTATAATAACTTCTTACTACAGTAGAAGACAAAATAGGGCTGTAATACCTGTTCTATATGGCTGTAAGAAGACAAAATACTTTCTTTTCAAACCTATAACTTTGGTATTTCAGAAGAATGCATCAGGCTAGCACGCAGAGGGCCACTCCAGGGGCCTGAAAATAGATTTGAGTAGACCTGAAGCTCAAAGGGGTTGACTGGAGATGTTGGTACTATCAAAAACTTTCTAATGAGCACAAGAACACTAAATTTGGGTAGGTAGTTTGAAAGATATTCCACAGAAAATAGGCCACAATTGCAAGGGCTGAAAATTGACTTGACCAAAAATGATGATCAGACCAACAAATCGTTTTGGGTAGCCAATATATGATCTAAAAGTAATAATTAATCAATGAAAAATCTCTTTAGATCAATTATAATGGCTACAAGAGATTTTATCTTGGTTTTCACATATCGCAAGGCAAGGATTTGCCTCCAATCACTCCCAATTGCTACAAGATGTTTCCAGGGCCTGTAATGAGCTTCAAAACACTTGGAAATATGATAGTACAAAAATATATAGCAAATTAAAGGGGTTGTATAGGGTTAGGCCCTAGGGCTTCCCCAAATACAACTTTTTGTGGTGATTTTTTCAATGAAATGATCAATAAATGGAATGTAAACTACAATTTAGTGAAGATATCTGCTCTTGAAATATTTTTTGGATTTTCTATAAGAAATGATTTTGATTTTTTTGAAATTTAAAATTTTTAGGTTTTTTTTATGTTTAAAACTAACTACAAATTTACAGAAAAGATACGAGGAGTTTTGAGATTTATTTTTGTAAAGAAATTGATTGCAAATTGTTGGAATAAGGATATGATCCTTCTTCCACAAGAGTCAAACAGAAGAAATTATGTCCTTTTGGATTTGATATCTCAATGCTTGAGGTTTTGGAATGCTAGGTGGAAGACCAAGGATACAACTCTAGCATCAAAACAAGACAGGTAATAGAACCAAAATTCTACTAGGACGGCCTGACAAGAAGTAAATCCTCCAACCAAGCAACCAACAATTATAGAAGATAAGCTTATTTACCTCTAGAGGGGAGAGAAAATCATGTCCCAAAATGGGACAACAGTACTGTTACCACAAAATCTAGCAAGCCTTGGAGAGGGAAACCCTACAGGACAAAAACTAGACTAAGTGCTAACAATGGGGCAATGACCCACTGTCAGCACAACCAAGACCCCTGCTCTTTACAGATTTTCACCAATGGGAGGAGTCCCAGTAGGATTGGATCACATAGTGAACAATATTCTAATGCTAAGGTATGAGGTGATAGGCTAGAATCTCTTAAGAAAGGCTCAAATTTCAGGTATACGGCTTCACTAAAAAGAAATATACCTTCAATGAGAGACCTAGGAAGAAAATGCACAAAACCTAGGGTTTGTTGATATTGCTAAAGTATAGGAGTTCCCTAGGTTAAGGCAATATAGAGAAAAGGATTCTTAGGATATACTTCAACAAGTAATAAACTCATACAACCTTCAAGAAATCCCTCAAGTTGAGGAATAGAAACTAGGGTTAGCCTCTCAAAGCAACACCTAGGGCATGAGATTTTATGGAGGAAACTTAAGTGGAAACCAACAAAATTTGTAGGTCAAGTGGCCAAGACCTTCCACTTGATGTTTACGCTCTCAACCTTCCACAAAACCTCTCCCTAAAGATTTCGCTCTAAGCCCTAGTTAGATGTCCTTGTTGGACATTGGATAAACCAATGCTCCCCATTTGTTTCGCGACATGGACTACCAACCTCTCGTGGATCCTTGTCTCTGACGATGCAATCATTGACTAACACCTGTGGGTTTCGGTCGAACAACGATCATGATTCCCAACTATTGGTATCAGAATCAGTACCTTCACTCAAAGCCTAATAGCTTAAAGGTAGATCCTTAGAACACAAATGGGAAAGCCAAGGAAGAAAGTCTCCAATCCTTCTAAAGATGTATCTTCTTCAACCGTGAAAATTGAAGACAATCAAATTGGGAGAGTTCCATTCTTCAATGGAAACTTTGATATATGGAAGGTAAGAATGAGGAATTTCTTAATGGGAATCAATGATTACTAAAAGCATGATGGAAGTAGAATATAAGGAGTATAATGCAAGAGCGATGAAGGCAATCTTGAATGGGCTATCCGATCCTATAAAAGGCCAAAGTGGAAAAATGTTCATCAACAAAAGATATGTGGGACAAACTTCATGATCTTCACTCAAAGGGAGCGTTGACCATGACTGCTAGTTAAGAAGATGATGGAAACCAAGAAGGAGATCCATAACCCATTAAGGAAGCTGAAAACAAGAGTAAAGATATCAAGGCCAAAGAAGACCTAGAAGATGAAGAAAATAAAGAAGGCTTCGAAGAAAATCTCATGGCTAAACTTATAACTACCCTAGAAGAGATTAATAGTTTGAAAAAGGAAAATGAGGAGCTTAAGAAGCAATTACAAGATGGTGACCATAACCTTGACAAGACAAGGAAGGAAGTTGACATTTTCAAGCTTCAAGTACAAGAAAGAGATGAGGAGCTCACCAAGCTAAAGGAGGAATTTCATCAAAACAAGAAAAGGCATCATGAAGAAGTCATATCCATGACAAATCAATTGGATAAAGCAAAGAAAAAGGAAGACACTTTGTCAAGCCATCTTGAACAAAGACACAAGGACTTGAACAAACTTGAAGCGAAAATTGGTCAATACAAGGAAGAGGTCTCCTCCCTTAAATCTCAACTAGAAGAAGCAAAGAAACAAGCACAAGGAGTTGAAAAGGTGATGGAAGCTTTGGCACTCCTAGAAGGACAAGTTGATGAAGCAGAAAAGGAAAGAAATTCCATGATATGCCAACTTGAAGAAAAGAATGAGGATATCTCCAAGTTAAAATAAAAAATCACCTCACTTAAGGCCCAAGCATGTGAAGCAACCAAGATAAAGTAAGAAATGGATAACCATCCAACAAAGAATGATGAAGAATGCAAGATGATGAAAGAAGAAATTGATCTCCCAAGGAAAGAAGTTGATCATCTGAACAAGAGACGAAAGAACTCTCAAACCCTAGATGACATCCTAAGTCATTCAAGATATCCTCTTGATAAATCAGGTCTTGGTTATGCGGGTGAACCCTAAAACAAGAATGATGCAAACCCTAATGCTTCAAACAACAAGTGGAGAAGCTTGGGAGAAATATTGATGCCCCTAGTTACAACAAAAGCAAGGAGAAGGGGCAAGATAACATTGGAAGAAACCCTACTCCAAGAAGATATGCAAATGGTGTCAAGGATGCAAGAGGCAATGGATATCATCAAAGGATCACAAGACAGTATGACTTTAGAAGTACATCAAGGCAATCTCCATCATCCAAGTACCAAAGTATATTTTTTTGGTTATTGCTATTCTTGTACAAACTTTGGGCATATGGAAAAGGATTGTAGGGCATACCACAAGGACAAATATAATGGTCCCCATTAGTTTCCGAGAAGAAACTTTGCAGGGATAATTTATGATTCCTCATTCATGAACAAGATGGATGTTGGAATTTCTAAGTCTGACACGTTAGAAACCCTTCATGTACTTTACTGATTTATTCCTACCTACTTTTTCTGTTAATTAACAAGTTATTTACCATGTAAATATTGGAAATAAATACAAGTACATGCTCAAAACATTACAGATCATCAACTGAAGGAAATAGAAACAAGCACACAAGTGACACCGTTGTTTTTGGACTAACGTCCCCGGAAAAACCCAATACGGGAAAATTGGTGCAGCTATCTGAGGGTTTGATTTATTAAGTAGTTTCAGAATACAATCCGGGTGCCAAATCCGGTTCACCCAACAGAGAAAAATCTCAGCAGTAGTACCTCTCTACTCGGAAACAGATATTCCGGTAAACCCCAGATAAACACTTCGGTAGCTCCACAGCTCCAATCTGCCCCACAAAACCCCAACGTCAGCCTCTATGGACCGCGTCAGCCTCTCTCTGGCCCAACATTAGCCCAACGTCACTCTGGCTTGGCCTACATCAGCCTCTGGAGGCATTGCGTCAACCCTTTGGCCCTCTGTGTCACCCACGTTGGCCCTCTGAGGCACTGCGCAACTGCTAGGTGTCTCTGCGTGAGCCCTGGCTGGGTCTGTGTGAACCCTTCGCTGCTTCTGCGTCCCTCTCTCCGGCTACTGCACCGATCCTCCCGGTGCTATCTCTGCCTCTCCGCTTTTGTATTCACTACCCTTCAGTTGCAACTCTGATCACTCTCTCAACTTTCTCAGCAAACCCAACCCTAGAAAGTCGAAATCTTGATCTCTTTGTGTGTTTTCCAAGTGACCCTCAAGCCTCCTCATACTTTTCTCGTTGACAAATCAACGGCCGAGATTAAGTCCCTAATTAATGACTAAGATTAGATCTGTCTTGATCCATGCCTTTTGGACCATTCTAACACAGGTTTATATTAATTCACATTATTATTTTATTTTCCCTAAGTTTAGACTTAGGGACTCCATTAAAAATATTAATTATTTTAATATCTCCCAAACTATTTAGAAACTGCCCAAATCATTTCTGGGTATTGGAGATCTCATGTGCCTTAGCCTCTCTACCAATTTTCGTGGCTAGAGCACATTTGATGCTAACCCAAATCAACACTCCCTCTTAGCGAGGACTGTGCTCTAGCAATACTCCTCACTGATCTTCACCCTGATCATCTGGCATTGGTCCATGTGCTGATGCTAGGCCTGCTGCTTAACATCCTCTACACTGCTGCATCCTATACTACTACCCATAGCCCTGCCACTGCCACTGGTGAATCCATATTGCAACTCCCTCTACATTCGTGTTGATGCCCATGGCCCTGCCACTGCCACTGGTGAATCCATATTGCAACTCCCTCTACATCCGTGTTGATGCCCATGGCCCTGCCACTGCCACTGCTGCATCTGCACTGCAACCCCTCTCATCATGCTGCATCGTGCTTCCCATAGCACTACCACTGCTAACTGTTGCACTGCAACTCAGTTACTGAGAAGTAAGTAATTGATCTACCAACTCTGACATCTCCGTCAGGCTAGAAACACTCCTGATGCTGAAGCTCCCTTTGTCACTGACAAGTGCTCCCTCTCTGACCTCTGCACTGCTACAACAACTCCATGCATCTCGCACCGTTGCACACCTCTCTATGCCATCCTGCACTGGTGCAAAACTCCCGTGCCTCAAGCACTATTGCAGCTTGCTAGCCTCACACTATCCTGGGAATCTTGCACTGTAGCTCCCTTTGTCGCTCCATCCGCATCCGTCTCTATTGACATCGCCAATACTGCTACTCCTCTTCGGGGCTTCCGTAGCAAGGTCTAATCCAAGAGGCTGGGTACCTCGAGGATCCTGCCCCTCATTGCCTGTAGTCTGCCTGACTACAGCTCGATGTCTCCCCACTTCTTCTGAAGTGGAACATGAGCACTCATGACACAATCATCGTCTGTCTCCACATCCTTCTCTGCCCTTGCTGGAGCTACCTTGGTCTCGAAGGCCTCTCCCTTACTCTTCTTCCTTGGACACTGGGTCGCATAATGACCCAGCTCCCCACAGTGGAAGCATTTGACCTTTGAGAGGTCCTTCTTCCGTTTCTCCTGCTTTCCCTTAGATGCTAGGTCAACATCCTCCTCCTCCTCCTTGATTCCGATCCCCTTGCCGTTGCTTCCCGCCTTGCTCAGCCTTCTGACCTCTTCTTGGCGAAGAGCAGCCCACATTTTCTCCCAATTTGGAAGGGTCGCCCTACGCAATATCCTTTGGACAAACACGTCCCAGTCTTCTGAGACTGCGTTCAGGGTTGTTCTCACCATCAATTCTGGATCCGACGTTGCCTCTATGGAAGTCAACTAATCCCGGATCTCCTTCAATCGACTGAGGAATGGATTGATCTGTTCTCCCTTCTTCATTTGGTATGATCGCAGTTGATTTTATAGTAGCATCTTCCTCTGCACGGAAGTATGCTGATACAACTTGGTCAGGGCCTCCCACTTCTCCTGTGTCATGTTCTTCTCGGCAATATGTGGTACTATATGATCCTAAACCCCGTCAAGGATGATACTCTTAGCCCTCGTCATTGCATCCTCATACTTGTCGTTATCAGCAAGATCAACTAAGATAGCTATCGTCCTCAAGGCGAAGTGCTTGACATGATTCTTGTCTAGTACGGATAAGATTCTGGCCTTCCAGACTACGAAGTTTGAGGCTCCGTCTAGTCTTTCCTGGTCAGTTACTCCATGTAGTGCCATTTCGTTGCTCCTCTACTTCTCTCCTGGAAGTTCTCGGTATGACTCTCTCTGAGCCTCGATTTCCCTCCTGGAAACCCTTCTGCCAATGTCGAGATGCCCCTTTCCAATCGTCTGTGCAACTGCAACACTGATCTGGATTCCTTGGCTAGAAATCCACCTCGGCAGCAACTCCCTCTACCTTGGCCTTGCCCTGTTAGGTACTGTTCTGACTATAGTACCCCACCAACTTCACTCTGCATCTTACCCACAGCCTCCTAAACCCGAGAAAACTGAAGGTTAGAGCTCCTAGGCTCTGTGCAATCTTGGCACCAACAAATAAACCTCCTCATCCAACTGTGTCAACCCTCCAGCCTCTATGTGAGCCTGCCTTTGCCTCCCTCAACCTCTGCACTGCCTCTTCCTGGCTCAATCTTGATGATGCAGGCACTGCGTCACCCCTTGCTGCTACTCTACTAGGAACAACTTCTGTCACTCGGGACAACTGTTTTCTGCTGCTGCTGCTCTGTTCCGCTGATGTCCTCAGTTCTCCTGTGATCTGCAACCACCCTCTGATACCATGTTGGAATTTCTAAATCTGACACGTTAGAAACCCTTCATGTACTTTACTGATTTATTCCTACCTACTTGTTCTGTTAATTAACAAGTTATTTACCATGTAAATATTGGAAATACAAGTACATGCTTAACACATTATAGATCATCAATTGAAGGAAATAGAAACAAGCACAAAAGTGACACCATTGTTTTTGGACTAATGTCCCCGGAATAACCCAATGTGGGAAAATCGGTGTAGTTATCTGAGGGTTTGATTTATTAAGCAGTTTCAGAATACAATGTAGGTGCCAAATCCGGCTCACCCAATAGAGAAAAATCTCAGTAGTAGTACCTCTCTACTCGGAAGCAGATATTCCGACTGAAACCTCGAATAAACACTCCGGCAGCTCCACAGCTCCAATCTCCCTCACGAAACCCCAACATCAACCTCTAGGGACTGCGTCAGCCTCTCTGGCCCAACGTTAACCCAACGTCACTCTGGCTTGCCCTGCGTCAGCCTCTGGAGGCACTGCGTTAGCCCTCTAGACCTCTGAGGCACTGCGCAACTCCTGGCTATCTCTGTGTGAGCCCTGACTGGCTCTGCATGAACCCTTGGCTGCTTCTGCGTCCCTCTCTTCGGCTACTGCACTAATCCTCCCGGAGCTATCTCTGCCTCTCTGCTTTTGTATTCACTTCCCCTCAGCTGCAACTCTGATCACTCTCTCAACTTTCTCAGCAAACCCAGCCCTAGAAAGTTGAAATTTTGATCTTTTGGTGTGTTTTCCAAGTGACCCTCAAGCCTCCTCTTATACTTTTCTCGTTGACAATCAACGGCCGAGATTAAGTCCCTAATCAACGGCTAAGATTAGATCTGGCTCGATCCATGCCTTTTGGACCATTCTAACATAGTTTTATATTAATTCACATTAATAATTTATTTTCCCTAAGTTTAGACTAGGGACTCCATTAAAAATTTTAATTATTTTAATATCTCCCAAACTGTTTAGAATCTGCCAAACCCTTTTTAGGTATTGGAGATCTGATGTGCCTTAGCCTCTCCACCAATTTTCGTGGCTAGAGCACATACGATGCTACCCCAAATCAACAATGGAATGCTTCAAATGTCATAACATTGGACATATGGATCGTGATTGTGACTTGACTTGGGTCCCTAAGTAAGCTACAAACACGACTACCAAGCAAGAAAAGAAGGTTACACAAGTAAGGAGAAGGAAGCGATTTGGATCCGAAAGTCTCTTGAACGCTCAAGCCAACAACACATGTTGTTGATTTGATAAAGACATCCTTCGCAGATGTAATATTCCAAGTGTTTGATGGTGATACTCTGCCAAAAAAGGAGACCATGCATACAGTTAGGGGGAGCTTGTGATTCTTGATCATTCTTGCAGAAGCTATCCGTGAAAGGGCCTTATGAAACCCTTGATGAGTCACACATGGACAATCATCTTTTGATAGATCATCTCTTGGGAGCAACTCCATTAAAGAACATAATCCTTTACTCATCCGATGGACCATTGTTGAAGATGTCTTCCACTTGATCACAAGGCAAGCAATCTTTCTTGAGCTAGAGGAATTTATGCAGGCAGGGGGAGTTGGTTCATCACATAAAGAAATGCAAACACATCTATTATGGACCACATTGCCAGAAGGAAGAGCACCTTGATAGGGGGAGCAACATATATATCATGAAGAACTATCATTGATGAAGAAAATACGATGGGAGCAGCATATCAAGAAGCAACTTGATAGGGGGAGTACTTGGGTACCCCATTTTCCATTGATGTCAAAGGGGGAGAAAATGTTGGAAGGGCAAGAATATTGCCATCAATGACAAAGGGGGAGACTGTTAGTCAAGGTTGTCATTGATGTCAATATGGCATTGTTTGTGATGGCAAATTCTTGTGATCCATGATGTTTCCCTAAGATGCTCATTGACCTTAATGCCCTAGTGATGAAATTTCTTATGAAGATGCCATAACCTCATGTATATTATGATATCCTTGCTCTTGATAAAGAAGCACTAAAAACCATGACATCCTTACCGTTGATGGATATTGCATTATTGCAGGACTTAATGACATATGATGACATACATGAATGACTACACTTGATGATGGCATAAATGATGACACCCTTGATGATGACATGAATGGTGACACCTTTGATGATAAACCTCATTCTAGCTCCATTAATATTATTCCCAAGGTCCGTATAAAAAATTTCAAGAATAATCACAAAGAAAAATATTTTTTGACATCTTGGAGGCATCCTATCACATTGGCTCCTTCACCATCTTGAAGAGGACTTTCCCCCCTTTCTAATGAGCCCTCAGTTGCTCTCAAACTCCCAGTAGTTGAAGAGAAAATGAATTTTTAAGTTGAGAAATATATATTTTATTGCAAGTCGACCTACACTCAGTGATATAAGTCGGCGTCACTTCAAATAGACACGTCCCTTCATTTTCATAGAAAAATGCATATAAATAGAGCCACATACCTTCATTTCAAATCATCATTTTGGTCAAGCAATTTCAAAGATATCTATAGGAGGCTGAGGAGCAGGAAAATATTATTTTGGGCAATTTCAGTTAACTTGTGAGAGGCTTAACCTGTGGAGGATAGAGAAGAGGCATACAAAACTTGTGAACAATTCAGGAATTCAGATAGATTTGAAGTATACACTTGTTGTAAAGCTCTGATTGCAGATTACAGCTCGGTGCTTTGATTTGTGAAGGAACAATGAAGAATTAAGCCTCGGTGCTCAGCGTCAAGGGTATAACCTTAGACCAGTCCTCACCTACAACTCGGTGCGTGGACAGTTACATTGTTTTGGCTCAGACCTTTCTTATACACATTGAACTTAAGGTTGAACAGTGATCAGTCTCTTGGAGGCACAGTTTTGGAGATCACCTCGTACCTATTGCTACACGATGCTATAATACGCTTGAAGAATAGTCTCATTTTGGAGAGACACACCTACAGTCACACTTGTACAGACCTATGTTTGTTGGGAGCTCAGACTATACTACATAATAGAGAGCTCGGACTTGTGCAGACCCCGGACCAGTAAACAGTTTGAGAGACTCGGATTAACAATGACAATTTTGGAAGCTCAAACTTAAGGCTTTCAGACATATGAACAGTCTCAAACTAGTGAACACTGACACTTGTACAACTTAGATTTGTGACAGGCAGTAAATAAGTTTTGAAGGCTAGCTTTAGTGCTCGGTCAGACTTGCAGTGACAATCACCTCGGTTGAAGGCTTAGTAAGTGGACTCAATTGTATTGTCTCTGACTAGGAATTATGGTGCTCAATTTTGAAGGGCTCAGATATACATCCTTTGGAGTTTACTCAAGACAGTCATCTTGAAAGAAGGCTCGGGCCCGTTGCTTTGAAGAAGCTCAGATTATAGTAGTAGCATTTAGAAATATATTGTTGAAGAAGCATTGTGAAGACTCCCTTGGAGAGTTCTTGAAGAAGCCCTTGAAGAGGCTTAGAGCAGGTGCAAAACTTGGGCAGCCTATTGAAGACACCTTGAAGGTCTTGGAGATATCATTGGAGACCATGATGTGTTGAAGCAATCATGAAGTGACTTTAGAGATCTTTGCTTGGGTAATATGAAGAGCAGTGGTGACACTTTCTAAGAAGACAAGGTTATCATTGATGAAGTAATTTGGAGGAGGCATTGTTGAAGATAGACAGGGCTCATTGAAGAAGATATTGGGAGCCGTGAAATCATTAAACCTATCTTGACGAATTGAAGTTGAGGGTTGAAGCCCTAGAGGTAGGGGCCTCTTAGAGACAAGGTTGGTGCCTTGGAAGATAGGGTTGGAGCCCTAGAGGATAGGAGTCCTCAAGAGATCAGGTTGGAGCCTGTACCAGAGATAGGATTGGAGCCCTAGAGGTTGGTGCCTCAAAGTAACAAGGTTGGAGCCTTGGGAAGTCCAAGTCAGTGCTTGGAAAACTATAGGTTGGAGCTTTGGAGATTGAAGATTGGTGTCTTCATCTAGGGTTGGAGCCCTACACATTATTGTAAAGAAGAGATTAATAAAAGTATTTATTCTTATTATTCATTTTGTGTTCTAACTATAAGTGATCTAACTGGTAAAAATAACAATTGAAAAGAAATATTGATTCACCCCCTCTCAATATTTCCAACAATTGGTATCAGAGCGTAGGTCACGAGTTTGATACACACCCGACTTGCATTGGGGGAGAGATTGTTGGACATTGGATAAACCAATGCTCCTCGTGTGTTTCACGACATGAACTAATCGCCTCTCGTGGATCCTTATCTCTGGCGATGCAATTTTTCACCAACCCCTGCGAGTTTTGGTCTAACGACAATCGTGATTCTCAACAGTCGTAGCCTTAAAAGGGCTAAAACTTCAAGAGGAGAGTTTATGGATAAAAAGTGAGAATGATCACCAAGAACTTGGACTAGTGCCTCGTCCTTTGGGCATATGGAGTCAAGGATGCTCAAGATAAGCTAAATTTGTGTCTAAGGAGGCCAAAAATTGATGCCCTAGGTATCGATTTCTAGTAATTACCCACTCCTAAGGAAAATGGAATTTGATGGAGAGTTGTAAGAATTCCTCTATTAGGAACATTCATTACATGTTATTCATGTTGGAAATACTAAGAGGGGGGTGAATCAATATTTCTTTTGAATCAATTAATTTTAACTTCATATAGCATTAATTATCAATAGCATTAAATCAAGGCATAAATAAACAACACCATTAAAAAATGTACAATATACAAGACAATACACAAGATATTTTAGATGGAAACCCTTTTGGGAGAAAAACCACCAAACGCTTCTTAAGATAGGTCTTCAGAATTTACATCAATTAGGAAGCTCCAACTTCCAAGTTTCAGCATCAACTGAAGGAGGCTCCAACCACCCGGTTTACAAGCTTCAACCTGAAGGATCCCCCAACGCCATGATTTACCAGCTCTAATTTGAAGGATGCTCCAACGTCTTAATTTATAGGCTCCAGCTTGAAGGATGCTCCAACAACTTGTTTACCAACTCCCACTTGAAGGACACTCCAATGCCTTGCACAAACTCCAACCTGCCCTAGCACCACCCTGCAACCTTGAAGTGTTCTCAGGATTCAATCTGAAGGAGACTCCACTCTCCTGCTTAGAACCACCTTGCCACCGTAATCAGCAAGCTTCCACTTGCCCTAAAGGCTCCAACCTTCAGCTCATCAAGGCAGACCATGCTTCACAATTTTCAAACTAGATCCACCTATGCTCAATAAAAAAATAAAAAAATGTCAAGAAACTTTGCTAACTTTGTCAATTTGCAATACTGACATAAGGTCGTCAACAACATTAATGATCAAACTCTAATAGCATATAGTCTGTCAAGTCCACTGTCATAATCAATTCTGCCTCTACTCAACATCAATACCAAAACTTGACTATCAATATACCACTTCACTGCCTCTGCTTCTTCTCAACGATCGATTCTTCAATGATCAAACCTTAGCAGCACAAGCAAATTTGCCAACTACAATCCATATATTAACAACGTACCCATAATTTCATTTGGCACTACATGTTGTTTTTCCAGGATACTGGTGTCTAGGATATAATCTTAAATCACTGACGCTACCAAACCAAGTATCACAACGAAACTACTTTGCACACTGGAATATAAACAACAATAAATCTACTAGTGCACAAAATTTACACAAATTTTTACATAATTTTGTACAATAACCCAACTTCGTTATATTAATCAATCTGAATAATACAACAGTTTAGGGTTCCCTACTCAGGGATAATTTCCCTCAAATATCCACTAGTGCAAGAATACAAAACTGGGGCTTGGTGTTAGTCCATCGACAACCAATCTACCTTCAACAAGATACTCTGACCATCTGGTTGTCGCATGCTCTCTCAGCTCCTCTCAGTCAAACCCTATACCTGCCTGTCTTTTAGCTATCAATCTGGAACACTGCCTCTATCAACGATCCAAGTTCATCTGGCCACTGAACCTCGGCTATCCAGTTTGCTTACTAGTTGTGCCTTAGTCTATCAAGGGCACAACACGTCGAAACTCTTGTCGAGTTGTTCACAGCTCCACTTGTGAACAACTCTGAACTACCCAATGTTGCTCCTCAGCTACTTAGGGACTTCAGACCACTATAGTCTTCCTGCGCTGCTCCAATGACGACAAACATAAGGCACGGAGGGTTGCCACCTATCATTGCAAGATGTCCATCTCCCACAATGAACACATGCTTGAAGGACGACCTATATTCTGATGTAGATGTCCTTCTCCACACACAAGTAAAGGGCTTCTCAAAATGCTCCTGGTTGATCAGACCCTTGAGCTCAACCACTGCCACAATAGCAACCACTTAAGTCCATGAAGATGGTGCACACCAGGCTCCAACTTGGGAACTATCACACTGCCCTCCAACAGACGATAAATGCCCAATCCACTGTCTACACTTGGTCCACTCTCACGTTGCCCTCCAACAGACCATGAGTGACCAATCCTTTGTTAGTTTTTGGTAGCATCTGAAGTGCTCTAGCCTTGAAAATTGGTGGAGAGGCTAAAGCACATGAGTTCCAAAGAACCCAGAAACCGTTTGGTGAAATACCACCCGGATTGTATTTTATTAAAATAATTAATATTTTTAATGGAGTTCCTAAGTCTAAACTTAGGGAAATTAAAATATTAATGGGTATTAATCAAAATATGGGTGAGAATGATCTAAAAGGCAGATCAATTCATGTTTTAATCTTAGCCGTTGATTAGAGACTTAATCTCAGTTGTTGAAGACTCAACAGAAAAAGTATAAATGGAGGCTTGGGGTTGATTTGGAAAGACACATAGAGAGATTGAGGAAATCGATTTTCTGAGGAGAGAAGTTCTCAAGGGGAAAATCAATTGGGGAGATCTTGTAGCTGAGGGGCAAAGAGGATCAGGGAGAAGTACTTTCCGGAAAATAGAGAGCTTACAGAGAGGTAGCGCAGTCGCCGAGAGAGTTGACGCAGAAAAGCGGCCTGTCACGCAAAATCCAGAATTGTCGAAACAACCGAAACTGCCAAAACTGCTGGGAACTGTTGGAACAGCTGGGAGAGCTGACACAGAGGCAACACAGTAGCTGGGAGAGCTGATGCAGAAAAGTTGCCTGTCATGTAGAATCTAGAATTGTAGGAACAACCGGGAGAGCTAACGCAAAGGCAACATAGTAGCCGGGAGGGCTGACACAGAGGCAACGTAGTAGCGGGAGAGCTGACGCAGAAATAGTCGAGGTTAGCCAGTCTTGTGTTGGATCAGTGGGAATTCTGCCGAGTGAAGTGAGGTAAAATTCACTCAGATTTTCCGCCAGTATTTTTTCTGTAAAGGATTTCTAGATGAGCATCCTAGATTTGTATTCAGGGATTTCTCCTGCATAATAATAAACCCTCAGAACCGTTGCACCGGTTTTCCCGCATCGGGTTTTCCCGGCGACTATTGTGTCCAAAAATAAGTGTCCTATGTATCTTGTTCTTTGCTCTATTTTCTGTTTCATAAGATCAAACATTTAATTAGTGTAGGCTGCAGAAGTAATTTTCTTCAGTATTCAGAAGAATAACTTGATGAATTAATTTAAAAATCAAGTAGGTGAAGTAGATTTAGATTTGCTACAGTAGGGGTTCCTTTGAGTCTAGGAATTTTCACATGGTATCAAAGCATTGATTTTGAAACAGGAAGAGCAGATCCAGTGCTGAGAAGTGAGGTTGAACGCTGCACTTGGTAGCAATTCGAATCCCCTTGAAGGGATTCCGTAGTCCTTGCCGGGAAGCAGATCCGAGGAAATCTCTCTCTGATGAGACAATAGAGAGGTATGATTGCTAGTTTGTGAGTTTGCAGAGGCAGAGGGAGTGACGCAGAGCTTCAACACAGTGCTTGAAGGGCGCAATTTCTGCCGGGCTAGAATTCCACTAGAAAAGAACGAAGACACGTAGAAGGGGAATTTTCTCCTCAGAGAACTTTCCACCAAAAAGTTTGAATTTCTCACTTATTGAGAAGTTGAGCAATGCTAAGCAGTGACTAGAGGAGTTAGTTCGACAGTTGGGTGAGATGGCATCGATGGGCTCAAAGATCAGGACAGGTTGGAAGGAGCTTCCAACTATGTCATATGGAAGACCAGAATCATAGCTGTTCTGGAGCAACATGATCTCGAGACCTACATCAATAGTGTTGTAGTTGTTCCTGCTGATAATGATCAAAAGAAGAAATACAAGGCCGAGTAGGGGAAGGAAAAGAGGCTCATTCTCGATGGAGTTTGAGATCATGTGGTCTCACACTTACAAGGCAAGGATAAAACCTGAGAGATGTGGGAAGCTTTGTCTCTTTAGTATGAAGGCTCTTCTGAACAACGAAAGATGTATTTGGAGTAGAAGTTGCAGCGGACTTTGATGCAGAAAGGAGAAGGGGTGAACCTCTATCTTCAGCGTCTTCAGGACACTAGAGACCAGCTTGCTGCAGTGGGATCCACTCCTCAGCCAATCGCGATGGTGAGGATATCCTTGAATGGAGTCTCGGATGAATGGCAAGTTTTCGTCCAAAGCATATTGGGTAGAGAAAAACTACCTTCATGGGAGGAGATGTGGGCGACTCTTCAATAGGAGGAGTTAAGGAGGGACCTAATGAAGGTCAACCTCAGTGGCAGCAGTGGGAGTGGCATAAAAGAGGAGGAGTAGAACGCAGCTCTAGCATCAAAGAGACAACAAAAACTTAAGCGAAAGAAGGACATTTCGAAGGTGAAATGTTTCAATTGTGGTGAGATGGGCCACTATGCATCCCAATGTCCATTGAAGAAAAAGGACCAGGATGAGAAACATGATCCTAAGGCTGCTTCAGCAAAGATTGACGAGGATGAGTTTTCTATGAGTGCCCATGCATCTCTAGGAGGGAGATGGGGCAATATTGAGTTGTAGTTGGGAGGACTACATGTGGGTAGGATCCTTGAGGAGTCCACCTCTTGGATCAATTCCTTGCTATGGGAGCCCAAGATTCAGCAGTAGCGACATGGACTTAGTGTCAGATGATGTAGTGGAGTGTTTGGAGGACAGATGCAGTCGCTAGGGACCAAAGACTGATCAACGTAGAGCAAGGATGGCAGCAATGCAGTTGGCACAGTGTAGGAGTCAGCAACAATGCAAAAGATTCAGAGGGTCAGAATAAAAAACAGTCAGATTCCAACAATCATTGTATATTGTTGAACACAATTAAGTTCAACTAATTTTGGATGTTTTTCAGTTGCTTCTCTCAGCAACTGAGTTGCAGTACAGATGCAATGTTAGCAGTGGCAATAGATGCAACATTTGAGAGGGAAATGTAGTACAAACGCAGTAGTGGCAGTGGCAGTGTCATGGGCAACAATACAGTAGCAACAACAACACAGTGTTGGTGGCAGCAACAACGCAGAAAGGACGTGCTTCAGAAACGAAGCAGCATATAGGTAGACATTGTTGCTAGAGCACTTTACTCGCTAAGAGGGAGTGTTAGTTTTTGGTAGCATTAGAAGTGCTCTAGCCTTGAAATTTGGTGGAGAGGCTAAAGCACATGAGTTCTAAAGAAACCAAAAATCGTATGGTGAAATTCCACCAAGATTGTATTTTATTAAAATAATTTTTTTTTTAGTGGAGTTCCTAAGTCTAAGCTTAGGGAAATTAAAATATTAATGGGTATTAATCAAAATATGGGTGAGAATGATCTAGAAGGTGGATTAAGTCATGTTTTAATCTTAGCCATTGATTAGAGACTTAATCTCGGTTGTTGAAGACTCAACAGGAAAAGTATAAAATGGAGGCTTGGGGTTCATTTGGAAACACACACAGAGAGACTGAGGAAATCGATTTTCTGAGGTGAGAAGTTCTCAGGAGATCTTGCAGTTGAGGGGCAGAGAGAATCCGGGAGAAGGACTTTTCGGAAAATATAGAACAGAGAGGTGAAGAGAGATGCAGAGAGGCAACCCAATAGCCGGGAGAGCTGATGCAAAAAGTTGCCTGTTACACAGAATCTAGAACTACTGGAATAGCCGAAACTGCGGGGAGAGCTGGCGCAAAGGCAGTGCAGTAGCCGAGAGAGCTGACGCATAGGTAGTGTAGTAGCTGGGAGAGCCGACGCAGAAAAGCTGCCTTTCACGCAAAATCCAGAATTCCTTGAACATCCGGAACTCCCGGGAACTACCGGAACTGGCAGGAGCGCTGACGCAGAGTGCAAAGAAGGTGACGCAGGGCTGATGTAGAGCTAGTGCAGAAATTGCCAGGGTTAGCCCGTCTTGTGCTCGATTAGTTGGACTTCTGCAGGGTGAAGTGGAGGTAAAATTCAATTAGATTTTCCTCCAGTGTTTTCTCTGTAAGGGATTGCTTTATGAGCATCTTAGATTTGTATTCAGATATTTCTCCTGCATAATAATAAACACTTAGAACTGCTGCACCGATTTTCCCGCATTGGGTTTTTTTGGGGACTATTGTGTCCAAAAATAAGTGTGTCCTATGTATCTTGTTCTTTGCTTTGTTTTTAGTTTCATGAGATCAAATATTTAATTAGTGTAGGCTGCAAAAGTAATTTGCTTCAGTATTCACAAGAATAACTTGATGAATTAATTTAAAAATGAAGTAGGTGAAGTAGATTCAGATTTGCTGTAGTAGGGATTCCTTCAAGTCTAGGAATTTTCACATCCTTGTTGTAGCATCTACTCCTGGTTAGAGCATCCAACCTCCTAAGAAACCCTTCCTCTTGGCTACTAACAAAGTTCTAAACTATCCTCTCCTAGAACACTCATCCACCTCATGAGTTGATGTGCCACTGCTGCAAAGTCTACGCCCTGGTTAGGGTTAATATCAGACCACATCAACGCCAGATCCTTGCCTCTAGACCTCCTCTACAGCCGCAATTTACTTCTCACTATAAGTTGCTCCCTTTTTTGCCACATGGGACAAGTGTGTGGTGGTTTTTGGTTCCTCCAAACAACCACTACAACTTTTTTCCTCTGTAATTTGGCTGCCCACAAATCTGAGACAGAACCACACCTTACATCAGCGCAAACTTGTCCTATACCTAGGTCTTCCAACTTGCACCTCTCCTCATTGAAGACCTCCACAACTTCTCTTCCAATTGCCTTGAAATTTGAGTTGTCTTCTCTTAAGAACTCGACCCTGGTTAGGGCACCTATCCTTGCACAAAACCACCCTTTCTCCCACTTGTAAGCCTTCTCCTTGTTGCGTTCTTGTTGGAGACAATTGTGGCCTTGTTTAGGGATCCTAGTAGACTACTTGACCTCCCTAAACAGGCCCTCCTTCCTATCTGTGGTCACACAAAGGTACACGGCCTGCTACAAGGAGACAATATGTTGGTTGTTTGTGCCTAGAACAACCCTTAACCTCCACGACCAAGTCTCATCTTAAATGTTGCCTTCACCTGCAAACACCACAACTTGACCCAAAACAGACCCAAAGTTGTTTCGACCTCCTCCTTTTCTTGACTGCGGCTACCTCAGGGAAGTCAACTTCCATTTCAGACCTTACATGAGAGAGAGGGATGCTATTATGGATGATCTAATGAGTGTCCTCCTCATCTTTATTTATATTTCTCTTGTGGTAGCGTCTAGCCCTCTTCTAGGGTCACCTCATGTCAAAGCCGACTTTAATTTTCTAGACAATTTGTCGACACTTGTACTTCGACAACTCAGATTTCGATGATTTTCGATCCATCTAGTTGCTCTCGAAGTCTTTGATCATCTCCATCCATCACATGTCAAAATATCATCACGGTTTTGGCCTAACAACTTTGGGTGCAAACCCCCAGGCTTGGGTTTCAAGCCCACAAGGCCACTTGTGGAGCTCCTTCCTCCAAACCCTCGATCCTCAAGGCTTGGAGTACCTCTCAAGCCACAAATCTCAACACAACATAACATAAATTAAATCTTTTGAATTTGCCTAAGTTTTACCATGGGGTAATTTACACATGTGACAAATCCTAGGACAAGGAGTATTCCCTAAGTCCTTAAGTAAAAGGTATGTGATGGTGATTAATAATCATGGAAAGGGAAAGGAGAAAACTTCATGTGATGACCCTCAAAAAACATATAAGATACAATATAGGTCTTACAACTTTGTTTAACTAGCTTTCAAGAGAAAAGATCTTATATGGAAGCCTTTAGCTATAAAATTGAGTTGCTTTTCTTGGCTTTGTTTCTTACTACCCCTTTTTCTTATTTCTTTATTTGTTCACTTTCATTGAATGTTCCCATTTTCTTTAGATATTCATAAACAAGCATGGGACTAGGGTAATTGGCCTCATAGTGAGGTGGCATGGCTCAAGCTTTATCATTTTTGGCTTTTAACTTGATTAACTTTCCACCTATAGCCTTTTTGGCTTTATTGACTTAGGCTTCCCCAATTATGTTGGAGAATCAAGTACGTCAACAATTGAAACAATTCTCCTTCCTTAATAGATGTTTGTGAACTTATATTAACTTCTTATAATTCTTTGTTAGATTATTTCGTCAAATGATTATCAAGACCATAAACCATGAAGATCATAAAAGACAGTGGATACAAGATGTAGGCTCCAAGCCAGGGCAAAACCCCTCCAAGGGGAAAGCCTAGGAAGAATCTCTTTTGTTCTTTTAGAATTAGATCAAATGAGAAATCCATGACCCAAATACCAAATTCAAGACCTCTTCCAAGCACTAATTCAACCCTCCAACAAGTCCTTCCTTAAGCAAGTCAAAGTCCTCAAAGTCGACGAAAGTAAACCTCCAAAATTCTGCTCCAGTCAAACTTTTCGGCCATCTCCCTCAAGTCAGATTTTTGGACCTACAATTTTTGGCTGACCAACAGCGGCAGAAACCCTAGTTTCACACGTGAAAGAGAGCAAGCGCAAAAATGAGTTCTTCTCTTCTTCTCTGACTTTCTTCTTGTCTTCTTTTCCTTCTCTCTTCTTGCTTCCTTCTTCTTGTTGCAAGTTGAACTTCTGAAGTGTTCTACCAAATGAGTCGAAGTCTCTTCTATATATACTCTTCTCAAGGGATTGAATAGGCCTCTTCTGGGTCAACTTCTCCTTGGCAGGGCCGACTTGGTCTTGGAGGAAAAAATGACTTACTAGACTAAAAAATAATGCTTTTCTTTTATTACAACAAGTCCAAATAGGACCACAATACATGACAAAAATTGTTCTTTGACTCAAGATGCCCTAGAAGCATGAAGAACATGCTTTCACCTAGACTTTAAGCATGAAACCCGTGCTTGAATAAATAAAAATTGTTTTTCTCTTTTTATATAAAATATACAATGTCATGATTACAAAAGTCATTATGAAGACCGAATCTAGTTACATTGTCCAACACTCCCTCTTAACTTGGGAGGTATTCATAATTACATAACTGGTACAAGGATTCTCTCAAATTGAAATATTCTCCTAAGAAGAGTTGGATTGATAAGCCATCTTTAAGCATCGACATCATATCCAACATTGTCAACATAACAAGGCCTTAACTAACAAGCTCTACTTATATCCGAGCATAATGCTAGTAGGCTTTACGTGAGACACCACACTACCTCTTAAGGCACATACCCCATCTGGATGTTCACTAGGTATGTCCTTTTAGGACTATTCTTATCTTGGATTCCCAATCCTCAAAGAATATTGGTCCTCTTCGACCACTCTTGTCTTGGATAGGTTATCCAATTCTAAAAGAGTGTCAGTCTACTTCCTATCTTGGATTCTATATCCTTAAGGAGTATCAATCTTAGATGCTTACCCAATCCTCCATTCTCCTTTCTAGTGCCTTCTCTAGACTTACGACTGTTAGTCCTGGTCTAGCGCATGACACATGGTGAATATGATGTCTAACATCACTCCCTCTCAAGTAGTGAGAAGATCCTCATTCCATCTTGATCAGGGAATAGGTCCTTTCTCCTTCACAATCATTTAAGGAGACTTCTTACTCCCTCTCAAGCATCGAGGAGTTTCCTTACTTCCTTTTAATTAGGAAGACAACCACAAGCTCTTTAGCTTGTCTTAGACTTCATCAATACATCAACTACTAGTTCTTCATGGAGATCTTCAAGTAGTCATGGCATGACTTCTCCTCTCCTTTACATCTCATCATATTGAGTTTTTGTAATGGAGCCAAAATTTCTTTAGTCTGTGACAAGGTTCAGGCCATCAACCTTTCATATCACTTTCCTCTAGTCATCATCAATAAAGGCATTATATTCAGCCAATCATAGCTCCCTCTAATCATGAAAGTGATCTTCTTTGTCGTTGAAACATAAACTTTACGTTATCCTTTTGTACTGCTACCTTTCAATCCCAAGATGATGTAGACATCTTGACCACATAATCCTCCAAGGATTACCAAAGCCATCCACTCAATCCATGTATTCATTGAATTGAGTTCAAAACAAACAGTTGTAGATACACTTGTCTCAACTGCCATTATGCATTTCTGCAACATTCTTCAATTAGCAAAACTATATACCAACCAAATAACCAAAACATGAATATCATAATTACCTCAACATGATGGTCTTTTGTTAAGATATGAGATTCTACTTACTTGTTTCCTTTGTGATCAACATCCTTCCGCATGGTCTATCTCTATATTGTACAAAAATCCTTCTCTATACTTTCGATTTTAATCAAAGTGCCCATGGAGCAAGCTGCAATATATTCTTTCTTGGAGTTGTCATTGTCAACTCTCTTTCTTTCTTTAAGAGGCCATTTGGATGTTTTGAACAAAATCGTCATGTATATGCCATGGTATCTTATGGAAGAGTCTTGATCTTTAGCCATTCCAAAGCATACGAAATTCCTTCTTCCAAGCATAGAGTAACCACATGGAAGACTTCTCATGCTCATGTTATCGAGCACACTATTTCTGCAAGATTCTTGTAGACATGAATTATGCCTTCTAGAAAAGAGTTAAAGACATGTATACCTTTTCTTTTATACAACAATCTAGTCATCCATCCTTTGAATGAGCTTGCTTCTTATCCTTATCGAAGATAAGTTTCCCTTTTTAAGAGGAGAAAGACAAATTATGCATTTCATACTGCAACTTGACCATCTGCATGTGTTCATCCTTCAATACTATTGTTTCCATATTAAGTGGAATATACTAGTCATGTCATAATGCTTCTTCCAAATATTAAAGAACATTCCCTAAATGATGGTTCTTATTGGAGGGTGCTGGTGATCCTTTTTGCAAGATGACTACCTCTAACATTATGCTAGAAAATGCTTGGATGAACTGTGATGTGCAAGATGGTCCTGTGGTCGCTCAGGTTGTACAGGGACTGCGACAACGAATCAGGTCGGTGGCTGTCACTCTGATCTCCGTGTTGAGAAATCTAGGGCATAACAATTAAGTGATTTCTCTTCTATTAGTAACTACTTGTGAGTGCTTTTTACTTCTTTAGATTAAGTTCTTCTTTTACTTAAGTTATTAGTGTTCTTCTTCATCAAACAACTACCAATGCATAAACCATAAAGAGACAAGAGACACAAAATATAGGCTATCAGCTAGGGCCAAAACCTCTCACTCTTGAGAGGAAAAACTTGAACAAATTCTTCTTCTTATAGAGATTCCAATTGACAAATACCAAGACCAAGACCTTTGACCTATTTGCCATTCCAAGACCAAGACACAAACAATCCTTCTGCTCCTTTCTTCTTCTCGGCTACTCTTCAACTTTGGCTTCCTTCTGCTTTAGACTTGTACCTTATTTTGGCCTTCTTGGAAGCCCTAGTTGTAACACTCATGAGAGAGATATATGGTGATCCAATCCCTTAACCTTCTTTGCTTGCACTGTATACCTATCTTCTCCAACTCAGCTTGTTCATATGACTTCACAAGCAATCTTGCAGACCTTAGTTCTTCTTGGTTTCTTTCTGCAACATATGTTGCCTTCTTTCTTCGCACTTGTGGCAAGAAACAACCCTAAAATAGTCTCCAAACCACTCCAAAAGACTTCACTTTTCCCTTTCCTTACTTCATTGTTTGTAGGACCATCTATTGAGAAATCTAGGGCATCAATAGATAGGTGATTTCTCTACTTATGATAATTGCTTGTGATAGTCTTTTTACTTCTTGATTATGATCTTCTCTTCTTGAGTTATTATTGTGTTCTTTTCATCAAGACAATTACCAAATCATGAACAATAAAGAGACAAGAGACACAGTATATAGGCTTGTCAGCTAGGGCCAAAACCTCTCACTCTTTGAGAGGAAAACCCAAACGAAATTCTTCTTATAGATCTTCAATTGACGAATACCAAGACCATGACAAAGACCCTTGACACTAGAGTCCTCCCAAGACCAAGTCACTAGCCTCCTCTTGAACCCTGCTCTTCCTCTTCTCCTTCTCAACTTCCTCCAGAATTTCGGCCTCTCCTTGTCATTCTGCAACTCCTTTTCTTGACAGCAGAAACCCTAGATCAGATTTTCCACTTGAATAGACTCCTCCTTGAAGGAGATTCTTTCCTCTCTTACTCAGCTTCCTATAGCGAAGATTTCCACCCAAACAAGAGCACTTCAATGTGACTGCAATCCTTCGACCTCCTCTTGACACCTTCAGATCTGCTACCTTCGCACGTGGGAGGGTAAACTAGCCCAAAACAGTCCACAACGATCTTCGCTATCCTTCCTTCTTGCTTCGCTGATGTAGAGGCTTCTTCTAGTATGTTTCTCGCACTTCTTTGTAGACTTGCTTCACTGAATTCCATGTCTCCAAATGAGGCCGAGTATGGGTATATATACTTGTTTGTCCATGTCCATTAGGCCGACATGATCTTCTAGAATAGGCCGACATGATCCCTTGGAGAAAGGTCGACTTCATCTTCTAGATTTTTCTCTTCGTTGTAGGTTGACTTGAGTGAGGGCTAGTGACAAGGTCTTGGAGGGTTACTTACAAAGACAAGTATGACTCTTTTACAATGTGTAACATGCCTTCATTACATGACAATGAATCTTTAGACTTTTATGGCTAGATGACAATATCCCTAAGGGATCTGAATGGGAGCCTTTACTAAAATAAATTCTCTTGCTCATGAAACCCATGATGCATTATAATAATTTTATTTTTCTTCTTTACATCTCTTACATAAAAATCACCTTTTCATGTCATTATGAAGACCGAACCTAGTTACACTTTTCAACACCATCTTCGTTGACCTTTCTCGCACTTCTATTTCAGACCTATGCTTCACCGAAATTCTGTCTTCAAATGAAATTCACACTACCCTATTTATAGTTATTGGAACCTATAATAAGCCGACCTGAAGAGGGTGAACCGACATGACCTTTTGTGCAATTTATTTACTCCATCTTGTAGCCGACTTAAAGGAGAGATCTTGTGCTTGTCTTGGAGGATTTTCATACTATAATAAGCCGACCTAAAGAGGGTGAACCGACATGACCTTTTGTGCAATTTATTTACTCCATCTTGTAGCCGACTTAAAGGAGAGATCTTGTGCTTGTCTTGGAGGGTTTTCATACTTATTTCATGACTCATACAATTGTGTAACATGCCCAAGAAGGGTCTTTCGTACATGACATAGACTCAAATTGACTTTTATGATTAGATGACAAATCCTAAAGGCTCACAATGAGAGTCATCACTAAAAATAAAATTCCTTGCTCATGAAACCCATGAAACAAGCATTACAAAAATAATTTTATTTTTCTTCTTTACATCAATTACATAAAATGACAATTACACATGTCATTATGAAGACCGAACCTAGTTACACTTTTCAAAACTCCCTCTTAACTAGGGAGGTATTCATAATGGTACTCGGTCATTCTCAATCTGAAGAATTCTCATAAGAAGAGTCAGATTGGTAACCCATCTGTTTAGCATCATATCAACCAGCATTGTCACATGGCAAGGCCTTGACTAACAACTCTATCTCTCCATGAGATCTGAGCAAAATGTTGGCGAGACCAATGATGTATAGACATCCTCATCATTGTCTCTCTCGGAACATACCCCACCGGGTTCTCAGGGTGTGTTCCACCAGGAATATTATTATCTTGGATTCCCAATCCTCAAAGAATATTGGTCCTCTTCGACTCCTCTTATCTTGGATGCATTAACTCATCCTCAAAAAGTATCAGATGCTAGATGTTTACCCAATCCTCCATTCTATCTTCCCAAGTGAAGACAAGAATGATGTGTCTATCTTTCCCTCTTAATTAGGGAGGACATATCTATTCCAAGAAAGGAATGTACTCATTCCTATGAAAGGAATGTACTTAAGCTCCCTCTTGGCTTAGGAATTTCCAAGTTTCTTCCAAGTAAGAAACTTGTTTCCAGGCTCCCTCTTAATTAGGGACCTACAACAATTCCTTAGGCGGAGATGATGGGACAACCAATTGCTTGAAGAACTCCTCACGATGTCATGAACTTCTTTTTGTTATCTAGGAGTCTTCATGTTTGGCACTTCTACATGGGGCACCGACCATCCATCACTTTCATCCATGAGTCAGCCATGTCATCATCGGAAAGTGATTCATTAGTCCATATCTGGCCTTCCTTCATGCCATGCTGCTTTCTTCATGCCATGTTTACTTAAGGATCTTTCATCCTAGTACATGTGCATTGGTGGTGGAAGACATCCATAGATCTTTCCTTGGCAGCCCTGCATAAACCTATCCAGATATTTGTTAAAAAATAACGGAATGAACATTAAAATCAACATTACATTTGTGATGGTCTTTCATCATGACATCTTCTAGTTTGCATCAACACCTTGCATACATATCGACACGTCTCCCAAAGATATATATTGTCAAGGGTCTCTTTTTTAGACTCCATTAGTCTTCATATCTTCCATGGAGATATCCTAGTCAAATATTCTTGGTCTTCCGGATGTTGATTTCCTTTACCATGGTTGCATATTCCATTATCTCTTCCTTCCTTTCTTCACTCATTTCATTCCTAGGAGCTTTCAATCAGAGTTCGTCAATTGTAGTCAACCACCTCATATTTCATATGGGGACATATTATGTTGATTTCATCTAGTGAATGTGTGACCCATGCATTTGTTGCATTCCTTTGAAGGAGGGGATCCTTCCTTTGATTATGCATTCAAGATAGAGCATTGATCCATGTTACCTGCAACCATATGACATGAATTCTACAATATCAAATGTAAGCACACATACTTCTTTTTTCCTTTGGGTCATCCAGACTTCCTACAGAAGCTTCCTTGATTGAAAGAGCTTCAATCCCTTGAAGGAGGATGATTTTGTTGGTATATTTGCAGGTCGTGTGTTTCAATGGTCTTGGAGGGCATAGAGCCTCTTGGGAGTCAATTTTGGGAGGTCGGAACTAGACCAAACCATTTCTAGGTTTTGGTGGGTTTTGGTCCAGGAGCTTGAGACATGGAGACATAGCGTGGCCAGTGGAACTGAGGATTTCAGAGGCTGGGGGAAAGGCCAAGCCACCACATCCAGACATACAAGCGATACTGGATAGATATCCGATGGTTTTTGGAGACATACCACTAGGACAACCACCTGGCAGGGGGTTCAAGCACACTATAGCGCTGGGGCCTGGTGTGCAGGCAATTATTACTACACACTGTAGGCATCCAAAAACCTATAAGGATGAAATTGAGAGGGCCATTAGGGAGCTATTGGCATTGAGCCACATCAGACCGAATTCTAGTCCATTCACTTCTTCAATTGTGTTGGTGAAGAAGAAGGATGGGACTCTTTGCATGTGCATTGACTATAGGGCCCTCAACAAGAAGACACTGAAGAACAAGTATCCCATTCCGCGTATTGATGAGTTGATGGATGAACTTAGAGGAGCCAAGTACTTCTCTAAGATAGATTTGCGGTTTGAGTATCATCAGATTCAGGTGAGGGAGTAGGATATTTCGAAGACAACCTTCAGGTGTCATTATGGGCATTTCAAGTTCTTGGTCATGCCTTTTGGGTTGACCAACGCACCTGCTACCTTTCAGTCATGCATGAACCATGTGTTCAGAGGCTAGTTGAGGATATTTGTACTATTGTTCTTTGATGACATCTTGATCTACAACAGGATGTGGGAGGAGCACCTGCAGCATCTAGAGACAGTGTTGCATATCTTGGAGGAGCTAGAGTTCTATGCCAAGGTGTCCAAGTGTGAGTTTGGTTTGACAAAGATGCTCTACTTGGGATACATCATAAGCGCAGATGGGGTCAAAGTGCACGAGGAGAAGATCAGGGCCATTCGGGATTGGCCAAAGCCTAGAGCTGTGACAACACTGAGAGGATTCTTGGGCATTTGTACTTATTATCGAAAGTCCGTTAAGGGCTTCTCACAGTTGGCAACACCCCTTACTGATCTGACTAAGAAGGGGGCTTTTGCATGGACAGAGGGAGCTCAAGAATCATTCGATCGCCTCAAGTAGGTGATGAATTGTTGCCTGGTATTAGAACTCTCGAATTTCACACAACCCTTCACATTGGAGGGTGATGCATTGAGTGAGGGGATTGGGGTAGTCTTG
Organism: Pinus tabuliformis; assembly: GCA_031772625.1. NCBI lineage: Eukaryota > Viridiplantae > Streptophyta > Pinopsida > Pinales > Pinaceae > Pinus > Pinus tabuliformis. The sequence goes on along the minus strand of CM062816.1, from coordinate 1,016,628,518 downwards.
TCCCAAGGAGGGTACCTCGTTGCTTTCGAGAGCCGGAAGCTCCTACCACATGAGAGGTTGTATTCCATATACGACAAGGAGATGTTGGCCATAATGCATGCATTAGCCAAGTTTAGACAGTACTTGGTGGGCAACCGGTTTCGGGTGAAGACGGATCACAACAGTCTTCGCCACTTCATGGGGCAATAGGGCCTCAATGATAGACAACAGAGATGGGTCAGCAAGGTGCAGGCCTACGATTTTGATATTGAGTATGTGTGGGGAAAGCACAATGTGGTGGCAGATGCACTATCCAGGAGACCTGCAGGACTTTCACTCATGAGCATCTTCCATGATTGGAAGGCACAACTATTAGTAGAGTACTCCAAGGATTGTCGAGCATGTGAGATCTTGGAGGGCAGCTATGCAGATGAGCACTACAGGTTGATGGATGAGGTTATATACTACAAAGGGCGCATATTCTTGGTTTCGGGGTCCCAATTGAGGGAGCGCATACTTCGTGCAGTTCATGATTCTCCTTTGTTTGGACATTAGGGGTTCACGAAGACCTATATGGTGGTGAGAGAGCACTTCACCTGGAAGGGCCTCAAGGGGGACATGTTGAGATATGTGTAGGAGTGTGAGGCTTGTCAGAGGAACAAGGGGGAGTTGACCCATCCAGAGGGACTATTGTAGCCTCTTCCCATTCTTGAGGGGAAATGGGAAGTATCTCTATGGACTTCATCACCAGGTTTCTCTCGATGTAGGGAAAGGATTGCATTTTTGTGGTGGTTGACCGACTGACCAAAATTGCACATTTATTTACCATTCCGACATGGTATTCAACTTCACAAGTGGCAGAGTGTTCTTTAGGGAGGTCTTTCGCCTGCACGAACTCCCTAAGACTATTGTCAGTGACTGAGATAGCCGATTCATGGGGGGATTTTGGTAGAAGCTTTTAAGGACACTGAGCTCACCCTGAACACCAGTTACCATCCACAGATCGACGACCAAATAGAGAGAGTGAACAAATGGGTAGAGGGTTATCTCAAGAACTATGTGACAAGGCAACAGAAGGCTTGGATTCGATGGTTGCATTTGGGAGAGTATTGTTACAACACGACACATCATATGTCCATTGGTATGACTCCTTTCTGTGCTCTATATGGTTATGATGCTTTATCTTTTCCTGACATTGTTTTTGGAGATAGTTGGGCCCCAAAGGCCAAAGATTGGATCCTAGAGAGCCAAGATATCCTCAAGGCTCTTAATGATAATTTGCAGACAACTCGGAATCAGCAGAAGATGTATGGTGATAGGCATCGGGTGGAGAGGCATTTTGAGGAAGGGGACTTGGTGTACCTTTGATTGCATCCATAACAATAGTCCACTTTGAAACAGAAGGGGGCCAAAAAGATGCAACCACGATGTTTTGGGCCCTACAAGGTGATCAGGAAGGTTGGAGGGGTAGCTTATAAGTTGGAGCTACCATCGGGCAGTAGGATCCACAATATTTTCCATGTTTCATGCCTCAAGAGGGTGTTGGGGCAATAGGTTACAATAGTTGTTGAGTTGCCTCCACTTGATGATGAGGGGCACCTGGTTTTAGAACCGGTTTTAGAGTGTTCTTATCATATTTATGTGTCAATGTATTTATTTTATGTTGTAGATGGTTTAGATATTAAAAAAATTGAAAAAAAATGAAAAAAAATCAATATTTTTGTACCAAACGCTTTTTTCCCGCTTTTTTCCGCTTTTTTCCTGCTTTTTCCGATTTTTTCCGCTTCATTCCCGGCGCCGTTTTAATCCCGCTCGCGCTTTTAACAACATTGGTTCATGCTTCTAGAGTTTTTATGAGTATTTGCTGAATGTTTAAAATTTCTGGTGTTGTATTTGTTTTTTCTTTACATATCACTGATTGTCCAAGTTTGGAACATCACATTGTTCCATGCAAGATAGTTTGAAACCCAAACCAATTTGTTGCTTTCATTGCAAAAAGACTTTTTGACAGATTCAGATGTGGACATAAATATACTTACTTGATGGGATGCTCCTTGCTGCTTCTTTGATGTTGATGATGATATAGAGGATATAAAACTTCTCCTTGATGAAGGTAGTTTTCTTCAAGAATGATCCTCGATCCCATAGAGAGTGAGATGACACTGCCTTTCGATCTAGCTTCCTTTTGATGAATAGTCTTCAAAACTTTTTAACCTGAGTATATGTAGGGTTTTGGCCGTCTTTTCTTGATGATGATCCCAATACTTCTTTCTAGACTTTTGTGATATTCCTACTTAGTATTTTGCTAAGTAAATATCATTTTTTCTGATTTTTGGTTTATTGCACAGATGCACTTAGGAAAAGTGGGCTTAGAGGACCCACATTTGGCTGTTGGCTTAAGAGGCACTCAAACATTAGAGCTAGAAGAAAAATTGCGGCTTTGGTGGAGCATGGGGGGCACTAGAAGAGAACTTCGACCCACATGGGAAGTACGCTCTCATTGGAGTGGAATTGGTGTGAGGAGTTCGATGTGGGCCCACATGGGCATTTTTGGAGGCATTTTGACAAGAGGAGGAAGGGACACTCATTTTTCTGATTCATCTGTCATTTACAAAATTTGCTAAGACAAGAGCACACTTGAGTTGAAGCCAAGTCTGGAAGTGTTGTTTAGCACACGAGTGTCTCCGAGAAAAGACCTCAACGCCTACTTTGGTGGACTTTGAGTGCCAGCGCAAGGAGGGAGTTTCAGCTTTCCATTTTCACACTACCAGTAGGAGGATTGAATTTATGGGAGAGGGGCAGCTAGAATAGCGCAGGGACTGCGTAGTCTTTTGTGGGAGCACTCCGAGAGGTGAGGAGTGAGTTGGGGATTGGGCTGAAACTTTGAGTGAAGGCCCGGGGGACATTTTGAGGAGTATTGCAACCATCTTGGAGGCCACTTGCATTAGAAATTATAGGTGGGTCGAATTACCCAGCAGTTGAGCCATAGAGGGGAAATAGGGCCGAATTTTCGAAGTCAAGCAAAGACCAATTCTTTCGTGGGTTATTCTGGGTATTTGGTGGAGAGGCTGAGATTAATTTCCCAGAATTTTTTGAGCACCAGAGAGGGCCCTAAAAATAGATCCATTCATCCAACAACGTATTTCTGGGCATCTTCAGTGTAGAGCTTGAGCAACAGATCAAAGGAGGGTGTCTTATTTGTCATTTGGGGCTTTGCTAGCTTGCCTTGAGAAAGCCCAGGTGCGCTCATTCGAGCACCTTATTGTACACCCATTTTTATTAATAAAAAGAGCTCAGCAACGTAGTTTTGGTGCCAATTTGTGATATGATTGTTTGTCTCTGTTTTATGGTGTTTTTGTCTATGTTTGCTTTGCATACTTACTGCTAATTTTCCTGAGGGATATTACAATGGTATCAGAGCTCATTGACTTGGCACAGTTTGTGGGAGTAGCGCAATCTATGATGTTGGAGGATAGGAAAAACGTGACATATCGAAGGCAAAGGTATAGAAGCAGAGAGAGGCAGTTGTAGTTACTCATGGCCCTGTGACAATAGAGCCTGAGGTCGAAGAAGAAGACATGGGGGACAACGAGGGAGACAAAAGGAGCGAGGAAAAGGAGTTTGTCCATCTTTTGTTGAAGGCAATCCAGGACTTGTCTTGGAATATCGAAGGAAATTGGAATAGGCCAACGAAATGGCAATGGCAACAAGGGTAAATGCATCCAAGGGGATTTCCAGTTTGGAGAAGGGTTTGACACTTCGCAACACCACACATCCCTTAATCCCAACATGCCATTGATTCCCAACGTTCCTAAAATTTGGAGCTGGTGGGCAACTGAAGCAGGAGGACTCAGGAGGCACCTTATGGGGACTATTTCTTGGAGTATCAGTTTTATGGACCTGATTTTGGGAAGGCCATTACTTTTAAATATTTCTGCCAGTTGAAGGGTAACAATAGGCCCAAGGGACAGAATGGAGGAGGCTACATGTAGGGGACATAATTGCAACACACTATAGGGTGGTTGTTTCTCCCAACTTTCGATGGGTCCTCCAAGAGCTCGGCCAAGGCATGGGTCGAAAAGTTGGATGTCTATTTCCAATTGAATCGGCTGAGGGAGGGAGAGGCAATCAAGGTTGCCACATTTCATCTGGAGGGGGAAGCTCATGATTGGTGGTTCCATAGGTTGACCATGTTGGGACATGCAGGAGTAATCGCTTATGATGATTTCACTAGGAGGGTGTTAGTGCGGTTTGAAAGGAAAGATCTTGAGGAGTATTTTGGGGAGCTGACAAGGATCAAGCAGATCGGGAGTGTTGAAGCATACATTTCAGAGTTTTTGCGATTGTTTGTGATGGTGCTAGATTTGTCAGAGTCTAGGAGGATCTACATGTTTGTAGATGGGCTAGCAGAGCCATTGTGCGGAATCCGGATTAGTGAGATTCAATAGGCCCCACTACATTACAGGATGCAGTAGGGAGAGCCCGATATTTACATGATGCCCTACCTAGGGCTCGAGCACCACTAACCCCCTAGATAGGGTTTCCAGCAGAGGGGAAAAGACACCAGACCTCCACCACTGAGGGCCAATCAGGGGCGTGGGTCTCTGGATGAGAAGACTCGGAGAGACCTAAGGAGGAGGAAATTGTGTTTCACTTGTCAGGAGCCATGGGCACCAGGCCATAGATGTGCAGCGGGCAAGGCCCACTACATCAAGGTCTTCTCTGACAGCGATGCAGAGGATGAGACCTATTTTGACATGGGTGGAGATGACAGTTCAACACCTCAGGAGAGAGGACCACCACCACCAGGGGGAGTTTCCTTTGCACCTTTTGGAGGGGTCCTTGCATCACTGCGTGGGGTACCCAAGTTTTTGACCCTGAGGATTAGAGGTATTGTTTAGGGGCATCATGTATCAGTTTTGGTGGACAGTGGGGCGACCCACAATTTCATTGATGCTCAGTTGGTCCAGAGGAGAGGCATCACAACTGAGGAGTTTGAGGGATTCTCAGTTCTCGTGCCGAGGGACAGGACCATGCAGTGCCCCCACTATGTGCCAACTTTTATAGTGACTATGGGAAACTACTCTGTGACCGATCATTTTTTTGTAGTAGATGTATCGGACACCAATGTGGTGTTGGGAGTCCAGTGGCTCTGTTTGCTTGGCAGAGTCACAACTGACTAGAGGAAGTTGGAGATGGAATTTGTAGGGCCAGATGGCAAGCTAGTGTTGCTACTGGAATGCACTCATACCCGCCACAGATTGTTTTGGCCCATAGGATGGAGGCTGATTTGAGACATGGGGACATTGAGTGGGCTGTGTAGTTGAGGATCTCAGAGGCTGGGGGCAAGCCCAAGCCACCACATCCAAAGATACAACGTATTCTTGACAGGTACCTAGTTGTATTTGGAGACATACCGCCAGGAGTGCAGGCCGTCATCACCACTCCTAATCGACATACCAAGGGCCATCCACGAGCTATTGGCACTTGGGCATATCAGGCCTAGTTCTAGCCCTTTTGCTTCATCGGTTGTGCTGGTGATAAAGAAGGATGGGTCCTTACATATGTGCATAGATTACTGGGCCCTGAACAAGAAGACACTGAAGTACCGCTACCCCGCTGCACGTATAAATGAGATGATGGATGAGTTGAGGGGGCTGAGTTCTTTTCGAAGTTTGATTTGCGGTTGGGGTATCATCAGATACGTGTGAGGGACCAGGATGTCCTGAAGACAACATTCTGGTGCCATTATGGGCACTTCAAGTTCTTGGTTATGCCCTTTGGGCTGACCAATGCGCCAACGACCTTCCAGTCATGCATGAACCATGTATTTTGTGGGTAGTTGAGGAAGTTCGTGCTGGTGTTCTTTGATGACATACTGATTTATAGCCAGACCTGGGAGGAGCACTTGCAACACCTTGAGAGAGTACTGCGCATTCTGGAGGAGCAACAATTCTATGCTAAACTATCCAAGTGCAAGTTTGGGCTGACTGAGATTCTCTATCTAGGGCACATCATTGGGGTGGACGGTGTGAGAGTACATGAGAAGATCAGAGCTATCTGGGATTGGCCAGAGCCTCAGAATGTGATTGAGCTGAGGGGTTTCGTGGGCATCTACACTTATTTCAGGAAGTTCGTGAACGGCTTCTCCCAACTAGCAGCACCCCTCACTGACTTGACGAAGAAAGGGGCATTCCAGTGGAGCACTACAGCACAGGAGGCTTTTGACCGCCTCAAGGAGGTCATGAGTAGTTTTCCGGTGTTGGCACTTCCTGACTTCACTCAGCCTTTCGTGTTGGAGTGTGATGCATCAGGAGTGGGTGTGGGGGCTGTGTTGATGCAGGGAGGGCACCCCATAGCTTTCGAGAGTCGAAAGCTACTACCCCATGAGCTACTGTACTCCATATATGATAAGGAGATGCTAACCATCATGCATGCGTTGGCCAAGTTCAGGCGGTATTTGGTGGGGAATAGGTTTAAAGTCAAGACAGATCACAACAACCTCAGATTATTCTTCGAGCAGAAACAATTGCAAGAGAGGCAGCAAAAGTGGGTGAGCAAGCTCCAAGCATATGACTTTGACATTGAGTATGTCAAAGGGAAGCACAACGTGGTGGCTGATGCGTTGTCCAGGAGGCCAACCACTCTTTCTTTGATGAGCATTACCCCGGATTGGAGGGCACAACTACCCAAGGATCGGTTTGCCTCTGAGGTCCTTGATGGGTTGGTGACAGATGGCCGGTACAGGGTGATGAACGAGGTGATCTACTTTCGAGACCGGATTTACTTGGTACCCAACTCCCAACTAAGGGAGAAGATTCTACAAGCTGCCCATGACTCACCACTAGCAGGGCACCAGGGGTTCACGAAGACATACATGGCCATTAGAGAGCGCCTTTCATGGAGGGGCCTCAAGGATGATGTTTTGAGGCATATCTGAGAGTGTGACACATGCCAGCGGATAAAGGGTGAGCAGTCATATCCTGCAGGCCTATTACAACCACTTCCCATTTGGGAGGGGAAATGGGAGAGCATATCGATGGATTTCATTACCGGGTTGCCCACAGTACAGGGAAAACACTGTATTTATGTAGTGGTGGACCGCCTGATGAAGTTTGCTCATTGCTTTGCCATTTAAGCCTGCTACTGAGCCTCACAGGCGGCCGAATTGTTCTTCAGGGAGGTGTTTCAGCTGCATGGTCTTCTAAAGACCATTGTCAATGACCGGGACAGCCTGTTCATCGGTAGATTTTGGCAGGAGTTGTTTTGGTTGGTGGGTATTGACCTCACTCCGAGTACCAGCTATCTCCCTCAAACAGACGGGCAGACGGAGATAGCTAACAAGTGGTTGCATGGCTACTTGCATAACTATGTGACATGACAACAGAGAGCATGGATATGGTGGTTGCACTTGGGTGAATATTGCTACAACACTACGTACCACATGTCCATAGGTATGTCACCATTCTGAGCCTTGTATGGTTATGATGCATTGTCTTTCGCTGACATTATGTTTGGAGACAGCAGGGCCCCAAGGGCCAAGGATTGGATACAAAAGAGCCAAGACATCTTGAGGGCTCTTAAAGACAACAGGCAGATGGCCCAAAACCAACAAAAGCTTTATGGAGACGGGGGCAGAGTTGAGAGGCAGTTCGAAGTAGGCTACTTGGTCTTCTTGAGGCTTCAACCATATCGGTAGTCTACCCTCAAACAAAAGGGGGCCGAGAAGCTCAAACCCAGCTTCTGTGGATCATATCATGTCACTCGGAGGGTGGGGGAGGTAGCATATGAGTTGGCGCTACCCCTGGGAAGCCGGGTGCACAACATCTTTCATGTGTCTTTCTTGAAGAAGCCACTAGGACAACAGGTTACAGTAGCGACAAAGCTACCCGCTATGGACAATGAGGGGCATTTGGTGCTAGAACCAGAGGTCGTTTTGGATACCATGGAGAGGCATTTGAGAAACAAGATCATGGAGTTTCTGATCCGATGGAGGAATCTGCTAGATGAGGTTGCCACCTCGGAGGGGGATCAGATACTCTAGCATCCTTCATTGCAGTTGCTTGAGGACAAGCAACATTTTGGCGGCGAGGACTATGATATTCCTACTTAGTATTTTGCTAAGTAAATATCAATTTTGCTCATTTTTGGTTTATTGCACGGATGCAGTTAGGAAAAGTTGGGACCCACATTTGACTTTTGGCTTAAGAGGCACTCAAACATTAGAGCTAGAGGAAAAATTGTAGCTTTGGTGGAACGTGGGGGCCACCATAGGAGAATTTTGGCCCACATGGAAAGTACGCTCTCATTGGAGTAGAATTGGTGTGAGGAGTTCGATGTGGGCCCACATGGGCATTTCTGGAGGCATGTTGCAAAAGGAGGAAGGGACACTCATTTTGCTCATTCATCTATCATTTGCAAAATTGTCTAAGACAAGAGCATGCTTGAGCTAAAGCCAAGTCTGCAAGTGTTGTTTATCACATGAGTGTCTCCAAATAGAGACCTCAGCCCTTGCTTCGGTGGACGTCGAGTGCCAGCACAAGGAGGGAGTTTCACCTTGCCATTTTCGCACTATCAACAAGAGGATCAAATTTATGGGAGAGGGGCAGCGCAAGGACTATGCAGTCTTTTGTGGGAGCACTCCGGGAAGTGGAGGAGTGAGTTGGGGATTGTGCTGAAACTTTGAGTGAAGGCCGGGTGGACATTTTGAGGAGTATTGCAGCCATTTTGGAGGCCATTTGCAGCAGAAATTGCGGTTGGGTTGAATTACCCAGCAGTTAAGCCATAGAGGGGAAATAGGGCCGAATTTCTGAAGTTAAGCAAAGGCCAATTCCTTCATGGGTTATTCTGGGCATTTGGTCAAGAGGATGGGATTAATTTCCCAGAATTTTCTGAGAACCGGAGAGGGTCCTAACAACAGATCCATTCAGCCAGCAACGTATTTTTGGGCATCTTCAACACATAGCTTGAGTAGCATAGCAGCAGATCAGAGGAGGGTGTCTTATTTGTCATTTGGGGCTTTGCTAGCTTGCCTTGAGCAAGCCTAGGTGCACTTATTCCATCATCTTATTGTACACCCATTTTCATTAATAAAAAGAGCACACTAGCGCAGTTTTGGTGCCCATTTGTGATCTGATTGTTTGTCTCTGTTTTATGGTGTTTTTGTCTATGTTTGCTTTGCATATTTAATGTTAATTTTGCTTAGGGATATTACAACTTCTTTGATCCTAGGGTTATGATGCTTCCTTTGACTTCAAGACGATCTTCTCTTTGATGCCTTCCTTGAGATGTGATCCTCGAGTGTCCCTTGATAAGATGCCCTTCTTTGACTTAGTCACCTTAGCTTTGATACCATGTTGAGAAATCTAGGGCATATAAATCAAGTGATTTCTCTTCTATTAGTAACTACTTGTGAGTGTTTTTTACTTCTTTAGATTAGGATCTTCTTTTACTTAAGTTATTAGTGTTCTTCTTCATCAAACAACTACCATGGCATAAACCATAAAGAGACAAGAGACACAAAATATAGGCTATCATCCATGGCCAAAACCTCTCACTCTTGAGAGGAAGACCCCAAACAAATTCTTCTTCTTATAGAGATTCCAGTTGATGAAAAAGAAGGCAAAGACCCTTGACCTATTTGCCACTCCAAGACCAAGACCCAAACAATCCTTCTGCTCCTTTCTTCTTCTCGGCTACTCCTCAACTTTGACTTCCTTCTGCTTCGGACTTCTACCTTATTTCGACCTCGTTGGAAGCCCTAGTTGCAACACTCATGAGAGAGATATATGGTGATGCAATCCCTTAACCTTCTTCGCTTGGACTGTATACTTATCTTCTCCAACTCAGCTTGCTGATATGACTTCACAAGTAATCTTGCAGACCTTGGTTCTTCTTGGTTTCTTTATGCAACATATGCTGCCTTCTTTCTTTGCACTTGTGGCAAGAAACAACCCTAAAACAGTCCCCAAACCAATCCAAAAGACTTCACTGTTCTCTTTCCTTCATTGTTTGTAGGACTATCTTCGTTGACCTTTCTTGCCCTTCTGTTTCAGACCTATGCTTCACCAAAATTTTGTCTTCAAATGAAATTTGCACTGCCCTATTTCTAGTTGTTGGAGCCTGTAATAAGCTCACTTGAAGAGGGTGAACCGACATAACCTTTTGTGTAGTTTATTTACTCCATCTTGTAGTTGACTTGAAGGAGAGATCTCGTGCTTATCTTAGAGGGCTTTCATACTTATTTAATGACTCATACAAATGTGTAACATGCCCAAGAATGGTCCTTCATACATGACATAGACTGAAATTGACTTTTATGACTAGATGACAAATCCTAAATGCTCACAATGAGAGCCAACACTAAAAACAAAATTCCTTGCTCATGAAACCCATGAGACAAGCATTACAAAAACAATTTTATTTTTCTTCTTTACATCAATTGCATAAAATCACAATTACACATGTCATTATGAAGACTGAACCTACTTACACTTTTCAACACCCCAACCTCTCCAATCTAGTTGTCTCCAAACAACAACCTATGGGGGGTAGTCCCTGCGGAAATGTGAAGATGGAAGACAAGTTGGCAACCAACAAGTCTTGGAGACGCGATTGAGTGGCCTAGCTACATGTTTAATTTTAGCAAGATTTAAAGAATAGATTAAATTCAAATGTGAGAGTAGTGCCTTATGGTGATCTGAAAATGTGGCTCTTAGGCTTCTTGTCTAGCTTACAAGAACCTCTCCCACTTCCAAAGCTTGAATTTTCCCAAGTCTTAATGATTAACCAATGCGGAATTAAGAAATGCTTGAAAATATGGGTGTATGCTTGTAGCTATTTTAAACTGATTATGTGCTGTAAATTAATATGCTGAAACTGATATATAAATACATATAACAGTAAATAAAGTAGTAGAGATAATGCAGCAATAAAACACACACAGAAACAACAATATTAATTTGGAGTTCACCCACAACTCTTGGGCTACATCTCCGTGAGCTCTTGTCAATTTGACTTGGCTCTCTGGGATTATGGTGTAAGTCTTTTTACAAGCTCTTTGGCTCAACTCCTGTTGTTCTACACATAAATAGTGGGTTCAGACACCTTTTTATCCCTTGGCTCTTGAAGCTCTGGCTCTTGGCTCTCTAGCTCTTGGTTCTGGCTCTTGGCTCTGACTCTGGCTCTTTGGCTCTTGGTTCTGGCTCTTGGCTCTGACTCTTTGGCTCTCGGCTCTTCAGCTCTGGCTTCTTTGGCTCTCTATCATAAAAACAGTCCCCTTGGCTTTTCACTTGGCTTCCAAGTGACCCCGTAGGCTGCTCTTTTGCTTCTGCGCTGCTGTCTCAGCGTTGCCTGTTTGTGCTCGGCTTTAGCAACTCGGCCACCATCAACAATTTAGCAGCCCCTGCACAATAGATCTTTGGCTCTCTATCACTTTTCTCTCTCGGCTCTCGACTGCTACTACTTTCAGCATTTAGCAGCAAACAATAACTTGGCCACCATTCAACAACCCAGCAGCCCTGTGTCTTTGACATTCATGGCTTAAAAGCCAAATCGCGCTGCCTGTTGGTTTTCCCTTTCGGGCTCTGCAACTTCCGGCCATGTTTGCTCGAATCCCTTCTTTGGCATTCAATAATCATTGTATAACGCACTCAGGGGAAGCAACCACATGTTTCTGCAACGGATGAGGGCAATCGGCACTTGAATCCTTAGTAACAGTCGTTCTCTGTTTACACAAAGAATGCTGTGAAAACACGGGGAAACCCGCATAAAACCTAATATTTTGGACTTTAAAAGTCCTAAAATCCACCTTATTCTTCTATCGGGTCTGCTTGCAAGTCACCATTGCATATTGTAGTTGGCCTTCGTCCTTCGCATTTCGTTTAATAAACGAAATTGCGAAAATACATTAAAAGGGGGTGTTTGACGGATCTCAAGATCCATACAATATGGCTTATAATATTATCGGGTCCGCTGATCGCATATCGCATGTCGCTAGGCCTGGGGTCCTTCCCTTTTGGGATCGCCAACAGCGATCCACCGATATCGGCGATCGCAGTCGCAAGTCGCACCAGCCCGGGGCCTTTCCTTTTGGGATCGCCGACAGCGATCCGCCGATATCGGCGATCGCAGTTGCAAGTCGCATCGGCCCGGGACCTTTGCTTGTATACACTGCCTGCCTCTGATCCGACCCGTCGATCCGATCATCGGAGGTTGCTGATCGGGGGTGCCTTCTGCCCGACTTTAAGCCTTGGCCTTATGCGATGCGATTTTCTTCATTAAGGCCTTAAGCCCATTTTTCAAAGAATTTGCCTCATTTTCAAAGGAACAAGGGGAGCTTCTTTTCATGATAACTTCTTCATCTGAAATCCGTTTTCGCCCATTCAAGTTGTGTTGGCTTCAGAATGAAGAGATCTTTGCAATAAGATTATTTCCGAGAGCAACCTGCGATTTTCAATTTCCTTTAATTTACAAAGGATTTGTGCCATTTGACACTTTTCACCTCTTGCATGAAGTCTTTTAGACTTAGAGGTTTATCCAGGATCCAATTTTGGATCATATGGAGTCAACTTCTTGCTTATTATCAATTAGAGACCAAGTAACCGGATGTACAATCGCTGCTCAGATGCTTCACTAACCTATATGCTATGCAAATCCTAAGATCTAAGTGTGATGCAAGAATCTTGGTTACTTTTAGTTATATGCCGATTCTAAGTATGACGTTCCTCTTAACTGTTTTGGAACCAGTCTTTAGAGTAGGTTATGTGATGGAAAGCAAGAAAAGGCTTGATTAACGATACTTCCCCTTTGTGTTCCAACCACCCAATGCTTTCGACATTGTAGAGACTATGGCTCTGACGGCTGCAAGTTCACTGTGTTAATCACTAGAAAGGTGCTGAATCCCTCAAGCTAAATTGAGAAAGAGTGGCCTTAAATGTCTATCAACCAAGCTTATGCTTGGAGGTAAGTTATTAGTGCAACTTGACTTAGAATGCAATGGAAGGATTATGAGTGTTTCTTGGGTTAAGATTTGCTCAAGGTTCTAAGTACTTTAGTTATGATTAGCTTTTATGACGAGAGTACTTAACAATAAATAGAGAGACAATCTTATCACCAAGAATGTGCCAATTATCGAGTGCCAATACTAAACAATAAATTAACACAAGGATAAACTTATCTCCCACCAGATGCTTAATGATAGAAAATTAGAACAACAATAATCACAATTACTTGAGACAATTTAAAATCTTCCAAGATATTTTAACAAAGTAAATGCCAATGATCTTATGCCAATATTGAGAGATGCTCACTTAGAATGATTCACCACCATACAACCAATAATTCTTAAATATGCCAATGCTTAAGATAGACAATAAAATTATCAAAGCCTCTTAAAATATGATGGCAAAACAAGACTACTTGTTTAGCAATTATCCAATCATTCCTTTTGAGATTATCAATGTTCCTTAGACAATTAGATACTCAACACAACAATGCTAATTAGATGCCAAGATACTCAAGAGAGAGAGATACTTCAATGGCAATTAAGTTTCAATGCCCAAAGTAACTTAAACCATCCAATAAGATTAGAAGATTAGAGCTTAGATGTGTAAGTGCTTATTGAGTGATTTTTTAGTGTAAGGTTAATGATTCGTAGATCTAACTCAAGACAAGCAAATATTAAGCAACCCTATTCACAATAGCACAATAAAACAAATCTTCTCACAATGAACTTATTAGAGCATGAAACAATGAAAACCACTTATGTATCTTGTAGTTTACTTTTAAGATAGATTTAGGACAACAGTAAACAAAATCACTTTTACTCCAAAATGACAAGCAAGTAATGAACCAAATGTGAGCAATGAGACACCCAATGACTTTCCAAATGAAAACTCGAGCTAACCAACCTTCTTATGATGTATCTGTGTTATATAAGATCTTAAAACACTTATGGCAACAGTAAGAAAAGTGTGAAAACATTGAGCCACTGTTAAATTTTAGGTATGTTCTATGCTTAGAACAATTTATTTCAATTTTCATTGTTAGTTCAATATCATTCCCAAATTAGCAATCACATCAACATTAAAGTAAATTGCAGATAGAACATAAGCATAGATCGCAAAAGACAAGCCAAGACAAGAGGACACAAGATGTGGTGCTAGCCAGGGACAAACCCCAATGTGGGGAAACCCTTAATCAATTCTTCTTATATGTTCTTCAATAGTTCAGCAAAGAGAGAGAGAGATAGATAGTACATATACAACAGAGATCAACACTTTGACTTATCTAAATAAGAGCATAGATCATCTCTAAGGAGATGATACATAAGGTCGCTGAACTCAGTTGAAGGCAAGCTGCTTCAACTGATTCTCCTAGATGACTCCATCACCATGCTGCACCTATCATTGTGCTGCTCCTCATCATCATGCTGCACCTCTCCGTGCTGCACCATGCTGCACCCATGTGCCATTGCTGCACCATGTCATAGATTGCTGCACCATGCTTGCCATGTTGTCCTGATGTGACATTGTTGTACCATGTCATAGCTGCTGTCCCATTATGTCTTGCTCCACCAAGCACCGTGTCCTTGCTGTCCCATTTGCCATGCTCCACCAAGCATCATATCCTGGCTGTCCCATTTGCCATGCTCCACCAAGCGTCATATCCTTGCTTTCCCATTTGCCATGCTGCACAATGTCATTGCTACTATCCCATTGTGCCTTGCTCCACCAAACATCATATCCTTGCTGTCCCATTAGCCATGCTGCACAATGTCATTGCTGCCCTATTTGTTAGCATGTTATTGCGCTGTCCCATCATTGTTATTGCGTTGTCCTATCATTGTGCTGTCCTATCATGATGCTGTCCCAACATGCTGCTGTCCCATTGTTGTTGTTGTACCATGTTTCTGTCCCAATTGCAGCACCATGCTATTGTTGACATGTGCTTGTTGTTGTTGTTGTTCCATTGTAACCTACAACGACCCAAAAACCTTAAACACTGTTGTTCTAAGTCTACTTTCACTGCTGTTTATATTGTGATTGGTTAGGGCATCTGGTCATGCTGCAACAACCCTTAACCATCCACCAAAACAACTCTTAATCTCTGCGGTCCTACTAAGGAAGAGTCCTCCACATACGTGCTGCTGTTCTGGGCACAAATCTAGCCCAAAACCTCTCCACGCTGTCCCTGTTTTGAAGTGGTTAGGCCTGCGGCCTACCACAGTCCTTGCTGTCACCTACAACCCATTCAAAACAGACTTCCCTTACCTTTTCACTGCACCAATCAGACCTGCGTTCACCCTTCTTCAACTCGGCCTCCAAGCTCAGCTCCTCGGCCCTCTAACAACAGCTCAGTTAGCCTTGAAACAGACCTTAACTCCTTTGCTGCCTTGGCCTCTTCTTGCTGCGGCTTATCCTCCTTCACCTTGCACTAGGGCATCCTTAGGACTGCGGCTAGGGCATCCTTAGGACTGCGGTTAGGGCTTCTTTAGGTCAGTGTTAGGGCAGCGTAGAGGTTCCTTCCATGGCTTCGCTGGCCTGTCTTCTTTGCTGCGGCTAGGGCAGCCTCCTTTCCTCCAACATCTAGGGCTTCTTCCTCCTAGATTTCTCTCACACTAAAACCCAAGACAAGTGGAGAGAAATCAAGAGAGAATTGTGTGTGAAATGACTCTCATGTCATCTATTTTTACACTAAAACGTTGAGCACATGTGGTGTTGTTTAGTTGCTGGCCGACCTTGACGAATTGTCTTATAACACAAATAAATTCATAACTCCATGAATACTTATCAGAATTGGATGATCTTTAGATCAATCCTACACCTCTCAATGAGAGGGATCCAAGAAAAATATCCGCTGCCATAGATAAGATGACCGACATGGAGTTTGGCCCTAGTTGCCAATTTAACAACTACCAATGTGAGAATGTGTGCTAAAATGTGCCCCAAAATTTCCAAATGTCAAAACAAGTTTATCAAATTTAAATTTTGGATTTTTTAGCCATTTGAGATGTATTTATCAGATCTGATTTCTCTTATTATGTAGAGATATTCAGTCAACCAATTATTTAGATCTATGCCCAAGAAACAATTCCCAATTCACAAATTTGACCTTTCCCTTGGGCTTCGACAGAATGTCTGCGACCTGTACATCAGTCTCAATGCGATGGAGCCTCCTCTCACATCGATGTATCATATCCCAGATAAGGTAGTATCTGATGCCTATATGCTAGAGCAATCATAGAATACGAGATTCCTCAATAATCAAACCCCCCCTGGTTGACACATAAGATCACAGTGGTATCCATCATATGTACAAACAACTCACTGAAGAGCTTCCCTAACGAGGAAGCTTCACACGAGGCTATACTCGTAGCTATGTATTCGGTCTCAGTGGTGCTTATAGCAACCGACTTTTGCTTCCTGCTCATCCAGGATATCGAAGCAGAACCCAAAGAGAATTGACACTCAGAAGTGCTCTTGCGATCCTCCACACTGCCTGCTCAGTCAACATTTGAATAATCATGCAGCGTCACATTTCTGACAGTGTATCTCAATCCATGAGAGATCGTGCTCCAAAGATATCTCAGAAGATTCTTGGCACCAATCCAGTGAGGCTCAACCAAATATGAGCCCAACATGCTAACTACAAAACATATATTCGGACGGAAGTTCACCAAGAACATCAATGCGAATGAGTGTATGAAACTTAGAGGCATTTCCCAAATCTGGTCCAGCATCACTACCATATAACTTTTGAAAGTTAAGCTCCATCAAGGTAGTCATGGGCTTGCAGTTTACCATTCCAAATCCGGAATCCAACTCCCTCTTACCCTGAACTCAAAAGCATCTTTGAAAATTCCATTTTAAAACACGTACCTTTCCATTGATGAATTCCATGCTGTAACCTTTGAATTCCATTGCCGAAATGGACACCAGGGTCTTCTTGCGATCAGGTACATAAAAGAGATTCTTGTTAATGAATCGAGTTACCCTCATTCAATTTAGGGGTAACATTCCCTACACCCTTTTCGAGATAGGTGGCGTCGACTGCAAGTATAATCCCACAATTGTTTCCATCTCTATCAAATTAGAGAGAGAACCCTTCTATCCGATGTAAGCCAGATTCCCAAAGAGTCTGGAGGAGAGGGCCAATACAAGACAACACTTCTTTATCTTATCAGAAGCAATATTTGATTCTTCATACCTGGGGTTCCTTGCTTTCTTTGAAGAGTAGGCTATTTCCTTGATGATCTACATTCTTTCGATCATTGAAGATGTCCTTGGAATGATTGTTATCATCATCAAGTGATGTGTCCCTGCCATTCGGACACTCCTTCGCATAATGGTCGAACTTATTACAAACAAGGCATTTGCCTTTCCTTCTGTCCTTAGATCCAGACTTCCCATTGAAGTCATCTTTAGGTAGGCCATCAGAAGCTTCCGCTGCGCCATTATGATAATATTCTCTGCTTCGACTTCACCCTTGGTGAATTTGAAGAGGGATGAGGAATCCATTGATCCTATTGTCCTTTCCCAACTGTCTTCAGTGATTGCCCTTTCACTCTTGCTTGGGCTTTGTCTTCACCTTACCTCTGATACCATGTTAAATTTTAGGTATGTTCTATGCTTAGAGCAATTTATTTCAATTTTCATAGCTAGCTCAATATCATTTCCAGATTAGCAATCACATCAGCATTAAAGTAAATTGCAGATAGAACATAAACATAGATCGCAGAAGACAAGCCAAGACAAGAGGACACAAGAGGACACAAGATGTGGTGCTAGCTAGGGACAAACCCCAATGTGGGGAAACCCTTGATCAATTTTTCTTATATGTTCTTCAATAGTTCAGCAGAGAGAGAGAGAGAAAGATAGTACATATACAACAGAAGTCAACACTTTGACTTATCTAAATAAGAGCATAGATCATCTCTAAGAAGATGATACATGAGGTAGTTGAACTCAGTTGAAGGCAAGTTGCTTCAACTGATTCTCCCAGGTGACTCCATCACCATGCTGCACCTATCATTGTGCTGCTCTTCATCATCATGCTGCACCTCACCGTGCTGCACCATGCTGCACCCATGTGCCATTGCTGCACCATGTCATAGATTACTGCACCATGCTTGCCATGCTGTCCCGATGTGACATTGTTGTACCATGTCATAGCTGCTGTCCCATTGTGCCTTGCTCCACCAAGCACCATGTCCTTGCTGTCCCATTTGCCATGCTCCACCAAGCATCATATCCTTGCTGTCCCATTTGCCATGCCGCACAATGTCATTGCTGCTGTCCCATTGTGCCTTGCTCCACCAAACATCATATCCTTGCTGTCCCATTTGCCATGCTGCACAATGTCATTGCTGTCCTATTTGTTAGCATGTTATTGCATTGTCCCATCATTGTTATTGCGTTGTCCTATCATGCTGCTGTCCCACTGTTGTTGCTGTCCCAACATGCTGCTGTCCCATTGTTGTTGTTGTACCATGTTTCTGTCCCAATTGCAGCACCATGCTATTGCTGCCATGTGCTTGCTGCACGTTGTTGTTGCTGTCCCATTGTAACCTACAGCAACCCAACAACCTTAAACACTGATGTTCTAAGTCTGCTTTCACTGCTGTTTATATTGTGACTGGTTAGGGCATCTGGTCATGTTGCAACAGCCCTTAACCATCCACCAAAACAACTCTTAATCACTGTGGTCCTACTAAGGAAGAGTCCTCCACATACGTGCTGTTTTTTTGGGCACAAATCTAGCCCAAAACCTCTCCACGCTGTCCCTGTTTTGAAGTGGTTAGGCCTGCGGCCTACTGCAGTCCTTGCTGTCACCTACAGCCCATTCAAAACAGACTTCCCTTACCTTTTCACTGCACCAATCAGACCTGTGTTCACCCTTCTTCAACTCGGCCTCCAAGCTCAGCTCCTCGGCCCTCTAACAGCAGCTCGGTTAGCCTTGAAACAGACCTTAACTCCTTTGCTGCCTTGGCCTCTTCTTGTTGCGGCTTATCCTCTTTCACCTTGCACTAGGGCATCCTTAGGACTGCGGCTAGGGCATCCTTAGGACAGTGTTAGGGCAGCGTAGAGGTTCCTTCCATGGCTTCGCTGGCCTGTCTACTTTGCTGCGGCTAGGGCAGCATCTTTTCCTTCCAACGTTTAGGGCTTCTTCCTCCTAGATTTCTCACACTAAAACCCAAGACAAGTGGAGAGAAATCAAGAGAGAATTGTGTGTGAAATGACTCTCATGTCATCTCTTTTTATACTAAAACATTGAGCACATGTGGGTGTTGTTTAGTTGCTGGCCGACCTTGACGAATTGTCTTATAACACAAATACATTCATAACTCCATGAATATTTATCGGAATCAGATGATCTTTAGATCCATCCTACACCTCTCGATGAGAGGGATCCAAGAAAAATATCCGCTGCCATAGATAAGATGACCGACATGGAGTTTGGCCCTAGTTGCCAATTTTAACAACCACCAATGTGAGAATGTGTGCTAAAATGTGCCCCAAAATTTCCAAATGTCAAAACAAGTTTATCAAATTTAAATTTTGGATTTTTTAGCCCTTTGAGATGTATTTATCAGATCTGATTTCTCTTATTATGCAGAGATATTCAGTCAACCAATTATTTAGATCTATGCCCAAGAAACAATTCCCAATTCACCAAATGGCCAATAAAACTTTACCATGAATTTCTTAGTGCATTTAGGCAATTTGTATGTGATTTTTAGGGCACTTAAACTTTAACTTTATCACTGTTATGAATGTATTCAGAGAGCTGTAGCAAACAGTGAGAGAAAATGAGGATATAGAGATCAAACCCTAGGCCCAAGGCTTTGAAGATTGCTTTTCCAATTTGTTCAAAAAAATTTTCAATGACTTGGTACCTGAAAACACCAAATTTGAGCCAAAATACCCCTGCAAAATCCACCAATATTCAGTCCCAAAATTTTCAAAGATGAAATGAAGGCAAGAGAGGGCTAAAAGGTCAAGGGAGAGGCAAAGGCACTCAAGAAAGGCCACAAAGGCCTACGACACAAGGGAAGGAGCTATAAGGGGCTACCATGGATCCCACAAGGGCCACGACTAAGAGAAAACGGGCCTTAAAGACCTGTCGTAAGCCCTTAAGGGTTGCGGCTAAGGGAGCATAGTCCACAAGGGGTTGTCGCAAGCCCTAGAGGGGCTGTGACTAAGCGCTAAAGCCTCAAATGAGGTTGTGGCTGAGTCTAGGTGGGAGGTTGAGAGGGAACGAGGGGAAGAGAAGGAGAGTGGAGGGAGGAGAAGGGAGAGAAAGGAGGACAGAGGGCAGTCGAGAGGAGGAGGAGGCTAGCGGAGGAGGGATAAGGGGCCGAAACTACAACGTTTTAAAACTCCGACTTGGGTTTGGAACCAGCCCAGGGTCGACTCCAACTTCGACTCGATATCCACTCGGCCGGTTTGATTTCAATGACTCGATCGTTGTAATAAATACATTAAATATTCATTTTTTTACGAAAAACATAATTTTAAAGATTTTCATTCATGTTTCCAAACACAAAGCATTAGAATATAGAGAGAAGACAACATATGATCAAAGTAGGCTCATGAATATATCCATTATATCAAAATGGCACCCAATGCATTGTCTAATACATACATGATATAGAGATCGAAACAAAAACACATAACCAAGGAGGCTCTAAATGGCCTCTACAACAAAAGTAAACTGTAAAACATCACTAGTCACCAGTACTACTGGCTACTGCTCGAGAGGCCAACATCATCTGGCTCAAACTCTGAATCAGAGTTAGACAGGGTAACCCATGGCTCCTCCTCCTCATTACCATCTCCAAATGCAACTGTAGAAGTAGTAGCACTAGCAGGCATAGTAGCTACAGGCTGAGATAGATGAGATATGTGCTTTTGTCGTGGCTGAGTAGAGGAAGTGCCTACAACTGGAGGACTTGGGGCTGGGCCTGGTACAAGTGGATCTGCATTCCACTGAACATTATGTTCAACTAATGCCTCCATCTGTAAATCCAAATCAAGACTAATATCCTCATCAAATTCAAATTCTGTTGGATCACTCTCCATTGCCCAATCTGATGCTGGATCAATATCTTCCAACACAATGGGATCTGCATCAGGTCTTTTGTTTAGCAATTGGTTGCGTCTTAGTTGGAGGTTGTATTGGACATAGACTAGATCATTTAAATGTTTTTGTTCCAAACAATTTCTCTTCTTCGTGTGAATCCTCTCAAAGATAGACCAATTGCGCTTTGCAAGTTTGACTCAAAATATAGATTGCAAACTTCTGCAATTGAGGGTAATGGCTACCAAAAGCCTCCCACCATTGTCCTGCAAAAAACATAATAGTGTAATGAGTTAGCTCAACAAATTATATCCAACTTTCAAATCATAAACAATTTAACAAAATAAGAATTTGAAAATTGAAATTTTTGTTTACCTGGCTCATTTGCTTCCTTTGCAATCCTTGCTAGGTTCTTGCTAAAGGTACTTGTGGCTCTGCTCAAACAAGTGATCTGTCGGTGTATCTCTAGTTGATCACTCTCCTTAGGGACCATGTGGTCAATGCAATCAATCAATCTATCTCTAACCTTCCCAGTCAAAGCTTCTGCCTCCAGAGCTTTATAATGATACACTGGGTTTAGAAAAAACCCAGCTGCATGTATAGGGTGATGGAGTTGATTGTTCCATCTTTAATCAATGATTTCCCAAATGGGCCCATACTTAGCCACTCTATCCTTGTATACTACTTTTATTTTCTCCTTTGCTTGATCCATAGCCTCATAAATGAAGCCCATAGCCAATCTTTCCCCATCCACCAACTGCAACACCTTAATCAGTGGCTCAACAACCTTCACAATATTTGCTACCTTTTTCCAAAATATTTTTTCATTAGCTTTCTTTCTCACATCTTTGCCATCCTATTTGTGAGACCATTGACATTCATTCCATTCCTCATTGGAAAACACCCTTTGCAAGTTTCTATGTTGGGAAAGCATAGATTGCAATGTCAAAAATGAGTTTCAAATCTAGTGATGGCAGGCCTAATAATATCCCTGCCCCCTATGTGTTTCCTCATCAAGCTCAAAATCCATGAGTGATTGTAGATATATTTTGTGATGCTTTTGGCATGTTCTATAGTGTGCTTGACCCAATCTATTTTGCCAATATCCTCAAGCATGAGGTCTATGCAATGTGCAACACATGGGGTCCAAAAGACGGTTTTGTGTTTTTTCCTCTAACATTTTACTAGCAAGAACATAGTTAGAGGCATTATCTGTGATGATTTGAACAACATTAGCCACTACCGCCTCTTCAACAACCTCATCCAAAAGATGAAACAACGAGTGTGCATCTTTCACCCTATCAGATGCATCAACTGATTTTAGAAACATGGTTCGCTGTGGGAAAAATATAAGAAAGTTTATGATGGTACGGTTCCTTTGATCAGTGTATCCATCTGACATGATGGTACATCCTGTTTTTTCCCATGAGCTTTTGAAATCTTTCAAATATTCATCAATGGAGGAAACTTCTTTTTGCAAAAGAGATCCCCTTAACTCATGCATAGTAGGGCCTTTGAAGCCCTTTCTAGCAGCAAATATGGCATCAAACATAGGTTCATAATATGGTGAACGAGAAGCATTGAAGGGGATATTAGAATCATACCACCATCTAGCTATGTAATCACAGGCAATCTCTCTCAATTCTTTCTTCCAATGGTCATCTAAAGTGGGCTGCATATGACTCCTATTAACTTGAGGACCATGTGCATCTAATGGAGAGGAGGGTGTGAAATAACTTTTGATATCACCCTTCTTTTTTATTTTACCCTTAGGCTTTTCTTGAATAGTGTAATGACCCACCTACAATTTCAATTAGAGTGTGAATATTAACATGTGTATGGGACACCCATATAATAGCTACATATGCATGACCCTCATTTTTTGCAATAGTATACATACCGACTAATATTGGAAAATATCTAAGCTTAAGTTAATAACTCAATTATTGAAGTAAATTTCTAACTTATCAAAATATAATGAATATATCAAGTTGGGTACTTGATATGTATACCACCCTTATATACACATATATGATAAATCCTTAATCAAAAGAAAATATAATTTAAGTTACAAACTATATTTGTTTAAAATAAATTAAATAATAATATAATTTAATTAAATTATAAAGTAAATTAAAATAATTAAATATTTAAATAAAATTAATATTAAGTAAACTAATCAAATAAAACCTACGTAGCCTAGCCTCTAAAAAGTATAAACCTACTCAATCATATCTTTATAAATTAAAAGGCTCAATCAAATATTTATAATTTAAAAGGTTCAATTAAATTTTTGAGCATGCAGAGCTCCACGCAACCAGGGCAAAAGACACAGAGATAGAAAGAAGGAGAAAGATGGTGAATTAGAAAGGTATAAGGAGAAGGCGGAACACATAGAGAAGGGGGTATTTTTCAAGGAGTTTGTTTTCAGAGAAATAGAGGGCGAATCTACAACAGAGAGCCAGAAATAGAGAAAGCAAATGAAGCTTTGATTGTTCTTGGAGTTTTTGGGCACGGGGGCTAGAGTGCTTCAAATTGAAGTATTCTGGAGTTGGGTACCGAGGTTGTGCGTAGTTTGACAGGGAGGTTTTGGCCTTTTGGTAACAGGAGCAAATTGGGAAACATCAAGCACAAAACTTCTTCAAATTAAATTCCAGGTATTCTTCTACATTTTATTTTCAAATTTACTGTCTGGTCAATGATAAATTAGGGAAAAAATCATGAATTATGGTTAAATTGTTAAGGCAAGTCTCATATTCTGGTTAAAATTAATGTCCAAGTAACTTACAGAGATTCGATATATTTTATGTAATTTAGAGCTTTACAAATAGACTCCAAAGAGGGAGGAACATAGAGAAAGAGGTTGGATACATTAGTGCAAGGGATAGATGAAGAGCCCTCATAATCAAAATTCGGGTTGGTAGGCATCATTTGTTGTATACTCCTCTTCCTCCCAATTTCAACCTTTATTTCTTTTTGCCAAACTTTTTCTTGCTCAAAATTACCTAGCAACTCCTTTCTAATCTCCCCAATTTGTGCTGATGGTGCTTCACATGGAGTAATTTGGCCTCTAACACCAACCAAGTGTTGTTTTAGCTTATGAATACCCCCTCCACCCTCCTTAATTTTTCTATGACAAAATTTGCATGCATTTGATTATCAATCATTTCAGCATATGCCCAAGCAACATCTTTCATTCTAGGAGCCATTTTTTGATATTTGGACTTGGAAATGAAAGGAAAAAATCTAAAAATGAAAAAACAATGCTTCAATGTTCATTTCTTTTACAAAAAAAACTCTTTTCAATTTCCAGACTTGCACAAAAAAAAAGCAAAAACTGATTTTAAAAGTGAAAAAAATACCTCTAGGCACAAACTACCTCCCCAATGCTGCTCCAACAAACCAACTCCTCAATGTTGCTCCAATGGCTGCCCAAGAAGCTCCTCACTACTGCTCCAATTATTGCCCAAGACTCCTCATCGCTGCTCCATAAACAAATTCCACAACTCTTCACAAACTCCTCACAAATTCTCACACAAATGAAATGAGATAGCTGTGAGGAAATGTGAGGGGGTTGGGTAGCTTTTATAGGCTTGGGAGAGGTAAGTGGCCTTCAAGATAACCTAAAACCCAATAAGAATGAAGTTTGGGGTTTGTTTTTCTCCCCAAAAAGCTTTGTTGGGTGTGTTTGGGCGTAGCTGGCTGAATCGGTCGGTTTAACTCGAGCTTGGACGAGCTGGCCGGTTTGTTACCGAACTAGTCGAGTCGGTGGCCGGCTTGGTCGGTTCGGTAACAAACTGACCATCGGACCAATTTTTCTGTCGAGCCGGATCAGGCAGGGGTATGGCTCGGTTGACTTTGCCAAATCGGAGCCGGCTATGCCGATATTTAAAACAGAGGTCGAAAGGGAGGATAAAGGAGGGAGAAGGCCAAGTAGAGGGATAAGGAGGGAGGTTGAGGCCTCTAAACCTCACTACCAGGCTTAATAGAGAAAAAAGGACTGACACAGGGGCTAAAGGTCTGACGCAGGAGGCCAAGGAGGCAACGCTAGGCCTAGTGACACTGAAAAGCCTTGAAACCCTTCCTCAAAAAATATTTTGCTTTAGATCTTCAATTTCCTGCAAATTCTTCAGTGTGTTGGCCCTGAAAATTTTTGTAAAGGCTAGATCACTCTCAATGGCCTAGATCTAGCTCTAATCCAACTCTTTTCCCTTGATCTTGTCTGCACAAATAAATTTACAATAACCCAAAACCCCAATATATACAAAAAATTCAAAATCTCAAAACCTGAGAAAACCCCAGTTGCAACACAAGGATTAGAAAATAAAATAATTTATAGATCTATTATACAAAATTACATTTAAAAAATATACAAGTGTACAATGCTTAGAGAAATTTTCAGAAATAAATTTTTGTAGATTTTGACGATGGCTTAATGCATTTCAAAAAATAAATGCCAAACTATAGCCTTAGCAAAGTTAGAAAACCATATAAAATATTCAGGATCCAAACATAGTTAGTCTATGCCCACAGTTTGTGAACTTGGAGCCCAAGGGCTGGGGAACCTGCAAACACTATATAATTTCTCAAGAATAAACCGTTAGAACAACAATGAATCAGATCACCTAAGATAAGCCCAAAACTTATCAATAGAATGTTCTTATCATCTACAATGAAATAACGATTTAATAAAAATTTAAAGCATAATATAGGAATCCCCGTACTTAGCACATACCACAAATCAATAGAACAAAGACACCATGAACTGCATCCCAAAGTCTTTTATTATGATTATTCAAAATGTTCCTAGCAGGACAATAGCTTTACATAAATTTTTACAAAGTTACATTAGCTAAACATAAGATGGCTTGAGACATAAATAACCTCTAATTTATAGCTAAATCTTCCAAGTGGAAATAATGGCTAGTTGGCTTGATCCTCGTCAAAATAATCTCGGTCGTTGATAAATCTTTTGATAATCTTTTAACCTCTGCCATCGAAAATATTTATTTTTGAGGAATTTTCGAGTTTCTCATTAAACCCATTTTTATTGGCTCAAAAATAAATATTTTGAGCTAATTTCTTCAAAAATTTGACTTTGACTTGACCATTAGGGCCCAACAGTTCAATTTTTCTTAAAATTTTCAATATTCCCTTGATGGGGGACCTCCAAAAATTAATTTCTTTGAGACCCACGAATTTTTCCACATGGAGAATTTAATTTCTCTAGCAATTTAATTTTTTGACTCTAATTAATTATTTTTTGACTTAGGATTAATTTTATTTTTGCCAAAAAAATTAATTAATTGACACTTGAAAGGATTAATTATTTTTCCACCCTCAAATATTTTAGTCGTGATGTCTAAGTATGAGGGACCATACATTAAAATATTTTTTACATAAGATTTTACAAATGCAACCCTCAAAGGGGGAATACTCGTTCGTTATAGACCCTCAAATAACTTACCTAATTCTGCGACACAATATGATCTAGTAGACCAAGTGACTTGTAATAAAATAATTTAGCCAATTAGCTTAAATTATTCCCAAATCACTTTTACAGAAGACTCGACTAAAACACTAGGACTCACCTAAGACTTTGGATGATAAATTCCACCCTAGCTTTAGGGTGAGGCTGGAGGGAAAAACCCTGCCGATCATCCATGTTTAGAAACACAGATGAATTAGTGAGGCAAAAAACTTCCTAGGATGAAATTCGTTGCCAAAATAATAGGCTTACTTAGGTTGTTACATACATACGCAACCTTACTAGCATCATTTAGATTACAATTTTTGCAAAATGGGTCTACAATGACTCAAAAACTGATGGCTGATGATCTTGAACTTTGAAGGAAAATATTGTACCATTTCTTCCTTGGAACTTTGACAAAATGTATGCAACAGGTCCAAATCTTCTCATTCTTGTCTGCGAGATGACTTCTTTCAAACTATGTTCCACCAAGACTTTGGTGCGGGGAGACGCATAGGGGAGGCATGTGGGAGTAACCTCAAATTTTAGGGAAATTTTGGTGGTACGGGGGCGCGTCAGGATATATATATATATATATATATATATATATATATATATATATCGCACAGGGGGGGAATGTGGGAGTACCCTCAAATTTTAGGGAAATTTCGGGGGTGCGGGGGGGCGTCAGGAATTTTGAGGGAACTCCCACATGAAATATATATATATATATATATAAAATTCAAGTTCATATTCAATAATCAAAGCATAAATAGACTTATAGTAATACTAAATACATTGATCCATATCATTCATCATTCTATAATCTACATTGATTTAAAAATTAAATTCATCATTCATCATTCTAGAATCTAAATTAAAATTTAAAAGCATAACAGACAAGTATATTACTATATACTAGATATTGAAGTTTGAACACTAAAATTGTAAATTACTAAATTACTAAATTCAAAATTGATATACCTCAAAGTCTCGAACTCAAAAATAGTTAAGAGTGAGGAGATCGGTTTGAGGTCATCAATATCTAGTGTCACACAAAGTTAAAACTGAAAAGTAAAAATGGACAATGAAGACTAAAAATAAAATCAATGTCAAGCAGTCAATCTTCATGATTGGTCCTCTTAAGTGTTATTAGACAAATTCAAGGAGGGATGCATTGCCCCTCAAAAGGGGATGCCCAAAAGCATCCCTTTTAAGGGGGGTCAACCACAAGCACCTCGTTTGGGGAATCGCGTCCCCCAAAGGGGATTCCCAGAAGCATCCCTTTCGGGGGGGACACCCAGAAGCACCCCTTTTGAGGGGGGACACCCAGAAGCACCCCTTGTGGGGAGTTGCGTCCCCCACATTAGGGAAATGCACCCCCTTGCATCTTCCCATGACTCCCCAAAAGGGGTGCGTGGGAAAATGCACCCGCAGACGTCCCCCTGTCTTGGGTGCGTGGGTTGCGAAGGGTGCATGGACGTGACCTTGGGGGACACGTCCCCATGGAACACTGCTTTGAAAGAAATTTGATCATGTAGACTCTAGATCTTCTATCGTCATATGCTTCCTTTTATGATGCCATGCTTTACAGAAAAACAAGACTCTTGCTCTAAATGCACGACCAAATCTTTTCCCCTTAGATCTAGGGATTGGCACCAGATATGCCCTCATTTAGGGCTCCTTTCCATTCATTGTCCATACACTGTGAACAGGCCTTCAATACTTCATTTTTCTCTCCTAGAAAACTTCCTTTCATCCCTCTGGAATACTTCAGATCTGAGCATTATTCCTATGATTTTCCTACTCTGTCCAAGGCATCCTGGAACAACCTCAAACTACCTGCAAACAAACTCCAATAGACCTCAATCTATGCATTGTTGCTCCAGGTGAATGTGGCC
Organism: Pinus tabuliformis; assembly: GCA_031772625.1. Taxonomy (NCBI): domain Eukaryota; kingdom Viridiplantae; phylum Streptophyta; class Pinopsida; order Pinales; family Pinaceae; genus Pinus; species Pinus tabuliformis. The sequence goes on along the minus strand of CM062816.1, from coordinate 1,016,600,087 downwards.
TAATCTAGGCTGCCAAGTAGGCTACTTGGTCTTCCAAAAATCACTATTCCGTCCACTTGTAATAGTTCGGAAATTCTCGGTATGTTGTAGAGAGATTGCTCCTTTTTGTGCCCAGAACCACCCTCAGAACTTCGGCCTGCTCATGCTCAGATCATCCTTGTCTTTGTTGCCAATCCATGCCCAAACATGGCCCCAAACAGTCACAAGAAGACTATCCAATAACCAGTCTCTTTCTCCCTTCATGTATCTTGCTAATTCTTGAGTCTTTTGGTTCAGTTATTTTACCAAGAACATAGTCCATGACTTCATTTTCTCTGAGCACTAAATCAATCCTTTTCTTCCATGCTAGGAAGTTTGTTAATCCAATGAGCTTGTTGTTTTCCTTACAAAATGAAGCCATTTAATTTGTAGATTGAGACATGGAAGACAATATGGTACTTACTTGTCAAGAGATCTACTTGTTTGAAGATGATATCTCCTTGATGCCTTCAAGATTTATTTCAATGGTGTGATGGTACATTCAAGCTTGCTTCATTGATGTTCCTCAGATACTTTACAGTTCTCCAAAGATGTCTTTGAAAGTTTTTCAAAAGATCTTCCGAGTGAGACAAAGGTGCTCTCTTCCTTGTGCCCTTTCTTCATTCTCCAAAGACTCTCCTCAAGCCATGAACCTTCTTTGTTTTTAAGTTGCTTTCTTTCGCTATCTCTAGGGCTGCTTCTAGCCCACTGTAATATTTTTCGGTCTCCATCAAACTATGGTTATAGGTCTTGGCCTTCTTGCACAGAACTTGTGGCTTTATTTTAGAGGTTTGTTCCTTCTAGAAAACTCATACAAATGTTGCCCAAAATTCTCCTCCAAGGTTCGATTTGCAAGCTACAAAACTCGGTCCTTGTCCAATCACAAAATGACACAAAGATCGATTTTTTTCTCTCGCTAGGTAGCTTTGGATCTGGGGTTGTCTTCATTATGTTTTGGTGTACTTGTATGGCTTCTCAAAGCAACTAGAATGTCTTGTGATACCATGTTGGAGAATCAAGTAGGGCAGCAAGTAAAACAAATCTCCATCCTTAATAACTGTTCGTGAACTTAAATTTAACTTCGTATTATTCTTTGTTAGATTATTTCCATAAAACAATTATCAAGACCATAAACCATGAAGATCATAAAAGACAATGGACACAAGATGTAGGCTCCAAGCCATTTAATTTGTAGATTGAGACATGGAAGACAATATGGTACTTACTTGTCAAGAGATCTACTTGTTTGAAGATGATGTCTCCTTGATGCCTTCAAGATTTATTTCAATGGTATGATGGTACATTCAAGCTTGCTTCATTAATATTCCTAAGATCCTTTACAGTTCTCCAAAGATGTCTTCGAAAATTTTTCAAAAGATCTTCCTGTTGGAATTTCCAAGTCTAACCCGTTAGAAACCCTTCATGTACTTTTTGATTTATTCCTACCTACTTGTTTTGTTAATTAACAAGTTATTTACCATGTAAATATTGGAAATAAATACAAGTACATGCTCAACACATTACAGATCATGAACTGAAGGAAACAAAAACAAGCACACAAGTGACACCGTTGTTTTTGGACTAATGTCCCCGGAAAAACCCAATGCGGAAAAACTGGTGCAACTATACGAGGGTTTGATTTATTAAGTAGTTTCAAAATATAATCTGGGTGCCAAATCCGGATCACCCAATAGAGAAAAATCTTGGCAGTAGTACCTCTCAGGCCAGGCAGTAACTCCTCAAAGCAAAAATGATTCATATGTTTATTCCTTCAGGTTGGTCTTCATTATATACATGAGGGAGAGACTATTCTCTTCATCTCTCGATGACTGTTCACATTACTTATTTATTTATTTACATTATGTTCACCCAATCCTAACGATTAGGTGTCAACATTCTCCCCCTTAATCTGAAGGGATGTTGGTGAGTCCAAGCATCATTCTGAATCGTATTAGAATATTCCTATTTAGTATTTAATGCTCATTCTTTTAGCTGTTGCTATTTTTATTCTTTTAGCAGTTTCTTAGATGAAACTGATTGTTTCCATATTCTACATAGAAACTTGATGTTTCTATTATTGTAAATATCTCTGTATTATTATTGAGCCTTAGCTTGCTCATGATTAATTGATTTGATTGGAAATCCATATGCGTTGTTCGCACTGTTTTATGGTATCAGAGCACAGGGATTTTTTTTCGAAATAAATTTTCATAGTTTGAAAAATTCAGTAGTTCATTCCTTTCTAAGGTCGAGCCCTCTGTAAGCCAGGTAGCCTTCACTGAGTCTTAGCCTCGGCTTTGCTCACTGTGATAAAAGCTTACAGTCGTCAATCTCGATACAGAAAGGGATTCTTCTCCTGCATTATCATTTTATGAGGAATTAACGTTGTGGCAGTGCTCGGAATCGTGAAATTGCCTTGAAATTAAAACCCGGCATTTTGAATCCGGGGGCAGCAGTCTATTTGTCGTTTGAACAGTTTATTTGTTTGAAGCCTTGTTGTCTCATCGTGGCCCTTGAAGCCTAGCCACTGAGCATATCAGTGTTCGCTGCGAGGCGTGCCCTGACTTGGTCCCTCGTTTTGACGGTGAATCCTCATTTAACGTTTCAGCTGAGGATTTGCTTCGCCACACGGGAACGTTTCAGGTGAGTCTTCTCTCGTTTGTTTTTCCGGAGATAAAAGACCAGGAGGAAGAATACACGCAGGCCCCGGGAGTAAAGGCCGGGAGGAACGATACTGTGGCTCCGTCACGATACTTGGAATCGCACGGCCGGTATTTTTTTTTTTGGTCACGTATTTTGGCAGCGGAAGCGGTGGGACCCAAACCCAGTCTACGTATTTTCAGTCTACGTATCAGTCCAAGCTTTATATGTATGTGTTGAGAAATATGTCGACTAATAACAGCTGAAGCCGACATATCTGTGAACTGATACAGATCTGAAGCATGGTGTTGACACTTGCACATATTCTTTTCTAAAACAGAGTGTGGAGAATTCAAGCCTGAGACAACGTTTTTTTTTTTTTGTGAAAATTCAGGTCTGTATAGTCAGTGAAACCTACTCTATTGCTACAACAGTGTAAGGGTACAGCTACAGCAGTGGAACCTGCTCTATTGCTACTAGAGAGTTTGGGAAGAAATTCATTCAAGTAAATCAGCATTGTTATTACAGTAAAACAGAGGTTTTAACTTTCCAGAACTTTTGTGCCTCTTCATATCCGTCTTGAGTTTCCTGCCTATGCCTGTGGGCCCAATTTGTTGCTTCTTCCTATCTAGTGTTTGTTTAAGAAAATTGTGCTTCTTACAGTAAATCAGTTTCCTTTGGGAATCATTTTATATTTATATCAGCATCTGTCAATTTTGTCTGGATCAGCCAGCATCCGCATTGAAATCCGTGCAGGATTTTTTGTATTTTTTTCATATCTTGGGAAACGTGCAGATGGCTTCGTTAACCAGTCTCATGTTGGAAGGCAGTCAGGAATATTCCGAGCAGACAGCATCTGCCTTTTACGCCTTTATGGCTAAAAGGTCGTCAGATCATGTACCGTTTTCTGCTTGGTACATTGACTCTGGTGCATCATGCCATTTCTCTCACAGGCGTGACTGGTTTATTGACTTCTCACCTTTCAGTGATTCCGTGGTATTTGTTGGAAGGGAAAAATATACAGTGGTTGGCAGAGGTACCGTTCAGATCCAGTCTGGTGGGCGCACACTCATCTTCTTGAATGTATACTATGTTCCTGGTATGGAAATTAATCTGCTGTCTGTCAGCCAGATTATGAGGAATTCTCCTCAGCTTGATGTAGTGTTCAGTGCGCACAAGTGCTCCATTATTGATAGGGAGACTAGTATAACAATTGCTGTTGGCCTAGAGGACCATGGTCTATATAGGCTACTTGACACCGGTGACTCTCCAGAAGTGGCTCTAGCAGCACGTGTCTCTCCCATCAGTACTCTATGGCATCAGCGACATGGGCATCTAAATATGCAGTATCTCTCTCAGCTCTCTCGGGAGGGACTTGTGTCAGGATTACCTGATATTCAGACTCAGCAATTGGGGGTATGCGGCGCCTGTCAAGCGGGAAAGCAACATCGGTCTCCATTCAAGGATGGAGAATCTTGGCGAGCATCTAAGGTACTTCAATTACTTCATGCTGATATTTGTGGACCTATGAATACAACTTCTATCACTGCTTGCAAATATTTTTTACTTATTGTAGATGATTTCAGCAGAAAGATGTGGGTGTATTTTCTAAAAAATAAATCTGATGCACTTAGTACCTTTCAGAAGTTTAAAACCTTAGTTGAAAAAGAGTCTGGCTATAACATCATGACTCTTAGGACCGACAATGGGGGGGAATTTTGTTCTTCAGCTTTTGCCAACTTCTGTGAGATTCATGGCATCAAACGTCAGTTAACCACACCCTACACTCCTCAGCAGAACAGTGTTGTCGAGCGTCGCAACCGCACGGTTGTTGAAATGGCTCATTCCATGTTACAACACAGGAGTGTTCCAAACAGATTCTGGGCTGAAGCAGTATTTACTGCTGTTTACCTTCTTAACTGATCACCCACTCAGGCTGTTACAGGGAAGACTCCTGAAGAGGTTTGGTCTGGTCGTAAGCCTAAGATCAGTCATCTCAAAGTATTTGGCTCAGTTGCATATGTTTGGATTCCAGCTGCTAAGCGCTCTAAGTTGGATTCCAAAAGTCAGAAACTCATGATGACAGGGTACAGTGATCATCACAAGGCCTATAGGCTGATAGATATAGCCACTGGTCGTCTTAGCTTCAGTCGGGATGTAGTATTTGATGAAGACAGAGGATTCTTTCAGTCTTCTTCTTCTGAGCAGTGTTCTGAGGATCAGCCTCACAGTGTTCTTCTTCCGGTCGGTCCACCTGATGGGAGGGATGATGTAGCATCAGTATTTGATAATACTCTATCTGAACTTCCTCCAGAAAATAACCCTCCCCTTGCGGCCCCTATTGCTCTTGAGTCTTCTCCACCTCCTCCTGATATTGATTCCTCTACTCCTGATATTGGTTCTTCTACTCTTCGGCCTAAATGGTGGGCTAAAACCATTGGTGATCTCCGGGATGATGAGCTCCTTGAAGGTAGAACTTCTAGACATAAGAACAGACAACAGTCTACAGTTAATTTTGCTTAAATGGCTAACCTACACAGTATTTTTGAACCTCAAACATATTCAGAGGCTAAGGGTACATCTGAGTGGGAACAGGCTATGGAAGCCGAATTCCAGAGTCTTCAGAAGAATCACACATGGACACTTTCTGATCTTCCTGCAGGGAAAAAGCCCATAGGTTGCAAATGGGTGTATAAAGTGAAATACAAAGCTGATGGAACCATAGACAAGTATAAAGCTCGGCTTGTGGCTAGAGGGTTCTCACAGAAGGAAGGCATCGACTATGAGGAGACTTTTGCTCCTACAGCCAAGATGAGTACCATAAGGCTTGTCCTTGCTCTAGCAGCTTAGTTCAATTGGAAAGTTCATCAGATGGATGTAAAAAGTGCTTTCCTAAATGGTGATCTCCAAGAAGAAGTCTACATGACGCAACATCCAGGATTCAAGGTTGCTGGTCAAGAACAGAAAGTGTGTCGGTTAGCTAAAGCAATCTATGGATTGAAACAAGCTCCTCGGGCTTGGTACATGAAAATTGATCAGTACCTGACAGATCAGGGTTTTCAGCGGAGCCCATCTGATGCAAACCTGTACATCAAGCATACTGGTGATGATATCTTGTTTGTGGTTGTCTATGTGGATGACCTTATCATTACTGGCAGCTCTGCACATTTGATCCATGGTATCAAACAAGATTTATGCAGAACTTTTGAGATGACAGACTTAGGACTTCTTCATTACTGTCTGGGGGTTGAAGTTTGGCAGACTGAAAATCAGATCTTTCTCTCTCAGTCCAAGTATGCCAAAAATCTTGTGGACAGGTTCAGAATGCAGGATTGCAAACCGGCCACGACTCCTATGGAACCAGGGCTCAAACTTTTAGCACAGTCATCCTCTCCCCTTGTGGATGAAACTTTATTCAGGCAATTAGTGGGCAGTCTCATCTATCTTACTGCTACCAGACCTGACATCAGTTTTGCAGTAAGCTACATTTCCCGCTTCATGTTAGCTCCTAAAGCTGATCATTGGAAAGCAGCAAAGCGTGTGCTACGATATGTGCGTGGCACTTCTGATTATGGCCTCCTATACACTCGAAGTTCCAATCCTATACTCAGTGGTTACACTGATTTTGACTGGGCTGGTTCGGTTGATGATCGTAAATCTACAGCTGGGTATGTGTTTAATCTAGGATCTGGTGCTGTTACTTGGACTAGTAAGAAGCAACAGGCAGTGGCTCTCTCCTCAACAGAAGCAGAGTATCGGGGAGCAGTCAAGGCATCTTGTGAGGCAGTTTGGCTTCGACGTATGCTGGCAGATATGCATGTTTCCCAGACAGGGCCTACTTCTTTGTTTTGTGATAATCAGGGAGTGCTCAAACTTGCCAAGAATCCAGTCTTTCATGAACGAACAAAGCATGTGGAAACTCATTGCCACTACATTCGCCAGCTCGTTGAAGATGGTTCAGTTCAGTTGCAATATGTTCCCACAACAGAGCAGCCCGCCGACATTTTCACCAAGCCTCTTGGTCCTGATAAATTTGTAAAATTCAGAGGGTCTATTGGTGTTGTAAATAGATTGAGCATTAAGGGAGGGTATTAGAATATTCCTATTTAGTATTTAATGCTCATTCTTTTAGCTGTTGCTATTTTTATTCTTTTAGCAGTTTCTTAGATGAAACTGATTGTTTCCATATTCTACATAGAAACTTGATGTTTCTATTATTGTAAATATCTCTGTATTATTATTGAGCCTTAGCTTGCTCATGATTAATTGATTTGATTGGAAATCCATATGCGTTGTTCGCACTGTTTTAAATCGTTCAAGTTTTTCTCTTCCAAGCGCTTTGGTGAAGATGTCGGCAATTTGCTCATTAGTGGAACAATTACGGAGATGGATTGTTTTGGCCTCAACATGATGTCGAATCAGATGATATTTAGTATTGATGTGCTTCGTTCGATCATGGAACTTTGGGTTCTTGGCCAACTTTATTGCAGAGGTATTGTCAATCATGAGTGGAGTTGATTGTACTTGTTTTACCTGCAAATCTTCAAGAATTTTCATGAGCCACAAAATTTCTTTTGTTGCTTCAGTTGCTGCCACGTATTTTGCTTCTGTTGTGGAATCTACTGGAACTGATTGTTTGCGTGATCTCCAGGAGACAACCCCTGATCCAAGACTCATAGCATATCCTGAAGTAGATACCCCAGTTTCTTTGTCTCCATCGAAGTCTGAATCAGAGTATGCAATCAAGCTGAAGTCGTCCACCTGTGTATACTTGATTCCAAAATCTTGAGTTCCCTTCAAGTACCTTAGAACTCTTTTTGCAGCAGACCAATGTCCCTCACAAGGCTTTTGCATAAACCTAGAGGAGATTCCAACAACAAACGAAATGTCTGGTCTAGTAGTAGTTAGGTAGTTGAGACTTCCTACAAGCTGTCTATACTTTGTTGCATCCTCAAATTCTTTTCCTTCAATAGATGTGAGCTTTAAGTTTTGTTCCATTGGAGTGGTAAGAGGATTGCATTCTGTCATGCCAAACCTGTTCAACAGATCTCCAATGTATTTCTTTTGAGAAAGAAATATGGACTTCGGATGTTGGGTTACTTCAATATCAAGATAGTAATGAACATAGCGCAAATCAGTCATTTCAAAACTTTTCCCCAATTCTTTCTTTATGGATACAATGTAGCTTTCATTGTTCCCTGTCATCAAAAGATCATCTACATATAACACAAGATATACAACTGTTTTGCCAACTTTCTTGACAAATAAAGTTGCATCATCAAGATCATAATTTTTGAAATTGAGTTTCAGAAGATGCTTAGTTAGTTTTTCATACTAGGCTCACGGTGCTTGTTTGAGACCATACAAGGACTTCACAAGTTTGCATACTTTATGTTCATGTCCTTTCACAGCAAATCCTTCAGGCTAGGACATAAAAACATTCTCTTTTAGATATCCATTCAAGAAAGCAGTTTTTACATCCATTTGATGGACTTTCCAACCGTTCTGAGCTGCTAGGGCAAAGAGTGTCCGGATGGTAGCCCATTTTGCTGTGGGAGCAAAAGTATCATCATAATCGACCCATTCCTTCTGTGCAAAACCTTTTGCCACAAGCCTGGCTTTGTGCTTGTCAAGTGAGCCATCAACTTATACTTGTTCTTGTAGACCCACTTGCAGCCATTTGGTTTGGTTCCTAATGGAGGATCAACCAGCTTCCAAGTACCGTTCTTTATGAGGGCATCATACTCCTTTTGCATCGATTCTTTCCATTCATCATGAGAAGCAACTTCTTTGAAGGAAGTTGGTTCAAAATCTGTAGACAAGTTCAATTCACAATCATAAGAAACATCCATATCAACAGGTGAATTAGAGTCATCTACATCACCTCCATTTTGCCGGTTTGAATTTCTAGTTCCTGCCTTTACAACCTCATCAGGATGAACACTTTCAAGTGTCTTTTTCAGCGACTTTGGGAGACCTTTCTCAGATGGTCCAGGCTGCTCTGTTGATTGAGTTGGGACTGAATCAAGATTGAGTCTCGCAATTCTATCAATCACATCACTTAAAGCATCATCCGTTGTTGGAGTTTCATGCGGGGGAGAGTGTTCTTCAGGAGAAGATTCCACATGTTGATCTAGTATAGAAATCCCCCCTTCAAGATGTGGAATCTGATTACCAAATTCTTGAAATGATTTTGCTTTTGTGAATCTATCCAAGCGATCAAGTTGCCGCTCAACAACATTGTCATTTTTGGATGATTCAAGGAAAATTACATCTCTAGATACAAATTTTTATTTATTTATTTCATCATAGAGATGGTATGCTTTGGAGGTGTTTGAATACCCCAAGAAGATACACTTACGACTTTTTGCACCAAGTTTGTTTCTATGTACCTTTGGTATCAAGGCATAACAGGTGGAACCAAAGACCCTGAGATGCTTTACCGAAGGAACATGTCCATACCACATTTCATAAGGAGTCTTGTTTCTAATAGCATTAGATGGACATATATTCTTTATATATGCAGCACATAGAACAGCATCAACCCAAAACATTATCTTTACATTTTTGAAGAAGAGCATGGATCGTACCATATTTAAGATTGTCCTATTCATTCTTTCAACTACACCATTCTGTTGGGGATCATAAGGCACAGTTGTTTGATGTTTGATCCCATGTTGGTGAAGATAGTTTTCAAATTCATTTGATGTGTATTCTTTTCCATTATCAGTGCGAATAGACCCAATATGAGATTGTGCACCATTTTCAATCCATTTATGAAAGTTCTTGAATGTTTGAAAAGCATCAGATTTGTTCTTCAATAAATAAACCCAACACATTTTGGTGTAGTCATCAATAAATGTCATCATATATTTATTTCCATTTGCAGAAGGAACAGGCATTGGACCACATAAATCTGAACGAATGAATTCAAGTTTTCTATGTGCTCTTGAATGTGAATCATGAAAAGACTGTTTGCTATGCTTTCCTAGAATACAAGCATCACATTGCTTAAATTTCCTAGGAATTGTAGGCAAACCAGCAACACCATTTTTCTTCAACAAGCGGAGACTGTCATAGTTCAAATGTCCAGATCTAGCACGCCATAATAAACTTGATGGAAGTGTACCTTCTTCATAATGAAAATTGTATGAGAAATGTTGTGCACGAGCAGAGATTCCTTGCAGCTTGAGAAGTCTTCTTCTTCTATTCCCCTCATGACAAGTGAGTGGTCAGATGCTTTTCTTACCTGAAACTTGCCATCAAACATATGAATGTAGTGACCTTGCTGGCGGATGTGGACCAAGAGCAACAAGTTTCTCTTGAGTTGTGGGAGATATAGAGCATGATGCAGAAGAAAGTCTGGAAGAGCAGGCAATTTAAGCCTGATTGTGCCAAGCCTTGATGGCTTGATTTTTGATTGGTTTGCAAAGTATACTGCTCCATCAAAATTGTTAGTAAATTCTTCAAAAAAATCTTTTCTATGAGTCATGTGGCAGGTTGCTCCTAAATCAAGCAACCAATCATTTTTCCAAGAAGCAAGTGAAGCATTAAATAAATCTTCATTTACTCCAATATTACATTGTGCCACAACATAGTGAGCGGATTCAGGTGCTTTACCTTTGTCTGTATCATCAGTTTTACCTTTATGTTGGTTTCTTTGCTGCTCAATTTTGTCCCATGGTAACTTGCATGTAGAGGCATCATGTGATCCATTTCTTTTGCAGCGTATGCAGTGCAAATCTGCCTTTTCTCCTTGAGAGTGTTTGCCCCCTTGCCTCTGAAATATCATCCTCTTCCTCTTTGACCACCTCTTCCTCTTGAAGAATCTTGAGCAGGATGCTTTTCTTTATGAGCAAGGCACACAACCTCTTCAGAAGATTCAGGTGCTGTCTTCTTTCCAAAAGCTTTCTCTCTTTCAGCAAACTTTTTCACAAGAGAGTCAAAAGTGATATCTTTGAGATTTCTATGTGCTTGCAATGACTCAAGATAATTGGAGTAAGTAGGATAAAGTGCCTTGAGAAAAGCGATAAGAGGAATATCCAATTCAACCTTAGTGGATTTGATATCATGCATTATAGACTTTACTTCATATGCAAGAGCAAGAGGATTATTATTTTGCAGTTCAACAGTGAAGAGTTTAATTATGAGTTGAACAACTTCAAGTGCAGAATGTGAGTCATAGAGTTCTTTCAGCTTTTGTAAGGCTTCAAAAGCAGTTGAAAATGGCGCAATATGGCGACTCACCTCTTCATTTACAGATGCTGCGATTAATGCATAAGCTTTGCTGTTCTTGTTTTCCCAAATGATGAGCTCTTTGTCTGATATAGGCTGTTCTGGCTCTTTGTCTCCATCTCCAACACGCACTTATTTCCACAACTCATTGAAAATGAGGGTGTGTTTTATCATTCGGGACCACTCAAGATAGGTCTCTTTGCCAGTGAGAACTATTCCCACAATGGATATGATTGAATGCATACTGTAACAAAAACTTCTGTTGCAAATTTTTTTTTATTAACTCCTAATGGAAAAAATATATTTCTGATATGAATGGACAAAAAATTCAAATGTCAATACGCAAGACTATAAATACACAAAAGTAACAGCACATTCAACTGGACAACACTCTGAATTGGACAGTGTAAGTACAAAAATTTCTAGCGCATTCAACAGAGGTATATACAACACTCCAACAGCGTCTCTCGGCTACCACCGTGGGCTCAAATCAGTGCAACACTTTACCAATACACCACTGCAATGAACAATGCAACTTGAAAACAGTTCAACACATACCATTTAACATATTTTACATGGCTTACCAATGTCCCAAGACAACGTTCAACGTATGGCATACCAAAACAACTTTAATACAATGCCAAACAGTGTGAAGATGCTAGCCAACCTTTCACAATTCCATATAATACCACAGGCCAAGCGTTAATATAATACCACAAACTTCAGGCCAACGTTAATATAATACCACAAACTTCAGGCCAACATTAATATAATACCAAAAACTTCAGGCTAGCGTTAAAAAACTTTAGCACATGTCAGCGTAGCTTTTCATGTATAATTGATTTAAAATAAAAAATCGTACCTAGCTTTGCTCGGAAAATCACCATATCAACGTAGCTTTTCATGCACAATTGATTTAAAATAAAAATCGTTTCCAGACACCCGGCCTCCTTGAAATCAAACGAGCATCCAACACTTGAAACCCGTCAATCCCACACGCTTTCTGCAAGATTGGCATCCGTTCGGAGTCCTCGTCGGCTCTTCGGAAGATGCACCAGCAGAATTCCCATCATCTGAGGATGACCCAACAACTCTAGCAAGGTTTCGAAACAATGGGCGGAATGGTTCGTTCAACGCAGAGAAACAAAGGGCGGATTGGTTTGTTCAATGCAGAGAAACAATTCAAATGTTATGCTGTTGCTTCTTCCAACAGTGCGTTAGACAGTGGCAGCGATCATGGAGGGGACAGAGAGTGCAGTAGACAGTGGACAGAGAGTAGTATGCAGAAGGGAGTTACAACTATTTTGGGAGCTGGCTCTAATACCATGTTAGACTAGGCAGTAACTCCTCAAAGAAAAAATGGTTCGTATGTTTATTCCTTCAGGTTGGTCTTCATTATATACATGAGGGAGAGACTGTTCACTTCATCTCTCAATGACTGTTCACATTACTTATTTATTTATTTACATTATGTTCACCCAATCTTGATGATTTGGTGTCAACAGTACCTCTCTACTCAGAAGTAGATATTCCAGCTGAAACCTCAGATAAACACTCCGGCAACTCCACAGCTCCAATCTGCCCCACGAAATCCCAGCGTCAGCCTCTCTCTTGCGCAACGTTAGCCCAGTGTCACTCTGGCTTGGCCTGCGTCAGCCTCTGGAGGCACTGCGTTAGTCCTTTGGCCCTCTGCGTCACCCACATTGGCCTTTTGAGGCACTGCGCAGCTCCTGGCTGCCTCTACGTGATCCCTCGCTGGCTCTGCGTGAACCCTTGGCTGCTTCTGCGTCCCTGTCTCTGGCTACTGCGCTGATCCTCTCAGTGCTATCTCTGCCTCTCTGCTTTGAGGCACTGTGCAGCGCCTGGCTGCCTCTATGTGAGCCCTAGCTGGCTCTGCGTGAACCCTTGGTTGCTTCTGCGTCCCTCTCTCCGACTACTACGTTGATCCTCCTGGTGCTATCTCTACCTCTTTGCTTCTGTATTCACTGCCCCTGAGCTGCAACTCTGATCACTCTCTCAAATTTCTCAGCAAACCCAACCTCAGAAAGTCGAAATCTTGATCTCTTGGTGTGTTCTCCAAGTGACTCTCAAGCCTCCTCTTACACTTTTTTCGTTGACAAATCAACGTCCGAGATTAAGTCCCTAATCAACGGCTAAGATTAGATCTGGCTTGATCCATGCCTTTTGGACCATTTTAACACATTTTTATATTAATTCACATTAATATTTTATTTTCCCTAAGTTTAGACTTAGGGACTCCATTAAAAATATTAATCATTTGAATATTTCCCAAATTGTTTAGAATCTGCCCAAACCCTTTCTGGGTATTGGAGATCTCATGTGCCTTAGCATCTCCACCAATTTTTCGTGGCTAGAGCACATCCGATGCTACCCCAAATCAACACTCCCTCTTAGCGAGGACTGTGCTCTAGTAATACTCCTCACTGAGTATCACCCTGATCATCCGGCATCGGTCCCTGTGCTGATGCTAGGCCTGCTGCCCATCATCTGCATTGCTGCATCTTGTACTGCTACCCATGGCCCTGCCACTGCCACTGCTGCATTCGTACTGCAACTCCCTCTCATCCTGTTGCATCGCGCTACCCATAGCATTGTCACTGCTAACTGCTGCACTACAACCTAGTTACTAAGAAGTAAGTAACTGATCTCCCAACTCTGACATCTCTGTTAGGCTAGAGACATTGTTGATGTTAAACTCCCTCTGCCGCTGACAAGTACTCCCTCTCTGACCTCTGCGCTGCAGCAACAACTCCATGCATCTCGCACCGTTACACACCTCTTTGTGCCATCATGCACTGGTGCAATACTCCCGTACTTCTCGCACTGCTGCCTCACACTGTCTTGGGAATCCTGCACTGTAGCTCACTCTGTTGCTCCATCTGCATCTGTCTCTACTAACATCCGCTAGTACTGCTACTCCTCTTTGGGGCTCCCGTAGCAAGGTCTAAGCCAAGAGGCTGGGTACCTCGACGATCCTGCCCCTCATCGCCTATAGTCCGTCTGACTACAGCTCAATGTCTCCCCACTTTCGCTCAAGTGGTGTGTGTGCACTCATGGCACAGTCATTGTCTGTCTCCACTTCCTTCTCTGCCCTTGCTGGCGCAACCTTGGTCTTGGAGGCCTCTCCCTTGCTCTTCTTCCTTGGACACTAGGTCGCATAATGACCCATCTCCCCACAGTGGAAGCATTTGAACTTGGAGAGGTCCTTCTTCCGTTTCTCCTTCTTTCCCTCAGATGCTAGGGTAGCATCCACCTCCTCCTCCTTCTTGATTCTGATCCCCTTGCCACTGCTTCCCGCCTTGCTCAGCCTTCTGATCTCTTCTTGGCGAAGAGCAGCCCACATTTCCTCCCAATCTGGAAGAGTCGCCTTGCCCAGTATGCTTTGGACAAACACCTCCCAGTCTTCTGACACTGCATTCAGGGTTGTTCTCACCATCAATTCTTGATCTGGTGTGGCCCCTATGGAAGTCAGTTGATCTCAGATCTCCTTCAATCGACCGAGGAAGGGGTCGATCTGTTCTCCCTTCTGCATCTGGTATGATCGCAACTGATTTTCTAGTAACATCCTTCTCTGCAGAGAAGTATGCTGGTACAATTTCTTTAGGACCTCCCACATCTCATTTTTCGTTTTCTTTTTGGCAATATGTGGTACTACATGGTCCTTGACCCCGTCGAGAATAATGCTCTTGGCCCTCGCCATTGCCTTCTCGTACTTGTCGTTATCAGCAGGGTCAATTGGGATAGCTATCGTCCTCAAGGCGAAGTGCTTGACATGATTCCTATCTAGAACGGATAGGAATCTGGCCTTCCAGACTACAAAGTCCGAGGCTCCATCCAGTTTGTCCTGGTCTCTTACCCCATTCACTTCCATCTCGCTTTTCCTCTACTTCCCTCCTGGAAGTTCTTGGTGTGACTCCCACTGAGCCTCGATTTCTCTCCTGGAAACCCTTCTGCCAATGTTGAGATGCCCCCACTCCGATCGTCAGTGCAACTGCACCACTGATTCAAATTTCTTAGCTAGAAATCCTCGGTAGCAACTCCCTCCTCCTTGGCCTTGCCCTGTTAGGTATTGTTCTGACTATAGTACCCCACTAGCTCTTCTCTGCAACTTACCCACAGCCTCCTAAACCCCAGCAAACTGAAGGTTAGAGCTCTTAGGCTCTGCGCAATCCCGACACCGGCAAATCAACTTCCTCAGCCAACTGCGTCAGCCCTCCTGGCCTTTGTGTGGCTCTGTGTGAGCTTGTCTTTGCCTCCCTCAGCCTCTGCGCTGCCTCTTCCTGGCTCAATCTTGATGACGCAGGCACTGCGTCACCCCTTCCTTGCTGCTATTCTGCTAGTAACAACTTTTGTCACATGGGACCACTGTTTTCTGTTGCTGCTGCTCTGCTTGGGTGATGTCCTCAGTTCTCCTGTGATCTGCAACCACGCTCTGATACCATGTTATAATTTCTAAGTCTAACCCTTTAGAAACCCTTCATGTGCTTTCTGATTTATTCCTACCTACTTGTTTTGTTAATTAACAAGTTATTTACCATGTAAATACTGGAAGTAAATACAAGTACATGCTCAACACATTACAGATCATCAACTGAAGGAAACAAAAACAAGCACACAAGTGACACTGTTGTTTTTGGACTAATGTTCCCGAAAAAACCCATTGCGGGAAAATCGGTGCAACGATTTGAGGGTTCGATTTATTAAGCAGTTTCAGAATACAATCTGGGTGCCAAATCCAGCGCACCCAAGAGAGAAAAATCTCAGCAGTAGTACCTTTCTACTCGGAAGCAGATATTCCGGTTGAAACCCCGGATAAACACTCTGGCAGCTCCACAGCTCCAATCTGCCCCACAAAATCCTAGCATTAGCCTCCAGGGACTGCGTCAGCCACTCTTTGGCCCAACTTTAGCCCAGCGTCACTCTGGCTTGGCCTACGTCAACCTCTGGAGGCACTGCGTAGCTCCTGGCTACCTCTACGTGAGCCCTGGCTAGCTCTGCGTGAACCCTTGGCTGCTTCTGCTTCCCTCTCTCTGGCTACTGCGCTGATCCTCCCAATGCTATCTCTACCTATTTGCTTCTGTATTCACTGCCCCTCAGCTGCAACTCTGATTACTCTCTCAACTTTCTCAAGAAACCTAGCCCCAGAAAGTCGAAATCTTATCTCTTGGTGTGTTCTCCAAGTGACCCTCAAGCCTCCTCTTATACTTTTCTCGTTGACAAATCAACGGCCGAGATTAAGTCCCTAATCAACGGCTAAGATTAGATCTGGCTTGATCCATGCCTTTTGGACCATTCTGACACAGTTTTATATTAATTCACATTAATATTTTATTTTCCCTAAGTTTAGACTTTAGGGACTCCATTAAAAATATTAATTATTTGAATATTTCCCAAACTATTTAGAATCTGCCCAAACCCTTTCTGGGTATTGGAGATCTCATGTGCCTTAGCCTCTCCACCAATTTTTGTGGCTAGAGCACATCCGATGTTACCCCAAATCAACATTTCCAAGAGAGAGAGACCAAGGTGCTCTCTTCCTTGTGTCCTTTCTTCATTCTCCACAGACTCTCCTCAAGCCATGAACCTTCTTTGTTTATAAGTTGCTTTCTTTTGCTATGTCTAGGGCTGCTTCTAGCCCACTATAATGTTTTTTGGTCTCCATCAAACTATGGTTATAGTTCTTGGCCTTCTTGCACAGAACTTGCAGCGTTATTTTAGAGGTTTGTTCCTTCAAGAAAACTCATACAAATGTTGCCCAAAATTCTCCTCCAAGGCCAATTTGCAAGCTACAAAACTCTGTCCTTCTCCAATCACAAAAAGACACAAAAGATAGATTTTTTTTCTCGCTGGGTAGCTTTGGATTTGAGGTTGTCTTAGAGATGTCTTCATTATGTTTTGGAGTACTTGTATGTCTTCTCAAAGCAACTAGAATGTCTTGTGATCTTCAAGCTGCCATCTCCTTTACCTTAGCTCAGATACCATGTTAGAGAATCAAGTAGGGCAGCATGTAAAACAATTCTCTATCCTAAATAACTATTTGTGAACTTAAATTTAACTTCCTATTATTCTTTCTTAGATTATTTCCATCAAACAATTATCAAGACCATAAACCATGAAGATCATAAAAGACAATGGACACAAGATGTAGGCTCCAAGCCAAAGCAAAACCCCTCCAATGGGAAAACCCATAAATAATCTCTTCTCTTCTTATAGAATCAAATCAAATGAGAAATCCATGACCCAGATACCAAAGTCAAGACCTACTCCAACCGCCAAGTCAACCCTCCAGCAAGTCCTTCCTTAAGCAAGTCAAAGTCCTCAAAGTCAACGAAAGTCAAACCTCCAAAATTTTGCTCCAGTCAAACTTTTCGGCCCTCTCCCTTAGGTCATATTTTCAAACCTGCGATTTTCGGCCTACTAACAGCTATAGAAACCCTAGTTTCACATGTGTGAAAGAGAGCACAAAAATATGTTCTTCTTTTCATCTTTGACTTTCTTCTTGTCTTCTTGTCCTTCGCTCTTCTTGCTTCCTTCTTGTTGCAGATCAAACTTGTGAAGTGTTAGACCAAATGAGTTGAAGTCTCTTATATATACTCTTCTCAAGGGATCAAATAGGTCTCTTTTGGGCCGACTTCTCCTTGGCAGGGTTGACTTGGTCTTGGAGGACAAAATGACTTACTAGACTAAAAAATAAAGATTTTATTTTGTAACAAGTCCAAATAGGACTACAATACATGACAAAAATTCTTCTTTAACTCAAGAAGCCCTAGAAGCATGAAGAACATGCTTTGACCTAGACTTTGAGCATGAAACCCATGCTTGAATAAATAAAAATTCTTTTTTTCTTTTTAAATAAAATATACAATGTCATGATTACAAAAGTCATTATGAAGACCGAATCTAGTTACGTTCTTCAACAAATTATACCTCTTTAATGATAATTTACAAGTCAAACATGAGTGGAATAGCCTTATTTTTAAATGGATGGAATGGTGTGAATAGAGAGAATGGAAAGGGTTAAGTATGGCTAGGATGTGGAATACACTACCTCAACCAGTTTCGAAGTAGTGCAACTTGACTTGAGAAATGATGACAATTCTAAAGGATAAGTATGGTCTCCCATGGTACAGCAAGGCTAATAATAAAATTATAAATGTTAGGAAGTGTTATTAGATCTCATTTCAATGTTCACCACTTTTGTGACTAACTCAAAAGTTATACCACCATGTCGAAGTATCAAACCAATGCTTGGAATATTAAGTGATGTATGAACTGCCATCCATAAATGCATCTATCATTTGAGGAGTGAGGAAGGAGATCTGATATACC
The DNA here is from genome assembly GCA_031772625.1 of Pinus tabuliformis. Classification (NCBI taxonomy): domain Eukaryota; kingdom Viridiplantae; phylum Streptophyta; class Pinopsida; order Pinales; family Pinaceae; genus Pinus; species Pinus tabuliformis. The sequence continues at coordinate 1,016,581,844 of CM062816.1, read as the reverse complement.
ATGGTTGAGATAGCACAATCACATATCTAAAAGAGAAACTGAGAGAACTGTTTGAGTCTGGAAAATATGAGCAAGAGAGATCATGCAAATCAGCAACACAACACTCTTGTTAAGGTGCCTTTGGAAGTAGTTACCCCTGGGGCGAAACACGACATTGGCTCCCTCTAGGGTGGGTAAATTATTGAAAACACCTTTAAATGTAGTTTAAACTCCTCTGGATGCGTGGAGCCCCTAATTTGTTGTTCTAATTTCAATAAAAATGAAAGCTTTAACTTCTGCAGTCATACCCATTAATTAGACATTAAATTTTTGTTATATATGCCTTGTTTAGGTCCAATCCATGTTATCTCTCTTTATCAAACCCATTCGTATTTTCAAAATTGTGTTTTTTATGAGAACAGTTTGAAGTTGTTTTCAGTATTGTATTTTTTACCAATGTTGCAAATATCATTTTGGGGAATATATTGTCAAGCGGATAAAATGAAACTTATTGGAAATACCAGGGAAAATATTGGCAAGCATAAAGTTGTACATGAAAAACATGAAAAAATCAACAACCTGAAAACTTGAAAAATATTAGAAAATCGAGAGCAATCGGAGGTGTTTGCAGCACTTTTCTACACGGGCACAGGGCACTTCAAAGTTGTATTAGATCATATTGTGAAATGGAGGACTCATCTCTTTACATTAATATATTTATCTTATCTACCTTTTCAAGAAGCAACTTCATTCAACAAAGGCAATAAGAGATTTTATAAGGACACTAAGTTAAGAAAATGGCTTTTCTGTGTCAGTGAAAACAAATCAGAGATATTCACGGTTTCTCATTGATTTGTATACTGGATAAATGATGAGTTGGCAAGCCCTGATATACTTATAAGGAATAGTTTTCTCTGCTAGGAAGAATGAGTTCTTATAGCATTCCAAAATTCTCTTTGGGCACTAATCTTTAGAGTAAAGCAACTTTAAGTAAGTAGATGCCAACCATCTGCAGTTTAAATTGAATATATTATCTTACCTTTCTTGTCTTGCTTTTTGTATCAGATATGTGATATCTATTTTATCCCAATATTGTCATGTGAACAGGGTTATATATGGCGCCAGAGGTTTACAAAAATGAAGCATTTGATAGAAGTGTGGACGTTTTCTCGTTTGGTCTTATTCTTTATGAGGTTTTACCAAACCTTTCCAATGGTTTAAAACAAGTACAGCAGTCAGCATTTTGAGATAAAATATAAAATGTGTTTTTCATATGCATGATTATTATGTTATTTGTTTGAAAGTAAGGTAATGGGTAAACTATATTATAAACTATGCAGGAACATGTGAAATAATATATTACCTTGAGGGGAACCAAAGTTTTACCTTGACATCAAACACCATAGGATATTATTGGCTGGAATTTCTGCCATTGTTTGGGGCTTTGGGTGCCCTGTTACATCTCAACCCCTCACTTCTTGAGATAAAATCCTAAAACTCAAGTGATGCCTTGGAGGAACTAAGAGGGAGACCGATGTCACCTCACCAACCCTCTCCACACTTTAGGCTGCCTCTCCTCTAGCTCAAAGGGAGTTTCCCTAGACTAGGATTACTAGAGCTTATGCAGTAAACTCCATGGTGGTTTTTGATTTGAGGACCACTAACCAATTCGATTTGAATAATGTGGTGGTTTTTGGTTTTCCACTAACATTTTCACTTCATCAATTTACTGCCCCCGTTAAAGCTGTAGGAGAGTTTTTCTTTTAATCATTGTGCTCCCCCACTTTGTTGGAAATGTAACTAGTGTCGGTCTTCATAATGTAATTCAAATTTACTATTGACATATTCATTTACATTATTAGTATTTTATTTATAGTCAAAGCATATTCTTCATGCTTATAGGGTCAATTGAGTTGAAAGAAAAACTATTATGAGTCAAAGAAATGTAATTGAGTCAAAGTCCCAATTAGACTTGTTGTAAGAAAAAGGAGAAATTATTTTATTTGAGTCAAAAATTCAAAATGTCATCCACAAGACCAAGTCGGCCCTCCTTGGTCAAGTCGGCCTAAAGAGGTAGTAGCTATTCGACCTCCTGGACATGTATAAATACAAGATAGTTCAACCTTAGGCTCATTCATTTGCTCATCCATCACATCGATTTTTGTGCCAAGATAAGAAGAAAAACAATGAAGTCAAGGGAGAGAGAAGATAGAGTTATTTCTTCCCTAGTTCTGCTCACACATGCGAGTTTTTTTGAGGCAAATTTTGTGCTACTTGTTGACCAGTACCGGTCAACTACCCGTGCAGTATACCCCCCTTTTTCTTTGCAAAAAGGGGCAGCACCTGATTAGCGTATCGTGCCATCCTGCAGTCATCAGCAACTTAATCATTTTGATTGTTAACCCAGTCTGCATATATGAATTGTAAATAATCTTAGCAGACATGAGTCATGTATGTAAATTGCCTAGGTGGACCTAACTTTCTGATGGTAATCTACGTCCCGGAAGGTTTTTCGTCTCACCGATCCATGATCGGCAGAGTTTTCCTTCAAACCTGACCCCAAAGCCGGGATGGATTTTGTCATTCGAATTTTAGGAGAATCCTAGTGTGTTAATCTGCTAGATTATAGTTGTGTCACAGAAACTGGGTGATTTGTGAGGGTCTATGTTAAAGGGGTTTTTCCCCCTTAAGATGTAAATTGTAAAAGTCATCATGAAATGTGTCTTGAGGGTTGAAAAATGTTTTAAAACCCCTCATGAGTCCTAAGTCCTAGGTCCTAGGAGATTTTTCCAAAGGCTAAGTTCGAGGATCCATTTTAAAATGAATTAAGAAATTAAAAAATGAGTAAAAATAATAAAATAATAAAATAAATAAAAATTAAAAAATTGAAAAAATTAAAAAATGAAATAAATAAAAAATAATAAAAAAATTATAAAATAAGGCAAAAACCCTAAATAATAAAATAATAATATTTTAAGTGAATGCATGCAAAATATTATTTTTTAATAAATCAACGGATGAGATTAAGAGATGTCTTGATCTTCATCAACGGTCGAGATCATTTCGACATGGATCACTCGAACTAACCGTTGGGATCATTTCCTTTATATAGGGTGCTAGGGGTCATTTCAGAGGAATTAAGATCTGTGAGTCTGGTACTGAAGAAGCTTTCTTATAAATCTGTTTCTGGTTAATAAAAGAAGACTTTGGGGTCCATATCTTGCTGGTGTTACTCTCTTGAAATGCTGTGAGATTGTTTAATTTTCTGCATATTTTCTTTTCAGCCATTAATAATAGCTTTTTGTAGAGTATTGTGAGCACAGGTATCTTGTTCACTTGCTAGGGTTTGAGTGTTGTTAGGGTTTCTGAAGTAATGGCAGGTATCTCCATTACTTTTTGAGATCTAGCAGCATTTTTGCCCTCTTTACTGATGGTTGTTTTGAGCTGTGCAGAAAACCCTTTCTGAAGGAAATTTGTGGGCGTTTGGGGAAGTTCTCGGCTGAACCAGCCAACTCCCGCAAGCATTTTTTGCTGAGCCCAGTTGGATTTGATCCTGGGTCTATCATTCAGTTTATTTTTTAAATTTTACATGAGAGATTTTCTGAAGTTCTTCACAGTGAAAAACTTAAAATTTTATTTCTTTAAAATATTTCCGTGCTTATTGCTGAATCTGGCTATTAAGGGGCCAAATCTGTACATTAATCAGCTGTCCTAGGGTTTTAAATTTCTGCTTCGCACAGATTTTTCAATTGGGTTTTTGTTTTCTTTTGTGATTGCAGGCATAGGGTTTTGTCTCTTTGCAATAATGGGTCACGCGATTTAGAGGTTCGGGGTTTCATCAAACAAATTTTGAGCCAAGCATACCACCGTCAAAATTGACAAGCAGACATACTGTGCATAAGGAGCAGAAGATAGTCGTGCCATTTCAAAATCCAGAGTACAGATTCAAGCCATTGGAAAGCTAATATTACTTTGCCGGAGATTGAATAGCTGCTATCGGTATCAGAATTATTGAAGGCCATATTCGTAATCGTTTTCATCACATTAGAGCCATGACTCTCAATCCCACATAAGCCAATCCTCTGAGGTCTTTCATGTCCATGGAAGAATCCATTTGGGTTCGCAAGAGGCCACGTTGTTGTTACATGGGCAGGGTTCATTAAAGAGAGAGCCATCTTAAATTGATTTGAAGCTATCACCTCGACGGGAGCTGGAAGCTCATGATCTGATGCGTGTGTGCATTCAAGAAACATGATTTGATCTGTCAGTAGCAGACAGTGGAGCTCTAAACCGATTTCGATCAGAGGTATATCTGTTCTCAGCATCCGCTGTCAAGTCCCTTCGCTGCGTTGTGCGTGGAGGTATCAAAACATTAACAGTGGGAGCTCCAGGTAAGAAAACCAGCTTCGATTCGATCCTTAATCACTGAAATTTGTCTAGCGTCTTCATCATCGGGGCAGGTGATATCCTGAAATCGTATTCCGATTCTTCTAAAATTCGCGTGGGCATCAAAACTTATTCGCGCCGGCAGCAGGCCTATTCCCTTCATTACGCAGACGGTAATATCGATCCAAGTTCTGAAAAGGTAAAAGGTATTGCGTTAGTTTTTTCATTCTTTACTTTTCATGCGTTAGGTTCTAACTTAAATGAAAAAAAAAAAAAAAAAATATAAATCGACTTTCATTTTGTTTTGGATTTTATATGGTATTTAGGTTATTTTAATTTTAGATTTAAGTTTAAGGTTAGAGTGTTAGTTTTAGTATTTAGATTTTAATAGCTTTTAGTTTAGGAATTAAATATTTTGGGTTTCGTAGTTTAAATTTTATTAATTTTTTAAGCTTTAGTTTAGTTTAGATTTTTTTTATTTTCTATTTAGATATTATTTTTGTTTTAGTTAAGTTTTAAATTTAGATATAGGTTATTTTTAAGGTTTGATATAAATTTAGGATCTTTTAATTTTCTTAAAAAAAAATAAAAAATAAAAAAGTAGCATTCAGTTTTTTTTTAAATTGTTATTTTTTTAGGATTTTGTTGTATTATAATTAAATTTTAATTCTTTTGTTTTAAAATAGTTTCATTTTATTAAATATAGATTCATAAAAATAAAACAAAAAATGTTTATGTTTTAATTAGTTTTTTAGGCTTAGTTTTATTTTTAATATAGTTTAGTTTTAGATTAATTTTTAGATTTCATTTTTTAGCTTTTGTTTTAAAAAAAAAATAAAATTTGGAAATTTTTCCTTTTTGCCAGATCCAGTTTTTTCTCGGGAATTATCATGTTATATCTTTATGCTGAGATCTAAAATTTTCAAGTCGAGATGCGAATATGATGTCTGGTTAATGATTTACGATTCTCTTGGTGGTTTAAAGCATTCATCTTTTCAAAATTCTCAGTTGCTGGATATCGTTTTGGTCATTCTTAAAGCATTGTGATTTAGCTGATGTCTTTTGATGACAAATGATTGCTGTTCACGGTTTATGTTTCTATATCATCTAATAGGTAATCGTTTTAACAACAATCTCTTAAGGCACTGGTCTGCTAAATTAATTAAATCCTTTTAGTGCTTATCTCATCGTGTTTCGTGTCTCCCAACCAACTAGTCGACAGTTGGTCTCATCATCTCACAGGGTCTACCCCCCTTAGCCGCGGGAGACAGGCTTAAACGGAGGGATCGGGGATCAGAGTGACAGCCCCCGGTCTGAGGGTTGTCGTGTCAATCCGCGCGACAACATTTTTTGGCGTCGTTGCCGGGGACATTGTTTTCTCGGCGTTTCAACGACAATCATTTTTCTCATTTCTTATCTTTTCATCTGGCCCGGCAACGCCAACATTTTTTGGCGCCGTTGCCGGGGATAGAGTTTTTCTGTTCCTGGAAGTTTCATCGACATTCACCTTCTCATCTTTCTCATCTCTCATTTTGAGCTGGCAAATTCAACCTTTTGGGTTATCATTTGGATCTTTTATTGCCTTATTTTTCGCCATATCAGTAGCATCTCTTCGGTTTGTTTCTTGTTTGGGTGGCGACTCCACTTTCTCATTTTTCCCAGACAAGAAGCTTTCCTCATATCTGCTTGTGGTTACTTTTTGGATCCTAGAATCAGATTCATTGTTCAAGTGGCGACTCCACTTCTTTCATCTCTTAATTTTCTTGAGCAGAAATCTCTTTCTATCATCCATTTGATCCCTTATTGTTCATCATGGATTATTCATGTAAACCATGTCATTTTACTGATAATCTCCATGATCTTCCAAAAGAGGCCATTTCTAAATTATTTAAGTTCTCGGGTGGTGATTCGGTCGCTGTTAGACAACATTTAAACAGGTTTACTTGTGTAATGATCATATATTGTAGACTTCCTCAATATAATCATGAAGATTTCAAGATGCGTCTATTTGTCCATTCTTTAGAGGGTGATGCCTTGAATTGGTTTAATAATTTTCCTAATGATTTTTTCACTTCTTTACAAGACATTCTCAATGCTTTTAAAGATAGATATGATAGTCCAAACAGCTTGCCTTCTACCTCTAAAATTGTGCAAAAGGAAGAAAGTAATCATATTAAAGGTCAAGCTGTTGAAGAAAGATTTCAAGATCAGAATGTGTCATCCACCAGTACTAATGCAGATCAAGTCCATGATAGTGGAAAATCAGGGACAAATGACAATGAAAAGGAAGAGCAAAAGCAAATTATACAAGAACTAATGATGCTGGTAAAAAATATGGAGGCTAATCAAACTAATTATGTCAATGACGTAAGAACTTTGTGCACCCACCTTGAAAAACGTAATAGGGAGATAGAGATTATGCAAAATCAGCATGCTAAAGAAATTGAGGCCATGAAGACTAATCGTGAAACAGAAATTAGATTCATGCAAAGCAAGATGTCAGGCTTAGAAGAAAATATGGCGACCATGAAAGCTGATCATGATAGGGAAATTGATTCTATGCAAAACAAGTTATTAATTATGGATGAAGAAATGACTATCATGACGTTTGATCATAATAATCAGTTGGCCACCATGCAAGCAAATCATAAAGAAGAAATAAACTCTATGCAGTATTTCTTGATGAACTTAAAGGAAAAGACCGATAAAGTAATAAAAGATATGGAAGAAGACCATGCCATGCAAATCAGTGATTTAAAGGTTGAACACTCTAGTCAGATGGATGCCACTAAAATACAGGTTCAAAAGTTTCAACAATGGTCAAAGGATGAGAGAGACCAGGGGACATCAACAGATGAGGAGCCGTCTCATTTGTTGCAACAAGTTCCATCTTATTATGAGGAGGTCATTAGGTGGTTAATTGAAGGAGATCCAGATAGACTTAAAAACGACAAAGATCAGATGCAAGATAAAAAAAGACATATCACGCATACTTCATCTGACAGTTTTGAAACAGAAAGTTCCAGGTCATCAGCCACAAAGAAAAAGTGCAAGAGAAAGAAAATGAGAAGAAGATTTGATACATCAGACGGTCGTGAGCAACTTGATTTGTGGATAGGAAAAAGTCCTACTATATGCAAAATTGGACATGGCACATCCGACAAGCAACCGACAGATTTGCCTGAAAGCAGGAAAATGCTCAGTATGCACTATATTGAACACATCTGATGCCATGGGGCATCTTTTGTATTGTATTTCTAACCCTACTCCTTGTTTTTTCCGCATTTTTATTTCTGCTTTAGATAGTTAATAAATGAAGAGCTTTTATCTTTCCTGTGCTTAATGTATATGATGATTTTTTGGATGGACGCTACTTATTTTTGTGTTGTATGGATGCAGATTCTGGATTCTCACATTCCTGCAAGCAGCAACGTGTCCCCAAGTAGAGCCAGATGTTGACCAGTACCGGTCAACTACCCGTGCAGTACACCCCCCTTTTTCTTTGCAAAAAGGGGCAGCACCTGATCAGCGTATCGTGCCATCCTGCAGTCATCAGCAGCTTAATCATTTTGATTGTAAACCTAGTCTGCATATATGAATTGTAAATAATCTTAGTAGACATGAGTCATGTATGTAAATTGCCTAGGTGGACCTAACTTTCTGATGGTAATCTACGTCCCAGAAGGTTTTTCGTCTCACCAATCCATGATCGGCAGAGTTTTCCTTCAAACCTGACCCCAAAGCCGGGATGGATTTTGTCATTCGAATTTTAGGAGAATCCTAGTGTGTTAATCTGCTAGATTATAGTTGTGTCGCAAAAACTGGGTGATTTGTGAGGGTCTATGTTAAAGGGGCTTTTCCCCCTTAAGATGTAAATTGTAAAAGTCATCATGAAATGTGTCTTGAGGGTTGAAAAATGTTTTAAAACCCCTCATGAGTCCTAAGTCCTAGGTCCTAGGAGATTTTTCCAAAGGCTAAGTTCGAGGATCCATTTTAAAATGAATTAAGAAATTAAAAAATGAGTAAAAATAATAAAATAATAAAATAAATAAAAATTAAAAAATTGAAAAAATTAAAAAATGAAATAAATAAAAAATAATAAAAAAATTATAAAATAAGGCAAAAACCTTAAATAATAAAATAATAATATTTTAAGTGAATGCATGCAAAATATTATTTTTTAATAAATCGACGGATGAGATTAAGAGATGTCTTGATCTTCATCGACGGTCGAGATCATTTCGACATGGATCACTCGAACTAACCGTTGGGATCATTTCCTTTATATAGGGTGCTAGGGGTCATTTCAGAGGAATTAAGATCTGTGAGTCTGGTACTGAAGAAGCTCTCTTGTAAATCTGTTTCTGGTTAATAAAAGAAGACTTTGTGGTCCATATCTTGTTGGTGTTACTCTCTTGAAATGCTGTGAGATTGTTTAATTTTCTGCATATTTTCTTTTCAGCCATTAATAATAGCTTTTTGTAGAGTATTGTGAGCACAGGTATCTTGTTCACTTGCTAGGGTTTGAGTGTTGTTAGGGTTTCTGAAGTAATGGCAGGTATCTCCATTATTTTTTGAGATCTAGCAGCATTTTTGCCCTCTTTACTGATAGTTGTTTTGAGCTGTGCAGAAAACCCTTTCTGAAGGAAATTTGTGGGCGTTTGGGGAAGTTCTCGGCTGAACCAATCAACTCCCGCAAGCATTTTTTGCTGAGCCCAGTTGGATTTGATCCTGGGTCTATCATTCAGTTTATTTTTTAAATTTTACATGAGAGATTTTCTGAAGTTCTTCAGAGTGAAAAACTTAAAATTTTATTTCTTTAAAATATTTCCGTGCTTATTTGCTGAATCTGGCTATTAAGGGGCCAAATCTGTACATTAATCAGCTGTCCTAGGGTTTTAAATTTCTGCTTCGCACAGATTTTTCAATTGGGTTTTTGTTTTCTTTTGTGATTGCAGGCATATGGTTTTGTCTCTTTGCAATAATGGGTCACGCGATTTAGAGGTTCAGGCTTTCATCAAAAAATTTTTGAGCCAAGCATACCACCGTCAAAATTGACAAGCAGACATACTGTGCATAAGGAGCAGAAGATAATCGTGCCATTTCAAAATCCAGAGTACAGATTCAAGCCATTGGAAAGCTAATATTACTTTGCCGGAGATTGAATAACTACTATCGGTATCAGAATTATTGAAGGCCATATTCGTAATCATCACATTAGAGCCATGACTCTCAATCCCACATAAGCCAATCCTCTGAGGTCTTTCTTAAAGCATTGTGATTTAGCTGATGTCTTTTGATGACAAATGATTGCTGTTCACGGTTTATGTTTCTATATCATCTAATAGGTAATCGTTTTAACAACAATCTCTTAAGGCACTGGTCTGCTAAATTAATTAAATCCTTGTAGTGCTTATCTCATCGTGTCTCGTGTCTCCCAACCAACTGGTCGACAGTTGGTCTCATCATCTCACAGGGTCTACCCCCTTTAGCCGCGGGAGACAGGCTTAAACGGAGGGATCGGGGATCAGAGTGACAGCCCCCGGTCTGAGGGTTGTCGTGTCAATCTGCGCGACAACACTACTGTAGGCCCGAAATTTCAGGAGATGACCAAATTTCAGAAATTTGACCATCATTGAATTTTATTGACTATGACTTGTTGGAGATGGCTTGGAGGAGGGTTGACTTGGGTCTTTGTGGTAGTCTTGGTCTTGGGTCTTGAATATCTCACTTTGACTTGATTTTGTAAGAAGAGGATTTCTTGGGTTTTCCTCCTTGTGGGGTTTTGCTTTGGCTTGGAACCTAATTTCTTGTGTCCTTTGTCTCTTTGTGATCTTCATGTTTTGTATGCTTTTGGTAATTTCTTGATGAAGAGAATATAAATTTAATAGGAATGCAACAAACATTCAAAGTAATTATCAAGTTAAGAGAAATGGACCCTAATTTACAAGAATATTGGTTTCTCAACACCCTTTGAGGTGTGGAAAGTACCATCTTTGATTTCAGAGAACTTACATAATGGATCTAGGCCATGCGTAAAATCATCTGGAATAATTGATTGGCAATTTTCTTTTCCTTTTCTTCCTTTTATTTACCTGTCTTGACTAGGCAGTGAGACATATGTAGCTTCTTTACTTGTAGATTCCATCTCCAAGAATGTATCCATTCATAATGAACTATCTTCTTAATTTGTTTCTGCTTTCAACATTTTTCTGATATGTGATTTGTCTTCCCACAATGAAGACAATGATGGAGATCAAAACATTGACTCTCCATATGGCCAACTCTTTGATAATGTTGGAACTTATTAGCAAGATTCTGAACAACTTCAAGGAATCCCACACTAACAAACTGAATTAGTTTGGAGTAATCTAGAACATACAAGTTGTTTCCTTTGTCATATCCTGAGCCATGTCAATTTCTATTGAATGATAACGCTTCCCAAGGTATAACGAACATTTTGGGTAGACCCTTTGGTTGTTTCTTTTCTTTTTCACATAGATGAGCATATAGTCCCCCAATAGTCTTGTAGACAACTCATAGATATTCAAACTTAAGAAGATCTCAGACAAGGATTCACTTCACCCCTTGCTTCCACATGTGATAGTTATGAACAAAAATGAGTTAAACAATTTTGAGTTCCCCGCTACTTGTGCTTACATTCAAACGTTTCGAGAGTGTGGAGCAAAGCGAGAATGTCATTTCCCAAAAGAAACCTTGGGAGAGGAGTGTCCTCAAAGCCTATGTTATGTCTGAATATGTATGTTTTCATATATTCTGCAATTTATTTGTCATTCAACATGTTTTTTTTTAAAATATAAATGTGCATTAAAAAACATGTTGAATGCCAAAATAATTGCAGAATATATGAAAAAATGCATATTAGGATATTAATGGAAGTAGAAATGGCACCCATAGTACATTAATGATTAATCATTTGAGCATCAATCATCTAGTATCTAGTTTCTAGTAATTACAAACAAACATACAAAGTTTTGAGCCATATAATACAAAGTAGACCATTAACTTATGGAATGAAATAGGTTATCCAACAACTGTCAACTATAACATGACCAAATAGTCTTTTTCAAAAAAAGGGCCATCTACAAACCAAAATGTGAACATTGAAAAGTCCAAAAAATAAGTTCAGCTAGTTGCTAAAGTTCATGAATGTATCATTTATGATATATAAAGTAGTTAAAAAGGACAAACAATTTTATAATATCTATGATTCTATCTACTATTCCTTCCTTTTTGCACCACCACGACTGTCGCATGGACGTTATGTACCTAGGGGGGATAATATGGGGTACCAAGGGAGGTACCCAAGGTAATAATGTAATAATGAGATGGGCCATAGTAATAAATAAGGTGGTTAACCCATGTCATGTAAGGGACCACAAGTAATTAATAATAATGTAATGGGCCCATGGTATTAGTTGATGGTATGAGGAAACCATGGTAATGATGCATGGTATTGTATGTATGAGGCCTATATAGAGGCTAGAGACTCCACATGGAGAGATATGAAGATGAAGAGAAGTATTCTTGTATGAACAGGCATATGGCTTGTGGAGTGTTCTCCTTCCTTAAGGAGTGAATGTATGGTGTTGCCCTACCATAAGGGTTTTGATAATAAAGAAGAATTTCTATCCATTTCTATCTTATTGTTTCTGGGTTTATTTCTATTCTCATATATCTTTTGGATCAGATCTACAACAATTGGTATCAGAGCACTTTCTTGGGCAAACCGTGGATTTTTTTTTTTTAATTGTTGTAGGGATTTTTGGGTGGCGAAATTGCAGATCAGATCTGTAGAATCTAATTACAGATCTGTATTCCTTGTGAAAAAATACCCAAATTCAAAAAAAAAATCAGTTGAATCGGAGTCCGGATGAAGGAGATATCGCTGATCTAAAAATCAGTGGGGTTGCAGACAATTTTCAGGGCAGCGAGTTTTGCGGCGCAGATCTAGAATTCCTGGTGCAAGATCTGCAAGATCTAATTGTAGATCTGGAATCTTTGTGAAAAAACACATGATTTCAAAAAAAAAATCAGTCGAATCGGAGTCCGGATGAGGGAGATATCGCTGATTTAAAATCAGCTCTTTTTGCAGAAATTTTGGGTGACGCCGGGAGAGTAGCAGCGCAGATCTGAAATTCTAGTGTCTGAATTAGGATTTCTATCACATGGGCAGATGCAGAATGGTTGTTCCATTTCTAAAAACAGGTTATAATAAAGATTCTGAGCAATATTGACTAAACTGTGGCCACTTTAAATTTTCGCCAAGTGAGGAATTTTTCTCAAACCCTCTTCATGGAGATACTAGATTTTACAGGGAAAGATGATGGTCCTACTCTTGAAGAATTCATACAAAGATCCAAGTCTACACATGGGAAATATTGGAGGATTCCAATCATATGTAATATGAGAGATGAGGCTAAAAATTGGTGGTTATCACTTGACCACCAGCAGGTGACCAAACTTTCAGATGCAGAATATGAAAAAGTCCTTCTGGACAAATGGTCTCGGGCTAGAAAAAAGGAGAATAAGACACATAAAGGGTTAATTGCTACGGGTGTCTCCTTATTGCAGGTTCATGGATTGATTCAGAAGGAGAAAATCATTGTGTCTATAAATCCGAGTTGCAAGCAAAATCTCATAAATGTCAATTTGGCAAAAAAATTGCAAGTCTCAGCAAAACAAATTGCACATACACAGGATGATGATAAGGATGTTCAAATCTATAAGGATTTGAAGCTTTCTATGGATAAGTATGTGTTTCATGGTGATTTTTATGCTTCAGAGATGGATAATATCGATGTTGTTTTGGGATATCCTTGGATGGAATCTGTGGGTACTATCAATATTAATGTGCAGAAGAAATTCTTGAAGCTATGGTATAAAAAGAAGAAAATTACATTACAGGATATTTCCATCCATAAACAGGTAGAGTCCACGGAGGTTGATGCACAAGATGTTACAGGGATTGACATATCAGATGATGAGCAGTTGATGGTCGACAATCAAACACAAACAGAGGCTGAAGCAGAAAAGGTTACAGGTGCTGATACATCTGAGGACGATTCAGTGGTTGAAGTCATATTGAAAAAGAAGACACCACAAGAGGCACCACAGCAAGGTGAAGTAAAGAAAAAGCCATCGTGGGTTAAAACTTCAACATATCATCACCCACATCACCCAGCAAGACAACAATCAAGATGGCAACCAATTAGCCACATGGACAACAAACCTCGCAGGACAGATCGAGAGGAACAAAGATCCACCTAATACACATCCACACAGAAGAGCTACCGCAGTCAACTTCCATCTCAAGCGAGCGAGGCACCAGCGAGATCGAGGGTTCACCTTTCTCTTGGATGGCTAGATGCACGTGCATGGTATCAGTGGACTACTCTTTTGAGTAGATCTTATTATTTATGTTCTTCCCATGTTTCGGGGACGAAACATGTTTAGGGGGGTGGAATGTTATGTACCTAGGGGGATAATATGGGGTACCAAGGGAGGTACCCAAGGTAATAATGTAATAATGGGATGGGCCATAGTAATAAATAAGGTGGTTAACCCATGTCATGTAAGGGACCACAAGTAATTAATAATAATGTAATGGGCCCATGGTATTAGTTGATGGTATGAGGAAACCATGGTAATGATGCATGGTATTGTATGTATGAGGCCTATATAGAGGCTAGAGACTCCACATGGAGAGATATGAAGATGAAGAGAAGTATTCTTGTATGAACAGGCATATGGCTTGTGGAGTGTTCTCCTTCCTTAAGGAGTGAATGTATGGTGTTGCCCTACCATAAGGGTTTTGATAATAAAGAAGAATTTCTATCCATTTCTATCTTATTGTTTCTGGGTTTATTTCTATTCTCATATATCTTTTGGATCAGATCTACAACAACCTCCAAGTGGTGGTAGTGGAGTGAAAGCAAGATGAAATTGTGTAGAAGCTATAGGTTGAATTGAAGATGAAGCCCCTAGTGTTGTATCTAGAGCCTTCATCATGGTGACCATAGTAGAGGATGGAGCTGGCATCTCAACATGTCACCGTCATCCATAAGGAAATTCTCCAATTACTCTTAAACCAATACTCCATCCTCCAAAGTATCCTCCTTTGGATCATTGTCCCATGTCTTAAAGCTTTTACCCGTCTTTGCCTTCTCATGGTGATGGGACACAAATCACAAGTTGTAATGAACATAAACCAAGTTCTTTGACCAATTTACATTCAACTTCTTTCTTTTAATGCCATGGATGGAATTGTAGGTGCTCCTTCCAACCTCCAACACCTCTCTATAGAAGAAGTGTTCACCCCATGTGAAAGCACCCATGTTGCAAAACATTGTTGCTTTAAGGTAGCACCGCCATGCATATTCCACCACTCATTGACAAGCAATTTTCCACCATCGCTTATTTTGGGATCCTTGTCATTAGTATCACCCTTCATCCCTTGCCTTTTGTCTAGCATTTTCTGTTGAAGAATGTAGCTAGCTTTGGTCTTCATAATTGTTCTTGAAGTCAAAATGTAATATATTTATCAAAAGAAAGAAAAAAGAATTTTATTATTATTGAATTGACTTGTTAAAGCATGGATTTCATGTTTGGGTCAATTGTCGTAAGTCAAGCCTCCATTGTAGGCTTTAGGATTGTTTATTTGAGTGAAAAACAATTTATTGTTTGGTCAAAGATTTCTCCATCAAGTCTCCTTGTTGTTGGCCTCAACAATATCATCCACAAGTTAGCCTAACTTTATATGAAGACACAACTGTTCATAAACACATGTCAACTCATTTATGTAATGTTCCAAAATAGGAAAAAAAGTGATATGCAAGCAAATAACAATTTTTCACCACATAAATTTTAAAACAATTAGAAAACACCCATAAGAATCAGAAATATGGAAGCAACTGAGCCATTTTATTATAAACTGGTGCAAGTGTACAAAATATGGAAGGAATGCACTTGGGCTTGCCTCAAAGGCAAGTGGAGCAAAGCCCATGTGAAGCAATGACAACCCAGAACTACAATCAACTAACCAACTGTTGCATTGCGCAGTCCCCAACAATTTTGCACTGTCTACTGCAAAGATATGGCTCAAAAACCCACCTTCGGCGCTTAGAAAATTCTGCAAAGTTATTTCTAGGCTTCTCAGCCAAAACCTAGAAAAACCCATAAATGGTTTGATCTGGTTTTGACCTTCCAAAATCGACCCCCAAAACGCCCTAGCTCTCCAAAACTGTTGAAGCACACTGCCTGCCAATACACCAACAAAATCCTCCTCAAATACTCCGGAAAGGTAGCAATCCTCTCCACTAATGCTTCCCTTATTTTTCCCAACAAGGATCAACCTCAATGGTTGAATCTTCATCTCCCACATGTGCCCAATATCTTCCCTCTGCGCTGGCCCAAGAAGTGCGAAATCCCCACTGACTGATATCTCTCTCCTCTAGCCCCAAAACTCACCCAAATGGCAGCAAATCACCAAGCTTCTCTTTCAAAATTTCTTCTGACAAAAGCTCCCTTGAAGAATGCAAAATATCTCAACTTGGCTTCTCCCAATGCGTCCTCCAGAATTACGCACCACTTGGAGAGACTGAATACAAATGCTAAAAAGTACACTGAAAATCACCTCCGGAAGATTGTGGATGAACCTCTCTAGGGTGGCATTTGAAGTCCCTCGAAGGAAGGGTGAGTTCTCCGCTTGGAAAACTCTTGCTAAACAACAAGTGACCCAGCTAAGTAGCACGAGCAACTAAGAGAAATTTGATATGCCAAAGATGAAGAAATGAGGAGCGCTGCCTTCCTTTTATAGATTTCGTGGAGTGTTTTTCCCTCCAATTTCCCTCCTTTGTGGGTCCTTCACTAAGCCATCGATTTTCCCTCTCATGCAATTCGAACTATGGCTCAGGGAGTGCATATTTTCCTTGTGTGGGTGCCCCCCACATGCTATTGGCAAAACCAAAATACTTACTTCTAAGTCCTAACTCTTCTAATAAAATAGAATGGGCCCCATCTCCTCCAAAATTAGCCCCCAAAATGTAGAAATTAATCCTGTTCCAAAATAAGACATTACAGTCATCTCCTCCCAAATGTTGCTTGTCCCCAAGCAACTTCAATGTTGGATGCTCAAGTATGTGCTCACCCTCCCAAGTAGCATCCTCATCTGGCAAGCTCTTCCAACGCATCAAGTATTCTCTGATTATCTTTCTTCTGAGCTTCCCTTCCTCGGTCTCGAAGATGGCTTCCGGTTCCAAAACTAGATTCCCCTCATCATCAAGTGGAGGCAACTCCACAACTGCTGTAACCTGTTTCCTCAACATCCTCTTGAGGCATGAAACATGGAAAAGATTATGGATCTCCTTCCCTGGCGGCAGCTCCAACTCATAATCTACATCTCCAACCCTCCTGATCACCCTGTAGGGCCCATAAAATCGTGGTTGTAGCTTTTTGGCCCCCTTCTGCTTTAGAGTGGACCGTTGGTATGATTGCAATCGAAGTTACACCAAATCCCCTTCCTCAAAATGCCTCTCAACCCGATGCTTGTCAGCATATATCTTCTGCTGATTTTGAGTTGTCTGCAAATAATCCTTGAGAGCCTTGAGGATGTCTTGGCTCTCTAGGATCCAATCTTTGGCCTTTGGGACCCACTGTCTCCAAAAACAATGTTAGCAAAACATAAAGTATCATAACCATATAGAGCACAGAAAGGAGTCATACCAATGGACATATGGTGTGTAGTGTTGTAGCAGTACTCTCCCAAGTGCAACCATCGAATCCATGCCCTTTGCTGCCCTGTCACATAGTTCTTGAGATAACACTCAAGCCATTTGTTTACCATCTCTGTCTAGTCGTCGGTCTCTGGATAATAACTAGTGCTCGAGGTGAGCTCGGTGCCTACTAGCTTGAAAAGCTCTTGCTAGAATACCCCATAAATCGGTTGTCTCGTTCACTGACTATAATCATAGGGAGTCCATGCAGGCGGAAGACCTACCTAAAGAACAGCTTTGCCACTTGTGAAGCTGAATACCGTGTCAGAATTGCAAAGAAATGTGCAAATTTGGTCAGCCGGTCAACCACCACAAAAATGCAATCCTTCCCCTGCACCGAGGGAAGCCCCGTGATGAAGTCCATAGAAATACTCTCCCATTACCCTCAGGAATGGGGGGAGGCTGCAACAATCCCACTAGATGGGTCAACTCCCCCTTGTTCCTTTGACAAGCCTCACACTCCTACACATATCTCAATACGTCCCCCTTGACGCCCTTCCAAGTGAAGCACTCTCTCACTGCCATGTACGTCTTTTTGAATCCCTGGTGCCCAGACAAAGGGAATCATGAGCTGCATGAAGAACAACTGTGACCCCAAAACCAAAAATATGTGCCCCTTGTAGTATATAACCTCGTCCATCACCCTGTAGCGCTCACCTGCATAACTTCCCTCCAAGATCTCACATGCCCGCCGATCCTTGGAGTACTCCACTAATAGTTGTGCCTTCTAGTCATGGCAAATGCTCATGAGTGAAAGTTCTGTGGGCATTTTGGATAGTGCATCGGCTACTACATTGTGCTTCCCCTGCACATAATATCAAAATTGTAGGCCTGCACCTTGCTGACTCATCTTTGTTGTCTATCGTTGAGGCCTTGTTGCCCCATGAAGTGGCGAAGACTATTGTGATCTGTCTTCACCCGAAACCGGTGACCCACCAAATACTGTCGAAACTTGGCCAATGCATGCATTATGGCCAACCTCTCCTTGTCGTATATGGAATACGACCTCTCATGTGGTAGGAGCTTCCAACTCTTGAAAGCAATGGGGTGCCCACCTTGGGAGAAGACTGCCTCGATCCACTCACCCGATGCATCACACTCGAATGTAAAGGGTTGTGGAAGTCTGGGAGTCCTAATACCGGTCAATGACTCATCACCTCCTTGAGGCGATCAAATGTTGTCTGAGCTCCATCTATTCATGCAAAATCCCCCTTAGTCAGATCAGTAAGGGGTGTTGTCAACTGTGAGAAGCCCTTAACAAAATTTCAGTAATAAGTACAGATGCCCAAGAATCCTCTTAGCGCTGTCACATCTCTAGGCATTGGCAAATCCTGAATGGCCCTAATCTTCTCCTCGTGCACCTTGACCCCATCTGTGCCTATGATGTGTCCCAAGTAGAGCATCTTCGTCAGCTCAAACTTGTACTTGGACATCTTGGCGTAGAACTGCTGCTGCTCCAAGCTACGTAACACCGTCTCTAGATGTTGCAAGTGCTCCTCCCATGTCCTGTTGTAGATCAAGATATCATTAAATAATACCAACAAAAGTCTCCTCAGTTGACCCCTGAACACATGGTTCATGCATGATTGAAAGGTAGCAGGTCCATTGGTCAACCCTAAGGGCATGACTAAGAACTCGAAATGCCCATAATGACATATGAAAGTTGTCTTCGGAATATCCTGCTCCATCACCCGAATCTGATGATACCCAAATCGCAAGTCTATCTGAGAGAAGTATTTGGCTCCTCTAAGCTCATGCATCAGCTCATCAATACCTGGAATGTGATACCGGTTCTTCTGTGTCTTCTTGTTGAGTGCCCTGAAGTCAATGCACATGTGTAGAGTCCCATCCTTCTTCTTCACCAGCACGTTTGAAGAAGCGAATGGACTAGAACTCGATCTGATGTGGCCCAACGCCAATAGCTCCTTGATGGCTCTCTTAATCTCATCCTTATAGGCATTGGGATGCCTATACAATGTAGTAATGACTGCTTGCACACCTGGCTCCAGCTCTATAGTGTGCTCAAACCCCTTGTTAGGTGGCTGTCCTTGTGGTATATCTTCAAGAACTACCGGATATCTGTCCAGTTTCGCCTGGATGTCTGGATCTGTTGGCTTGGTCCATCCCCCAACCTTTGAAATCCTCAGCTCTACTGCCAATGCTATGTACTCATGCCACAAATCGGCCTCCATCCCGTGGGCCAAAACTGTCTGTGGAGGATATGAATGAATGCCCCGAAGAACCACTAGCTTACCATCCATCCTAGTAAACTCTATCTCTAGTTTCCTCGAGTCGGTGGTAGCTCAGCCAAGGGAATACAAACATTGGACACCATCACCACATTAGTGTCTAATCCATCCACCACGAAGAAATGGTTTGTCATCAAATAGTTCCCCATGGTCACTGTCAAAGCGGGAACATATCGAGTGCACTGCATAGTTCTGTCTCCTAGTACCAAAACTGAAACCCTTCAAACTCTACATTGGTGATGCCTCTCCTCTAGACCATCTGAGCATCAATAAAATTGTGGGTGGCCCCACTGTCTACTAAGATTAAGACACTCTGCCCCTGCACTATGCCTCTGATCCTCATGGTAAAAAATTTGGGAACCCCACACAAAGAGGCTAGGACTCCCTTGGATGGTGCAAAAGATGCTCCCCCATGTGGTGGTGGTGGTGGTGGTCCCCTTTTTGCTGGACCCTCGCTGTCTCCCCCACCAAACTCCAACTCCACCTCATCCTCCTAATCATTGTTCGAGAAGACCTCGATATAATGGGCCTTGCCCATTGTGCACCGATGGCCTGGCGCCCATGGCTCCGGACATGTAAAACACAACTTCCTCCTCCTGAGGTTTCTCCTAGTCTCATCATCTAGTCGCCCTCGCCCTTGGATTGCTCTCTCCACTGGGGGTGCTCTAGTGTCATTCCCCTTTTGAGGTAGGGAGTGCGTGGTGGAAAGGGTGTCCGGGTCTTGGGGATGGCCCCTGCAAGCCTCTCGTACAAGTCACAACCTCCAGTAGAGTAGAGGGCATGCGTGACTTCACCAGTCCACACAATGGCTTTGCCAACCCTTCTACAAATGTGTAAACTCTCCTAGCATCCGACAAATCCGGTACCATGACTGAGACCCTCAGGGACTCTGAAATATAATGCTTTGGATGTCTTGTTTGCATGAGTTGGGTCAACTCCCTGAAGTGACCCTGCAGATCCCTCCGATCAAAATGCTCCACTACTCTACATGTGAAGTCCTCATAGGAGGTAAGTTGGCATGCCTCAGAGTGGTCAAGCCATGAAACTGCCAGTCATGTGCTTCCCCCTCCAAATGCAAAGTGGCCATTTTAATGGCCTCTACCTCCATCATCCTGTTGAGTTGGAAATAGGTGTCCAGCGTCTCCACCCAAGCACGAGCTGTGCACTTGATAGTGCCATCGTAAGTGGGGAAGTACATCTTCCCAATGGTACGTTGCAACTCGTAGTTCTGTGTGCCATGGCCTCCATAGGTAGTGCTTCTCTGAAGTCTGCTCCCATGGACTGCCACTCCCTAAAATGCTCCCCCATATGTGATTGATCATCAACTCCCCCCGGTTTGCTTGGTGCCATAGGTAGGAAAGAAGGTAGCATGACTCTAGTTGGCCCACTATAGGATGGTGGCTGTGGAGTAGGTGAAGGGTGATCAAACTGTGAGAAGCTCTTGATGTCTCTCCAAATAGAAAATCTCGGTGAGTGCTTCGTTCTCGGTTTTGCATTTTGATCTCATCTAACATTTGCTTCTGCCCCTTTGCCAAATCACTCAGGGCCTTCAAGACACTGTCAAAGGCCACCTCGTCTCTGCTCTTGGGCTCCCTCATGTCTTCCTCTATCACTGCCTTCCCACAATCCTCAGTATCAGGAGTTATCTCTAGCTCCCTCTCCTTGCTTCGGTACCTTTGCATCTTGTAGATATTATTATGTCTGTCCTCCTCACTCATAGGAAAGTCCTCCACGGCTGAGCCAAGATTTGAGCTCTTATACCACTGTAATGTTCCAAAATAGGAAAAACAATGATATGCAAGCAAATAACAAGTTTTCAAGACAAAAATATTAAAACAATTAGAACACACCCATAACAATCAAAAATATGGAAGTAGCTGAGCCATTTTATTATGTGGAAGAGTACAAAATATGGAAGGAATGCACTTGGGTTTGCCTCAAAGGCAAGCGGAGCAAAGCCCAGGTGAAGCAATGACAACTCGGAGCTACAATCAACTGACCAATTGTTGCACTGCGCAGTCCCCAGTAATTATGTACTGTCTGCTACAAAGATATGGCTGAAAAACCCATCTCCAGTGCTCAGAAAATTCTACAAAATTATTTCTAAGCTCCTCAGCCAAAACCCAGAAAAACCCAGAAATGGTTTGGCCAGGTTTTGACCTTACAAAATCGACACCCAAAAGGCCCTACGCCCTCCAAAACTACTGAAGGACATTGCCTACCAACACACCAGCGAAATCCTCAAATACTCCAGAAAGGTACCAATCCCCTCCCCTAGCGCTTACCTTATTTCTCCAGACAAGGATTAGCCTTAGTGGTTGAGTCTCCCCTTCCCACGTGTGCCCAATATCTTCCCTCTGCGTTGGCTCAAGAAGTGTGAAATCCCCACTGACTAATAGCTCTCTCCTTCCGCCCAAAAACTCACCAAATGGCAACAAATCACCAGAGCTTCTCTTCCGAAATTTCTCCCAACAAAAGCTCCCCTGAAGACAACTCGGCTTCTCCCACTGCATCCTCCAGAAATATGCACCACCTGGAGAGACTGAATACAAATGCTAAAAGCCACACTGAAATCCACCTTCGAAAGATTATGGATGAACCTCTTTATGGTGGCACTCGAAGTCCCCCGAAGAAAGGGTGAGTTCTCTGCTTGGAAAACTCTTGCTAAACAACAAGTGACCCAGCTAAGCAGCTCGAGCAACTAAGAGGAAATTCGATATGCCAAAGATGATGAAATGAGGAGTGTTGCCTTTGATAGATTTTGTGGAGCCTTTTTCCCTCCATTTTCCCTCCTTCGTGGGTCCCTCACTAAGCCATCGATTTTCCCTCTCATGCAATTCAAACTATTGGCTTAGGGAGTGCGTATTTTCCTTGTGTGGGTGCCCCCCACATGCTACTAACAAAACAAAAATACTTATTTCTAACTCCTAAGTCTTCTAATAAAATCAAATGGGTCCCATCTCCTCCAAAATTGGCCCCCAAAATGTAGAAATTAATCATGTTCCAAAATAATTTGGGAAGGGACATTACAATTTATGATAGACAAACAACTATATTTACAATCCTAAGAACTTCGCATAAAATACAATTCAGAGTTCAGATTTCAGAGAGGAATTTCGGTGGTCTCAGAAATAGAGTTTCGTTGATCTCAGAGATAGTTTTTCGATGATCTTAGAGAGACAGAATTTTGGTGAAGGCACAATATAATGAAGAGATGACTTTGTTGTAAATTGCAGAGATGATTCCGGTACAGTGACAAGGTCTAGGTGCAGTGACAAGGTTTCAGTGCTGCCACAGTGAAAAGGTCTAAGAGCAGTGACAAGTTTTCGGTGCTGCCACAATGACAAGGTCTCGATGCAGTGACAAGGTATCGATGCTATCACAGTGAAGATGATTTTGTTGCTATCACAATGATAAGAATTCGGTCTATCACATGATAAGGACTCGGTGCTCACGCAATGACATGAATGACAAACTGAAGAAGATCAAACAAGGATGACTTGATGGAGGAAGCCTCTAGTCTAGGTTGTGAGGGTCTTGGTTATTTCATCTTGTTTTTGAATCTATTGAAGGAAGAATTTTGACTGGGTTTTCCCCTAGAGTGGGGTTTTTCCCTAGTTGCGTGCCTACATCTTGTGCCCTCTTCTATTTGTTGCTCGACATTAGTCTTGATGATAAGAAAAGATGAATTGAAAGAACGAATAATAATAACGAAAAAATCACAAGATAATGTCATAATAAGAGAAATCATTTAACTGCCACACTTTTGGATTTCTCAACATTTTCTCTACCTTGATCCTTTAGGAACATAGTTGACACCGCCCAATTTTGATGAAACTACCTTATCCAAGTCTTAAAATATGGTATAAGAATCTTAACATTCATAATCAGTGATTTTGGTTTGAGTTAAGGGCACATTTTTGCTAAGGCCATGACAAAGGAGTTGAAAAATCAACACCACGAACATTGAGGTACATAAAGAACTCAATGCTTTTGATTAGATGTCAATGACATACCCTCATATGTGATGGAATCCAAGGAAAATGTTGCAGTGCAATAAATCTTGAAATCTTGAAAGCTGTGAAGTCTATTGAATTTTGAATGGGATATGAAATTTTACTGTCTCCATATGAAGTTCGATGAGGTCAAAATTAGTCTCAAACATTTCGTAACAATTAATGGTAATGTTAAAATTTTATGCAAATGTTGACATTTGCTTCATCTTTCCTTTTTAATTCTTACTTCAAGATTTTAACGTTGCCATTAAGGAGTGTCAAAGGAGCACCTTGGGAGCGTGCTCCTTCTCTCTATAAGTGTCCTAGGATGTTCCATGCTCCCAAAAGGCTAGGGTACATCTCAAATTCGTCTAAAGCACACTCCCTAGTCACTCCTACTCAAAGCACGACTCCATGGGGGGCACTCTTGGTACTACTTACATCGTTCATGTCCCTTCTACATTAGTGCTCTTCCTTCTTGGGTTTTAGCATGCTCCTTCAAGTTTTCCTTTTCAACAACCTCCCCCAATGTTCTTTCATGAATACTCTTTGAAATGGCATTCTGTGATTGGTTCAAACACTCTTTTAGTTGGGACATGGGTCTATCTAGAGACCCCAACTACACTAGATCCAAGGATTATGTTTTCCTTCGTTGGAAGGGTTGTACCCTAGCTATAGTAGAAATTAGGGACGACTTCCTTTCAACATGGATAAATTGACAACACTTTAGTTGACATGTATTGAACTTGTACTTCTCTATTTTGTACTTATTTTTATCTTTTTGGGGTGATTACTCTAAATTGTTCACTCACCCTCTTTATTTATTGGAAACATGGTCAAAATTTATCACCCTCCCACAATTTTTGTGTTAATTTCTTAATTCCAGATCTGGCTTTAATTCTTTGCATCCTTTTTTATATTCCAAAAATGTTTTTACAATTATTGAATCTAAAACAAACTAGAATTTTTAATAGAAAAATAAATAGTGGAAGCACACACAAAGGAAATTTTTCACACAATAAATAACCCTCCAATTACTCTTCAATTTTATTATTTGAATAATTAGGGCTCCCTTACTAGGATAATGGCCCACAGAGAAAATATTGGAAAATTTACAATTTAGAACTTGGCTTATCAGCCCCGGAGAACACCTGATCTGCACCTTTTCTAGCTTCTCTCCACTCATGTTGCTCTTCAGAAGCTAGTACTCACTCACATGTGCGACGTTGCACTCAACTAGTTGTCACACATGTAGCCCATGCACTATCTCTCCTGCACATGCAACATACATCTCTCCTTGTTGTTACATGTGTGGCTTTCCTGCATAAACACTTCGCTCGTGTGACCTCTCTAAAGCTAAACCTTGTTCACACATGCGGTTGTCTGCAAATGTAATATTCCTACTAAGAATTAACAATGATAATCTAAACAAAAACTCCACATGCAACACAAAAATTCAACATACAATTAGACACCCATAAATTTAGCCAAAAACTATGCCATGTTGAGCCATTTATTATCAAAGAGGAATGTACAATATATGTGTGGAATATGTGCACCTGAGCTTGCTAAAGCAAGCTAAACAAAACCCAAGTGATAAAATGTGTTGCCCGAATGCTAGGAAGTAATTCCTCTTCAAGATCTATGCTGACCTTGGAAATCTACAATTGTTGGCTGGCAAGAGACTATTGTTTGACCCTAAAATTACCCCTAGTCATAGCAAGATCCTCCTTCAACTGGGTAATTCATACCACCAGGAATTCTACTACCAAAACCCTCCAAAATGCTGAGCAAACTCCCCAACAATCCTTCTTATGTCCCCTACCAAAACTCAGCCCCAAACTCCTGATCAAGCCTCCACAACGAATGGCCTCTACAAGTGACTATGTAGGCCCCAGTCAAGCCACCTTTGCGCATGCCTAAGAATAAGAAATTCGGCCTAAAGAATGGCCACCCAATCTACCTGTCAATCCACTGCAAAAATGTTGCTAAACACTAAGGAAATGTGCCCCTAAGTTCCCGAAAGAAGCCCTGCTCTGAAGCTCACTCCCAAAAGAGTGTGTGGTCCCTTTCTGCGCCCAAACTGCTCCAAAATGACTCGAATCTCCTTGTAGAATCTCCTCCAGAAAGGCTCCACAATGTAGTAAAAACTCCCCTAGGGTGGCACTTGAAATCCACTGAAGGAGTTGTGATTTTCCCTTGGAAATCTTGTGTGCTGAACAACACTAGTAGACTTGGTTCAATAGCTCAAGCGTACAAGATGAGCTGGTTTGTCAAAGTATCAAAAACCCCCAAATGATGTCTTGTTCTCCTATTTATCATTGAGCTTTCCCTCTCCAAGTTGACTCCATACATTGACCCCCTTTTCCTCTCTCTCTCTCTCTGCAAATGCACTTTTCTCCAAGGGGTGCGTATTCCTCTTGGGGTGACCTCCACTTCCCACTAAGAGATCGATTTGCCTTCTTTTACCTATGTGGGAGCCTTCTCAAGTCAAAAATGTCAAGTGAGGTCATCCTAACCCACTTTTCCTAAGTCTATGATGCCAAAACTGCAAAATTGGCGAAAAGTGTAATTACTTAGCAAAATCGCTAAGTAGTAACATCATAGTCTTCCCTGCATAGATGTTGCTTGTCCCCAAGCAACTGCAATGATGGGTGCTGAGGGATTTGTTCCCTCTCACAAGTGGCATCCTTCTCTGGTAAGTCCTTCCACTTCACCAAGAACTCTTGAATGGTCTTGTTTTTGTGCCTCCTCTCTCTCACCTCCAAAATGGCCTCTGGCACCAACCCCAAATGTCCCTCATCATCCAAAGGGGGTAAATCAATAGTCGTTGCCACCTGTTGTCCTAAGGCCTTTTTCAGGCATGAGACTGAAACACATTGTGTACCTTGCTCCCTGGTTGGAGCTCTAGCTCATATGCCACCTCTCTAACCTACCTAGTCACCCTGTAAGGCCCATAGAAACACGATTTGAGCTTCTCAACTCCCTTCTACTTTAGAGTGGACTACCTGTATGGTTGGAGCCTCAGAAAGACTAAGTCCCCAACCTCTAAGTGCCTCTCGACTCTATGCCTGTTTGCATATACCTTCTGTTGATTTTGGGTTGTTTATAAATTATCCTTGAGAGCCCTAAGGATGTCCTGTCTCTCCTGTACCCAGTCTTTGGCCCCTGGAGCCCTGCTATATCTAAAAACCAAATTAGCAAATGTCAAAGAATCATAACCATACATAGCATGAAATGGGGACATACTTATCGACATGTGGAACGTGGTGTTGTTGCAGTACTCTCCAAGGTGAAGCCACTTCACCCATGCGTGCTGCTGCCCGGTCACATAGTTGTGCAAGAACCCCTCCAACCACTTGTTGACAATCTCTATCTAGCTATCGGTTTGTGGGTGATAACTAGTACTAGGTGTGAGCTTAGTTCGCACTAACCGAAATATCTCCTTCCAGAATTCCCCCTTGAATTGGTTGCCCCTATCACTCACAATGGTCTTGGTGAGACCATGCAACCTAAACACCTCCCTAAAAACAACTCAACCACTTGTGAAGCCGATGACCAAGAGGGTATGGCAAAGAAGTGGGCGTACTTGGTAAGCCTGTCGACCACTACATATATGCAGTCCCGCCTCTGTACTGTCGACAACCCTGCAGTAATCCTGCGGGGTGTGTTTACTCCCCCTTGTTCCTCTGACAAGCATCGCACTCCTATACATGCCTTAGAACATCCCCCTTCAGGCCCCTCCATGAGAAACGCTCCTAGATAGCTTGGTATGTCTTGAGGAACCGCTAATGCCCTGCTAGTGGAGAGTCATACACATCCTGCATAATCCTCTCCCTCAACTCTGAACCAAGTACCAAATAGATCTAGTTCATGTAGTAGATCACCTCATCCATCATATGGAGCCAGTGATATGTATGGGTGCCATCTAAGATCTCACAAGCCTTCCTGTCCTTAGAGTACTCCACCAACAACTGCGCCCTCCAATCCTAGCAAATACTCATAAGGGATAATGTCGTAGGCCTCCTGGATAAAGCATCAGCCACCACATTCTGCTTGCCCTTGACATACTCTATGTCAAAATCGTAGGCCTGGATCTTGCTGACCCACTTCTGCTGCCTCTCGTTGAGCTCCCTCTACTCTAAAAAGAACCGAAGACTGTTGTGATCAGTCTTCACCATACCTGTTGCCCACCAAATACTGTCGAAATTTGGCCAACACATCCATGATGACCAACATCTCCTTGTCATATATGGAGTAGAGCCTCTCATGACTAAAGAGCCTCTCACTCTCAAAGGCTATGGGGTGCCCACCCTACATCAAAACAACCCCAATGCCTTCACCAGGCGCATCACACTCAAGTACAAATGGCTGTGAAAAATCTGGCAATGCTAACACTGGACAACTACTCATCACCTGTTTGAGGCGCTCAAAAGCCCCCTGCGCTACATTTGTCCACTCAAATGCATCTTTCTTGGTTAGATCATTGAGGGGTGCTTTCAACTATGAAAACCCCTTCATGAACTTCCGGTAATAGGTGTAGATGCCCAAAAGTCCCTGTAGCTCAATCACACTCCTGGGTGTAGGTTGATTAAATATGGCCTCGATTTTCTCCTGGTGCACACACACCCCATCCTCTCCAATGATGGGGCCAAGGTATTTCATCTTTGACAGTCCAAAATCACATTTTGACACCTTGGCATATAATTGTCACTCCTCAAGAATACGAAGCACCTCCTCCAAATGCTTCAAGTGCTCCTCCCAAGTCCTGCTATAGATCAAGATGTCATCAAAGAACACCAACACGAACTTGCGAAGCTGCTTGCGGAACACGTGGTTCATGCAAGATTGGAAAGTAGCAGGGGCATTAGTTAGCCCGAAGGGCATCACCAAAAACTCGAAATGCCCATAATGGCATTGGAAGGTTGTCTTTGGGATGTCCTGCTCTCAAACTTTGATCTGGTGGTAGCTCGAGCACAAATCAATCTTAGAGAAGTATTTAGCTCCTCTAAGCTCATCCAGCTACTCATCAATGCGTGGGATCGGGTACTGGTTCTTCATCGTCTTCTTGTTCAAGGCCTTATAATCGCTGCACATGCGGAGGGTCCCATCCTTCTTCTTCACCAGTGCAACTAAAGAAGTGAAGGGACTTGATCTGGGTCTGATGTGCCCCAAGGCAAAGAGCTCATGTATAGCATGGTCAATCTCATCCTGGTATGCCTTGGGATGTCTATACAGCAGGGTAATCACTACATGCATGCCCTCCTCCAGCTCGATCATGTGCTCAAATCTCCTGTCAAGTGGCCTACCCGGAGGAATATCTCCAAAAACTGTTGGGTACCTATCCAAAATCTCCTTGATGTCTAGGTGTATTGGTCGTGGCTGAGTCCTTGCCTCTATAATCCTGAGCTCCACTGCCCACTCTATATCTCCATGTTGTAAGTCAGCCTCCACCCTGTTGGAAATAATACAGAGAGGGGGGGTGAATCAGTATTATCTAATCAATTGAAATTTTTTTCAATTTCATACTCAGATTCATATACGCTACTTCAGTTAAGTATACCCGCATATATACGCGACTGTGTCTATTGCAACTAGTGTATAACGATTAAACTCATGATTCAGTTATGTGATCTTCAATGGATGCATCAGAACATTATTAGTCATATTAACAGTCAATAGTAGCAGTAAAACAGATAGATCAACACACATAAGCAGCACACATGAACACCATGATATAAGGTGGAAACCCAATGTGGGTGAAAACCATCTGCTGCAATTCGTTTCTATCTTCCTTTATTAAGAAACTTCTTTTACAATGTACTGGTGCTGTCCTTTACCAGCACGCAGGCTACAACCTGCAGAAGGCTACAACCTTCTCTCGTTCTCCAGACTTTCCTGGAAGGGAGCTCCAACCCCCTTTGCTCTTGTACTAGCTAAGATACTAGTACGTAGGCGCTGGCCTACAATCTTCTCTCCTCCAGGTACCACGTTTCATACATTTTCAGACTGGATACTCCTGAAGCACAACACATAATCTGAAAGGCCACGTTTCATCCAATTTTCATACTGGACCCATAACTATCATTGAAGCTCAAAACAATCACTACTAACAACATCAATCTCTGAATCACTGAAACACTGAAACCATATCAATAACACAGTCACCAGAACAGACTACAAAACTCTGCCATAACAATCAGACCCATCTGCAACTTTAAATATTATACTTCATAATGTATATGCTACTACGATGAATCAAACCCGCGTACATACGCGCTTTTGCCAAAGACAACCCGCGTACAGATCTATAAATATTCAATCATGACTTGCAGCGATTACAAACTTAAGTTATACCCAGTTCAGATCATTGCATGCATCAGTATATAGATCTAGAATAAACATAATCAATCATATAGAGATAGTTCATTTCAAACCATTTGATCCCGATCTATCCTTAGATCTTGTTCTCCATCCACCGGTGAGGTCCCCCCTTAGCATAGATCAAGCAATGCATCATCAACCCATAACCTGCATACTAGATCTCATACTTCATCAGATATTCTTGTCTTCTCAGATACCCTTGCCTAATGGTCTTCTTCTCCTTTTATAGTCTTAGGCCTTGCTCAATACCACGGTCCAAAACCATAATAAATCAATACCAAGCGCTCAATACTTGGGATCAACACACTTGTCGAGATACCACGGTCCAAAACCATAGGTTCAAATACCGAGGACTAACTACCACGGACCAAAAGTAAGCTTTCCGACATGTACGTGCTTTTCGTGCATGAAACTGCGTGTATACCCAACTTGGTATATAGCGAACCTGCGTATACGCGACTTGGTATATAGTGAACCTGCGTGTATACCCTACTTGGTATATAGTGAACCTGCGTATACGCGACTTGGTATATAGTGAACCTGCGTGTATACCCTACTTGGTATATAGTGAACCTGCGTATATACTCTTCTTTCTTCATTCTTTGTAGTCTGATCATCAATTCTTTGTTACTGATCTGCTGCACTATGATCTACCATCTGTGTGAGTTGCCATCAAGGACAACACTTGTCTCATAATGCCAACAATCTCCCCCTTTGGACTTGATGGAAAAGCTAACTTGTCATACTTAGAACTTGATCTTCTTATTCCTTTGCGCTGTCCTGCATCCCATGCATTTAGTCACATCTGTAGATTGATCCAGTTATATGTAAGTGAGATGTTCTTCTATGAGAGGGTTGCCATCAAGTACAACACATGCATCATAATGCCAACACACCCTATGCGCTGACATCCTCTATGGTGCGTACGAGTGCATCCATCTCAGCAACACCAACTTCCCATCTGGCCCCGTGAGCTCCATCTCCAGCTTCTTCTAATCTGTACTAGCCCACCTCAAAGAATAGAGCCACTAGACACCCATGACAATGTTTGTGTCCAGAACATCGACCACAAAGAAGTGATCAGTCATAGAATAATTTCCCAAAGTCACTGTCAGACTAGGGACATACTATGTGCACTGCATAGTCTTGACTCCTTGCACCAGGATTGAAAACTCCTCAAAGCTCTCAGTCTGTTTTCTTCTCCGCTCCACCATCTGTGCATCAATAAAGCTGTGGGTTGCCCCACTGTCCACCAATATTACTACACGTTGACTGTGTACAGTGCCCTTGATCCTCAACATGAGATATTTGGGGACTCCCCTCAGTGAAGTGATGACCCCTCTAGTGGGTTTGAAGAGGTCTCCATCAGGTGGGGGTGATGCTCCTCCTCCACTGCCTCCAATGATCTGCAACTCACCACCTCCTACATCATCCTCCTGTGCTACACCATCCTCCGACTCATTATTAGAAAACACCTCTATATAATGGGCCTTGCACTTGGAACACCTATGCCTAGGTGCCCATGGCTCCTGGCAAGTGAAGCACAACTTCCTCCTATAGAGGTCTTTTTTGGTCTCATCATTTAGTTGCCCATGCTCCTGGACTTCTCTCTATGGTGGGGGTCTAATGTCATGACCCCTTTGTGGGAAAGGAGCCCATGGTGGAACTAGTGCCCTAGCCTTTGGAATTGCATCCTACAAATCCCTTGTGCGATCAATGCCTCCTGTAAAGTAGTGGGCCTGCTTACCCTCACTAGACCACGCAAGGACTCAACCAATCCCTCCAGAAAGGTGTAGACCCTCTTGGCATCTGACAAATCTGACAGCATCACTGACACCCTCAAGAACTCTACAATATAATGCTCGAGGTTGCTTGTCTGCTTGAGCTGAGTCAGCTATCGGAAGTGTGCCTCCGGATCCCTCCTGTCAAAATGATCCACAACCTTCCATGTGAAATCCTCATAAGAAGTCACCCTGACGTGCCCTATTCTGGACAACCCATGGAACCACTAGTCGTGTGCCTACCCCTCCAAGTGCAAGGTAGCCATTTTGATGGCCTCCACCTCAATCAATTGGTTAATTTGGAAATACGTATCTATCTATTCCACCCAAGCCCTAGCCGTGCACTTGGAAGAACCATCGAACGTGGGTAGGTACATCCTCCCAATGGTGCGTTGCAACTCAAAATTCGGCATGCCTGAACCTCTTGTGCCGTTTCCCTTGTCATTCTGCTTGAGTTAGCAATAGTGCTTGAAACATAGTGTAGCACGAAAATCCTCCCCCATTGGCTTCCACTCCTGAAAGTACTCGCCCATGGGCATCTCGTCTTGCCCAGCCTGCTCACCAACTCCTAAAGGTAAAAACGTGGGCAATGTGGTTCTGGTTGGCCCACTAAAAGCGTGTGGGTGAGTCAAAAGGGAATGGTGATCATGCTAGTGGGAAGCCCTAGAAGTCTCCCCAAACATGAAATCCCTGTGGACACTCTTTTCACAGTTCTGTTGCTTAAGCTCCTCCATCATTTCTTTCTACCCCTTTGCGAGGTCATTCGAAGCCTTCAAGAGACTATTAAATGATGCCTCCTCTTTGCTTGATGGTTCCCCCATGCTCTCTTCAACTACCTCCTATTCTGGGGTCTCAGTATTAAGTGTAATCTGTGATTCTCTCTCCCGACTCTTGTATTTATGCCTCTTGTAAGTAATGTTCTACTTTTCTTTTGTGGTCATAGAATATTCCCCCCATGGCTTAGCCATGACTGGTGCTCTAATACCACTGTAATATTCCTACTAGGAATTAATAGTGATAATCAAAACAAAAACTCCACATGCAACACAAAAATTCAACATGCAATTAGACACCCATAAATTTAGCCAAAAACTGTGCCAAGCTGAGCCATTTTATTATCAAAGAGGAATGTACAATATATGTGTGGAATATGTGCACCTGGGCTTGCTAAAGCAAGCTAGACAAACCCCAAGTGAGAAAACGTGTTGCTCGGATGCTAGAAAGTAATTCCCCTTCAAGATCTGCGCTGGGCTTGCAAATCTACAACTGCTGGCTGGAAAGAGACTATTGTTTGACCCCTCTGAAGTGCTCATAAAATTATATAAAATGAGCCTTGTGCTCTCCTCAACAAACCCACAAAGACCCAGAAAGGGTTGGGCCTAGTTCCAACCTTTCGAAATTACCCCCAATTATAGCAAGTTCCTTCTTCAGTTGGGTAATTTGTACCACCAGGAATTCTTCTACCAAATCCCTCCAAAATGTTGAGCAAACTCCCCAACAATCCTCCTTATGTCCCCTAGCAAAACTCAACCCCAAACTCCCGATCAAGCCTCCACAACGAATGGCCTCCACAAGTGACTGTGCAGGCCCTAGTCAAGCCACATTTGCGCATGCCCATGAATGAGAAATTCGTCTTGAAGAATGGGCACCCAATATGCCTGTCAATCCATTGCAAAAATGCTGCTAAACGCCAAGGGAATGTGCCCCTAAATTCCCGGAATCAACCCTGCCCTAAAGCTCACTCCCCACAAGAATGCATGGTCCCTTTCTACACCCAGACTGCTCCAAAATTACTCAAATCTCACTGTAGAATCTCCTTCGGAACAAATCCACAATGTAGCAAAGGCTCCCTAGGGTGGCACTCGAAGTCCACCAAAGGAGTTGAGATTTCCCCTCGGAAATCTCATGTGTTGAACAACACTCGTAGAGTTGGCTCAACAGCTCAAGCATACAAGATGAGTTGATTTGTCAAAGTATCAAAGCCCCAAAATGATGTCTTCTCCTCCTATTTATCATTGAGCTTTCCCTCTCCATGTGGGCCCCATACATTGGCCCCCTTTTCCTCTCCCTCTCTTCGCAAATGCGCTTTTCTCCAAGGGTTGCATATTCCTCTTGGGGTGGCCACCACTTCCCACTAAGAGATCGATTTGCCTTCTTTTCCCTATGTTGGAGCCTTCACAAGTCAAAAATGTCAAGTGGGGTCCTCCTAACCCACTTTTCCTAAGTCTACGATGGCAAAATTGGCAAAATGGGTAATTACTTAGCAAAATTTCTTAGTAGGAACATCACAACAAATCTGGTGCTCAATAAATTAGTACAACCTTGGCCTCCACTCAATCTTCCTTCTCTAGATGTTTCTCCGCTGTTGCAACACATCCTTTCTCTTCAGCCTTTGAGTATTACACACTCTCTCATATCATTTGCTTCTCCTTAGCCTTGATTTTATAATTTCTCATTGAGCTAAATCCCTAACCTTAATCTCCAAAGTGATGGATGGATAGGATTAAATCCTAACCCACTTGAGATCAATGGTTGAGATTAAAACAAATTCATTAAAGTAAATAATTTATTTTTCCTTAGTTTCTTTAGCTCAATAGCCAACATAATTAATTATGTGTTTTTTCTAAGTTAGACTTAGGCTAAATTACAAAAGCAACTTACTCAATAAATTGAGCAAGTATGCTAAGAAGACTTTGGATGAATCCTAAATGCTTGACAATTATCCAATACAAAAGTACTTGTTTGTTGTTATAATCATCAACACTCCCTCTTAGCAAGAAGTTATTTTGCACCATTCCTAGCTTATCTCTGTAGAAGAAAAGCTTCCCTTTCACCAAGGGCTTGGTGAGAATAATTGCAACCTACTCATCTATGGAGATATAATGAACCTTCACTGCGCCCCCCCCCCCCCCCCCCCACAAACTTTGTCTCTGATGAAGTAATATTTTGTCTCAATATTCTTGGACCTATCATGGAACATTGGATTCTCCGAGACTTTAATGCAACTCTGATTATCACAATGTATGATAGTAGGATCCAATTCATGACCAAATAATCCTATCAACAATTTGCAAAGCCAAATAGTTTCAGGACTTGCCAAACTCATTTTCACATACTCTACCTCTGTTGAGCTGAGTGCCACAGAACTTTGCTTCCTACTAAACCGGGAATTTTGGGAATCACGACTGTCGTTAGACCAAAACCTGCAAGTATCAGTCAACGATCGCATCGTCAGAGATAAGGATCCACGAGAGGTGGTTAGTCCATGTCGCAAAACACACGGGGAGCATTGGTTTATCCAATGTCCAACAATCTACCCCCCAATGTGAGTTGGGTGAGTATCGAACTCGTGACCTATGCTCTGATACCACTTGTTGGGAATCACGATTTTCGTTAGACCAAAACCCGCAGGTATTAATCAACGATCGCATCACTAGAGATAAGGATCCATGAGAGTTGGTTAGTCCATGTTGCAAAACACACGGGGAGCATTGGTTTATCCAATGTCCAACAAGGAAACCACTACTAATCCCAAGCTAAAGTAGCACTCTGAGGTTCTTTTCTTGTCTGTTGCACTCTTAGCCCAATTTGAGTCTCTATAACCTTGCAACTGCACTTTGTCACTCCTAACATATGTCAGTGCATACTTCGTTGTACCACGCAAGTACCTGAGCACATGCTTCATTGCAATCCATTGCACACACTTCACTTTCACCATGAAATAGATCAGGGTGTTCACAAAAAAGCGTATATCTAGCTAGTGTTGATTAGATACATCAAAGAACTAATCAACCACCTATACAAAGTGGGATCCATCGACTCTAAATCTGAAGCACTTGAACTTCTTTAGATTAGTGATCATAGGTGTAGTCATAGGCCTACAGTCTATCATCTTGAACCTCAGAATATCAATTGCATATTTCCTATGTTACTCGATTCATTAGGATCAAGGGTTGTATCCATGGATCCCCGGATCAGATATGGATTTGTATTTGGATCCACTAAGACTCGCCCACGATTTTTATTTGACAATGCAAAATCTATTTACGAGGTCATCCCTCCACTCAACTGCTTCTTGCTTACAACTTTTAACAAAAGATTATTTTCTTGACAATTTTCTTGCACTACGTGTTGGTCCATTTGGGAACATCCATGATTGAACCTTTCCTTCACGCTCAATCAATCTATTTCAACACTCACTTTGTTCAACGGAAATATTATGATGGTTCTATCGTGGTTGTGCTAATCAGAATATCCATATGCATGGTTGCACCTTGTGGAAATATC
Source organism: Pinus tabuliformis (assembly GCA_031772625.1). Classification (NCBI taxonomy): domain Eukaryota; kingdom Viridiplantae; phylum Streptophyta; class Pinopsida; order Pinales; family Pinaceae; genus Pinus; species Pinus tabuliformis. Next base: position 1,016,545,989 of record CM062816.1, on the reverse strand, counting down.
CATGGTTTTTATGTTTCAAGATCTGGGATATACATATTTGATTTCAATAAATAACGTTAACTGCGTAGGAAACTGAATTGCAGGGTAAGCACTCCCATGCTTGCAGGATACGATGCCAATGCAAGCCGGAGTTGCGACATCTATCATTACAGTTTGTGTCCTGAGTCCTGACTAGTGTGGGTTCAAATCTTTTTAACTCAATTATCAAGAGATATAAGTAATATATTATTTTATATTAATATAGTTATTTATTATTAATATAGAAATATATTATTAATATAGAAATATATTATTAATATAGTTATATTATAATTGTTATATAATACATAGTTTTATTATTAATATACTTATTATATATTATTAAATTATTAATGAGGTTACATAAGTTTTGTATTATAATTCACTGATTATACATTATAACCGTTTTATATATATAGTAAAGTCATATATCTAGGTTATATATTTACAAGCTTGTGTATTTTTTATGCAATTTTTTTAATTATAAAAATATATTTATATTGTTTATATTTGTTGTATCCAAATCCTGGCTTTTCAAGAAACTGATGGATCTACATCCATATCCGAATCTGTATTTGAATCCTGGTAGCTTAACATATTTCCCATCCCTAAGAAAAATCTTCCCTGACTGTTGCTACACCTCCAACCCCAAGAAGTAATGCATCATGTCGATGTCCTTCATCTCAAATTCCGAAGCCAAATCCTGTGTGCACATTTCAATGAGCTTCCATAACCTTGTGAGAAATAGGTCATCAACATAAAGTACCAATATGAATGGATCATCACCGACATGTAGTGCGGGTTGGGATCCACCTCACTCTTAGTGATGCCCATGCTTAGCAAGTACCCATCAATACTTGAGTACCATGATCTAAGTGTTGGCTTGAGTTCGTATATAGCTAAGTTACAGGAAATGTCCACTCCAAACCCCCAAAAACATCATTCAATGTTTCGGAAACGAAAACGAGTACAAAATGGCATGGAAATGACACTGAAACATTTCAGTGTTTTTGGAAACGCAGGATCCTATTTCTAAAACATTTCAGTTTTTTTGGAAATGCAGGATCCTATTTCTGAAACGTTTCAGTTTTTTGGGAAACACAGGATCCTATTTTCTGAAACGTTTCAGACATTTTTAAGGGTTTTGGATTTGTTTCCAAAGTTGCCTAACTTGGATATGACATTGAATGCCATGTCTCATATGACTTTATTTGGTGAGGAGGCACCAATAATTTCATCTTCAAGTGGACATGGCAGCAATGCTGCCACTCATGGAGAGGATCCAAATGTTGATGTGGACCTTAATTACATGGATGAAGACATATTGGATGATATGTAAATGTAATTATGATGATGTTTTAAACTTTTTAACAATGAACATTGAGTACCATAATATGAACATTGAATGCCATAATATGTCATATGATAGTAGACTGCCAGTCATAGTTCATTTTGTAATTTGTACTATGTTGTGTGCATTTAACATTATTAACTTTGGTGATGATGTTGATGATTGAAATCAGAAACAAAAACTTGATGATATGTTGAATGTTAGAATAATCACTAATGATGATGACAATGTTTATGCTGAATTGATGATGATGATTTGTTTATGTTGAATTCATGATGACGATTATTTATTTTTAAATATAGAACTAGATTCAAAAAGATGAATGGTAATATGACATTTTTATTTTGTCATATATATATCTGTGTGTGTGTGTGTCCTTTCCCTGCCGTATCATATCCAAATTTTTTGAAAATTCACTGCATTCATTTCAAATCTCATTTCTGTATCCATTTCAATGCAACTTAGGTATAAAGTCTTCTTCAACTTGCACACATGATAATTCCTCCCATGTACCTCAAAGCTCTGAGGATGCTCAATGTACACCTCCTCCTCAATAACTCCAATGAGGAAGGTTGTCTTCACATCCATTTGATGTATCATCCACTCCATCTCTAAAGCAATAGATATAATAGCTTAAATATAAGTATACTTGGCGATTGGAGCAAACATCTCCTTGTAGTCAACTCCGTCTTTCTGAGAGAACCTTTTTTCCACAAACCTTGCCTTGTACTTCTTGATGCTACTATCTGCAACATGCTTGATCTTGTAGATCCATCTAGAGCTCACAACTGATTTCCCTTTTAGCCTCAGTACAATGTCCCACACATCATTCTTCATGATGGATGCATACTCCTCTATCGTGGCATCCCTCCAAACTTGCTACTTTGTTGCCTCCTCAAAACTAGTAGGCTTGGAATCAATGATGCTACTCATGAGAGTCATGTAACAAGGAAGCTTTCTTGGAGACCTGCTCTCCCTGAAAGTACTTCTAAGAGCCTCTACATGGTCCTGAGCATCTTGTAGTGCCTGCACTAGCCATCTCAACCTCTTCCTGATAGAACTGGAAGGAGCCTTTAACTCCTCCTAATATAAAGACTAAGCCTCTATTGTGGGCGGTGATGGTCTCTCCTTAATCTTTGGAGCCTCCTACTCGTATTTTGTCAATGCTAGATGGGGTTCATGTGACTTCCTGAATGCCCAACCCTCCTCAAACCTGACATCCCAACTTACCACAACCTTCCTCTTCATTATAATATAGAATATTACTATATACACCCTATATGCCTTTGAAGTCTCACTATAACCCATGAAAGTTGCCTTCTCTGCCAAGGGCTCTAGCTTGGTCCACTAATCCAAAGATACATGGGCATATACTAGACCACCGAAAATGCGAAATTCCCAATTTGCGCTTTCACTCCTACGAATGACTCCTCAAAAGTCTTTTGCCACAATACCTTATGAGGACTCTCGTTTTGCACATACAATGTCATATTGCATGCCTCTGCCCAAAGGAACATGGGCAGATTCTGATCTTGAATCACCACCTTGGCAGCTCCAATGATGACCCTGTTCCTCCTCGCAACAACTATATTCTATTGTGGATTGTAAGGTACCATTAGCTCCCTCTTGATTCATGCCTCTACAAAAGTTCTCGAAGTCATTGTAGGTATATTCACCCCCATTATCTAACCTCAAAACTCTGGTCTTCCTCCTCATTTGATTCTCCACGTGAGCCTTCAACTCTCAAAACCGACTAAAGACTTCATCCCTAGTCCTTATGAAGTAGATCCACATCCTCCAAGAGAAATCATCAATGAAGGTTGCATAGTAACTATAACCTACTAACCGCTCAAGGATGCTACTGACATAGGACCACACATGTCTGTATGTACTGGATCCAATATTCCCATGGACTTGCTCTTGTTGCTAGGATAAGTAGCCTTGGCATACTTTCCAAGTGCACATCCCTTGCATGCCCCTTGCTGCTCTACACTGAATTCTGGAAGACCAATGACAATCCCCCTTAGTATCAATATAGTTCTATGATGCAAGTGACCCATCCTCCTATACCATAACACACATAGGTTGTTATTGTCATGAACTAGGGCTTGCACAAGCAGAGCCTTCAACATATATAAGTTACCCTCTCTACCTCCAATCACTCTTCATGAGTCGAGGCTAGATTTTGTCGACTTGACAAGTACCTGTCCATCCCAGAAATAGACCGCATACCTCTTGTCCTCCATGGTTGAGACTGAGAGTAAATTCTTGGTTAGCCCTAGAACATATAATACATTTGTCACCTCCAAAGGACATCCTAACTCTAGTTGAAATTGGATGGTACCAACTCCCTCTACACCATGCTTGGCATTATTTCCAAGCACCACATGTAGATCTGAGTCGTCTCTCGTGGTCACATCATGTGCCTAGAAGCACCACTATCCATGAACCAAGCACCTTTGGCTATACTGCTAGCAAGGCAAGACACTAATGAGGATTCCTCAAATCTCGCAACATACTCATTGACTCGAGTATCTACAGAAGTTGCAACTTGCTATGCTTTTCAAGTTTTCCCTTACCCTTCTTGTTTGGACATTGTGACGCATAATGGACACTCTTGTGACACACAAAGCTTTTTGATTTGCTTAGACCTTTCTTCTTTCCAACCTGTGAATTAGCCTCTCCACCTGTATCCTTGTTGACCTTCTCCTTACCCTTCCTTGCCTAACTAGCAAGAGAAAGATTCTCATTGTTTCCCCTGTGCTAGCCTCCTAATAGAGATTCCTCTAAAATCTCTTCTTGGATGGAATCATCCCACGGTCTGTCCCAATCAAGAAGTTTCTCTCGTGCCACAATGCCCTTGATGAAAGGATCCCATGGCTTAGCGAAACCATTTAGGGTTGTACTTACCATCTCCCCATTTGTCATGGTCTCCCCAACTACAACCAACTCATCACGAACCTATGTGATCTTGGTAAGGGAAGAGGTCACGATATTTGATCTGGCCATCTTGGTGCCCCTGAGTTTCTCTCTCAGCACCATATTCCTGATGGTGTTACCACTCTAGTATAGCTTTGTCATACTCCCTTGTTATATTCTTCTCGGATAAGTGAGAAATCACACGATCCTTCACCACATCCAAGATAATCCTTTTGGATTGCACATCCTTTTGATTGTGGATGACCAATTCTGCAGCATTTGTAGGCAGGGTGAGTTTGGTGTTGGCAAAATTCCATATGCCATTCTCCATGAGAATCAATGGAACCCTCGCCTTTCATGGGATGAAGTTAGATGTGCCATCCAACCTGTCCTCAAACCTCAAACTGGTTGCAGCCATCTCCCAAATCAGAAACCCAAAGGAAAATCTATTACTGGAAATTAAAAAAAATCTTATGTAATCTGTATGAAATATGATCTCCTTATTTGAGTTATTGTTCTGATACCATGTTAATTTCTTAATTCCAAATCTGGTTTTAATTCATAGCAATCATTTTTTATACACAAAAAATATTTTTGCAGTTATGAGTATAAAACACACTGGAATTTTTAACAGAAAATTAAATAGCGAAAACACAGCAAATAACCCTCCAATTACTCTTCAATCTTACTATTTGAATAATGAGGGCTTCCTTATTGGGGAAATGGCCCATAGACAAAATACCAAAAAATGTATAGCAATTTAGAACTTAGCTTACCATCTCCTGAGAAAACCTGATCTGGACCTTTGTTTCCTTCTCTCCACTCATGTGGCCCTCTAAAAGTTGGCACTCACTGACATGTGCGGTCTCATACTCTCACAGCAATCATACATGTGCCCCACGTGCTACCTCTCTCACATGTCCATCTTGAATCTCTCCTTTGTTGTAACATGTGTGGCTCCATTGCACAAACCCTTCGCTCGTGCAGCCTCTCTGAAGCTGAAATTCGTTCACACGTGTGACCCGCTACAAATATGGTGCTCAGAAAATTAGTATGGCCTCGGCCTCCATTCAATCTTCCTTCTCTGGAATTTTCTCCACTACTATGACACTTCCTTTCTCTTCATCCCTGAGTATCACACTCTCCCTTGTGTTGTTCTCCTCTCCTTAGCCTTGCTTTTAAAATTTCTCATTGAGCTAAATCTCTAACCTTAATTTCCAAAGTGATGGATGGCTAAGATTAAATCCTAACCCACTTGAAATCAATGGTTGAGATTAAAACAAATTTACTAAAGTAAATAATTTACTTTTCCTTAATTTCTTTAGCTCAATAGCCAACATAATTAATTATGTGTTTTTCCTAAATTATACTTCGGCTAAATTACAAAAGCGACTTACTCAATAATTTGAGCAAGTATGCTAAGGAGACTTTGGATGACACCCTCATGCTTGACACTTAAGTCTGTGCAGAAGTACCTGTCTGCTGCTATAATCATCAACATTTTGTACTCTATTTATATTTCTTAATACAAATGAGTGTATACGTACATGTACAATCCTGGCAATCTTCTTTCTAATACTTGCTCTCTTGTGTTTTTTTGTACGAGTATTTGCATTGTTGGTGCTGCACTCGCCTAGTAAATAGAGATATCAAATAACTTAATTGATAGCAAGGGTCTTTATTAATTTTCCAGAGCCCAGACTCTTTTCCAGCTTTCGTGTGCTTTTGGGCTTGATTACAGGTGTAGTTTTCCATGGTCATATGCCATGCACTACTGTGAATATAATTGTTAGCAAGCTAGAGTTAAATTGAAATTGAATTATTAACCAATGTTTGAAAAAGTGAAATTAAACTTTGGGTCATGAATGCATTTCCATGCTCCTATATTTCTTTTCAAGTTGTCTGCCGACTTTTGTATTTATAGGAATACTTCTATATATCCATGGGAAGTTATTGCTACTGGAAAAATCGAAGGATTTGCATTAGCACCTCAGGTCTTCTATTCATTTTGCAGTTTTGGCAACAGGGATTTCAATGACCATTACCAATTTGAATCTTCTCAATCTATTTGGCTTTGTCTCTTTGCTTTCAGATGATTGAAGGAACCCCACCTTTCCACCCAAAATCACCAGAAGAAGTCTCCAAACTGATGGCTTTGGAGGATAAGAGACCGGCATTCAAACACAAGCCAAAGCATTATCCAAGTGATCTAAAAGAGTAAGTTTTTGAAATTTCTTTGATAATTGTCCTGGACAAATCTCTTTCGGACATCCTGAACTCCGATGTCTTTAATCTATGCATTCAACAGCAAAAATTAGTTGAGTTCGTTGTCCTATGTCCAAATGACTACATAGTATCATTCTCTTGAGGAGAGATTGGAGTCTACAATAGGAGGGTCACATGAGACAGCATTGGAATTACTTAGATGAAACATGTTAAATCTTAAATGGATTTATTGTAAAACATTTGTAATTTTAAACCGGCAAATTGTGTAAGTAGGTCTGCGGTTTTATGACAATCAATTCAACTTTGGCTGGATGTATATTGATTCATGTTTATGTTCTGTGAATTATCTTGTTCATCTTCAGTCGAAATGTTGAACCTATAAATATCTGTTAACTTGTCCTTTTGAGTGGAAAACCATCCTAGGAGGGTTGTTTGACCTAGCTTTTTTGTCTACAGTATCTTGGCATAAAAGCAAACCCTTGTTTCAAGCAATTATAATTATATTATTTATTTCTAAACTATATAGAAAAAAGTTAAGAGTGGCTTACCTATTCATCTTGCAGGTTGATTGAGGAATGTTGGGATAGAAACCCATGTGTCAGGCCAATCTTTTCTGCGATTATTGTGCGTCTAGACAGAATAAGGCCCTTATGTGTCAAGCAGAGCTTTTGGAAGGGAACATTCAAATTTTCCAGGTTTGAAACTGTTTGGTGTTTTCCATAGTCTAGATATTAGTCTTTCTGTTGAAGTTGGAAACTAAATGAGCATATTCTGCTAATGTTAGATGTGAATTTTCCTGATACCTGCACATCAGATGACCTTTACACCAGAGTCTGGATGATGGAAAATAAATTCCTGTTTTCACTAGCTTATAGTTAGTGAAGTTGGATGAAAATTAACTAGAACTTATATATATTTATTTATAGTGATATAATCATAAGTCATGAGAATGAGCTGGATACCAAAATTACTTCATTCTTCTTTTGCTGGACTGACGTACCTTTTTTATGTTCATTTCAGGAGAAACGAGTTTTAAGTGCAGCGTTTCTTATTACTGGCTGGCTTTATCTTACGATTTCTTCAAAAATGAAATGAAAAAGTAAGTATATTTCGTAATAAATATGGTCAATACAAACAACAACTAGATGTAAGAAGAGTACATCTCGTTGATACTTAGCTAAACCTATGTTTTCATACCTGGGCTAATACCTAGGGAAAATCTCACTTTGATCTATCATTGGAAATAATCCTGTTGTAAATTGAAGTTTTACTTCTTATTTAGAACCTGGGCATGCACTTGTCTTGCATTTGTACCCAGTTTCTTCATGTCTTCTGTTGAAGATGACAGGCCCTCGTAGCTTTTCTCCTATAGGAGAAGAGATATCTCCATTGTATCATATATTGGGACATTAATAAGGAATTCTTACCGTTAACACTTTCACTTCCTCATCAGTACATTTGGTTTAACAAAATAAATACTAAATGCCATGTTCAGCTATATAGTAATGGAAGAGTGCACAAGTCATTCCAATTTTTTTGTTATTTGGAATATTTTGGAAAGCATCAGATGTCATATATAATTAGTTGCAGTGAACTGAATTTTTCTTAGAGACAATTACTCGTAACATACTCTTGCAAACTTGATTACAGAGTAGATAGACCAAAGACATAACATTGCTAACTTTTTTACCTATATGGTGTTCTATGTTAGTCATGTTGCTGGAAATATGCCAATCTGTATTGCTTAACTCATCCTGCTTTATTTCCATTGCAAACTTTGAAGCACTGGAATAAAAGTAAACTAGCATAGATCTGTCTTAACCCTGGATCTTTTAAGCAGCAAGAGGTTTGTAGCTGGTTTAGTTAGATCATTCTAGATGCTCGTTAGATCCATGGTTAAGGTTAAGTTGGATCTTTTTCTCTTGGAGTACTTGTAAACCATGATACCATCTATTTTATATGAAAAATAACTATGAAAGAGTCTGGGGAACTTCTGTATCAACTCAGTTTAGATTTCAAACAAATACAATATAGGCAATAATAACAATTCATGTTAACCTCTGTCAATCACAAGTAGATGCATCATTTTATTACTACAATCTTTCCTGCAACTGTTATTTTAGTGAAAAAGGCTTATAATACTAGCAAGATTAGATGTTTCCAATGCTAACAAAGTTACATTCCAAGGTATGAACAGTTACAAAACTAAAACTCTCTTTACAACGATCTCTATGATCAATGGAATAATTTGATATAGTTTCATCCCACAAATGTGGCAGCCTTTGCAATGCTGTTGAAACCTTTTGTAGTTATTTTAGCCCATGCTACTTTCTACTGCTCTTACAGTAGCACTTCCATAACCCATCAATGTGCCTGTCAACTGTATAATGATATAGTAAGGTGCTACGCTCTCAGTAAACTATATCTGAAGATTGGAAGGTCTGCTATATCCACTAATAAAAAGGAATTTACAGTATTGAGATTGATACGTCATATTACAGTTTCTTCTTTGTCCATCATCTTCTTGCATAAGTTCTTTGAGTCTAGTCTTTGTGTGGTTTGGTTATGGTTACCAAATTCAACACGAAGGAGAAATTCTATGAAAATTGGTTTAGCTTGATCCGTTTGGATAAAATGGGTTATGATTGGATGTTTCTAGGGATTTGTTTTATGCAACCAATAATTGTTGAAATGTGTAACTAGGTTTGGTCTTCATAATATTCTATGTACTATTGATTTTACGTATTTGATGTAAAAAGAGAGAAAATTATTATTGTCATAAAGCATGGGGTTTCAGGCTCAAAATCAATTTGTTTTAGGTCAAAGCACCCATTGTGTGATTCTAGGTTTTGTCAGAGTCTAGAAGTCAAAAGTCATTGTCATATGTATTAGATCCTATTGGGCATTTTGTATCAAGTCAAAAGAATTTATTTTTAGTCAAAATGTGTCAAAGTAACCCTCCAATATCAAGTGGGCCTGCAGAAGACAAGTCAGCCCTATTTAGGGCTATTCGTTCTCCATGAATATACACACACAACACACACACACACACACACACATATATATATATATATCACTCTACCTCACTTGAAGATCATCTATCAAGCTCAATCAAGAGATAAGAAAAAGAAGTCCAAGGCTAGCGAAGAAGAAGATAATTAATAGAAATTTGAAATCTGATTTTTGGGCCACATTGTTCCACATGTGCGAAGGAATTAGGGCACACTTTGTTGCTACAAGACCGAACTGCAGATTCATTAAGGGAAGCCAAAATTTGGATCAATCTTGAAAGCCTCATTACTTAGAAGAAGAAAGCAAGTCAAGCGAAGAAAGAGACACATTTTTTGCCATCTTTTCATCCACACGTGCGAATTAGGGTTTCTGCAGTAAGGCTGAAATCTGCAATCAGAAATCACAGGTCTGAACTTGTGATCAAAAGTGAAGTTGCAGCGGTTTTGAAGCAGTTTGACTTGGGTTGACTTTTTGATAGAGTTAATTTTAAATAACATTGGTATGTTCTATGCTTTAGCACAATTTACTTCAATGTTCCTTATCAACCCAATGACAATTTCCAATTATTTCCAGTAGCAATCATATTAACTTAAACACATTGATAGTAAATGCAGATAGAACATAAAAACGTGTAAAAGACAAGCCAAGACAAGATGACACATGATTTGACAGATGCTAGGGAAAGACCCCAATGTGGGGAAAACCCTTTGATCAAATCTTCTTATTATTATTCAATAGTTCAGCAGAGAGAGTACATAGATCAAATTCACTTTCCCAATACATAGTCAAAACACCGCTATCAAATCGATAGTCAACTGCAGCCCTAACCAGAAAGTCAACGTTGGTCAAATTAGTACCAAAACCTCCTCCAAGCAGCTCAGTGAACAACAATCCAATTCAGCCTTCAAGGGGAGTCAAAGTCAGCCCAAAACATTTCAGCCAAACCTAGTCAAAGGAGAGAGAAACACTACTGTAATTTCTATGGTCAAATCTGAAGTCAATGCAGAGGTTAACGCTGGTCAAACTCCTCAAAACATCTCAATTTATGTGCCCAACAATTCAGCCTAGGAAAAACGAATTTCTGCCCTAAAAACCGAAGTCAAACTTGGTCAAATGAGCCCTGGTCAACGCTGATCTGATTCTTTGAAATTTCAGCCCGTCCTTGTCTTGAAATTTTCAGCCTCCTGCCACACGTGTGAAGAAGAGAGAGAGGTTGCCCACGCTGTACGAACCAATCAAGAGAAGAGAGAGAGAGAGATGAATGATGTGTTGAGTGATGGTCCAAATGAGGAGAGATGTCACTCTTATTTATACAATTTGTTGAGGGTGAGGTGGCACATCCATTGGGCTTCTTGAGCCTACATTTCACTGAGGCCGACCTTGACAATTTGTATGAGAGAGAATAAATTCAAAATTCCACTTCTACTTGTCAGAATGAGATGATCTTTATATCAAAATTGGACCTCTCGAAAAGAGGAATCCAATGCAATAATCATCTCTGTCATATGAGTTGTCCTAAGGTGGAATTTGGCCTTAGTTTCCAATTTTAACACTCCCTCTCAACTAGTGAAAATTCCACCTGCCAATCCATCTGTCATCATCATGTACCATCTCTATCATCACTGCTCTGCTCTGCTCTATTGAATGATGAAGTAATAATGAAGAAGTGATCGAGAGTGAGTCACAAGATCATACCACTCTCGACTAATAAAAGTCGGTCCTTGATCCCATATCAAGTTGTTGAACACCATGCCTCCTAGTCATAGGGAGTATGGAAGTACATGATGTGTCCATCAGTAGTGCTATGGTCCCTAACCACTTTCCCCAACTCATTGGCTAGATAAGAGGTACTTCCCATGAATCTCAGACTTCATGGGTAGGATGTGTGCTAGGGCATCGATAGGAGAAGGTGAACCACTCACCCTATGCATATGAAAATCGTAGGGGAAGGTGAGACACTCACCCTACACATGTCAACCATCATGGGGTATCACAGGGGAAGGTGAACCACTCACCCTATGGTCGCTCATGGCTCCAAGAAGTACCCCAAGCCCCTAGATGCTTCCAGAGCTCAGTGTCCAACTCATACGGGACCCTCATAGGAGGGTCTTTCCACGACTCCAAGTCTCTCTCAGAAGGTTTAGAATTTGACCTTCTCCAAAGGCTTTGTGAGAATGTCTGTGACCTGCTCATCTGTTCTAATGTGTTGGAGCCTTATTGCTCCCCATTGTACCGTATTCCAGATAAAGTGGTACCTAATATCAATGTTTGGAGTGATCATGGAACACAGGATTCTTTGATAGGCGAATCCCACTTTGGTCATCGCAGAAGATCACAGTGGTATCTAGCACGTGCTCAAATAGCTCACTGAAGAGCTTTCTCAACCAAACAACTTCAAAACAAGTCGTGCTCACAACAATGTATTCGGCCTCGATGGTGCTTAAAGCAACCAATTTTTGCTTCCTGGTCATCCAAGATATTGAAGCAAACCCCAAAGGGAAGCAACACTGAGACGTGCTCTTACGATCCACCATACTGCCAGCCCAATCAACATCTGAATATCCATGTAGCCTTAAGTTCGCAATAGAGTATCTCAATCCATAGTGGATTATGCCCTGGAGGTATCTCAAGTGATTCTTAGTAGCAGTCCAATGAATGTGATGATGCTCGACCATAAATTGACTCAACGTGTTCACATTGAAGCATATGTTAGGATGGGAGTTTACCAAGAACGTCACGACCCCCATAAGTTGACGATACTCAAAAGGGTTTGCTAATCCATTCCTAGCAACACTTCCACACAACTTCTTGAAGTTGAGTTCCATCTGAGTAGTCATGGGCTTGCAATCCACCATCCCATATCTCTCAAGTAGCTTTACAATGTATTTTCCTTGAGAAAGGAAAATCTCACCTGGATTTTGCCAGACATCCAACCCTAGGAAGTGGTGCATCAGTCCTAGGTCCATATCGAATTTGGAAGCCAGCTCCCTCTTGCATTGATGAATGAGAGGGTCATCACCTGTTAGAAAGAGATCATCCACATAAAGGACTAGAATGAGAGGCTTGTCCTTTTCAACGTTGAAGTATAGGTTCGATTTTGCATCACTCCTTATAAATCTCAGTTTCATAAAATAGTTATCGATCCTCTCATACCAAGCCCTGGGGGCTTGCTTCAACCCATAGAGAGCTTTCTTCAACCTGCATACATGTGTCTTACGATCATGAACTTCAAACCCCTGGGGTTGTTCTACATAGACTTCCTTCTTAAGTGAGCCATGCAAGAAGGCTATTTTGACATCTATTTGGTGTAGGCTCCATCCTTGCAAGGTAGCAAGGGCTATGATCAAATAAATGGTGGTATATTGGGAAATTGGTGCAAATAACTCATCGTAGTCTACTCCTTTTTTAGAGAAACCTCGTGCAACGAATCTGGCCTTGAACTTTTCAACACTCCCATCAACTCCATGTTTTATCTTGTAGAGCCATTTTGAAGTGACCAATGACTTATCCTTAGGTCTAGGAACCACAACCTAGACATCATTCTTCATGATCAATTCATATTCCTCGTTCATCGCATCCTTCCAAACTTGGTGTTTCACGGCTTCTTCGAATGTACATGGCTTAGATTGTACAATGGTACTCATGGAAGCTAAGTACCCTTGGTACTTGTCTGACTTCTTTCTTTCACAAAATGTCCCCCTCGGTGCAATATGTCTCTCAACATCTTCAAGAGTATCTTTGAGCCATAATGGTCTTTTTCTTGAAATAGAGGGCTCACTAGGAGTTGGATCAATGGGATCCATTAGACCTTCCACATCAGGCATTGGGTCATCAGGGGGAGGTTCATCCTGCGTTCCTGCATCACCATTGTCCTTCCTAGGGATAAGAAGATCTCATACTTTCCTAAGGGCAGAATCTTCATTGAAAGTGAAATCATGACTTATTTCCACTTCTCTTTGACCAGGCACATAGATTCTATATGCGTTCGAAGTTTCACTGTAGCCTACAAACGTTCCTTTCTTCTTAGATGCATCTAGCTTGTTTCCTTTCTCTTTCGACACATGAAAATATACGGGACAACCAAAAATTCTAAAATGAGAAACATCAGGTTTCTTACCGGTAAAAACTTCTTTGGGTGTCTTGAAGTCTAATGCTTGATGTGGGCATCTATTTTGAACATACACAATGGTGTTGGTAGCTTCTCCCCATAAGAACTTCAGTAGGTCTTGGTGATGAAGCATGGCACGAGTGGCTTCTATGATAGTTCGATTCTTCCTTTCAACAGCACCGTTTTGTTCAGGAGTATATGTAGTAGTGGTCTCCCTCTTAATGCCAACTTCTCTACAATAGTAATTGTTAGTTTTAGGTATGTTCTATGCTAGAGCAATTTATTTAAATTTTCACAGTTAGCAATCACATCAGCGTTAAAGTAAACCGCAGATAGAACATAAGTATAAATCGCAGAAGACAAACCAAGACAAGAGGATACAAGATGTAGTGCTAGCTAGGGACAAACCCTACAATGTGGGGAAACCCTTGATCAATTCTTCTTTTATGTTCTTCAAAGTTCAGTAGAAAAAGTGAGAGAGATAGTACATTTACAACAGAAGTCAACACTTTGGCTTATCTAGATTTGAGCATAGATCATTTCCTATAACGATGAGATCAGTTGAAGACATTCTGCTTCAACTAATTCTCCAAGGTGACAGCGTCACCTATCGTAGTGCTGCCTCTCGTTCATCATCTTCATGCTGCATCTTCCATGGTCTTATTCATCATCAAATTGCCCATGCTCATATCATTATGCTGTGCTGCACCCAAATATCACTGAGTTGTTCTCAACATCATGGATTTGCACCCATCTGATGTATACTCAATGACTGTTACGCCGCTCTCATCATACAACATCATATTGCTACCCCAAATCAACAAGTATTCTGAGAATGACAGATTCGGTCTTCTCATTGTAATATACTCCTATGCCGAGTTAGTACTGTTGTAGGGTTTCATAGATCTTCTTTGCCACAGGAATACGCTGTCATTGATCCCATTCATGGAGATGAATACCACCAAGGAGGACTGTGTTCATCACCGAAGCTTTGGGTAGTCCGAGGTACTGTTGTCTGCTACAGGGATATCATTCTTGAGACCAACGAGATTTCTGCGTCCTCATATGAAGATTGTCTTGATTCATTTATCCGAGATAGATATGAAATTTCCAGATCACATACATCCCTTTCTGCTTTCTTCATACAGGTATCCAACTGAGACAGCTACAGGAATACCATCTAGATCTTCATCAATCGTATGCCAATATAAGCAGACAGTGAGGAGGCCAAAACTTCTGCATATAACTGTCTTTATGATCTGCATATAAGTGCCTTCATGAACAACATTCTCCATGACTGCGTATGGACCTGCGTATAAGAGTCTTAACTGCGGCTCTTACATGTTGTGGCTACCATCTATTGCGGCTATGTTTCCTTCGTGGCTATCATTTATGCCTGTCGCTACATCATTTATGATCTGTGGCTTACTTAATTATCACTGCGGCTATATGACAACGGATCCATCATGGCTACCATCTACTACTCCATCGTGGCTGCCATATATGCATGCGGCTGCATCATGTATGATCTGCAGCTATATGACAACAGAGCCATCGTGGATTTCTTCATTGCCTGCTCAGCATATAGGGTTTCCATAACTGTGCGTATATTGTCTTCATGACAACATATAAACTGTGTGGATGTCTTCATCCAGCGTATTAGGCTTCCATAACTGTGTGTATATGTATCTGCGTATATGACTGTGTGGATGTCTTCATCTATTAATTGCATAAGGTCTCCCTCTTGTGCATACATATATTGCTGGGCATTTTAGCGTCATTACCAGCATATATATGTATTTCCAATGCATGCGTATAAGGTCTTTTATGTCTGCGTATAGGTTAGGGCATCATCTTGCAGCTAGGGCTCCTTTTGGGCCAGTGTATTCTTTTGTTCTCTCCTTATCCAAAAACCCAAGACGTGGAGAGGAGATCACCTCAAGAATACATGTCTAAAATGGCTTCAAGTCCTCACCAATTTATACTAAAACATGGATGATGAATAGACACATCTATTGGTCTTCTGAGCCTACTCAAGTTGTTGGCCGACTTGACAATTTGATTTATAACATAAATAAATTCATAACTTCATAAATACTTATTGGAATTGGATGATCTTTAGATCAATCCTACACCTCTCGATGAGAGGGATCCAATAAATATATCAACTGCCATAAATAAGATGACCCACATGGAGTTTGGCCCTAGTTGCCAATTTTAATAGTAATTGAATTCATTTGACTCATATTCGGTCCCATTACCGGTCAATATTTTTATCTTCTTCCATGTTTGATTCTCGACCAAGGATTTGAAAGAGCGGAACCATTTGAACACTTCATCCTTCTTCTTTAAGAAATATATCCATGTTTTGCGAGAGAAATCATCCAGAAAAATTGCATAGTACAAATATCCACCCAAAATATATGGGACAACCAAAAATTCTAAAATGAGACACATTAGGGTTCTTATCGGTAAAAACTTCTTTTGGTGTCTTGAAGTCCAATGCTTGATGTGGGCATCTATTCTTAACATACACAACGGTGTTGGTAGATTCTCACCATAAGAACTTCGGTAGCCCTGGGTCATGAAGCATGGCACGAGTGGCTTCTATGATAGTTTGATTCTTCCTTTCAGAAACACCATTTTGTTCAGGAGTATATGTAGTAGTGGTCTCCCTCTTAATGCCATCTTCTCTACAATAGTAATTGAATTCATTTGACTCATATTTGGTCCCATTATCGGTCAATATTTTTATTTTCTTCCATGTTTGATTCTTGACCAAGGATTTGAAAGAGCAGAACCATTTGAACACTTCTTCTTTCTTCTTTAAGAAATAGATCCATGTTTTGCAAGAGAAATTATTCAAAAAAATTGCATAGTACAAATATCCACCCAAAGATGTCACGAGCAACATATCTGATAGATCAGAATGGACCAATTGAAGAATATTGGTAGTTTGACTTTTGACTTGAGGGGAATGGTCCCCTTGTATGTTTTCCAGCTGCGCAACCCTGACACACAACTTCATTATCTAAGTTGAATTCGGGCATGCCTGTGACCATCTTCCTTACATCAAGTAAGGCTTTGTAATGAAGGTGAGCAAATCTTCAGTGCCATAATTCAGATTGAAGAGAAGTATCGCAGGTCATTGCCCCCAACAGACTTCCTCCAACCTGATAGAGACCTTCAACCCTGAATCCAAGAGTGAATGCATCTCTTGGGTTCCTTTTCCAAACACGAACCTTCCAATCAATGAATGTCACTTTGAAACCTTTATCTTCCATTGTAGAAATAGAGACCAGGTTCTTTTTCAGATCAGGTGCATACAACACTTCTTGTAAATGAATGGTTTGACCTTGATTTAAGTGAAGAGTAACAGTCCCAATTGCTTTCACGGGATAAGTGGCATTATCCCCAAGTATAATCTCCATATTCGTCTTCTTTTCAATCAAGTTTGAGAGAGCCTATTTGTACCTAGTGAAATGCCTTGAGGCACCACTATCAATCAAATAATAATCTAATGTATCTGGACGAGAGGCGGTGGTGAGAGCAGAAATAAGATAAAATTATTTTTGCTTTTCACCAACATTAACTTCTTCATACCTAGAGTTTCTCAACTTCTTGGGAGGACGACCATTTCCATTTCGAGCAGCAAGAGCATTCCTTTTTCCTTTGTTGTTGAACCTGTTGTTGCTTTGATTTCCACTGCCCTTGTAGTTATTTTTATGGTTGTCATCATCCCTTGGAGTATCCTTCTTGTGAGGACGCTCTCTAGCAAAATGTCCAAACCTGTTGCAATTGAAACATCTTCCTTTTCTTCCTTCTTTGAATCCTGGCTTGAACCCTTGACCTTGTGTTCTTGGACCAGCGTTGTTCTTCCTCTTAGCATGAGCGGAGAAGGTGCTAGGATTGCCTCCATTTGAGGGTTTGTCTCTTTCCATCATCCTTATTTATTCTTGAGTGCATCTAGCCAATAATTCATCAAATCCCGGAACCCTTTCTTGTACTTTGTTTGTGTAGTTGTGGATGCATTTGAGGAGGCTCCACTACTCTTCATTTGACATAGTCCATGGCATCATTTTCTTCCAATGTCAAATCTAGAGACATCTTCCATGCATGATAGTCGGATTTGTTCTTAAGCTTGTCCTCGGATTTGAAGTAGGATGTAGTTGTCATTGGGACTAGTTCCAAGTTCTTGTCCAACAACTTCCCTTAGTGATTGCTTTTCCTGACTCTTGCTTGGGCTTTGTCTTCACCTGAGCTCTGATACCATGTTAATTTTAGATAACAATGGTATGTTCTATTCTTTAGCACAATTTACTTCAATGTTCTTTATCAACCCAATGACAATTTCCAATTATTTCCAGTAGAAATCACATTCACTTAAACACATTGACAATAAATGTAGATAGAACATAGAAACATGTGTAGAAGACAAGCCAAGACAAGAGGACACAAGATTTGGCAGATGCTAGGGAAAAACCCTAATGTGGGGAAAACCCTTTGATCAAATCTTCTTATTATTATTCAGTAGTTCAGTAGAGAGAGAGTACATAGATCAAATTCACTTGCCCAATACATAGTCAAAACAACCTTGTCAAAATCAGCGGTCAACTGCAGCCTTAACCAGGAAGTCAACGTTAGTCAAATCAGCACTAAAACTTCCTCCAAGCAGCTTGGTCAACAATAGTCCAATTTAGCCTTCAAGGAGAGTCAAAATCAACCCAAAATAGTTTAGTCAAACCCATTAAAAAGAGAGAGAAACACTGTTGTAAATTTTGTGGTCAAATTTGAAGTCAATGCAGATCGAATGAGCCCTGGTCAACGCTGGTCTGATTCTTTGAATTTTCGGCTTGTCCTTGTCCTGAATTTCGGCCTCTTGCCACACGTGCGAAGAAGAGAGAGCGGTTGCCCAAGTTGTACGAACCAATCAAGAGAGAGATGAATGACGTGTTGAGTGATGTCCAAATGAGGAGAGAGGTCACTCCTATCTATACAATTCGTTGAGGGTGAGGTGACACATCCATTGGGCTTCTTGAGCCTACATTCGACTAACACTGACCTTGACAATTTGTACATGAGAGAGAATAAATTCAAAATTCCACTTTTGCTTGTCAGAATGAGATGATCTTTATATAAAAATTGGACCTCTCGAAAAGAGGAATCTAATTCAATAATCATCTCCATCATATGAGTTGTCTTAAGGTGGAATTTGGCTTTAGTTGCCAATTTTATCATAGAGAGACTCATCTAAAAGAAGATTGACTTGGTCTTGGTATAGGGTCTAAAAAGTATTGGAATTCCTCATTTGAAGATTCTATAAGAAGAGAAGAATTTCTTGTGGGTTTTTCCTGTCTAGGAGAGGTTTTTGTTGAGAAATCAATGCTAGTGGAGTTAGGGTTAGATTTCTCTTTTTTGATATTTGTGAATTATGTTGGCTTCTTTTACTTATTTGTTATATTATATTTCATCAAGCAATTTCCAAATTATGTATGTATGAAGATCGCAAAAACACAAGACAAGATGTAGGCACTCTGCTAGGGAAAAACCCCTATCTAAGGGAAAACCCAGTCAAAATATCTTCCTTCAATATTTTTCTTGAGACTCTTCAACCGAGACATAGACCTCCTCCAACCACCAAGTTAGCCTCCTCTTACAACAACTTCGAACCAACATTTTGACCTTGAAGCAACAACACTTCGACCTAGAAAATGGCAGTAGGAGCAACTTTGACTAGACAAGAAAAACTTTGATCTCCCAGAGGAATCCAAACGAGAGAGAGATCAGATAGCCCAAAATTTTGATTTTCTTTTTTCCTTCCTCTTTCTCCAACTTCACACTTTTTTTAGTCTCCTTTTTATGGATATCAAACTTATGAGTGAGCGAGTGAATGAATGTTCCAAATGAATTCGATTTGCTTGTATATATAGGCTTGAGGCGAGGTCAAATTGCCGTGTTTGATGCTGACTTGGTGTGGAGGTGTCAAATACCTAATTTGACTCAATAATAAATCTTTGTACATGATTCAAAAGTCCATGAAGGGTCTCATAAAATGTACAATGACTATATTGGCTCAATATAAATCCTAGGAGTCCATAATGGGGATTTTGACTAATAAAAGATGATGAAACATGAAACCCATGCTTTAATAAGTTATCATAATAATAATAATAAAATATTTTTTTCATTATTTTGACAAGTACATTATACAATGAATCAAATACATTTATGAAAACCGAACATAGTTACATTTTACAACATTCCCTCTTAATTAGGGAGGTATTCAAGTACAAGGAGATCTCAAACCATATGAACTATGAAGAGTTTAGGCACCACAATGCCATGGACTAGATTCTTCACTAGGACAATCTATCCAAGGTCTTCCAACAGTTTAGGCACTCAAGATACCATGGACTAGATTCCTGACCAGGGAAATCAATCCTGGTGGGACTAAGATGGAATAAAGCTTTAAGCCTCTCTAGGTACCATCAGGCTTATTAGCTAACCATCAACCCAAAGGTCCAGGTGCGTATCCGAGGTCAGAGCTCTATGACCAATGCCACTATGTTGAAATAATACTAAGAGAGGGGGTGAATCAGTGTTAGCAACTTAACAATATTTCATTTCCATAAACAGATTTATATACGCTACTTCTGTTAATGCAACTTGCGTATATATGCAACTCTGTTTAGAGCAACCAACGTATACCTTGTAAAATTATTATTTAGTTAGTTGATTTTTAATCTGTGTATTAGAACCATATAAGCAGTAACAGGTACAGTAAAAACAGAGCAAACAATCACACATAAGAACACAAGATATAAGGTGGAAACCCAATGTGGGTGAAAACCATCTGTTGCAATTTGGCTCTATCTTCTTTAATAAGAAACTTCTTTTTACAGTATTTCGGTATTGGTGCAGTCTTATACCAGTATGCAGGCTTCTACCTACAGAAAGCTACAACCTTCTCTTGTTCTCCAACTTCTCCTGGAAGGGAGCTACAACCCCCTTAGCTCTTGTACTAGTTGATGTATTAGTATGTAGGTACTGACCTACAGAAGGCTACAACCTTCTCTTTTCTTCCAGGGACCACGTTTCATAAATTTTCAGACTAGATCCATCAATAGCATCAATTAGACATGCATCAGTGAATCTCCCTTGCACTTAACCAAACATGAACCAAACAATCACTTCTCTGAAAGCTGTAACCAGAATACAGTAACAGTACTAGAACCCAACTAGAACCCAGAACACTGCAACAGTAAATAGAAGTAGCTAAAACATATTTTATGAGACGTATGCCACTTCAAAATGTCCAACCTACATGCATACGTTGATATATGAAATCAAACCCGCGTATACGCTGTTTTGTCTTGCTGAACCAACGTGTATACACACTTTTGCTACACTGAACCTGCGTACAGATCTGTAAAAGATAATTTACCTTTTTCAACTATTCAGACATCAGTTATACCCTGATCATCATATTTACAGATCACGACATGCGCTAATTATAAAAAATCAAAACCACACAAAGATATTTCTCTTCAAGCCTTAAGATCTTGACCCATCAATAGAACTTATCCTTCTTCAAGCGCTCAGGTTCCTCCTTGATTCAGATACGGCAATGCACCATAACCGAATGATTAGTGTTCTAGATCTTCTTCTTCATAATGCTTGAGTACCCTTGCCTAATGATCTTCTCCACCTTTTATAGTCTTAGGCCTTACTCAATACCATGGTCCAAAACCACTTGGAAGCAATAGACCAAATACCTGGGATCAACACTTCGGTCAAGATACCTTGGATCAATACCACGGGTCAAAATACCAGGGACCAAATACCATGGACCAAAACCAAGTTTTCCCACATGTACGTGCTTTTCCTTGCGCGAAAGTGTGTGCATACGCATACGCTCATTTTGGTCAGCGATACCGCATGTATACGCGGTTCGGTTAAGTGGAACCTGCGTATATCTCTTTTTCCTTCATTCTGAGAGCTTGAACTGAGATTTGTTATCTGAGTGAGTTGCCATCAAGGACAACACCTGTGTCATAGTGCCAAACCTGTGTCATAATGCCAACAATCTCCCCCTTTGGACTTGATGGAAACCCCAAGTCACTCTCCCCCTTTGTCATCAAGGGCAAAGGGTTATGCTCCCCTTGAGTACATGCTGAATTCTCTGATCTGCTGAAGAGTGTTGTCCATGCTCCCCCTGACTATAAGCAAGGTCTGCAAAAAGATGTTCTACAAGAAGAACATGACTCTATACATCATAAATGACCTTCCTATCACCAAAGATTCATACATACATCCATCTCCCAACCAAGTGGGGATATACCAAGATCGACTCATCCACCCATCTAAGTGGGGATATACCAAAAATTTATACATGATAAAACAAGAACATTACATCATCCATCCTAGGCATAGTGAGGAAACAAAATAGGTCGTTACATGACCTCGATAATAAAAGATATACATGACATAGAGACAACATATCTAAAACAAGACTATGATAGTCATTAACAACTATCATCAGTAGAATCTGTTAATCATCATCCAGACCAGCACCATGATTTCCCTCTGCACCTGCTCCACCTGAAACAAAAACCACTATGAAATTGTACCAAGATCTTCTAAGATAATGCCAACAATGCATTATTAGAGTATATGCTCCCCCTGAACCTGTGCCAGATGGTCTTTGTCAGACCCATATCAGACTCTTTTCATCCTGAGTCTAGCCCACTGTCTTTCTTCAAACCAACATATACGCGACTGTACCCACATAAACCGGCGCATGTACGAGAAAACTCTTCATGAAACTCGCGTACAATCACTTTTCTCTGAAACGGATAAGTGTCAACAGCAAGATGATGCATCAACTACTCCCAGCGTCTGTCTGAGGTATTCAAATGTCTCCCTGGGCAGTGGTTTGGTGAATATATCAGCAACCTGTTCCTTGGGGGGAACATACTCCAATTTGACCTTTTGTTCAAGCACTTGTTCTCAGAGAAAATGATATTTGATAGGTATGTGCTTGGTCTTTGAATGCATGACTGGATTCTTTGAAATATTGATTGCACTTGTATTATCACGTAGAATGGAGATAGGTGGAGTGCATGTGATTTGAATGTCTTGCAACGTTTGCATCATCCAAAGGAGTTGTGTGCAGCAAGATGCAACAACCACATATTCTGCTTCAGCTGTAGATAATGCAATTGAACTTTGTTTTTGCTGAACCAAGGTACTAATCTGGAACCCATATAAAATGCACCACCACTAGTGCTTTTTCTGTCATCCACGCTTCCTACCCAATCTGCATCTGTATATACATGAAGTGTAAGATCTATATCCCTAGGATACCATAAACCAAAATTTTGAGTTCTTTGAAGATATTTGAAGATCCTTTTGACTTCCTGAAGGTGTGCTTCCTTTGGATTTGCTTGGAATCTTCCAACTATCCGTACTACATGCATGATGTCTGGTCGGGTACCTGTTAGATAGAGCAGACTACCAATCATGGATCTGTAGGTTGGTTGATGTACATCTGTTGATTCATCATTTGCGCTGAGGCTGCATCTTGTTACCATAGGGGTACATACTGGTTTAGATTCTTCCATGCCATATTTCTTCAAGATTTGTTTGAGGTACTTGGTTTGTGATAGAAAAATACCATCTTTATTTTGTTGAACTTGTAAACCAAGAAAATATGTGAGATGACCAAGAAGGGACATTTCAATTTCTTTTTGCATTACCAAAGCAAAGTTTTGACTCATGGCTTCTTCATTACTCCCAAAAATGATATCATCAACATACACAACAAGCATTAGGAATTCATCATTGGCAACTTTTATATATAGATTTCTATCAGCTAATCCTTTTGAAAAACCTTGTTGATGAAGGTATTTGTCAAGACGATAATACCAGGCCCTTGGAGCTTGTTTTAGACCATAGAGAGATTTTCTGAGTCTGCATACAAGTTTTGGATCATTTCCCAGGATGAATCCGTCTGGTTGCTCAATATAAACTTCTTCTTCTAGGTCTCCATTAAGAAAGGTAGATTTCACATCCATTTGATATACTTTGAACTTCTGAAAGCTAGAAAGAGCAAGGAACATTCTTATGGCTTCTAGTCTAGCAGCAGGTGCAAAAGTTTATTCAAACTCTGCACCTTCTTGTTGAGCATACCCTTTACAAACAAGTTTGGCCTTGTTTCTAATAACTTTTCCATTTTCATTCATCTTGTTTTTGAATATCCATTTGGTTCCTATGACATTTTTATTATGAGGTCTAAGAACTAATTCCCAAGTATTATTCTTTTCAATTTGCTCAAGCTCTTCATTCATGGCCTTGACCCAACATTCATCTTTGCATGCTTCATGTAGATTTTGTGGTTCGATGGAGGAAAGCAATGCTAGATAGCTTGAAGGTTCTGTGATAGTTCGTCTTGTCTGTACCCCGGCCTATTTATGTTCCAAAATTTGAGTCTCTGGATGATTTTTCTAAACATATATGGATGGATTCTTTTCTTCTACTGTTATCTTCTCTTTGGTGCTTCATTGGTTTCTTCTTCTTCAACATTAGTTTGATTTGATGTGGAAGGATAATCGTCATCTTCTTCCCACTCATCAATTTTTACCTGCTTTGAATTTTCCCCTGCTTCATCAATCATAACATCAATACTTTCAACAGTTTTCCTTAGTCTTTTATTATAACACTTGTATCCTATACTTCGGGAAGAGTAACCAAGGAGAATCTCTTCATCTGCTCTAGGTTCAAACTTGCCAAGTTTTTCATCAGTCCTTTTGATGTAACATTTGCTTCCAAAAACTTTGAAGTATTTTACAGTAGAAGTCTTGCCATACCAAAGTTCATGAGGAGTTTGAGTGTTGTTTACCCGGACATTTGTTTTGTTGAGAATAGTGACGGCAGAAAATGCAGCTTCATCCCAGAGGGTTGTAGGAGTTCCAAACTCATCTAGCATAGCACGAGCCATTTGTTGAACAGTTCTGTTCATCCTTTCTACCACTCCATTTTGTTGAGGAGTCCTTGCATTAGAGAATTCCCTTCTTATTCCATGTTCTTCACAGAAGTCAAAGAATTCATCCAAGGTAAATTCCCCTCCTCAATTGGATCTGAGGCAATTGATTTTGTGATCTGATTCATTTTCAACCAAATCTTTGAAGGCTTTGAACTTTTCAAATGCTTCGTCTTTATGCTTTAGAAGTCCTATCCAACACATTCTTGAAAAGTCGTCAATGAACAATATAAAGTATTCTTCTCCACGAGGTGAATTTTTCTTTGATGGACCGCATAAATCAGTATGGACAATTTCAAGCGGCTTATTAGCCGATCCTTCTTTCTCAGGGAAATGTGTTCTGGTTTTCTTACCAAATTGACATGATTTGCATATTGTATTTTCAGGAATTCTGATGTCAGGAGGATCACGAACAACCTAGAATTTACATGCTTCCCTTATCTGAGAGAAGCTTAGATGCCCCAATCTTCTGTGCCATAGTCAGTGTTCATCATTTTTGCTTAGATAACATTGTTGATGTCCTCCCTTGAGTATGTATAAATTATTTGGAGTTCTTATGCTTTTGATCACTGTTTTTCCTGTATTAAGCTCACGAACAACACATCCATTTGATCGAAATACTACCTCATTTCCTTGATCACACATTTGACTAACACTCAATTATTTATGCTTTAGACCATCAACATACATAAAATTCCCATCTTTGACCTTTTCTTTTAAGACAATAGAGCCTTTACCTCTTATGACTGCAGGGGTGTCATTTCCAAATGAGACCTTCCTTTTCTTTTCTAAGGCACTATATGACATAAATTTTTCTTTATCACCTGTCATGTGTTTTAAGCATCCATTGTCAATGTACCATTGATTTTCTTGTCCTTCTACATATAAGGCTATACCACATCTTTCGGTTTGCGGTTCTTTCTTTTTCCATGTTTTGGGAACCAATGAGGCTTGCTCCTTTTGAGGTGTTTGCCAAAATTTACTCTTGCATTCAGAGTCTTCATGACCAAAGTTGTTACAGATAGAGCATTCTATTTCATTGTCAAGAGCAGAAAAGTTATTGTAGGTCCTTTTCATGATCCCAGTCACATTCCTTTGATTTTGTGCTTCTCTAGTCATGATGGTCTTGTAAGCAACACATTGAGCAGCTTTGTGTCCAAAATTATGACATGAAAAACATTGGCCATTAAAGAAATTCTCGCAATTATCGAATCTACTGACCTGATGATTGTAGTTTCCATTGACATTCATTCTTGAATCAAATTGAGAATCATTTTTCTGTTCATCCTTGAAGTAGATTGAACTCGATTTACCTGGTGATCTGCTTTAAGCCTCTGCTGACGATTGTCAACCTGTTCACTTCTCCTTGCTGCATCAAGATAGATTTTGGAGGTTGATGGCTTCTGTGCTTGAGATGGTTCTTCAATATATCCAAGACTTGCCTTTATCAGAGGAGAATGTTGCACTTTGATAATTTCATCTAAAGTTTCGAATCCTTTAGCAAACCTAAGATTGAGAGCTTTTGTTTTATCAATTTCTTTTCTTAGACCCACAATTTCACATTCTAACTTTTCATTATCTTTTTCCCTTTCAGCAAGTTGAAATGTCAGAGTATCTATAATCATACTCTTTTCTTCTAAACAAATTTTAAGTTTAGAAATTTCTTTATAGAGACCATCTTCATCTAAAGCATCCAAGAAATCATCATCTGCAAAAGCCATTAGAAGTCTATAATCATTATTTTTTTCATCTTCATCACTATTTGATAACCCATCACTATCTTCATGCGTATAGTAGCTCTTCTTATTTACACTTTGTTTTCTGTTCCATTTGGCTAATTCCTTACCTTTATCAAGCTTATCTTTGTGAGGACATTTGGCAACATAATGACCTACTCTTCCATAAGAAAAACATTTGAAAGACAGTTTACCTTTGAATCTTCTATAACCCCGTTGAAGGTTCTTGACAAAGTTTGATTCTTCCTCTCCTTCTAACATATGTCTTGACTCATTGAGCTCCCCTTTTCTTGAAGCTTTGAATGCGGCTTCTCTCATATCTGATGGACCCCCTTTCCTTATTTCGAAAGTAGTTAGGATTCCGTGCAGCTGTGACATAGTAATACTCTGAAGATCTTGTTTTTCTTCTATGGCAGAAAATTTTGATTCAAATTTGGAAGACAAGGATCTTAGAACCTTTTCCTCTAATGTAACTTATACTATCTCTTCACCCAAGTTCTTCATGCGATTAACAATCTCATCTATACATAAGAAATAATTAGCTACACTTTCATCATTGTGCATTCTGAGAGTTTCATATTGAATTATGAGAGATTGTAGTTTTGCACGTTTTACCTGATCGTATCCAGTTCATAGCTTAGAATGATCTTGTCCCATATTTCTTTGGTGGTTTTGAGCTGCATAACCTTGACGAATTTTGATTGTGACAGACTCCCAAATAGAGTGTTGACAGCCTTTGCATTTGTTTCATACTGCTTTTTACCTACCATATCTATAGGAGTTGCTGATGGAAATGTGTATCCTCCTTCCACGATATCCCAAACTTCTGTTCCAAGAGATTGAAGATAGGATGTGGTTTTTACCTTCCAATAGACAAAATTGCTCCCATCAACAATTGGTGGCCTGATGGATGCCTCTCTTTCGTAGTTGCTCATGATGATAGATCTTCCTTCAAGCGATCAAGCTTCTTCTGAAGGACCTGCTCTGATACCAATTGTTAAAATAATACTGAGAGGGGGGGGGGGTGAATCAATATTAGCAACTTAACAATATTTCATTTCCATAAACATATTTATATACGCTACTTCTGTTAATGCAACTTGCGTATATGCACAACTGTGTTTAGAGCAACCATCATATACCTTGTAAACTTATTATTTAGTCAGTTGATTTTTAATCTGTGTATCAAAACCATATAAGCAATAACATGTACAGTAAAAACAGAGCAGACAATCACACACAAGAACACAAGATATAAGGTGGAAACCCAATGTGGGTGAAAACCACCTGCTGCAATTTGTCTCTATCTTCTTTAAATAAGAAACTTTTTTTTACAGTATTTCTATACTGGTGTAGTTTTATACCAGTACGCAGGCTTCTACCTACAGAAAGCTACAACATTCTCTCGTTCTCCAGCTTCTCCTGGAAGGGAGCTACAACCCCGTTAGCTCTTGTACTAGCTGATGTACTAGTACGTAGGTGCTGGCCTACAGAGGGCTACAACCTTCTCTTTTCTTCCAGGGACTACGTTTCATAAATTTTCAGACTAGATCCATCAATAGCATCAATTAGACATGCATCAATCAATCTCCCTTGCACTTAACCAAATCTGAACTAAACAATCACTTCTATGAAAGCTGTCACCAGAGTACAATAACAGTATTAGAACCCAACCAGAACCTAGAACACTGCAACAGTAAACAGAAGTAGCTAAAACATAGTTTATAAGACGTACGCCACTTTAAAGTGTCCAACCTGCGTGTATATACTGATGTATGAAATCAAACCTGTGTATACGCTGTTTTGTCTTGCCGAACCAGCGTGTATACGCGCTTTTGCTATATTGAACCTGCGTACAGATTTGTAAAAGATAATTTACCCTTTTCAACTATTCAGACATCAGTTATACCCAGATCATCAGATTTACAGATCACGACATGCGCCAATTATAAAAAAATCAAAACCACACAAAGATACTTCTCTTCAAGCCTTAAGATCTTGACCCATCAATAGAACTTATTTTTCTTCAAGCGATCAGGTTCCTCCTTGATTCAAATCCACCAATGCACCATAACCCAATGATTAGTGTTCTAGATCTTCTTCTTCATAAGATATTCAATGCTTGAGTACCCTTGCCTAATGATTTCCTCCTCCTTTTATAGTCTTAGGCCTTACTCAATACCATGGTCCAAAACCACTTGGAAGCAATACGTTGGACCAAATACCTGGGGTCAACACTTCGGTTAAGATACCTTGGATCAATACCACGGGTCAAAATACCAGGGACCAAATACCATGGACCAAAACCAAGTTTTCCCACATGTTCGCTCTTTTCCTTGCATGAAAGTGCGTGCATATGCATATGCTCATTTTGGTTGGTGATACCACGTGTATACGCGGCTTGGTTAAGTGGAACTTGTGTATATCTCTTTTTCCTTCATTTTGAGAGCCTGAACTGAGATCTGTCATCTGAGTGAGTTGCCATCAAGGACAACACTTGTGTCATAGTGCCAAACCTGTGTCATAATGCCAACACACCCTCCCTACTTCAGGATCCAGACATCAACACATAATGCTGGCCAGATGTCCTCCCAACAATGTGTCTCACACACAAAGCCTCAACAAATCTCTTCCAAACCTTTATCATCATCAACAAGATCAACAATATCAACTAAACCAAGCATGCTGCTAAGATATTCAAACTTCTTATTAGGAAGAGACTTTGTTAGTATATCAACTACATGATCGTCTGTTGGGACATACTATAGCTTCACGATCCCATCCTACACCAAGTTCGTAATGTAGTGGAACTTATTGTTGATATGCTTCGTCCTAGCATGAAACACGAGATCTCTAGGCATCTTGATGCAACTTTGATTATCACAGTTTATCACAATAGGAACCAGAGGCTTCTCGAACAAATATGTCAAAAGCTTCCTCAACTTTACAACCTCCTTTCCTACTTTACATGTAGCCACATACTCTACTTCAACACTACTCAAAGCAACGGGATCTTACTTTCTACTCATCCATGAGACCATGGCAGATCCCAAACTAAAGCATCCACCTGTAGTGCTTCTTCCATCGATTTCATTGTCACCCCAATCAGAATTTGTGAAGTTAATCATCTTGACATCCTTACTATCATACATTAGGTAGTGATATATAGTGCCACAATGATATCTCAATATATGTTTTGCAGTTATCTGGTGATCACGACGAGGCTCCAACTGAAACTAACTAAGAATGTTCACAACAAAGCATATATCTGGCCTAGTATTTACCAGATACATCAGAGAACCCACCAATTGATGATAGGAGGTAGGATCTATGAGACTTGAGTTAGAGCTCCTCAACTTCTTGAGATTGGTGATCATAGAAGTAGTCATGGGCTTGGAATCCATCATCCCAAATTTCTGCAACAACTTGATGATATACTTTCCTTGCCCCAAATATATCTCCCCAGACTTTTGTCATACTTCTAGATCTAGATAATAGTGCATTAGTTCTAGATCCTTTATTTCAAATTCAACTGCCAACATCTTCTTGCGTTCTTGTATCCTTCGCTCCACACCTATAATGAATATATCATCCACATATAGTAGAACACTGACTGACTCATTATCCACAACCTTGATGTAGAGATTTGGATCAATAGTACATTTCATGAACCTAATTCTTAGAAGGTATGCATCCATTCTTGCATACCATGCTCTAGGAGCTTGCTTTAAACCAGATAGGGCCTTTTTCAGTCTACAGACATGAGTGCCTTTGCTATTTACTTCAAAGCCTTCAGGTTGTTCAATGTATGCTTCTTCATTAATTGTCCCATTCAAAAATGTTGTCTTTACATCCATTTGATGGATATTCCATCCCATTGTAGTAGCCAATGAAACCAAAGATCTAATGGTAGTATACCTTGTAGTGGGTGCAAAGGTTTCTTCATAATCTATGCCTTCCTTTTGAGAGAAACCCCTTGCAACAAATCTAGCTTTGTATTTTTCTGTACTTCCATCAACAACGTGCTTGATCTTGTAGATCCATTTGGAGGTGACAATCGATTTGTCACTAGGTCTAGGAACAATTTGCCAAACCCCATTCTTCATGATGGATTGATATTCTTCCTGCATTGCCTTCTTCCATACTTCTTGATGAGCAACTTCTTCAAATGTAGATAGTTCAACTTCATTTAGTTTTGTCATATATGCAGCGTATCCATAATATATTTTCGGCCTTCTACTTTCTCTAAAGGTTCATTTCGTAGCTCCATGTCCTTCAAGAGTAGCTTTTAACCAATTTGGACACTTCCTTGTGTTCAATATGATCACAGGTTGAATATGCTCATTCTTCTTCTTGAATTGTAGATGGACTGTTGTGTTGTACTTCTTCTTCTTCGAATATAAGTATATCTTCATCACCGAAATCAATAGGAATGTCCTTGGATATTTTGTAGGCACGATTTTCATCAACTGTAACATCCCTACTTACTTCAATATGTATTCCTTCCTTGATGTAGATTCTATATGCCTTTGAGAAGAGACTATAGCCAACGAAGATCCCTTTGATGCTTGTAGAATCTAACTTCTTTAGTTTGTCCTTTGGAATGTGGATATAAGTAGGACTCCTAAAAGATTCGGAGATGGTCCACATTTGGTTTCTTTCCTATGAATGCTTCCCCAAGTGTCATATTCTCAAGAATTCTATGAGGACTTCTATTTTGAATATATACAATTGTCATTTCTGCTTCTCCCCATAGAATTTTTGGTAACCCTTGATCAAAGAGCATTGTTCGTATACCTTCTTCAATTGTCCTATTCTTTCTTTTGGCAACTCCATTTTGTTTGGGATAGTGGGGAACAATAAGTTCCCTCTTAATTCCTACTTGTTTACAATATGCAATCAATTCTTTAGAAGTGTATTCCTCGCCATTGTCGGATCTCAAAGTCTTTATTTTTCTTTCGGTTCGGGTTTCCACTTCATATCTAAATTCCTTGATTTTTTAAATACTTCATTCTTTTTCTTGAGAAGGTAGAGCCATGTCTTTCTAGAGTGATAATCAATGAATGTTACATAGTAAAATGACCTCCAAGTGATTTGTCATACATAGGCCCACACACATCAGAATGAATGAGGTCTAATATTTCTTTAGACCTTGTTTCACTCATTGAAAATGGTTTTCTTGTATGTTTACCCAAAGAATATCCCTTGCAAATTCCTTCACGATATTCTTTGATATCGAGGATGCTATGAACTAGTTGATTAATAATGGGAATAACCTTGTAGTGAAGATGACCATATCTTCTATGCCATAGTTCAATGGGATTGATGAACTAAGGCTTGAGGATATGGTGTAATGACTCTATATAAGCTTCCTTCACGAACTCCAATAACCCTAGCTTTATCAATACTTGAATCTTGTTAGAAAATGTAACTATGTTTGGTCTTCAATAACGTACTTGCGTCATTATGAATTGTACTTGTCAAAAGAATAAGGAAAATAATTTTTATTATTGTAACAATGACTTATTAAAGCACGGGTTTCATGCTTGGGTCATCATTATATTAATCAAAGTCCCATTGTGGACTCCTAGGATTAATATTGAGTTTATAGAGTCATTGTACATTCAAAGAGACCCTTCTTGGGCTTTTGAATCATGTAAAAAGGTTTTGTATCAAGTCAAATATGAGTTATGTACCTTCCACATCATGTTGGTCTAAGAGAGATCAAGTTAGCCTAAGGACCCACATTCGACCCATAAGAAGCCTATATATACAAGGAGGTCGAAGTCATTTGGAGCATTCACTCTCAAGCAAGTTTGATATTTCAAGAAGAGTTGGAGAAGTGTGAAGTATGTTTTCAGCAGGTCGAAAGAAGTGCGAGTTTGGGAAAGTGTGAAGTATGTTGCCGGGAGGTCGAAAGAAGTGCGAGTTTGGGGAAGTCTATAGAGAGGAAGAAAATCGAGATTTTGGTGCCTCTCTCTCTATTTCGTGGTCTAGGATGGAGATCATAGTCTCCTAAGATTTCACTGTTTCCTGAAGCTGTTGCCTAGTCGAAGTTGCTGGAAGGGGTCGAAGATCTGGGAGGCTGACATGGCATGGAGGGAAAGTCTGGTCTTGCTCTAGGATAAAGAGTCTCGAAGAATAATATTGAAAGGAAGAATTATCTTGATTGGGTTTTCCCCTCGAGGGGGGTTTTTCCCTGGCATGTGCCTATATCTTGTGTCACTTGTTTTGTGATCTGTGTACATACATAATATGGTAATTGCTTGATGAAAGATAATATGATAAAGAAGTAAAAGAAGCCAACACACTCACAAGTAATTATGAAGAAAGGAGAATCAAACCTTAATATAATATCTTTGATTTTCCAACATGGGATCAGAGCTAAGGTCAAGAGAAGTCGAAGATCACTTTGTTGGCATGGATTGCCCCTCTATGGTGAACTACATAAGATTGGGTTACAACACTGCTGGAAGCTGGATCAAGAAGGCCATCTTCTACTTGTTCGACAAGGTCAAAAGTCAAGGATTCTTGGTTGCACGCATAAGTTCTCTTACTGATGACGATGCATGGATCATTGATAGTGGAGCATCGAGACACATGATAGGTGAAAGCAAGCAACTTCATACACTATCAAAGGAGCCATCCTATCATGCAGTGGAATTGGGGGACAACAAAAGCTATGTTGTTAGAGGCCTGGGATCAACATCATTAAAGTTAGATAATGGATCGAGTTGCATCTCAACAACATTCTTTATGTTCCAGGTTTGAAAAATATTTTACTTTCTATTTCTTGTTTAGAAGATAAAGGGGAAAGGATTGCTTTTGCTAATGGATAAGTATTGGTTTGGGGAAAAGACTCTAGCATTGATAAATCTAGGGTTATTGGATTTTGTGAAGGAAGTCTTTACCGAGTCATTACACCATCTCCTCAAGCTTTGGTTCATATGGAAATAAGTCCCATTAAGCTATGGCATCACAGGTATGGTCATCTCCATTACAAGGTCATCCCTACTCTTAGTCAATTGGTTCATGGTATTCCTAATATGAAGTTAGATCATGAAGTTGTGTACAAGGGATGCTCATTGGAAAAATATACTAGAAAGCCATTTCATAATAGCGAAACTAGGTCTACAGAAATATTAGACCTCATCCATTCTGATGTGTGTGGGCCCATGTCTGACAAATCTCTTGGAGGCCATCTCTACAATGTAACATTCATTGATGACCATTCTAGGAAGACATGGTTCTACTTACTCAAAATTAAAGATGAAGTATTTGATAAGTTCAAGGAGTTTAAGGTTGAAGTGGAAACCCTAACAGAAAGAAAGATAAAGACTTTGAGGTCTGACAATGGTGGGGAATTTACATAAAGGAGGACACATTGAAGTACGCACGGATGTCATGTTCAATGAAAATCAAGCTTACAAGAAATCAAAGGATATTCCTATTGATTCTAATGACAAAGAAGTTTCCATATTTGAAGAAGAAGAAGTTCATCATGAGAACTCTATTACAAATGTTGAAGAAGGACCAAGTGAGCCAATTCAATCGATGGTTGTCCCAACTACAAGGAAGAGGCCAAATTGGTTGTAAGCTACATTAGAAGATGTTGAAGGATATGAAGCTACAAAAGGGTCCTCCAGGGAAAGTAAGAAACTGAGGAGATATTTTGGCTATGCTACATATATGACAAAGTTAATTGAAGCTGAACCATCTACATTCAAGGAAGTTGAGCATGAAGAGGTTTGGAAGAAATCTATGTAGGAAGAATATCAATCCATAATGAAGAATGGGGTTTGGGAGATTGTTTCTAGACTTAGTGACAAATTGGTTGTCACATCGAAGTGGATTTATAAGATCAAACATGTTGTTGATGGAAGTATAGACAAGTACAAAGCAAATTTCATCGCAAGGGGTTTCTCTTGACTATGAAGAAACCTTTGCACCTACAACAAGGTACACTACCATTAGATCGTTGGTTTCATTGGTTGCTACAATGGGTTGGAATATCCATCAAATGGATGTTAAGACCAAATTTATAAATGGGACCATTGATGAGAAAGTGTACATCGAACAACCTGTGGGATTTGAAGTGAATAGAAGGGACTCTCATGTTTGTAGACTCAAGAAGGACCTATACAGTTTGAAGCAAGCACCAAGGGCATGGTATGCAATAATGGATGCATATCTACTTAGAATTGGGTTCGTGAAGAGTTCTGCTAATACAAATCTATACATCAAGGTCGTGAATAATGACCCTGTCATTATTCTATTATATGTGGATGATCTATTCATCATAGGTATAGAGAGAAGAATTCAAGAATGCAAGAAGTCGTTGGCAATTGAATTTGAAATGAAGGATCTAAAACTGATGCACCATTACCTAGGTCTAGAAGTACGACAAAGACCTAGGGAGATATATTTGGGGCAAGGAAAGTACATCATCAAGTTATTGCAGAAATTTGGGATGATGGATTCCAAGCCGATGACTACTCCTATGATCACCAACCTCAAGAAGTTGAGGAGCTCCAACTCTAGTCTCATGGATCCTACCTCATATCGACAGTTGGTGGGTTCCTTGATGTATCTGGTAAATACTAGGCCAGATATATGTTTTGCAGTGAACATTCTTAGTCAGTTTCAGTTGGAGCCTCGTCATGATCACTGGATAACTGCCAAAGATATATTGAGTTATCTCCATGGCACTATACATCACTGCCAAAAGTATGATAGTAAAGAAGTCAAGCTAATTGGCTTCAAAGACTTTGATTGGGGTGGCAGTGAGACCGATGGAAGGAGCACTACTAGAGGATGCTTTAGTCTGGTAGTTGCTATGATATCATGGATGAGTAGGAAGCAAGATCTCATTGCATTGAGTAGTGCTGACGCAAAATATGTGGTTGCATGTGAAGTAGGAAAAGAGGTTGTTTGGTTAAGGAAGCCTCTGATAGATTTGTTTGAGAAGTATCTGGGTCCTATTGTGATTAATTGTGACAATCAAAGCTGTATCAATATGTCTGGAGATCCTATGTTTCATTCGAGGACGAATCATATCAATAATAAGTTCCACTTTATTAGGAACTTGATGCAGGATGGGATCGTGAAGTTAGAGTATGTCCTGACAGATGAACAGGTAGCAGACATACGGACAAAAGGATCTTCCTAATAGGATGTTCGAATATCTAAGGAAACTATTGGGTTTGGTAGATATTGGTGATTGTATTAATGATAAAGAAATGGAAGAGACTTGTTGAGGCTTTGCGAGTGAAGCATTACTTGGGGGTACATCACGCTAGTATTCTGTGTTGATGTCTGGATCTCGAATTTGAAAAGGAGGTATTGTTTATTGAGCTTTGTTTTGGATAAATACATGTATGTTTGGGTTGGTGGTTAGCAAGTAAGCCTGATGGTACCTAAAGGGGCTGAAACCTTGAGTCCACCTTAGTTCCCCCTGGATAAATTGCCCTAGTCAAGAATTTAGTTCATCGCATTGTGGTGCCTAAAAGTTCTTCATGTTTTCATAGTTTGAGATCTTCCATTGTATGTGTACATTATAAATACCTCCCTAGTTAAGTGGGAGTTTTATAAAATGTAACTATGTTCAGTCTTCAATAATGTACCTGAGTCATTATGAAATGTATTTGTCAAAAGAATAAAGAAAATAATTTTTATTATTGTAACAGTTAATGGCAGAAGTGTCCTCAGACACGTAATTTTATTAATCAGAAAAAAACAATTACATAATTGATTTGCAAGAGTTTACACCCGAACAACCAAAAACTCTTGCAATGAGCTATTTATAAGCTCCATGTCCTAACTACCTCTAATTATGGATCACTTATTAAATAACAAGTGTCCATTTACATTAAATGCTATTCAAACCAACTAGCTAACTAATCTCCTAAGATACGACACATTTGGATAGTCATATCTTGTTACAACAATATACTAATTTCTAATTGTTTCCATTAAATAATTAATCATTCTAGAATAATAATTATTAATTTAATTTATTAAATTAATAATTATTTTATTTCAATTTTATAACCTATGATAATAAATTATTTTTGGATCATCTAACATTCCCCCCTATGATCCAAAGATACATTACAACAGATACCAAGTTCATCCCTGAACTTAGTAAATTTTATTCTGCCAAGCGGTTTCATGAAAATGTCGGAGATCTGATCTTCGGAAGGACAATAAACTGGTTTGAGGACATCTTTGGCAATGAGAGACCTGATATGATGATACTTGGTGTCCACATGCTTTGTCTTTGAATGAAAAACTGGGTTCTTGGCAAGTTTGATGGCTGACTGGCTGTCAATGAACAATGATGTAGCTTCTACCTGAGAAATGCCCAAGTCCTGCAAAATTCGATGCAACCAAACAATTTCACATGCTGAAATGTACTCTGCTTCTGTTGAAGAAGTGGCCACTGTAGCTTGTTTTTTACAACTCCAAGATACTGCTGCTGACCCCATATTCATTAAATAACCTGATGTTGATGCTCGATCATCAATACTCCCAGCAAAGTCGGCATCAGAATATCCACCAAGTACAAAATTTTTAGTCTTTGTGTAAAGAAGACCAAGATCTTTTGTTCCTTGGATATATCGAATAACTCTTTTGGCTGCATTCCAGTGGCTGTCTCGTGGTTCCTGCATAAAACGTGAAAGAATACTGACTGCATAAGATAGATCAGGACGAGTATTTGTCAAATAAATCAAGCTGCCAATCAACTGTCTGTAAGTTGTACTGTCCACCTTTTCCCCCCCTTCAAATTTTGAAAGTTTTAGGTTTTGCTCCATGGGGGTGAGAACGGGATTGCAATCTTGCATGCCAAATCGCTGAAGAACCTCTGCGGCATACTTGCTCTGAGAAATGAAAATATGATGTGGACGTTGGAAGACTTCAACTCAAGATAGTAGTGAAGTAATCCCAAATTTGTCATCTTAAAACTTGCATGTAACTCCTTTTTCACCTGTGCAATATGATCATCATGGTTGCCAGTAATGATCAAATCATCTACGTACATAACAAGAATTACCATATATTTTCCCTGTTGTCGCACATACAAAGTATCATCAGATTCACTTCATTGAAAACCAACTTTCTTAAGGTATTCATCCATCTTTGCATACCAAGCTCGGGGAGCTTGTTTTAATCCATATAAAGCCTTGATCAATTTGCAGACTTTATGTTCTTGTCCTTCAACTTCAAAACCTAGTGGTTGGGTCATATACACTTCCTCCTGTAAATCCCCGTTGAGAAAAGCACTTTTCACATCCATTTGATGAACTTTCCATCCTTTTTGAGCGGCCAATGCAAGTGTTAATCGGATGGTGTTCCATTTAGCTGTAGGAGCAAAAGTTTCTTCATAATCAACGCCTTCCTGCTGCGCAAAACCCTTTGCGACAAGTCGTGCTTTATACTTTTCAAGTTCACCCTTCTGATTATACTTAATTTTGTAAACCCATTTACAGCCTATGGGTTTAACATTTGCTGGACAATCAACAAGTTTCCAAGTGTTGTTATCAATTACTACTTGATATTCTTCAACCATAGCCTGTTGCCATTCTTTATGTTTTACTGCCTCTTTGTATGTGGAAGGTTCAGTAAAATCATTTGCTATCAAGGCAAAATTGCCTTCACTTCTATGTGCCCTTCTGGTGCTCGTTTTATTCTGTTCATCAGGCTTGACATCTTTCAAAAGTTGAACTGCCCATTTCGGAAGTTGGTGCTCACTTGTTTGTGCTTCTGTAAAGTCCCCATCATTGTAAAGAGGATTAATATAAACTGATGTTCGTCGTTTAGGTGAGGAATGTGGAGAATCACTGTCAGAAGAACTGCTGCTGCTTGGAGATGCGGATGAACTGCTAGAAGACCCAGATGAAGTTGTTGATGTAGATGGACTGGAGGACTCATCTTCAAAGGAAGGAAAATCAAGTTCATACCAATTTGGTGAAGTTGGTTGACTTTGCATTTTTCCATTTCTTTTACTTCCTTTAGTTTCTAACTTGTGAAGAAGATTTTCAATTTCTTCAGCACTCTTACTCTCTGTTTCATCAAAAATGACATCCCTGCTCACAATGAATTTTCCATTGGTCAAAAGACGATACCCTTTCTTCTCATCAGAATAGCCAATCATTGTGCATTTTAAACTTCTTGAGTCAAGCTTAGTTCGTTTTTCTTTCGGAACTAAGGCATAACACACTGACCCAAAAACTCTAAGATGTTTAACTCGAGGTTTGAAACCAAACCAAGCTTCATAAGGTGTGATTCCGTCTAAAGAAGCAGTTGGAGATCTGTTTCTTAAGTAGACAGATGTATGAATTGCTTCTGCCCAATATGTTGGACTTAACCTCTTGAATGTTAACATGGATCTCGCCATTCCTAACAAAGTGCGATTCATTCTTTCGACTACTCCATTTTGCTGTGGAGTGTAAACATTAGTTTTGTCTATGAAATGATACTTGAGCTGTATATGTTTTGTCTTGGAATGAAATGCAGGGTTCTTTGCAATATGTATGGAACTATGGCTATCACTGTATAACCTTGCGAAGTCCTGCTTCTTACCTAATTCATCTAGAAACCTTTGTAACCCAATCATTTTTTTACTAGCTTCTATAGCAGCAACATACTCTGCTTCCGTTGTTGAGAGTGCAACAACACTTTGCAGTTTTGAAACCCAACTGACAGTTGTTCCACCTATAGTAAACACATACCCTATTGTGCTCCTCCTGTTATCTCTATCACTCGCCATATCTACATCAACATATCCTTGTACATCAATGTTTGAACCACCAAAGCATAATGCTTGATTTGTGGTACCTCTCAAATACCTGAAATCCCACTTCACCACCATCCAATGTTCTTTTCCTGGATTGTTCATGTATCTGGTTACAACTCCCACTGCATGTGCAATATTAGGCCTTGTGCAGACCATTGCATACATTAAGCTTCCAACTGCTGATGCATATGGAACTTTAGACGTATAAGCCATTTCTACCTGAGTCTTCGGACACACCTCCTTACTTAGTTTGAAATGGTTAGCCAAAGGTATACTAACTGGTTTTGCATTTTGCATATTAAATCTTTTTAACACTTCTTCAATGTACTCACTCTGAGACAATGTTAATTTTTGATTCTTCCTGTTTCTAGTTATTCTCATACCAAGGATTTGTTTTGCAACACCCAAATCCTTCATTACAAATGAGTTTGAAAATTTTCTTTTGAACACATTTATTTCCTACATGTTAGAACCTGCAAAAAGCATGTCATCTACATACAATAACAATATAATATAGCTACCATCATTTTTACTTTTGAGATAAACACAATGATTAGAGTGACATATAGTATAACCTTGTTCAGACATAAAGCTGTCAAATTTTAAATACCACTGCTTTCGAGTCTGTTTTAAGCCATACAAGCTCTTTTTCAACCTGCACACTAGTTTCTCTTTCCCTTTTACCTCATATCCTTGTGGAT
The DNA here is from genome assembly GCA_031772625.1 of Pinus tabuliformis. Lineage (NCBI taxonomy): Eukaryota > Viridiplantae > Streptophyta > Pinopsida > Pinales > Pinaceae > Pinus > Pinus tabuliformis. The sequence continues at coordinate 1,016,506,081 of CM062816.1, read as the reverse complement.
GTTGCATATATATCTCTTCCTCCAAATCCTCATGGAGAAAGGCTGTCTTTACATCTAACTGCGCAAGATGCAAATCTTTAGCTGCTACTAGACTTAAAATAGTTATGACTAAAGTCATTTTAACAACAGGAGAAAATATCTCATCAAAGTTTATACCATTTTTCTGTGCAAACCCCTTCACCACAAGTCTAGCATTATATCTTTTTCTACCTCTATCTTCTTCCTTCAACTTGTAAACCCATTTATCTGCAATGTTGTTTTATTTGCAGGGAACCTGACTAAGTCCCCGTTAGCTCTGCTACATGTTTAGGCATTTGGATGACCAAATATCAACTCGGCCATGTGTTATTGCAGAAAAGGGAGCTCGCAGCGCTTTTTTAGCTTCTTCTCCTTCATTTTCGCTTATCCTCACATCCTCTGCTATCTCCGTTTTTTCCTCCATTAGGCCTTTCCATCGCCCGTTTAAACATTTTCGAAACCCAACAAGGTCCTTGATAGCCCCTTTTCTTTAGTCCCCGGGCGTTTAAACTATGAACCCGCGCCCATATAGCCTTCTGCCTTAACTATAGCCATTGATTGTCGTGCCTTAATCTAACGGTCTTCGTCTTTTCCCCGCATGATAAATCACGATCAATTTTCCCGCCGTCTGACCGTCCGTCGAATAATCTGACGACATTCGCTCATTCCTTACCTGCGAATCTGCCCGTGTGATAACTCGTGATCGCGGCGGTTTTCCGCCTGTCCCATCGGCCACGTGTCGGTCGGTGATTCACATCGCAGGCCCTCATATGGAAACCGTCGCGACCTCGAAGGCGGTGCGGGGAATACCACCTGCCCGTTATACAACTGTCCCCCGACCGTTAACCTCCGCACTCCTTTTGCACCCGATCGCTGTTGGATCTGCCCGATCGCGATTCGACCGCTCACATTCATTTCGCTTCCGTGTCACCTCCCGCTAACCCTCATCATGCGATCTCCGCCGTTGATTTGTATGATCTGACGGCTGGGCTTCGTTCCTCCGTTCAGTCTGCCTCCGCTATTCCGTCCACGCCCATAGCCTGTTTTATGCTCCTAAAGAACGAAGGTGGATGGCGACCAGTGCCGGTACTGTCTGTAATAAATCCTCAACAACTGCATTTAAAGGAAAGCATGGCCGAGGAGGGAGAGTACAAACCTCGGGCAGATAAACGCATTTATTAATTATGGAGCCTTGTATCAGTCAGTACTCCGCCTGCTCAGAGAAGAACTGCAGAACACCAGAGAAAGGTCAATTTGTTCATTAAAGCCAGCAGACCGTGGCAGAGGCCTATTCCAAAGAATTAATGTGGTTGGTGGTTCATTATGACCCCTCCACACATAGCACAACAGAGCAATTTTGTAAACAAACTCCATATATACCCATAAAGAAGATGTAATCAAGGTTGATAAATGTTATTTTGATGTAAAATTCAACTTTTGGAGACTGTAACTACTGTGATACCTGCAACGTCTAGTATTCATTTTCAGCTAATGCGAGCTTCTTTTGCTGTTAATTGCTGACTTTCCACTTCTTCTTCTTTGTTCCAGGCTGTCCCTGTTATGCATTTTATTGTGCTTTTGATATTTAGCATTAGAGGGGCTGTCATCCCACCTCTGTGTTAGAATCTAGCAAGTATTATTGAATGTGTATGCAGGTTTCTGTTATTTTAATGCCAGAGAGCTGTCATCCTGTCTGTGTATTAGGAAATAGATTTACAGACCTCCTTACTAGTTGCAGCTGGCCATCACAGGGTCCTGTGCATCTGCTGGTGTGATCAGTATTCTCCATCTTCATCTGTTCCTCAAACTGTGAGTAATTGGTGGTCTAAAGCCTTGTAGTCTGGGGGTGTTCACCCATGTCTGGGGTTAAGCATAGTAGAAGTGGTTATCTGGCTTGAATATGCATCATTCCTTCCATTCATCCACCATTTTCCAACATTTTTGTTGAGTTTGTAATGTTCCCGAGCATATTTGATATACAACCTAGGAGAGTTTCTTGGGGTGATAACATTAATTGGCGCCATTGCCGGGGAGAGGAGATTGAAGCTCAGCTTCCCTGGGAGAACGACACAGTTCCAGATTTTGATGATAGACAAGGTTTGGGCACATTTTCTGGTTGTAATAATCTATCTGGCGACTCTATTGGAGGAAGACCAACCTTTGGCGACTCCACTTTGCAGTTCTCGCTCAGTTTGTGAGGCATGCTCGGAGAAATCTTTAGAAATCACCAACTGAACCATTGCCTGATCCTGAGAAGATCATTAAGCAGAAGAAAGTATCGTAGAAAGGATCATTAGGACTAGGTAAGCCTTAAAATTTCCATGTATCTCTGCTAGTGAAAGTCACCTTCAGAGATTCATAAAGCTCCTTAGTCATTCATTTCCCTTTCGGACCTCAGTAGAAAGAAGCATCCATGTTGTCCATTATGTTCCTCTATCTCTGTCATTTTTTTCATTGATCCATTCCACTCAATCCACCAGTATCCTTTCATATACCCTAGTCATGGCAGGTCAGCAAGCCCTTACAAAGATAGAAAGAATCGTAGTTTCCAGGTATGGACCTTTGGTCTTCCTGTTCCTTTGAATGCCATGCCTGCAGGAGATTATCAAGAATTTATGCCTAAGTTTACTGGTACAGAAGGAGTAACAGTTGAAGAGCACCTCGAGGCCTATTATAGCTATGTTGATAACTTGGATATCAACGAAGAGGATGTCTGGATGAGGGTTTTTGTCCAAAGCCTAGAGGGAGAGGCTAAAAAATGGTTTAGAGAATTACCCCCTAGGTCTATTGCAGACATTGAGGCCTTAGACGATGTGTTCCTAAAGCACTGGGGGAATAGTAAAGATCTTCTCTATTATCATACCGAATTTGGGAACTTGCAGAGAGAAGATGGTGAGCTGCTGTCTGATTTCAACATCATATTCAATCATATGTACAGCAGAATGCCAGCTGAAGTAAGACCCACCCCTGCTTCTGCTATGATTACTTATGCCAATGCTTTCGATTCTCAGTTCTGCCTGCTGTTAAGAGAAAGAAGATGTGCTTCTTTCGCTGATATGCAAAATGCATCCTTTGAGGTAGAAGCAAACATCATTGCTGCAGACAGACTTGAAGGTGATGCTGAAAGGAGAAGACAGGGAGGAGAGTTCTCATTATCCTCAGATCGATGAATTAGCTAGGATGATTGAGTTTTTGGCCTCTGAAGTTTCCAAATTAAAGGTTGAGCAATATTTTGATGAAGCAGGAGCTCCTTGTTCCTTTTCTCTTCCAACCCAAAATCCATATAGAGGAACACAAGAGCAGTTGCAGATTTTGTAGAGAAACAGAGATGCAAACGAAGATCAAAGGGTGAAGACCCTTTGTCAGAATTTAGTCATGGAAGAAGAGCAGCCTGAAGAAGAGGAGGAGGTTCATGGTTTGGAAGATAAGGGCAATGCTCTCTTCTTAACCAGAGCTGCCTATGAAGAAGCATTATCTATAGGCACTGCTCATGAGTTTGTTGTAGCTGCAGAACAACAAGGTTATCAGCAGGAGCAGATAGCAGCATATCCTTTCATCCTCGAAGAATCTGAGCCTAAAGCCTGCTCATCTTCCCATGATTATGCAGATCTGCAAGTTGGCCAACCTGCTTTTGTCCCATGCCCAGTGATTAATAAGGGAGAAGAAAGCGCCCCATCATCTTATGTTTCTCTGTCTGCTCAAATGAGAATCCCTCACAGTTGCCCACTAGGCACTAAGACAAGAAATAGTTCCATTCTCAAGGCCGAGACTGATCATCTCAGTTTTGATTTTCTGAAACCTGCTCAGGTGGCCTCCACACAGATTAAATGGCAGCTTGCCAGATGACAGAGGAAGAGGATGTTCAGTTTTGGGACTCCTCCTTGGATGTGGGCTGTTCTAAGAAAGATGCAGGAGCAAATGATGTCTCTGTGTCCTCCACACATGAACACATTGGTACACCATTCATATTAATGGTGCAGGCCACAGGGGACAAAGATAAGTACACAACAACAATGGTTAATCAGCAGGTGTACAGAGGCTCCCATGAAAAACATCCAAGGAGGAGAGTATACAGAAAGGGAATGAAAGTTGATCCATATCTACCTATTAAGCTCAAATGTCCTAAACTATTTGAGGTAGATGATCAAATCAATCCAGTTTTGCTAATCTATGATGAACCTGTCGAGAAGAGGAGAAATAGTTTTGATGGCCCAGCAGCTGGCCAATTTTTGAAAGATTTATGTTCTCAGGCCTTAATGATTGTAAGCAATTTTTTTTTCCAGGTTTTAGAGTAGACTTGGTTTGACTCCATGCCCAATGGATATTAGGAAATGTTTTTGAAGCTGGTTTTGAATGAAAGCGTTGATCTGCAGTTCTTGAGACCTTACAGGGAGGATCTCATCCCTAGAAGGAGCCAGTGTTAGCTCTGCTACATGTTTAGGCGTTTGGATGACCAAATATCAACTCGGCCATGTGTTATCGCAGAAAAGGGAGCTCGCAGTGTTTTTTTTTAGCTTCTTCTCCTTCATTTTCGCTTATCCTCACATCCTCTGCTATCTCCGTTTTTTCCTCCATTAGGCCTTTCCATCTCCCGTTTAAACCTTCTGAAACCCAACAAGGTCCTTGATAGCCCCTTTTCTTTAGTCCCCGGGCGTTTAAACTATGAAACCGCGTCCATATAGCCTTCCGCCTTAACTATAGTCGTTGATTGCCATGCCTCAATCTAACGGTCTTCATCTTTTCCTCGCACGATAAATCACGATCAGTTTTCCCACCGTCTGACCGTCCGTCCAATAACCTGATGACATTCGCTCATTCCTTACCCGCTAACCTACCCGCGTGATAACTCGTGATCGCGGTGGTTTTCTGCCTGTCCCATCGACCACGTGTCGGCCGGTGATTCGCGTCGCATGCCCTCATACGGAAACCGTCGCGACCCTGAAGGTGGTGTGGGGAATACTGCCCGCCCGCTATACCACTCTCCCCCGGCCGTTAACCACCACACTCCTTTCGCACCTGATCGCCGTTGGATCTGCCCGATCGCAATCCAACATCTCACATTCATTTTGCTTCTGCGTCACCTCCCGATAACCCTCATCATGCGATCTCTGCCGTTGATTTGTATGATCCGACGACTGGGCTTCGTTCCTCCGTTCAGTCTGCCTTCACTATTCCGTCCACGCCCATAGCCTGTTCTATGCTCCCGAAGAACGAAGGTGTCCAACTACCAGTCCGGTACTATCTATAATAAATCCTCAACAACCGCATTTAAAAGAAAGCATGGCCAAGGAGGGAGAGTACAGAGCTCGAGCAGATAAACGCAATTATTAGTTATGGAGTCTTGTATCAGTCAGTACTCCGTCTGCTCAAAGAAGGACTGCAGAACACCAGAGAAAGGTCAATTTGTTCATTAAAGCCAGCAGACCATGGCAGAGGACCTTTCCAAAAAATTAATGTGGTTGGTGGTCCATTATGACCCCTCCACACAGAGCACAATAGAGCAATTTTGTAAACAAACTCCATATATACCCATAAAGAAGATATAATCAAGGTTGATGAATGTTATTTTGATGTAAAGTTCAATTTCTGGAGACTGTAACTACTGTAATACTTGCAGCGTCTGGTCTTCATTTTCAGCTAATGCAAGTTTCTTTTGCTGTTAATTGCTCACTTTCCACTTCTTCTTCTTTGTTCCAGGCTATGCCTCTTATGCATTTTATTGTGCTTTTGATATTTAGCATTAGAGGGGCTGTCATCCCACCTCTGTGTTAGAATCTAGCAAGTATTATTGAATGTGTATGCAAGTTTCTGTTATTTTAATGCCAGAGAGCTGTCATCTTGTCTGTGTATTAGGAAATAGATTTGCAGACCTTCTTACTGGTTGCAGTTGGCCATCACAGGGTTCTGTGCATCTGCAGGTGTGATTAGTATTCTCCATCTTCATCTGTTCCTCAAATTGTGAGTAATTGGTGGTCTAAAGCCTTGTAGTCTGGGGGTGTTCACCCATGTCTGGGGTTAAGCATAGTAGAAGTGGTTATCTGGCTTGAATATGCATCATTCCTTCCATTCATCCACCATTTTCCAACATTTTTGTTGAGTTTGTAATGTTCTCGAGCATCTATGATATACAACCTAGGAGAGTTTCTTGGGGTGATAACAGTCCCAAGTCTGGTTATGTGCTAAGGAGTCCATCTCTTCTTTTATGGCTTGCTCCCACTTCTCCCTGGTTTCTACCTGCATTGCTTTTCGATAACATTCTAGTTCACCATAATCAATCAACAATACATAATATAATGAAGGTGAGTATCGTTCAGGGGGTTTGCTTATCTTGGTAGATCTTCTAACACAACTTTCATGTGTTTGAAATGCTTCTTGTTGTTGTGGTTGTTGTTGTTGTTGTTGTTATGGTTGATCATTATGATTTTCAGGCACCATCACTTTTTTTGTGAACTCATCAAGCACTGTGTATTCTCTATTTTCTTTTTCCTGTTTCTTTTCTTGCAGCTAATCCTTATACAAAACCTTTTCATTGAATATGACATCTCTGTTTCTAATGATTTTGTGTTTTTCATAATCATAAAAGCGATAACCAAAATCATTAACACCATATCCAATAAAGGTACATTTCTTTGATTTTTCTTCAAGCTTTGTTCTATTTTCTTTATTAATGTGGACAAAGGCTTCACAACCAAAAGATTTTAAAAATGAGTAGTTTACCTTTTTACCTGTCCATCCCTCCTTTGGAATACCACCATCCAAGGAACTTGAAGGCCCTCTGTTTATTAGATAAACAACAGTGTCTACAACATCTGCCCAAAATTGTAAAGGCAATCCTGCATGAAATCTCATGCACCTTGCACGCTCCATGATTGTCCTGTTCATAATTTCTGACACACCATTTTCTTGTGGTGTTCCTGGAATTGTCTACTTTCTGCGATTTCCATTCTCTGAATAGTACCTATCAAACTCTTTGCTGCAATATTCACCTCCATTCTCTGATCTAAGACACTTCAATATTTTTCCTGTCTCATTTTAAACCGAAGCTTTCCATTTCTTGAAAGTATCAAATACATCAGATTTATTTCAAATACAATAAATCTAGGTTTTTCTGGTTGCATCATCAATATAAGTAACATAATAACGAGATCCATTGAAAGATGATACCTGAGCAGGTCCCCATACATGTGTATGCACAAGCTCTAATTTTTCTCTTTTCTTTTCTTTTCCAACTCTGAGGAATCTGACTCTCTTCTGTTTTCCATAAACAAAATTCTCACAGAATTTTAAATCAACATGCTTCAAACCTGGCGACAAATTTCTTGAGTGAAGAATTTGCATCCCCTTCTCACTCATGTGCCCAAGCCTATGATGCCACAATGTCATATCTTCTCCTGTACAGGTTAAAGCATTAACATAATTAGAAATACCATTGTATAAGTACAATGTGCCAAGCTTTTCTCCTTTTGCTATTACTAGGGATCCTTTAGTGACCTTCCAGGTTTTATCTGTAAAAGTAGACACACATCCTTCACCTCCCAACTGCTATGTTGAAATTAGATTTTTCTTCAGATCTAGAACATGCCTTACCTCCTTCAATAGCCATTGATTTCCATTCTGTTGTTTTATTAAAATGTACCCATTCCAATGATTTTATAGGGTTTATCATCACCCAATCAAACCTGTCCAAAATCTCCTTGAACATAATCATGAAAATGTTTCCTATAAGGTGTGGCATGGAATGAGGCCCCTAAATCTACCATCCATGCATCAATAATATTTTCTAATGAAATAATCAAAGCATATTGCAACACATCAACTATCACATTCGCTTCATGATTGTTTTCTTGTTGCACGTCTCATTTTTTCCCTTCCGAGACTTGCAGTCTTTCTTCAGGTGTCCTTTCTTCCCACATTTCCAGCGCACTATCCCCAATCTGGACTTGGTTCTGCCTTTCCTTAACTTACTGCGATATCCTGGGTTCTGTCCTCTTTCCATTTTTCTTCCCCTAGTCTTTGCAGTCAAAGCATTACCTGATGTCTCACTGGAGATTTTCCGTCACATTTCCTCGCTAAAGATTGCACCGACAACATTATCAAACTTTAAAGTACTAGATCCAGAGATAGAGTTACTAATGGCCATAGCTAAACCATTCCAACTTTTTGGCAATGAGTATAGAAATAACAGAGCCCTAACTTCATCATCAAAAGTTACCCCTACATAACTTAACTAATTGGTAATTATATTAAATTCATTTAAATGATCAACAACTGATCCACCTTCTGACATCTTTATATTAAATAAACGTTTCATAAGTAATACCTTATTTGAGGCCAAGGGTTTTTCATATAGTTTGGCTAATGCCTTCATTAAACCCTCCTTTGTTGTTTCCTTTGAAATATTAAAAGACACTGACGCTACTAGGCACATCCATATTGTTCAAAGTGCCTTTCTGTAGAGAATATCCCATTCTATGTCTGTCATACTCGTCGAATTCTTTGTCTTTCCGCTCAATGGTTGGTACAAATCTTTCTGGTACAAATAACTTTCCATTTGCATCTACCATAACTGGTAGTTTTGGCCGTTAAATGTTTCGACCCTAAACCTACCATTTTCTGCCATTGCTCCTACTAGAACCAGGAACCCTTCTCTCCTACGAGTTTATCTACCAAATAGACCTTTGGATCTCATACCAGTTGTTAAATAATTGTATATTACAAAGCAATGGAACACATAAAAAATATTACAGAAATATAAGCACATAAAACAAGAGAGACACAGATATATGTGGTTCACCCAATTTGGATTACGTCCACAGAGAAACAGCCAGTCTTTTCTTTTATATTATCTATCAAACTAAAGAGATACAACCTACAACATATCCGCTTTTATAATTGCTTCTTCGCTCTCACACAATATCTTCTCTCCTTCTCACTCAGAATATAGATCTACATAGACACAATATAATTCCCTCACATATAGCGAGGGGTTTCCTTCTAGGGAAAAAACCCTAAATTAAACATAACTTATACTGTCAAATCTCCGCCTAATGAATGGCCCAAATTGACTACGAAATTACAACGTTTTACAAGGAAATTTTACATCTATTTTTTAGCTTTGGGGGCATTGCCGCCAATCCCCCGCCAGGTGGGGGCTCCTAAAGATCGCTATCGCCCCCCCCGAACCTCTCTTGCAGCGCAAATATTATGGGCAGTGTTGTCTCCACATTATGAATTGGGGTCCAATGTGGTGATACCTCTGAATAAGGAAGATAATTAGGGTCCATACCCAACATATTTTTCATCTTCACCATTTAATTTTAAACTTGATTTCCCCCACAAGAAGAGGGAGCTTTAACTCGATGTCATTAACATAAAAGATTTGTAATGACAATGAGCATGAGGTAGGGAAAGTGGTGTGAAATAAGGAATGGGTTAGTGACAGTTATAGGCACCAATGGTTGGACTGACAACACCTTCCGTAGTGTCGGATAATATGGAGACTTGTAAATTAGATCATATTTTCCTTGTTATGATAATTACTTGGGATGTTAGTTGGTTCTCTAGTGGTTGGCTTGGTTTTTCTGATATTTGACATACATACATATTGATTTGGTGGATATCACTTCCCTAATTGAGAGGGAGTGATATTATATAGTTCTTTTCTTTATGGGTTAGGCACTTGACTAGGACGAACAACTGTAAGTCTTAGTTAAGACCATAAAGAAAGAATGGAGTTTGGAGGATTGGATAAGAATCTAGATTGGAACTTCTTATGGATTGGGGAATCTAGGGAGATAAGTTGATGATCGATGCTCTTTGAAGATGAGGTAGGACATCCAAAATAAGAGTAGTCAAAGAGGATTGATATTCTTTGAGGATCCAAGTTTTGGAATCCAAGATAAGAATAGTCCTATAAGGACATACCTTGTATACATTCATATGGGGTATGTGCCTTGAGAGTTAATGTGGTAGCTCACGTAAAGCCTCCCAACATAATGCTCAAAATTAAAGATGAGTTTGTCCAGATAAGGCCTTCAGGGACAATGATGGTTATGATAAAGATGCTTGACAAAAGATAGCTTATCAATCTGACTATTCTTATGAGAATGTTTCAAGATTGATATTCCTTATACCACGAATATCTCTCTAGTTAAGAGGCAGTGTTGAAAATTGTAACTAGGTTCGGTCTTCATTATGATGTAACTGTAATTATGAAATTATATATTATTTATAAAGAAAGAAAAAATTATATTTTATTTTTGGAGTATGGGATTCATACTCTGTGCTTTTAGATATTCTAGGTATTTTTAGGTCTTTCTAGGATAAAGAATAATATTGGTCATGTGTCATAGTCCCATTTGGATTCATTATAATGAAGATAAATATGTATTTTGTCAAAAAAAAACCATGGATAATCCCAAGGCCAAGTTGTCCTAAAGGGAGGGAATTCGACCCTTAAGAAAGGCTATATAAAGGAGTGAAGCTCAAATCATTTGGTCACACATCTAAAGCAAGTTCGAATTGCAATAGCGAAGGTGAAGAAGATTAGCCGGGAGGACGAAGAAGAGGAGCATAAGTTGAAGTATATCAAATAATCTCTTTCCTTGTCTCGAAAGGGTTTGCAAAGCTACTAGTTGCAGGAGGCCAAACTTGCAGGGCCAAAATTCTCTTGTAGGGGTTGAAGTTGCAACATCAATGTTCTAAAGTTCTCTCAAGGAAGATCTTGCTAGGGGTTGGCTTGGGGTTTGGAGAGTTTGTTGGCTTTGGCATTTGGGTCTTGAAAGTCTCTTTTTAAAGTAGATTCTAAAGAAAAAGAGAAGCAGTTTCTGGGTTTTCCCCTTGTGAGTATGTCAGTATGTCAACTATCAGTTCATCTGTAGGTAGATATTTCAACTCCACGGCCTTATCTTGTACCAAGCTTATGATATAGTGGTTCTTGTTGTTTATATGCTTTGTCTTCACATGAAACACTGGGTCTTCCATCAATATTATGAAACTCTAATTATCACAATGTATCCATGTAGGGCTAAGCGATCCTTCAAATAAGTTTGATAACAACTTGTTGAGCTAAACTACTTCTCGACAGGCCTTGCTTGCAACAACATATTTAGCTTCAGCACTAAAAGAAATTGTATCCTACTTTTTTCTCATCCATGACATGGAAGATCCTAGGTTGAAGCATCCACCTGACGTGCTTCTTATGTCTGTCTCATTGCCACCCCAATATGAATTTGTATATCCCACGAGTTTGACTTCATTACCAGTGTACCAGAGGCAGTGAACTATAGTCCCATGTAAATACCTTAGGATATGCTTGGCTGCAATCCAATGATCATGTTTTGTCTCTATTTGGAACTGATTGAGGACATTTACTGCAAAACAAATGTCTGGTATTGTATTTACCAGATACATCAAGGACTGAATCAATTGTTTATATCAAGTAGGATCCACCAGAGTAGATTTTGAACTCCTCAACTTCTTCAAATTACTAATCATAGGAGTCATCATAGGCTTGCAATCCATCATGCCATACTTTTGAAGGTTCTTGATCACATACTTACCTTGAGCAAGATATATCTCTCCTAGCTTCTGCCATACTTATAGTCCCAAATAATAATGCATTATCCCAAGATCCTTCATATTGAAGTTGATTACTAACTGCTTCTTGCATTCTTGAATTCAATGTTCTACACCTGTGGCTAGTATATCATCCACATACAAGAGTATGATAACCGATTCACCCTGTAACACCTTGATTTATAGGTTAGGATCTGTAGTACTCTTGGTGAAACCAAGTCTCAATAGGTATGCATCCATTATTGCATGCCAAGGCCTAGAAGCTTGCTTTAAGCCATATATAGCCTTCTTCAATCTGCAGACATGAGTCTCCCTCTAATTTATTTCAAATACTTGAGGCTTCTCAATGTAAACCTCCTCATCGATGGTCCCATTCAGGAAAGTTCCATTTGATGGATGTTCCATCCCTTAGCAGCAGCCAACGAAACCAATGATCTTATTGTTGCATACCTAGTTGTGTGAGCAAATGTTTCTTCGTAATCAATTCCTTCTTTTTGTGAGAATTGTCTTGCGAAAAACCTTGCTTTGTATTTGTCTATGCTCCAACTTACAATGTGCTTTATCTTGTATATCCATTTTGAAGTGACAATAGATTTTTCGCTTGGCCTCAGGACAATCTCCTAGACATCATTCTTCATTATGGACTGGTATTCTTCGTGCATAACGTTCCTCCACTCTTGATGTTTAGCTTCATCTTCATAGGAGGAAGTTTATGCTTCAATAAGATTTTCCATATATGTAGCATATCTAAATACCTCTTTGGTCTTTTACTTTCCCTAGAGCTCCTTGATGTCATATGCCCTTTTGCTTCTTGAAGAGTAGTTTTCAACCAATCATGCCTCTTCTGATTTTCTGGAATAATTACTTGTTGTATAGGCTCACAAGGACCTTCAACATTTTCTTGAGTAGATTTCTTCTCTTGATCATCATTGCCCCTAGAGATATCCTCAAATATAGGTATCTCTTCTTCATCATAGTCAATCGAAACATCCTTTGATTTCTTGTAAGCTATGCTCTCGTCAAAGATGACATCCCTACTTACTTCAATTCGACGACCCTCCTTGATATATATTCTATATGCTTTTGATGAAGCATTATATCTCACAACTATGCCCTTCAGACTAGTAGGATCTAGCTTCTTTCTCTTGTCCTTGTGTATATGAATATATACACAAGACACCCAAATATTCGAAGATGATCCACATTTGGATTCTTTCTTGTAAATGCTTCTTTTGAATTCATGTTGTTAAGAATCCTATGAGGGCTTCGATTTTGTAAGTAGATAGTTTTCATGCATGCCTCTCCCCATAGAAATTGAGGGAGATCTTGATCATGTAGCATAGCCCTAACACATTACTCAATAGTTCTATTCTTTGTTTCTGCCACGTCATTTTGTTCAGGATTATAAGGAATAACGAGCTCCCTCTTAATTATTACTTCCTTGTAGAATGCTATTAATTCCTTGGAGGTGCTTCTCCACCATTATCAAACCTCAGAATATTTATCTTTCTCTCAGTTAGATTTTTCACTTCATTCTTGAACTCCTGAAACTTTTCGAATACCTCATCCTTGTTCTTGAGAAGGTATAACCAAGTCTTCCTTGAGTAATCATCAATGAAGGTTACATAATATTGATTCCCACCAAGAGACTTTACTTCCATAGGTCCACATACATTCGAGTGTATGAGATCTAAAATTTCCTTAGATCTGGTGTCACTACTTACATATGGTTTCTTTACGTTCTTGCCTAGAGCACATCCCTTATAGGTCCCTTCATGATCTTCCTTCAATTCGAGGATGACATTGACCATTTGACTTAGAGATGGAAAAATCTTAAAGTGAATGTGTCCATACCTTCTATGCCATAGTTTAGAAGGACTCACATCCAAGTGAACTAGATCATGGGCCAGAGGTGTATAGAGTCTATATAATGTCCCCTCACAAATCCCAATTACCATACCATCATCAATACTTGAGCCCTTACCCCAAACAAAAACCTTGCCATCAACAAAATCAATTATGTCGCCTTTATCCTCTAGAAAATAAATAGATAGTAAGTTTTTCTTCAAACCTGGAACATATAAAATGTTGTTGAGGTTAATATTTCCACTTGAATCAAGCTCCAATGATGTAGACCCAATTCCTTTCACTAGATAGCTCTTGTTGTCTCGAAGTTCAATATAATTAGATGAGTTTCCATTAGATAGGGTTTGGAGTTGACTAAATTCTCCCATCATATGTCTAGAGGCACCGCTGTCAGTAACCCATACATTCTCATCCTTAAATGTGTCAGATAAAGTGGAGAACAAACATCCGTTTGCTACTTCCTTTGCGAGCCTGTAGATGATCTTCAATAGACAATTCTTGATAGATGTAGCAATATTTCCAAGAACCTTGAAACCTTTCCTTATAACCCTTTCCATAGTGCCAACAAAGATGTGATCTTCAGTCTCCTTCTTGCACCTTAGCTCTGATACCATGTTGGAAAATATGGACACTTGTAGATTAGAACTTATTTTCCTTATCATGATATTTACTTGTGATGTTAGTTGGTTCTTTATTACTTTTTTAGTTATGTTCATCGAGAAATTACCAAAGCAATGAAGATGACAAAGAGAGAGTACACAAGATATAGGCTCCAAGCCAAGGAAAAACCCCTCCAAGGGGAAACCCATAAAATGCTTCTCTTTTTCTTTAGAATCTGCTTACAAAAGAGGCTTCTAAGACCCAAATACCAAATCCAATAAACATTACAAATTCCAAGCTATCCCCTAGCAAGATCTTCCTTGAGACAACTTCAAAACTTTGATGTTGCTTCCTTGATGTTGCAACTTCGGCCCCTGCAACAGAATTTCAACCCTGTGATTTTAGCCTCCTGCAACTGCTTCAGAATTTTGGCCTCCTGCAACTCGCAGCTTCACAAACCCTAGCGAGACAAGGAAAGAGATTCTTTGATATACTTTGACTTTTGCTCCTCTTCTTTGACCTCCCAGCTACTCTTCTTGACCTTCGCTATTGCAGATCGAACTTCCTTGAGATGAGTGACCAAATGAGTTGAGCTTCACTCCATTATACAACCTTTCTTAAGGGTAAAATTCTCTCCCTTTAGGCTGACTTGATCTACTCCTTGGGCTGACTTGGTCTTGGGTTTTTCCATGGATTTTTTTCGACAAAATAAATATTTTTCTTCATTACAATGAGTCCAAATGGGACTATGACACATTACCAATATTATTATCTTGGAAAGACCTAGAAAGACCTAGAAGACCTAAAAGCACGAATAATACTTTTGAATCAAACTTGAGTATGAAACCCATACTCAACAATTAAAATATTAATTATTTTTCTTTCTTTATAAAGAATATACAATGTCATGATTACAATTACATCATAATGAATACAAAACCTAGTTACAATTTTTAGCAAGTAGTAAGTGTCGTCTACCTTTTTTATTGTCACATGTCATTCATGGAATTTCAAATCCTGCTCCTTATCCTCATATTAAATATTTAATAAGCACTTTATGAGGGTGTTGAGATATAAAGTTTATGTTTTGGCAATGAAGAATTGTGATCACACTGTTTAGATGCTCAAATAATAATATTATTAATAGATAGTTTAAAATGGGTTTAATTTATTATTTATTGGAATTAATTTATATTTATTTGATTTTAAATTTTTTATTTCATATTTAAGTATTTGAGAAAAGTTTTCTTTAATTTTATGATTTTGTTAAGTTAATAGTTTATAAACTTTTTAGGATTAAGGGCTTTGAATTATTAAATTCAATTTAAAGAAATAAAAATTACAATGACAATAGGGGCTTTTGGTAAGAGTCTACTTTTTTGTCATAAATATCCACAAATTTTCAATATGTTGATATAAATTAATGATTACAAACAATAGCCCATGGATTTCATTGCATATCGCAATCATATGTCTCAAGAACAAATTGGGTTTTGCCATTAGATTTTCATCATGACCCAGCGACTTATTGGTAACTACTAATCATTGTCATCATGGACACATGGATTTTGCATTTAGTGCCTTTGTCATTGGGGCTCTTGGCCATCTTCCTTTTATTTTTAATTGAGTTGATCCAATAACATATAGAAGGTTCATTATGGCGTATTTATATCTATGTTACAAAAAACGCCACTTCAGGGGACATATCAAACTCATTTCCATACAGAAGTGTTAAAATGTGAGATGCAACCTTGAAATGTGTCTCCAACCATATGAAAACATCCTGCATGTGGGAAACATGTTTCAATGTTGTACCCACGCTTGTATAATGTGTTTCCATCTCTAATTTTGTCAATTTGACTCTTTTTACCCATTGGGACCTTCTATTTTGGACTTAACTAGTGGTTAATTAATAATTAATGTGATTTCCATAAGTATCTAAGAATAAAAATAAATTGTATAAAGAAAATTTCACTCTTTTTGTGCCTCCCCTGGTTTGAGCAAGGGTAATTTGATAGACAATAATGAATATTTCTATATTCAGGCTTTTGTGATCCATAATAAATTAATCAAAGTCTCTCAGTAGAAATCACATAAGAGAAATCTGGTCCTGATGATGAACCACACATGTTGGTTCAAAACGCGTCAGCCAAAAATTTCTCTTATGTGATTTCTACCAAAAGACTTCACTTAATAATGATGATGTTAAAATTTTAAAGTAAAAGAATAAAAAGGAAAAGATAAATGATATGCCAATGATAAAAAAGAAAGATAAAGAAAGTGTCAACTTTCACTTAAATTTTTAACATCACCATTAATTGTTTTAATATGTTTGATATTGGTTCCAATGTCATTAGACTTCATCTAGAGAAAGTAAAATTTTATATCCCTGTCAAAATTTAATAGACTTGACAATTTTCAGGATTTTAGGATCAACAAGATTGCAACATTTTCATTAGATTATATCATGTATGAAGGTATGGGATGGGATTTAATAAAAAACACGAATCCCACATTGGTGGTGTTAATTATAGAAATCATATATCATGGTCTTAGCAAGAACGTGCCTTTTACTAAAACCAAGATAAATTATTAGGCATGCTAAGTTTTTTCTTTCAAATTTTAAGGCTTGGATTAGGCAGTTTCGTCAAAATTGAGTGGTGTTGCTTGATTTCCCTAGAAGATCAAGGTGGAGGCAAAGGCTAGACAAGAGGCAAAGTGTGATCTTAATGTTGAGGATCCACATATAAGAAATTATGTAACATTGTTTATCTTTTATGTTTGTCATTTAAAGTTCTCACTCATTTATTCATTATTTTTTAGGGGTCACATTCTTGGTGTGTTTCCATTTTGGAATTGGTTGCTATTTCCTCATATCAAGCGCTTAGATTTTTATTATTAGGGTAATTGTATCCACTATTCTATTGATCAATCTTGCTTTTTGGAAACGTTGATCCATGGAAAATGCAAACCTACTTATCACTTAGATTAACATAGATATTTATGCAATTATATAAGATAATTGAGTAATAAATGATCGATATAATAATGATGATGTTACAATGAGCCTCATGATGATGTACTTACACATTCATTGGTTACAAGGTGAAAGGGTGTGTTTCCTTTGACCTTTCATTATCCTAATATTATTATTATTATTATTATAACATTACCACCCTCTTATGGAATGCATTTTCTTGAAAACATCGTAAATAAGATCCTCTCTCTCTAACCATGCTTCTATGGGAGTGTCATCTATGTTTTTATTTGATTTGTATGTTTATATGGTGGTATCATCAATGTGTTTGTCTATGGATCGTCTTTGTGTTAGTGAGGCTCCTTTGTATTGATTGTGTCATATCTTAGTCTTTTGACTTTATTGTTTAACATAAAACCTTGTTGCTTCTTGGTATTATATTTTCCTTGCTCCCACTGTGTCATGTTCATTTGTGCTTCTTGCACTTTTTTATTAACTGCTATTCATATTTCTTGTGAGTGGAATGTTGAACACCATATTATTTATAATATTGACCTTGCTAGTTAAACTCCATTAACTATTCTTTAAGATTCATGGTATGAGTGCCCCACAAAAACTATTTTGCACCTAGCACCATATCCATCTATTCAAGTGGAAGAGGGTATAAACACGTTTGTACTTCCAAATTTTTTATTTGAACCAAGACTTTATGACATTTTTCTACTCCTTTGACCTTTTTTCCATTAGCCATTGAAATTGTGAGGTCCGTGGTCGGGTACAGAAAAACATCTAATTGTTTAATGATGATGATGTCTATATGGTTATCAGTTCTATTGGAATATATAAGTATTGCTACTTTTCTATTTTTGTCAATACCTTTGAGCTTTAATGTCTTAGGTTGTAATTCCCTCGTCTCGATTACATGTAGAATCATATTTTCTCTTTTCTCTTTTCTTGGAACATGGGTGTCATCAAACGACCTAAGATGAGGCAAAATATAGTTTGTACTCAATTGTTGTATTTGTTCCTTTTGAGTCATAGCGTCATCTTGAGGCACATTGTTTTCATGTTTGTTTTTTTGGGCACATGAAATTGAAGCTAATGATATTTTTCGAACAATTGATTATTGATTATTGGATATTTTTCTTTTAAATCTATTGTGTTGAATTAACCTACCCGTTGACGGTGCTAGACCTGCCAAAATTCAGGGGATCTCCCATGTAAGATGTCCCAACTAGACCTCACACTGTTTGGTGTAGCAGTCTCATCCGATATGATGGCCCGGTTGCCATTGTCTTAAAAGTTTTCCTTAACTCTTACTTGTCGGCACATGAGAGTGGTCTACTTTGTCTTCGAACAACGAGGTTCGCATGCCTACTGAGTGCTTAGTGTTACTTGTGTCAAGGTTCTTTCAACACAGAGGGAGAGGGTGGAAGTGAGTCTCAAGTCGAAGGGAAATAGTCCCAACTCTGTTGGAGACACACTAAACAATAGGACATGCACAACTTCTGGCGGAGTAGTCCACACGAATGCAGTAGTCACAAACACACAGTAAATGGATAACACATACAACACCTAGTGGAGTAGTCCACACGAGTGTGACAGTCGTTATAGCAACATTTTGAGAATGGTTCTGTCGAGTGTCTGGCCGGAAAGCGCACACGGGTGAGACAATGTTAACAACTTATACAACACATTTTCGTAAGCATATGTATTAGAACAACCAAAATAGTTCAACTGTTTTAACACAAGTTAAAGAAACATGCATTAAAAGTGTCCAAAGAATAGTCTTACAAACAAATGCAATGCATGTGTGAAAACATGTTGGCTTGTTATCAGGCTTCTAAATTAAGAAAAAGTTCCAAGAAACGTCAATATACCATATATCAATAACTCTGATAGCGGGGCATTGGAGCCACTGCTCGCTCCTCAAAGAAAAGACTACAGACTATCAATGCTATGTGGGAGGAGCCAAGGTGAAAATTCTTTTGCATGTGCAAATGAGGTGTATTTATAACTAAGTGTAAAACTGGCCCTTGTGAGTGTTCGACTTCCCTCATGACTCTTTCACTTACATGTCTCTTAAAATTTAGATGTGGGTCTCTTGGAATTCCACATTACATTACATTAATTACAACAACGTGACCCACCGTAGTGATGTGGCCGAGATGACTCATGACATGACTCGACACGACAACGCTAATGTGTTCATGTTGTTGGTAGTGTGCATGTCGAGCTACAATGCTGCTGAGTGATGGATGTCCTCTTGGTGTATCATAGCTTCACCTCCGCATGGCAAGGTGTGCAGAGTCTTTGATGGTCTTGGTTTTCGCTTGATGTTGCATGTGCACGTTGTTCCTTTGTTTGTACTTTGGCATGCTCCAGGGTAATCTCCTCGCACGCGGTCCTTGTTCATCCTATTCGTCGTTACGTCATGTCTCATCCATGTACCTATATCTGAAATCACTCATGACGAGACGACATCAAATCCAAAAATCTCCTAGTCTACCATGATGCATTGTCGTTCGTTGTCGGATGCAGGTGACCGGGAGAGAGGACAAGGCTCTGAAACTGCATAAGGCAGATTTCAATTTGGGATGCCGACTTCGGGCACTATTCATAAAAAATGCGCAGAGGTCCATGGGATTTGGATCGACTAGAGGGAAGATCTGCGCAATTTTGTAAGGGAGACAGTGCAAGCAGCAAAGGGAGACTAGCAGTGAAAACTGTGCAATTTCTCCGGGGAGCTGGAAACGGGCTATGAGAGGCTGCTTGGAAAATTTGCGCAATTTTTTTGGGGAGATGGTAGTGGGCTGTAGGAGGTTTCTGGAAAAAACTACGCAATTTTGGGAGGCTAGCATGCTGGACATCCTTGTGTAGTTTCTGAACTAAACAGGATGTTGGGCAGTCGGGGGACTACTCATGAAAATTGTGTAGTTTTCTAGGTGAGCAGCAGGCCGACTGACTGGCTGGAAAAACTTCACAATTTTTTAGGGAAGTGTTGTGATGGACATAGGGTGTCTATCCGGCATGTCTGCGTAGTTTCTTTAGTCAGCGGAGCAGGCATGCTTGGTAGATTTTGTGCAATTTTCTGGAGGAGTGAGACCCGAGGTCATTGCCCAATCAAACTCTTTGGTTGGCCAATTGGAGGCTTGGTTAATGTGCTTGTGGGCAACGTAGATTGAGATGGATTGTTGGGAAACTTTTGCGCTGCTTTGGGTGACAGTTGGTCAAATCGATTCCAGGATTGCGCAATATAGACTGCTTGGGGGTTAGCGTCAATATCTTCACAATTTTGGGCAGCAGTACATGATCACTGAGAGCTGAAACTACACAACACAGCTCAGCGTATGTCCGATTGTTGGAGGATGGTTCGGTCGATAGAGATTCAAAAGAATGACCAAGTGTGTGAATGTGTGACTTCGTACATGCATGACCTCATGAACACACATTCAACATGACTTGATGATAAGACACCTTGAACCATCAAGACAACATACACTCAGTGTGACTAACCAATGGTTTGAGCGACAAGCGTGATACTTGTGATAGATCGTTGAATGACTGCGATGATGCTTGCGCGACAGTACATACAACTTCGTGTGTGAGTGCGACGAATGTTTATATAGCAGACACAACTTGTACACACAAAGGCGGACCTTATGCATGGCTAGAACATGATTGCAAGCATGACATTGTGACCAACATGCAAAAATACATCCGTTGAATGGTCAAGTGAGGAGGGTGAAAAGACTCAACATGGGCTCACAGGATGAGCCCAAGTTCTTGCAAACATCAAGGAAAAACCTAGGGTAAGCTCCAAAATTGAATGCAGGCCAAAATTTTGGAGGGTGTTGCAGCCACTACAACACTTGGCGACACACTGGTTGAATTCAAACTTCTTTGTTTTGGTCCACTGACAACATAGGGCATTGGTCTTTCAGGGAGTATTGAATTGTTGTGTGGGTTACTTCGACTTCCCCACGTACCCCATGGGCAGACATGGTTCACCTTTCACCAACTTAGTCAAACACAACAACAAGTTTCAAATTGATCACAGTGTTTCGAAATTGGGAAGGGTAGTTTGGCTTGTGAGTTAAAAAATTTAAGAGTATAAGTTTTCATCTATGGCGTTGCTCTGCTGCCAGTAGGCTTGGACAATACCTAGGTGGAGTCACGTAGGACCACATGCATTTCTCCACTGCCAGTGGCCCTAGCTAGTACCTCGGTGGAGTTGCATGCTTCACCTCTCTGCACAAGAAGCCTTCCTCTTCTTTCGCCTTTGTAATTTTTTTTAATTTTTTTTTTGTAAAAGAGGATTGTGCATAGAACTTATTTATTTTTGGGGCAGAAGATACATCTCAACTTATTGAGAACAGAAGAGGTTGTTCCTTCAAAGAAGCATGTAAGACCTTAACATAGGTTTGCTCGTTCAGATTTTGCCTTTCTCTGTTAATACTAGTTGGATGAACTTGAACACATAGAGCAGAAGGTGGAGTGCATGCATGGGGTTTCCAAGTGTGGACATAGGTTCGTGGTTGGACCCAAGCTTCCCTTGAAGACGGCTCGTATTTTCCGTCAAGACTTCACCGGCCAAAGGTTACAACCAAACAAAGAGAAGACGAATGCAGGATTGGCCAAGTGTTGCAATGTCACAAGACTCTTTAAATCTCAACTACATACTCATTCAAAAGGTAGAACTTAGTAGAGGGCATCACTTATTTACAAAACTAGGAATAGCATGATACTAAAGAAGAAAAACGAAATAGAAAGCAAAGCGAAAAAATAATAAGTAGTAAACAACTATGTACATGGCGCAGGGCACGACCTCGACTTATTGAAAATAATGTTAGAGATCTTGGCTATTGACAAAAAAGATGTCAATCTATTATGCTCCTATACCAATAGGTGTCATATTTCATGATTGACTTGATGAGCTCTGTAATATGTTCATTCCTTTCCTTGTTGCAAAGGTTTTCCATATTATCAAAAAATTAAAAAAAATGTAAAAAAAGTAAAGACGATATACCCTAAAAGAAAAATCAAAGGATGAAAATAAATAAAATGGTCAAAAAAGTGAAAGAAATGAACCCCAAACAAAAATAGACCAGGAAAGTGTGCAAGTCCAAAATGCCACTACTTTTTCATTTTCTGTAATAAGCATTATGTGCTGTTCGTTAACTCATGCCACAATTGATGAAGAGTCAAACAGCTTAAACTTGACCCATTCATATTTGAATTTCATGTTTTAGAGATAGAGAATAAAACCTGACCAAACTATTTAATCTTGATAGATAAGTAGATAGGTAGAGTAAATAAAAAGGAGCTCAAGAATTTAATCTGAGCCCTTGGATGCAATAAGTGCAGACTTAGGTAGGCTTACTATGCTAAGAAAAGAAAAGTTGATGAGGGTTTGCCAGTCTAAGCGCACCCAAATAAAGAAGAAAAAATGCTAAGCCAAAGTAGGCACGGTAGGTAGAATGGTGTAGTAGAATGATACTTGTGATAGATTATGTCTCTAAATGTGTTAATCTTTATCTCTATCACAAGTGCTAGGCGGACATTATACCTGATGCAGCTCAAGCAAGACAAGGTTGAATAACTAACTCCCCTTCATATTTTTCCCTAATCATTCACTAATTCCCCCTAAAATATTAAGACCTGTGCTTAATATCACTCATAAACCATTCAGTCCATTTCATAAAGTTTGCCTAAGTGAATTCCTATTTTTACTTAGGAAAAATGCGCAATATCATATGAAAAACCCTTTTTTTTACCCTTCAAAACCTAAGTTTAAATTGTAAATTTAACTTGGCGCTTATTATCATTTCGAATTCGTATTAACTCTTAACAACTATTATATAAATCCCAAAAAATATTACCCTTCCCGTAATATGTAAATATATTAAAATACCCCAAATGCTATATATATCCCGCCCCGGTCGATTACGATCATAGTCTGCGATTTCAACAGGAATTAATAAACTTATCCGAAGTTTTTTAATAACCTTTCCCCACAAACTATGGGATTAGTTAACCCCCGGTTAACTAATAACCATTTCCCTGACCAATCAAAATAGCCCTGAAACGATTAAAACACATTTTATCATGTCGGGCCCGCTGCATTAACTCTCCACCATGTTCCCTGCCCGTCCGCCGTCCGATCTCCGCCTTCACATCCAACAGTCGATAACAATATCGCGACCCCCCTTTTGACTGCGCGTTAACTTGCGATCACCGACGGTTTTCCGCCCGTACCAAATCCACGTGTCACGCAGCTGATGTGCTCGCTCGCCCTCCGTCCAAAACCACCCAGCCCCAAAAGCGGTGCGAGCAAACCACTTACCGCCCTCCACTGATGTCAGTCTAATTCCACCTACGTCATCCGCCCAATGAAATCCAAAAAATCCCGCCAAACCTTCGTTTTGTCAAATAAAACCGATAAAATGTCATTTTTGCTATAGTTTGCTGCATACCGCGCTCTTATGCAAGCAACGTCCTGCTCCAGTTTTTCAGCCGCCACCTGACCAGAAAGACTACAATGAAGAAGCTCCGCAGCCTGTCAGCCAACCTGCTACTGTACGGTTTCCTTCTTTAACGCAGTCGGTGTTGCCGTGAAGAGTTCCCAAACCATCTGTTGGTCTATTTTTCCTCAGAAGGCCCAAATTCCAGTTTCAATATACAAAGAACTAAAGATAGAAACCCATTTTTTTCACCCCTCGACGCTCCTCACACCTGAGGAAACTTCAGAAGCATGAATTACCAGAGAAAAGTGGTGAGAAGACACGTTAGCAGTTTTGTAAATTTACCCTTGGTGAAATGTAAAATTTGAGCTATTTACCAGAACACGATGGACAGAGATGAACAGGGTAAGCAGGTCGAAGTGTATCAGACCAGGGTTAAAGAGTATCCGTAAAGACAGGGTAGCCAACACATTCAATAAAAACAGGACCAGTACAACATCAGTTTATCTTTTCCGTATTTTCAAGACTAGCTGTTTCTATTTACTTGTAAAACTATTTTTAGTCATCCTAGATATTATCTCACTCTGTTATGAGATATTTGTTGTATAATTTTCTGCATAAATACCCCCTCAATTGGAGTATTGAGGGGTGGATTCCTAGACTTTGCTGTAATATTGATTTTTTGGAATAAAGAGTTGTTGGAATAAAATATTGCATGGCTTACTGGATGAAGAATTGAAGCAGAGGATTTGTCACAGACTTCTTGAATCAACCACCGGATCAATAAGTCCTCTATATCTTGTGTTTTAAAGTTTTTCTTGTTTATTATATCATCTGTGTTTCAAAATTTGAATAATAAAGAAAAAGAGATTAATTTCAAAATATGCTTGATTGCACCCTGTTTTCAGTCATTATTGTTCTCTGTGTTTTCTTCAGAAGTAGGATAAGCAGTGAAATCTTAATTGCTCTTGTTTGCTAATTCTTTCATTTTGATAATTTGTTAAAGAATACTTAACTGCTCTTTATTAGTGATCATCCAATTTCCCTCCTAAAATAGGTTGAAGGATTCTTAATTGCCCTTCACTCATTTTGAAACCATTCCATTGATTCCAATTCGTTATTTATTCCCTGTTTGACAATCTTGCCATGTGAAACCATCCTTTGTCAAGAAACCAAGTCCAGTTAAGCCAGCTACTTTGACTCCATTAGCCCAATGGCCTGAACTACTCAGTCTTACCCCTCTGCTCTATTGAATCTCATCACCCAAACTCAAACAAAACTCCTAAACTTCATAACTAGCCTAATACCTTTAAAAACAAAGGTAAATCATAAAGAGAGAGACCTCTCTGGATACAAATTGGCTAGATTCTGTATCTAAAAGATTGGATTATTGTTACATCGGCCTTCTTTCCATTTCTTACAACTTTCAGGAAAACCTGAGTGATAACATTAATGGTGACTCCACTGGGGACCTGAATAATTTGTTTGTTACTACTGTTTTCTGTATAAGCTACAGACGGAGCCTGAAGTTAGCAAGGTAGCCTTTGAAATGTTTTTGCTTTGCAATTGCAGAAGTAAATGAACGCTACTTCAGTCTATCTCTGGTCTAGCTTATAGATTGGACAGTTGGTTTCAAATACTTGATCAGTTCCTCTTTTCAAATAAGTCTTTAAGAAAATTCAAAATTCCCACATCTAAAACTTCTTAGAAGAGACTGTTAAAGTTGTATTGTCAAATCTATTTCAAGAAAAAACCAAAAACACACCTAGAAACCTGGCTTCAAAAAGGATTCATTACACCAGATCGAATCTGGATCCAAATCCCCCACCTGTGTTTGAAAATCCTAATATGATTCCTAGGATTCTTAGAAGACAAGAGAGCCAAGAAAATTCTACTAGTTCTCGGCCTCTATACAGATCAAGATCCTGTCCTGTGAGGTGGATCTACGTCGAGGATGAACCTTTTGATGAGTATTTTGAAAACTCTTTATTTGTGACTTTTCAGAATCTGGGTTAATCCACACAGTTCAAGATCCAATATTCATTGAAAATTTGCAGATTGAAGTTGTTACTTCACACCTTGACAGACATTTGTAGAACTCCATTCAATTTGAGCTTACCTCTGAAAGAACACCAAACCTTTCTGTGATTACTACAGTTTCTCCAAGTTCACCATCAACACCTCAGACTTCCCAACCTCTAACTACAATTTCCACTTCTCCATCCACAACACACATTCCCATTGTTATTCCTACTCTTCCAGTTGTCACATCTATTTCTGAAACCATGGCAAACCGATATACTCCCTTGCACTTACTTGCCAATACAGGGGCTATGCCCCAAGACTATCAAAGTAAAATCACTTCTTTTGAAGGTACTGGCACTTACATAGCTCAACAACATACCAAGAAAATGACCGACTATTTTGAAATATATGAGGTTGATGCTGATGATGTTAGAATGAAAGTATTTGTTCAATGTTTGACTGGAGATGTTAGAACATGGTTTAGAGCCCTCCCTGCAAACAATATCAATGACCCACAAGCTCTTTATCAGACTTTCTTGAATAGATAGGAAAATAAGAAAGATCCTCTCCACATTTTATCAGAATACGAAAACCTTAGAAGAGGCACACAAGAAACTGTCCAAGATTACTGTACCAGATTCAATAATGTCTACAATGTTATTCATCAAAATCTTAGACCTCCTCTAGATTTGGCATTAATCAAATTCCCTGATGGATTTGATTCTGATATGGCATACCAACTTAGGGAAAGAGCTCCTCGAAACTTAGAAGAGATGCAAAGTATAGCTGTCAGCGTTGAGGCCAACCTGATTTCTAAACGATATCGAGCCAGAGCTGAAAGGAGGACACCTTTCAAAGAGAAACCTTCTGCCTTTGAACAAAATTTTATGCTATTATTAAAGGAATGGATACACTGGAAGATAGAGTAGAAACAATTGAGAGAAAATCCCTTTGGAATGGTCAACCAAGCAATACTGGGAGAAATCCAAATTTTAGGAAGAACCAAAATCCTAACACTGGAAAGAGAGACCCTGACCAAAATATTAGGCCCCCATTTCAAGAAAATTATGCTGAAGCCTAAACTTCTAATGAACCAATAGAAGACACTCAAATTAATTTGATGGGACTCAAAAATGAACAAGAAGTTTTCTTGACCCAAGAGGATCAAGAAGCTCACATTCTTAAATAATTCCAAACTCAGTGAGGTGAATCATTTGACTTTAGGGAGGGATATGATACAACTATTTATGAAGTCCACAAACAATACAATCTGAAGAGCAGAAGAATAGATGTCCCTGAAACTAATAAACAGAAAGATACCAAGCAGCCTAGCAAAGGTAAGACCAATAACCCCCCTGTACATATTCTTTCTAGAACATGTCCTAACCCAAATCCAATTGTTGAAGATGTATCAGATAATCAACCACTTAACAGACAACCTTCCACTTCTATTCCTTCTAAAGGAAACATAGAAGAGCCTTTAGAACTTGATTTGGAAACAACTTCAGCCCATAATCCCACTCTTGAAGAGGAGAGAAATGCAGAAAATCCATCTGTCTGAAATACAAGAACTCAGACCAAAAAACCTTTTAATCTTGAGACAGAAGTAGGTAAACTAAAGATAGTTGTTCCATTATCAGAATTAGTTAAACATGATGTCTACAGAAGTCAAATCAACAGATCACTCAAAATTTCTGTGAACGAAGATTTAGTAAACGTTTTTTATGACCAGCGTGAATTGATCTTTGACCCTGGAGTAATGGAAAAACAGTAGAAGGAGAAGTTCCTCCTTTCTATGTAAGTTTAAACATACATGATAAAATACTTCATAATGCCATGTTTGATTCCGGTGCTTCCCATAACTTAATGCCTAAATCTGCAATGGAGAGACTAGACCTTGACATCACCAGGCCATATAAAGACCTTTTCTCTTTTGATTCAAGTCAGGTCAGATGTTTGGGTTTAATCAAAGACTTATGTGTATCACTAGTCCAATATCCTGCCAAAACCATCTTAATGGACATAGTAGTAGCTGATATTCCACCAAAGTATGGCATGTTATTGTCTAGATCTTGGGGTGCAAAGCTTCAAGGATCTCTACAGTTAGACATGTCTTACGCTACTATTTCAGTATTTGGTCAACCTAAGAAACTGTACAGAGAAACCTTAATGAAGTATGTGGTAAGTAGTCAGGAGAAACCTCAAAATTTCCCTATCTACTCAGTGCATTCAGATATGGATTCTTTTATCCTTTACAATGCTGAAATTGATCCCTCAACTGAAGCAAAAGTTTTAGCAGATAAAACAGAAGAAATTGCGAATGAAAAGTATAGTGTTCAAATACAAGAAATTTCTGAAAATCATGAAACATCAGATAAACCAGAAGAAACTAAAAATCCAGATCTCCCTATTAAACAGATTCCTAAAACTCCATATACTAATTATGAACATGAAATCTTTTGGTACTTACAACTTGATGGTTCTGTGAACAAATTAGGAGCAGGAGCAGGAGTCTGGGTGCACAATCTTGAAAACAATTATGCTGAAAGCCATGCCTATAGATTAAACTTTAAGTGCACTAATAATATGTCTGAATATGAAGTTCTATTGCTAGGTCTTAAACTGGTCAAGAAATTGGGAGCAACTAGAGTATCAGTCCCAGGAGATTCTGATTTAATCATTCAACAGATAAAAGGGAAGTTCTTAACAAATGATCCCAGATTAAGAGAGTACAGAGGAACAACTATAGAGATCTTCAATACATTTCTAGAAACTCAGCTTGCCAAAATCCCGAGAAAACATAACTTGCAAGCTCATAGCCCGACAATGTTTGCCAGCACCTGTAAATTACCATTTGAACCAAATCATCAATTCACAGCTGAAATTAGACACAAGCTAGCGATACCGGACAATGTAAAGAACTGGCAAGTGTTTGACAGTGATAATCAGATCAACAATTTTTTAACTCTAGAAGAAGAATTTTCTAGCACTAACATAGATGTAGATATAGTTAGTAAGTCTGATCTAACAAATCAGATAGAAACTGACATTTCAGCAGAAAATGTAACTCAAATGCTTCATCTAACGAAACTAATCAAAAAGGAAATACAGGATCATAAAGAAATAGACGTTGATGAGATTATTGAAGGAGAATCTGAAGTTATCAATTTAAAAGACAATCATTTGCCCAAAGGATTAACTCCTTTGGAAGATCTCTTTGATTTCAACGATATTCCAAAGAAACCCAAGATGGAACCTCTAAAAGCAGACATTGAAGACTATAACATAGGAACTGAAGAAAATCCAAAAATGGTAAAATTATCCAAATCTTTGCCCCTTGATAAAAAACTTAAGTATGTTGAACTAATCAAAGAATTCCAGGATGTTTTCGCCTGGAGCTATGAAGACTTGAAATCTTATGACACCTCTGTAATTCAACATACAATTCCCCTCAAGGAAAATAAAAAACCATTCAAACAAAAGCTCAGAATAATTAACCCTGCACTGCTTCCTTTAATTGAAAAAGAAATCAAACGAATACATGATGCAGGGATAATTGCTCCAATCAGATTTTCAGAGTGGGTGTCTAATTTAGTGCCTACCAGGAAGAAAACAGGAGAACTCAGATTATGTGTTGACGTAAGAAATGTAAACAAGGTTTCTTTGAAAGACAATTACCCTTTACCTAAGATGGATCATATTTTACAAAGGGTAGTAGGTGCTTCTAGGATTTCACTTTTGGATGGGTTTTCAGGTTATAATCAGATTCTGGTTCATCCCGATGATCAAGAAAACACTGCATTTACGACACCATGGGGTACATTCAAATATGTTAAAATGCCATTCAGACTTAAAAATGCAGGGGCTACCTTTCAACGAGCAATGGACATAGCTTTTGCAAAAGAAATTCACGATTTTCTGGTTATATATCTAGATGACCTCACTGTGTTTTCTAAATCAGATCAGCAACATTTAGATCATTTGAGACAAGTGTTTTTAAAATGCAGAAAGTATGGTATTTCATTAAATCCTAAAAAGTCTTTGTTTGGTCTAGAAGAAGGCAAACTATTAGGCCATATTATCTCCAAATATGGCATCAGAATTGATCCTGCTAGAATAGAAGCTATTCTGCAAATACCCCACCCCAGAAATGTCAAAGAACTTCAAGCTTTCCTAGGAAAGATTAACTTTTTAAGAAGATTCATATCTAATTTGGCTGAATTAAGTAGATTGTTAAACAATATGTTAAAAAAGGATTCAAAGGTTAAATGGACAGTAGAAGCCAAACAAGCATTTGAAGAAATTAAAATGGCTTTAACCAGAACACCAGTCCTTACAAGTCCAAAGTTCGATAGAGACTTCATAATTTTTTCATTTGCATCAGAACACACTATAACAACCATTTTACTGCAAAAAGATGATCAAGGAGGTGAAAAATCCATAGCATTTTTCAGTAAAGCACTTAGAGATGCACCTCTAAATTACAAAATCATGGAAAAACAAGCTTTTACACTTGTGAAAGCTATTAAGGACTTTAGAGCCTATATATTATACTCCCATGTAATAGCTTATGTACCAAATGCTATTGTCAAAGACATCCTGACTCAGGATGGAATTGAAGGCAAATGAGGTAAATGGATAGCTAGTATATTGGAGTATGATATTGAAATAAAACCTACAAAGATTATAAAATGACAGGGATTAGCTAAACTCATGACTGAAACAAACTTTCAAGCCCTGGATATTAATGAACTGGATAATGAACAGGAGATGGCGACTCCACAAATCAGCTAGGCCTTCTTAGAATCACCTTGGTATGCTGATATAACTCATGTATTATTAAACCTACAGGCTACTCCAGGGTTATCTAGAACAAGGAAAAGGTTTTTAAAGATGAAAGCTTCAAAATTTTGTATTTTAGATAATGCTCTCTTTTGTAAAAATCATGAAGGTATTCTATTGAATTGTTTAATAAAAGAAGAAGCAAACAAGGCTCTCAAAGAATTTCATGCAGGGGAATGCAGTGGAAACCTTTACTGGAAATCAACTGCAGACAAAATCCTCAGAGCTGGATTTTATTGGCCAACCTTGTTCGCTGATGTAAAGAAATTTGTCACTACTTGCCATAAATGTCAAATTTTTGAAGGCAAGAGAAAACTTTTACCTCTACCCCTTAGACCAATTTCCACTGAAAAGCCCTTTCAACAATGGGGTTTGGACTTCATTGGAGAAATCCATCCTCCCTCTTCTGGGCAACATAAATGGATCCTCACTGCCGCAGACTATTTCACCAAATGGATAGAAGCCATTCCTTTTAGACAAGCCAATGATACAGTGATTATAGGATTCTTAGAAACCAACATATTGTCTAGATTTGGTTGTCCTGAAAAGATCATAACTGATAATGCTGTTGCCTTCAAGTCCAAGAAAATGATAAATTTTTGTAACAAATACCATATCACTTTAGGCCATTCCACAACCTATTACCCTCAAGGTAATGGTCTAGCTAAGTCTTCCAATAAAAGCCTGATTAATATTATTAAGAAATTGTTGGAAGAGAACAAGAAAAACTGGCACAAGAAACTTACAAATGCACTATGGGCAGACAGACTTACTACAAAAAGATCTATTGGAACTAGCCCTTATGAGTTAGTTTATGGCATGGAGGCCGTATTTCCTTCATCTTTAGGAGTTCCTATAAAGAAATTACTGCAAGAAGCTCAGGTGGAACCCAATGACATTCAAAGGAAAATAAATCAGACCATCCATTTGTAGCAGACCAGATAAGAAGTGCACCAAAGATCCCAAGTGTTACAAGAAAAACTCAAGAAAATATTTGATAAAAGGACCAAAGCAGAAGACTTCTACCTTGGAGACAAAGTTTTAAGATGGGATTCCAAGAGAGAAGACAAAGGAAAACATGGGAAGTTTGACTTCCTGTGGAAAGGGCCATTTATCATTCAGGCATTGCAAGGGAGCAATACTTACTTTCTGAAAAGCTTGGATGGCACAAAAACAGAAGAAGGACTAGTGAATGGTCGGATGTTGAAACATTACTTCGATCCAGTTTTTTAATGTATTCTGACTATATCCTTGATAATGTAAAAATTTGGATTGGATAGTAACTTGCTGGAGTTGAAGCCCGAAGAGAAGGCCCTAAGCTTGACAAGTGTGTTGTCATACATACAATAAAGCAACCAGCCGAAGGAGATTTCAGAGCACAGTAAAAGTTATTCAGAAGGCCATCTGACCTGATGTTCTTGACTTTCCACCAGGAAAAGCCATCCCCAAGTGGAGCCACTGTTATGCTCCTATACCAATAGGTGTCATATTTCATGATTGACTTGATGAGCTCTGTAATATGTTCATTCCTTTCCTTGTTGCAAAGGTTTTTCATATTATCAAAAAATTAAAAAAATGTAAAAAATGTAAAGAGGGTATACCGTAAAAGAAAAATCAAAAGGTGAAAATAAATAAAATGGTCAAAAAAGTGAAAAAAATGAACCCCAAACAAAAATAGACCAGGAAAGTGTGCAAGTCCAAAATTCCACTACTTTTTCATTTTCTGTAATAAGCATTGTGTGCTACTCGTTAACTCATGCCACAATTGATGAAGAGTCAAACAACTTAAACTTGGCTCATTCATATTTGAATTTCATGTTTTAGAGATAGAGAATAAAATCTGACCAAACTGTTTAATCTTGGCAGATAAGTAGATAGGTAGAGTAAATAAAAAGGAGCTCAACAGTTTAATCTGAGCCCTTGGATGCAATAAGTGCAGACTTAGGTAGGCTTACTATGCTAAGAAAAGAAAAGTTGACGAGGGTTTGCCAGTCTAAGCGCACCCAAATAAAGAAGAAAAAATGCTAGGCCAAAGTAGGCAGGGTAGGTAGAATGGTGTAGCAGAATGATACTTGTGATAGATTATGTCTCTAAATGTGTTAATCTTTATCTCTATTACAAGTGCCAGGCGGACATTATACCTGATGCAACTCAAGCAAGACGAAGTTGAATAACTAACTCCCCTTCATATTTTTCCCTAATCATTCACTAATTCCCTCTAAAATATTAAGACCTGTGCTTAATATCACTCATAAACCATTTAGTCCATTTCATAAAGTTTGCCCAAGTGAATTCCTATTTTTACTTAGGAAAAATGCGCAATATCATATGAAAAACCCTTTTTTTACCCTTCAAAACCTAAGTTTAAATTGTAAATTTAACCTGGCGCTTATTATCATTTCGAATTCGTATTAACTCTTAACAACTATTATATAAATCCCAAAAAATATTACCCTTCCCGTAATATGTAAATATATTAAAAAACCCCAAATACTATATATATCCCGCCCCGGTCGATTACGATCATAGTCCGCCGTTTCAACAGGAATTAATAAACTTATCCGAAGTTTTTTAATAACCTTTCCCCACAAACTACGGGATTAGTTAACCCCCGGTTAACTAATAACCATTTCCCCGACCAATCAAAATAGCCCCGAAACGATTAAAACACGTTTTATCATGCCGGACCCGCTGCATTAACTCTCCGCCATGTTCCCTGCCTGTCCGCCGTCCGATCTCCGCCTTCACATCCAATGGTCGATAATAATATCGCAACCCCCCTTTTGATCGTGCATTAACTCACGATCGTCGGCGGTTTTCTGCCCGTACCACATCCACGTGTCATGCAACCGATGTGCTCGCTCGCCCTCCATCCAAAACCACACAACCCCAAAAGCGGTGCGAGCAAACTGCTTACCGCCCTCCGCTGACGTCAATCTAATTCCGCCTACGTCATCCGCTCAATGAAATCCAAAAAATCCTGCCAAACCTTCATTTTGTCAAATAAAACCAATAAAATGTCATTTTTGCTATAGTTTGCTGCATACTGCGCTCTTATGCAAGTAACGTCCTGCTCCAGTTTTTCAGCGGCCACCTGACTAGAAAGACTACAGCGAAGAAGCTCTGCAGCCTGTCAGCCAACCTGCTACTGTACGATTTCTTTATTTAACGCAGTCGCTGTTGCCATGAAGAGTTCCCAAACCATCTGTTGGTCTATTTTTCCTCAGAAGGCCTGAATTCCAGTTTCAATATACAAAGAACTAAAGATAGAAACCCCTTTTTTTCGCCCCTCGACGCTCCTCACACTTGAGGAAATTTCAGAAGCATGAATTACCAGAGAAAAGTGGTGAGAAGACACGTTAGCAGTTATGTAAATTTACCCTTGTTGAAATGTAAAATTTGAGCTATTTACTGGAACACGATGGATAGAAATGAACAGGGTAAGCAGGTCGAAGTGTATCATACCAGGGTTAAAGAGTATCCGTAAAGACAGGGTAGCCAACACATTAAAAAAAAACAGGACTAGCACAACATCAGTTTATCTTTTCCCTATTTTCAAGACTGGCTGTTTCTATTTACTTGTAAAATTATTTTTAGTCATCCTAGATATTATCTCACTCTGTTATGATATATTTGTTGTATAATTTTCTGCATAAATACACCCTCAGTTGGAATATTGAGGGGTGGATTCCTAGACTTTACTGTAATATTGATTTTTTGGAATAAAGAGCTGTTGGAATCAAATGTTGCATGGCTTACTGGATGAAAAATTGAAGGAGAGGATTTGTCACAGACTTCTTGAATCATCCACCGGATCAATAAGTCCTCTATATCTTGTGTTTTAAAGTTTTTCTTGTTTATTATATCATCTGTGTTTCAAAATCTGAATGATAAAGAAAAAAGATTAATTTCAGAATATGCTTGATTGCACTCTGTTTTCAGTCATTATTGTTTTCTGTGTTTTCTTCAAAATTAGGATAAGCAGTGAAATCTTAATTGCTCATGTTTGCTAATTCTTTCATTTTGATTATTTGTTAAAGAATACTTAACTGCTCTTTATCAGTAATCATCCAATTTCCCTCCTGAAATAGGTTGAAGGATTCTTAATTTCTCTTCAATCATTTTGAAACCATTCCATTGATTCCAGTTCGTTCTTTGTTCCCTGTTTGACCATCTTGCCCTATGAAACCACCATTTGTCAAGAAACCAAGTCCAGTTAAGCCAGCTACTTTGACTCCATTAGCCCAATGGCCTGAACTACTCAGTCTTACCCCTCTGCTCTATTGAATCTCACCACCCAAACTCAAACAAAACTCCTAAACTTCATAACTATCCTAATACCTTTAAAAACAAAGGTAAATCATAAAGATAGATCCTTCTCTGGATACAGATTGACTAGATTCTGTATCTAAAATATTTGTTTGTGGTTACCTCGGCCTCCTTTCCCTTTCTTACAACTTTTGGGAAAACCTGAGTGATAACACAATCCTCCTGTCAAGTGATTGCAAAAGGTGTGTGTGTGGGCCAAGCATCTCATGTATAGTGTACGGACCAATCCACAAGGACTGGAACTTCGTATGCTTGCCTTTGTCTTCATGGGGTTTATCCCATTTCAAGACTAAGTCACCAATATCGAAGTTAGCGTTCCCTGCAGACTTCTTGTCGAACCATCTCTTAATACAGTTCTAGTAGAGTGTAAACTTTTATTTTGCTTTCATCCTTATTATTGTAGTTTGTGAAATGTATCCATCCCACGCTGAACTAGCATACAAGGCTTGCCTTGGGATTCTTGAGACAGCTCAAGTGCAGGCAAGTAGATGTTGGGCAGTAGGATGTCTTCTTTCCCATATACCAAGAAGTATGGCGAGGTATTCAAAGAGGTTTTGGGTGTTACATGATCATCCCATAAAGAATTCGTCAAGGCATAGTTCCAGTTACACTACTTAAAGTAAATGGTCTTTTTTATTATGCAGATAAGGTTTTTGTCTGTGGATTCTATGAGACCATTTCCCTGTGGGTAGTAGTTAGATGAGTGTTTCATCACAATACCATATTGCAATGCAAAATCATAAAGATTCAAAGATGAAAAGTAAGTTGCATTGTCAAACACAAGTGATACCGGAACACCAAAGCGTGAGATGATGTTCTGTTGGAGGAAGTTGATGACTTCCTAGTCATTCACTTGCTTGAGTGGAACTGCTTTTGTCCACCGCGTGAAATAATCAGTTGCTGTCAGAATGTAGTGGTGTTATTTTGATGAATATGGGAAAATTTCTGCGATGGTGTCCAGGAACCATTGTTGGAATGGTTCAGTCACTACAACAGGGTGCAGTGGGGCTGCCGACCTTCATGTTTTGCTGGCGCATCGCTGACAGAACAGGAACTTGCGGGCATAAGCGTGTGCATCCTTGAATAATGTGGGCCATTAGAAAATGACTCACATAACTTTTTGCGCACTGGTATTTCCCTCGAAGTGGCCCCCACTGGTCTGTCATGTAGATCATGCAAGACCTTCTTTGAATCATGCGCCTCCAGGCACTTGAGCAAGATTTCATTACTGTTGTTTCTGTAAAGCACTCCGTGCACCAATTGATTGGCTAAAGCTTTAAGGCATAGTGCCCTCTTCTGTCTCATGGAGAAGTGAGAGGGTAAGGTTCCATGCTCAAGGTACTGGCGCACATCTTCGTACCATGAGTTTCTGCCTACAGTGGGCGGTGCTCTCTCTACATCATACATCTCGATTTTGTGCTCCCTACCAATGATCTCTTCTTCTTCCTCTTGTGCATGTCCTGCCTCAGCTGTGAGTATGCAGAGACCATGACCCTTAATAGTGTGAACTGGCTTGATGTCAAGATCATACTCTTGTAAGCCTGTCATCTAGTTCGCACGTCGTTCACCCAGCTCTTGCTGTACAAGCAGCAAGTAGACTGTTGGGTGAGGCACATAAATTATGCAATGGTTCTTCAGCAAGTAGGGTCTGAAGTGTTTCACCGCCTTGTATACTGCATAAGCCTATTTTTCATTGGTGGGGTAGTTGAGTTCAAGTCCCTGCATGCTTGCTATCATGAAGGAGATGGGACGTTCGTTGTTCAGCTCATCCTTTTGAATGAGTACTGCAGCAAGCGAGTTGTCAGAGGGGAAGGTGTATAGCACGAAATCTTTGTTGAATCCTGGGTTGTAAAGTGCATGCACTTCTGCTATAGCTTGCTTTATATGGGTGAATGCATTCTTTTTCCTCTTGCCCCAGCTGTAGACTGCATCCTTCTTGACCATGTCTTGCATTGGTTTCACTATCTACGAATAGTCCAAGATGAACTTCTGGAGGAAGTTTATCTTTCCCAAGAAGGACTGCATTAGTTTCTTGTTGGCTGGGTGAGGGATTTGTGTGATGGTCCGGACTCGATCCGAATCAACCTTGATCCAGCTTTTGGAAATGATGTGCCCAAGGAGGTTCCCCTCAGACACTACAAATACGCTCTTTGTGGGATTCAAGGAAATATCGTATTTCCGGCATCATTCAAAGATTTCATTCAGGTGGCGTATGTGGTCCGACCATTTTCTGGAAAACACAGTCACATCATTGAGGTATACCACTATGCTCTCTCTAATGAGTCCACAGAAAGCAATGTCCATGGTGCGCTAAAAGGTTGCGCCTGCATTCACGAGCCCAAATGGCATTTGTCTATATGCGAACGTACCCCACTTGGTATGGAAGTTAGTTTTGAGTCGATCATGTTTTGCTACCAGGACCTGATTATATCTTGAAAACCCATCAAGTAAGGACAACATTTCTACCCCAGATATTGTCTAAATATGCTCCATAGATGGCACAGGTAATTTTATTTGTCTGAGGCACGGTTCAAGTTCCGTAAATCAACGCACAAGCGTATCTTCCTAGGCTTCTTGCGTACAGGAACAAGGTTGGAAACCCATGTGGAATGACAAACTCTGTATATGATCCATGCATCCAACAACTTGGTCAGCTCTTTCTGTATAAGGGGTTCAAGTGACAGATGGAATTTCCTCAGCTTCTATTGAAACGACTTGACCCCTTCCCTGATTGGAATGACATGTTGGATGATTTGCATGTCGTAAGTTTTCACCTCATCATATGTCCATGCGAACACATCCTGAAACTGTTTGAACAAGCGGACAAAGGCTTGTCGCTCTTGCTATGTGTAACATGTATTGAGATTGACGAACTTCAGATCTTCTTTTGTTCCTAGGTTTATCTGTTCATGCATCATGGTGGAGCTGTGGGTTTTGCTGTTCCTTGGCCCTTGAAAGAATTTCTGCAAGTCATAGAGATTTTCCAAAGATACCACACCCTTGGGGATGTGGTTTCCTTTCTTATCATCAACCCCAGCTTGAAGAGACTGCCCATGCTTGTCTTCACCAATCGTTGCGTCTTTGAAGACATCAACATGGGCCATGAAATGTAGTATCTATTGATCATCATCAAAAATTAGTTATGTTATCAGGGATAGAAGGCTTATACACAATTTCAATAGTAAATCTATCCCTAAGAGGTGACATTCTAGAAGCTGTGTTTGCTAAAGCATTGGCAGTTGCATTACGCTTTATTGGCACAACAATGATATTAAATGCTTAGAAGTTAGAGATCAATCACCATACCTCTTGCTGGTAACTTTTTAGATGAGGTGATAAACAGTGTATGGTGTTACGCACCTATCCTACCACTATTTCCAAATCACCTACCACTTTGAGTGCAACCACGTTGAGGTTGATGGCTCTTTGCAAGCCCAACATGAGTGCTTTGTCTTCAACAATGTTATTTGTGCACTCAAACTCCAAGTGGTTCCAAATCAAATGTTCCTGTTTTTTGGGTCGATCAAGACACACCCGACTCTAGATCCATCTTGTGTTTTTTATCTGTCAAAGTACATGGTCCACAACTCATCCGTACATGGACCATTTGACGCGCTTGTACTATTGATATTGTTGCTGCTACCACTGTTAATGTTACAATGTGTTGTACAAGTTTCATTTCCATTAGTTGGGAAAGGAAGGAGACCCACTTGCATGTCTGGTGGGGTTGTAGCTAGTTGTGCGAGATAACACCCCAGCATTGTTTCCAAGAGGAAATTGTCGAACATGAGCTCTGCGAAGGCCAACGATTCGTTCTCTCCATTGATGGGAGTGATGTTATGCATCATGTATCTCTCGGATAACACTTGAATTTGGTTGCTTTTTCTTTGATACGGAAGCCAGAAGTGTGACTAGTCTGTAGCGAAGTATCCGTTCAAATTGCTAGACCAATCTCTATTGCATAGTAAGCCATATGCTTCCGGCATGTCCACAACAACAATGTTTATGCACTGGTGAACTCGGCCATCATGAGATAATCGGATGATCACATCCCGAAGTTCACCAATGGATGGTACGCATGTTCGATCGAGTTGGATGATCTGCACGGATGTCTTGCTCCATTGTGCATTGATCTTCTTGGCAATGGAGAGTGGCATGATATTGGCTGATGTGCCAAAATCAACCAAACAATTGTGAACATTACAGTTAAAGATTTCAAATGAAAGCAGGAATGGAGGGCAAACAAAGTTTTCTTCTTCCATCCAGAGTGTTGAGCATAGTTGTGAGTGATCTGGGAGATGTGCTTGCTCCCTTGCTGGTAGAGGTTGCGTTGTCTGTAGATGTCTGCCTCAATGTGAGTAGCAGAATATTTCACTGAATCTGAATCTTAGCCAAATCGAACAAACTGATGTTTGCATGAGTTTTCTTCATGTCTTCCTATTGTAGCGGCTACAACCACCCTCCAAAATTTTTCCTTAGCTTCGTTTTGGAGCCTCCTTACCGACTCTTGCTTCGTCAAGTACACAAGCTTTAGTGTTTTTCTCGCAGAAAGGAAGCCTGTCTATGAGAGCTTGATGCATCCCCCTCACAGGCTGTTTATCCAGACTTGGTCCAATTGCAGGTTGAGCAACTCCCTCAAGAAATTTCCCAATTCTAGAGGGCAACCAACCTTCCCTCTAGAAATTACGCAATTCAGTTTGGCAGCCTATTGGGCTCCAGAATTGCGCAATTCTGCCAATCAGGCTTCATCCAGAAAATTACGCAATTCCTCCCAGCAGCGCTGCTCAACCCAAGAATTTCACAATCCTGGGCATCAGTCAGCTGCTCTGCGCAGAAACTGCGCAAATATCCTGGGTAGCTAGCCCATCTCCCTTCCAGAAATGCGCATTTTCTCCCAGCAGTTGAGCAGCCTCTTGCATGTGAAACTACTTGACCGGTTCCCTCCGGGACCGAGCAAAACCGATTTGCATGCGTGGGATGCTTCTCCCAAGGCAACATGAAAAGGCATCCCTTGATTTAGGGATCTACTTTTAGCAGTTAGTGGTTGCATGCAAGGATCATTTCGGAAACCTCCCACCAAGTGTTGCTCTTCCTAGATTTGTGGCATGCGCGTCACATCTTCAATTTTATCAAAACTCATGAATCGGACGCTGCAAAGACATCAACCTTTCAGCTCTGACATCCCATATCGCATTTAGGATTCGTTGGCACATTCAACTCAGTTGTTTTGGGGTAAGCCCTCCTTCCATGTCTTGTGTTGCATTTTTGGTGCTTTTTGTGTTTCACTTCATATGAATGTTGTTTGCTTGATTTCAGTGAGCACTTGGTGTCGTTTTGATACATACTAGCTTGTTCTAGCACCGTTTTAGTTTTCGTTAACATCTCACTGCTGTCACATGCATGACACTATTTTTCACGAACAGACACTGATTTAGCGACTCGCCTCACCCATATGCATGTTGTTCTATTTTCTGAATCTTTCATTCACTATTTGAATGCACGATCATTCACTTATTCTTACACTCTATATCACCATGCATTCACATTCACATTCACCTTTAGTTGCTCATTGGTGAGTTTGGGCAACCATGGCTCAGACTCTGCCTCACCAAGACAATATTACACAATCTTGAGAGGGAAGGCTATGTCTTTCTCTCAGGAAATGCTCATTTTTGACCATTGATTGTCCTTTAGTCTTGAATTGCACAATTCTGAGGGACAGTGACTGCTTGCCCATAAAATTGCGCAATGCAGTCACTAAGCCTGCAACCATTGCCAGCTGAGATTGCGCATTACGCACATCCAACAGTTAGCAGCCAGACTGGACTGTGCATTGCATAGTCCCAACAGTCAGTCAGCCTCCCAGTAGCTCAAACTGTGCCTTGCACAGTCTCGGCAGTCAGTCTCCTGACCTCCTAACAGAAATTGTGCAACCTTCATGATCAGTCGCACAGGTATGCTGCAAGTTAGTTCTCAAGTTCATTTTGGTTTTCAACTGACAAATTTCTTGCCATGAGTGTTTCCATGTCTCCAAATATCGCAAATGTTCATATGCCTCTCATTAGTACAGGAACAATGGTTTCCAAGAGAGCAGAGTTGAAGACACCATTCAGAGCACACTTGGAGATGTAGTCGATCAAGTGTTTATAGACCCACGAAGACATCAAGTTGTTCGTAGACAAGGACATCAAGATATGACGGCAGTAACATTACAACAAGCAGCATCATGAACAACAGTTGAGGGCAGCATACCGGATGCAACGAATGCAAGAGAAAGGTTGTTGACAATAGAGAGGTGGAACAAATTTGCAAGCTCAAGCATATCCACTAGTGGTGAAAGCAACTTTGGAGACTTAGGCTATGAGGTGACGACGCAACATGAAGATCACATGAAAACAGAGAATGGAACAAAGAAGGAGTTGCATGTGTTGAAGCAACAACTTAAGGAAGAACATGAGTTGCACAGACAAGCGAATGAGTTACAACAAGAACATGAACAACAGGGGGCACAACATGCACTCACGAATGAAACTATGCCCGTACAAGTTATATATCCATCCTAGCAGCTGGCATGAAGCAGACAAGGTGAGCAGTGTTGTTGATTGCATGCAAGGGAATGAAACAATATGCATGTCATTATGTGCACGCATGCGATCCCACCCATTTAACACACTCATCAAGGCGAAGACAAGAAGTGAGTCCAACTGGAACTGAACATGTAGTTGATAGTTGATGTGCATGATCACCAGCATACACTGGAAGATCATCACGAACACTATGCATCAGTGTATTGCGGTTCGGTCACACCCAAGAATACCATGTGAATGCTAGTAGACGAGTTGGATGGAGGATCCATACCAATGCACCTGGATACAACATAGGAAATCTTTCGCTTCAATAAGATGTCATTGTTGAGCGCATGCACACCATCACAGACGACCAAGCTTGGCATTAGCTCACCACCTTCACCATCACAAGCATGTCAAAGAGTTGGTCTCACCACAATAGGACCGAGTGTCAGTGATGTCTTGCATGGCTTTCTTAAGCCATTTTGTCTCACATGAGCACATGTGCATTGTAATGTAATGTCTTGTCAAGTGGAAGTTCAAGTGTCGATAGTTGGATGTAACAGTCATAGAGTAGATGAAGAGTCATGAGGGTAGATGAACTGTTACAAAGGCGAATGTCAAGAGTCACCCCACCCTTTTTTATAAATAGAACCTCATGACTCATTGTAAAGGATTTTGGTCAGTCAAGCTTCCAATAATACTATCTTGGAGAAAGCTTGGACAGTATTGTAATGAGCATTGGCTTCTCCACTGTGTAGAGCTAGTACATCTCTTTGCAGGAGCAGGCGGTTGTGGCTGTAACATTTTGCTATCGGAACTAGTTGTTGGACATGGATGTATTTTATGAATGGAACTTTCACTTCTTAATATAACAAGAGCCAACACGTTTCATGCATATGTTGTATTGTGTTCTATGTTATATGGTTTACTCTAAATGATATATGTATTGGTTGGCTTATGCATGCATGTATAGCTATCTTTGTATGTATGTATTAATATTTCTGAAATTTGTTTTTGGTTTAACCATCACTTTGGATTGCTTGCTAACTTGCTTTCCATGTTGTGATGCATCTTTGCTCGTGTGTTCCCTTCTTAACTGCGTGCTATCACAGGTTTCCAAGGGGTGCACTCATCTCAACTCCCATGTGTTAGAACCTCTCATGCACCTTCCTTGGCTCACTGCAGTTGTTACACCCTTGCTACCAATAGAATTATCTTACTTGCCTCTGTACGAAGTCGTGGTTAAGGCATTACCGTATGACCAATTATTGGGACTCGTACACCAAACAGTGTGAGGTCTAATTGGGACTTCTTACCGGGGAGATCCCATTACATGTTGGCGGGTCCAACACCTTTAACACTTCCATGATATTGTAATCCAGAGCTGGTAGAATCACCGAGATGTCTGGGGTGAGACTGGTGTTCATGTTGTCCAACGAAGTTTTCTGCAGTTTGCTGCTCATGGACGTACTCTTTTCCGTCACTATCTTCCCAGGCTTACTTTGTGTTTTCTACTTTTGGACGGCTGGTGGATCAACATTCCTCAGCAGTTTGAGCCTTTGTTGCATTTCCCTAACTGTAGGGGGAGCCCCTTGACTTCTAAGACTGTATCGACTGTTTTTATTTTGGGGCTGCTTCTCAGTGTTTTTCTTCTACGATGCTCGCGAGCACTGATACATGTTGATCACCTGCCCAGTGCTTCATGTATCATCAGGTGCAGCATCTTTGTCATCGTCCGTGTCTCCCGTCTGGCCCTGCGAACTGCTCGCTATATTTGGCATATGTTCACATACGGAGCTTGCAACTCATTTCTAGTCCGAGCAAGATCCTTCTGGGTGCTTATCTTCATGAAATGCGCAAAATTCGTTGTTCACGCACTATTTGTTAAAATTGGCAACCAGGGAAAAACTTCATGTGGGTCATCTTATTCATGTCTGATAATATTTTTATTAGATTCCTCTCATCGAGAGGTGTAGGATTGATATAAAGATCATCCGATTCCGATAAGTATTCATGGAGATATGAATTTATTTTGATTATGGAATTATTATCAAGCCGACCTACAACTCATGTAGGCTCAGAAGCCCAATAGTCGCATCTATTCACCCACCAACGTTGTGTATAAATATAAGAGGAATTTCCCTCATTTGGACTCACTCATCTCATCACATCTCTCTCTCTCTCTCTACTACGCAGAAATGAGTCTCTTCTCTACTGCGCTGAAATGGGTCTCTCTCTCACACATGTGAAGCCAGAAACTGCTGAAACTAAAGCTGCAACTGCAGAAGTAAAGATTGACTTGCGTGGCCTAGAAGATCTCCTCTTTGGAACTGCGCTGTAGGTTCATCTGAACCTCCTTTGAAAGCCGCAACTTTTGGTGGTGGAATGAAGTCAATCCGATGAATGGTTTGCAAGATATCGACTGCCCTAGTTTGAAGCCAAAAACTGCTAAAACTGAAGTTGCAACTGTAGAAGTAAAGATTGACTTACGTGGCCTAGAAGATCTCCTCTTTGGAACTGTTTTGTAGGTTCATCTGAACCTCCTCTGAAAGCCGCAACTTTTGGTGGTGGAATGAAGTCAATCCGACGAACGGTTTGCAAGATATCGTATGCCCTAGTTTGATAATGAAGTCGCTAATGTTGATGCTGTTGATCTAGGGTTTGCTACTGCTGATATGAATCAGATTTATTGTACTATTTCTCTCTGCTGAATTATTGAAGATAAAAGAAGATTTGATCAAAGGGTTTCCCCACACATTGTGGGGTTTGTCCCTGGCTAGCCGCCACATCTTGTGTCTCTTGTCTTG
This sequence comes from Pinus tabuliformis, assembly GCA_031772625.1. Classification (NCBI taxonomy): domain Eukaryota; kingdom Viridiplantae; phylum Streptophyta; class Pinopsida; order Pinales; family Pinaceae; genus Pinus; species Pinus tabuliformis. Next base: position 1,016,462,007 of record CM062816.1, on the reverse strand, counting down.
GCTTGTTTTCTGTCGATCGTTTAATGTTCTATCTGCACTTTACTTTATGTACATGTGATTGCTAATCTTTGGAATATAATAAGGAAAAGAAGTAAACTGTTATAAGCATAGAACATACCATAACTTAACATGGTATCGGAGTTGAGGTGAAGACAAAGCCCGAGCAAGAGCAAGAGCAATCATTGAAGAGAAGATTGGCAAGGCTATTGTAAAAGAACTATGGGGTCCTCAACACTCTTTGCTACCGAAGACAAGCTCCGTGAGGAAGATGAATATCACGCATGGAAGATGTCTATCGATCTAACCCTAGAATATCCAGGAGTGTTGGACCATGTAAGAGGCAATATCGTTGAGCCTCCATCAAATGCATCCGCTGCTGCATGGAACAAATGGAAAACCGAAGAAGTCAAAGTAGAAGATCATCCGAGACTCTATCGACAAGCACTTGGTGGCCTACATCTATGAACTAGACACCTCCAAGGAAATCTACGATAGACTGGGAAATGGCACTCATGACTCTTGGAGGATTACCATCTGAATGGTCACTATGCAAGGGAGTGCCCTAATAGAAAGGACTCACACCGGGACGATGATCAAAATCCCTCTGATGGCAATCAAAGGAATGACAAATTCAACAGCAAAGGTAAGAGGAGAGCTGGGAATCAAGGAAGAGGACAAGCATTCAAGAAGGCTAGAAATTCTAGGATGTATTAAATGCACCTGACCTCAAAAGGAACCTACTGTCCATCTTGGCAATGGAAGACAGAGGCTACAAGGTAACCTTCAGCAATGGCAAGGTATGTATATGGAAAAATAATGTTAAAGATGCCTTTACTCTTGGGTTTAGTGTTGATTCATTATATCAGGTCGATGGAAGTCCGCTAGGTGTCATGTCTTGTGACACAACTCTTTAGTCTGAACTTTGGCATCAGAGGTTTGCCCACCTTCATTACAAAGCTCTACCCGATGTAAGACAGATGGTAACAGGGATGCCCGAATTCCAAGTAGAGAAAGAAGGTGTATGTCCGGGATGTGCCAAAGGAAAGCTCAAAAGGGGACCATTCCCCTCAAGCCAAAGCAAGACCTCCGATATATTACAATTGGTTTACTCAGGTTGGCATTAAGAGGGAGACTACTACACCACATACTCCTGAGCAGAATGGTGTGGTGGGAAGGAAGAACCACACGATGATGGAAGCTGTCCGGGCCATGCTACATGATCAAAGACTTCCAAAGTTTCTATGGGTTGAAACTACAATCACTGCCATATATGTACAAAATCGACGCCCTCATCAAACATTGGGTTCCAAGGCTCCTAAAGAAAAGTTCACCGCAAGGTGAACAATCTTCCGACTTTGAGGAGCTCTCAAGAAGCTTACATCAGAGGAACCGAAAGACAAGGATGATGAATCAATGCCTGATGTAGAAGAACCCAAGGATCTGATTGATTCTCATCCACATGAGGCTTCCTCTTCTAGGAAGAGGCCTTCATGGCTTAGGGGGATACTTGATGATGCTGAAGGACATGCTGCACCCTGAGGATCCTTCTGTCAAAGTGAGAAACTTAACAGCTATCAGGGATACCTGACCATCATGAGCACGATCATACAAAATGAACCTTCATCATTCTTAGATGTCATCAAGCATTAACTATGGAAGGATGCTATGACCATAGAATATGAGTCTATTATGGAGAATGATGTCTGGGAAGTGGTTCCCAGACCCTGGACAAGACAATTGTTACTTCAAAATGGCTTTACAAGATAAAGCATGCAGCAAATGGAAGTATGGAAAAGTATAAGGTTCATTTTGTTGCTCGTGGTTTATCCCAGAAGGGAGGTATAGACTATGATATTTGCACCTGTTGCCAGATATACGACCATCCGCTTGATCATAGCCCTTGTGGCTTCACAAGGATGGAACCTACATTAGATGGATGTTAAGACCGCGTTCTTGCATGGTTCTATCAAAGAAGAGGTCTATTTGGAGCAACCTGAAGGATTTGAGATTTATGATTGAAAATCTCATGTATGCAGGTTGAAGAAGGCTCTCTATGGGTTGAAGCAAGCACCCCGAGCATGGTATGAGAGGATCGATAGTTACTTGATGAAGCTGGGATTCACTAGGAGTGAAGCTGATCCTAACCTTTACTTTAAGGTTGAAGATGACAAGCCTCTCATACTGGTGTTGTATGTGGATGACCTCTTTCTAACAGGTGCAAACCCTCTCATTCACAAATGTAAGAGGGAGATGGCTTCTGAATTTGAAATGAAGGACCAAGGAGTTGAAGTGTGGCAGAAGCCAAGGGAAATTTTCCTATCTCAAGGAAAATATGTGGTAAATATATTGGAAAGATTCGGTATGATGGACTGCTAACCTGTGACTACCTCGAGGATCTTAACTTTTAGAAGTTATATGGTAGTGATGTCAGACTAGACTTGGGAAATGCCTCTGAGTTTCGAAAACTCATTCGCATTGATGTTCTTGGTGAACCTCCGTTCGAACATATGTTTTGCAGTTAGCATTGTGAGCTCATATTTGGTTGAGCCTCACTAGATTGATGCCAGGAATCTTCTGAGATGTCTTCAGGACACAATCTCTCATGGATTAAGATACACTGCCGGAGATGTGAGACTGCTTGGATATACTGATGTTGATTGGGCAAGCAGTGTGGTGGACCGTAAGAGCACTTTCGGGTACTGTTTCACCTTGGGATCTGCCTCGATATCCTGGATGAGCAGGAAGTAGAAGTCGGTGGCTTTGAGCACCGTCGAAGCAGGATATATTGTTGCTAGCATAACCTCGTGTGAGGCAGTCTGGTTGCGAAAGCTCTTCAGTGAGTTGTTTGGATTTACATTGGATACCACTATGATTCTCTGTAACAACCAGAGGTGGGATTCGATTATTGAGGAATCCCATATTCATCAATTGCTCCAGTAGATAGACATCATCTAGGATATGGTAAGTCGATGAGCAAGGAAGCTCCATCACATTAAGATGATGTACAGGTTGATACACCTTGTCAAAGCCCCAAGGAAAGATCTAATCTGTGATTTCCCAAACGACTTGGAGTCGGCAAGAAACCCTTGTACAAGGGTCCTGCATGTTGCGTACATTGAGCTCTGAGAGCTCTGAGGGCTTGCGGTTCCTACTGGAGCAACATATGACAACAGGGTGACTCACCCTCCCCTGGTGGTGAACATTAGAACAAGATGATTCGCTCTCTTGTGGGACAAGATGATTCGCTCTCCTGTGTAGCAGGATGATTAGTTCTCCTGTGAGGCCTGGATTGATGTGTTCTCCATGGCAGCCTGGATTGATGTGTTCTCCACGGCGATTGTAGCAGGATTGATGTGTTCTCCTGTGAGGACAGGATTGATTAGTTCTCCTATCGAGGCATCCTACCCATGTAGTCTGGGACTCATGGGAAGTACCTCTCATCTGATCAATGAGCAGGGAAATGAAGTTAGGGACCATAGTAGTACCGATGGACGCATCGTTGTATCTACCGTACTCCCTACACTAGGATGACCTGCATTGATCTGGGATCAATGATACTGGTCTGGGACTAGTGGTAGGAGTTGTACCATACTATGACGCTGACTTCGGGTCAGTTGAGACTGGTCTGGGACCAGTGGTACATACTCCAAGGCAGACTTCGTGTCAGTGCAGTATTGGTTTGGGACCAGTGAGAGTGGTACACACTATGACACTGACTTCGGGTCAGTTGAGACTGGTCTGGGACTAGTAGTACACTCTCTGAGACTGCGATACTGGTCTGGGACCAGTGGTAGGAGTGGTACTTACTATGAAGCTGACTTCGGGTCGGCTGAGACTGGTCTAGGACCAGTGGTACGCACTCTGAGACTGACTTTGAGTTAGTGGAGGATGATACTGGTCTAAGACCAGTGGAGTTGTACTCACTATGACGCTGACTTCGGGTTGGTTGAGACTGGTCTGGGACCAGTGGTACATACTCTGAGACTGACTTTGAGTCAGTATGATACATCCTCGATCATTTCTTCTTCTTCATAATTCAGACAAAAGCAGAGCAAAACATAACAATGCAAGAGCAGAGCAGAACAGAGCAAAACAATACAGATCAGTGCAGGGCAGAACAAGACAAAGCAGAACAGGCAAAATAGAGCAGAGCAGGGCAAGGGTTAGGCTGTACAGGGCAGTGCATTTGATGGATGAATAGTAACGACCGATAGACAGATTGCAGATGAAGTTCTCCATGGTTGAGAGGGAGTGTTAAAATTGGCAACCAGGGCAAAAATTCATGTGGGTCATCTTATTCATGGCTGATAATATTTTTATTAGATTCCTCTCATTGAGAGGTGTAGGATTGATATAAAGATCATCCGATTCCGATAATTATTCATGGAGATATGAATTTATTTTGATTATGGAATTATTATCAAGCTGACCTACAACTCATGTAGGCTCAGAAGCCCAACAGTCGCATCTATTCACCCACCAACGTTGTGTATAAATATAAGATGACTTTTCCTCATTTGGACTCACTCATCTCATCACATCTCTCTCTCTCTCTACTACGCAGAAATGAGTCTCTTCTCTACTGCGCTGAAATGGGTCTCTCTCTCACACATGTGAAGCCGGAAATTGCTGAAACTAAAGCTGCAACTGCAGAAGTAAAGATTGGCTTGCGTGGCCTAGAAGATCTCCTCTTTGGAACTGCGTTGTAGGTTCATCTGAACCTCCTCTGAAAGCCGCAACTTTTGGTGGTGGAATGAAGTCAATCCGATGAACGGTTTGCAAGATATCGATTGCCCTAGTTTGAAGCTGGAAACTGCTGAAACTGAAGCTGCAACTGCAGAAGTAAAGATTGACTTGCGTGGCCTAGAAGATCTCCTCTTTGGAATTGCGCTGTAGGTTCATCTGAACCTCCTCTGAAGCCACAACTTTTGGTGGTGGAATGAAGTCAATCCGACGAACGGTTTGCAAGATATCGTATGCCCTAGTTTGATAATGAAGCCACTAATGTTGATGCTGTTGATCTAGGGTTTGCCACTGCTGATATGAATCAGATTTATTGTACTATTTCTCTTTGCTGAATTATTGAAGATAAAAGAAGATTTGATCAAAGGGTTTCCCCACACATTGTGGGGTTTGTCCCTGGCTATTCGCCACATCTTGTGTCTCTTGTCTTGGCTTGTTTTCTGTCGATCGTTTAATGTTCTATCTGCACTTTACTTTATGTACGTGTGATTGCTAATCTTTGGAATATAATAAGGAAAAGAAGTAAAATGTTATAAGCATAGAACATACCATAACTTAACACTATTCTACCTGTAACATTGAGCTAGAGCTCTGCGCAGTTTTAGCCACGAAGCGATTGCTACTTGATGACTTGCTTCCTTGTCTTTATTAGGGCAGTCGACTACTCGCAGATGTGTCGATTGTTTGTTGTTTGAGCTCAGACACTTCTGTTGTCAAGTTATTGACAAGACGAGTAAGGGTTTCAATATCACTTGCTTCCTTGTCTTTACCCCTGATTATCGCAACTTGGGACTTCCTGCTCACGTCTCTGGAGTCCTTTGTTGGTTCGTCATCCTTGATGACTCCAATTACGTGCATGTCTTTTTCTACAATGATTGCCTCTTCACATTTTTCTAGTAATTTTGGCTTCGTAGCTCACTTGACGAACTGCGCAATGCTGTTTAGCAGTGCAACGTGTAGTAATTGACATTAATGGAGTCATGAGTGTAGAAATTTTGAATAATAAACACTTATTCAACAGAGATTATCCCGATTATACACTATTGCAGAAAACATGCATAATACATAACCTCCTCTACGTTGATCATCAATTTACAGAAGCAGAAACGATAACATGCACACATAGAAGCATCAATCACACATATCAACACAATATTTTCCCGGGGAAAGCATCTCGCTAAAAACCCCAACTATCTATATATTATATTGATTGAGAACATGTAACAATACATAATACAATACTCCTCACAAGTACTCAGTACTATCTCCACATGTTACACACAATACAACTCAGATCTGATCTCCAAATCTCCTCCGCTGCTTGCCTACCTCCACTGCACAATACCTGCTGAGAATTAATAAGAATGGCTGATCCAAACTCCTATTTACCTTGTGAAAATCACCCACACTGTAAATCACGTGAGCACAAGCTATATTTCACTTGGTATTGGCCCACACTACGCAGAGATCATTGGCATAACTCAATCCCATGCATGTGCACAATCTCATGCACAACTGATAGCAATCTCAACCTCTAACACCTGTCTCCACTAAACTGTACATGCACTGAGTTAACTTATGTATTCTTCAGTTGCATTATGAGTTAATAATTAGTGAATTAATTAATAACTAATTCACACAACTCATCACTTATTCTATTGATTAGTTAGACTAAATACAACTAGTTCAACTAAGTCAAATTGAACACAACTCCATTAACTGCTCATCTAACTCCACAGAACTCAACCACATGAGTTCTAACTGATGTCCTGCACGAAATAGCTCAACTGACCCACAAAGAAAGCGTATTTCCTTCTGACAGCTGCATGTGCCACATCTGTAGCTCAAACTTAAGTGCTCCAAGAGGATAAGATAATGTTTATAGTCTAAATATTATTATGAGACAATAATATTTGACTTTTCTATTTTTGACTAGCAGTCTAAAAATAGACTCTGATCACTCCTGCTATGATCACTCCTGTTGTGATCCAAAAATAGACTTTGCGCCATAATTTGCTTGGGGACCCACTTAGTGAAGGCAACTCCTTTCCACTAAGCTCCCTCATCTTGTTGCATTCTCAACAAGCATTTCTTGTTGCACACTTTTCAACAATGAGGTTTTGTGTCCACCACATACTTGTTCAATATGTGTAAAAACCTTTGATTAAAGTCCTTTGCCTTTTCTTTTTCCTCCATCTTCAAGCTTCCCAACTCTTTGAGAAACATGGCTGAGGTATTGTCATCATCAAATTTTTCTAGAAACATGTGTTTGAACATACCCCAGTTATGGATGGAGTTGATAGGGAGGATGTGATACCATACTGTTGCATGGTCATCCAAGGTACATGGTATCAGTCTGCATGCAATGTCGTCATACAGTACCTCGAGTGTCTGCAGTTGTAGTTAGAAGTTGTCCAAGTGGTCTTCTGCCTTCACTTGCTCTCTCAAGGTCAAACTTTGTGAGCATTCTCTCCAAACGCTTTGGCATCCTGTGAAAAGTACCCAGGAGAGGCAATGGTCCTTGAGTCATCCATTCCAATTTTTAGTCATCCATGTCTTCTTCTTCTTCGTCCTCCTCCTCTTCTTTAGAATCTGACGATTCCGACTTTGAGTCTGCTAGTCCGTCTCTGCCTCTTCTTCCTTTGTTGCCTTCTCCTCTGCCTCCTGTACCAGAATCTAAGCCCAATATTATGAGGATGTCTCGTTCTCCTTGTTGGAAGACCGAAGGTTCCTTGCCATTCTCAACAACTTCTGCCAGACCTTCAAGTGTGGCAAGAACTTCTTCTTCCACCGATGATACAACAACCCCCGTGGGAGTGGTTTTTGGGTTTCTTGATGTGTATGGAAGATGTTTTATTCCTGGGATCAGTCTGAGTGCTTTCATGAGCTAACAGGTGATAGGACGGACATAACAGAGGTTCTGATATGAAATTTTGTGTTCACCTCTGGGAGGTGAGGAGTAACCAACTTCAGAGTAGTGCGTAGGTGAGAGGGAGTGTGAGTTACTGCCTTGACCAAGATTGATGAGAGGGGGTGAGAGGAAATTCAGCCATAAACAATTGGCGGCCCTCCTTCTAGCACCAGAAATGTTGACGATGTTGGACCCGCCAACATTCAGGGGATCTCCCCGATATGAAGTCCCAACTAGATCTCACATCGTTTCGTGTAGGAGTCCCATCCAGTATGATGGCTCAGTTGCCATTGTCTTAAAGGTTTTCCTTAGCTCTTTCTTGTCAGCACATGAGAGTGATCTTCTTTGTCTTCGGACATCGAGGTTCGCGTGCCTGGTGAGTGCTTAGTGTTACTTATGTCAAGGTTCTTTCACCACAGAGGGAGAGAGTGGAAGTGAGTCTCAAGTCGAAAGGCAATAGTCCCAACTCCGTCGGAGACACACAACATGACAAGACAAGCGCAGCTTCCGACAGAGTAATCCATATGGATGCGACAGTCACAAACACACAGTAAATGGATAGCATGCACAACACCTAGCGAAGTAGTCCACACGAGTGCGGTGGTTGTTATAACAATTTTTTGGGAATGGTTTTGTCGAGTGTCTAGCAGGATAGCCCACACGGGCGAGACAACGTTAACAACTTATGCAACACATTTTCGTAAGCATATTTATTAGAACAACCAAAATAGTTCAATTGTTTCAACACAAGTTAAAGCAACATGCATTACAAATGTCCAAAGAATAGTCTTACAAACAGATACAATACATGTGTGAAAATGTGCTGGCCTGTTATCATGCTTCTGAATTAAGCAAAAGTTACAAGACACATCGGTACACCATACATCACTAACCCCAATAACAAGGTGTTGGAGCCACTACTTGCTCCTCAAAGAAAAAACTATGGACTCTCAAGGCTATGTGGGAGGATCCAAGGTGAAAAGCATTTTGCATGTACAAATGAGGGGTATTTATAGCCAAGGGTAAAATTGGTCCTTGTGACTGTTCGACTTCCCTCATGATTGTTTGACTTACATGACTCTTCAACTTTGCATGACTCCATATTTACATGTGGGTCTCTTGGACTTCCACGTTACATTACATTGATTACAACAATGTGGCACACAATAGTGATGTGGCCGAGATGACTCATGACATGACTCGACTCAACAGAGTTGGTGTGTTCATGCTGCTGGTGGTGTGCATGTTGAGTTGCAGTGCTGTTGAGTGATGGATGCCCTCTTGGTGTATCATAGCTTCACCTCCGCATGGCAAGGTGTGTGGAGTCTTCGATGGTCTTGGTGTTTGCTTGATGTTGCATGTGCACATTGCTCCTTTGCTTGTACTTTGGCATGATCCATGTGTTCGTCCGTTCGTGAAAAAATCTCCTCGCATGCATTCCTTGTTCATTCGTTCGCAAAACAATCTCCTCGCATGCACTCCTTATTCATCCTGTTCGTCGTAGCGTCATGTCTCATCCATGTACTTGTATCTGTAATCAATCATGAAGAGATGACATCAAATCCAAAAATATCATAGTCTACCATGATGCATTGTCATTCGTTGTCGGATACAGGTGACCGGGAGAGAGTACAAGGCTCTGAAACTGTGCAAGACAGATTTCAAGTTGGGATGCGGGCTATGAGCAGTGTTCATGAAAACTACGCAGAGGTCACTAGGAGGTTGAGATGGGCAATCTGGATCAGAAATGACTCTCCGCGGGATTTGTCTTGGCTAGAGGGCATATCTTCTCAATTTTTTGAGGAGAAAGTGCAAGCAGCAAAGGGAGATTGGCAATGAAAATTACACAATTTCTTTGGGGAGCTAGTAGCGGGTTGCGGGGGCTGCTTGGAAAAATTGCACAATTTTTCTGGGGAGTTGGCAGCAAGTTGCGGGAGATTGCTAGAAAAAAATACGCTTTGCTGGGACACTTGCTTGCTGGACATCCTTGTGCAGTTTCTGAGCTGAGCAGGATGCTAGGAATCTCAGGGTCTTCTCATGAAAATTGCGTAGTTTTTTGGGTGAGCAACAAGTCGGCTGACTGGGTGATTGGATGGAAAAACTACGCAATTTTTTAGGGTAGTCTAGTGACGGACACTGGGTGTCTATCCGACATGTCTGCGCAGTTTCTTCATTTAGAGGAGCGGGCATGCTTGGCAGCTTTTGCATAATTTTTTGGAGGAGTGAGGCTCGGGGTCGCTTCCTGGTCAAACTCTCCGGTTGGCCAGTTGAAGGCTTGGTTGATGTGCTTGCAAGCGACACAGATTGAGATGGCTTGCTGGGAAACGTCTATGTTGTTTTGGGTGACAGTCGGTCAAGTCGACTCTAGGATTGTGTAGTGCAGATTTCTTGGGGGGAAGCCTCAAGCTCTGTGCAATTCTGGGTAGCAGTACATGATCACTAAGAGATGAAACTGCGCAATGCAGCTCAACGGATGTTCGGTTGTTGGACGTTGGCCTGGTCAACAGATCTTCAACAAAATTACCAAATGTGTGAATGAGTGAATTCATACATGCATGACCTTGTGAACACACATTCAAGATGACTTGACGACAAGACACCTCAAACCATCAAGACAACATACACTCGGTGTGATTGACTGACGATGTGAGCGACAAGCGTGACACTTGTGATAGATCATTGAATGACCACGACGACGCTTGCGCGACAGTGCATACAACTTTGTGCGTGAGTGTGGCGGATGTTTACATAGCGGACACAACTTGTACACACGAAGGCAGACCTTGTGCATGCCCAGAACATGACTGCAAGCATGACATTGTGACTAACATGCAAAAAAACGTTCGATGAATGATGAAGCGAGGACAGTGCAAAGACTCAACATGGGCTCATGGGATGAGCCCAAGTGCTTGCAAACATCAAGGAAAAACCCAAGGAAGGCTTCAAAATTGATTGCAGGCCAAAATTTTGGATGGTGTTGCAACCGCTACAACAATACCCTAATTTTTTTCATGAATTATGATCAATAAATTCAAAGTTACTAATGGATTTTAATAAGTTCTGGGTTCTATTGTTTCCTCATCTTGGATTTTATTTAATTGATTAACTCATTCTCTATTCTCATCAATCATTATTAACACCCTATCTTATGTATTTCATAATGGTGGTATTATTGCATTCATGATAAAAAATTTGAGCCATTATCAAATAAGGTTGCCATCCTTGCTAATGAGTGGCTCTGGTTGTCTAGGATATGAGATGTTTTTTATATACACATTCAATTCACCCATCTTTTTGAGATGGCTATATTTCTTTATCCTTGTACCTGGACATGATTAATGAAAGAAGTAATAGCGTGTAAGCATAGAGAAATAAAAATTTTGAATAGCAACCAAGGAAAATAAAGGGTAGTTGCTAAGGAGTATAAAAACACATATAAACATTGTTTGATGTGTCTTGTGAACAAGTTAAAGAACAATTTTTCAAGCTTGTCATGTGTTCTAAAGATGCTTCTTAAAATTTTAGAAAAATAAGTCTCCTACTTTAGAATATTGGAAATCGACTTTGTATTAAATATTATAAGTAAAAAACTCCATTAAATAAGCAAATTGTAACATAATTGGCATTTTGTTTTGCTTGAGGTTGCTTCTCAATGAGTGAAACAATTATTTGACTAATGTGTAAAATAGCCTAAAAAATCCTTAATTGCACCACTAATGGTATGTACGTCTTACTTTTAAATGGAATCTCATTTTATTTTGATTTTATAGTGCACGAAAACACATAATGTGCATGTTCAACCATTAATATGTCCTCATAGTTCAATAACTATTGTCCAATATTAAGGCTATGTAAGGATCATGCTTAACATATAATATGTCGTCTATCTAATTAAAGTATTATTAGGAAATACTAATGTACCATGTTCATTTCTAAATGAAATTCACAAGAAATAGCATTTATCCCTCTATTAACAAGTAGTACAAGTTAATAAGGATAAATATAGAAGTACAAAAACCAACAAGAATAATATCTCTAAGATAATAATCCAACCATAACCATTAATCCATTTCTAAACAAAATTTACTTAATATTTCATAAATAAAGAGAAGTGGGAGCATTGTATAGAATGTAATTGAAATTAGACTTACAAAAGGTAGAAAAAGAGGGATAACCAAAGCTCCGACAACCAACATCAATATAGTATAATTTATAGTAAACCATGGGAAAATTGGGGAAATAAGGGGACACTTCTCCCTTCCAAATTCCTAATCTTAAGCACCTAAGTCCCTCAAGCCCACAACCATCAAATTGTCATTAATCTCATGCAATAACACAATATGCAAACCATCATCACTCAAAGAAAATGCCAAAACATTCATGTAGGTTGCAGGTTTATACATGGGACAAGCATTCAAGTGTGCGTGTTATACCTTATACAATCCAAAGACCCTCTCTAACTTCTCCTATACTTTTCCCCTAGAAATAATTAGATTCTCCCAAGTTTTCCCCCTTTTCTTTTATTCACCCTCCAATAAAATAATATAAATTGCATGCCTCTTACCAAGTGGGGTGCGTACACATTTTCTCCAATTTATTTTTATTAATTCACTTTAATTGCATCTATTAATTATATCATAAAAAATATAATTATGGAATATGCTTTCACCCTTGGAAAATGATATTACTTAATCATCCCCAAATTTCACTTAGTATACATTGCATTTCTAAGAGACATTATTATGACAAACACGCAGCTTAAATCAAACAAGCAGCTAAATTATTCAATAAGAAGCATAATTCAAGAAGAATATCATCGTTACTTTCATTATGTATATTCATCAATATTAAAGGTGATTAGAAAAGGGTTGAAGGTTTTGTCATACTCCTACCCTAGACCCATGTGAGAATATTCTATGAACCCCTTCGTATTTGTGGGCCTTCAAAAGTTATATTGATACTAATGTGCTTGCTATAGAGCACCTAATTACCCCAAGCCCATTCACCACCAATCAATCATTACTATCCACATAATCAAATGGATAAATTTGTAAGTAACCTATTATGTGAAAGCATCATAACATATATATGTAATCACGAAAACATGTAAGTTTATAACATCTCAGAATAAACATCAATTAACCTTTAATAAGGATCTTGCATAAAGTTTGTTATTTTATTCTATGCATACTAAATTTATCGCTCACCAATCAATTAGGAGTAGTTAAGTTGGGTCATTACATACACCCCTCCTTCAAGAAATTGTATATTGGAATTAAGTTCTCAAAATAAAGTTTTACATGCCCACTATAAAGACCTCACCTACTCAACAATAGTTCTAAGTATTAATATGGTTCAATTCTCATAAAAGGTAATAATATGTTTCCTTTTGGCTCAATGTAGTAGCCAAAGTGGTTGGGAAGTAGGTTTTTATACTCTCCCATCTAGGTTCAATTCTTATCAAGTCCATTTGTCCCATTTTGATGAGGCTATAAAAGTGTGTATCCCCCAAGTATGGGACCCCCATAAGTGTGTCTCTGGTTGTCTTAGCCCTTTGCTAAGTCATAAGTTCCCTAACTAGTTCTAGTTTGTGGGTTGTTGGTGCTACTAAGGGTTTATACTGGGAGTCGCTCCTAGAATCCCATAAAGGCTTATATATATTAACAAAAATATGTTTCTTTTTAGAATATTTGAATAATTATAATATTTTATGGTACTTTCCATTAATGGGAGTAAACTAATAGAGTCTAAATTGCTTCATAAATTTTCTAATCAATGAATGATATAGGGTATTTTATACTTATCACACATAAGTATTTAATACAAAATTCACACATAAATTTTCCAAGAATGATCAATATAATTTTATATGACTTATTAGTGACAATCTCATCATGAATTCATATCCATAATGAGTATGAAAATAATAAATTCACAATTGAGCTTCACTAATCGTCCATTAAGCTACAATATAAAAACAAGGTCTATAAGTTTCCTTTCCATTTTAAGAACTCCTCAAGGCTACTCCCATTGTGATTATACCAATTTACCTACTATTTTAGGTTAATTTTAATAAAATGTCATTATACACACTACCTTGATCTCCCTTTGCCTCTCAGCCAATTGGTTAGAAGTTGCCCAACAAGAGTAGTTCACAACCCAAATACACAAGCAAAAACATCCAACATTCATAAAGAATTGAGATAAATCTTGGTTTCTAGCTATTTTATAATAAAATTAAAATAGTGTTAGTACCCTATTCACATTAAAAATATATATACATTTGTTTTTTGGTAATTCAAATTGAGCATGTGTAACAACAACATTCCCAATATAGACTAAATCCAAAATATGTAATCATCAATTATCTCCATTGAATATCTCTTCATTTGTAGCTTAGTTTTCTCCCTCTTGTGCTTGGATAGCCCATTTAATAATTTATTATTATGTATCCCCTAGTTTCCCCCTTCAATCAATCCCCCCCACATGATGTCTAAATAATATATCTAACCCTTTATCACTCATAGCCACAATTTTTTTCCTCTTAGTGCTTGAAGGATCCCACCCATCATGGTAATATGAGTCCCTCCACTAAAACTTGTCTTTATATGCCTCATGGGATGGTATGTTAACTTATCACATGGGTGATTATAACATGCATCAAAATTCCTAACACTACTTTGAGGTTCTATTCAACCTTTGTCATTTATAAGGCTCTGTAGCACCCATTATCTACATGGCTCTCTTGTCTCAAGTAATATAAATAGGTTTGTGGTAGTTGGTATAGTTTTAGTTGTACTGCTTTTATTCGCTTGACCCATGATTGTTGGATTTTTGTTTTGATACTCTTATTCACTTCTATTCACACTTTTTCAACCTTTAATCATTTAACACATTCCTCATTATTACTTATTTTCCCATGTTATTCTAATTTTCGACAACATATCTATATAAAAAATATTACAATGTACAAGTTGACTATTTTTTATACATTTTCCACCTTTTGATATGCAAATAAACTTGAAAATAGTTTTACTAATCTATTGCTACATGAATCACAAATCCTGTAAAAACTATCCAATTCATGTAGAAATTTTGACGTTTTATGTTATTGTGCAAGTTTTAATGGGAAACCACACTTGGAGATGATTCTTGACCTTTTGAAGATGGTTATGTGTCCCTCAAACAAAATCTAGATCAAATTGGGTAAACGACAAAGCATGTCAAAATTTAGGTAAACTTGGGCACCATAATAAAACATGTCAAGCCATATTAACATTGAATAAACTCAAGATCAGTAAATGAATCACATGAATAATTTCATGCATGTTTTCATGAAATTATTAAAGTGGTTAACTATTTCACCAAGGGATGATTAAGGCAATAATTTTATTTTTATTTTTATTTATTTTTTATTTTCCATTTTTAGTTAAAATATCGTGGGCCATGGGCACTATTATCGCCATAGATAGCATAGATTCTAGAGGAATGTTGTAATTATTACATAAACAATGGTTTAGAGAGATCGGGGGAAATATCGATTGGAAGAAATAGTGTTGTAACTTAATTATGAGCATAACTATAAATTTGCTAATTTTCTAGTTTATGTGTTGATCTTTGCACATTCCATTGATTCGTTTTTAGTTTTGTAACTTATTTATGTCATATCCTGAGTGAGGAACACCTCCTTGTGCATTGGTATGCATTTTACTATCCAATAGTTGGCAACTTATTCATCTTGATTAATCTTTCAACTAAGGAATAATGATGATGGTACTAAGCTATAGATCTAGATATGTCCTTTTAAAATTTTTCCTAGATCTTAAGGGCCCCGTTGACAATGATGTACTCATATGCCAATTCTTTTTCACTGATCCTAGAGACCTTTGATGGATCCCATGGGTATTCCTTGGGAAATTTCTCAAGCTGGTTCATTAACATTCCATACTCCTTGAAGTTGGGTGTATCTTTCCTTAGCCAATTCCCACAATGATAGTAGCTTGGTGGATATATTCTAGAATTGTTGGAACCCTAGGTAGACTTGTTTAACCATGGTCTGTTAGGATTCATGCACTTTATATGCATAAGACTTATAATCCTTCATGTTATTTCCCTCTTGCTTAAAATTTATGTTGTCAGCCTTTAATAGCTTGACCTATGGATCCAACTTTACTATGAGGTCATATTTCTACATTAGTTGTTTAGGGAGGTATTTCACGATTATTTCATTGAAATGAGAAAATTTTATTCCTGTCAATTCCATATAAAGTGGATATTTTCTAGTGTCTGGCACAATGGGCTTTTTTTGGTGAATAACATTGGAGGTAGACGAGAAATTGGTAGTGTCTTCTCCTTGTGCTCCACTATCTTGTTCAAGGTGTGATCATATCTGAATCTACCCAAGTTAACCATTTTCCTCTTCCTTATTGGTGTGATTCCCATCTCTATACATGATAAGTGACCACCTGTGATGGTAGGAGATACCAGTTCAACTAGGTCAATGTCCATGGAAACTATGCTTTTGTGGGCATCATGCTCGTGTGCTTCATGTTGGGCCTTAAGAGATTCTTCCTTTGCTTTGGCCTCATATTCTTGTTATAGTATCTTATCTTCTTCTTGCTGTGCTTTTCTTCTTTCTTCTTCTACTTTTCTCTTTCGTTCTTTCTCCCTCCTCATTTGTTCCTATTCCTTATTTTTGAGGTCAAGTTCCTAGGCTCTCCATACTGCTTCTTGCTCATGTTTTAGCTTCTTCTTGTAGGAGAATGTAACTAGATTCAGTCTTCATAATGATTTTTGTAATCATGATATTGTATATTTTATATAAAAAGAGAAAAATAATTTTTATTTATCCAAGCATGAGTTTCATGCTCAAAGTCTAGTTCATGTTCTTCATGCTTCTAGGGATTATCAAGTCAAATATATTTGTTTTCATATATTATAGTCATATTTGGACTTATTGTAACAAAATAAAATCATTATCTTTTGAGTCTAGAAAGTCATTTTGTCCTCCAAACCAAGTTAGCCCTGCCAAGGAGAAGTTAGCCTAGAAGATGCCTATTCGACCTCTTGAGAAGTTTATATATAGCATGAGACTTCAACTCATTTGGAGGGACTTCATAGTTCTATTTGCAACAAGATAAGAAGAAAATATAGAGTGAAAAAGTCAAGGAGAAAAGGAGAAGTCATAATGAAGGAAGAAGGCCTAAAATATGATGTTTTATGCCCACACGTGAGAGATAATTAGGGTTTCTTATCGAGTTGCAGTTTTGAATTGAAAACCTAAAGTTGTAGGGCTAAAGTTTTGGCAGAAGCATATTTTGGAGAGTTAGACCTTCTTTGTCTTTAGTAGACTTTGACTTGCTTGGAAGAGATCTTATTGGAAGGTTGACCTAGTGCTTGCAGGAATCTTGACTTTGGTATTTGGGTCTTGGAGGTCCCATTTTAATTTGATTCTATAAGAAGAGAAGTATTTTTTCTGGGTTTTCTCCTTAGAGGGGTTTCGCCCTAGCTTGGAGCCTATATCTTGTGTTTTTTGTGATCTTCATGTTTTGTTAATTACTTGATGAAAATAAATAAAGGCAATAAAATGCCAACTAATATCACAAGTAATTATCATGTAAATAAAATCAAGCCTAATCTACACTTATATTGATTTTCCAACATGTGATCACAACTAAGGTATCAAAGAGGTTGATTGAAGATCACTCGTGTTGGCATAGTTGAAGATAGCTCTACGAGAGTTCCTCCATCAAAGAATCTATTAAACAAGTGCAAAGAGTGAAGGCAAGTTTTCCTCTTAATAAAGATACGAGAATGTGATTCAAGGTAGTTCACTTTGATGTGAGTTGATACAAGCATAATAGATCTAGGTTCATGAAAGGTATTGTGGTTCAAGTGCTCTAAGGAATGAAGGCATATGAATTATGAAGACATCCAAATTATATGTATGTGGAAAGGAATCCAAATTCGAATTTTGTTTTGGAAGGCTTTGCAATGAATATGTTATCGAAATTTTTGTTGGAAAGATACACAAGTTCTGCCATAACTCTGAAAGAATAAATGAGATCCAAGAGAAGGACACTAGAATTATATACAAGGAAAAATATTTTGTCTTGTCATGAGAAAAGTATGATATCTGAGTTGCTGCAGTGTGCAAATATTCAAGTTGCTACAAACAATGTGAATTCTCTACCTTACAAGTTTGAGAATCTATCTACAAAGCAAATTTCTTGATGAAATGCAAGAGATAGGATTTTGTTCTAGTTATAGCGAATTTGAAACCTTGACATGACAATGGGATAGTAATGTGGGAACAAAAAAACTAATTGGTATAGAAGACAAATCGAATCTTCAAGGAAAAATGACTAAGGTATGTACAAATTTTATGTACATTTCAAGTTATGTGTCAAGGTTATGATGATGATCAAGTAAAAGAGGACCTGCATAATTATTAGTGAAAACAACACAAAGGAATTTAATGATGTTTTAGGTATTGTAGATTAATGATTTCGTTAGGGTTTTGCAACATAATAATAAATTTAAAATTTCTAGGGTTTGTTTAAGTTTTGTATGACATATCTTGAAGACCTTAAAATTTATGGTTTTGAAACTAACTTTCTTGTGTATAGTTGTAGAACCTTACAATTTGTAAGTGACACGTCTTTGACATCTAAGGTTTGTAAAACCTAGCATGTATGGAATAAAAGGATAAACTCTAGAGATGGAAAACCTAACTGATTGTTTTCGTTATGGAAGGAAGAGAGACCTAATTCTTAGGCATGGTAGGTACTATGTCATGTTGATAAGAAGAACATATTTGAATGGTCTAGGTATTTGGTTGAATATGAAGATTAAATATGAGATCTTGAAATGAAATGCATTAAGGTTTTGTAGCATACTTATAGAAATTTTGCAAGATATCACTTGATGACTAAAATGAATCTAGGATTTGTAATATCTTCATAAATTTTGATATCTAGGGCTTGTGAACCCTAAATAGGACTTGGTCTAAAAAACCTAGAAAAGGAATCCCTATCTAATTCTTGGTTCTTGGGAAATTGTATCTAGGATTTGAAAGCTAAATATCTAAAAACCCTAGTATAAAAGAGTTTTGAGAGGAAGAATCTAGGGTATGTATTAAACCATAATAAAAGGATTAAGATAAACCATAGGATTGGATATTTTTGCTAAAGTAAAAACCCTAATAATGGATGGATCATGGAATGTCTAGGGTTTATTATTAGAACCCAAGAAAAACACTTTTAAGATATGATGATTGACTGGTTGAAATTATGCTCTTATCTTTGTATATCTTTCTAATGAGAATTACAGGCACATGATGAAGCTTGTCAAAAAATTATGAAAGCAGGATGAGAAGGATGGAAAGGAAAGACTTGTGCTTGGTAATGACTCATTGATGATGATGATCATGGTGGAAAGAGGTAGCAAGTACCAAAATTTAACATGGAACTCTAACTAGAGAATATAATTTGGCAAATATAATATTGATGATTTGCTTGGGATTTGACCTCGCACCCTGAAAGGATATATTGCAAAACATATGAAAAAAATGGAAGGAAAGTATGCATGATGATACTAATCAACATACGATGTGATCTCTTGAAGGAAGTAAGCAATGACATCTTCAAGAAATAAAGTCGATCATAAAAAAAAAACAATTTGATGGATATGATATTGAATTTGGCTTATTGGATCATTCCATAAACATATTAATTGATGATTGATATCATGGAGAAATATTCTGGTACAATATGAAGAAATACCATGCTAAAGGATGTTGATTTCAAAAAGTAACAAGAAATAAGAATCTATTATCTTGATGAGAGGTCATCATGATGAGGTAACTATGATATTGACGATTTGGTACTAGTTATCTATGGTTCTACTATCTAGAAGAATGTTGCATGATAATCGAGATAATGTATCTACAATTGTCTAGTTTGAACTCAATTCAAAGAATACATGGTGTTAGAGTCGGTCTAGTAGCCCTCCATCAGCGATCAAAGCTCTTTGCATTTGCATAAGTAGGTGTCTCATCAGTGTCAATTTTTGCATTCCATTAGGCATGCCATAACCCTGATGGAGGAGCTGGTGTTTTTGTCCCCCTCTTGGCATTGCTGGATTTGGTCATTTCTGTCCTTAACCTCTTTCAAGCTTGTCTTGTCTTGTCTTGAGGTCAAATTCCTAGGTCTAGGGTTTTGGTCAAGTTTGTTTACAAGGTCATGTCTTTGAAGGTCAATAAGTGCTCAGCAAGCCAGAGGGATGATTTTAAAGGTGTTTCTTTGCAAATTTTTATCTTGTACAGTTAATTTTCACCTTGGATTTAAAAAATCTGTTTTTAAAGCCAAGGTCATTTTTCAAATTTTTGTAAAAAGTGATGAAATTTCAAAAAACTTCCAGAGATAGCATGTAACTCTGGCTCCCTTGCCAAGATCCCTCAGATGATATCCCTGCAAAAAGTATCAAGCAAAAGCGTTAAATCAGTCAATTTCAGGACAAAGGAAACCAAGAAAAGTCAATTTTAAAAAGTGTCATGGAAAAACATTAGAAAGTGGGTTGTGACATGAAATTTATTCAAAGCAAGGCTATAAAGTCTCTCTTTCCCTCCATTAAGCTTCATTGTGCCTTCAAGCAATAGAGAAATCAATTTCAAGAGCAGTTGGGCGAATTTGGTGAAGTGTGAAGGCGCGCGAACCGTCAGACCAGGCGCACGACCCGTCAAAGGCGCGCGACCCATCAGGCACCCTCCGACAGTGCAATTTTTTAACGGGCGCGACCCATCAGTGGCGCGCGACCTGTTGGGTGAGGCGCGCGACCCGTCAGCGCCCGCTTTGTAAAACCGCCTGCAAATTCATCAAGGAACCACAAATCGCCAAACTTCGTAAGGTAGGCCCTCAATCTTAAACAATTCTTGCTTGCCATGGTTAAAGGAAATCATGATTGCATTCTCAAAGGCCTTCATTTGCAAATGAAAAGTTCCACTTTGCTTTGGTTTAAAGTTGTAAAAGGCTGTTTTAAGGTATTCCCTTGTAATCATTTTTTCCCCATTCCCATTTCTTTTTCCTTGACATTCCATGTAAATTTCCCTTGCAAAATTAGTGAAAAGCCCTAAACCCTACCCCTCTTCCCTAACAAGTAAAAATCAAACCCTAACCCTACCTTCCATAACATCCTTGCAAATGAAATTGTATGATGATGTTGATGTCATGATTCCTCTCTTTAACCCCTGTTTCATATATTTTTCCCAATTTCCCCTCCAAGTCTCCCTTCCCTAACATTTCCCTTGTGCTACTTGTCCCCTTGAAACAACATTTCAAAACAGTTAAAACAGCAGATTTCAAAGCAGAAGCAACAGTACATTTCAGCCACTTTGCCCCTGAAATCATGTCAGAAACCGAAACCGACTATGAGCAAAGTGATGACCATGAGTCAACACCAGAAGTTGAGCCTGCTCCGGAACATGAAAAACCATTATTGGGCGCGGATGCATGTGTGCAAGGCAAAGATGAAGATGTTCCAAAGGCGGTTGGCCAAGGCACAAAAAAAGAGAAAGAGGCCCGATCCCCTCCATATCTTGGCCGAGGCTTCACTGAAGGACCAAGGCACTAAATAGCCTAGCCATAGCACAAATCCCAAGAAATTTTGAGCATTTTGGGTAAATTTTGGTTTTTTCAGGCAATTTACAGGTTTTCTCCATTAACGGGTCTCACCCCCCGCGCGACCCTTCATCCCGGCAACTCCATTTTGCAAAAACTCAGCATTTCCAGATTTGTCATGAGAAGTTACATATGCTCATCAATGGACTTGAGATTTTATGAAGTTTTGGGCCTCCAGAAAGTCAAAAAAGGAGAAAAAAATGACTTTCTGCCACATTTTTGAGACACAGAAAGCAGTCTTGGGAGATTGCAATTTTGGAGGGGCAAATAACCACCAAATTCAGAAATTCCAATTGGGTTGGAAAGTATACTCACAGAACGTTCAAACAAGCCTACTCTTGCTCAATTTGGACACCTGGAAGTGCCCCAAAAGTGCCCTCAAAGGCGTGCAACCCGTCAGGCAGAGGCGCGCGACCTATCAGGCAATTTTCTCAAAATTTCACTGTACAGCTCAGAAAAAAGCAGATTTGACCATGTTTGACTTTTTGGAGTGGATTGTTATCCTCCTTGATGTAAATAATGTAATTTTTTGATACTTTTACACTTATGTATCTCTTCTAGAAGATTCATTCATGAAATAGGTGAAAATTAAATGAATGAATTGGTTTCCTAGCTTATAGAGGCAAGTTGTTTTGACTGCCTAGATTTTAGTGCTCAGTTTAGAATTGGTTGAAACAGCTCCTAGGATGATGAGCTCGACCCCTAGAGGCAAGGAAAGGTGTTAGCTTACCTATATTATGTATTTTCTTAGTCATTTTGAGAGGTTGGAAGGTTGGACTCTTGAGGGAGAAGCTCTTATTGTATTACTCACTGTATCTCTGCAATTTTTGGCAAAGGAAGACCAGGGTTTTGCAGTCCTTTTTGGGATTCTTGTGGTCACATGTATTGATGGTGTGTTTCTCTTTGTACTTGTAAGTGTGTTATGTGAATCATTTCCTTACTTTTCCTTCTGCACATTAAGCAAATGAAGTGTTAACGTAGAACTCATGACTGTCATGCTCTGCTTTTAAGTTTGCTTAGTTTCAATGTTTTCTACTGTTTAAGGAGAATTCAAAGTTATTGTTTGCTCTCCTTAACTTCTCATCTATCATTCTTAATCATCCACCTCAATCAAAGGCATCAATACTGTCTCCTACCTCGCCCCAAAGACTCCCCTGCAGAAACTGTGTCCAATCCCCGCACCCAAAATTGCCATCTCCTCAATTTGCCACCAAAAACCCTAAAAACCCCAAATCAACCTTTTTGATCAGTTTACTAGCCTAAAATCAGTGTTACCCTATTGGTCATCTCATCCATTGAATATTTCACCGAGATAGACCGGAGAGAGCCCTCTCCTGCCCCGTAGGGCTAGCTACGAGGCTAAGTGGTTTGATGTTGCCTTGAGGTTTACCTTTCTCAGCCTGAGGTGAAATTTCAAGCCCTAACATATTGGCGACCATACTGGGGAGAACAAACATGTCTGTTGATTGATGTGTTTGTTTCATAAGTCTTAGACGGAGCCTGAAGTTATGCCAGGTAGCCTTCGAAACGCTTTTTCTTTGCATTAGCGGAAGTAGATAAATGCTGCTTCAGTCCATCTCCGTGAGCTTGTGAATACAACACTTCATTTGCATTTTACCCCAGTACATGTATCAAGTTTAGATCTGATTGTTGATGGTGGACAACGATCAGACACTGACAAGGCTGAAATCATTCACTTGGCGACTCCTTTCACTGAAGAATCCAGCAACCTGTGCTTCATGGTGACTTCACTATAGAGAGATCAGTGACTGTGAGATGGACCGAATCAAAAGAAGATATGCTCCCTTGAGCCGAGATCACATCCCTGGTTTTCCAAATAAAATTTCGAAGGTAGATTGGTCAAGGAATCTGCCTATATTTAATGATGATGGTAAGAAGGATGTTGCTTTACATCTAGTTAGATTTCATATGCATATTCGCAAGTTGAAGGTGGATTTTCCTGAAGATTGCTTGATGAAGATATTCTTGGCCACTCTTGAAGGTACAGCTCAATCATGGTATGAAAGTTTGCCGCCTGCTTGTATTTACTGTTTAAAGGATTTTCATGCTATGTTCATTGAACGATATAAGGACTCTTATCCATCATTAAATCTAGTTCAAGACTGTTGCCAGCATGCATATAGTTTTATTGAAAGCCTTGAGAAGTTTTATGAAGATGATAATTTCATGGATGCTGAGATCATGGAGGCTCTGTATGAGAATCCATTTCAGCAAAATGAAGAGAACCTGGTGGATACCTATCAAGATGATCAGGAAATTTTGCAGCAGAATCAAGATCAGCAGGTTGAAGATAATATGGCTGAAAATGATGAAAGAGATGGTTCTATTTCACATCTGCCCACAGAAGAAGACAGCATGTAGGTCACGCAGGAAAATAATGTTCCAATCTCAGAAGGTGATGATGATAAATCAGATCGGGAGATAAATTGTGATGAGGCAAAACATGTTGTTCTAGATCTCATAAAAGAGAGTTGTATTGTCGCGGCTGCCTCAAATGAAGAAAATGGAGTAGCAGACCTAAATGCTCTCATTTCACCAACACTAGACCTTCATGAGGGGTTAGTTCATTGCCTCTGTGAAAAACAAGACAAGATCTCCGTTCAAGTAAGTGAAAAGGTTTCTCTGGATGAATCTATGATAGCTGATAGAAATGTTAGTGTTGGGTTTCATGAAACATCTGAAATTTCTTTTCTCATGATTGATGAATGTAATGAGAATCTGGCTATCATATCATATGAGGATGACTTACCATATATTCAAACCACAAAAGATCAAACCATTCAAGATTCCATTTCAGATTCTTCCTCATATGTCTCATGTTTTGAAATGTTATTTCAAGAGGAGATCTGCTCATCTACTTGTTCAGAATTTTTTGAGGACCAGGAACATACTCTTACTGAAGCACATGATGAAGGCAGATCAGAATTTGAAACAAAGGACACCTTGTTCTTTCAACAGGAGGTGGCAGTGGCAAATCTTCATGTTTTTCACGATCCTCTAGCAAGTTTGTTGCAGCCAGCAGTGAAGGTGATTATTGCAGTATTTAGTGATGAAGGAGAATATGGTCAACTATGTTTTTGGATGCCTAGTGATAGGTTTGTACTGTTGACCAGAAGTTCTGATAGGAAGAATCAGTCAAGGAGCCATCTTCTTGATTGGTTGCATTGGCATTTTGAAATAGTTTGATGGTATATTGTTTTGTAAGAAACACAGGTGGTTGTCATCATGATTTCAAATCTTGATGCACTGCTGCCCTTCAAAAAGCTTTGTAAGTTCCTGTTTTAGTTAAGTCAGTCATGAGTCATTTGTGTTTGGTCTGTTGAGTGAGTTTTTCAAGTTATTTCAGTTTGCCATCGAGTCGGTTTGAGTCAAGTTCCAGTTAAGTTTCAGTCAGTTTTCAGTCAAGTTTTCATTCAATAAATGAGTCAAAGTCTTGTATTGTTTGTTAAATAATGACTCCATTGCCCAATAATGATAAGGCACTGGTCTGCTCTCCCAGAGGTCTAAGGTTCTTGGTACCTCCAAGGAGCTACCATCCCCATTGGAGCCAATGTTAGAGTCGGTCTAGTAGCCCTCCATTAGCGATCAAAGCTCTTTGCATTTGCATAAGTAGGTGTCTCATCAGTGTCAATTTTTGCATTCCATTAGGCATGCCATAACCATGATGGAGGAGCTGGTGTTTTTTTTCCCCTCTTGGCATTGCTGGATTTGATCATTTCTGTCCTTAACCTCTTTCAAGCTTGTCTTGTCTTGTCTTGAGGTCAAATTCCTAGGTCTAAGGTTTTGGTCATGTTTGTTTACAAGGTCATGTCTTTGAAGGTCAATAAGTGCTCAGCAAGCCAGAGGGATGATTTTAAAGGTGTTTCTTTGCAAATTTTTATCTTGTACAGTTAATTTTCACCTTGGATTTGAAAACTCTGTTTTTAAAGCCAAGGTCATTTTTCAAATTTTTGTAAAAAGTGATGAAATTTCAAAAAACTTCCAGAGACAACATGTAACTCTGGCTCCCTTGCCAAGATCCCTTAGATGATATCC
The DNA here is from genome assembly GCA_031772625.1 of Pinus tabuliformis. NCBI lineage: Eukaryota > Viridiplantae > Streptophyta > Pinopsida > Pinales > Pinaceae > Pinus > Pinus tabuliformis. Next base: position 1,016,436,621 of record CM062816.1, on the reverse strand, counting down.
CTGCAAAAAGTATCAAGCAAAAGCATTAAATCAGTCAATTTCAGGACAAAGGAAACCAAGAAAAGTCAATTTTAAAAAGTGTCATGGAAAAACATTAGAAAGTGGGTTGTGACATGAAATTTATTCAAAGCAAGGCTATAAGTCTCTCTTTCCCTCCATTAAGCTTCATTATGCCTTCAAGCAATAGAGAAATCGATTTCAAGAGCAGTTGGGCGAATTTGGTGAAGTGTGAAGGCGCGCGACCTGTCAGACCAGGCGCGCGACCCGTCAGAGGCGCGCGACCCGTCAGGCGCCCTCCGACAGTGCAATTTTTTAACGGGCGCGACCCGTCAGTGGCGCGCGACCCGTTGGGTGAGGCGCGCGACCCGTCAGCGCCCTCTTTGTAAAACCGCCTGCAAATTCATCAAGGAGCCACAAATCGCCAAACTTCGTAAGGTAGGCCCTCAATCTTAAACAATTCTTGCTTGCCATGGTTAAAGGAAATCATGATTGCATTCTCAAAGGCCTTCATTTGCAAATGAAAAGTTCCACTTTGCTTTGGTTTAAAGTTGTAAAAGGTTGTTTTAAGGTATTCCCTTGTAATCATTTTTTCCCCATTCCCATTTCTTTTTCCTTGACATTCCATGTAAATTTCCCTTGCAAAATTAGTGAAAAGCCCTAAACCCTACCCCTCTTCCCTAACAAGTAAAAATCAAACCCTAATCCTACCTTCCATAACATCCTTGCAAATGAAATTGTATGATGATGTTGATGTCATGATTCCTCTCTTTAACCCCTGTTTCATATATTTTTCCCAATTTCCCCTCCAAGTCTCCCTTCCCTAACATTTCCCTTGTGCTACTTGTCCCCTAGAAACAACATTTCAAAACAGTTAAAACAGCAGATTTCAAAGCAGAAGCAACAGTACATTTCAGCCACTTTGCCCCTGAAACCATGTCAGAAACCGAAACCGACTATGAGCAAAGTGATGACCATGAGTCAACACCAGAAGTTGAACCTGCTCCGGAACATGAAAAACCATTATTGGGCACGGATGCATGTGTGCAAGGCAAAGATGAAGATGTTCCAAAGGCGGTTGGCCAAGGTACAAAAAAGGAGAAAGAGGCCCGATCCCCTCCATATCTTGGTCGAGGCTTCACTGAAGGACCAAGGCACTAAATAGCCTAGCCACATCACAAATCCCAAGAAATTTTGAGCATTTTGGGTAAATTTTGGTTTTTTCAGGCAATTTACAGGTTTTCTCCATTAACAGGTCTCACCCCCCGCGCGACCCTTCATCCCGGCAACTCCAGTTTGCAAAAACTCAGTATTTCCAGATTTGTCATGAAAAGTTACATATGCTCATCAATGGACTTGAGATTTTATGAAGTTTTGGGCCTCCAGAAAGTCAAAAAAGGAGCAAAAAATGACTTTCTGCCACATTTTTGAGACACAGAAAGCAGTCTTGGGAGATTGCAATTTTGGAGGGGCAAATGACCACCAAATTCAGAAATTCCAGTTGGGTTGGAAAGTAGACTCACAGACCTTTCCAACAAGCCTACTCGTGCTCAATTTGGACACCTGGAAGTGCCCCAAAAGTTCCCTCAAAGGCGCACGACCCGTTAGGCAGAGGCGCGCGACCTATCAGGCAATTTTCTCAAAATTTCACTGTACAACTCAGAAAAACGCAGATTTGACCATGTTTGACTTTTTGGAGTGGATTGTTATCCTCCTTGATGTAAATAATGTAATTTTTTGATACTTTTACACTTATGTATCTCTTCTAGAAGATTCATTCATGAAATAGGTGAAAATTAAATGAATGAATTGGTTTCCTAGCTTATAGAGGCAAGTTGTTTTGACTGCCTAGATTTTAGTGCTCAGTTTAGAATTGGTTGAAACAGCTCCTAGGATGATGAGCTCGACCCCTAGAGGCAAGGAAAGGTGTTAGCTTACCTATATTATGTATTTTCTTAGTCATTTTGAGAGGTTGGAAGGTTGGACTCTTGAGGGAGAAGCTCTTATTGTATTACTCACTGTATCGCTGCAATTTTTGGCAAAGGAAGACCAGGGTTTTGCAGTCCTTTTTGGGATTCTTGTGGTCACATGTATTGATGGTGTGTTTCTCTTTGTACTTGTAAGTGTGTTATGTGAATCATTTCCTTACTTTTCCTTCTGCACATTAAGCAAATGAAGTGTTAAAGTAGAAATCATGACTGTCATGCTCTGCTTTTAAGTTTGCTTAGTTTCAATGTTTTCTACTGTTTAAGGAGAATTCAAAGTTATTGTTTGCTCTCCTTAACTTCTCATCTGTCATTCTTAATCATCCACCTCAATCAAAGGCATCAATACTGTCTCCTACCTCGCCCCAAAGACTCCCCTGCAGAAACTGTGTCCAATCCCCGCACCCAAAATTGCCATCTCCTCAATTTGCCACCAAAAACCCTAAAAACCCCAAATCAACCTTTTTGATCAGTTTACTAGCCTAAAATCAGTGTTACCCTATTGGTCATCTCATCCATTGAAGATTTCACTGAGATAGACCGGAGAGAGCCCTCTCCTTCCCCGTAGGGCTAGCTACGAGGCTAAGTGGTTTGATGTTGCCTTGAGGTTTACCTTTCTCAGCCCGAGGTGAAATTTCAAGAGCTAACACATGGATTGAGTGGATGGATTTGATAATCCTTGAAAGGTTTTATGGCCAAGATGTCGACATCATTTTGGGATAGAAAGGTAGCAGTACAAAAATATAACCTAATAATCATGTTTTTATGATAATGAACACCACATTCCAATATGAATGAACAAATCTATGATTAGCTCGACTTTTTGGATCGATACAATGACTCTACTGATGCTAATAATGATTAGATGAAAGTGATATGAAAAGTTTATGGTCTAAAACTTGTCACAAATTGAAAGAAATGTTTGGTTCCATAACAAAAAGGATGATCCATGCAACTATTACTTGAAAATATCCATGACAGAACTAGCAGTTGAATTATTGGTGAAGTATGAGACAAGCTAAAGAGATTGTGGTTATATCTTCCTAGATGAAAGGAAGTAAGGAATCTCCTCTATGCTAGAGAGGGAGTAAGAATTCTCCTTAAATGTTTTAGAAGGAGCGAGGATTTGTTCCTTAATCAAGAGGGAATGAGGATCTCCTCTCTGGTTTAGAGGGAGTGACAATGGACATCATATTCTCCATGTGTCATGCACTAGACAAGGACTAACAATCATAAGTCTAGTGAAGTCACTAGGAAGGAGAATGGATGTTTGGATGATAATTTGGGATTATTACTCCTTGAGGATAAAGAATCCAAGATAGGAAGTAGTCCTGTGTACCAACACTCTTTAAGGATTTGACAGGGTATCCAAGATAAGAGTGGTCGAAGAGGATATTCTTTGAGGATATGTTAATTCAAGATAAGAATGATCCTAAAAGGACATACCTGTGGAACATCCAAATGGGGTATGTGCCTTAATAGGTAGTGTGGTATCTCACATAAATCCTTCCAACATTGTGCTCTATTCCAGTGGAGAGATAGATATTTTCAGTCAAGGCCTTGCTATGTTTGACAATGTTGGTTATGATTTTGATGCTTTAAGATGGCTTATCAATCCAAATGTTCTTAATAGAATACTTCAATTTGAGAATCCTTGTACCACATGATGAGATTATGAAAACCTCCCTAGTTAAGAGGGAATGTTGGAGAATGTAACTAGATTCGGTCTTCATAATGACTTTTTCAATCATGACATTGTATATTTTATATAAAAAGAGAAATAAATTTTGTTTATTCAAGTATGGGTTTCATGCTCAAAGTCTAGGTCAAAGCATGTTCTTCATGCTTCTAGGGCTTTTTGAGTCAAAGAAGAATTTTTTTCATGTATTGTAGTCCTATTTGAACTTATTGTAACAAAATAAAATCATTATTTTTTGAGTCGAAATAGTTGCTTTTTCCTCCAAGACCAAGTCGGCCAAGAAGAGGCCTATTTTACCTCTTGAGAAGTGTATATATAGCATGATACTTCAAATCATGTCAAGGGACTTCATAGTTCGATCTGCAACAAGATAAGAAGACAATATAGAGCGAAAAAGTGAAGGAGAAAAGGAGAAGTCATAGTGAAGGAAGAAGACCTAAAATATAATCTTTTCTTCCCACACATGTGAGAGGATTAGGGTTTCTATGTGAGTTGCAAGGTTGAGAGTTGCAAGTCCAAATTGTAGACCATAATTTTTAGGGTCAAAGTTTTGACAGAAGAATATTTTGGAGAGTTTGACCTTCATTGACTTTAGTTGACTTTGAATTGCTTGGAAGAGATATTATTGGAGGGATGACCTGGTGCTTGGAGGAATCTTGATTTTGGTCTTTGGGTCTTGGAGGTCTCATTTTAATTTGATTCTATAAGAAGGGAGGTTTTCTTTCTAGGTTTCCCCTTGGAGGGGTTTCACCCTGGCTCGGAGCCTATATCTTGTGTTTTTTTTTATATTCATGTTTTGATAATTACTTGATGAAGAAATAAAAGTAATAAAATTCCAACTAATATGACAAGTAATTATCATGCAAGGAAAATAAATTACAATCTAAACTTATATTGATTTTCCAACACTCCTCTTTTGCAATTGTTGCTAGTTCCTTTTGGGAAGCTTCCTTCTTAGAAAGGGATTCTCTCTCAACTTGAAATTTCTCTCTTTTCAATTGAGATGAGTTACAACCTATCCTAAAAATAACTTATGAGAAATTTAAGGAAATTTTTAATTTTCTCCACCTTGGCCCATGTCTCTGATTGGTAGTCCCACATGTATCTAAATTCCTTACAATAATTTCTTACCGCAAAGTTAGGATAATATTTGTGGAATGTTAGATCTGAAAAATGGAATAGTGTCAAGGAATTAGATTCTACTATGGATTATTTCAAGTGTTTCATCTGATAAGGGCCTAGGTGTAATGGAATGTATGGCTAGGGAGCCTTCTTATCTCATGAGAATGCTTTTGCCTACCCGTATGCATACTCGATATGATATTTCCTATATTATCACTCAATTAATTACGAAATTTGGAAACATGTGAGGAGGTTTGGTTGCTCCAAATATTCTCAGATGTGTGTCATCTTGATCAACAAACCAATCACCAACCATGCACATCAGCTACCTAACTCTTTCATAAAAGCATGGAGTAGGCATATTGAATGGGATTTCATAAAGTGGGATCAAGAAGTCTTGGAAGATATTGGTGTAAGACCAGATGTAGTGAGACTCCTAAAGGACTTTGCAATAGATGTGGACTAGATCCTCTTGCACTCTCAACTTCTAACCCTTTTCCAAGAATGAGTGCTTGGCATAGACATTATCCAAGTGGTAGGAGGCCATGAAGGATTGAGGTTGTTGGCCTTCCGTTAGATTTTGATCTTGTTTAATATTGTCCTTTAGGGGGAGAGAGAGGATATTAGCCCAATTGAAGATGCAAGATGCTTCCTTCAACTATTATAAAATACATCAGTTGGATTCATCCTTCATAGAAGATCTCTTTGTTGGACTAACCATACAACCTGCATAACATTGTATCCACCAATTAAAAGGGAGTATTTAATAGATTTGTAGGATACTCCTTCTCTGGTTAGGAATGGAAGGTTCCTTTATTGGTCCCCATTCCTTTAGAATCTCTCTAGAGAGGATCATGAAATTTAACTTCCAGTCCTCATCTAAGGCCATATCTTCCATAGAGATCTTTCAATATATCTCAATGTCAAAGACACTAAATGAGGCAATAATATTTATGTGACTATCCTTGATCATGGCTTCCCTAGGATTAACATGGCTCACCAACCACTCAACTACCTCTACACATGGAAAGATAAGGGAATGAGAAAGTACCTTTTGTGTACAAGACCTTATAAGAACCCTGTAGAACTCAAAGTATGGATCTTCTAGAGAAATCCTTTCTCTCTAGAAAATTCGGTACACGTATATTCATCCATATGATGTATATATGTTGATGAAGCATGGGGTGTCCTTGAACTTAGGACCAAGTATACTAGTGGGTGACTCTTCATTTGAGGTCTCAACCATGGAGCTTTTGTAGGCTCTCTTATATCAAAACAAAAACACCTGTTATACTTATTAGCTCACAAAAATTAGATCTAAATAAATCTTAGGTTTAGGCTTGAGGTTAGTTGTGTTTTTCAATTGGTTTATTCTTCTTGTTTTTTAACCAAGTTAGAGGTAATAGGTTTTTATGGTGGTAGGAAAATAAAGGTTGATAATATTAACCAAGAGTAGCATTCTGAATGAAACTATGGCTAATGAACTCACAATCTTGACTAGGATGGCTCCATATCACTCTCTAGGGATGTTTCACTATGCTACGAATGTTGAGGCTATGGTTTCTGGGAGAAAAATACATGTGATCATGTCCTGAACGGTAATGTCCAATGTGTTGGTGACTGAATTTAGAACCAAGTTTTAATAGTGAGGTTGGGCAAGGGAGCTAAAGAGTGTGCCTAAAGGAGAAACCATAAGTGACTTGGTGAGGTCAATTCTAGGAAGTGAAGTGAGAACAAGCTCAATGTTAATAGACATAGAGAAAGAGAAATGTAGGGGTTTCACTGTCATAAAAAATCAATCCAAAGGCCAAAAACCATTTTGTGGTTGTTAGGGCATGATCTTGGGGCTCAAATTAACAAGAGGTGAATTTGATTATCTACTCGGGGTGTGCACCTCATCGACACTTACTAAGGGAATTTTCTAGGGTTCAATCAAGGTGATTTTGGTTCTTTCTAAGTGTTGAACCATGGTTTTCATTCCTATCAGCCCACACAACAGCTAGAAGAAGCCCCACTTTCGATGACAAAAAGGACAAGGAAGATCAGGGCCTTTGAGGTCAAGATCACCTTCATTTGATAGTCCTCATCATGGCAATTATAATGATAGGTGTCACACCTCTTAAATCCTCACAGTTGAGGAGATATGCTCAATCAAAGTTGGAGCCCCCTTCTTCAAATTAGATGATGTGGCGGCTCAACAATTAGCTAAATAATTATTTAATTAATGGGGTCAAGAAGAATTTTTATTGAAGAACTTAATCAAATATTTTTTTCAAGGTCAATATTGGCTGCAAAAGTGAATTTTATAAAGGGAACATTAACTAATATTTAAGGGATATGTCATCCCTAATGTTGTTACGGATTTTGGCTCCAAAAATCAAATTTGAGATTTAATCCTAAGGTTGGCTCCCTCCAAGTGTGTTAGTCAGATCCCTCCTACAAGACTCCATGAATCCTATATAAGGGACTTGTATTCCCTGCCATTTAGTAACAAATTTGAGGCAATAATGTATAAGTTTTCTCTACGGCCTTGAGTAGTTTGGTCCATCTGGAGTAGTAAGTCAAAGATGAAGAAGAGTTTTGGGTTTGATTTATAATTATTTTTGTTATGGCTACTCATTAGGATTTTTTAGTATCTCTAAAGGCATTTGACCTTCCTTTTTTGATGTTAATCCATACATTTTACCTTTGTTTATTCATGGGTTTTTGAGGCAATTTGTCTAAGGCCAATTTGGCCTTCTAAGGCCACATCCTGCAGCTCCTTCTAAAGCCAAAATTTTGTAGACCCTAAAGCCTTACTAGTAGCGTGAGGACACCCCTTGCGACAATCCTGAGGCCAATTTGATATACATATTTGAGGCATTTTTGGTAAAGAACACAAATTTCATTAAAATTGGAAAAATATTATTAAAAGGAAATCACTAGAATTGAGTTTTTTGGTTATTTTGAAATTCTAGATCCACTATTTAATTCCAAATTTAATGAAATATGTGTTAAAGGCTTATGCACTAGGTTATTATGGCTAAGAAAAACCTTGAAGTGTTCAAGCCCTAATGTGAGTAGACTTGTACATGTTTGTGGAGTTTTGAGGCATCAATATGAGCTCTCCTGAGGAATATGCTTATCATTTCTCTTGGGACAAATTCTAAACCTTTTTAGGCTCCTTCACTATGCCATATTTTCAGCATAACTCTTGTGACATGATCTTGACTTTCTTTAGGAATTGAAGCACCTCTTTGATGGTAGAATCCAATCCGAACCTAAGGTAAAGTATGTTTGGTTCATTCATTGTATTCTCTATGGAATATATGAGATTAGTGTGGATTGTGGCAAGGGTTCCAATATACAAACATCTTGGTGAGGTTTCAGGCATTCATCGACTCCTTTTCTGTGACATAATTTCTGCCTCTGGTTGAAGCCCATTATGACCCTTCACTTGAAAAATCTTGACATTGATTTATGGGATATTTTGTATCTTGGGAAAAACAAACTTGGATCTATGTATTCAATAAGTCAATTCTTGTGAGATAAGTCAAATTTGTTGAGCTAAAATCTGTATAATGGATTTCTGAACGTAATTTACTGTTGCATGGGCTTTCTTTCCTTAATTCACTGAATCAGTGGCATCTTGGGTCAATTCCTTTTTGTGTTGATTTTGAGAAGGGTTACAACCTATCCAATATTGAACTACTAAGGCATCTTAAGGTATTTTCAAGTCTAAGAGTTTATATTGGATTAGTTGATGCACAAGTTATGTTGATCAAAATGTCACACTTTGTTCTAAAATCTATCAACAACAATGGAATAAGAAGATTGTCACAAAGTTGTTCAATATCTGATATATCCTTGGAAGCTAGTGAATCACTTGACATTAGAAGAATGAAGAGCATCTATAGTGGCACACTTTGCTTGAATACTTGACGTACATGAGTTGTTAAGATTGATTGTTGCTTAGTTACATTGTTACATAATTTAGCAACAACTTTGAAGAAGTCTGATTTTCATTGTATTTTTGAACCACGCACTAGCAAAAAGGCTTTCATTGAATATCTTTGTAAGTGGGTCATTATCCCTGGTACAGGATTCCATGAACTGTTTCATTCAGTTTTATTTTAATGGAATTTGTGTGGTGCAAGGAAGGAGAGTGAAGTCTCCTTTAGTTTGGAGCCTGAAAGTACTTCGGGGTGGCAGAGTGGTGCTAGGGCAGGTTGGAGCCTATGCAGGGTGTTGTAGCATCCCTTCAGTCAGAGCTGATAAAATAGGGTGTTGGAGCGTACTTCCAATCAGAGATAGTAAAAATAGGGTGTAGGAGCATCCTTTCAGGTGTTGGAGCTGAAGTATTTTTGTACTCATAAAATATTAGAAAATCATTTGGTGGTTTTTCTCTCGAAAGAGTTTCCACCTAAAAGATTGTTGTGTACTTCTCTTGTGATGTGTTGATGATTATTGTTCTATTTTTAATGCTCTAAATTTTGTAATTCACTAATTGTAAGTGAAATATTGATTCAACCCCTTCTCAGTATTTCCATAAATTGGTATTAGAGCCAAGTTCCTTCACAAAGAGTTTAATAATCACTCAAAGGTAGAGATCATGCACTGCATAAATAACAAAGTTCATGTCTTCAATGGATAAAACTATGTTCTTTGGAGAGGAAGGATGAAAGCGTATGTGCAAACACAAGGATATGATGTTTGACACTCTGTAATGACTGGATACAAAGAACCCTAGACTCCTCCAACAGATGATGTAGGTAAGAAGCTTCATGATAGTAATGCTAAAGTCAAGAGTGCTATTTTGAATGGTCTAACAGAGTCAATATATTTATTTAATGCATTGCACATCAACGAAATATGTTTGGGATAAGCTCCAAAATATATATGAAGGGGAAAAAAGGTCAATGAGGCAAAGCTTCAGACTTTCAGATGAAAATTTGAGCAGATGAAAATGAATGATTATGAAAATATTGCAGCTTATTTTATATGAGTTTATGAAGTAGTAAATTCCATACAAGGATTGGGAGAACTAATGGAAAAAAAGGTAATTGTATGAAAAGATTAGAGATCACTTCCGATGAGATTTGACACTAAAGTCTCAGTGTTGGAATAACGATCAGACTTAGAAACTATTAGAATGGATGAGCTACATGGAATATTTACAACATGTGAAATGAAAACAAAGAAGGAGAAGACATCTAAGAGAGAAGTAGATTTTATGACATCTAAGAAGACAGAGAAAAAAATGCAACAGTCCAAGCCAAGCTCTAGTTCTAGTTGAAGTAAAATTTCAGATGAAGAAATAGCCAACTTTGTGAGAAAATTCAAAAGAGGAACAGACAAGTACAAAGTTAATATTTTCTTAAATTGTTTCAATTATGGTGAAATTTGTCTTTTGCTTCAAAGTGTCCTTATGAAAATAACTCAAACAATGATGATGAAGAAGAAGCTCCTAGGAAAGTAAAGAATATACAAGAAACAAAGTAAAGGGAAAGCCTTCAAGAAAATTTTCTACTCACAAGAAGATAGCTCTCCATCCTAGAAAGAAAGTGATAATGATAGTGAAAATAACACACAAAGAATATTATTCATGGCAAGGGATGACCAAAAGGAATCTCCCAAAGAAGATGAAGAGGAAGGTGAAGTAGACCTTGAAATGAAACTTATCAGTGCCTTAAAGGACCTAAAGGTAGAAAGAAGGAATGTCGAGATATTAGAAACTGAATTGAGTGAATTAAAGAAACACTCTAAAAGTCTCAACAAAATTTTTGAAGAATCCAAGAATATTATCATCAATCTAAAAGTGTAGTTAGAGGAGGCCAAGAAAATTGAAGAAACCCTCAAAAGGGAATTGGAAGAAATTAAATCACCCAAATAAAGGAGAGTTTGGAAGCAGAGATAGTCTCAAAAGGAAGCACATAAGAGGAATATTCAATAGAATTTCACAAACAAGACCAAAGTGTTGGATGAAATTATTAGTAGTCAAAGATCATGTGATGGCAAGATAGGATTAGGATACAAGAACATTCTTTTTAAAGTCTCAAGCTCCATGAAAATAGAAGCTAAACAAAAAACTTGTTCAAATATCATCAAGGACCTTATCAAGGAAGAGGAAAGCATACTTGTAAAAGAGAAGCTTCAAGATCAAAAGATGTGAAATTAGAAATCTGCAAAGGAAGGTCTCTAGAAAACCCATATCACATAAAAGATCCACCTATCCCAAGTATCAAACTATATTCCTTGGTGTATGTGACTCTTGCATTAACTTTGGGCACAAGTTTGTGAATTGTAAAGGTTATGCTAGGAACAAAAGCAAAAATGGAAGCTACTATGCGAATGATTATCCTAGAAAATCTCAAGAAAGGTATAACCAGAATTATAATAGATTTGGATCCCTAAGTAATGAAGTAGAATGTTATAAATGTTGAAAATTAGTAGTTGAGGGAGTAATTTCCCCAATTATGGAATCCCAGAAAACCTTAAGGAGACCCCAATTGCACTTGGAAAAAGTAAATTTTCTCATGGAAAAATATTATTTTTATTATTGGAACAAATCATATTGAAAAGTACAAGTCAACCTAAAGGAGAAATTTGACCCCCAAGTCCACATATAAATACACCCAACTTGGCATGACTTGGAAGCATCACATCACACATCAAATCTTCTTCATCTTGGTTCGATCACTTTTGAAATTGGAGGGCCAAGTTCACACGTGCGAAGGAGAGAAAGGATACTTCTGTTGACTATGTTGACTTTATGATTTTCGGCCTCCTTTGACCAATGTTGACTTGGGGTGACTTTGACTGGAATCTGATCTGTTTTGGAAGGTCACTTTGATTGGGATTTTGACTGAAGTTTTCTGGGATCTTTTATCATATTTGACCGCAGATCTGAAGCTAGGGTTTTTGTAGGTCAATTGTTGTCTTTAACCAATTTATGGACATAATTCTTGGATTTTTTTGACTAAGTTTGACCAAGCAAGGAAGGATGAACTTGTTGTTGCTTTGACCAAAATTTTATAAGCACTTTGGACCATTGACTTTAACTGGTTAGGGTTTCAATGACTGTTGTTGACTAAACTTTGATAGGGCCGAAAATTGCAGGATATGTACTTTGACCAAATTAATTTTTTTTCTTTTCATTGATTGGATATTGGATTGGTTGACTTGAAAGTCAAGGCTTTGACCTTTCACTAGTTGTGGCATGTACTTGGACTATCTATCTTTGTTGAACATTTGATGAACATTTAATAGAAGAATAATTTGGTTGGGTTTTCCCCATTGTGGGTTTTTCCCTGGTCTTTGACCTAAATATTTGTGTCTCATTGATCTTGTCTATTTTCTATTGTGCATATTCTTTATTGTTCTATCTACAATTGCTTACTATTATTGGGTGATTGAAATAAATTGGAAAAAGTGGTTGCTACTGAAATAATAAATTGTTAAAGTGTTACAACATAGAACATTGAAAAATTAACATGGTATCAAATTTTAGGTGAAGACAAGCCCAAGGAGACAAGAGAAATCACCCCTTTGAAGAGATCTTATTTGTTGTTGAAGTTCATTCGACTTAGTCAAGATGTCTACCTTATACTTCAAGATTGAGGAGAAGCTGAATGACTCATCAAACTTTGCTCCATGGAGTTGGAAGAAAATGATTTTATGGAATATGTTCAAGGTAAGGTACCTGAACCTTTGGAGAGTGCAACCACTGCTGCCAAGTCCAAATACAACAAGGGTGAGACCAAATCTAAGAAAATCATTACTGATTCTTTGAGAGATCATTATCACTTATGTTTAAAATTGAAGAAGTCCAAGGAAAAGTATGATAAGATGATTGGGATGCATGAAGTCAACAACTTGAGCCAATTTCTTGATTTGAAGAATCAAATCAAGGACATCAAGATGAATAAGGGTGAAACCATTCAAGCATATTTTATGAGGATATGTCAACTCAAGGATCAACTTTTGACTATAGGAGAGATTGTATCTAATATAGATTTGGTGTTGATTTCCCTTGGAGGTCTTCCTATGATATGGGAGACATTTATTATAACAATTAGCAACAATGGCAGGTTTCCCTCATTTAATAAGTTGTTAGGAAAGTGCACTCAAGATGAGTCCATGATGATCTATAGAGGAAGAATTCAAAAGCATGAAGAGGGAGATCCCAATGCCTTCTCTTCCCAAGACAAGAAGAGGAAATAAAGAGGAGGACCATCTAATTCAAGAAAGACTGCTCCAACATTCAAGAACTGCAATAGAAGATCTAAAAGGGATGTATGAAAAGTTCAATGTTTCAAATTCCACAACCATGGTCATTATGTGAAAGACTTCCTATAAAATAAAAGGTCTCCAAGGTTCAAAAACAACAATCGTGGCTACAACAACAAAAATTCTACAATAGAAGAATAAGAGAAGCGCCTGCTACTCATGAAGAAGGTCAGCATCCTCAAAAGTGATCAAGAAATCCATGGTATGATAATAATTTAGTTGAAACTCAATCTGTGCACTTTTTTTTTATGCTCTTTCTAGTTCCTCTCCTCCAAATTATTTTGGTAGGTGGTTGGTATATAGTGGGGCTTCTAGGCATTTTACTAGCTATAGAGAAGTCCTATCAAACCTGGTTGAGAGGGAGTTTGATTTAAACATAATACTTTGGGACAATTATACATATCCTGTGAAGGGGTTCAATTTTGTCTCTTTTCATTTGAATTATGATCAAATTATACACCTGGATGATGTCTTATATGTGTCCGGATTGAAGATAACCTTGTCTCGATTTTTAGCATGGAAGACAAGGGTTTCAAGGTTGCATTCATTAATGGGAACATCCTTGGTTGGCCAAGGAAAACTAGCATGAGAGGTTCCTTCACACTTGGGAATAGAAATGAAGGCCTATATAAAGTTAGTGGGAGTCCTATCCGAGCCTTGGTTCATGATACTTCTCACAAATGTGAACTATGGCGCTGAAGATTCACTCACCTTCACTATGAAACCTTGCCTAAGGTGAGAAAAATGGTTTCGAGAATGCCTGAGATTCAAATAAATCATGAAGAAGTTTGTCAGGGATGGGCAAGTGGTAAGGAGGTGAACGGACCATTTCCTTCAAGTAGAAGCAATACTAGTGGAATACTTTAGCTTATACATTTTGGTTTGTGTTGACCAATCTTGGTGACCTCTCTTGGTGTTTACTTGTACTATATAATCTTTGTGGATTACTTATCTCGAAAAAAATGATTTTCTTCTTAAAGAACAAGGACCAAGTGTTTGACATGTTCAAGGACTTCAAGGCATTGGTGGAAAATCAAATCAGAAAGAAGATCAAAATTTTCAAGTCTGATAAGTGAGGAGAATTCACTTCAAATGAATTCATTGAATTTTGCAAGAAAGATGGAATCAAGAAGAAGACAATTGTACCTTACAACCCTGAAAAAATGGTGTAGTTGAAAGGAAGAACAAGACTATCATGGAAGTAGCTAGAGCTATGCTGCATGATCAAAAGCTGCAAAAATTTCTATGGGGAGAAGCTGTTAAATTTTTTTTCTATGTTCAAAATATAACTCCTCACCAAACCTTATGCGACAAAACTCCCGAAGAAGCTTTCACAAGTGTAAAGCCCGAAGATGGAAAATTGAGGATCTTTGGTTGCCCCGTCTAATTTCATGTGTCGACAGAGAAGAGAACCAAGATGGAATATTTAGGAAAGAAAGTTATTTTTGTTGGTTATTGTGAAAATTATAAAGCTTATAGAATATATGTACCTGGTCAAAGGAATATAGAGTTTAGCAGGGATGTGACATTTGATGAAGATGTTTCTCTTGGGAAAGCAAGGGATACTCCTCCCCCTGCCAATGTTGAGAGGAACGATGATGCCATGGATGTACAATAAGGGCCTCCTATGTTTGAGCTTGAGCAAGATCTTCCTAATAATCCATTGGAAATTATGGACCCCTTAGATCCCCATCCATGTGATCCTCCCCCCAGAAAAAGACCATTATGGCTTTGTGACACCTTACATGATGCTGAGAGAAATCTTGCTACAAGAGGAACCTTCGGGTAAAGAAAGAAGTCATGTTGATATTAAGGATATGTTGTATCTATGTGCAACATTATATAGGTGAAAGAAAAAGTATGGAAGGATGTTATCGCTGAAGAATATGATACCATCATGAAGAATGATGTGTGGGAAGTAGTTCTAATACCTGAAGGAAAGTATGTCATGACTTCTAAATGGATATACAAAATTGAGCATGGTGCAGATGGAAGTATTAAGAAGTATGAAGCGATATTTTTGGCTAGGGATTTCCCCCATAAAAAGGGAGAGGACTATGATGATATTTTCTCACATGTTTCTCGATATACTACTATCTGATTTGTCGTTTCTCTCGTTGTTAGCCAAGGATGGACATTTCATCAAATGGATGTGAAGACCGCATCTCTACATGGCATACTCAAGGAAGATATATACTTGGAGGAACCAAAGGGCTTTGAGAATCATGCCAAGAAGACCCATGTGTATAGGTTGAAGAAATATCTTTATCGATTGAAGAAAGCTCCAAGGGATTGGTATGCCTGCATTGATAGATGTTTGATTGAGTTAGGATTTACAAGAAGAAATAATTATCCAAAACTCTATTTCAAAGTCCTCCAAGGTATGCCATTTATTTTGGTATTATATGTTGATGATTTATTCTTGACAGGTGGAGAGCCTCTTATTCCGTAGTGTAAAAGGGAGTTTGCCTCTAATTTTGAGATGAAATGCCTTGGCTTGATGCACTACTTCCTGATCTTAGAGGTGTGGTAGAGACATGATGATATTTTCCTTTCTCAAGGGAAATATGTTGTCAAGTTGTTAGAATATTTGGAATTGTGGAATGAAATTCCATGGCCACAATGATGGAGATGAATTTTAAGAAGTTATGTGGTGAAGCTATGGAACTTGATCTAACAAATCCTTCTAAGTATTGGAAACTGATTTGGGAACTGATGTTCTAAGTGAACACTAGATCGTACATATGATTTATTGTCAACACTCTAAGTCAATTTATGATAGAGTTGCTACATGCACATTGCGTTGCTACTAAACATGTGTTGAGATACCTACATTGGACTATCAATCTTGGATTGAGATACACTGTCAGAGATGTGAGACTTCATGGATACACTGATATTGATTGGGATGGAAATTTTGTTGACATGAAGATCACATCATGGTGTTGTTTTAGCCTAGGGTTTTCCATGATATCTTGGATGAGCATGAAGTAGAAGTGTGTTGCCCTTAGTAAGGTCGAGGTTGAGTACATTGGTGTTAGCATGGCTACTTGTGAGGTAGTATGGTTAAGGAAGATATTTGGAGAGTTGTTTGAGCAGGTAATAGATACGACTGTGATATACTGCAACAAAAAGAGTGGGATATAAATTTTAGATAATCTTGTGTCCCATGACAGGTCCAAGCATGTTGAGACTAGATATCACTATATCCGGGATATGGTGCAAAGAGAAGTTGTAAGGCTCCATAACATTTTTACTAATGAGCAAATAGTAGACATACTTACCAAGCTTAATGAAAGGGAAGTTCTTGGTTTTTAGAGAGAAACTTGGACCAGTGGATGTGACCCTTTTGTGAAGGGGTCACAATTGATTGAGAACAATGAGTTATGCTCTTCCCCCTTGTCTTTTGAATTCCATTAATTTGGTTTTTTTGGGGGTTGGGGGGGGGCGCAGCAATGAAGCCAGGGAGATCCTGGAGTTGAGCGTGCTAGGTTGTGTATGATCCTTATCACTTGTAGAAAGTTGCATCTATCCCCTACTCCCATGTTGTCATTGGAGGGATGTTTGATCCTTACCACTTGTGGCAAGTTGTATTTATTCCTGAGGCATGTTCGATCGTTGGAACTTATAGAAAGTGGTCTTTTTTGGCTACTTTCAACTCTGCGACTTGATCGAGTATACCCCAATATGCATCCTACCCACAAGTTGGGCTTGTCGAGATTTCCACCAATCTAGCAAATGGGTGAGGATATTTGAGATGAGTCTGATCCTTGAAATTTATGGCAAGTTGTATTTGTCATTAGGATGCAAGTGTTCTACCACTTGATTATTGAGTATCAAGGTGGGACGATCAGTGGACAATAGGTTGTGCATGATCCTTAACTCTCATGGTAAGTGGTATGTTCCTTATTGTCATTGGATATAGGGTTGAAGATTGATCTCTCCAGTGATGATTCTTCTTCTTTATATCGAGACATCATTTTTCAGTAGATAAGTAGAGATGAGACAAGATGTGATATGATGCAGTGATGATGAGATAGGTACATCGAAGATGAGACTTATGATGTAGTCGAACATTCCTCCCTAGTTGAGAGGGGGTGTTGAAAATTCGTTGTTAAGGGAGCCATTTCCCCATTAAGGAAGACTAACAAACCCTAAGGAGCCCCACTTGCACTTGGAAAAAATAAATTTTATCATGGAAAAATATAATTTTTGTTGTTGGACCAAGTCATCTTGAAAAGTACAAGTTAGCCTAAAGGAGAAATTCGACCCCCAAGTCTACATATAAATACACTTAACTTGGAATCACTTGGAGGAATCACATCACACATCAAATCTTCTTCTTCTTGGTTCGATCACTTTTGAAATTTCAAAGCCGAGTTCACACATTTGAAGGAGAGAGAGGATACTTTTGTTGATTGCGTTGACTTTCTAATTTTTGGCCTCGTTGATCAAAATTGACTTCAGGTGAATTTGACTAGAATCTCATCTATTTTAGAAGGCCACCTTGATTGGGATTTTGACCGAAGTTTTCAGGGAACTTTGACCATATTTGATCACATATATGAAGCTAGGGTTTATGCAGGTCAACTGTTGACTCTGACTGATTTATGGGAAGAATTCTTGGACTATTTTGACTGGATTTGAGCAAGAAAGAATGTCAAATTTATTACTTCTTTCACCGATTTTTTTTAGCACTTTGGACCATTGAATTTGACTGGTTAGGGATGCATTGACAACTATTGACTAAACTTTGATAGGGCCGAAAATCGCAGGACTGCTACTTTGACCAAATTTGACTTTTTGTTTTTCATTGATTGAATATTGGATTAGTTGACTTGAAAGTTAAGGCTTTGACCTTTGACTAGTTGTTGGATGTACTTGGACTATGTATCTCTACTAAACATTTGATGAAAATATAATAGAAGAAGAATATGGTTGGGTTTTCCCTTGGTATTTGACTTAAATCTTTGTGTCTCATTGATATTCTTTGTCTTATATTGTGCATATTGTTTATTGTTCTATCTACGATTGCTTAGTGTTATTGGGTGATTGAAATAAATTGGAAAAAGTGATTTCTAATGAAAGAAGAAATTGTTAAAGTGATAGTTACAACATAGAACATTGAAAAAATAATAATAAATGCAACAAGTTTGGACAAATTTAGCAAAATATTGTAGGTTTCACACTCTTCCAAGGGAGAGAAGGCGTGCATCAATTATTCCTCCAAAAGAAGCTTCAAGGTTCTAGAAGAAGAAGGATGAAAAATGTGTGATTTCTCTAAAGCCCAAAACAAGAAAATTGTATGGTATATCGATCTGGGTGTTCAACACACATGAAAGGGGATAAAAACAAATTTGTATCTTTGTAGAAAGAAAACGATGGAACAATCTCATTCAAAAATGATATTTCAACTAAGGTTATAGAAAAGGGTATAGTTAAGCTCAAAAGAAAGAATGCTAGGGCAAAAGATGTTTTACTGATTGAAATATGAACCATAACATGTTGAGTGTGAGTCAAATGTGTGATCAAGGACACACAATTTTGTTTGACTCAAGGAAATGGGAAATAATAAGGGAAAATCAAACAAATTAGTGGTGGTTGAAACAAGGATCCCAAATGATATATATACTCTGGATGAAATTGGAAAATAAGGATGATTTTTGGCTAAAGAGGATAAAAGTTGGCTTTGGCACAAAAGAATGGGACACATAAACTTTGATAACCTTGTGAGAATCAGTAAAAAAGAAGTTGTAAGATAAATTCCAGAGATTTCAAAACCATCTACCACCTCATGTAAGCATTGGAGGCATGGAAAACATATAAGAGTTGAATTCAAGACTAAGGAGCACTCCACTTCAAAACCATTAGAGTTGATACATACTCATCTATGTGATCCCATGAGAACTAAAGGACTAGAAGGAGAAGAGTACTTCATGATAATGATCGACGATTACACGAGAATGATAGTAGTAAGTTTTCTGAAGAAAAGGTAAGAAGCATTCATATTTTTTTGAATTTATAAAGAGATGGCAGAACATGAAATTGAATTGAAGATAAATGTCTAAGATCAGACAATAGAGGGGAATTCACTACTAAAGAATTCTAGCACTTCTGTGAGGAACAAAGAATAAAAGGACAATTCTTAGTAGCCCGGACACCATAACAAATTGGAGTCACTGAAAGAAAGAACATAACAATAGAAGAAACAGTTAGGGCCATGTTGAATGATTCCAAATTGAGCAATGTATTCTTGGTTCAAGTGGTGGAGAAAACATTGCATATTCTAAATAGAGTAATGCTTAGAAGCAACTATGACAAGACCTTGTACAAACTATGTAAGGGGAAGCCGACATATTTCAAACACTTAAAAGTATTTGGGAGCAAATGCTACATTAAGAGAGAAGACGAGAAAATCAGAAAATTTGATTCTCGGGTAGATGCAGGCATATCTGTTGGGTACTCACACAAAAATAAGGCTTACAAATGCTATAATTTGAGACTCAAGAAGATATTTGAAAGCATTAATGTAACATTTGATGAATTTCATGGAAGAAAGGGCAAGCAAGGAGGCTCATCTTCAAAGGAACTAATGTTGAAAATGTAACAAGGGCCATTTTCATAATTATCATTGTAATTGTATCAATATGTATTTCATGTAAAAGAAAAAAGAAGAAATAGTTATTTATTATTATTATTATTATTATTATTATTATTTTAGTCAAAGGGCGTTCTTCATGTTTCTAGGGTTTATTGAGTAAAAGGAAATTTTGTCTTGATTCAAAGTCCCATTTGTGCTTCTTGGAAGAAAAAGAAAATTATTTTTTTGCAAGTCAAAAGAACCAATTTGTCCACCAAGTTTTCCCTCCTAGACAAGTTAGATTAGAAAGGCACCTATTCAACCTCCTAGATTTGTATATATAGAGTGACGTTTGACCTAATTGGAGAACTCATTCACCACTTCGATTTTTGTGCCAAGAATAGAAGAATTTCAACGAGAAAGTCAAAGGGGAGAGAGAGAAGTCTAAGGAGAAAGATAGTCTTGCTTTTTGCCCTAATCTGTCCACACGTGTGAGTATTCTTTGCGGTTTTTCGGAGCTGTTAAGGGGTCAAAATTTCAAGGGCCAAATTTTTAGGAGATGACCAAAATTCATAGATTTAACCAGCGTTGACTTTATTGACTTTGATTTGTGGAAGATGCTTCTAAGAGGGATAACTTGGGTTCTTTGTGGTTGTTTTAGTCTTGGTCTTGGGTCTTGGATATCTCATTGTGATGTGATTCTATAAGAACATGATTTTCTGGGGTTTTCCCCCTTGTGGTGTTTTTAACTGACTTTGAGCCTAATTTCCTGTGTTCTTTGTCTCTTGTGATCTTCATATTTTGTATTTTGGTAATTGCTTGATGAAGAAGAACATAATAAATTAAATAAGAAACCAACAACCATTCACAAGTAAATATCAAGTAAGAGAAATCACCATAATCTACAAGCATATTGATTTCTCAACATGGGATCAGAGCTAAAGTAAAAGAAAGGCAGATTGAAGATCATATCCTATTGGCTTATTTGAAGACTCTTTGAAGATATAATTGCAACAGTTATAGGGTAGAAGGAGAAAATTTTGATGCAGTAATCACCATTCACTTTTGAAGAAGATATTTATTCTTGAAGCAGCTCAAGAACATTCTTGGAAGCTTGAATACATCCTCATACTCCCAATCAGATAACATCCATCTAAGAAGGTCATAGCTTATTAAAGGTATATGAAGTTTATCATTATGGCATCTTAAATCAAATTACTATGAGAACTTTATTGCTTATAAATCATTACCCTATGCAAATATCTGTAGAATATTCTATGCACTCGCTCAAGCATGAAGTGAAGGGATTTTCCTATGGTATACAAAATATCTATAGCATTGTGAGACAAGGAGAAACAATGGTGACCCTAGACAGAAGATCCACTTGTTATCGAAATTCAATCTTGTAAGAAGGTTTGCGATTCAAACTATCTGCAACGTTCTTCATTTAAGGACAAGGCTGTGGCAAACAAGAGGTATCTGAACCCTCTGTATTTGAAAATTCTACTAATAGTGACAATATTATCTGAAAAGACACTATCATGCAAGTAACAAGAAATGCAAGAAAAAACGACTCATAATAATGTCAAATAACTAAATCTACCATACAAGACATCCGAGTCTTCTACATCACTATCTTTTTATGTGAACAATACACATCAATTCTCAAGAAATGGCAAAAGACAAGAAGCATACACAATAGATCCAAACCTATTATGGCATCCAAATATTTTATGGAACTATATGGAATATAAGTCATGAAATCTCTATGGCATGATTCTTTGCGCTAATACAAAATTCAGAGATGGAAATTATTCCTCGCTCAAGTGGACTAATAAACCAAATTTTATGAAGACATCTTGAATAAATCACCGAGTAAAAAAGCTGAAGTATGCTCCTTCTCCATGCTTTACAAAATCCCAAAATTAGTATTCTTATTGCCATCCGAAGATCAAGATCGAAATAATTCCTGCCTCTAAGTGTTTGGTTTCCTTTGCAATTTGAAGTTGGTTTCTAGGCTAATCATTAAAAGGACAATATGAGATATATTGTGGTCCAAAGATGTGTATGACATAATGGAATTGATGATATATGCAACATATAAGATTTTTTTGTGGACTAGGCATATATATGAAGAACAAAATCTGGAACATGTCACCTTACGGTAGTAGATTATCTCTGAAGAAAAAATACGAAGGCTTCTCAAGGATCAAGCATCAAGTATAAAACCTACAACAATGAAGAATAAGACAACAAAAACTTGAAGCAGTAGCTTTGTGGAAACTTGATTCAATGCAAGAAAGGAACGTGACAAGAGTTTTATAAGGCCCATCTCTATGCTTTGTAGCTTAGCTTGAATAACGAAGGACTAAGATCAATATTCGACTTCTTGAAGACCATATAAAGACCTGGTTACGGTAGTGTATGGAAAAAATTGAATCCAAACTTAGTGTATACATGTCTTTGAACTTGCTATGTTATCAGTTGTCCAATACATAAAATAAGAACCTACTATATCCATGAAGCCGACCTATCTAGCAAGCCAAACGAATCTAGAACGAGATGTTGAAACTCTATGAAATAACTATGACATTAGCATTTGAAGCTTATCTCTGTGATACCAACACTTGTAGTAGAAGATGAAGGACCTAAAAAGAAACCTAAAGTCAAAGATTCTAGGATATCTACTATTTAAGTATGAGCATGTACCAGGTTTACAAGAAAAATTGTTTTCATTTCTTATAGCAGTTATATTTGCATTTGAAGAATATTTTAGGATTCACAAAGTTGTAAAGCATATCAAATTGAAATAGTTTACAAGGAATATTTAGTTTCATCTCATCACAAAGATTTGGAAGCAGCCATCATCATTAGCAAGAAACATCTACTAGCATCAGTACAATAGCATGATCCAGGACATTATGCAACATTAGAAGAAGTCTCTCTAGCATGATATTTTATGATACGACCATTTGAATGGAATGTAGTAGAAGTCTATTCTCCTAGAAGAATTTGGAGGCATAAATGAAGCATCTGTCATCACAAAGAAGGAACCTCATTCATGGACATTGTTGTAGGGGCTACAACCACCCTCCAAAATTTTGCCTTAGCATGTTTTGGAGCCTCCCTACCAACCTTCACAACAGCTTTCCTTGCTTCATCAAATCCTCAAGCTTCAATGTCTTTCTTGCTCAAAGGCAGCCTGTCGATCATAGTTTGATCTTTTCCCTTCACGAGTTGCTCACCCGGACTTGGTCCAGCTGTAGGCTGAGCAACTTCCCAGTGAAATTTATGCATTTCTAGAGGGAAACCAGCCTTTCCCTCCAGGAATTATGCAATTCCCTCTAACAGCCCGCTGGGCTCCATGATTGCGCAATCCTGCCAGCCAACCCTCCCAACAGGAATTGTGCAAATTTTCCCATCAACACGCAGTTCAGCCCAGGATTTACGCAAATATGGGTAGAAGTCAGCTGTTGGGCCCAGAAATGGCATAATCCCCTTGGGCAGTAGGTCTGTCTTACAGTTAGGAATGCACATTTTCCCCAAGCAATTGAGCACTGGCATGCATGGACAGTTCGGTTGACTAGTTCCACCCGGGACCGAGGGAACTTGACTTGCATGCATGCATGAATTAAACTTCTCAGAATAGCAAGAGACAAAATGCAAAAGGCATCCCATGATCCAGGGAGCTTTTTTTAACAGTTGGGGGGCTACATTCAAAGTTGTTTTAGAAGTTTCCCTCCAAGTGTCGCTTTTTCCTAGATTTGTGGCATGTACATCCTGAGACCAAAATTATCTATTCGATGCATCAGAGCTCATTCATTCACATCGATCTTGGATCTCTGACATCCCACATCACATCCAAGACTCTTCGACACATCCATCTCAGCTATTCACAAGTAAGTGGCCTAAACTTGTCTTTTTCAGCATTTCTGTCACTTTTTGTGTATTCACTTTTTGAGTGTTGTTTGCTTGATTTATTTGAACGTCTGTTGTTGTTTACATGTATTCTAGCTTGTCCTAGCTCTGTTTCAATTTTTGTTGCTATCTCACTGCTGTTGCATGCATGAAACTGTTTTGCACGAACGTTCGCCCAACCGACGAATGGCCTCACCCACATGCATGTTGATATGTTTTTTCAACTCTTCCATTCATGTTTTGCATGCATTGTTTATCACTTCTGCTATCACTTAGTGTCACCATGCATTTCATCGACTTACTTTCTTTTAGTTGCCTGTCGGCAAGTCGGACCAACCTTGGCCCGATCTCTGCCTTCACCAATGCTGCATTGTGCAATCTGGATAAGGAAGGCTCACTTTCCCCTCTAGATTTGTGCATTTTGGCCCAACATTGGCCTCCTTGACTGAATTGCACATTTCTAGAGGTCAATGGATGCTTGGGCCAAAAATTTGCGCAAATCTATCCCTAGGCCAACAGTCTTTTTTAGCCGGAATCGTGCATTCTACAATCCCAACAACCAACTGCCCAATTGGATTGCACATTTTGCAGTTCCAGCAGTCAGTTAGTCTCTTAGTAGCTGAGACTGTGCCTTGTGCAGTCTTGGCAGTCAATCTCCGGACCTCCCAGCGAAATTGTGCAACCTTCATGATCATTCACCCAAGTATGTTGCAAGTCAGTTCTCATGTTCATTTTGGTTTTGGACTGACATATTGCTTGCTATGAGTGTTTCCCTGTCTCCAGGTATCACAGGTGTTCATCTGTCTCTCAACAATACAGGTACAATGGTTTCCAAGAGAGTAAAGTCGAAGACACCGTTCAGAGCATGCTTGGGGATGCAGTCGATCAAGTGTCCATGGGCTTACCTACTCACGAAGACATCAAGTTGTTCATGGACAAGGACATCAAGCAACAACATCATGAACAACAACTGAAGGCAACATACCAAATGCAATGAACACAACATACTGAATGCAGCGAATGAAGCAAATGTAGCAAATGAAAGAGGAATGTTGTTGATAACATAGAGGCAGAACAAAGTTGCAAGATCAAGCAGATCCACTGATAATGAAAGCAACTTTGGAGACTAAGGCTATGAAGTGATGGCGCGACATGAAGATCGTGTGAAGGCAGAAGATGGAACAAAGGAGTTGCATGTGCTGAAGTAGAAACTCAGGAAGAACATGAAGCTGCATAGACAAACCAATGAGTTGCAGCAGGAACATGAACAATAGTGGGCGCAACATGCACTCACGGATGAAACTGCGCCAATACAAGTTAAGGATCCATCCCAGCAGCTGACACAAAGAAAACATGGTGAGCAATGTTGTTGATCGCATGCAAAGGATCCAGCAGCATGCATGTTGTTGAGTGCATGCATGCAATCCAACCAATTCAACACACTCACCAAGGTGAAGACAAGAAGCATGTCCAACTGGGGCTGAACATGCACTTCGGTAAGTTGATGCGCATGACCACCAACATGCACTTGAAGATCAACACAGACACTATGCATCAGTTTGTTTCTAGTTCAACTGGACCCGAGGAGACCATGCGCATGTTAGCATACGATTTGGATGAAGGGGCCGAACCAATGCAACGGAGACAACAGTTCGCTTCAATAGAATGCCACCATGAGGTGCATGCACACCATCACGGACGACCAAGATTAGCATCAGCTCACCAGCTTGACCATCACAAGCATGTCAAAGAGTTGGTCTCACCATAGTGGATCGAGTGTTAGTGATGTCTTGCAAGGCTTGCTTAAGCCATGATGTCTCACATGAGTACATGAGCATTGTAATGTTGAGTCATGTCAAGTGTAATTCGAGTGTCAAAAATTGGATGTAACAGCCATAGAGTAGGTGAAGAGTCATGAGGGTAGTTGAATTGTCACAAAGGGGAATGTCAAGGGTCACCCCACCCTTTGCTATAAATAGTCCCTAATAACTCATTGTATAGGATTTTGGTCAGCCAAGCTTCTACTAAGACTATCTTGAAGAAGGCTTGGACAATATTGTAATGCACCTTGGCTTCTCCACTGCATGGAGCTAGTACATCTCTTTGGAGACGCAAGCATATGTGGCTGTAACGTTCTACTGATAGGGCTAGCAAGTTTACATGGTGTATTATATGATTGTGACTTACACTTCTTTATATAACAAAATCCAACACATTTTCATGCATATGTTGTTATTGTATTTGGACTGCTCCGGTTGCCTTAATGATATATGTTGTTTAACTTATGTACTTATGTATGAACTGATTCACATGCAATTATATGAATATTGTTGTTAATGTGTTGCATATGTTGTTAATGCTGTCACCGTCTGTGTAAACTACTTTGCCGAACACTAGAAAAACCTTTTTCTAAACCTTGTTATATCAACTGTCACACTCATCTCAGACTGATCTATGAGTGTTGTCCATGTTATCTTACCTTGTATGTTGGGACTGTCGCATCTGTGTCGACTGCTCTGCTGGAAGCTGTGCATGTCCTTTGTGTTGTGTGTTCCTAGCCGAGTTGGGACTAATCCCTTTCAACCTAAAACTCACCTTCACCTCCCTCCCCCTTTGACGTGTTGGAACCTGTCATACTCATTCCTTGACTCACTGCATCAGTCACACCCTCGCTACTGACATAGTTATCTTACTTGCCTCTGTGCGACATCACGGTCAAGGCATTACCTTCCAACCCACTGCTGGGACTTCTACACCAAATGGTTTGAGGTCTAATTGGGACTTCGTACTGGGGAGATCCCCTTGAAATTTTGGCAGGTCCACCATTGCCAACAGACATCATCTTCAAAGAAGGTTAAAAAGGTAGCACATTCGAAGGAGTCAATTGAATGACAACCTGAAAGGAAGAAGTGTACTATTGTTTCATGAATACCTTAGGAAAGAACTCATATCTTCAGAGGGAGTTGAAGGAAGAATATGTTACATGAAGAATAGAAATATACTTGGGCAGAAATTCAAGAAGCATAACATGATACATTTTGGTCTATAAAAGGTTGAAAAATAAAGTCAAGATGGTGGACAAATTCCCTTTAATCTTGGTATAGCAACAAAACACATTATTGAGACAACTTATGTTGACACTATTAGTTGAGGAGCTAAATTATGCAAAGGAGTTAATGTTAACTTCAGAGAAAGCTAACAACAAGAATTGACATGAAGATTCTAGATTAGAAGTCACATTATAAATTTTTGGATATGTTTTGGCTCCCCGGAAGAAAACATAGTAGATATAAAGGTAGAAAAGATAGCAGTGATATGAAAATTTGTTTGATAATCTCATTGTACTGACAACTATTTGATCCTAGAACACACTGATTAAGGTGGACAATATTAATAATTGAAAGTTGATATGATTGGAAGAATTTGAGGCAGAACTCTGTTATGAAGACTTATACAAGTAGTTGTGAATGAATATGGGTATTTGATGATGTGTTGAATTTAAAGTTTTATGAATATAGTTAGAGAACCAGGAAGGTTGAAGCTCATTATGGTGTGATGCAAACGAGAGTCAAGAAGCTACAACTAGACCTCTGTGGAAGAAAAAGTAGTTAATGCATTGATGTAGAATGAGACAAGTTGAGGCTTGTGGTTATGTCTCCCTGTTTGAGAGAGAGTGAGGATGGACATCATATTCTCCATGTGCCATGCACTATGGCTAGGACTAACAGTGGTAAGCTTAGTAAAGGCATTGGTAGGGAGAATGGTGCACTGGATAAGCATTTGGAACTGATACTCTTTGAGGAATGGTATCCAAGATAGGAGTAGTCTCGAGGATCAATACTCTTTTAGGATTGGGAATCCAAGATAAGAGTAGTCCCAAGGACCGATATTCTTTGAGGATGAGGTGATATCCAAGATAAGAGTAGCCCCGAGGACCGATATTCTTTGAGGATGAGGTGATATCCAAGATAAGAATAGTCTTATAAGGACATACCTGGTGAACATCCAAATGGGTATGTTCCTTGAGAGGTGGTGGCGGTGTCCAAATGTATGCCTCCCAACATTGTGCTATGATTTAGTGGAGAGTTGGAGCTTGTCAGTCAATACCTTGCTATTTTTTTAATTGACAATGTTGGTTATCATGATCCTTGATGATTCTTATCAATCTGAACTATTCTTATGAGAATATTTCAATTTTAAAGTATCCTTGTATCCTGTTGAGTCATTATTAATACCTCCCCAGTTAAGAGGGAGTGTTGAAAATGTAACTAGGTTCAATCTTCATAATTATCATTGTAATTAATGAATATTTATTTCATGTAAAAGAAAAAAGAAGAAAAATAAATTTATTATTATTATTATTATTAAGTAAAAGCATGTTCTTCATGCTTCTAGGGTTTATTGAGTCAATTTTTTTTTTGTCTTGAGTCAAAGTCCCATTTCGACTTCTTGGAAGAAAAAGAAAATTACCTTTTTTTAGTCAAAAGAATCAATTTGTCCTCCACAAGACCAAGTCAGCCCTCTTGGAAAAGTTGTCCTAGAAAGGAACCTATTCGATCTCTTGAATGTGTATATATAGAGATTAGTTCAATCTCATTGGAGCACTCACTCACTACTTCGATTTTTGTGCCAAGAATAGAATATTTTTAACGAGAAATTAAAAGGAGAGAGAGAAGTCTAAGGAGAAAGAAAGTATTGTTTTCTGCCCTAATCTATCCACACGTGTGAGTATTCTCTGTGGTTTTCCAAAGTTGTTACAAAGTTAAAATTTTAGGGGTCAAATTTTTAGGAGTTGACCAAGATTCAAAGATTTTATCAACGTTGACTTTGTTGACTTTGATTTGGTGGAAGAGACTTGGAGGAGGGTTGACTTGGGCTTTTGTGGCTATTTCAGTCTTGGTCTTAGGTTTTGGATATCTCACTATGATATGGTTCTATAAGAAGAGGATTTTCTTGGGTTTTCCCCCTTATGGGGTTTTAGGGGTTTTTCCCTAGCTTGGAGCCTCATTTTTGATATTCTTGGTTTCTTATGATCTTCATATTTTGTATTTTGTTAATTGTTTGATGAAAGAGAACATAATAAATTAAATAAGAAGCCAACAACTATTCACATGTAATTACCCAGATGCGGGTGTCAATGAAGCTAATTAATGTGACAAGATGGCCGGTCGACGGACAGGAGAGCCATATGGCTTCAAGCTTCATCCCCCGCGCCAACCTCAAGGGAAGTTATAACACATTGCAGAAGGAAATTAATGATCCCGTAGGCCGAGATACCTCCATCTCCCTCATACCCATGGCTCCTGCAGATCGACAGACAATTCCTTCGTTGCTTCAAGGCGTTTGCCCTCTGCAAACTGTTGAACCTTGCATGCGCACCATGACCGGCAGTCGATGTTGGATACTTCCTTACCTGGATCTTGGAAATGGCTTTCATTTCTCGCACTCCAGACACTGCATTTTAGACCAGGCCCAGACCTCTTCTGCTCTCTCTTCATGTCGAAATTCTTCCAATTCCTTTGTTGCCAACATAACTCATAATTCTGCTATGGCTCACATTAGGCACAGAATGTGCAGTAGGCGCGGTGGAACCCGTGGAGGCTTCATTTTCACACCGGCTTCGACTAGCTCAGCCACCGATTCCCCTGACTCCTCCACAGATACACTCAATCCTCTAAGCCGCTACCCAAATGCTAGAAGTGGTAGGGGTTGTGCTAGAAATCAAGCCGTTGAAGGGAGAGGCATAGCAGTCCACACTGCGAATTTCCCTCTTTTGCCTTACCGTACTCCTCACAGGACCCAGTTCCGTTTCAGAAGTACCTTAAACTGCCCAATAATCATTGCGACTATAACAATTTCCTTTGCGGAAGAAGCTGAGCTACAAGCTCCTCCGACTGAACTCAAGGGCAAGCAGAGCATGGAGGCTTCAGGCAGCCGAGGAATCAGAATTCTTGGCAATAGGGCACAAAACGAAGGTAAAGCGACTCTGCATGGCAAGGATGCGGCTGGTGGTCCTTCAACTGAGAGTGGCAAGCATAGTGGCACGAAGGCTTCGGGCAGTAAACCGAATGACACTTCTGAAGCGCAGATGGGCACAGGTGGCACTGAGGAGGCTCCACCTACTCAAGGACGTGGTGTGTTTGATGCGGATGATGACTGGTATCAATTTGCGTGTAGAATCGAGGAGGAACCAACCTCGGAGGATCCTCCAAACTGACACATGGAAACCTATTCGTGCTGCTTTCTGCCAGGTGGATATGTGCTATTTTTAGTGATGTTTCCTGCGTGGAAACTTGTTAGTGTTGTTTTTTATTCTAGACATGCTTCTTACATTTTTGATTCAGTCCCTTTGGAAAAACTATGTTTACCCAGGAACGGTTTTCTTTCTAGTTCAATGGCTGGTTTCCCCTATGCTGGGGTAGTCTCTAAGGTTCAATGGACTGGTTTCCTCTATGTTGGGGCAATCCAAAACAAACTGATTTTTGGTGCTGATTGATGTTCAACAAATTTGAATTCAAGCCTCTCTGTAACTTTTTTGTACCATATCAATAGAACAATATTACTTAGAAAAGAAAAACTATTCACATGTAATTATCAAGTAATAGAAAAGAACCTAATATACAAGCATATTTATTTATCAACAACAAGGAAAAGAACCAAAAAAAGAAGAATAATTAAGGAGGGAGAAAAATCATATGAAGAGTCAACGATCAACCAAGAAGAGACATGAGATCATCAACATGTTCCTTCTAAGACCCCGGAAATATGGTATCAAAAGAATCATCCTTCATAGAAAATCATAACCTTCATAGCAAATCATAAGTAACATGAATGCAGGAATAGGAACCAGAAGAAGTCAACAAATACACATGCTAGAACAATGACATCTTGCATTGCTATCCATGTTTGAGCCTAACAATTTTGAAGAAACTAACCACGACGAAAACCGGATAAAATCCATGAGTGAAGAGTTGGATCAGATTGAAAAGAATGAAACATGTGAATTGTTTCCAAGACCTAGGGACAAAAATGTGATTGGTACAAAATGGGTCTTTAGGAATATGTTGAACGAATATGGAAAGGTGACTAAGAACAAAACAAGATTGGTATGTAAAAGATATGCACAAGTTGAAGGAATAAATTTTGAAGTTATGTTTGCACCTATTGTTGGGATGGAAGCTATCAGGATTTTATCAGTTTATGCTTACTCCAAAAATATTTAGGTATACCATATGGATGTGAAATCAACCTTTCTAAATGGAGAATTGGAAGAGTAAGTCTACATAGATAAACTAGAAGGATTTGTGCTTACAGACTACATGTGCAAGTTGAAGAAAGCCTTATACAGTCTCAAACAAGCCCCCAGAGTCTTGCATGCATTTCTAGACAAGTGTTTGCAGCAACAAGGATTAAAAGAGGAAGTGTCGATAGCAACCTATACATAATGATTGAACAAGATAGCTTGACTCTCATTGTGGTATACATGGACGATATCATCTTTGGAAGTGACGATGACATGTTGAGTAAGAAGTTTGACAATGACATTAGAATGAGTTTGAAATTCCCTTACTTGGTGAGTTGACGTTCTTCTTGGGACTCCAGATATCTCAGGAAGATGATGTCATATTCATTTATCAAACCAAGTACATCAAATAAATGTTAAAAATGTTTCAAATGGAAGACAGTAAACTAGTTAGCACTCTAATGGTGATTGGTTACAAGTTAAGGATGATATATCCAAGGTAGTATATCAAGTATATATCGATGATTGGTGGTCTATTGTATGTGTAAACTTCGAGACCAAATGTAATGTTGGAAGTTGGGTAGGTGGCTAGATTCCAAGCAACACCAAAAGAATCCCATGTTGTTTGAGTGAAAAGGATCTTGATATATATCAAGGGAACAATCTATTTTGGACTATGGTATTTGAAGGGAAATTAATTGACGTTGACATCTTATATAGATTCAGATTGGCCAGGTAGCATCGATGATCATAAAATAATTAGCGGAGTAGCCTTCTATTTGGGTGATTTCCTTGTATCATGGTTAAGAAAGAAGCAATATTCAGTGTTCTTGTCCATAATAGAAGAAGAATATATTGCAGTAGCCGCATGTTGTACTTAGGTTCTTTGGTTGAAGGTGGGTTGAAGAAAACTCTGCAGGATCTCCAAGTTAAATTTGATGAGACCATTCAAATGTTTTGTGACAACACCAATGCCATAAATATCTTTAATAATCCTGTCATGCACTAAAAAAAAAACATATTCCTATTAAATATCACTTTCTATGGGAGAATTAAAAAAGAATAGCAAGTTGGAATACATTGGGATAAAGGAACAAATAGCCAACATATTCACCAAACCTCTACATCAAGATATATTTGAGTATCTTCGATAGAAGCTTGGGATTCTACCAGGTTCACATTGATATATATTCCATCCATCCAAGAAGACAAGGGGGATACAGACATGTTGCAGGAAGAGAAAAATAGAGATCTCGTTAAGGGGAGTTACCCTTTTCCATTGATGTTAAGTGGGGAGAGAAATCATGGGAATAAGATTAGAGGCATGGAGTCAGGGGAAGTAGTGATCACAGGGGGAGTACATGAGTTTTCATCAATGATGAAGGGGGAGATTGTTGAACCATGGTTATCATTGATGTCAACCCAAGCAACAACCAGAAGAAGCCTCACTTTCAATGAAAAACATGACAAGGAATATTACATTCGTTGGGATCAAGATCACCTTCATTTCATGGACCTTGTCATTTAAATTCTAATGATAAGTGTTACACCTCATAACTCTTCATTGTTGAGGAGATATGATCAATCAAAGTTGGAGCCCCTTTCTTGTGGTCAAAGTCCCCAAAATTAGATGATGCGGTAGCTCAACAATTGGCTAAATAATTGTTTAATTCATGGGGTGAAGAAGATTTTTTATTGAAGAACTTAATCAAATATATTTTTCAAGGTCAACCTTGGTTGCAAAAGGACTTTTTATAAAGGGAAAATTAACTAATATTTAAGGGATATGTTGGCCCTAATGTTGTTGGGGATTTTTGCTCCAAAAATTAAATTTAAATTTAAAATTTGAGATTTAATCCTAAGGTCGGCACCCTCCAAGTGTATAAGTTGACTCCCTCCTAGAAGCCTCCACAAATCCTATATAAGAGACTCATATTCCTTTCCATTTAGAAACAAATCGAGGCAATTATATATGGGTTTTCTCTGCAGCCTTGAGTAGTCTCGACCATCTAGAGCAGTAGGCCAAAGTTGAGGAAGATTTATGGGTTTGATTTCTATTTCTTTTGTTATGGGTACTCATTGGGATATTTGAATATCTCTAAAGTCATTTGGAATCCTTTTTTTAGGCTAATCTGGGAATTTTATCTCTATTTATTCATGGGTTTTTGAGAGATTTTGAGTTAGAATCATGATTGTTGTTCCACCAAAACCCGCAAGTGTTAGTAAACAAACACATCTCCAAAGTGAATTGACCCTAAAGAGGAAGTTAAGCATATGTTGCAAAATGCACGAGGAGTGTTGGATTATCCAGTGTCCAAGAATCTCCCCCCCAACATGAGTCAAGGTGTTTTGAACTCGAGACCTTTGAATCTGATACCTGTTTTTGGAATCACGATTGTCATTATATTGAATAATACTGAGAGGGGGGGTGAATCAGTATTATCTAATTCTTTTAATAAATCTTCCTTATTTGTTCTTTGAATTAGTTTTGCATGTCAGTACCATAAAATAATGAGCATGAACAAAGAAAACAGATAGTCACACCAAAGAACACAAGATGTAAGGTGGAAACCCAATGTGGGTGAAAACCACCTGCTGCAATATGTCTCTATCTTCTTTCAAATTAGAAACTCCTTTTACAATGGTTTTGTACTGGTGCAGTCCTTTACCAGTACACAGGCTGCAACCTGCAGAGAGCTACAACTCTCTCTCGTTTTCCAGTCTCTCCTGGAAGGGAGCTACAACCCCCTACTTCTTTTCTTACAAGGACCACTTTTCATAAATTTTCAAACTGGATCCATAAGCATCAAATGATCATCAAGTATAAGAGAATCACCCAATCAACTGTAGTAACCAGATCAACAATAATAGGACCAAACCCAGAACATAGCAATGATAAACAAAGATTTTAAGAGAAGTAAGCACCCTGCTCAACTGCTGGCCTGCTTACGTAAGCACCCTGCTCAACTGCTGGCCTGCTTACAGTACTCACCCTGCTCAACTGCTTGCCTGCTTACAGTACGCACCCTGCTCAACTGCTAGCCTGCGTACCTCGCTCTGAGTCCATTGAACTGCCTGCGGACCTCCGCACCTGCAACCCTTCTGTGCCTGCGTACCGGCGCACCTGAAACCCTTCTGTGCCTGCGTACCGGCGCACCTGAAACCCTTCTGTGCCTGCGTACCGGCGCACCTGAAACCCTTCTGTGCCTGCATACGGGCGCACCTGAAACGCTTCGTTCCTGCGTATGTACGCACTTTTCTCTCACTGTACCTGCGTACCTTCGGGCATAGATGATTTCAAGACTTCAGAAATAACCCAGACAGTCAGATCTACAGATCTGAACATGCGCCGAAGAGATCTCGGTCCATCAATAGATTCACCTTATTTAGATCTAGACCAGATCTAGCCCTCATAA
This sequence comes from Pinus tabuliformis, assembly GCA_031772625.1. Lineage (NCBI taxonomy): Eukaryota > Viridiplantae > Streptophyta > Pinopsida > Pinales > Pinaceae > Pinus > Pinus tabuliformis. The sequence continues at coordinate 1,016,402,393 of CM062816.1, read as the reverse complement.
GATATTCAACCCAAAACATGCTCAAGCCAAATGATCTCCTTTGCTTTATATAGGAAAGCTCTTCCTTAAAACATGGATCAATACCACGAGCCGACACCATAATAACCCAATACCGTCGGCTAAATACCAAGAGTAAAACATAAGAAAACCCCACATGTGAATTTCTTTGCCTTGAAATGTGTGCACTGGGGGTACGCACCTCCTGAACGGGATAACTGCGAGTATGTATGCACTTTATGTAACACTGACCTGCGTGTACGCACCTTATGTAAGGTGCACCTGCGTACCCCTTATTTTCTTCAATATTTGATAGCTGAACATCAATCTCTGCTGTTGACTTGAAGTACTGTGATCTATCACCTGAATGGGTTGCCATCAAGGACAACACTTTAGCCATAATGCCAACAATCTCCCCCTTTGGACTTGATGGCAACCTCAAAACTTCAGCTTCATTCTCCCCCTTTGACATCAAGGGCAAAGGGTTATGCTCCCCCTAAGAACATGCTCCCCCTGAATATGAACCAGATCTGCAACGAAGAACCATAATCCACCATGAAAGAGATAGAGACATATTGCAGCTACTTCCAAGATCTCCTTCTGCACATCCTCCATAATGCCAAAAATGCATTATATGCTCCCCCTGAACCTGTACCATCAATGAGAAGAGGTTCAGCAATAAGATGATGCATCAACAACCCCCAGCTTTTGCCTGAGGTATTCAAAAGTGTCCCTGGGCAATGGTTTGGTGAGAATATCAGCAACTTGTTCCTTAGAAGGAACATACTCCAACTTGACCTTCTGTTCAAGCACTTGTTCCCGGAGAAAATGATATTTGATTGGTATGTGCTTGGTTTTTGAATGCATAACAGGATTCTTTGAGATGCTGATTGCACTTGTGTTATCACATAAGATGGGGATTGGTGGTGTACAAGTGATTTGAAAATCCTGCAAAGTCTGCATCATCCAAAGGAGTTGGGTGAAACAAGATGCAGCAGCAACATATTCCGCTTCAGCTGTAGACAAGGTAATCGAACTCTGTTTCTTGCTGAACCAAGATACCAGTCTGGAACCCATAAAGAACGCACCACCACTTGTGCTTTTCCTGTCATCCACGCTTCCGGCCCAATCTGCATCTGTATAAGCATGAAGTGTAAGATCTGTATCTCTAGGATACCATAAGCCATAATTTTGAGTCCCTTGAAGATATTTGAAAATTCTCTTCACTGCCTGAAGATGAGTCTCCTTCGGATTTGCCTGAAATCTTCCAACTATTCCAACTGCATGCATGATGTATGGTCGGGTACCTGTCAAATAAAGTAAACTTCCAATCATAGATCTGTAGGTTGGTTGATGTACTGCTGCAGATTCATCATTTGCACTGAGGCTACATCCTGTGACCATGGGTGTACATACTGGTTTTGCATCTTCCATACCATATTTCTTCAAAATCTGTTTGAGATACTTGGTTTGAGATAAAAAGATTCCTCCTTCTTTTTGTTGGATTTGCAAACCAAGGAAATATGTCAGTTCTCCTAGCAAGGACATTTCAAATTCTTTCTGCATGACCAAGGCAAAGTTTTGACTCATAGCTTCTTCATTGCTCCCAAAAATAATGTCATCTACATACACAACAAGTATTAGCAATTTGTCATTTTCAACTTTTATATAAAGATTGCTATCTGCCGATCCTTTTGAAAAGCCTTGTTGATGAAGATATTTGTCCAAACGGTAGTACCAAGCCCTTGGAGCTTGTTTGAGACCATAGAGAGCCTTTTTCAATCTGCATACAAGATTTGGATCATTTCCAAGAATGAACCCATCTGGCTGTTCAATGTACACTTCTTCTTCCAAGTCTCCATTCAGAAAGGCTGATTTCACGTCCATTTGAAATACTTTGAAGTTTTGAAAACTTGAGAGAGCAAGGAACATTCGGATGGCCTCAAGTCTTGCAACAGGAGCAAAGGTTTCTTCAAAGTCTATTCCTTCTTGCTGCGCATACCCTTTACAAACAAGTCTGGCTTTGTTTCTAATTACTTATCCATTTTCATTCAATTTGTTTTTGAAGACCCATTTTGTCCCGATAACATTCTTATCTTTTGGTCTAGGAACCAGCTCCCAAGTGTTGTTCTTTTCGATCTGCTCAAGTTCTTCATCCATTGCTTTCACCCAACATTCATCTTTGCATGCCTCTTTCACATTTTGTGGTTCAGTAGAGGAGAGTAATGCCAAATAGCTTGAAGCTTCTGCAACTGTTCTTCTTGTTTGTACACCTGCTTCTTTCTGCCCCATAATCTGAGATTCTGGATGGTTCTTCGGAACATATCTGGATGGAGTCTTTTCTTCTATTCTTGTTTGCTCCTCAGGTTCTTCTTGAGGTTCTTCTTCTTCATCATTCTGTCGTTGGGGGTAGCCTTCATCTTCTTCGATGTCTTCATGATGTACTTGCCTAGGAATGTATCCCTTTTCATCAACCACTACATCAATGTTGTCAACAATTCTGCCAAGTCTTTTATTGTAGCATTTGTATGCTTTGCTATGTGGAGAGTAACCAAGAAGAATGCCTTCATCTGCTCTAGGTTCAAGTTTGCCAAGCTGCTCATCAGTATTCTTGATAAAGCATTTGCTCCCAAAGATTTTGAAGTGCTTTACTGAAGGAGTCCTACCACTCTAGAGCTCATGAGGAGTTTGAGTGCTGTTCACCCGGACATTGGTTTTGTTGAGAATAACAACTGCAGCATGTGCAGCTTCACCCCAGAAAGTTGCAGGAGTTCCTGACTCATCAAGCATAGCACGAGCCATTTGTTGGACTGTTCTGTTCATTCTTTCCACAACTCCATTTTGCTGAGGAGTTCTTGCTGTAGAGAATTCTATTCTTATCCCATGTTCTTCACAGAAATCGAAAAATTCATTTGAAGTAAATTCCCCACCTCTGTCAGATCTGAGGCACTTAATTTTGTGACCTGATTCATTTTCAACCAAGGCTTTGAAGGATTTGAATTTTTCGAATGCTTCATCTTTGTGCTTCATAAGTCCTAACCAGACAAACCTGGGGAAATCGTTAATGAATAATATCAAGTATTCTTCTCCTCGAGGTGTTCTTTTCCTGAAAGGACCGCATGTATCTGTATGTACTAGCTCAAGAGGCATGCTAGCTGATCCTTCTTTCTCTGGAAAGTTAGTTCTGGTTTGTTTTCCAAACTGACATGATTTGCATATGGTGTTGTCAGGAATTTTGATATCTGGAAGATCGCGAACTGCCTGATATTTGCATGCTTTCCTTATTTGTGAAAAGCTTAGATGTCCCAACCTCCGATGCCATAACCAGTGCTCATCATCCTTGCTCAGATAGCATTGTTGTTGTCCTTCTTCAAATATGTACAGATTATTTGGAGTTCTTTTGCCTTTGATCACTGTTTTACCTGTGTCAAGATCACGAACAAGACATCCATTTGATCTGAATATAACCTCGGTTCTTTGATCACACATTTGGCTGACACTTAGAAGATTATGCTTCAATCCATCAACATACAAAACATTTCCAGCCTTGACCTTTTCTTTTAACTGAGCAATGCCTTTTCCTTTTATAGTTGCAGGAGTATCATTTCCAAAAGAGACTTTCTTTCCCTTTTCTAGAGTAGAATAAGACTCAAGTTTTTCTTTATCACCTGTCATATGCTTCGAACATCCACTGTCAATGTACCATAGATTTTCCTGTCCCTCTGCATAAAATGCTATCCCACATCTTTCTGTTTGAGGTTCCTTTATTCTCCATGTTTTGGTGCTTGAGGCGTGTTCCTTTTTCTGCTGAAACCTGCTCCTGCATTCAGAGTCTTCATGACCAAAGTTATTGCAAATAGAACATTCAACTTCATTTTCAAGAACCGAAAAGTTGTTATAGGTCCTTTTTGTAATCCCCGTCATACTTCTTTGTTTTTGAGCTTCCCTAGTCATGATCGTTTTATATGCAACACATTGAGCTGCTTTGTGACCAAAGTTATGGCAAGAAAAGTATTGTCCATTGAAGAAACTTCTGCGGTTATCGAATCTACCAGCCAATTGATTGTAATTTCTATTGTCATCTATTCTTGAACCAAATTGAGAAGATTTTACCTGTGGCTGGTTGTAGCTTTTGTTCACCCTTAAGATGGATTGCCCCTGATAATTTCTGTTTGTAATTCGTCCCTGCTTTACCTGATGATCTTCATTGTGCTTTTGCTCATTTCTTCTTGCTGCATCAAGATAACTTTTTGAGGTGGATGCTTGAGAAGTTTCTCCATTATAGCCCAGACTTGTCTTGTTTAGTGGAGACCGCTGCATATTGATAATCTCATCCAAAGTTTCAGATCCTTTGACAAACTTGAGATTAATAGCTTTCGTTTTCTCAATCTCTTTTCTAAGACCAACAATTTCACCTTCTAATTTTTCAAGATGTTTTTCCTTTTCATCAATTTGAAATTGTAGAGTATCAATGATCATGTTCTTTTCTTCTATACATCTCTTGAGTCTAGTAATTTCATCATAAAGGTTATCCACATCTATAGCATCCATATAATCATCATCTTCAAATGCCATTAACAACTTATATTCATTACCTTGTTCATCTTCATCACTGTTTGATAGACCATCACTATCTTCATGAGTGTAGTAGCTTTTCTTATTTGTGTTTTGTTTCTTGTTCCATCTAGCAGGTTCCTTTCCTTTATCCTTATAAGGACATTTTGCAGCATAATGACCTACTCTTCCACAAGCAAAGCATTTAAAAGGTAACTTACCTCTGAACCTTCCAGAACCCCTTTGAAGATTTCTGACAAAATTTGATTCTTCTTCCTCTTCTTCTGGGACGTGGCTTGCTTCATAATAATCTCCTTTGCCTGATGCCTTGAAAGCAGCTTCTCTTCTGTCTGATGGACCTCCCTTTCTCATTTCATAAGCAGTTAGAATTCCATGTAGCTGAGACATAGTAAGAATTCGTAGATTTTCCTTTTCTTCTATTGCAGATACTTTAGATTCAAACTTGGGGGACAATGATCTTAGAACCTTTTCAACCACAATAGCCTCTTTTATTTCTTCACCCAAATTTTTCATACAATTAACAACCTCATCTACCCGAAGAAAATAGTTAGCCACAATTTCATCATTATACATTTTGAGAGTCTCATACTGAATTCTGAGAGTTTGAAGTTTAGCACGCTTTACCTGTTCATCTCCTTCATAGCTCGTGACAATTTTGTCCCATATCTCTTTTGCGGATTTATAGTGCATTACCTTCATGAATTCTGATTGAGATATACATCCTAATAGAGTACTGACTGCTTTTGCATTTGTTTCATACTTCTTTTTCTCGGCTGCATCTGTAGGAGTAGCTGAAGGAAAAGCATAGCCTGTCTCTACGATGTCCCAAACTTCTGTACCAAGAGATTGAAGATAGGCAGTAACTCTTACCTTCCAATAATTGAAGTTTGTCCCATCAAAAACTGGTGGCCTGATTGATGCTTCTCTCTCGTAGTTGCTCATGATGAACGGTCTACCTTCAAGCGATCAAGCTTCTCTGAAGGACCTGCTCTGATACCAATTATTGGAAATAATACTGAGAGGGGGGGTGAATCAGTATTATCTAATTCTTTTAATAAATCTTCCTTATTTGTTCTTTGAATTAGTTTTGCATGTCAGTACCATAAAATAATGAGCATGAACAAAGAAAACAGATAGTCACACCAAAGAACACAAGATGTAAGGTGGAAACCCAATGTGGGTGAAAACCACCTGTTGCAATATGTCTCTATCTTCTTTCAAATTAGAAACTCCTTTTACAATGGTTTTGTACTGGTGCAGTCCTTTACCAGTACGCAGGCTTCAACCTGCAGAGAGCTACAACTCTCTCTCGTTTTCTAGTCTCTCCTGGAAGGGAGCTACAACCCCCTACTTCTTTTCTTACAAGGACCACTTTTCATAAATTTTCAAACTGGATCCATAAGCATCAAATGATCATCAAGTATAAGAGAATCACCCAATCAACTGTAGTAACCATATCAACAATAATAGGACCAAACCCAGAACATAGCAATGATAAACAAAGATTTTAAGAGAAGTAAGCACCCTGCTCAACTGCTGGCTTGCTTATGTAAGCACCCTGCTCAACTGCTGGCCTGCTTACAGTACTCACCCTGCTCAACTGCTTGCCTGCTTACAGTACGCACCCTACTCAACTGCTAGCCTGCTTATGTACGCACCCTGCTCAATTGCTAGCCTGCGTACCTCGCTCTGAGTCCATTGAACTGCCTGCGGACCTCCGCACCTGCAACCCTTCTGTGCCTACGTACTAGCGCACCTGAAACCCTTCTGTGCCTGCGTACCGGCGCACCTGAAACCCTTCTGTGCCTGCGTACCGGCGCACCTGAAACCCTTCTGTGCCTGCATACGGGCGCACCTGAAATGCTTCGTTCCTGCGTATGTACGCACTTTTCTCTCACTGTACCTGCGTACCTTCGGGCATAGATGATTTCAAGACTTCAGAAATAACCCAGACAGTCAGATCTACAGATCTGAACATGCGCCGAAGAGATCTCGGTCCATCAATAGATTCGCCTTATTTAGATCTAGACCAGATCTAGCCCTCATAAGATATTCAACCCAAAACATGCTCAAGCCAAATGATCTCCTTTGCTTTATATAGGAAAGCTCTTCCTTAAAACATGGATCAATACCACGAGCCGACACCATAATAACCCAATACCGTCGGCTAAATACCAAGAGTAAAACATAAGAAAACCCCACATGTGAATTTCTTTGCCTTGAAATGTGTGCACTGGGGGTACGCACCTCCTGAATAGGATAACTACGGGTATGTACACACTTTATGTAACACTGACCTGCGTGTACGCACCTTATGTAAGGTGTACCTGCGTACCCCTTATTTTCTTCAATATTTGATAGCTGAACATCAATCTCTGCTGCTGAATTGAAGTACTGTGATCTATCACCTGAATGGGTTGCCATCAAGGACAACACTTTAGCCATAATGCCAACAACACCAAAACCCACATGTGTTACTAAATAGATGCATCGACGAAGTCAATGGATCTTGAAGAGACGATTAAGCACATGTCAGGAAAAACACAAGGAGTGTTGGATTATCCAATGCTAAATAGTTCATCTAAGTTCAATTCAGCCTTCTAAGGCCACATCCTTGCAGCTTCTTCTGAGGCTAAAATTTCATAGACCCCGAGGCCTGCTTGGCCCCTTTGACAGGCCTCACTATGATATATTCTAAAGCTAATATGGAGGCATAATAACACAAGATTAAGGCCGGTTCACTGGCAGCTTGAGGACACCCCTTGTGAAAATCTTGAGGCTAATTTGATATACATATCTAAGGAATTTTTTGTAAAATTTTATGCACAAGGTTGTTGTAGCTAAGAAAAACCTTGAAGTGTCCAAGGCCTAGTGCGAGAATTCCTATACTTGTTTGTGGATTTTTGAGGCATCAATCTGATCTCTCTTGAGGATTGTGCTTGTCCTTTATCTTGGGACAAAGTATGAACCTTCTAAGGCTCCTTCTTTGTGCCATATTTAGGCCTAACTCTTGTGACATGACCTTGAATTTTATTCAAGCATTGAAGCACCTATTTGATGGCATAATCCAATCCGAACTGAACTGAGATAAAGTATGTTTGATTCATTCATAGTATTCTCTATGGAATATATGAGGTTATTGCGGACCGTGGCAAGGGTTCTAGTAGCAACACATCTTGGTGAGTTTTCAAGCATCTTGAGGCTTATTATCAGTGACATAATGTGTGCCTCTGCTTGAAGGCCATTCTAACCCTTCACTTGAAAAATATTGATGTTGATCTATGACATAGTTTGTGTATTTGGAAAAATTGACGTGGAGCTAAACATTCAATAAGTCATTTCCTATTATATAAGTGAATTTCAATGAGGTATTATCTATAAAATGGATTTCTGAATGTCATTTATTGTTGCATGGGATTTCTTTCCTTAATTCATTGAATTGTTCGCATATTGGGTCAATTCCTTTTTGTGTTCATTTTGGGAAGGGTTATTTACTGTCCAAGACCAAACTCCTAAGGCATCTTAAGGTATTTGTAATCTAAGGGTTTATATCAGATTTAGTTGAGGCACAATTTCTATTGATGAGACTATCACACTATGTTTTGAACTCTATTAACAACAACATAATAAGAATATTGTCACATAGTTGTTCAATGTATGAAATATCCTTGGTAGCTAGTGAATCACTTAACATCAAAAGACTTAAGGGAATCTACAATGACACATTTTTCTTGAAGACTTGGGGTACATGAGTTTTTCAAATTGATTTTTGCTCAGTTGCATTATTACATTATTTAGCAACAATTTTGAATAAGTTTGATTTTCATTGTATATTTGAACCACACATTAGCATAAATGGATTCGTTGAATATATTTGTAAGTGGATCATTATCAATGGTACAGGAGCCCACAAATTGTTTCATTCTGTTTTATTTTATGGGCGGTGCAAGGTAGGAGAGTAAGTCTCCTTCAGGTTGGATCCTGAAAATACTTTAGGGTGGCAGGGTGGTGCCAGGGTAGGTTAGAGCCTATGCAAGGTGTTGGAGCATCCTTCCAGTAAGAGTTGGTAAAACCAAGGTGTGGGAGCATCCCTTCAAGAGTTGGAGCTTCCTGACAAACTTGAATGCTTTTCTAGAGTATTAGGAAGTTGGAGCTTCTCTTTTAGTTGGAGTTGAAGTATTTTTGTACTCATAAAATATTAGAAAAGTGTTTAGTGGCTTTTATCCCAGAAGGTTTTCCACCTAAATGTTTTTAGTGTACTTCCCTTGTGATGTGTTGGGGATTATTGTTCTATTTTTCATGCTCTAAAATTTTATAATTAACTAATTGTAAGTGAAATACTGATTCACCCCCCTCTTAGTATTTCCAACACTAAGTGTTAGCATAGCCTTTTTGGATTGGTAAAGCATTTTTTATAGCTTAATCGATGAATAAAAGAGGTCAAGATCGTTGATATAGTGTGAGATAAAGAAGAAAATATATGCCATCAATTGAGATGGGTGATTTCAATCATACAATAACTAAAAAATGAAAACAAAAATCTATAGTTTAGTGGTATTGATTTGACCATATTTGGGCTACATTGACTGACACCTGATACTAATGAGGAATGAGGAAATTCTCTCTCCAATCTATGCCTTCAATATCACGAGAGGAAGATAACAATGAGCAATGTGGGGAAAGAGGGAAATATGGTGCCTTTTCAAAGAGTTTACTTGAGGTTCGATGTGAAAAATCAAGTATTAATCTCCTTTTTAAACTTTAATTTCACTAATAACCAAGCCAATGATACATTGGATACAAGTTAAGATTTTATGTGCCCTGGAAAAGAGGCAAAAATGGATTGGAAATATCATTGGGATAAGCATCACGAGTATATCACTAAGAGAATGATTAAATGTGTGATATATTGTTAGTCTGATAACTATTGAAGTGATAAACACTATGATTAATAAGTTTGTAGAGTCAGTTTTAAGCTAGTTGTGGTGAGTGTCGCTGCATTGAGCAATAGTGTGGTGTTGTATCACTAAGATAATGATCAGTGGAGTGATATGGATCTTGAAAAATGAGGTTTGATATGATCAATCCAAGTTGAGCACCTTTTAAGAGCTACATCGATGGCTAATTCATCAATGGAGTATACACTGCTTGAAAAAGTAAGATTGAGAGAGAAAAATTTGAATTTCTCATCCCTTGATTGTTGTGTTGTTGGGATGAAAAGGATCACAACACTATATTATTGGACTAGTCATCATTAGGGCGATATGGTGCTAGAGGAAGCAAGTTTGCAAGACCAATTTTATGATTTAAGTCAACATTTTTGAGTGCTATGTTACTAACATAACTCTTAATGGAGCATTGTGTCACTGGGGTAATCATCTTCCTAGTATTGTATCACTAGAGAGGTCATCATATAGCCATGTATCACTAGAAAGGGAATCACCTCAAAGATTTGCTTAAAACTCATCCTAAAGGATGGAAGGGACACCATAAATGTGATTTTGTCTAGAGAAAGGTCAATCAAGATTAGAAGGTGTATGATGAGTCTTTTAATTAGGTTGGACCCCCATTTTCCTATAGGTATAAGTAGTACTTAGAGAAAATGAGCAAGATCATTATAGCTACTACAAAAAAACATCAAGTGTTGAAGAAGATTTTGGATTTTCAATTTTTAAACCACCAAAAAATTTCCAAATGAAAAATATTCCACCATCAGCATTACTTAATTCCCATGGTATGAGAATTAAAGACCTTGAAACTTTCCTATTTGAATTTGATGTATTATGTCACATTTACAATTACTCTCTTGATGTTAAAAAACTCAAGTTGATTCCGACTACTCTTAAAGAGGTATTTATGGGATTGAGAACTAATACTATCAAACTTAGGATGAAATGCATCAATTTTTCCTTGCAAAATATCAATACTATTGTGTAAATTGAGTTTTACAAGAGGAAATGTCTAAAATGGCACAAAAATAGGAAGAAGCCATGAAGATTATATAAAAATATTTCATTATAATATAAAAAGGGTCAAGGAACATAACTTATATTTAAATACTCTTAAAACCCTTTTGCTTCATGGAATTAGAGTTCAATGGATAGAGGTACTTAATATTAGGGGAAAAGGAGATGTGTCATAATTAAATTATCTCGAAATTTGGGATCTATACAAACACGTTTCTTGAGAAAAAGATAAATATGGCAAGGAACCTAAAAATATCATTTCTATAATCAACAAATTAGCAATTGGTGAGGTAAGTAGAGATGAAATTGGTAATTTATTAGAAGATTCCAAAATTGATATTCTTATTACACTTAGCTCACAATTAGATACATTAAAAATTAATCAAATCCAAGAGGAAGAGAATCCAACTTTGTTTATCTTATGTCCCAAATGTAGAAAAAAGAATTCTTTGAGAGAATTTCCTTTGAATAACATTGAACTATGTGGCATTTATGCAGGGAAACATGCAGTAGAAATTTCCATTCAATACTAGAACTTAAAGCAGTGTATGAAGGAGATAAAGAAGCTATAGAACAAATTTTTTTGGTTGCACCAAAGAAACCTTGACATCCACGAACATCAGGTATGTCTCAATATCCTACAAAAAAAAAAAAATCTTATTATTCAAACCAACAATACCTGAATTAAATTCCTCCCATGCGTTGGAAAGAATGATCACCGCAACAAACTCAAAACCAACCTTGGCAACAAGGATGGCAAGTATCTACCTATGGAACATGCCAAATTATCCATATTTCCTATAGCAATATCCAAAATATCCTATGCAAACCCAATCTTCCCCACAAGTTTAGCAATCCTATCTTAAACCTCAACAACCACCAATTTCACGATCACAACAATTACATCACTATTAGGTAAACCTCCTCCATTGTCTACCCAGTTACCTACACAACCTATTCAAAACCACAACATAGCTCAACCTACTTATAATGCTAAGTTACAAAATTTCCCTACCTATATGATTACCTCTCTTGATTTAAATGATACTGATCTTAGACTAGGAAAAGTAATACATAAATATTCTCTTGTTATTATTCTAATCAATCAAACAATAATAATACTTCTACTCCAATGAAACAAACTTATTCTCCTACAATAGATCAATCTAAGGTATATAAATATCCTCCTTTTCCAAATAGGTTGACATTGGATAAACAAACCAAACAATATGAATATGATTTATTGGTGAATTAAGGATTTTTTGTATTAAAATTCCTTTTTTGCAACAAATATATGATATTACAATCTATTATAAAACAATTAGGGAATTATGTTTAAGAAAACCAAGAAAAAAGAAAAAATTATCCACAAATAGTACAAGTTATGGCCAAAATAGCATATTTAATGTCAGGTAAAATATCTATGGAAAACTATGTTGACCCAAGTTGTTCAATTGCTAAGATTCACATCAATAACATTCCAATTGTAACACTCTAATAGATCTAGGAGATGCAATTAATGTCATGGCAAAAGGAACTATGGATGATTAGCAATTATCTAATCTTTGTCACACACCTACAACATTACACTTAGTAGCTAGATCTATAATAAAACTTGGAGTGAAGGAAGATGTCATAGCCCCTTTATATTCTTGGGAGTATTCTATAAATTTCATGGTTTTTCAACCTAAATATATTTAGGGTGGCCATCCATTAATCTTAGGAAGACCCTAGTTATCTATAATCGAGGCATGTATTAGTTCTAGATCTAGAGACATGACAAATTCACATGGTGATTCAATTAAAAAATTTACCTTGTATCCACTAGCAAAATCCTTAACTGAATTAGAAAATACACAATGGCTTGATGATGCAAATAATGATGAAGAAATAGTACAACCAATCTTAAAAATTGACCAAGCTATGAATTTAAAAGAGGATATTGAAGTAAATCAAATCACTAATTTTATTTCTAATTTTGATTTAATTCAATATATTAGTGGGTAATCTTGTTTTGGTCATATTTTGGAAAATTATTTTTAGGAAAATTGTACAATAGACACTTTATCAACACTATTTGATTCTCTGTCTTTCATTTAACTTGATATCATAATCATGTACTACTTCTTTTGAGATTAAGGAGGAATTTTTTTAAACATAAATACTAAACTTGAAGAATCACAAAAATAATAGTTGATTCAAAAACTATAAAATCATTTTGGTGCATTTGCATGGGAGTATACTAATATGGGTGGAATTCATCCTAACACATGTATACATCAAATTTGTATTTAGGAAAATTCTATACCAATCAAGCAATCTCAAAGACATTGAATCTAGTTCTAAAAGAAATTGCAAAGGAGGAATTACAAAAATGACTAAATGGGAATTTCATAATCCTATTTTTGATAGCCAATGGATTTTATCTTTAGTAGTTAATCCTAAAAATAATAGTAAGTGGTGAGTTGTCATAGATTATCATGAATTAAACAAAGCTACCTTAAAGGATTATTTTTCTCTTCCATTCATAGATCAAGTTTCAGATACCTTAGCAAGGAAAATTATTTCTCTTTTCTTGATGGATGTAGTGGTTATAATAAAATTCAAATTGCTCCAAAAGATCAAGATAAAACTACGTGTACATTCCCATGGGGAACATATGCTTACATATGATTACCCTTTGGGTTATGCAATGCTCCTAATATTTTTCATCATGTCGTTTTAAGTATTTTTGCTAAATTGATCCATGATTGTGTAGAGATATATATGGATGGTTTTATTTTTTACATAAATTCTTTTGAGGAATCATTAGAAAAGCTTGAAAAAGTTTTGATTAGATGTCAAGCAAATAATATTTCATTAAGTCATGAAAAATGTCATATGTTGCTAACTGAAGGAATTGTTTTGGCTCATTGCATATTGTCTACGGGAATCAAGGTTTATCCAACAAAGATAAAATTCATTTCTAAACTTCCAGTGCCAAAGAATCAAAAGGATGTAAGGAGTTTCTTAGTAAATGCAAGCTATTACAAGAATTTCATAGAAAATTTCATAAAAACTGTTCCCCTTAATTTTATATTTATTTGAAGTATATGGCATCATAAATGAATTAAATAGGATAATCATGATTCTACTTGATATGGTTTATATGGTGGAATGCTAGGATTTGGAGTATGGAGGATGAAGATAGCATCACCTACTCGTAAGATCATGTGGATGACATGAGAAGCAGTGACATATTCTATACTTAGAAGGATTTTGTTAATCTTAGTTGCTACACAAATGACCATGTTTTTGTATGTTTTCTGTTGGAATAAGAACATTTATGTATTTAATATTATAAATTAGGGTCTCCAATGTACTTGTAAGATGTGCATTGTATATGAAGACTACAAATTTTTAACTTGCATTATTTTGCCTACTATGTTTCTACCAAAAGGAAATTGTATCACTACTTTCCTTGAATCCAAATTCCAATCACTCTTGTCAATGATCCATATACTTGAACACATGATCATGCTATTTAGAACCTTGTTGTCACTAGGAAATCTTATTGCATGAGTTAGGTAATTCTTTTTTCTATATGCTGCTAGGGGTAGTTCAATTGGTGATGATTGTGTAAGTAAGGTATGTCCCGGGGGGGAACTCAATTAGTGATCAAATTAATGTGGAATATATGAAAACTGATAGATCTAAGGTTCAAATCCACCTATTGTGACACAATTTATGAAGAGAAGGAAAAGTTGTAGACCCCTAGAGCTTTACTAGTAGTTATGTGTCAAGCGAGCTGTTGGGTTCCTCTGGGATACAATATTTTTTTCTATAGATCACAACTCCTATTGTTGGAAACTTTAAAATGTTATTGCATGGAGGAAACACATGCATAAATATTAAATTCATAAAAGGAAATAAAAATTCATAAACACACACAAGAAATGAAAATGATTACCAAACTATATAATTATTTGTTATAATGGAGTGAGCTTTATCTCCCAGATAATGGAACCATATTGAAACTGCAATAAAATAACTCAAACAAAATCATACACCACCATTAAAACTACAATTCAAATTGGAGCAAAGATCTCATGAAATTTTTATTCTATGCTATTATAATTTGGACTATGTGATCTAAGAGTACTCTCTTTCAAATGGAAATGACACTCTCTTTTATAAATGAGCTTGTTTGCAATTAAAATCTAAATATAGATCCACTTGAGAATATTCTCGAGTGGTTACAACAACTATCTAATATAGATCCACTTGAAGGTAGGATATTCTCAAGTGACTACAATAGCTCATAAAATAATTCCAAGATTCATGCTAACTCCCAACTAATTTCCAAATTCGAAATTATTCATGTGGGTTATAATATATTTCTCAATATATGTTATAAAATAGTTATTGATGTGTTGAGCTACCAATATCCATGGTATATACATGGGATACCTTTAAATCTATAATGAAAATGAATATGCACACTTGGGCACATATAAATTTTCCTTCCAATAATTGAGACCATGAAATATATGTTTCATCATCTTCCCCAAGTTTCTTCATGATTGGTGGTGGTCAATCTCCTCCTAATTTGTGGCATGCTAGATAAATTTTCCTTCCAATAATTGAGACCACAAAATATACGTTCTATCATCTTCCCCAAGTTGTTTCATGATTGGTGGTGGTCAATCTCCTCCTAATTTGTGGTTACAACAACTATCTAATATAGATCCACTTGAAGGTAGGATATTCTCAAGTGACTATAATAGCTCATAAAATAATTCCAAGATTCATGCTAACTCCCAACTAATTTTCAAATTCGAAATTATTCATGTGGGTTACAACAAATTTCTCAATATATGTTATAAAATAGTTATTGGTGTGTTGAGCTCCCAATATCCATGGTATATACATGGGATACCTTTAAATCTATAATGAAAATGAATATGCACACTTGGGCACATATAAATTTTCCTTCCAATAATTGAGACCACGAAATATATGTTCTATAATCTTCCCCAAGTTGCTTCATGATTGGTGGTGGTCAATCTCCTCCTAATTTGTGGCATGCTAGATATACAATACGTGAATCTACAAATTCTTTGCACCATTAACTCAAATTTCTTCAACCTTGTATTTTGTGGATCCATTCCTATAATAACTTGTTCACACATGAGATATTACTTCTAAATTAAACACATAATACAATAATTCTTCTTAATGTTAGTCACATACATGAGCATTAAAATGGACTAGTATAGTGTCATGGGTAAATGGAAAGGGAAAAAATAAGAAAAAGATGATGTCAAAAGGTAGTAATTTTATGACTCATCATTTCCCCCAAATAGAGTATGTTGCATGCCTTCATGCATCCCTATACCTTTGTATCAACCAAGCTATAAGGAGAAACATGAGGCAGTGGGTGATCATCAGGTGAATGAGGAGGAATAGGTGGTTGAGTACTACTAGATGGATCACTAGCACCCTAATCATCATCTAATCCATGTCCATCCCCAGGAGGTGGAGTACTACTAGAAGGATCACCACCCTAATCATCATGATCCAATGGTGTAGTACTAGATGAATACTTGGTATCTGCTGGATGGTGGTGATCCCTCCTCAATTCATGTATAAACCCACTAGCTTTGATGATATGACGCATAAGACTCATCATATCGCACGTCAAGTCCATCCAAAGCTCCAGGAACATAGCATATGCCCTGAAGTCTCGAGTCATCGCATGACAGACTCTCGCCTCAACCAAAAATATAGAGAGTCAGTTTCCCAGATCCATCCTAAATCCAATATAAGGCCTACGATGTGGGCACATGCCCACATGTATCCGATCAGGATGTCTGGCCTCACCCTCCATGGCCTCGACCATCTCTGCAGCTCCATCTGGTGGGGGAGGAGGCACATCCCCAACGAATGTGTTGATGACTACAAAATATATAGTACACAACAATAATTAGACAATTTCATTAAACAATATAATAAAACAAGTTAAAGAATGTGCTAGAATAAATTTTATTCTAATTAATTAATACAATAAAATGAAACTATATTCATTTAAAGAAAACACTAATATTACCTCTAGCGTATGTTGGCTCATCCTATGTGAAGAGGGTGTTAGGGCACTATCACCATTCCATCCTTGTGTAAGGACATGATGCCAAGATGAACATGTGATCGGCCTCACTGCCTAGTAGCTCCAATGCCTCAACAAAAATCCTAGGTAGATACTCCAGTTGGCCCCTCTTGGGCATCATATTTTCTCAATCCACATCCACACCTCAATCATCCACCTAAGAGGGTGACAGTTAAAATTAGCCCTCATCTCTAGAAACCTATCAAAAAATAAACAAAAAATATCTAAAGAAAAAGGGAAGTTTTTCATCCCATGTATCATAGCATGACACCTATATAAAGCTATACAAAAGTGCCACAAAAGGAAAACCATCTAGCACATCGTGGCTTGTTGATCCAGGTGGCTCTAGAGACACACACAGGACAAAGAGGACCCAGGAAAGCCAAAAAATCAAAGTGTTTGGATTATGCTCGAACTAGGACCAACGAGTAGATCTCGTCGACCTAATCGTGGCAGTGCGAACACTTTGTCAATACAAGTCCGAATGAGGAAGTTAGAAGAAGTCAAAGGTGGGTTGAATTTTTGCTAATTGGGCAGGCTTAAGGAGGCCACAATTTGGACAGAACCTGGCCACTGGATTCTGGCCAACTCCAGCTAGATTCCGAGTGAAATTTTGGCCTAGTTAAAAAGACTCCTACAACTAAAAACAAAATTTCAAAAAAATGCATAATGTTGTTATTAAAACAAAAATATATAAAAAAGGGGGGTGGGGGCCACCAACCCCACCACCCCCTAACCTTCATAACCTTATATATAAATATAGTGGAGGGGCAGGTCACAACCCCCAGCCCGCTCCCACGGAACCATCACAACACAATATGGGTGGTGGGCCGGCCCTTGGGGCACCGACCCAACCGCCCCACTCCTTAAACATAACTATTACATGGAGGAGGGTCGGCCTTGGGGAATGGACCCTCCAACTCATCAAACCTCACCACATGTCATTAACGTAAAGTGAAACGATGGGAGAATGTATGGGGGCGGGCCCAACCACCCCAATATTGTTTAAAAACAAAAAAAAAAGTGTAAAAAGAGGAGGCAGGGTTTGACCGCCCAACCTCCTCCCTATTAAACTGGACCACAACCAACTCCACTAACAGATTTATTGGGAAATCCATCACCCAATTTCTATTTAAAACACAACTTTCAATGCGCTCAATGGGGAAGGCAGTGCACGCAGTTCGAGGCAGAATTTTGTAGAGAGGCGAAATTTCATTTTGTCAGATTTTGACAAATTTTATATGGTTTCAACACTTCTCGATGCCACGAATGCAATGGAATTGTCCATTTCTCCATCAGAGTTTTGAATTTTTTTCCATTTTTAAGTATGCAAGTGGAACCATGACTATTGCAGAAACAGGGAGCGAAACCATGATCCTTGAAATTTTCACGAGGTAATTTTTTCCATGTCGGAATATAGTCAAGTTTACAATTGTTTTTCATGGTTTTCCGCAGGGATCACAATGGCAAGGTCAGATTCACCTTTTGAGTTGCAGATTTCTAGTCCACCCATGGAGCAAATTCTTTGAGGAATCTAGGGGGAATCTAAAAGATTCCTTGAGCCCTAGATTCTCAACTTCTCAGAATTCAAAAATTTGACAGTCGATTTTGCACTATTCGACGCCACAAATCTGATGGTGCGTTCATATTTCTAATTTTCTCATTCTATTCTTTAGCCACATTTCTAAGTGGAATGCAGGTGTTAGCATTCATGTGTGAGCAACCATTTCCATGTGATTGATGCCGTGAGATCGATGGCACTAACAGCTTCAGCGGTTTGACATCCACTTCTTTAGATGGCCCTTGGTTGTGAGGTATATGTTGTGTTCATGTACTTCTTCTTTATGCATTGTGCTGCACAGGTCCTTGCTTGATGTTTGATGTGGGATCCTGTTTCTTACTCATTTTCATGATTCCTAGTTGATGTGATGCGGAATCATTTGTGTGATGTACTTATTGTCATGATTTGTCATGTTGTGTTTTGAGATCCCTTTATTGTACGTTGATGGGATACTCATGTGTCGCCATGCATGTTTTCTTTGAGATCCCTTTTATGCCATGTTGGCGAGATGCTCATCATGCATGAATTTTGTGTCATACTGATAGGAGTCTTTTGAATGAGAGTTCCTGTAGTGGAACATCTTTTGGTGCCACACCTACATGAGGGAATTTTCCTAGTATGATAACAGCATCATGTTTTATGTACATTGTTACTATTGACATCACTTAATGCAACGACCTACACCATCTTGACACCGGGGCTCGGAGATGTAGTCCCTCCTGGATGAATTCTGTTATCAATGGCTTACGTTTTTATGTTGCTGATGATTGATATGTTCCTCTTCTTTACAGAATGCACATGTATTCATTTATGTTCTTTTAAAAATAAAATTTAACACATCACAAAAGTAAAAGGTCTTGGAAGGGTCCTTCGTTACACTCGGACCTAGATCAAGTGGTATCAGAGCGGTCTTTGCGTTGATGTGAATTGCAAGCGTGAACAATGGAACATGCAGTGACAGAGGATGAAAAAGTGATGTATGAGACCATACTCAACATTTCCAAAAAGGTAGAGATAATGTATGAAACTCTACAGAAAGAGACAGAGGAAAAGGAGCAATTGCAACTTCAGTTGTAAGCCACAGAAGAGTCCATGGAAGAAAGTAAGCACAACAAACATAATCTTCAAACAGAGAACATTGAATTGAAGATGCGTCTACAAGAAGAGAGAGAGGAGAAACATAGTTTGCTACGACATATGCAAGCAAAGGACGAGGCCTTGGAAAAGCTGCAGTGTGACCAATGTGAGGTAAAAAGTAGTTCTCTAAATTCATGTATGTTTCCTGATGATGATTTCGCTGTTTTTGAAAATCATATCACGGGAATTGGCTCCAAACTATTGAAGAGAATGGGGTTTGAAGGAAAAGGCTTGGGAATTAATGGCCAAGGCATTGTCAATCCCATCAAAGTGGAGGAATTACCCCGTCAGATAGGACTTGGATATGTCAGAAAATAAGTTGGGGAATGCGCCATGATAGTTAGTGAACCACCAACAATAGATGATGAGCAGCCCTCATCAGTTCTTTCCAAATCAACAGAGGAGGTAAAAAATGTTGATTTCCTTTCAGTTTTGTCTTCCCATAGTATGATTTCTATTGGAGATTTGGAGATCCCAATTATAGGGACAAACATGAGGCTCCTTACTAGGATGAGGCACGAGGAGGAAAAAGAACTTGGCGTTAATAACCAAGGCATAACTCAACCTTTGGAGGTTATGCAGAGACCTCAATTTGTAGGCTTGAGATACACCGAGGGAGAATGCTCGAAGGTGTCAGATTCTTTCGAGACATTGTCGAAATCATCAAGGAAAGAGAATGATGGGAACACATCCCCATCATCCCATGACAGTTTCCCTTGCAGGGAAAGAGCTGAGGCATGCTCTCATCGCCATACTTACATCAGCGACGGCAAGGAAAGGTATAACCAGTTTCAATATTCGAATGGTCATTTTGATTATGATCATGTTGTTAATGATGAATGAAGAACATGGCATCGAAAAACATGCACCTTTTGTGGATTACATAACCATACATTTTCTAAGTGTTGGAAAAGAATGGCAACACATAAAAGGATGAGGCGTGAAAGACCCTCTCAACAGCAGGGAAAGAAACAAGTTAAGAAAATTTGGAGGAAGAAGATGTATTGCAGTCACGGCAACAGAAATGGCCATCAAAGAGCCACTTGTTGGAGGCTCCATCCAGAGCAGCGCCTTAAAGATAAAGTGTCGGTGCATCAACCAGGTGAAATGATTAATCGACAAGCAAGACTATCACAGGGTGATGATCCATTCACCTTGATAAGTGAAAAATGGTTTCTAGACATGTTAGCATATCATCGTCGTACTTTTGTAAATCATTTGTTGCATTTTAAAATGTAAAAGTGATGATGTGTTTTCCATCACTTGTTCAACAACGGTGATGTCTGGTCTTATTTTGAGTCGCATTTTACGCTATGAAAGTGATGTTATTTTTCCATCACTTGTCAAAACAACAGTGTTTGGCCTTATGTTTGTAAATCATGTGTTGGAGTGATGATGAGTGTTCCATCACTTGTTGAAGCAACAATGATATGTTGGCCTTGTTTTCATAGCCAGGGTATTGTGTCCATCTTGTTGTAAACTTGACCACCGAGTTTGTGTTATAAACTCGTGGCAAGTGTGGGATGCTTGGGTCATTAGTCAGTCATGAAAGTAAAGCATGTAATTTGCAAAACAATGTACTATAGATTGCAGGTGTAAGCTCATCACAGGCTCCGAAGAACAAAGGTGAAGGAGATGGAAGCGAGACCTTTCAGGATGCTTGTGACGCAGACAAGGTATAGAAAATTTGCAGATTATTTTTCATGCTTTTGGAGGACCAAAAGCTCCTCAGTGGGGAGGATTGATCCAGGTGGCTCTAGAGACACACAAAAGACAAAGAGGACTCAAGAAAGTTCAAAAATCAAAGTGTTTGGATTATGCTCAAACTAGGACCAAAGAGTAGATCTTGTCGTCCTAGTCACGGTGGTGTGAATTGTTTGTCAATCTGAGTCTGGATGAGGAAGTTATAAGCAGTCAAAGTTGGGTTGAATTTTTGCTGAATAGGCAGGCTTAAGGAGGCCGCAATTTGGACAGAACCCGACCACCAGATTCTGGCCAACTCCGGCTTGATTCCAGGTGAAATTATGGCCTAGTTAAAAAGACTCCTACAGCTAAAAACGAAATTTCAAAAAAATGCATAATGTTGTTATTAAAACAAAAAAATATAAAAAAAAGGTGGTGGGGGCCACCAACCCTACCACCCCCTAACCTTCATAACCGCATATATAAATATGGTGGAGGGGTGGGCCACGACCCCCAACCCCCTCCCAAAAAACTGTCACAACACATTATAGGTGGTGGGCTGACCCTTGGGGCACGGACCCAACCACCCCACTCCTTAAACATAATCATTACATGGAGGAGGGCTGGCCTTGGGGCACGGACCCTCCACATCATCAAACCTCACCACATGCCATTAACGCAAAGTGAAATGACTGGAGAAGGTACGGGGGCAGGCCACCCAAGGTGGGCCCAGCCACCCGAATATTGTTTAAAAAGAAAAAAAAATGTGTAAAAAAAGGAGGAGGCGGGGTTTGACCACCCGACCTCCTCCCTATTAAACCAGATCACAACCAACTCCGCTAACAAATTTATTGGGAAATCTGTCACCCAATTTCTATTTAAAATGAAGTTTTTAGTGCGCTCAAGGGGGAAGGCAGTGCACATAGTTCGAGGCAGAATTTCGGAGGGGTGAAATTTCACTTTCTCAGATTTTGACAAATTTTATGTGGTTTCAGCACTTCTCGATGCCACGAATGCAATGGCACTGTATGTTTCTCCATCAGAGTTCTGCATTTTTTGGCCATTTTTCAGTATGCAGGTGGAACCACAACTGCTGCAGAAATAGGGAGCGGAACCATGATCCTTGAAATTTTCATGAGGAGGTAATTTTTTCCATGTCAGAATATAGTCAAGTTTACAATCTTTTTTCATGGTTTTCTGCAGGGATCGCAATGGTGAGGTCAAATTCACCTTTTGAGTTGCATATTTCCAGTCCACCCATGGAGTAGAATCTTTGAGGAATCTAAGGGGAATCTAAAAGATTCCTTGAGCCCTAGATTCTCAACTTCTCGTAATTCAGAAATTTGACAGTTGATTTTGCACTATTCGACACCACAAATTTGATGGTGCATTCAGATTTCTCATTTTCTCATTCTATTATTCAACCACTTTTCTAAGTGGAATGCAGGTGTCAACATTCATGTGCGAGCAACCATTTCCATGTGATTGATGCCATGAGATCGATGGAACTAACAGCTTTAGCGGTTTGATATCCACTTCTTCAGATGGCCCTTGGTTGTGAGGTATATGTTGTGTTCATGTACTTCTTCTTTATGCATTGTGTTGCACAGGTCCTTGCTTAATGTTTGATGTGGGATCCTGTTTCTTACTCATTTTCATGATTCCTACTTGGTGTGACGCGGAATCATCTATGTAATGTACTTATTGTCATGATTTGTCATGTTGTGTTTTGAGATCCCTTTGTTGTATGTTGATGGGATACTCATGTGTCCCATGCATGTTTTCTTTGAGATCCCTTTTATGCCACGCTGGTGGGATGCTCATCATGCATGAGTTTTGTGTGATACTGATAGGAGTCTTTTGACTGAGAGTTCCTATAGTGGAATATCTTTTGGCGCCACTCTTGTGTGAGGGAATTTTCCTAGTATGATAACGACATCACCTTTTATGTACATCATTACTACTGACAACACTTAATGCAATTACCTACACCATCTTGACACCAGGGCCTAGAGAGGTAGTCCCTCCTGGACAAACTCCATTATCAACGACGTATGTTTTTATGTTGTGGATGATTGATATGTTCCTCTTCTTTATATCATGCACATGTATTCATTTATGTTCCTTTAAACATACAATTTAACACATCACAAAAGTAAAAGGTCTTGGAAGGGTCCTTTGTTACACTCGGACCTAGATCACTTGTCCACCAAATAATCGACATAAAACAAAAGAGATCAACTAATGTGTTTCTCATCACTAGTATAGTGTGAAATGGTACTCACTAATAGTAAGAGGCACCTAACCTCCTCTACACCAAAAGAAGTGATCTGTAGTTGTCCATCAGACACTTGAAAATATACCAGAGAAAATACATGATCCCCAACATATCTCTAAGAGTTGAAAAAATGACTCTTTGTTGCAGCACCATGGGGAACATTAGGGATTTGGGGAAATATTCCCCTCTTCTGGATAAACTAGTGATAAAATAAATTTCCTCCTTAGTGGGCTGAAATCATTGATCACGACCGTCACAAAAAGCTTGTCGGTGGAAATCCCACAGACAGATTAGTTGTGCCAACAACCCAGAGTGCCCCTTTAGGGATGTAGTCTCCTCATAGTACTTAAGGAGGCAAAAATTCCTCAAGAAGCCTTGGGTCACTATGGTAATAGGGCAATGGTACAAATCCCTCTCCCTCTCTCATGCCTCCCACCCTCATACCATATTGTACTAGTTAACTCTATGCTCCTCCTATTATTGCTTCTTTCTCCTCTAACATCTCTCCATGATTGAAATATAAAATACATCAGCCTCATACATAAAACACAATATTTTTTTTATTAAATTAAAATTGTATTTATAAATATGGACATTACCTAGACATTTTCTTGTTGGGGAGGCATGGTTTCCAAGTAAACGTAAAAAATAAATTTCACCATAGTTTCACAAAATTTGAAATGCACATAATGAGAAATGGATGAGAGGATGGAAAGTAAGGGAATCACAGATGGAAGGGTTATTCACAGAGGAAAAGGTTGCATCGATGCTTGATGTTAAGAAATCTGGGGTAACTTAGTTGAGGAATTTAAATTTGATTTCTCTTTAACTTTGATAGATGCTTGTGATCTTCTTATTAAATTCTTCTTCTTCTTGTTATTATTATCTCTTTGATCATCAAACAACTACCAAAACATGAAAAACAAATAGACACCAGATATAAGCACTTAGCCTTGGAAAAACCCCTATCAAGGGGAAAACCCAGTAAAACTCTTCCACTAGTAGATTCAGATCAAATTGAGACAACCAGACCAAAAAAAATTATCTCCTTTTCTCCACCAAGTCAACCTCTCAAGTCCCAATTCTATTCTTCAACAAAATTCTTGGTATGTATAGTAACTTCATGGATATATGTCCTGCAACCTTGTGGTTCCATATCCTGCAATATCATGGATCTATCACAAATATTTTCAGCCCTGAAACTTAATGTATAATATTCCTTTATGATTAAAGTGTCCTTTAATATGTGAAAATCACATTCCTTTTATTCTTTACTAAATTCAGAACTCATCTTGTTATTCTTCTGGACATAGGATAAGATCTTCTTCCAATATTTCACACTTTCTTTCTACTTCATAGCTTCAAATTGAATCACATATATGTCACCTTCAATTGGCGTAGTTCACTTATATATATGTAGTAGTTAAAATATACAATATGAGGCCAACATGTCAACTTGTTCTGAGGCTGCAGCCCGACATGTAGGAGAGAGATTTAACTTGGTGGAAGAGTCTTTTTGACACAAGACAGATTTTCTTCTTTGACTTAAGGTGCCCATGAAAGGTGTTTTAAATTATGACTTTGACTCTGACACAATACACACATCCTAGAGCACTCAATGGGTGCTTTGATCTATTGACCATTGACTGATGCTTTAATAACTCAATTTCTTTTGTAATGAAATTTCCTTTTTATTTATTTTGAAAAATACAATTATGAAGACCGACACTAGTTACATTATTCAACACTCCCTCTTAACTAGGGAGGTATTCATAATTAAATAAATACATGGGTACATGGAAGATATCAAAATGATATGTTCTACGAAGAGTCACAACACATACAATGCTACATATTAGATACTTGACCAAGGTATCTAATCAGATGGGACTAAGGTGTGTTCCAAGATTTAGCCTCTAAAAGTACCATCAGGATTCAGCTCTAACACCAACCTAGGGATCTAGGTGCATATCCAAGATCAGAGCTCCAAGACCAATGCCACCCTCCCGACTTCAGGATTTAGACATCATCGTAGGTCATCCAGATGCCCTCCCAATCATCTTGTCACCCTAACATGCTTCATCTCTCCTTATCAACTAAATCAAATATATCCACCAATCCAAGCATGCTTCAAAATGTTCAACCTTCTTATGAAGATATCCTACACAATCACAACCCCAATTCGTGATAAAATTTTGATATATATATATATATATATATATATATATATATATATATATATATATATATATATATATATATCAGTTAAATCAAACCTCCTGGGTTCTCAAATGTACTGATGTTGATAGAACATCATCATATTATTCAAACACATCTAGGAAGTTCTCTTCTTTAACTTTTATAGCAACACCAAACTCAACCTCGACACTTCTTTTGGATAATAAAGTATTGTTTTACAACTTTGATATTCATGAATATCTATCGGCAAGGCTTCAATAATGATATTTTATTCTTTATTCAAGGTCTTAGTTTTCACATTATGCCCTCCTTGTCAACTAGGGAGATATACACTTTCTTTGATCCAAGCTCCCTCTCAACTTAGGGAGGTCAACAACTTCATTTTTATATGTATCTTTATCATAAAATCGGAGAAACTTCAACCTTTCAAAGCTTCATTTATAAATGAACATAGTTTTTTCTCATGTAAACAAGGTCTTCTAGTCATCATCATTATTATATCTCCCTTTATTCATTATGCTCATCACTATTATCAATTCTTATTCAATTATTAACATATTAAACATTTTGAGGATTATGTACTTGCAAATATTAAACAACAAGTACAACCAATAACAAATATACAGAAGCATGAAGTAAACTATGTCAAATAATATCAAAGCAATTAGGCTATAGACATCAAATACCTAAACCTAGTTAGGTTCATAGTAAAAAAGAGTTACAATTTTTATATTCTGGACTTCAACAACTTGCTATGGTTTTTCTCATAAACCCTAGATTTTCAATATTGAGACTTAAATATTTAGATATCAACAACTAAATCAAGTTATAAATCCAATCATAGCATTTTTATCTTCAAAACTATCCCCTATAACTTTATGTCAAATTATACAAGGTTTTTGTCACAAACCCTGTATTTCATTAATCAAATTAGCATACTAACATTTCATATCTAGGGAATCATTCTTATATCAATCTTCTACTAAGGTTTTATCGTAAAACCTAGATAAAAACATCAAAACCTAACAATTTTGACCAAACTCGGGTTTCAATCATGTGGAAGCTCATACACCCAGGTTTTCGTTTGACTATGGCAAGGGTTTTGTCCTAAACCCTAATTCACCAAACCATAAAATATAAGGTTTTATTATATAACTTAAACATCAACAACAAACCCTAAAAAGGTTAGGGTTAACAAACGATAAACATCAAGAGAGTAATATTTCATTATAGGTTCCAAACTTTATCAACAAATCTTAAGTAGACTAGGTTTCATCATTACCATACCCTAAGCATCGAAAGCCTAGTGTTTTATAGTGAACCCTAAAGGTTAGAGTCTCACCAAAATGAGCAAACAACAAAAGATAGTGTGGTAAGGGTATATTGAATCTAAATATTAATCACCCAAACAAGAATCTTTATGATTTGAAATCATAGACAAGAAAGAGTTAGTAATATAGAATAAATTTCAAAATGACTGCAACTTGTAATATGAAGAAGATTTAATATAAATCTTTATACATACTTTGAGTTACTTCCCGTTACTTCCCTCTAAAATATGATAGAATCTTCATAATTCATCCTTATTATTCAACCAAGTTACTATTCTTAATATATACCTACAATGTTTCTTGACAATCACAATCAAAATATGCAAGAACAATAATGTGATGATCATCTAGAATTTTTCATTAGAGTGAGTTTCGAGGGAATTGAGCTACAAAATCTAGACATCTTTTAATTTCATTATTTCCAAGAATTGTCCTATATAATGGACTATATATAAACCCTATACAATTGTGAAATACAATTTTTAAGAGGGAACAAGTTGATGAGAGGGAGACTATCATATGTACTATTCATAGATATTAAAAATCTTTAATGAGGATTTGTCATTCTTAGAGACATACTAGCAACTAACTCTAGAAAATAAGAAAGCTATACATACCTCAAAACTTACATACCTTTGAAGGATAGATTCTTGCAAACTACACACACATTTTGTTAGATGGCTAAAAACATAAAGAGAAATAGCATTACATACTTGATCAATGATTTGAGTTGGCCCTCAAATGTTGGATATCATTTTATTGACTGTAGTAGAGGTTGCTACCGATATTTTATTTTTGAATTCTCCTTATACTGACATAGATCATTGTAGACCTTTATTTGTTTCAATGATTCATCAATTTCAAGATTGGTTGATTCTAGGCCGACTTCTCTGTCATCATTTAGACTTGGACATTATATGTAGATGCATAGTTTTTTGTCTATGTCACAGTGTTTTATAATTCCCTTCTCAATAAATGTATGCAAGTCTCTTTCTAGTGAAGAGTGTAATTCTTATGGTGGATTCTAAACAGGATAATAAGAATTAATTTATAAAACTCAGTCCTTTGTATATATATATATGTGTGTGCCTAGGTCTTTTATTTCACAGGAGTCTCAACACCTTCAGATATTATGGTGACCGTGTCAAAGTAGCACTTGATCCATTTTCTTGCTAACTATTTAGGGCTTCTTCTAGTCCATAGTGAGACTATTTAAACATGGATCCAATCACCCAGAAATTGTGCACAAAATTCTAGATTTTAATATCTTTGAAAATAGAGAATTCAGATTACTAAGATATCAATAATTTTGAGGGTGATTTCAGACCTTGAATTATAGCCTATTGGACTTCAATTTCCTTATGAAATTGCTCGGTCTTGAATATATTGTTGAACTAAACTTTCAAACTTCTGAAATAGAGTTTTAATACTCTTCAAAATCCTTCACTTTTCCTTTCTCAGGCCTACATCCTAGTCACTGTGGCAAGGACTAATAGAATTTTCCCAAAAATGTGTAGAATCAGTTTGGTTTTCTTTTGGATGGCTCAAACGTGAAAGGTACATATGAAACCCTTCTTCTTCCAAACAATAGTGATCTTCTTATTTCCATTCTTTCATCACTGACCTTCGCTCTAATACCATGTTGAAAAATCTAGGGAAGCTTACTTAGGGAATTTAAATTTGATTTCTCTTTAACTTTGATAGATGTTTGTGATATTCTTATAAAATTCTTCTTGTTGTTGTTATTATTATCTCATTGATCATTAAATAGCTACCAAAACATGAAAAACAAATAGACACCAGATATAGACACTGGGCTAGGGGAAAACCCCTATAAAGGGGAAAACCTAGTCAAACTCTTCCACTAGTAGATGCAGATCAAATTAAGACAACCAGAGCAAAAAAAATGATTTCCTTTTCTCCACCAATTCAACCTCTCAAGTCCCAATTTTGTTCTTCAACAAAAATCTCAGTATATCTTGCAACTTCATGGATCTATGTCATGCAACCTCATAGTCCCATGTCTTGCAATATCATGGATCTATCACAAATATTTTCGACCTTGTAACTTCATGAAAAATATTCCTCTATGATGGAAACGTCCTTTAAGATGTGAAACTCACATTCCTTTTATTCTTTAATAACTTCAAAACTTGAATTTCTATTCTTCTTGACATAGGATAAGATCTTCTTCCAATATTTCATACTTTATTTCTACTTCATAGCCTCAGATTGAATCACATATATGTCACACTTAATTGGTCGAGTGCACTTATATATATATATATATATATATATATATATAGATAGATAGATAGATAGATAGATAGTAGTTTGAGTCTACAATATGAGGTTGACTTGTCAACTTGTTCTAAGGATGACTTGAAGGAGTAGGGCAGGTTGACATATAGGAGAGAGAGCTGACTTGGTGGAGGAGTCTTTTTGAAACATGAAAAATATTATTCTTTGACTTAATGTGCCCATGAAAGGTATTTTACATTATGACTTTGACTTTGACACAACACAAAAATCCTAGAGCACTCAATAGGTGACTTTACCTATTGACCATTAACACAAGCATGAAACCCATGCTTTAATAAGTTATTTTCTTTTATAATAAAAATGCTTTTTCTTTCTTTAGACAAATACAATTATGAAGGTTGAAACTAGTTACATTCTTCAACGCTCCCTCTTAACTAGGGAGGTATTCATAATTACATATGTACATAGGTACATGGAAGACCTAAAAATGATATACTCTACAAATAAGTCACAACACACGCGGTGCTATAGATATGTACTTGACCAAGGTATCTAATTGGGTGGGACTAAGGTTAGTTCCAAGCTTTAGCCTCTATAGGTACCATCAGGCATTATCTCTAACACCAACCCAAGGATCATGGTGTGTATCTAAGGTCGGAGCTCCAAGACCAATTCCACCCTCCCTACTTCGAGATCTAGACATCATCACAGGCTAGCAAGATGTGCTCCCAAGCATCTTGTCGCCCTAAGATTCTTCATCTCTCCTTATCAACTAAATCATATATACCCACCAGTCCAAGCATGCTTCAAAATGTTCAAACTTCTTACAAAGAGATCCTACACAATCACAACCCAAATTAGTAATTAACTGATGTTGCTAGGTCATCATCATCTTATTCAAACACATCTAAGAAGCTTTCTTCTTTAACTTTTATAGCAGAACCAAACTCAACCTCAACACTTCTTCTTGATCCTCAAGTCTTTCTTTACAACTTTTCCATTCACTAATATCTATTTGGAAGGCTTCAATCATGATATTTTATTATTTCTTCAAGATATTAGTTGTCACATTATGTCATCCCACTCAACTAGGGAGATATACACTTTCTTTGAGCCAAGATCCCTCTCAACTTAGGGAGATTAATAGCTTCATTCTTATAGGTTCTTTATCATAAAATCTGAGAAACTTCAACCTTTCAAAGCTTCATTTATACAAGAACATCATTATTTCTCATGGCAACAAGTTCATCTAGCCATCATAATTCTCACAACTCCCTTTATTCATCATGCTCATCATTATTATCAAGTCTTCTTCAATTATGAACATCTTCAACATTTTGAGGGTCATGTACCTACAAATCTTAAACGACAAGTACAACAAAGTACAAATATACAGGAGCATGAAGTCAGCTATATCAAATGATGTCAAAACAATTAGGATTTAGACATTAAATAACTAAACCTACTTAGGTTCATAGTCAATAAGGGTTACAATTTTTATATTCTGGACTTCAACAACTTGCTAGGGTTTTTGTCATAAACCCTAGATTTCATCATTGAGACTTAAAGTTTTAGATAACAGTAACTAAATCAAGTTAGAAATCCAATCATAACTTTTTATATCTTGAAATTTATTCCCTAGAAATTTATTTCAAATTCTACTAGTGTTTTGTCACAAACTCTAGATTTCATTAGTCGAATTAGCATACTAGCATTTCATATCTAGGGAATCATTCTCATATCAAACTTCTACTAAGTTTTTATCATAAACCCTAATACAAACATAAAACCTTAACAATTTTGACCAAACTAGGGTTTCAATCACGCAGAAGCTCATACACCTAGATTTTCATTTGACTATTGCAAGGGTTTTTTCATAAACCTTAATTCACCAGACCCTATAATCTAGGGTTTTATCATATAACTTAAACATAAGAAACAAACCCTAAAAGGGTTAGGGTTTAACAAACCATAAACATCGAGAGAGTGATATTTCATTACAATATCTAAACTATATCAACAAACCATAATTCGACTAGGGTTTCATCATTAACATACCCAAAGCATCAAAAGGATAGGGTTTTACAGTGAACCCTAAAGTTTAGGGCTTCACCAAAATGATCAAATAACAAGAGATAGTGTGATGTGGTAGATTTAATCTAAATATTAATCACCCAAACAAGAATCCTTATGATTCGAAATCATAGACATGAAAGAGTTAGTAATATAGAACAAATTTCAAAATGGCTGCACCTTGTAATATGAAGAAGATTTACTATAAATATTTATACATACCTTGAGTTACTCCTTTTACAAACCTGGGAATTTTTCCTTAATGAAGGGCTACCTCTGAAATATGATAGCATCTTCATAGTTCATCCTTATTATTCAACTAGGTTACCATTCTTATATACCTGCAATATTTCTTGACAAGCAACCCCAAAATACGCAAGTACAACAACGTAATGATCATCTAGAATTTTTCATTAGAGTGAGTTTCTTGGGAATTTTGCTACAAAATCTAGAAATCTTTTAGCTTCATTATTACCAAGGATTTTCATATATCTTGGACTATCCATAAACCCTATACAATTGTGAGATAGGGTTTCTAAGAGGGAACATGTGAATGAGAGAGAGACTATCATATGTACTATTCCTAGATATTAACAATCTTTAATGAGGATTTTCTATTCCTAGAGACATAAGAGCAACTAACTCTAGAAAATAAGCAAGTTATACATACCTCAAAACTTACATACCTTTGAAGGCTAGATGTTTCAGAGAGCTTCTTACCTCTTCTTCAAAACTTCATACATATTTTCTTAGATGACGAAAACCATAAAGTGTGGTAACAATATTTACTTGATGAAGGATTTGATCTAGTCCTCAAATGTTGGATATCCTTTTATTGATTGTAGGGGAGGTTTCTACAGTTCTTCGATTTTTGACTTCTCCTTATACTGCCATAGATCATTGTAGACCTTGATTTTTTTCAATGATTCATCAATTTCAAGATTGGTTGATTCTAGGTCAACTTAAATGTCATCATTTAGACTTGGACATTATATATAGATGCACAATTGTTCATTCTATGTCACAGTAGTCTCAACTTCTATTATCAATAAATGTATACAAGTCTCTTTCTAGTGAAGACTACAATCCTTATGGTGGTTTCTAAATAGGCTTATAAAAATTCCTTTGTAAAACTCAGTCCTTCGTATATATATGTGTGTGTGTGTGTGTGTGCCTAGGTCTTTTATTTCATATGAGTCTCGAATCCTTCGAATATTATGGTGATTGTTTCAAAGTAGCACTTGATCCATTTCCCTTTTTATTGTTTATGGATTATTATAATCCACAATGAGATTATTTAAACATGGATCCAGTCACCCAGGAATTGTGCACAAACTTTTAGACTTTAAGATCTCTAAAATTAGAGAATTCAGATTACTGAGATATCAAAAAAAATTTAGGATGATTTCAAACCTTGACTTATAGCCTGTTGGACTTCACTTTCTTTATGAAAGTTCTTGGTCTGGAATAGAATGTTGAAATAAACTTTCAAACTTCTGAAACAAAGTTTTAATTCTCTTCAAAATCATTCACTCTTCCTTTCTCAGGCCTGCATCCTAGTCACTATGGTAAGAACTAATATAATGTGCCCAAAAATGTGTAGAATCAATTTGGTATTCTTTTGTATGGATCAAACTTGAAAGGTAGATATGAAACTCTTATTCTTCCAACCAATAGTGATCTTCCAGTTGCCCTTCTTTCATCACTGACCTTATCTCTAATACCATGTTGAGAAATCTAGGGAAACTTTGTTAGGGAATTTAATTTTAATTTCTCTTTAACTTTGATAGATTCTTGTGATCTTCTTATTAAATTATTCTTATTCTTGTTATTATTATCTCTTTGGCCATAAAAAAACTACCAAAACATGAAAAAAAAAGATACCATATAGGTACTCATCCAAGGAAAAACCCCTATAAAAGGGAAAACCCAGTCAAACTTTTCCACTAATAGGTTCAGATCAAATTGAGACAAACAAACAAAAAAAAATGATATTATTTTCTCCACCAAGTCAACCTATCAAGACCCAATTATGTTCTTCACACAAAAATATCTGTATGTCCTACAATTTCGTGGATCTATGTCCTGCAACCTCGTGTTTCCATGTCCTGCAATATTATGGATCTATCACAAATATTTTATGCCCTATAATGTCATGTGGAATATTCCTTTGTGATGAAAACTTCCTTTAATATGTAAAACTCACATTCCTTTTACTCTTTAATAACTTTAGAACTCATCTTGTTATTCTTATGGACATAGTATATGATCTTCTTCCAATATTTCACACTTTCTTTCTACTTCATATTTTTATAATGAATCACATATATGTCACCTTTAATTGGATAAGTGCACTTGTATACAAATAGTAATTCAAGTCTACAATATGAGGTTGACTTGTAAACATTTTTCTAAGGTTGACTTGAAGGAGTAGGGAAGGCCGACATTTAGGAGAGAGAGTTGACTTGGTGGATGAGTCTTTTTTACACAAGACACATTTTCTTCTTTGACTTAAGGTGCCCATGAAATGTATTTTACATTATGACTTTGACCCTGACACAATACAAAAATCCTAGAGAACTCAATGAGTGCTTAAACCTATTGACTATTGACCCAAGCATGAAACCCATTCTTTAATAAGTCAATTTATTTTATAATAAAAATGCATTTGTCTTTCTTTAGACAAATACAATTATGAAGACCGACACTAGTTACATTCTTCAACACCCCATATTAATTAGGGAGGTATTCATAATTACATATATACATGGGTACATGGAATATCTCAAAATGATATGCTCTACAAAGAGTCACAACACATGCAGTGATATAGATTGGATACTTGACCAAGGTACCTAATTGAGTGAGACTAAGGTTTGTTCCAAGATTTAGCCTCTATAGGTACCATAAGACTTTAGCTCTAACACAAATTCTCACCAATGTCACCCTCCCTACATCGGGATTTAGACATCATCACAGGTCGGCTAGATGTCCTCCCAAGCATCTTGTTACTCCAATATGCTTCATCTCTCCTTATCAAATAAATCAGATATATCCACATGTCCAAGCATGCTTCAAAATGTTAAACCTTCTTATGGAGAGATCTTGCAAGAGCATAACCCCAATTAGTAATAAAAATTTAATATATATATATATATATATATATATATATATATATATATATATATATATATATATATATATGTATGTATATATTATGATGACCTAGTAGCATTAGTAAATTTGAGAACCCCAGAGGTTTGAGTTAACTATATATATATATATATATATATATATATATATATATATATATATATATATATATATATATATATATATATATATAAGTTAACTCAAACCTCTGGGGTTCTCAAATTTACTAATGCTACTAGGTCATCATAATATTATTCAAACACATCTAGGAATATTTCTTCTTTAACTTTTATAGCAGCACCAAACTCAGCCTCAACATTTCTTCTAGATCATCAAGTCTTGTTTTACAACTGTACCATTCACAAATATCTATCTGCAAGGCTTCATTCATGATATTTTATTCTTTTTTCAAGGTCTTATTTGTTACATTATTCCCTCCCTCTCAACTAAGTGAGATCAACAACTTCATTCTTATAGGTTCTTTATCATAACATTAGAGAAACTACAACCTTTCAAAGATTCATTTTTATAGGAACATCATTCTTTCTCATGGAAACAAGATCATCTAGCCATCATTTATAGGAACATCATTCTTTCTCATGGAAACAAGATCATCTAGCCATCATCATTCTTACAGATCCCTTTATTCATCATGCTCATCACTATTATCAAGTCTTCTTTAATTATGAACATCTTCAACATTTTGAGGATTATGTACCTACAAATCTTCAACAAAAAGTACAACCAAGTACAAATATATAGAATCATGAAGTCAACAACTATATCAAATCATGTCAAAACAATTAGGCTTTCAACATCATATACCTAAACCTGGTTAGGTTCATAGTCAACAAGGGTTACAATTTTTATACTATGGAATTCCACAACTTATTAGGGTTTCTTTTACAAACCCTAGGTTTCATTATTGAGACTTAAAGATTTGGAAATCAGAAAATAAAATCAAGTTATGAATCCAATCATAGCATTTTATATCTTCAAAATTATTCCCTAGAACTTTATGTCAAATTCTACAATGGTTTTGTCACAAACCCTAGATTTCATTAATCAAATTAGCATAATAGCTTTTCACATCTAGGGAATCATTATTATATCAATCTTTTACTAAGGTTTTATCGTAAACCCTAGATACAAACATCAAACCCTAACAATTTTGACCAAACTAGGGTTTCAATCATGTGGAAGTTCATACACCCAGGTTTTCATTTAACTATTGCAGGGCTTTGTCATAAACCCTAATTCACCAAACCCTAAAATATAGGGTTGTATCATCTAAATTAAACATCACCAATAAACCCATAGGGGCTTCATTCAATGAACCTCTGACATAGCACATGCGTTCATGGCATACTAAATAATACCCTTAATTTGACTACATATTGGAAAATACCTTTAAAATCACATTATTTAACCCCCTACCAATACAAACCCAATACACATTCCCAATTTAAAAAACCCCTACTTTCACTAGATATTGTAGGTATCCATTTTTTCATTAACATTTTTTATTCTTATTTATATTTTTCATTAACTTTCAGCTCCATTTTTTATACCCGCCAATATAAAAACCCTTTACCCCCTATTATATGCTCAGTATATTATGTCATTTTCTACTCAATATATATCCCCCAATATGAATGCGCGTGATATGTCATTGCTCCCCCAGTGAAGCCCCTGCGAATAAACCCTAAAAAGGTTAGGGTTTAATAAAACATAAACATCAAGAGAGTAATATTTCGTTACAGGCTCTAAACTTTATGAACAAACCCTAAGTAGACTAGGTTTCATCATTACCATACCCTAAGCATCGAAAGTCTAGGGTTTTAAAATGAACCCTAAAGGTTAGGGTTTCACCAAAATGAGCAAACAACAAGAGATAATTTGATAAGGGTAGATTTAATTTAAAGATTAAGTACCCAAAAAAAAATCTTTATGTTTCAAAATCCTAGACATGAAAGAGTTAATAATATAGAACAGATTTCAAAATGGCTACAACTTGTAATATGAATAATATTTAATATAAATATTTATACATACCTTGAGTTACTCCTTTTAAAAACCTCGTAAATTTTCCTTAATGATGGCTCCCTCTCAAATATGATAGCATATTCATAGTTCATCCTTATTATTCAACCATGTTATCATTCTTAATATATACTTGCAATATTTCTTAACAAGAATAACCAAAATATGCAAGCACAATGGTGTGATGATCATCTAGAACTTTTCATTAGAGTGGGTTTCTAGGGAATTGAGGTATAAAATATAGACATATTTTAATTTCATTATTTATAAGAATTGCAATATATCATGGACTATATATAAACCCTAGGCAATTGTGAGATAGGGTTTCTTAGAGGGAACAAGTAAATGAGACAAAGACTATCATATGTACAATTCCTAGATATTAACAATATTTAACGAGTATTTGTCATTCCTAGAGATATAGTAGCAACTAACTCTAGGAAATAAGAAATTTATACATACCTCAAAACTTAAATACCTTTGAAGGATAGATGTTTCATAGACCTTGTTATCTCTTCTTGCAAACTACATACACAATTTGTTAGATGACTAAAAACATAAAGAGTAGTAACAACACTTACTTGATGAAGGATTTGAGTTGGTCCTCAAATGTTGGATATCCTTTTATTGACTGTAGTAGAAGTCACTGAGATATTTTATTTTTGACTTATCCTTATATTGACGTGGATCATTGTAGACCTTGATTTATTTCAATGATTCATCAATTTCAAGATTGGTTGATTCTAGGTCGGCTTCTACATCATCATTCAGACTTGGACATTATATGTAGATGCACAATTTTTCGTTCTATGTCACAATGTTCTCAACTTCCCTAATGTATACAAGTATATTTTTAATGAAGACTATAATCCTTATGGTGGCTTCTAAACAAGGTTATAAGAATAAATTTATAAAACTTGGTCCTTTTTATATATGTGTGTGTGACCAAGTCCTTTATTTCACAAGAGTCTTAGCTCCTTTAGATAGTATGGTGACTGTGTCAAAGTATCACTTGATCTATTTCCTTGTTGATTGTTTAGGGATTCTTCTAGTCCATAGTGAAACTATTTAAACTTGGATCGGGTTTCTAGGGAATTGAGGTATAAAATATAGACATATTTTAATTTCATTATTTATAAGAATTGCAATATATCATGGACTATATATAAACCCTAGGCAATTGTGAGATAGGGTTTCTTAGAGGGAACAAGTAAATGAGACAAAGACTATCATATGTACAATTCCTAGATATTAACAATATTTAACGAGTATTTGTCATTCCTAGAGATATAGTAGCAACTAACTCTAGGAAATAAGAAATTTATACATACCTCAAAACTTAAATACCTTTGAAGGATAGATGTTTCATAGACCTTGTTATCTCTTCTTGCAAACTACATACACAATTTGTTAGATGACTAAAAACATAAAGAGTAGTAACAACACTTACTTGATGAAGGATTTGAGTTGGTCCTCAAATGTTGGATATCCTTTTATTGACTGTAGTAGAAGTCACTGAGATATTTTATTTTTGACTTATCCTTATATTGACGTGGATCATTGTAGACCTTGATTTATTTCAATGATTCATCAATTTCAAGATTGGTTGATTCTAGGTCGGCTTCTACATCATCATTCAGACTTGGACATTATATGTAGATGCACAATTTTTCGTTCTATGTCACAATGTTCTCAACTTCCCTAATGTATACAAGTATATTTTTAATGAAGACTATAATCCTTATGGTGGCTTCTAAACAAGGTTATAAGAATAAATTTATAAAACTTGGTCCTTTTTATATATGTGTGTGTGACCAAGTCCTTTATTTCACAAGAGTCTTAGCTCCTTTAGATAGTATGGTGACTGTGTCAAAGTATCACTTGATCTATTTCCTTGTTGATTGTTTAGGGATTCTTCTAGTCCATAGTGAAACTATTTAAACTTGGATCGGGTTTCTAGGGAATTGAGGTATAAAATATAGACATATTTTAATTTCATTATTTATAAGAATTGCAATATATCATGGACTATATATAAACCCTAGGCAATTGTGAGATAGGGTTTCTTAGAGGGAACAAGTAAATGAGACAAAGACTATCATATGTACAATTCCTAGATATTAACAATATTTAACGAGTATTTGTCATTCCTAGAGATATAGTAGCAACTAACTCTAGGAAATAAGAAATTTATACATACCTCAAAACTTAAATACCTTTGAAGGATAGATGTTTCATAGATCTTGTTATCTCTTCTTGCAAACTACATACACAATTTGTTAGATGACTAAAAACATAAAGAGTAGTAACAACACTTACTTGATGAAGGATTTGAGTTGGTCCTCAAATGTTGGATATCCTTTTATTGACTGTAGTAGAAGTCACTGAGATATTTTATTTTTGACTTATCCTTATATTGACGTGGATCATTGTAGACCTTGATTTATTTCAATGATTCATCAATTTCAAGATTGGTTGATTCTAGGTCGGCTTCTACATCATCATTCAGACTTGGACATTATATGTAGATGCACAATTTTTCGTTCTATGTCACAATGTTCTCAACTTCCCTAATGTATACAAGTATATTTTTAATGAAGACTATAATCCTTATGGTGGCTTCTAAACAAGGTTATAAGAATAAATTTATAAAACTTGGTCCTTTTTATATATGTGTGTGTGACCAAGTCCTTTATTTCACAAGAGTCTTAGCTCCTTTAGATAGTATGGTGACTGTGTCAAAGTATCACTTGATCTATTTCCTTGTTGATTGTTTAGGGATTCTTCTAGTCCATAGTGAAACTATTTAAACTTGGATCCAGTCACCCAGAAATTGTGCACATACTTCTAGAATCTAAGATCTCTAAAATTAGAGAATTCTTATTACTAAGATATCACAAATTTTGAGGATGATTTCAAACCTTGACTTATAGCCTACTGGATTTCTCTTTCCTTATAAAAGTGATCGATCTTGAATAGTCTCTTGAACTAAAATTTCAAGTTTCTGAAAGAGAGTTTTAATACTCCTCAAAATCCTTAGCTCTTCCTTTCTCAAGCTTGTGGCCTACTCACTATGGCAAGGACTAATAGAATGTGCCCATAAATGTGTAGAATCTGTTTAGTTTTCTTTTAGATGGATTAACCTTTAAATGTAGATATGAAACTCTTGTTCTTCCAACTAATAGTGATCTTCCAATTTCCCTTTGTTCATCACTGACCTTAGCTCTGATATCATGTTGAGAAATCTAGGAAAGCTTAGTTAGGGCATTTAAATTTGATTTCTCTTTAACTTTGATATATGCTTGTGATCTTATTATTAAATTATTATTCTTGTTGTTGTTAGTATCCCTTTGATCATCAAACAACTAGAAAAAAATGAATCACATATAGACATTATATACGCACTCAGCCAGGGCAGAACCCCTATAAAGGGGAAAACCCAGTCAAACTCTTCCACTAGTAGATTCAGATCAAATTGAGACAACCACACCAAAACAAAATGATATCCTTTTCTCCACCAAGTCAACCTTTCAAGTCCCAATTTTGTTCTTCAACAAAAATATTGGTATGTCCTGCAACTTTGTGGATCTATGTCCTCTAACCTCGTAGTTCCATGTCCTGTAATATCATGTATCTATCACAAATATTTTCTGCCCTGCAACTTCATGTAGAATATTCCTTTATGATGAAAACGTCTTTTAAGATGTGAAACTCACATTCCTTTTATTCTTTAATAACTTCATAACTTCATAACTCGGCTTGTTATTCTTCTTCCAATATTTCACACTTTCTTTCTACTTCATAGCTTTAGATTGAATAAAATATATGTTACCTTTAGCTGGCCAAGTGCTTATATATATATATATATATATATATATATATATATATATATATATATATATATATATATAGATATAGATATATATCTATGTATATATAGAGTAGTTCAAGTCTACAATATGAGGCCGACTTGTCAACTTGTTCTAAGGACGACTTGAAGGAGTAGGGTAGGCCGAGATGTAGGAGAGAGAGTTGACTTGGTGGAGGATTCTTTTTGCCACAAGACATTTTTTCTTCTTTGACTTAAGGTGCCCATGAAAGATATTTTACATTATGAATTTAACTTTGACACAATTCAAAAATCCTAGAGCACCCAATGGGTGCTTTGACCTATTGACCGTTGACCCAAGCATGTAACCCATGCTCTAATAAGTCAATTTCTTTTATAATAAAAGATATTTTTCTCTTTCTTTAAACAAATACAGTTATTAAGACCGACACTAGTTACATTCTTCAACACTCCCTCTTAACTAGGGAGGTATTTACAATTACATATATACATAGGTACATCGAAGATCTCAAAATGATATGCTCTATGAAGAGTCACAACACACACAATACTACATATTAGATAATTGACCAAGGTATCTAATCGGGTGGGACTAAGGTGTGTTCCAAGATTTAGTCTTTATAGGTACCATCAAGATTTAGCTCTAATACCAACCCATGGATATATGTGTGTATCCAAGGTTGGATCTCCAATACCAACACCACCCTCCCTACTCCGGGATCTAGAAACCATCACAGGTAGGCTAGATGTCCTCCCAAGCATATTTTTGCCCTAAGATGCTTCATCTCTCCTTATCAACTAAATCAGATATATCCACCAGTCCAAGCATGCTTCAAAATATTCAACCTTATTAGGAGAGATCTTGCAAAATCACAACCCAAATTAGTAATAGAATTTCAATATATATACATAAGTTAACTCAAACCTCTAGGGTTCTCAAAAATACTGATGTTAAGAAAAGTTTTTCGGTAGAAATCACACAAGAGAAATTTTTGGCCGACGCGTTTCATGTTGCTAGGTCATCATAATATTATTCAAATACATTTAGGAAGATTTCTTCTTTAACTTGTAAAGAAACACCAAACTCAGCCTTCACACTTCTTCTAGATCATCAAGTACTGTTTTACAACTTTTCCATTCATGAATATCTATCTGCAATGATTTAGTCATTATATTTTATTATTTCTTCAAGGCCTTAGTTGTCACATTATGCCCTCCCTCTCAACTAGGGAGATATACACTTTCTTTGATTTAAGCTCCTTCTCAACTTAGGGAGATCAACAACTTCATTCTTATAGGTTCTTTATCATAAAATCAGTGAAAATCAAACCTTTCAAAGCTTAATTTCTACAGGAACATCATTCTTTCTCATGGAAACAAGGTCATCTAGTCATCATCATTCTTACAACTCCCTTTATTCATCATGCTCATCATTATTATCAAGTCTTCTTCAATTATAAACATCTTCAACATTTTGAGGATTGTGTACTTCATAAATATTCAAGAATGAGTACAACCAAGTACAAATATATAGAAGCATGAAGTCAACTATATAAAATCATGTCAAAAAAATTAGCCTTTAGACATCAAATACCTAAACCTAGTGAGGTTCATAGTCAACAAGGGTTACAATTTTTATATTATGGACTTCAACAAATTGTTAGGGCTTTTGTTGCAAACCCTAGATTTCATCATTGAGACTTAAAGCTTTATATATAAGTAAATAAAACAAGTTAGAAATCCAATCATAAAAATTTATATCTTTAAATTTATTCCCTAGAACTTTATGTCAAATTTTACTAGGGTTTTGTCACAAACATTGGATTTCATTAATCAAATTAGCATACTAGCGTTTCATATCTATGGAATCACTCTTATATCAATCTTCTACTAAGGTTTTATCATAAACCCTAGATAAAAACATCAAACCCTAACAATTTTGACAAAACTGGGGTTTCAATCATGTGGAAACTCATACACCTAGGTTTTCATTTGACTATTGCAAGGGTTTTGTCATAAACCTTAATTCACCAAACCCTAAAATCTAGGTTTTTATCATATAACTTAAACATAAGCAACAAACCCTAAAAGTGTTAGGTTTTGGCAAACCATAAACATTAAGAGAGTGATATTTTATTACAGGTCCTAATCTTTATCAACAAACCCTAAGTAGACTAGGGTTTCATCATTAGCATACCCTAAGCATCAAAAGTCTATGGTTTTACAGTGAACCCTTAAGGTTAGGGTTTCACCAAAATGAGAAAACAACAAGAGATAGTGTGATAAGGGTAGATTCAATCTAATTATTAATCACCCAAAAAAGAATCCTTATGATTCAAAATCATAGACAAGAAAGAGTTAGTAATATAGAACAAATTTCAAAATTGTTGCACCTTGTAATATGAAGAAGATTCATTATAAATCTTTATACATACCTTCAATTACTCCTTTTACAATCTTGGTAAGTTTCCTTAATGAAGGGATCCCTCTGAGATATGATAACATATTCATACTTCATCCTTATTAGTCAACCAAGTTACCATTCTTAATATATACCTGCAATATTTCTTAACAAGCACAACCAAAATATGCAAGTACAACAATGTAATGATCAGCTAGATTTTTCATTAGAGTGAGTTTCTAGGGAACTAAGCTACAAAATTTAGAAATCTTTTAATTTCATTATTGCCAAGAATCTTCATATATCATGGAATATCTATAAACCCTAGATAATTGTGAGATAGGGTTTCTAAGAGGGAACAAGTGAATGAGAGTGAGACGATCATATGTACTATTCCTAGATATTAACAATCTTTAATGGGGATTTTCCATTCCTAGAGACATACTAATAACTAACTCTAGAAAATAAGAAAGTTATAAAAACCTTAAAACTTACATACCTTTGAAGGATATATGTTTCATAGAGCTTGTTACCTCTTCTTGCAAACTACATACACATTTTTTTAGATGACTAAAAATATAAAGAACAGTAATAATACTTACTTGATGAAGGATTTGAGTCGGTCCTCAAATGTTGGATATCCTATTTGTAGTAGAGGTTGCTATAGATATTCTATTTTTGACTTCTCCTTATACGGACATAGATCATTGTAGGCCTTGATTTGTTTCAATGATTCATCAATTTCAAGATTAGCTTATTCTAGGGCAACTTCTACACCATCATTTAGACTTGGACATTATGTAGATGCATAGTTTTCCATTCTTTCACAATGGTATCAAATTCCATTCTCAATAAATGTATACAAGTCTCTTTTTAGTGAAGATTATAATCCTTATGGTGGCTTCTAAACATTCTTATAGGATTTCCTTTATAAAACTCGGTCCATTGTATATATATGTGTCTATCTGGGTTTGTTATTTCAGAGGAGTCTCAGTTCCTACAGATATTATGGTGACTGTGTTAAAGTAGCACTTAATCCATTTACTTGTTGATTTTTTAGTGCTTCTTCTAGTCCACAATGAGAATATTTAAAATTGGATCCAGTTAGCTATAAATTTTGCACATACTTCTACACTTTAAGATCTCTGAAATTAGAGAATTCAGATTACTGAGATATCACAAATTTTGAGGATGATTTCAGATATTGACTTATATCGTATTGGAATTCACTTTCCTTATGAATTTTCTCAGTCTTAAATAGATTGTTGAACTAAAATTTTAGAATTCTGAAACAGGGTTTTAATACTCTTCAAAATCCTTCGCTTTTCCTC
Organism: Pinus tabuliformis; assembly: GCA_031772625.1. Lineage (NCBI taxonomy): Eukaryota > Viridiplantae > Streptophyta > Pinopsida > Pinales > Pinaceae > Pinus > Pinus tabuliformis. Next base: position 1,016,358,408 of record CM062816.1, on the reverse strand, counting down.
ATCCAGGCCTGTGACCTAGTCACTGTGGCAAGGACAAATAGAATGTGCCCAAAAATGTGTAGAATCAATTGATTTTATTTTGGATGGATCATCCTTGAAAGGAAGATATGAAACTCTTTTTCTTCCAACCAATAGTGTCTTCTAGCTTCCCTTCTTTCATCATTCACCTTAGCTCTGATACCATGTTGAGAAATATAGGGAAGCTTAGTTAGGGCATTTAAATTTGATTTCTCTTTAACTTTAATAGATGCTTTTGATATTATTATTAAATTATTCTTATTCCTGTTTTTATTATCTCTTTCATCATCAAATGGCTACCAAAACATGAAAAACAAATAGATACCAGATATAGGCACTCAGCTAGTGAAAAACCCCTATAAAGGGGAAAACCTAGTAAAATTATTCCACTAGTAGAATCAAATAATTGAGACAACCAGACCAAAAACAAATGATATCCTTTTCTCCACCAATTCAACCTCTCAATTCCCAATTCTATTCTTCAACAAAAATCTCGGTATGTCTTGCAACTTCCTAGATCTGTGTCCTACAACCTTGTGGTTCCATGTCCTACAATATCATGGATCTATCACACATATTTTTGTTCTTGCAACTTCATGTAGAATATTCCTTTACAATGAAAACGTTCTTTAAGATGTGAAACTCACATTCCTTTTAATCTTTAATAACTTTAGAACTCGACTTTCTATTCTTCTAGACATAGGATATGATCTTTTTCCAATATTTCACACTTTATTTCTACTTCATAACTTTAGATTGAATCACGTATATGTCACCTTTAATTGGCCAATTTCACTTCTATATATATAATAGTTATGGTATACAATATGAGGCCAACTTGTCAACTTTTTCTTGTAGAAATTAATGTGTAGATTCGAAACTTCTCATGAAATTTACTAAATCACAAGACTCAAAACTACTCTACTAATGAGTGGAAGTTAATTCACCATCTACAACAAGAATAATAGACATGCAAAAGGAAAGATCACATATGAACAAATATTTAGATAGGGGAAAGAAACTACTAAAAACCCCTTACTATATGTATTGCATATCAAAGAATCTGGATGAATATAATATGCTTTCTCAAGCTTGAGCACAACCTGCACCTGTATCTTCTATCCTCTACCTGCCTGACTGAACCTGGCCAATACTTATCCAATTTTCTTGTCCTCCAGGCTCCTATTTCCTTGCATTGTTCCTTGAGTAATTAGGCCCCTATTTAATAGGAATTTTCCTCCATTGTATTGCACAGTTCCTTTAGGCTCATCCTCTGACTGCATGCACCACTTGTAAAACTTGGAATAGTTTACAAAAGATAATACATTTCCCTTGAACTCCAATCTCAACTGGGAAACTCAAATTCTCCGCATTCATGAGCTATTTAAGTTGATTTATCATTTAATTGGTTAATCAATAAAATCGCACCCCACTACTTGACCTTCCACTAGTTCCTCCAACAGTTAGAACTAGTTTAATTGGCCATAACTCAATTTAATTGAATTAAATTGATAAAACTGAGATTAACTCAACCTACGCTCATAAAATTTAGGAATCACTGCACACAACTAAATTTCATGTCCCTAACTTGAATTAACTAGGATAACTGAGCGATAACAACCATTTCACCTCAGTTAACTCATCCAAGATGTATGTTGATATGGAATTTTGAATTTCCTCAATTTAATTAAGGAAAAAATCAAATGGAGAATTTCTTGTTGCATTTTCAACACTCCCTCAGCAAGAAATGGATTATCAACAACCCCAATCTTGCACCTATGCAATGTACTGCATGAAACACTTCTGTTTGTTTCTACTACTACTGCAACATCTGCAACTGAGAAGCATCCAAAAAATAAAAATAATCATTGAATCAATCTACAACTGTCTACTGGGAAAATTGTGTTGTTGCTGACTCTGCTACTGAGCCTCCTGCTTTATTGTCAACACTCCTCTGCACTCCTTAGTATATGAATGATGTTGATCCCCTTACTACTGAATATTATGGGCCCCTGTAGCAAGGGTAATGATCCATGAGAAAAACACACCTCCATGGACCCTGCCCAAATTTCTGCAACTCTTGGGACTAGGGCTCTACATCGCTCCACCTCACTCCTGGAAATATAGTTGCATGTGCTCCCTCTGCCCACTTGGATCGAAATCTCCTCCTACTGGAGGTCTCTAACTGGTCCTCTTCATCATCATCCTCTTGGTCAGCCCAACTACAAACTGGTTGAGGCTTCCACTTGCGAGCTAAATCATGTTCCCTCTTAACCACAACATCTATAATCCATGCCTTTCTCCTCAAGGATGTGCATGCATCTTCCTATAATGTGTAAAGGCTCTCAACCCTAACACCAAATTGCTTGATTTTACACAAATCAAGATGCTTGTGGTAGGTCTTCCCATCTCTGAAGACTACCTCATACCCTTTGTCTTCAATCCTCAATTTCTTCATCATTTCAAGTTTCTTGGCTTCATTTCTATTTTGGAATAGCTCATTGAGAGTCTTCCACCTAGCAAAGGGAGTCTCTTTTCCATGTAGTTTCAAGACCATGTGGTCTCTCACATCCTCTAGGATGATCCTCCTGGCTCTAGCTACACACTTCTTCCAATCTTCTATCTTCTAAGCATCAACTTTTGCCGGTTTCTGGATATCGTTATCAATGAATTCCTTCAACCCATTATCTTCCAACATTTCCTCCATGTGGTCCTTCCATGAAACATAATTTGAGCTTCGCTCAAGGGCGTATTCGAGTCTTAGTCCATAGAAAGCGATCCTACTATCTCTGAAGAAATGATCATACAAGTTTGATCCTCCTACAATAACAAGTTATAAATTTCTTCTTTATTGTGAAACCTACTCTATAGTGATTCAAACTCTGATACCATGTAGAAATTAATGTGTAGATTCGAAATTACTCATGAAATTTACTAAATCACAAGACTCAAAGCTACTCTACTAATATGTGGAAGTTAATTCACCATCTATAACAAGAATCAAATACATGAAAAAGGAAACATCACACATGCATACATATTTATCTAGGGGAAATCAACTACTCAAAGCCCCTTACTATATGTATTGCATTAATCAAAGAATCTGGATGAATACAATATGCTTTCTCAAGCTTGAGCACAACCTACACCTGTATCTTCTATCCTCTACCTGACTGACTGAACCTGGCCAATACTTAGCCAATTTTCCTGTCCTCCAAGTTCCCATTTCCTTGTGTTGTTCCTTGAGGAATTAGACCCCTATTTAATAGTAATTTTCTTCCATTGGATTGCGTAGTTACTTTAGGCTCATCCTCTGACTGTATGCACCACTTGTATAACTTGGAATAGTTTACAACTGATAATACACTTCCCTTGAACTCTAATCTCAACTGGGTAACTCGAATTCTTTGTATGCATGAGCTAATTTAGGTTGATTGATCAATTAAATGGTTGATCACTAAAGTCACACCGCACTACTTGACCTTCCACTAGTTCCTCCAACAATTATAATTAGTTTAACTAACCATTACTCAATTTAACTGAATTAATTTGCCACAACTGGAATTAACTCAACCTAGGCTCCTAAAATTTAGGAATCACTGCACACAACTGAAGTTCATGCCCCTAACTCTAATTAACTAAGATAACTGAGTGATAACAACCATGTCACCTCATTTCACTCATCCAAGATATCTGTTCATATGGAATTTCGAATTTCCTCAGTTTAATTAGGGAAAAAATCAAATTGAGACTTTTCTTGCTGCATTTTCAATAGTTTTGAGGCCGACTTGAAGGAGTAGGGCAAGCCAACATGTAAGAGAGAGAGCTGACTTGGTGGAGAAGTATCTTTGACTTAAGGTGTCCATGAAAGGTCTTTTACATTATGACTTTGACTTTGACACAATACAGAAATCCTAGAGCACTCAATAGGTTCTTTGACCTATTGACCCAAGCATGAAACCCATGCTTTAATAAGTCAATTTATTTGATAATAAAAATTCCTTTTTATTTATTTATACAAATAAAATTATGAAGACTGACACTAGTTACACTATTCAACACTTAAGAGCTCTACAACACTGCAAATCGTAAAAATGAATTTTATGGTAGATTTTTTTTTTTTTTATTTAACCATGTTCGATGCGCTCGAGTAACCACACTGGGGAAAATTATTTATGAAATGCACCAACCTTGCTATGGTGCACATGTTATTTATGCACTGAGGCATTTCAGAATAGGAATATCATCGGTGCTTCATGGGAGTATAAAATCGAAATGGTGAACATGAATTTTACGACTGACATTTTTTTAATTAAACCATTGCTCGGTGCTATTGAGCAGTATACACACCAGTGCTCTGGTTTCACATAGCACACCACTATTTTTAAATTAAAAACCCTACAACAGTGCACCATGTTGTGTACACACTAGGGAATTCCTAAAATGTCAAAGCATCAGAGTTTCGTGGGACTATAGCACTGGAATGGTGAAAATGAATTTTACGATCAACATTTTTTTATATTTACACTAGTCTGGTGCTATCGAGAATTATACACACCGGTGCTCCAGAGTTACTAAGCGCATCATTATTCTTTATTTTTAAAAAATTAACCCTCAAATAATGCACCCTTTTATATTAAGCACTGGAACATAAAGTTCTTTTTATCGCACTGATGCTTATTATATGAGTAGCGCACCGCTATTTTTAAATTAAAAACCTTGCCCTGGTGCACCATGTGTTTATGCACTAAGCTTTCGTAAAATGGGAAAGCATCGGTGCTTTATGTGAGTATAGCACCGAAATGGTGAAAATGAATTTTACAACCAACATTTTTTCTAAATTTCACACTTATTTAGCGCTATCGAGAAATATATTGAATATTATGTAGATTTTTGTATCTACCCAATTTAGCTATTTGATTTCTATTTTTTAATTTTGAAAATATAATTTACCATAAAATTATGTCTTTTAATATAATTTTAATATATTTAGCATCTTCGAAAACACACAAATTATACCCAATTACAATTTAGATGATTTCCTTACAAATTTAAAACAAAATTCATTGCAAAAAACCTGTCAAATAGATAAAGTATGTGATTAAGCATCTTTTTCAAATTTGGAGAATGTCATCGTTGACCTCACAATAATATGCCACTATAATTTAAATACGATCATGGCGAAATTCAAAAACTTTTTTAAATTTCAAGAACACCATTTTTGGTCTCACAATAATATCCTAGGATTCCAAATTATTTAACCATTTGCATGTCAAACCATAAAATCTAAAGTGATTTGAAAATTTAAAAATGAGTGCAATCGAAAATTTTGAGGTTTTGAGTTTTTTTATAAATAGTTTTCAATCAATATTTAGCACAATGTTGATAATAATATATCATTCAAAAGTTTGGTAATAATAAGCGATAAGGCTACATGATAAGGAATTATTTTAGAAATGCATACATATAACATCCACAAGGTATAAATTATGAATTTTTTAACCCATATAAATTATAAATTAAGAATAACCCTTCCATGGTGCGCTATTGTCTGTTACCGAGCATACAGTTCTATTAACTGCACCAGTGTTTATTTTTATGAAGCACACCATCATTTGTAAATTAAAAGCTCTTCCATGTGCACCATGTTGTTTATGCACCCGAGGTTTCGTAAATAGGGATATCATCGGTGCTTCATCACAGTGTAGTGTATGCAGTAGTGCACATTATAAATGTAGCACATCGTTGGTTTTACTTATATAAAAATAGTGCACCGTTTTTTATTAAGCATCGGGGACTTCAGTTCAATTAACCACATTGATGTGTATAATATAATATGTGCACTATTATTTTAAAATAAAAACCCCACAACAGTGCACCATATTGTTTAAGCACCAGGGCATTCGTATATTGGTTTAGCACCAGGGCGTTATGAGAGTATAGCATCAGATTGGGAAAATTGAATTTTATGACCGATATTTTTTAAATAGTATATGGTGCACTCTACCACAGTGCACCATATGCTATTAAGCATAGGTGCGTTTAGTTATAGTAATGATTGGTCTGTTAGTGTCTTATAGACGTATCATTAAAAAACATCTGCTAAAAAATCCACCCACCCAACTTCGCTAGTGAACTCAACTACAAATGAATTTTTGGGACATTTTTATGGGGACTTCCGCAAAATCCTCCACTAGAGGGTCTTTTCCTTGTAGTCCCTGCATCTTATATTTGATTTTGAATTTGTTCAGTAACCCATTGTAGTGTGAAATTTTTCCCCATTCCCCAAGAAGATCAGTGTGAAGTGGAGTATTCCTTGGTTTTGATCTCCTAATTTGTCTCCTTGCTATTAACACTTCTCTCTTTTTATCATATAAATCAATCCACTTGTTCATAAAGTCCATGTGGTACAGAATGAACTTGTTGAGTATAACACTTTCTTCTACACCTATTACATGTCAACATGTTTGTTTCAAACTCCAAATGTCATGTTGTATATTTGAAAAATAAATTATAGGGTAAATTAATGATTGCAAGGAAAACAACCACAATGATCATGGATTTACTTAATAATTTCTACTTCAACACCATTAGATTGTGGTTTTTCTCCATCAATAATATTTGACGCTTGTTCTTCATCCCAGAAGTGTGGCTCACCTTCAAAATCTTTACCAAGGAATTCACATAGGAAGAAAAATGCTTCATTAAATACATACCCTTTATCCATGCAACCCTCTGGATGTTCCTTTTGTCAGACATATCTTTTTAGAGTTCCCATATACCTCTTAAAGAAAAATATCCACCTCATTGATACGACACCCACTAATAAATGTCATTGAATAGGCGTATAAGTAAATGGACTTGTAGTTCCATGAAACTTGTAGGGATCTCCTTCTCAAATATACATAAAATTTATGCAATTTATTTCTTCCATTTTGGCATTTCACATTGGTGGATCTCCTTTGAGGTCACCCAAATAATAAAATAATATCAAATTAGTATGAACCTTTACTCAAAAATTAAAAAGAAATATAATATCTCTATGTCTCTCACACAAACATTTCATATCACATACCTTGCAAATGGTGATAATTGATTTGTGGCATTCCTTAAGTCAATGGTATGACATGAATACCCCCTAATTCCCAACGGCATAATATGTTATCAAATAAATTTCTCAAAGTTCATTAGGAATTTTTCTCACACAACAAAATATCAAAATATATTGTGTAATTAATCAATGTTACCATTAAAAGTTAAATGATGATAATACCTTCATCAAATAATGAAAATCATGTGTTTTAAATCCTGACATATTTCCATCAATTGTAAAAGTTTTTTCCAATGATGACCTGTAGCTAGTAGGTTTCCTCATTGAACGGATGAAATTTTTTAGTTGGTGTAGATATTTTTTTTTCAAAATCCATGGAGCTTCTGGATATGTTTCATTTTCCATGTTTGGCCACAAATTGTTTCTATCAAATTTGGTACGTGAAAGAGAAATGTCTCTCCTTGAAGATAAGGTATCTTTCTCTTTTCCTGATATATGTTGAAATATAGACTCTGGGACATTTTTAAGATGTGCATAGGATCTAATAGGTGAGTTATTGATAGATCCTTCCAGTAAGGGCACTCATAAAATATAGATTACTTTTTCATTCCTTCTGGAATTTTAACTAAAACTTGTTATGGTTCTTTAATTGAATCACCTCGATCAAAAAAATCCTCCCAAGCTTTCGATTCATCATCTTCATACATATTAAGCCAATCACCTGGAACCATAATCATGGGAGTGCCTCTATTTTCAACATTTACATCAAATTGATTCTTCTGGCAATTTCTAAACGTATGATCTAGTGGTAGAAAAACCATATTGTATGCATGAATAAATTTATGTATATCTTTAGAATAACTCCCTTGAAATTGTTATGCAAATCTTGGACATGCAAATATGCCCTTTGTTTGAAGCCCTACAATTCAATAAGTAATGTTAATAACATCAAAATAATAGTATAAATGTAAGTATGAAAGTTGGGATGAAAATAAATTATGAGTGTAAATACGTAAATATTTATCTTACTAGAACAAACACCAAGTCATGGAAAACCATGAATAGTCAAACATAACACACCATACAACATGAAGGGCCTATTTGATGGAGGACGTGATATGTCATACATTATTATGCCTTTCCATAGTAGTTGCAACTCATCAATAAAAGGCATAAGATAAACATCTATTTTTTTTACTTGATTTTTTCCTGGAACTATGAGAGTCAACATAAGGTGATCCTTTCTAACACTCATCCATGGGGGAATATTGTATACTATTAATCTGACTAGAAAAACACTATAATTTGAGCTGAGGAAAGAGAATGGGCACACTACATCAATTGAAAGACTAAACATAATACCATGGGTTTTATCTTTGAATTTCCTTGGCCATCTTTCCTCTATGTGTTTCATTGCTTTGGAGTCAGCCGAAACTCGCATGAATCCATATTTACTCCTGTTCTTTGCATGTGAATCCATCAATTGTGTAAGTGAATTGAAACAAAACGTTCATTGAAGTATAGGTCTAATTGGCATGTGACATAATACCTTCTTTGGAACTGTAAGACCTTGTACATTTGTACGATATCTTTTCTCTTTGCATACAAGGAATTCTACCTTGTCTTGATATTCATCTTTTCATAAAATGAAATAATTTTTACATGAATGAATTTTCTTATATTCAATCCCCAACTCAACCAACAACTGATCCATTTCTCTGCAAGTAGATGGCAACACATTCTCTTCAAGGAATTTTTTAGTTCTTAGTGCCCTATAAGATTGCCTAAGATTAAATCAATTGAATTTTTGACTTATGATGAACATGTTTGATATGTAAATCTATACTAATATTTTTATATACAATATATGTCTTTAAAATTCCCTTAAATAAATAAAAACTAGGTTGATAAATGTTTAAAAATTACATACACCAATTGACGATGCAAAGTAAGAAATATATTTCAACTCACTTCAGTAGGGTAGTGAATCCTTTGACTTTCCAACCAAAAAGTGACTTTATTTCTAATAATATTAATGTGCATGCAAGTTTTGAGGTTCTACTTGCACCTGAGTTGAACACAGTTGTCTTAGCTGCTTGCTTGATTGAATCTTTCAAGTTGTTATCATCAAGATTTCATTGGTGGTAATTACCTCTTCTATCATCGTTATTGTCAACCATATGATCATTATCGTCATCATTATTTCCATCCCCAAAGAAACATGTAAGCATTTCATGAAATCCTTCTTCATGCATTGCATTTTCACTATCATCATCATCATTAAGGCTAGGTGGCATGTCATCAATTTTTTTCCAAACTCATCAGCTCTTCAAATTTCTCTGTTGGTAGTGTTCTCTTCAATCTTGTTCTTTTTCCTTGGTATGGTCTAAAGGGTGGTTTGGATCATCCCGTCCAAATATTAATATCCCAATTTGACCTTGGGTATTAGTAGGTGTATCATCAATATCTTCTAGTTATCAACAAACACAAGCATTATTTAATGTTAGGCAACAATTGGATAAATCATGAATGTATCAATTTCAAAGAAATATAATGAAATATGTCTTAACAAATATATATATATATATATATATATATATATATATATAGGTATAGGTATAGGTATATATATATATATCTATACCTATACCTATACCTATACCTATACCTATACCTATATATATATATATATATATATATATATATATATATATATATATATATATATATATATATATATAGATATAATGGAACGTTATTTTATAGAAAACCTTTTTTATACAATAATTTAAAATAAAAGACAATTTTGACAACATAGATTATAAAATGTCAATCCACACTCATTGATTATTCTTTGGTTTTCTGCCCTTAACAACATCCTTAGGGAGATATTATTCTTCCCTTTTCTTTCACGCGGGAGTGTGTTTTAAGAAGGGGTAATTAATCAATAAATCATCCCCAATGGTAAGGTCCATAATAGCCTCAACCATTATCAATCTATCAACTTCTCTTTCCATATCCCCATATTTATCATTTATAACCTCAACAAATTGACAATTTGGCCTTACGGTAGTGTCCATTCCATTGGTACTATTTATAAATATTGCAATATTTTTGTGTGTGTATGCACGTCCATTTATATATATATATATATATATATATATATATATATATATATATATATATATATATATATATATATATATATATATATATATATATATATATATATATATATATATATACACACACACATAAGATCACCTCTATTCATTTCTTTTCCACTTTCCAATTGGAGACGATGTGTATACATATTCAAATTTAGAGAATGTGTTGACATGCTATGCTGATAATCTACTAGACTTCTCCATTCACCACTATAATATGACGAACCATAATATGGAATTAATCTGCTAGTGATTTGTTGTGATTTTTTCTACATTAGCCCACATGGAAATTTTTTAAAATAAAGAGTCCTAGATTCGCTCCATGAATATTGGAGGGTCATATCATGTAGTTGTATCCCCAAAATCGAAACACCTCATACACTCTAGGTAGTTTTCGATCACTGGGTCAAGCATAATATAGTCAATGATCAAATATCCCTTTGTAAATTGATCTCAAACTCAACGGAAATTCATCATCTACATCACATTCATCCTCATAGGGTATATAGTCCACCTTCCCCTTGTCTTTAAGCAAATTATGCATTTATAAACTAGTCCTTGTTATGTTACTTGTTTTCATCAATTCCTCATCTTTCGAGTTGGTATGTGTGAACATATTCTGGTTAGACGTATCATTAGATAAATGATCATCGCCCTCTAGGTTGGAATTTGGTGCTCCGGGAAACTTTAAACCAAGAAATTTATCCTGCAAGTAATCATTGAGAAAAAAATTAATTATTCAAATAATATAAAACAATGTTTAAAAGAAGAATACATATTATTCATATCAAATTGAAAAATTCCTCACCACAATTCCTATTGGATTTAATTCGATTGTAATAGGAATACCACCCACTGGAATCTCATCACCTATGTAATGTCTTTTTATAATCACTCATTTGAATGGTTTCTTTCAATGACATATAGAACATCCAAAAACAATAATTTTCTCAAAGTATTCATCCCATGTACTATAGTACTAACCAACCCCTTGTTCAATTTAATCATTTATTTTGTCTTCAGGATCCATTGGCATACCCTCTTCCATCCATCATCCTCTACGTCATTTAACAGTTTTAGTTTCACTTCCACATATATATCTTTTTCTTTTTCTAGTTGAAGGCTTAGGATTTTAATTTTCTCCGATATCCATATAAAATAATCAACAACATGCACTAATTTATGTCAAAATTGGGTAATACACTATAAATTTCAATAATATCATGAAAAAATATAGACGTATCACAAAATGCCATTATATCAATTTTTCCTAAGTTAAGTCAAAATTTGAGTACCTGATGTCTCACATCATCCATTGTGTCCTCATTTGATATGACATGATATAATTCCATGGCGTCATCTGGCTCATGTAATACACAACATAATCAATAATGTTTACCACACAAATTATATCATTTCAATGAATATATTATCCAAAGAAAAAACTCACTTTAGTCATATAATTGACATGTTAATATCCTGTTAATTTGAAGTTGAGATTTTTTTTTTTTTCCAATGACCATAGGTATATACATCGAGCCAAAATTTCAACAAGAAAAATATCCAACATCCCTATCCACATGGCCATCCTAATTTTGAAACATTTACCTTAATCATAGAATCAAATTTAATCACCATTCATGTTCATTTTCAACCAATAAGTTTGACCTGAAAAGCCTCATGGAAAAAATTGACTTTCTCTTGTTTATCCAAGTTTGCCAAATGTAGCAATTCATCATATCTTCCAATGTTCAAATCGGAAAAAATATGCACTCTCGGGCCAAACCAATTACCCTCTTGTAATGAAATTTGTAATGGGACATGATTGGACAATACCTAACCTTAAGATATAACCTTTCATCATGTCTCACAAATATCCTACATAACTATGTTTCCCACTTATACACAACTTTCACATAAGGCAAGTCGAAGTAAAACTTAGAATGTTGTATGGAATTTGAAGTATAAATATTGAAGATCAAAGTAAAGATATAACAATTAAAAGGTGTGTAAAATAATATAATAAATAATCTACAATTTGAATAAATCATATTAGCCAATAAATGAATCCTTGGCGTGCATTTTAGTGAAGCAAGGCATTTTTGGCATACTTCACAAAAATGCATGCCCAACCCTCATTTCAAGTCCAAATTGAATTATTTAACTTGGAGAGTATCTTTTTACTCATAATAAACATTAATACAATTAAATATTTTATATTTTTCACATATATGTTTCCATTCTTCAAGAACACTCCAAGTTGCATGGATTTCATAGGGTAAAAGGTAGGGTTTGTGTTCCTTAGATAAATGTGCACTAGGACCTGTAATTAATTAGCTGTGATATAATGATCACTCCATCCTATGGGTTTGCAAAATTGTACCTCAGTATTCTAACCAAATTCATGCATGTTAAAATGATTGCATCTTATATAGAGATGAATATAAAAAAACAACGAATAATGCCCTATATGCAAAGAGAAAAGATATCATACAGATGTATAGAGTCCTACAGTTCCAAATATGGTTTTATGACACATTCCAATTATTCCTAGATTACAATGGATGCTTTTTTGTAAATATCTTGCGCAAATAATGGAATGGCATGCAATGAACAAGAGTAAAGATGGATTCATATTAATTCATATGGACTCTAAAGCAATGAAACATGTAGAGGAAAAATGGTCAAGAAAATTCAAAGATGAACCTCATAGTATTAGGTTAGGACTTGCAATGGATGGAGTGTGCCCTTTCTCTTTCCTAAGCTCAAATTATAGTGTTTTTCCAGTTGAAATAATAATATACAATATTCCTCCATGGATGGGAGTTAGAAAGGAACACCTTACACTAACTCTCATCATTTATGGGAACATCAAGTGGAAAAAATGGATGTTTACATTGCGCCTTTTATTGATGAGATGAAACTATTAGGGAAAGGCATAAGCATGTGTGACATATCACACCCTCCATCAAATAGGTCCTTCATGTTTTATGGCATAATATGTTGGTTGATTCATGATTTCCCGGGACTTGGTGTTTGTTCTAGTAAGATATCAAATAATTTTTATATTTCCAGTACATCATAATTTATTTTCAATTCAACTTGTATATAAACATTACATTATTATTGTTTTCTTGTGTAAACTAGTTATTGAAATATAAGGCTACAAAAAAAAGGGATTTTTGCATGTCCAAGATGTGCAAACAATTCGAGGGGTGATATTATAAAGATCTAGACAAAGTTATTTATGAAAATAACAATTTTTTTCTACCACTATACCATAAGTTCAAAAATCGCCTAAAGAATCAATTTGATGGAAAATTTGAAAATAAAGCTTCGCCCAAGGTTATGGGTCTAGCCAATTGGCTTAAAATGTATGAAGATGCTAAATCAAAAGCTTGGAACCATATTTTTCGTCACGATCATTCAATTGAGGAATCAAAACAAGTTATGGTTGAAATTCCAAAAGGAATGAAGAGGAAATCCATATTTTATGATCTCCCTTACTGGAAGGATCTAGTAATATCTCATTTATTATATCCTATTCATGTTTTAAAAAATGTCCCTAATTATATTTTTGACATATATCGGGCAAAGATAAATACACCTTATCATGAAGGAGAGATATTGTTCTTTCACGTACCAAATTTTAGAGAAGACATTTGTGGCCAAATAAGGAAAATGAATCATACGCATAAGCTCCATGTATACTAAAAAAGAAAGACCTAGATCAACCAAAAAATGTGATTTTTTCAATAAGAACACCCATTGGCTATGGACATCAATGAATAAAGATTTTTCAGTAGAGGGACATATCACATGATTTTAAACACATGATTATCACAATTTTTATGAAGGTATTAACATCAATTAATTGTTATTCTTATCTAACAAATATTTTAGTATATTATGATAAATCAATAGTAATGAACTATAACAATTTGGTTTGATAGCATATCATGCCATTGGAAAGAAGAGGGGATTCATGTCTTACAATTGACTTGAGGAATACCATATGTCGATTGTTAGCATTTATGATGTATGTGGTGGATCAATATTTACAAGGTTTGACATGGTATGAAATGTTCCTCTATATGATACAATGATATATTATATCTCATTTAAATGTCACTAAAAATTCATACTAACTTAATGACAATACCTAATTAGGTGGGTGACCTCTATAGAGATCCATAAGTCTGAAGAGCCAAGATGGAAGAAAGAAATCACAAATATTGTATTTATTTTTGAAAAGGAGCTCCCTACAAGTTTGATGGACCTACAGGTCCATTTACTTATATATCTATTCAATGACATTAGAATGGTAGTTGTCGTTTCAACCAGATGGATGTTTTTCTTTGAGAGATACATGAAAACATTAAAAAATACAGAGGGCTTCATGGCTAAAGGGTATGTACTAAATGAATAATTTTTCTGCCTGTGTAAATACCTTTATAGTGATTTTGAAAATGGTCCACAATTTTGGGATGAAGAACATGCATTCGATATTACAAATGGAGAAACGCCTCAAACTAATGGTGTTAAATAAGTAATTGGTATGTAAAATAATCATTATTGTAGTTATTTTAGAATAATTTACTATATAATTTTGGGCTTCCCAAATTGAAAGAATAATATTTAAAGTTTTAATTGTACATGTTGATTTTTAATAGGTGTTGATGAAAGTGTTGTGCTCAACAATTTTTTCCTCTACCAAATGGAATGCATGAATAAATCGATTGATATGTCTGATATAAAAAAGGAAATAATTTCTAGAAGCAAGGAAACAATTTAAGATATCAAACCCAAGGAATACCCCTCTTCCCACTGATCTTTTTGATGAATGGGGAAAATATTGCACAATAGAATGGATTTCTAAACAAATTCAAAAGAAAATAGATGAGGAAGGTATAGATGCAAAAATAACAGAAGATGAGAGCAACATGTGCAAAGGATGGGAAAAAAGGTAAAGTTAGAATTATTACAAAAAGTTGCTTAAATACATTAATCACACTGTTAAATATTTAATTATGCACATTCATATTTATTTGCACTCAAATGAATGGATTGTCATAGGTAAGGAAGTATCATGTAATGTGGGCATATGGTCGTCATTATCATGTAGAAAGAGTGGATGAAAAAAGACGATCCTTTAATTGTTGGGTCATGGTTGATTTCCAACAATCAAGTCGAGCAAGTTCAAAAGATAAAAATGTTATTGAAGGGAATTTTCAATACGTTGGAAAAATACAATAAATTATTGAGTTAGATAACTGCTCTTTCAAATGTTGTATTTTTAAATGTAAATGGTATGAAGCATGTAACAGGACATGAAGACATGATATCCATAGTGGATTATTTTCTATAGATTTGTTAAAAGGGCCTACCAGAGGATAAGGAGCCCTATGTTCCACCAATTAATTGTAAGCATGTATTTTTCACTAAAGCAATATAAGAAATATAATAAATAATGGTCATATGCAAGTTTTTAATTCATTTTTTATTGGGGATATATACATGTTCGTTGGTAATAAAAATGATACCACTATAGGTTTAATATATTTATCTTCTTCACATGTAGGTTTTTTTCTATAAAGACATTTTGGATCCAAAATGGATATTTTTCATTCATTATGATCCAAGATTAAGGGATATATTCAAAGATGCCTCAATCAATACAAAGAAAAGAAATGATGACCAACCATGATATAGTTCAGGAATCGAGGAACATAGAACAAATTGGCATAAATGATGATGTTCAAGATGAAGATGTTCATCCAAAAGACAATGAACTAGATGATGATGACAATATTCCTTTAGCAATATAAAGAAGCAAGGATAGATATGTGTCTTCACAAAATGATAAATTAGATGAGAATATTCATCATGACAATCAATGATTTTTAAAGGAAAATGATTGTATAGAAGAAAACAATATCGATGATATACAAAATGAATTTCAAATTATTAGATCTGTTAATGTTGATATTTTTAATCTAGAAACAAATTTTATTGATACAAAATACGATGAAGGTGAAGATGAGGATGATTATAATATGGCTTTAGAAAAATGGTTTAGGAAGAGTGATATTAAGTACTTTCAAGAACCTATGATCATTCACAAGGAATAATTAGAATACATAGATGCAAATGATAACATAAATGAATACTTCTAGGCAATTTATAGGATGTAATTTATATTTAAATAAGGACAACTTTTATGTCCCATTTTAAAATCGGTCATTATTATTTGGTTGTAATAGTCATTTAATTACTATATTTGGAACTCATAATTTAAATTGGTGTTTTGAATATTCTTATAGATATAATCATTACTTGATGCAATTAATCTCATTAAAATGTTTGTTAGTTGATATGATTTGTTGGTTGGAAATAACAAGCTCAATTAGTTGGATAAGAGTTACCATCGTTAGTTTCATCTATCGGTTGAAAATGGTTAGAAGTGATATGAATATGAGACATAATTAAAATAATTTATGTGTGTATAAATTGTCATATATTGCACATACACATAAATATAACTTGTGAAGTTTAATTAAGGAATAATTAATTAACACAAATATATTAAAATACACTACAACAAAAATATGAATTATTGAGGCTCTTTGGATGGGTAATGAAGGTGAATTTGAATTGTCTAATAAGTTTCTTCATTTTCTTAATAAATGATAACTTTCCCACATGAAGATAATATTTTCCCTATATAGGTAATTTCTGATGGCATGGGGCCCCTATCATTGTCATTATTGTCATCATCATCATCATTTAATGATCATCCTCATTGTCATTGTCATCATCTTCACCATCACCACCATTATCATAGGTTGTTTCTTAATGAGGATTATCACCATATGTACACACACACACACACACAGAGGAAAAAAATCATTGGTTATAAAAGGTTACCATACATAGACCATATTTAATCGTAGAGCAAATTAATTTTTTGCACACTTCCAAAACCTAGGGTTTCTAATCCAAAGTAGATCCTGAAAACATTGATGAAGCCAACTCTGTTTTTGATGTATCATCTAAACATTTTGCATATTCACAATCTCACCTTTTATATCCATTGTTTTTTAAAATTTTAAAGGTTTTCACATATGATATACTGAATAGTTGGAAAATACAAATAGTTTCCATGGCAATTATTCTAGTTATATGCTCTTTGTAACTTATCAAAAAGCTTAATTATGTCTTGAGAATTAGACTTGTAACACAAATCACATGGTTGAGAATCATTTATTGGCTCTAGAAATTCAACTACTGACAATTCTTTTTCTTTCTCCTTAAGTTTTACAACCCAATTTGGCTTAAACTTGCTTGACAACAAAAAATCGATTTGTCAATACTCAAGGTCTCACAAAATTTCTATGACAACTATCTCTACTTGTTAATCTCAAAAATATCAACAAATTCACAATATCATATGATGGTCACAAGAGGCCATCATCAAATTAAATCAAATACCAAGAATGATCTATTTCTACTATAACCTATAATAGCACTGTTTCCCTATTAACAATTAAAAACTTCTATAACCAACTAATGAACTTTTGCAACCAATTATCCATATTGAACAACAAGTTGTTTTCTCATGATTATTGCCATATCTTCCTTGGTTTGATGAGGAAAAAGAAAGAAAAGTTCATTGGTTATCAAAGGTATACCAAATTAATTATTTGCATACTTCCAAAACCTAGGGTTTCTTATCCAAGGTAGATCCTAATCACATCGATGAAGCCAACTCTATTTTGATGTATGTCCAAACATTATATACAATTACAATGTTGAAGATTTTCACACATGATATCATGAACAATTAGACAATACAAATAGTTTCTATTGCTATTCTTCCATTTATATTCTCATTGTAACTTATTTTAAAGCTTAATTTTTTCCCGAGAATTAGAATTGTAGCACAAAGAACATGGTTAATACATATGATTTTACCTATAACTAGTTAATACCAAGATTTAAATTTTTTTTTATTACTGCATAGAAATAGAATTAATTTAACAAAAACTTTATTACTCAATTAAAGAAAAAAAAAAACCAACTTATAAAATTTCAACAAAAACTTTATCAAAACTTCTTGCCAAAATTTAACGATTTTTTTTAGTGCTAATACTAACACCGCCATTACAACAAGATATATTTCTAGTGCTAATACTGTCATTACAACAAGATATCCCAAGAGTGGTAGAAAATTCAAAATGTCTAATAATAATATGTATGTAGAAGATGGTCTTGAAACTGGTGAATTCATGAAAATCCATGGGACTGAAGTCAAAATAAATGTATGTTATTTAGTTTTTCACATAGATTGTCAAAATAACTGCGTAAATCATTTTTTTAAAATCAAAATTTAACAAAAAATTCTCTTGTACTAACATTAGAACCACCATTATAGTAATATAACCCAAGAGAGACACAAAACGTAAAAAGTCTGATAGTAATACATATGCAAAAGATGGTCTTGAAACTAGCAAATTCATGAATCCATAAGGTTGTAAGGTCATTTCCATCCTCATAATCATTGTCATCATCTTCTTTATCATCATCATCATCATTGTCATCATTGAACAATGTAAACTTTGAAACGGTAACTCTGGCCAAAAAACCCCGTAAAAACATTAAAAATAGTGCTAAAAACGAAAAGTGTTGATGTTGGAATAACACCTTTCTTTTCTACGGTACATTTTCAACATGTTTTAAAAATGGCAGTGAAAACCAATTTTTTGTGCAAAAATTGTCCAAAAAACACCCTCAAAATGAAAAGTGTTGATGTTCGAATAACACTTTCTTTTTCAATGGTAAATTTTGTGCCAAAAACACCCTCAAAACGAAAAGTGTTGATGCTGGGATAAGACTTTTTTATTTCAAGGGTAAAATTTCAACATTTCAAAATAATGACGTAAAAGATTTTATCATGACCACCAAAAACATTAAAATTTCTAAAGAATAATGAAAACATAAAATAAAATAAAAAATAAAACAATGAAAAAACACAAAACAAAAAACAAAAAAAGTTTAAAAAATAACAAAACATGAATTAAAATATATATACTAAAAAAAATAAAAAAATCAAATATAAAAAATAAAAAAAAAAAAAAAAAAAAGACAAAAAAAAAAAATCAAACATAAAAAAAAAAAAACTCAATCATAAAAATGTTAAAAAAACAACAAAATTAATCTATAAAAGATAAGAATTAAAAAAAATATACTCAAATTAAAAGAAAAAAGAAAAAAACAAAACAAAAAACAATTAAAAAGTAAAAAATATATATGTATTTTCAAATTAAAAAAAAAAAACAAACAAACATTTAAATTTAAAACAAAATATAATAAAAACATTTAAATTTTTTATTAAAAAAAACAATATATTTTATTTAAAACAAAATATATAAATTATTAACCCTAATTTTTTAAATAAAATTTTAAACTTTTTTATTTAAAAAAAATAAATAAATAAATTATCAAGCCCTATATTTTTTATTTGAAAACAAAAAATTAAAATTAAAAAATTTTAAACTTTTTTAGAAAATAATAATAATAATAATAATAAAATTGAACCCTCCGCTGCTCGGTCACCCATGGTGGCGAGACCCTAGGTGGAGGGTTTGCATGTAGACCCCTCTGCCCAAGGCCGCGCAACCACAGGCAATCAGGCAGCAGCGGGGCTAATTTTTTTATTTTTATTTTTTTATTTATTTAATATATATATATATATATATATATATATATATATATATATTGTTTGAAAAAAAAAGTTTATATATATATATATATATATATATATGTTTGAAAAAAAAGTTTAAATTTTTTTTATTTTTTCTTTTTTGTTTTCAAATAAAAAAGCTAAGGTTTAATAAAAAATATTTAAAAAAAAAATCAAAAATACATATTTCTTTTTAAACTTTAAATGTTTTTTGATTTTATTTTATTTTATTTTTAAATTTGAAAAGGTATATATATATATATATATATATATTGATATTATATATTATTGTTTATTTTAAATGTTTTTAACATTAATTTTACTAGTTTTTTTTTTTTTTGGTTAACTTTCTATTTATTTTAATCTAGTTTGTTTGTTTGTTTTGTTTTTTTGTTTTGTTTTGTTTTGTTTTGTTTTGTTTTGTTTTTGTTTTTTATTTTTTTTTATTTTTTTTTTCCAAATTCTTTTATGGTTTATGAGATAATTTTTTTTTAACATTATTTATTTATTTATTTGTCTTTTTTTATATATATTTTTATAAAAAAAAATTAAGTGATCAACATTTAAAAAAAAAAAAGAAAAATAAAACAACTTGAAAATTCGTTAAGTAATCATAATTTTTAAAAAATGGACATAATAAATTTTAAAGTGTAAAAAATAAGTCCTCTAAAAAAAAGATATGTTGCATCAACACATTTCAAACTCAGCGTGAAAATCACTAACATTTAAAAACAAATATTTATATTTGATACATAAGAATATTTAAAGTGTCAAAAATATGCTAAAAAAAAAAGTGTATTCTGCATCACCACTTTTCAAAATCGGGTCACGTTTTTACTACCCCTATGAAACAGGTAATCGTATCGGTTATTTAAAGTGCTGAAAACTATGCTCTAAAAAAATATGTGTGTTTTGCATCGCCCCTTTTCAAAATCGGGTCACTTTTTTGCTATCTCTACGAAACAGGAACAATATCAGTTCCCGTTTCAAAGTTTACGTTGTTATTGTCATTATCATCATAATCACCATTCATGTCATCATCATCATCATTATCGATATTGTTGTGAGTTGTCATAATTGTAGGTGTCGCAAAAATATCATCAACTCAAAAAATGTGATGAGTCTTAGAAAAGAGTTGTTTAGGACACCTATGAGACATGCATGAGAAATAACAACTATATTTTTTAGAGATGATGATGATCATAATTCCCACCATTATCATTGTCATTATCATTTTCATAATCCCCATCATCATCATTAATGTAATTTTTATCATCATTGTCGTCATGGACATCATCATCATCATTGGCATCATCATCATCATTCATGCCATTATTTTTGTTGATGATGACCTAGATTTCCATTATGATAATAATGATCAAATGATGATGACTTGGATGACGACATCAAAGATAATGATTATTATTATGGAAATGATGAAATTTAAAATTGGAGATGGTCATTAGCATCCTCATCATCATCATTATCATTGTCATTGTAACCACCATTGTATTTATCATCATTGTCATTATAAAAATCTTCATTATCATCATCCTCATCATTGTTGACCTTGTCATCAGTTGTTCATAATTGTTAGTGTCATAAGAAATATCATCAATTCAAAAAATATGATGAGTGTTGGAAAAGGGATGCAAAATTAGATGCAACACAAGTAGATGCAAACCAAGATGAAAAAGTGGACACAAAAGTGGATGTAAAAACATATGCAAAAACATATGCAATATTCAATGCAAATTTGGATGCAAAATATGATGCAAACTTGAATGAAAAAGTGGAAGCAAACATGGGTGAAATAATAGGCACAAAACATGGTACAAATTGTGGGGAAACAAAAGTGGATGCAAAAACGGATGTGGAAAAGGACACAAAATTATACGCGAAAAGGAGGAAAACTTGGATGCAAAATAATATGCAAAATGGGATGTAACAATGGACACAAACATGGGTTCAATAGTGGATGCAATAGAAGCAGATGTGAAAGTAGATGAAAAACTTGATGGAAAGTCTGATGTAAAAGTGGATGCAACAAGGGGTGCAAAAACATACACAATATTTGATGCAAATTTGGAAATAAAAGTGGATGAAGATGTGGATGAAAAAGTGAAATAAAATGTGGGTGAAATGGTAGACACAAGACATGGCACAAATTGTGGCACAACAAAAGTGGATGCAACAAACCAAAAAATATGCAAACATGGATGCAAAAAGGGATGAAAAAGTGGATGCAAACATGTCTGCTAAAGTTTTTACAAAATTTGAAGTAAAAAATGGATGCAACAAAAGTATATGAAAAAGTTAATGCAAAACGAGACACAAAACTAGATGCATAAACCCGACACAAAAGTGGATGCAAAAAGAGATGTAATATTTGATGCAAATATTGGATGTAAGAGATGATGCAAACGTGGATTCAAAATTGCAAGAAAACATGGGTACAATAGTAGGTGGAAAACATGGCACAAATTGTGACACAAAAAAGTGGATGTAAAAGTGTGTGCAATGATAAGATGTAAAAAAAGAAGAAAACTTTGATGAAAATGAAGATGCAAAAAAAGATGGAAAAATGGACGTAAACATAGGTGCAACATTGGATGCAAAAGTGGATGCAACAAAAGTTGATGCAAAAGTATATGCAAAACAATATGAAAACCATGACGCAAAAGTGAATGAAAAAATAGATGCAAACCTAGACACAAATGTGGATGCAAAATTATAAGAAAAAGTGGGTGCAAAGGTAGGCGCCAAACTAAGTGCAAATTATGGCATGATAAAATTGGATGCAATAGTGGACACATCAACGGATCCAGAAGATGATGTAAATGTGGATGCAAAACAAGATGCAAAAGTGGACGCAACAAAAGTAGATGCAAAACTAGACATAAACCTCGACACAAAACTTGGCACAAAGGGGATGCAAAAAAGGATTCAAAAAATGATACAAAAGATGATGGAAAAAATGATGCAAAAGTTGATGCAAGTGTAGGAACAAAAAGTGGATGCAATAGAGGATGTAAAAGTATGTGAAATAAAATTAGGTGCCAAACTTGATGAAAAACCTGGCACAAAACCAGATACAAAGGATGGAGAAAAACGTGGCATAAAACCTGGTGCAAAACCTCATCTAAAACCTGTTGCAACACCTGGTGCTAAACTTGGTGAAAAACTCATTGCAAATTTTGCATCAAATTGTTCACTGTATTTGATAAATGGATGCAAATAGCACCAAAAATGGGTTGTAGACATAAAAAAAGGAAGCAAAAGGGGACGCTAATCATAGGGTTTTTTTGTAGTGTATCAACTTCTCAGCAACCTCAAAGATTTGTTTATTTTCTAAATAATTAAAATAACTTGGTTTTCAACAAAGGTGAGATGATCAAGGAATTCAAATTACAATTTACCAAATCATATAATAATATTTTTGAAATGATGAAACCTTATAATCAAGATGGTGTTATGCTCTTAACCTGCAAAATGATACCCAATACAGAATATGCGAAGAAAAGATACCCAGAACACAGAATAGAAATGATTTTATTATTCAGAGAGTAATGTTCACTTGCCTCTTCAAGGGGGCAACCTCCAATAGAGCAAAGCTCGATTACAAAATAAGACACGATACTCCTCGCAGGGAGTCTCTATCCTTTATATATGACTCATACATGCAATACCACGGGCCAATACCGTGGGTTTTATTAATACCATCTATCTAATACTACGGCCCATTTGCAACTAACTGTGGTCCCGTCATTAATTCCGGGTTAACCACTTACAAATATTAATATGGGCTTTATTGACTCTTGACTATGACGTGATCCCATGACATAAATAAGGGGGTTAAGGTGGGACCCTAACATGCCCTCCCCCTTAAGACTAGCCTTGTCCTCAAGGCTGAAGCTGCGGAAACTGCTGAAGAATAGTGGCTGGTTCCCAAGTTGCATCTTCCGGAGAGGTGTCTTTCCATTTGACGAGGACTTCCTTAATCATGGGGCCACGCAGGTGTTTGTCTCTTGTGTCTAGAACCTGTTCGGGTTGAAGCCAGATTGACCCTTCTTCGTCCAATTCAGGTAGACTGGTTTGAACTCGGCAATTGTTCCCGATCACTTTCTTGAGGCACGATACATGGAAAACTGGATGGATTTTTGCAGTAGGTGGCAAAGCCAACTTGTAAGCCACTTCTCCAATGCGCTGAAGTTTTGGTATGGTCCGTAGAATTTTGGAGATAGCTTCTGACAACCCTTGTCTTTGAGTGATGTTTGCTTATATGGTTGCAGCCTCAAAAAGACCTGATCCCCTTCTTGAAATTGGCGTTCTGAGCGATGCTGGTCTACCTGTTGCTTCATGCGGTTCTGAGCTTGATGAAGATTCTCTCTAAGATGGGTGAGCATGGTTGCGCGATGTTGTAGGAGTTGATCCACTGCTTGTACTTTGGAGCACCCCTTGAGATAAGAAGTAGGGGAAGGCGGAAGTTGACCATATATTGCTTCATAGGGAGTCATTTTGGTGGTGGCATGATAGTTGGTGTTATACCACCATTCAGTCAGAGGTAACCACTGTACCCAAAGGTGTTGCTTTTCTGAAGTGAAACACCTATGGTAGGTTTCTAGAAATTTGTTGACGGCTTCAGTTTGACCATCTGTTTGCGGATGATAGGAAGTACTGAGTTTTAGTTGAGTGCCTTGTATCCTGAAGAGTTCCTGCCAAAAATTACTGGTGAAGATCGGGTCGCGATCAGACACAATCGAAGTGGGCATGCCATGCAATTTGAAAATGTGATCCATGAAATATTGAGCGACCAAAGTTGGTGTAAATGGGTGGGGTAGGGCGCATAAATGAGCATACTTCGATAGTCGGTCCACAACCACCATGATGACTGACTTGTTCCCAGACTTTGGAAGACCTGTAATGAAATCCATAGAAACTTCCGTCCAAATTGATGTCAGAATGGGCAATGGTTGTAATGTGCCTGGTGTGTTGACGGTTTCCCCTTTATGGCGTTGACAGACATCACATTCTACTACAAAAGTAAGGATGTCCTTTTTCATGCCTGTCCAAAAAAATGATCTTCTGGTGTGAGCATACGTCTTCTGAAAGCTCGAATGTCCTGCAATGGGCGATGAGTGCAATTCTGCCAAAATGCGACTTTTGAGGGTGGATGTTGGGGATATTACAACTCTGTCCCTGTCGCGAAGAATATCATCCTGCCACGAGTAGCCCTTGGTGGAATTTGGATCTACCTGCAATTGAGAAATGAGTTGGGATAGCCCGGGGTGTGAAAACCATTCCTTGCGAGCCTCTTCAATCCATTCTGGAATGGGGAGGGAAATTGCTAGCAGAGTACTTTCTTCCTCAAATTGGCGAGATAATGCATCTACTACACTATTGTCTTTCCCTTTCTTGTAAATGATCTCATAATCATATCCCAGCATTTTGGCGAGCCATTTATTTTGTTGTGGGGAGGATAGGTGTTGCTCCAAAAAATATTTAAGACTGTGATGATCTGTGCGGATTTGGAAACATCGCCCCAATAAGGTCGCCAGGTCTCAACGGCATGTAAGATGGCCATCATTTCTTTTTCATAAGTAGATTGGCCCAGATTCCTCCCACTTAGTTGTTGGCTTTTGAAGGCCAAAGGTCGCCCTTCCTGCATTAAGACTGCCCCAATACCGGTCCCCGAAGCATCACATTCAATGACAAAGGATTTGGTGAAGTCAGGTAGTGTTAAGACTGGAGTGGAACACATGGCATTTTTGAGAGCGGTAAATGCCTGTTGTGCTTCCTCATTCCAGAAGAAGGAATTTTTCTTTAGGAGTTGAGTGAGGGGCTTCACTATGCGGCCATAGTTGCGGACAAATTTACGATAATAGCCTGTGAGACCCAAAAATCCTCTCAAGCTCTTCAAGGTCTTAGGTTGAGGCCATTCTTGCATTGCCTAGATCTTTTTGGGGTCCACCTTGACACCTTCACGCCCCACAATGTGGCCCAAATACTCAACTTCTTCCATGCCAAACGAACACTTGGACATCTTGACAAATAATTTATGCTTGCGGAGCAGGTGTAAGAGTAGATCTACATGCTGAAGATGTGCAACCCAAGTGCCACTATAGATAAGGATGTCATCGAAGAAGACAAGGACAAATTTCCGGAGATATGGTTTGAGAATGTGATTCATAAGACTCTGAAAAGTAGAGGGGGCATTACAGAGACCAAATGGCATGACTAGGAACTCATAATGGCCTTCATGAGTTCGGAAAGCAGTCTTGGGAATGTCGACTTCCTTCATGCGAATTTGGTGGTAGCCTGAGCGAAGATCCAGCTTAGTGAAGAATTGAGCCCCATTGAGTTCGTCCAGCAAATCGTCAACCACCGGAATGGGAAATTTATCTTTGACTGTCAACTTATTGAGGGCCCTGAAGTCGGGACACATCCGCCACTCCCCATCTTTCTTGAGCACCATGACCACTGGGGATGAATAAGGACTAATGCTGGGACGAACGATACCTGCTTCCAAAAGTTCCTTGATGATTTTTTCTATTTCATTCTTTTGGGTGAACGGATATTTGTATGGCCGCACATTTGGGGGTTGGGCCCCTGGAACCAAGGTGATGCTATGATCATGTTCCCCTCGCGAGGGTGGAAGCTCATGAGGCTTGTCAAAGACCGGCAGATGGTTATTTAAAATCTGTTGCATCTCAGGATGAATTGGCAGAGACTTGGTTTCGACGACCTGGATGGCATTAAATTGAGCTACCACTCCATGATTGCCCTTTTTTAATAATTTTTCCATCCGATGCGAGCTGATGATAAAGGGGGCTCCCACCTGGAGTCCACAGAGGGTATGTGTGTAGTTGTTCTGCTTAAAACTCATATATAACTCCTGAAAATCCATTGTGATTGGCCCAAGAGTGCGGAGCCATTCAGCGCCGAGGACAATGTCGCAACCCCCCATGTGTATGGAAAACATGTGGGTTTTCAACTGATAATCCCCCATTTGAAGTTTGACATTTTCACAGCGTCCTTCACATTTCATTGTGCCCCCATCCGCAATTTGGACTTGGAAGTTAGAAACTGCTCGTACAAAACAATGCACTGCTTCTGCGATTTTTTGATGGATGAAATTATGGGTACTTCCACTATCAATCAAGACTACTACTGGGCGATGTTTAAGAAAACCCCTGATTTTGAGAGTTTGAGGGGAAGAAATCCCTGCCAACGCATGCAGCGAAATAACTAGTTCGTCAGAGACATTCTCCTTTTGGTTGTCTTCTTCTAGCACCTCATGTTCCTCAAGTGGTGGATCTGCCTCTATTGAGCTGTAGTCAGTGGCATCCATTTGAAAAAATTTGGGCTCCTTGCATTTATGACCTGGGGAGTATTTTTCATCACAGTAGTAATATAGTCCTTGCTTCCTTCTTTCGGCCATTTCCGCAGGTGACACCTTTTGGACCTTAAGTGTTTGAGTCATGTTGTGAGCATGTGGGGGACGACCTTTAGCGGGGAAATGTGGGCGACTGTATTGGGCTGCTAATGCACGTTCCACGTTACGGGCTACCTTGCAAGCCTCTGTCCAAGTGGGAGGGTGGTGCAGTAAGACTTGAGCTTTGATGGCTTTTTAAGACCACTAATAAAACATTTCGTGTAGAACACATCTGAGAGACCCCAAGTGCGGAAGGTTAAGGCTTCAAAAGCTGTAATATATTCATCCACTGTACCTGTTTGTCGGAGCTTAGTAAGACGACCCAAAAAAGAGTCCTCCTGTTCAAAGCGGTCTCGAAGAGCTTTGGTAAATTGGGTCCAAGTCTTAAAAGGTCCATTGCAACATTGATGCCATTCCCACCATTGCCACCGTTCATTGTCCAAGTACATGCTCCCCAACATAAGCTTAGTCGCATCATCTAAGATACGATTCAATTTGAAATACTGCTCCATTTGTGCTATCCATGTGGACGGGTGAGAACCGTCAAATTTATGCATATCCAACTTGGGAGGTCGCTGACTGGGTGGTGGGTGGGTGTGCCAGACATGAGGAGAGTGGCTAGACTCACCCTCATTGTATTCATTGCCATTATACGCCTCCTCGTGGTCTGGCTCCTTTCCCTTCGGGATTAATTGCTGGACCTGGAGACATAGTCCGGTAAGTTGATTATTGAGGGATTGCATGGATTCTTCAAGTTTTTCCATTCTTTCATTGGCCATTGCTTGAGCTCTAATTTCTACCATACACCAACCTGATGAAAAATTGGGACCGCCTAAAAATTTTCACTAATAATTGAATGGTACCACCGTGCTCAGCTCGTCGTCCTGATTCTGATGGGCTAGATCACTAATAAGCGCCTCGGAAGATCTCAGACTCCTTCCTGATCAATACTACAGTCGCCAAATCCTCAAAATGTCAATGCGGCCAAAAGTCCTGCGAAAATTATACCTTGGTATAGGAACCCTTCACAACAACTCTGATTTGGTGGATCTGAGAGATCTGAATGGCGGATCGGATAGCTCTAGGAGGTGGAACAGACTGCTGCTGCAGATCGGCTGGATCTAATAGATCGGAATGACTGATCTGCGAACTCGAGACTGCGGAACTAATGTCGACTGCTGTTGCACCCCGTTGCACCAGCGGATCTAGAATAGATGATGTGCGATCCCCCGATAGAAAAGGGAACTATGTTCTTGAGGAGTGTCAGGTGCTACAAATCGCAATATACATAAGGGTCTGGCAGTAGTACTCAGCCCAATGTTTCAGGGCTCTAACTAAGGAGGATCGACCGTACCCTTAGTCGTACAACCCGACTACCCTATCGTACGGGCGAGTAATCTCTCCGAGTGCTGTTCTCGGTGTACTGTAGCCACAAGACGGCCGACGGTTTATCTATGGCGAGGTTTCAAGGGAGCCTAGGGGCTTCCGATATACCCAGAGGGTACGTGGAAGACAGTCCATGCATGGTTCTGTCTAATGCGCTACTACTCGAAGGGGTACCCACAGGGGTTACAAGGGAGTCCAACAGACGTGACCACCTCTTGTATTTCCTGCGTGCATGCCTCCCCAAATCCGCAGGTTTATGCGCTCAACGATAGATCCCGTGGTTTAAAGACGCCGGAACACGTCTCTAGCCAAAAAAAAAAAAATGCTAAGAATTGGAGATCCCACCAGCCCTGGAAAGTGCTCTGATACCACTTGTTATGCTCTTAACCTGCAAAATGATACCCAATATAGAATATGCGAAGAAAAGATACCCTAAACACAGAATAGCAATGATTTTATTATTCAGAGAGTAATGTTCACTTGCCTCTTCGAGGGGGCAACCTCCAATAGAGCAGAGCTCGATTACAAAATAAGACACGATACTCCTCGCAGGGAGTCTCTATCCTTTATATATGACTCATACATGCAATACCACGGGCCAATACCGTGGGTTTTATTAATACCATCTATCTAATACTACGGCCCATTTGCAACTAACTGTGGTCCCGTCATTAATTGCGGGTTAACCACTTACAAATATTAATATGGGCTTTATTGACTCTTGACTATGACGTGATCCCATGACATAAATAAGGGGGTTAGGGTGGGACCCTAACAGATGATTTAATACATTATTATAAATTGTAATGTTGTACTTCCCTCACATAGCAATAGATTAGAGGACAAAAATACATATTGTTTAGGACCATCATTAGAAACTTGTCTTAAGTATCAAGAACAAATTATAAGAACCAGTATTCCTATCAATGATTCAAACAAGTAAATTGATATGATAATTATTTTGTAGTTGATTCAAGACATGAATAATAGGATGGTTTCTTTTGAAAATAATATATTCACCCAAATTTCTCATGAAAGTTATTCGCATGATATATTATGGAATCAATCTCAAACCTTTAAACCTAGCACTATCCTTAGTTGGGCTTAGTGTAATTTCTATCAAAATAACCATGATGAAAATATATGTGAACTTAAAAAAATGTTTAGGAGAGAATCCATGGAAAAATACTTAATTCTACTATCGCTACTTTAGATTGGGCCCTTGAAGATGATCTCAAGTTTGTCAATACTAGTAATCACTCTTGTCAAAATAAGAATAGAGGTGTTCCTTAAAAGAACTCCTTTACTAATAATTTGTTTGATTCAACTTTGAAAAACTAATTCTCAAAACACTACAAATTCAAGTGACCAATCTACAAAAAAAATCAAAAACTAGGAAATAATTCTCTCTCTTCTTCCTCATCCTTTCAAAAATATAATATTTTAAAGTACATGGCTAACATTAAAGTTAATACTACTCTTTTATACATGGCTTCAGTTCCTAAACAACAAGAGCATATTAAAATTTTCATAGAAGGTAAGACTTCTTCTAGTTTAGCCACAAATGAACATAGTGAAGGAGAATCATATGAATATAAGGTTCTAGCTATGAATAATCCAAAGAATTCAATTAAGAATCTTGATTTTTATGTATCCATGAAAATTATGGATAAGATCACACATTTTTGTCATGTTGATGGTTGATCAAGTTGAAATGTTATGTCCAAAATTATCATAGACTAATTAGGAATATATTGCACCAAGGGAAAATCCAAAACTTATGCTAGCTTATAACAAACGACCATTGGTGAAATCAAAGGTGTAACTAGGTTCTATGATCTCATCCTAAAATATAGAAAACATGTAATATTCAAGTAATTGATATGCATGTAATTAATTATTCAATTATTCTTGGTAGGGATTTGTATGCGTTGACTGGTGGATATTGTCCATGGATGGGTCTCATCTATACCTTCCTAATGTAGAAAGTAACATAATTATTCTTTGCAAAGGATGAATTTCCTCATATTAGACATGTTCCTCAATCTCATGTGAAATTTGTTGAATAAGACATTAGTATTTATGTTATCTTTTTGGAAGATGAGAATTTTGTAGTTCCATCTATTGATCTTAATGATATTGTTTGGAATATGAATTTTGATGGTGCTTGTTCAAGTGAATGGAAAAGTGTGGGAATTATATCATTCTCCCATTCTAGTAAAATTCATAGTTTTCATCTAGACTTGAATTCACCTTTACCAATAATGTAGTAGAATTTGAAGCTCTTATTCCTGGCATTGAAAATTATTTTAACTTAGGATGCTATCACCTCACTATGTTTTGAAATTTCAAGTTAGAGCCAAACCTTGTAAATAAGATCTATAACCAACCAAATAACCTTCTAGAAATATATACACATATAATGTGGAAAATGATTTCTAATTTGTTATCCTTCAATACTTCCCATGTGCGAAGAGAGTTAAACTCTATGTCTGATCAATTACCTATCTTTGAAGCTCATCCTAAATGATAGCTACTTCCTAAAAGACCGAATTGCAATTTTTTTTATTTATATCGCCCACATATACTAGATAATGTAGAGACTTGGGAAGTCTTCCTAGATGATTAAATCATTTGCACCTTTTTGAAGAATGAACCTTTAGATTAAAAAAAACATTTCTTTAGATGATAACAAATATCCAAAATTTCTAACACCTCTGCAATGTTCCTTCACCTCAAGCGATATTATCAATCATAAATAAAAGAAAAAGGAGGATTAGATAGGTGAGACTATCCTAGTGAAGACTATAACTAAACAAGATTAGAAGATTTTAAAAAGTGGAGCCCAATGTTCTGAAGAAGAGAGAAATAAGTTCAGGGATTTGTTTCATGATTTCATTGCATGCTCATGTGTATAGGTTTTAACCATATACAATTAATTATTAGAAAACAATTCTTAATAAAAACAAAAAATATGCAATGGAAAACACATACACATACACATTGAGATTTTATCCTTGAAAACCAATAAGATTTTTTTTTCCTTATATTTTCATCTTACAATAATAAAATACAATATATATCCCATTAAATCCATAAACCTATTTATAGTGGATTAGAATACAATTATAGTTCCTTAAACTAAACTATAAAACCATGGGAAAAACCACCATTCACCACAAAACTACTTTTAACA
The DNA here is from genome assembly GCA_031772625.1 of Pinus tabuliformis. Classification (NCBI taxonomy): domain Eukaryota; kingdom Viridiplantae; phylum Streptophyta; class Pinopsida; order Pinales; family Pinaceae; genus Pinus; species Pinus tabuliformis. The sequence continues at coordinate 1,016,326,413 of CM062816.1, read as the reverse complement.
AAAACGATGTGCCAAAAAATGGATACGAAAAATCACCCAAATTTTTTCTTCAATGGTGCTTACCTGGAACCCCCAGTGACCCTTTGTCTATGCTTGGAACTTTTTTACAATGCATGGAGTTATTATTGCAAAGAATATAGCACATGCCCAACATTCTCCCACTTGTTTTTTTCTTTGCACACAATAGGTCACAAGAGTACATGATTAACAATCTAGGGAAATAATTCTCATTGTTTCTCTACACCAAGAGAACTTCTCAATGCTCACAAATTTTATTATTGAATCTACATCATTTTTCAAAGTATTCACTTTTTCCAACAACACCTTCTTTCAGAATTTATCCTTACAACTTGATGTACCAACCCAGTACATGAACATAATCTCTATAACCATATTTCTTCCTTGTTCGCATGAGTGGCTATGATGTATTCAACTTATGTAGTTGAGAGTATCACTACAAATTGTATTTTTCTCATCCAACTGTTTCTCATCCAAATAGGTTAAATACATACCCACTTGTATATCTTAAGCAATCAAGATATTTATCTAAGTCTACATCAACAAAGCCATGTATGCCCAACACTCTATTTAATCCTATTCTTCCTTGGTAGCACAATCCATAGCTAGTAGTGCCACAAAAATACCTAAAACTCCTCATTACTATTTTCCAACGCTTCTTCCTTGGTTTTGACATATACCTACTCAATACTTCCACTACATATGAAATTTTCAATCTAGTATAGACCATTCCATACATCAAGCTTACAACCACATTGGCATATGGAATATGGGACATGTCCTTTTCCTCTTCTTGTGTCTTGGGACATCAATATGCAGAAAAATTTACACCTACAGGAATAGGCACCTTTACTGGTTTATATTCTTGCATATTAAACCTTTGCAATATTGTATCCGCATACTTCTTCTTACTTAACTAAAGTTTCATGCTTGCCCGATCTCTTTTAATTTCCATTCCCAAGATAAAATTTGCAACAACAAGATCCTTCATGTCAAATTTAGAAGACAAATGAGTTTTCATTTCCTATATGATTTCCTTGTCATTTCCAATAAATGAAAAATCATCCACAAAGTTATCTACTTTTCTCTTGTGAATCAAAGCCCAAGTATATAAGTATCAAATTTTTGATAACACATCCTTGGTGATTACCTTAACCCATACATGGACCTTTTTAGCTTGCATACTAGTTCTTTCTTTCCTTTTACAACAAATCCTTCTTGTTGCTTCATGTAGATTTCTTCTTCTAGATCCCCATGTAGGAATGTTATCTTCACATCCAACTATTCTACTTCAAAATCAAAAGCAACATCAATAGGTAAAAGAAATCTAAAAAAATTTAACTTGGCAACTAGAGAAAATATATCACCAAAGTCAATTCCCTCTACTTGGGAATAAACATTTTCTATTAACCAAGCTTCGTATTTCTCCACCCTACCTTTTGCATTCAACTTATTTATAAACACCAATTTGCTACCAACATGATTTCTTCTAGTCAGAAAATCCACCATATCCCAAGCTTGTTCTTGTCCAAGGTAGCCATTTCTTCAACCATGGCCTTTTTCTAAGGTTTTCCATCCTATGATCCCAATTCGTCCGTAATAGTTCTATGACCATTTTCAGTGATAAACACAACAAAATTTGAATGGAAATTAGGTGGATTATACTTTTCTAGCTACATTCTTTCCCAAACCGATATCCAAAGTGCCAGAGTCTATAGTTCTTCTTCTTGTATTCTTATTCTTCTGTATAGTCTGATTCATCATCATTCATTTACAAATATCTTTTATGGTCCTTTCTCCCTTGGTAGGACTTACTGTTTGATAGCATCTTTGAATTCTCTAAATACCACATCTTGACTATACACGACCTTCTTATTTTTTGGGTTCCAAGACTTATAAGCTCTCATACCATATTTATGCGCAATATAGATACACTTTTAATCTTTCTTATCCAAATTACTCCTATTCTCCTTTGAAATGTGTACATAATCATTATAGCCATATACCATAACATGTTTAAGAGAAGGTTTCTTACTAGTCCATAACTCATGCGGATTCTTGTTATCCAACACTGATGAGGGTGATATAATTACTAGAAAACATGCATTGTCCATTGCCTCTACCAAAAATTCCTATCCTAGCTTCATGCCACTGAACATGCTTCTTGCTTTCTCCATTAATGTATTATTCATCCTTTTTTCAGCCCAATTACGTTGAAGTGTGTATGGAGTAGTCTTCTTCATTCCTATTCTACACTTACAAATTTCTTTGAATTCATTCCACAAAATTCTTCATCATTATCTATCCTCAACACTTTATTCTTCTTCTTTTTTTACTTTCCCATAATATCCTTAAACTATTTAATCTTTTCAAAGAGTTAAAATTTCTTCTTGAGGAAATGAACCCATGCATTCCTCAATAAGTCATCTATAAATGAGACATAGTCAATAGATTTATCAAATAATGGAACTGACACAAGTCCAAACACACCATTATGCACCAATTGTAATATTCCTCTAACCTTGTAGAACAAAAAGATAATATTACCTTATTCTACTTCCCATATAAATAATATTAAAAAAAAATCAAAATCTATAGAGAAATTAGACATACCATCTACCATACCATTATTGTGTGGTATTCAAAGGTACTTGTCCCCAATATTTCCCAATCGTTGATGCCACAACATAATCTTTTCTTCAGAAGCTGCAAGAGTTTTTCCTTCTTCTTCTCCACTCTCAGGAACAAAGGAAATGTTACATATATAACTAACAATGCTTCCCAACAACTTATACAAAGCTCCAATTTGAACTCCCCTTAGGAATACCACTTCTCCTCAAACCATCTTGCAGATATCCTTTTTAGACACTATTTTTTAGCCTGCATAACTCATATTTCTTATATAAATGAAAAGTTTGGCTAATACTGAGATGTGCAGAACACCAAGGACTGTTCTAATCCTTCCACCTATGAGCTTCAACTTGAATTTTCCCTATACTCTTATTCTGGATTTCGAGTATTCACCTAAGAAATCATCACCACCATCGAATCTTTCATACTTGCAAAACTACTCCTTGTGAGGAGTCATATCAAAATATGCACTTGAGCCAACCAACCATGCCTCACGGTATACATGTGTACTTGAATAAGCCAAGTACACATGCCCTCCTTCGTCTGAGAAGGTTTTTGTTTCTACAAAAGGAACATCTTCAAATCCTTTCCTTTTCTCAAACATTTTAGATCTATAATATTTCTTGTAATGTACTTCTTTTCCACATATCCAACATACCTTTACGAACTTTCTTGGAGATTTATATCTTCCTCTAAATTTGGATCACCCACTTGAGGATTTAATTTTATCTTTATTCTAGGGGCTTCCTCTTACAAACAAGGCATCTCTATTATGGATTTCCATGGTTTTCCATCTCGTCTCCTTTGATAACAAGGATGAGACTATCTCATTGAAATTTAAAGTGTTGCATTACTACCTATGGCGGAAACCAGACTATTCAATGATTTTGTAAACACCTCCACCTACATTTAGCCAAGTTAATAGGTCCACTTGGGTAAACATGTGATGAGAGGCTACCATGATGTGATTAAACTCCCCAAGTATAGTTAAGGAAGTGGAACCAACACAACACAATCAATCTGACCTTCTACACATGCTACAAAACCTTCAGGAGCCAACAAACCCTTCCAGGTGATCAACCCATGATACACTTGACATTTGACTAACCAAGATCCTTAGACACTACCATGACATGTGAACGCATGTGACAGGGACCCTCTAATCACTCCCACAGCAAGGGTATGCCAGCAATTGTGGACTTTTTTCAGCTAGTTCTGAGCCAGTGACCCCAGATTCCAAGCCACTTTTTCAGGGCTAAGTCTCAGGCCACTACCCAGAACTTCATTAAACTTCTATAAATGATCAACAAATTTGAAACAATGATACTAATGCAATTACTTCAATAAGATATTGATCTCACCCCTACTACCCATGACAGGAATTTCGTTAAACATATCACGAATATGAAATCTACAGGTCTTACCAACATATTTGAGCATAGGGGTCTCATACTTATATGAGAATCACTAAGAAGCATTGATGCCTTATCACAATAGTTTCATTATCATCTATTAGGTCATTTATTCGTTGCACCTTCATTTACTAATCGAAACATGATGAGATATATACATCAACTTTGTCATAAAAAATACTCATAACCAGCATATAACCAACAAAAATAACAAGGATATAACTGCCATAGAGACCACACATGAACTATTACATTTTCACATGAAATACCAAGGAGAAGGAGCTCTTATTAATGAATGGATAGGAAACCAGGTATGGTACTTCCATGTACCACCCAACCATAAGTTGTCTGAACCAAATCTCTCTCATCCAATCACCCCTGCCCCATATTCCAAGCATGAATGTGGGATCTTATGAAACAAATCAACCAGAATCGAACGAGGAATTCTAGAGGCCAAACCACCTCAACCCTCAACTAGTTATTCCACCTCACAGTCGAACATCACTAACCATCACTAGATTGGTCTCTACCCAAGCTATCTAGAGCTCTAGAGCATTTGTTTCAACTAGGGCTTCCAAGACTATTAACTCAATCCATAGTTGTTGTCGAGGTTCCAGAGCATTTTTCCAACATGGAAACTTTTAGGATCTAATATTTGCAGGTGGACTGATTTTCCATGATTTTTACACAAAATTGATTTGCCCAAATTTTACAATTTAAAATTATGTTACCTTAAAAATTGCCAACATTAGATAGAGATAATATATAAAATCATTAAAATTTTGAATAATTTTACAAATATATCAATAAACATTTTATAGTTTTCATATTATGGACTAGTGAGATTTACCAATGTTTTTAAACTTCAAGATAATTTTCCATCCTTAAAATTTTTCCTGTGTTCCAACCAAGGCTTCCAGGACTAGTAGCTCAACCCGTTAAGGGATTCTAGGGTGTTTTTCCAACAAATGCTTCCAGGACTGGTAACTCAACCCAAGTTGTTACAAAGTTTCTAGAGCGTTTGTCCAACCAAGGCTTCCAGGAACTAGTAACTCAACACACAACCAAAGGAACATGAGAACCAGAAAACAAAGATAAAACCAAAAAACCATGGCTATCCAGGAAATGGAAAGGCTAGGAAAAACCATTTTCAATCCAGTCAATCCTCCATGCCAATGACAGATCATAACTAATAAACCACATGCATATGCTATGCCGCGTCAAAACTAGAAAGGAAATCATACATGAAACTTGGTACCTACAAGCAAAACCCATTGTAGATGTTGATCCTGATGTCCTCTTGTGCTTTCCTTCTCTTCCTTTTCCTTCTTGCTCCAAAATCACAAGTATGCCACACTCATCCAAGAGTGCTCGAAGAAAACTCTAAGTGTCCAAGAGTATGCGAGAGAGAGTAGAATAGAGAGCTCCAAGCTGAAACTGACAAAAATCTGTCAACTGATCCTCATAAGCCTTTTTATTAATGATGCCTCTATTTTATTCAATTTTCCATTGTTTCCCTTCATTTTCTCCCTCACATGAAACATGTGACCTTTCACCTTCCTTTTCTCCTAATTTCCATTATTTTCATAAATAAAATGCCAATTAATGCCACTTTTCCTTTCCAATTCCTTTGTGATTGCCTTTTCCAATTTACGTAGCCATTAATTTATCACAAGTGATCCCCGACACTATGTTTTTTCCCAACATTCAACTTGGAATATGTGTCCCATGACCATGGTTATTGTTTTTCCTTTTTTAAATTTATTACATGGATTTTTGACCAAGGTTGTCATAGAACCCTCCCTCTTGGGTGAACACCGTCCTCACTATTCAATGACACCTACAACCAACAAGATTGCTGAAAGGAAAAAAATACTACCCATAGAGCTTTATAACTTAGTTTATTGTAGTATTTATAATGATCATCCTACTGAGAATAAAACCAACATGAGAAACATAACAACATGACAACCATAACGACATGACACCCATATCGCTTATTGGAGCTTTATAACACAACTCATGGCATTATTTACATCCATATACATAAATACATATACCAAAACACCACACTAAAACATATACCAAAATACATCCTCTCAAGTAGTGAATAGATAAGGATACATAGCCCGCATCTGATCAACCATCTCCCATGTGGCTTCATCAGGTCCAAAGTGCTACCATTACACTTTAACCTGCTCGATTGCTTGGTTTTGGAGCATGAGAATATTTCTATGAAAAATGCATTGAGGTTTTGGCTAGACCAGTCAATCACATGATCAACATATTTAACATAATTCTTAAGCAATGACACATGGAAAACATCATGGACTTTCACTGTTGGAGGTAGTGCAATTCAATAGGCTACTGATCCAATCCTCTTAAGAATCTTGAAAGGTCCACAAAACCAAGTTTCCAACTTGGCACATGATCCAATCCTCAAGGAGTTATTCTTGGGCTTGATGTGCAAGTACCCTTGTTCCTCAACATGAAACTCCTTAAACATCTTGTTCTGATCTGCATAAATCTTTTGCCTATCTTGTGCTTCCTTTAGATTCTTCTTTATTACCTGCATTTCTTGTTTGATATTTTCCAACATGTTCGTTCCAATGAACACCATGTTCATTAGATCACTCCAACTGATGGGAGTATTACAACTCCACCCATGCAATGCCTCAAATGGACTCATCCTCAAATATTCCTGATACCCATTGTTGTAAGCGAACTCAACCAATGGAAGATACTCTTCCCACTTCCATTGCTGATGCATCACATACATCCTCAACATATCCTCCAATATCTTATTGACCCTCTCTGCTTGTCCATATGTCTATGGATCATAAGCAATGATGAACGCCAACTTTGTACCCAAACCTGCAAATGACTCTTTCCAGAATATATAAGTGAACTTGACATCCCTATTTGACACAATATTCTTTGGTACACCATGCAACCTCATTACATCTCTGATGAATACATGTGCTACATCATTAGCTAAATATGTAGACTTTACTGGAATGAAGTGCGTTATCTTTTTCAACTTGTCAACCACAACCATTATAAAATCATGTTGTCTAGATGTCCTCGACAAACTTGTAATGAAATCCATGGAAATGAACTCCCATTTCCAATTTGGACTCAGAAATGGTTGAAGTAATCCACCTGGATGCTTACATTTTCCTTTCACCTCATGATAGTCCAAACATCTAACCACAAACTTTGCCACTTCCCTCTTCAGGGTCGTCCAATAATAAAGCTTCTTCATTGCTTTCAACGTCTTCTAATATCTTGGGTGACCTAAATATGGCTTAGGATGAAATTCCCTCAAGATAATATTCTTGAGCTCACTGTTATCTGGCACATAGATCATATCCCTAAATATGACCAAACCATCTACTTTGAGATGATATTCCACCTCCTGATCACCAGTACCATGTTGTAACCTATGCATAAGCTCCATATACCTGTCATCCTGATGACCTACTTGCAAGATTTGATCCTACAAATCTGTCCCATAAGAACTCATAGTTGTTATGTGATTTACCTATATCCACTTGCTAAGAGCATATGCAACCCTGTTCTCATTACCTTTAATGTACCTGATCTCAGAGTCGAACTCACTGATCGTAGCCAACCATCTAGCTTGCCTATCATTCAAATTTGGTTAGTCAAACAAGTATCTCAATCCACTGTGATTACTCATCAATACAAACCTCCTTCCAAGAAAGTAGTGTCTCCACATCTTCAATGCATGGATGATCGCTACCAAATCAAGATCATGTTTTGGATAATTATTCTCATGCTCATTCGGTTTCCATGAATCATAGCATACTACCTTTCCTTCCCGCATAAGGACTCCAACAAGTCCTCTCTTACAAGCATCTGTACATACCACAAATTCTTTGCTCGGATTTGCAATCTTTAACACAGGAGCATTCGCCAACAACTGCTTCAACTGTTCAAAAGTGGTTGCACATTCCTCCGTCCATTCAAATTTATTACCTTTCCTATGCAACAATGTAATAGGATATGAAATGTGAGAGAAGTTCCTGATGAACCTCCTATAGTAACCTGCTAACCCCATGAATGATCTTACCTCATCCACATTCCTAGGAGCTTCCCACTCCATATAGCCCTTATCTTTTCTGGATCTACTGATATGCCTTCCTTGGAAACCACATGTCCCAAGTAATGTACCTTCGTTTGAAATAAAATGAATTTTCTAATCTTGGCATACAACTAATTATCTCTCATTAATCTCAACACTGCTACTAAGTTCTCGGCATGCTCTTCCTCATTCTTGGAATATGCTAATATATCATCAATGAATACAATAACAAACTTGTCTAGATGAGGACGCAACACACTATTCATCAAGCACATAAAAGTAGTTGGAGAATTAGTCAAACAAAATGGAACTACAACAAACTCATAATGTCCATACCTGGTCTGGAAGGTTGTCTTGTAAATGTATTATTCCTCGATGCGTACCTAATGTTATCCTGACCTCATATCAATCTTCGAGAACATTGTTTCTCCCTTCAACTGATTGAACATGTCATCAATCCTTGGCAACAGATACTTGTTATTGATGGTCATTTTGTTCAACTTCCTATAATCATTGCATATCCTAAGAGTATGATCCTTCTTCTTCACAAACAACATTGGTTCACCCCAAGGCAATACACTTGGCTTAATGCATCCCTTGTTAATCATTTCCTTCAATTGTAACTTCAACTCTACCAAATATAGTGTGATAGTTATGTAAGGTGTCTTTGATGTTGGTGTTGCCCCTGGTACCAACTCAATAAAAAATTGCACTTCCCTGTGAGGTGAAAACTCCAAAATCTCTACGAGAAATACATCCTGAAATTACTATAAAACTGGGTACCTGCACAACACATCTACATCCTCAACTTCCTTACCTTTGTCACTGGAACTATGCACTATGAATAACACACACCCTTTCTTGCGACTGCGCTTTTCTTGCATAGTTGTCACCATTCTAATTGATGTTTCCTTCTTCTTACCCTGTAAGACTCTTTATTCCCCATTTTCATCCAGGCACTCAATAGCTTTGTCATAAAAGTCCACCTTGGTCCTATGAAGATACAACTAGTCCATGCCCAACAACATCTTGTATGATCCTAATGACAACATATTCAAATTTTTTGATGGAGGTATACCTTTCAAATCAAATGCACAAGCTCTTACCTAGTGATGAACTCTCTTTTTTGTACATGTAGCCAAATGCACTAACCAAGATTCTGCGTTCACTTATTTGTTCAAAACACACTTATCCACTAGGCCAACATTAGCATAACTATAATTAGATCCAGGGTCAATCAAAATAGAAACAACTTGATCACAAATCTTACTGTTCATATCGATAATAGAAGCCTAGTGATATGCCTTCCTATTCTCCAGTGTTGCATGAATATGTGGAATATTTTGTCCAACTCTCCCACTATCTGTGCTTCTTGAGCACTATATATATGCAGCATACCACCCTGATGTTGTGGACAATCTCTCCAACAATTCTCTCCTCCACAAGTCCAACACTGTAAGGACTTCCAAACATCACCCTTATTCTGTTCCTAAGACTAAAGTCCCTGTCCTCTATCAGATGCATTGAATTTCTTATGCGATGTTTCATTCTCTTTGTTACCTGTGTCCTTAGGTCTTGTTCGCTTCTTTTCCCATCATCCTTTATTCTTATCATTACCTTTCCAATCCTGCTTAGTCTTGGATATGTGCCTTGATTTCTCATAACAATGCTTTAGCTTCTAGATGGACTCCTCCAATGATCTAGGCTCATCAAACTCAATCTTTTCCTTTAATGCCACCCACAACCCACTAATGAATCTCCGAATCTTGGCATTTTCCTCCTTGAGGTAAGGCACATACATTAATAACTCCAAGAATTTTCTAATGTACTCCTCATCAGTCATAGATCCAATCTTCATCTCATAAAATTATTTTTCCCTGTTGTCATAGTATCTCTCTGATAGATACTTCTTCTTGAACAGTCTCTTGAACTCACTCAAAGTCAACTCATCTTCATGAATACCTCTAACATTCTTTACATATTCCCACCAAATATCTGCTTTACCTTTACGACTCAATGTCGTTATCTTAGCCTTCATGTTTTCTGTGATAATGCAACCTAAAGAACTTGTTCATCCCAAGCAACCATGCTTCTGCATCCCGTGACTTATTCATTTCTCCATTGAAGGTAGGTGATTTTCTTTCTTTAACTCATCCAGAAAATATCCCCAGTCACTCCTCCTGTAAGGATGATAATGATAATGAACATGATACCTGTCTAAACCATAACTAGAGTAAAGCCCACATCCACTACCTTGTCTATTAGGTGTATCCAAGGATTTGTCGTCTTTGACTGTGTCATCTCTATCCAACCTATTCCCACCATGTGACCTACTACCATGTGCTCCATTAGTCCTATCCACATATCCATGAAAAATTCTAAGTGGTCCTTGTCTTAGCAAGTCTGAAAAGCTTTGAAGAATCACCACATTGACCCCTCATTTCTCCTGTTCCCTAGAAAGTCTCTCTTGTGATTGAATGATTTGGTCATTATATTCTTTGAAACTCCTTATTTCTACCTTAAAACTTCACAAAGTGTTTGTTATGTCAAGAGAATATCCCTCACCATGTTTCTCATCTGATATATAGGGAGAATCTCGTGAGTTTTAGTCTAGCATCTTGCTAATCATCTTTGATGTTCTCTTCCTGCAAGGTATATCGTGTCAGTGAAACCATATCATAAACAAACCAACATACCTCATTTTAGCTCGAGGGAGGATATCTCATCTGCAAGAAAAACTAGATTAGCACAATACATATATAAACACAATCATATCAACATTTAATCATCATTTCAGTCATTATCCAGTCATCAATGCATGGCCATACCAACCAAATACCATGAACTCGTGCATGACAATTACAACCATATTAGTGTATGCATAACTATATAAAGCATTGACACGCATAACCAACATACACTCATGACGACCACATCCAACAACAACACCATCAACTTTCATATGGTGACACCCTTGCAACCATAACCAACACCATGCGTACACAACAAGCACATAGACCACAAACATGAATAACACATATATGAAACTAACATGAATGCATGACAAACACACCGCCCATCCACTCCAAGGGGTGAGCCATGCTTTGATACCACTCTTTAACCACCTCCTCCCACATTTACCCAAGATAACCAGTTCGGTGGGGTAAACATGTGATGAGAGGCTACTATGACGTGATTCAACTCCCCATGTATAGTTAAGGAAGTGGAATTGACACAACACAACCAATCTGACCTTCTACACATGCTACAGAACCTTTAAGATCCAACCAACCCTTCCAGGTTATAAACCCCTAAGACACTTGAAATTTCACTGATTTAGAGCCTCAGTCGCTCCCATGACATGGGCATGCATGCGACTGGGACCCTGCAGTCACTTCACAACAAAGGTATGTCAACGACTCTGGAATTTTTCATCTAGTTCTAAGCCAGTGACCCTAGATTCTTAGCCACTTTTTTAGGGCTAGGTCTCAGGCCACTGCATATAACTGTTGATTTTTTTGTAGCTTTGGAGGTACTCCAAGCCCTAGGGTTCGAGGATTGGAGGGAAAAGTGCCACAAGCAGGCTTGTGGGCTTGGAAACCAAGCTTGGGGGTTTTCACCCATCGGGATTTGGGCCAAAACCATGAAGAATTTGAGCATGAGAAAATTTGAGGTGATAGAGCTTGGTGTGTCGATTCCAATGCTTTGAAGATTGCTCAAATCAGAGCTCTAGAAATAAAGTTATGAATTTTTAAAGGTCATGAGTGTGTTTACACCATATATGTCAAGGTTGGATTGAGTTAAATAAGCCTCTTGACAAGTTGGACAACCTTAGAATGATGTTGGAAGAAGCCCTCCTTATGTGTATATATAGGAGGTGGAGTGGAGGATATTTCCTCATCCATTTGTGCAACAGTTACCTCACAAGGAGATCGTTAGAGAGGGAGATACCTTTTTTCTATGTCACAGCGAGGAGGATAGGACCAACAAAGTTTGAAGGGTTGTTTTGAAGCCAATTCAGGAGCACCAAGTTATTGGAGAGAGGGTCGAAGTGCTTTGCTGGAAGGCTACAGGAAGAGGGGGGCTTTTTTTAGGGTTTGTTTGAGGTGGGACAATCCTTAAAAGAGGTTTTCGTGGGCTTGTTTGAAGGTGATATAGGGTTTCGCTACAATAAAGGGAGGTCATTCTGTGTTAAGGGCTTGAAACTACCCAAAAGTTGCAGTGTGGAGGGACAACCTCTCACTAATGGATAGTCGTAGTCCTTAGGTGAAAATTTGGGCAGAAGTAAAGGCTGAAAAAGGGACTATGATGATGCCCTAGGTTGCAGCAGTGGAGCAAACTTCAAATGGTGGAAAAAGGTATGTATTTTGGTGAATGTTTTTAGGTGTTGGATCCTAATTTAGGATCAATTTTGGATCAATCTACATTACATTTTGTTGGGATCCATTTGTTGGAGTTGCCTTGGGCATGAAGGAACTCCAACTAGGAGCAGATCTTGCTATGGAGTGATGTATGTGTCCTAGTTTGGACAGATTTGTTGCATCTTGTGGAAGCTAAGGAGTTAGGTCTGACGTGGCATGTTAGAAGCCCTAACTAGTGGGAAGTTTCACAGTGAATTTTGGAGCTTAGATTTGTGCAATATCTCCTCTATTGCAAAGCAAAGGGCATTTGATGAGAAGTTTGTTGGCAGCCAATAGAAGGGTCTCCTAGGTATGAGGATGCCCTAGGTAGGTGAAGATGCTACAACATGGACTTGGTCACTTCTAGACTATTGGAGGGAAGTGTGAGAGTGGACCAAGTTTGGACATGGATTGGGCACCTATGTTCTGTTGGAGGACAACATGATAATGTCCAAGTTGGAGCCTAGTGAGAAACACCTTGATGGACAAAGGTATTTGTGAGGGAGGTTTTTGTTGAGTTGAAGGGTCTGATCAATGAAGAGAAGTTTGTGGAGCCCAAGAATTTGTGTGGAGAAGGACTTCTACAACATATGATGGGTAGTCCTCCTAGCTCATGTTCATTGTGGGAGATGGACATCATTCAATGATAGGTGGCAGCCCTTCGTGCCCTATGTTGGTCTTCATCGGAGTAGCAAAGGAAGACTATAGTGGGGCTGACATCCTTGAGTAGCTGAGGAGCAGCAGTGGGTAGTTGAGAGTTATTCACAAGTTTACTTGTGAACAACTCAATAGAAGTCTCGATGTGTTGTGCCCTTGAGGGATTAAAGCACAACTAGAGACCAGATTGACAGCTGGGGTTCAGTGGCTAGATGGATTTGGAGCATTGATAGAGGTAGGATTTGTATATTGGGAGACAAAGGATCGAGCAAGTACATGGTACGATCGAGAGGGACGAGAGAGCATGTTATAGCCACATGGTCAGAGTATCTTGTTTTGTATCTTGTACTGATGGATGTATGAGGCCCATTATCCCTGGTACGGGAGCCCTATATTGTTGTATTATATCAGTTGGATTAATATAACAAAGTTGGGTTGAAAATTTGTAAAATATTATTTTTATTATGTGCATGCATGATTTCTTTTTGTTTATATTCCTATGTACAAAGTAGTTCTAGTTGAGATTCTTGGTTTGGCAACGTCAATGATTTTAAGACTCTAACCTAGATCCAAGGTTGTGGAAATTCAACAAGAACTTCATGAAACTTCGATAAATGATAAACAACTTTGAAACAATGATACTAATGTAATTACTTGAACAACGACTTGATCTAACCCCTACTAGCCATGAGAGGTATTTTGTCAAACATGTCAAAAATATGCAATCTACATGTTTTACCAACAAATCTGAACATAGGGCTATCATACTTATATGAGAATCGCTAAGAAGAATTGATGCCTTATCAAAATAGTTGCATTATCATCTATTAGGTAATATATTCATTGTACATTCATTTACTAATCAAAATATGATGGATCCATACATCAACTCTGTCATAAAAGATACTCATAACCAACATATAACCAATAGAAATAATAAGGATATAGCAACCATAGGGACCACATAGGAACTATTACATTTACACATGAAATACCAAGGATAAGGAACTCTTATTAATGAATGCATAAGCTAACTAGGTATGGGACTTCAATGTACCACCCAACCATAGATTGGCTTAACCAAATCTCTCTTTTAGTCAATCACCCCTACACCATATTCCAAGCATCAATGTGGGATCTCATGAAACAAATCAACCAGAAATGAATGAGGGCTTCCAAAGGCCAAACCACCTCAACCCTCAACCATTTATTCCACCTCACGATCAGACATCACTAACCATCACCAGATTGGTCTCTACTCAAACTATCTAGGGCTCCAGAGTGTTTGTTCCAAACAGGGCTTCTAGGACTAGTAACTCAACCCACAACCGTTGTCGAGCTTCCAGAGTGTTTGTCCAACTAGGGCTTCTAGGACTAGTAACTCAACCCAACAAGGGCTTCTAGATCATTTTTCTAACCAAGGATTCCAGGACTAGTAACTCAACCCAAGTTGTTAGAGGGCTTTGTTGTAGTGGCTACAACCACCCTCCAAAATTTTGGCCTGTGCCAATTTCAGAGCCTCCCTTAAAGAGTTTCACTTGATGACTACACAGACTTGGGTTCACTCCGTGACCTTGTGTGAGTCTTTACATCTACCTTTCTTGTTCATTGCATTCAAGTCTCTGCATGTTGATGTCTAAGTCATGCTTGCGACCATGTTCTGGTTATGCTCAAAGTCTTCACTTCATATGTGCTTGTTGTGTTCGCTATGAAAGCATCTGTCGCACTCACACACGGAGTCACATTCACTGTCACGCAAGCATTGTCTCGATCAATGAACGATCAATCATGAGTGTCGCGCTTGTCACATACATCGTCGATCAGTCTTGTTGAACATGTGTGTCTGGATGGTTTGGTCATTTCGTCGTCAAGTCATGCGAGTGTGTGTTCATATGATCACCTATGCATCCTTTGATTGTTGAAAAACTTAGCCATTTTTGCTAAAGGATATGATGAACTGAATCCATTCTGACAATCGGACCATCACCCTACCATCAACTCAATCGTTTGTCAACCAGAACAACATAGAAGCACCAAGCTAGTCTTTTCAAGTTGCACTACTCACAAGTAATTCAATCAAATCTCACGCTGGCCACCCAGACAATCGGACCCGACAGTCACCCCAGGACTGACTCCCCTCAAAATTGTGTAGAGGCCACTAACCCCACCCACTCAACTGACTCAGGAAATTGTGCAGACAAGCCGGATAGACACCAAGTCCCATCCCTATCTCCCTCAAAAGATTGTGTAGTTTTCCCAGTCAGTCATCCTAACAGTCGACCAACTGTTCACCTTAGAAATTACGTAGTATTCATGAGTAGGCCTTCTACTACCCATCAGTCATCTCAACTCAGAAATTTCACAGAGATGATCAGAATGTCGGCCTCCTGGCCTCAGTGTTGTTTTCCTTGCCAATAATCCCTAATAGTAGATTGCCAATTCCCTCTGGGAATTGCGCAGTTTCTACTGCGAGTCTCCCAGGCAGCCAACTGGCAGTTCCCTTTGGGAATTGTGTAGTTCTTGCTGCTAGTGACCCCAAAAACCAACTGGCAGTTTGATCCAGGTCCAGGCGTGAAGAAGGACCCTTCCAAGACCTTTTACTTTCATGATGTGTTGAAAATTTCTTTTTAAAAGAACATTAATAAATACAGCTGCAAACTGTAAGGAAGAGGAATGTAACAATCATCAGCACATGAAAACAAAAGTCGTTGATGGTGGAGTTCGTCCAGGAGGGACTACGTCTCTAGGCCCCAGTGTCAAGATGGTGTAGGCCACTGCATTATGTGTTGTCAATAAAGATGATGTACACAGAGATGATGTCTCGATCATACAAGGAATAATTCCCTCACACAGGAGTGGCTCTAAGATATGTTCCACAACTAGAACTCTCAATCAAAAGACTCCTATCAGTATGACACAAAAACAAGCATGGTGCCCATCCCGCCAACATGGCACAAAAGGGATGTCAAAGAAAAACACATGCATGATGACAAGAGTATCCCAACAACATACAACAAGGGATCTCAAAGCATAACATGATAAGTTATGATAGAAAGTACATCACATAAAAAGATTTTGCATAACATGAAGCAAGGAATCATGACAACATGAAATAAACAAGATTCTGCATCAACATCAATCATGGATCTGTACAACATAATGTAGAAAGAAGAAGTACATGAAAACATCATATAACTCACCACCAAGGGCCATTTGAAGCAAAGGTTGTCAAAGTGCTTAAGCTTACTGAAACATCGATCCCACAACATCGATCGCAAGAAGAAGACTGTTCGCACATGAAGATGGACATTTGCACTGGCACTTAGAAAAGTGACTGAAAGAAGAAATGAGAGAAAGACAAATCTGAATACACCATCATATTTTTGGCATCGAGTAGTGTTGAATCGACTATCCAAAATCTGAATTCTGAGAAGTTGAAAATTCGGAGCTGAAGGAATCTTTTAGATTCCCTCAGGATTCCTCAAGATTCTGTTTCAGGGATGAACTGAAAATATGCTACTCAGATGTCAAATCTGATTTCACCATTAGGATCCCTATGAAAAACCATGAAAAACAAGTATAAACTTGGCCATATTCTAACAAGGTGAAATTTTACTTCCTTGGGAAAATTTCATGGCTCATGGTTCCGCTCCCTGTTTTCGCTGAAATCATGGTTCCGTGTGCATTCTGAAATTCACTGGAAGATGCAGAAATCAGATTGAAAAATGGATAGTTCCATCGTGTTCATGGCAACAAGAGGTGTAAAATCCATATAAAATTTGTCAATTTCTAAGAAGTTGAAAATTTTGCCCTCCTACAAAATTCATGGTTCCTGCATTAAAATATTAATTTACTGTCTCGAAAAGTGTGCCTGCACACTTCTGCCTTGAAATCCATGTAGTCCTTCTCTTCCTCCTCGAACTGTGTGCATGGTAAAAACACTGAGTTTATATAAAAAAAACCTGGGCGGATTTAACAAGGAATTAGTTTAGGAGGATTGGTAAAGGAGCTAGTTAATAGGGAGGAGGTCAGGGGGTCAAACCCCGCCTCCTCCATTTTTGCACAACAATTCATTTTAACAAAAATTTATTTTTGTTTTTAATTAAAAATTTCGGTTGGGTCAGGCCCGCCCACCGTACCCACCTCCGCCTTGGCAAAAGTTGTTAACAGGCTGTTTTGTTTAGAGTGGGCGTGGTTGGGTCCTTGCCCCAAGGGCCGGCCCACCACCCATTGTCAGTTACGATGTCGTGGAATGTGAGGAGGGGTTGGGGGTAATGGCCCGCCCCTCCATATTTAGTGTTGCAGTTAAATTGGTTGCAATGGGGGGGCGGGTGGTGGGGTTGGTGGCCCCCACCCCCTATTATTATATTATATTATTATTATTAATTTTTATTTTTTTTAAACAAACAATGGACATTTTTAAAATTTGGAATTTTAGGTCGTGGGATTCAAATTAACAACCACACAATTTTGCCTGGAATCTGACCTGAGTTGTACGGAATCCAGTGGCCAAGTTCGGTCGAAATTGTGGCCTCCTTAAGCTGCCCAGTCATCAAAAAGTCAACCCAACTTTGACTGCTCCTAACTGTCGCATACGGACTCGGTTCGAAGAACCATTTGCACCACCGCGATCACGACAACGAGATCTCAACATGAATTTGGTTCGATCATAATCCAAATACTTTTATTTTTGAGCTTTCATGAGTCCCCTTTGCCCTGTGTGTCTCTCTGGAGCCACCTGGATCAATCCTCCCCACTGAGGAGTTTTTGGTCCTCCAAAAGCATGAAAAATAATCTACAACTTTCTCTGTACCCTACCTGCATCACAAGTGTCTTGAAAAGGTCTCGCTTCCATCTCCTTCACCTTTGTTCTTCAGAGCCTTAAGCGACGAGCCGACACTTGCTACCTCTGCAACCTGTAGTACATTATTTCGCAAATTACATGCTTGAATGACATGACCAACTAATGACCCAAACGTCCCACACTTGCCATGAGTTTATAACACATACTCAGTGGTCAAGTTTACATCAAGATGGACGCAATACCCCAGCTACAACAACAAGGCCAACCTATCATGGTTGCTTCAACAAGTGATGGGAAACACATCATCACTGCAACACATGATTTACATACATAAGGCCAAACATTATTGTTTTGACAAGTGATGGAAACATAACATCACTTTCAGAGTTTTAACATGCAACTCAAAATACGACTCAAAACATGACCAGACATCATTGTTGCTGACCAAGTGATGGAAACACATCATCACTTTTACACTTTAAAATGCAACAAATGATTTACAAAAGAATGACCATGAAACAACAACATGTCTAGAAACCATTTCTCACTGATCAATGTGAATGGGTCACCTCCCTGAGGTGGTTTTGCTTGTCGAACAGCTGCTCTTCCTACTTCATGCACCGATGCTTTGTCTTTAAGGCGCTGCTCTGGATGGATCTTCCAGCAAGTGGCTCTTTGATGGCCATTTCTGTCACAATGACTGCAATAGGCTTTCTTCCTCCATATCTTCTTAGCCTATTTCTTTTCATGCTGTGGAGAGGGTTTTTCATGCCTCATGAGTGCTGCCATTCTTTTCCAACACTTGGAAAAGGTATGGTTAGGTAAACCACAAAAAGTGCATGTTTTTTTATGCCTTTGTCTTCGTTCATTATTAACAACATGATCATAACCAAAATGAACATTTGAAGATTGAAAATGGTTATACCTTCCTTTGGTGTTTCTGATGTTAGCATGGTAATGAGAGCTTGCATTAGCTCTCTCCCTGTGATGGAAACTACCATGGGATGATGAGGACATTTTCCCATCATTCTCTTTCCTTGACGATGTCTCAGAAAAATTGACACCTTTGAGCAATCTCCTTTAGTGTATCTCGAACCTACAAATCGAGGTTCATGCATAACCTCCAAAGGTTGACTGATGCCTTGGTTGTTAACACCAAGTTCTTTCTCCTCGTGCCTTGTCTTTGTAAGGAGCCTCATATTTGTCCCTGTAATTGGGATCTCCAAATATCCAAGAGACATCATACTATGAGAAGATGAAATCAAAAGGAAATCAACATCTTTTACCTTCTCTCTCGATTTGGAAAGAATTGATGAGGGTTGCTCATCATTCGTTGTTGGTGGATCACATTCCCCAACTTCTTTCCCGACATACCGAAGTCTTTCCTAATGGGGTAATTCCTCTACTTGGATGGGATTGACAATGCCTTGGCCATTAACGCCCAAGCCTTTCCCTTCATATCCCATTCTCTTTAGTAGTTTGGAGCCAATTCCTGTAGTATGATTTTCAAACATAGTGAAATCATCATCAGGAAACATACATGAAGATGGAGAACTACTTTTTACCTCACGAGTCACGCTGCAGCTTTTCCAAGGCCTCATCCTTTTCTTGCAGCTGTCGTAGCAAACTTTATTTTTCCTATTTCTCTTCATGTAGGCGCATCTTCAATTTGTCGTTCTCTGTTTGAATATTATGTTTGTTTTGCTTCAGTTCTTCCATGGCCTCTTCTATGGCTTGCAATTGAAGCTGCAATCGCTCCTTTTCCTCTATCTCTTTCTGTAGAGTTTCATACACGATTTCCACTCTCTTAGAAATGTTGACCATGGTCTAGTACATTTCTCTTTCATTCTTTGTTGTTGCAGGTTCCATTGTTCACACTGCAATTCACATACACGCAAAGACCGCTCTGGTACCACTTGATCCAAGTTCGGGTGTGAAGAAGGACCCTTCCAAGACCTTTTACTTTCGTGAAGTGTTAAAAAATTCTTTTTAAAAGAACATTAACAAATACAATTGCAGACTGTAAGGAAGAGGAACATAAAAATCATCAGCACATGAAAACAAAAGACATTGATAACAGAGTTCGTCTAGGAGGGACTACGTCTCCGAGCCCCGATGTCAAGATGGTGTAGGCCGCTGCATTATGTGTTGTCAATAAAGATGATGTACATAGAGATGATGTGTCAATCATACAAGGAAGAATTCCCTCATGTTGAAGTGGCTCTAAGAGATGTTCCACAACTAGAACTCTCAATCAAAAGACTCCTATCAGTATGACACAAAAACAAGCATGGTGCGCATCTTGCCAACATGGCACAAAAGGGATGTCAAAGCAAAACACATGCATGACGACAACAAGAGTATCCCAACAACATACAACAAGGGATCTCAAAGCATAACATGATAAGTTATGACAGAAAGTACATCACATAAAAAGATTTCGCATAACATGAAGCAAGGAATCATGACAACATGAAATAAACAAGATCCTGCATCAACACCAATCATGGATTTGTACAACATAATGTAGAAAGAATAAGTACATGAACACATCATATACCTCACCATTAAGGGCCATCTGAAGCAAAGGCTGTCAAAGTGCTGAAGCTTGCTAAAACATCGATCTCACAGCATCGATCATAAGAAGAAGATTGTTCGCACATGAAGATGGACATCTGCATTGGCACTTAGAAAAGTTACTGAAAGAATAAATGAGAGAAAGACAAATATGAATACACCATCAGATTTGTGGCGTCGAGTAGTGCTGAATCGACTGTGCAAAATCTGAATTCCGAGAAGTTGAAAATTCAGAGCTCAAGGAATCTTTTAGATTCTCTCGGGATTCCTCAAAGATTCTGTTTCAGGAATGAGCTGAAAATCCGTTGCTCAGATTTCAAATCTGATTTCACCATTAGGATCCCTATGAAAAACCATGAAAAATAAGTATAAACTTGACCATATTTTGACAAAGTGAAATTTTACCTCCTTGGGAAAATTTCATGGCTCATGGTTCCGCTCCCTCTTTTTGCTTAAATCATAGTTCCACGTGCATTCTGGAATTGACTGGAAGATGCAGAAATCAGATTGAAAAATGGATAGCGCCATTGTGTTTGTGGCGACAAGAGGTGTAAAATCCATATAAAATTTGTCAATTTTTGAGAAGTTGAACATTTTGCCCCCTACAAAATTCATCATCCTACATTAAAATATCAATTTACTATCTCGAAAAGCATGCCTGCACCTTTTGCCTCGAAATTTGTGTAGTCCTTCTCTTCCTCCTCGAACTACGTGCATGGTAAAAATACCGAGTTTATATAAAAAAATCCTAGGTGGATTTAACAAGGAATTAGTTTAGGAGGATTGGTAAAGGCGCTGGTTAATAGGGAGCAGGTCGGGCAGTCAAACCCCACCTCCTCCATTTTCACACAACAATTCATTTTAACAACAATTTTTTTTTTTAATTAAAAATTTCGATTAGGTCAGGCCGGCCCACCATACCCACCTCTGCCTTGGCAAAAGTTGTTAACGTGTTGTTTTGTTTAGAGTGAGCGTGGTTGGGTCCGTGCCCCAAGGGTCGGCCCACCACCCGTTGTCAGTTACGATGTCGTGGAATGTGGGGAGGGTTCGGGGGTCATGGCCCACCCCTCCATATTTAGTGTTGCAGTTACGTTGGTTACAATGGGGGAGTGGTGGGGTTGGTGGCCCCCACCCCCTATTATTATTATTATTGTTTTTTGTTTTATATAACAAACAATGGACATTTTTAAAATTTGGAATTTTAGGCCATGGGAGTCAAATTAAAGACCCCACAATTTTTCCTAGAATCCGACAGGAGCTGGCCGGAATCCGGTGGCCAGGTTCGGTCGAAATTGTGGCCTCCTTAAGCTGCCAAGTCTTCAAAAAGTCAGCACAAATTTGACTGCTCCTAACTTTCACATACGGACACGATTTGACGAACCGTTCACACCACTGCGATCACGACAACGAGATATTCAACATGAATTTGGTTCGAGCATAATCCAAGCACTTTGATTTTTTAGCTTTCCTGAGTCCCCTTTGTTTGTGTGTCTCTCTGGAGCCACCTAGATCACAGTTCCCTCTGGGAATTGTGCAGTTATGGTTGCCAGTGACCTGGGCAGTTCCCCAGAAAAACTATGCAAACCTTTCCTGCTAACCCTTCATGTAGCTCGACCCATTCCTTTGGAAAATTGAGCAAATCTGGCTGTCTAGCCCCAGTGCCCGTTCGTTCTGAAAAATGTGTAGAGCATGCCTACCTTGCCTTCCAACAGCCCAGACTGTTCCTCCCAAAATTTGCGGAATTTTGCCTCCCAACCAAGCCAAACCTTGTAGACAATCATTGTCGACTCAGATCACCTATCTCCATCTCTTAGTGACTCTTGTGCAGTTTTCATCAGTAGTTTCCCGGAGCCATCATCCCGCATCACAGCCTTGCTGCCTCTCCCGGTCACCTGCACCTGAATGACCATGTGTCATGGTAGACTAGGAGATTTTGGATTTGATGTCATCTCGTCATGAGTGACTGCAGGTATAGGTACACCAACGAACATGGCAAGACAACGAATGTGATGAATGAAGAGAGCACATGCAGAATGACATATTCATCAATGGATTAACAAATGAAGCATGTGAAGCAGACGAATGTGACAAACAAGCACCCTCGCGAACAGATGAACCTATCAAGTCTTCTAACATGCAACCAAGGAATAACATGCTAAAGCTTCATCAAGTAAACCAAGGACCATCAAATACTCTACACACTTCGTCATGCATAGGTGAAGCTATGATACACCATGAATACATCCATCACCTAGCAGCACTATGGCTCGACATGCACTCCAGTAGTAGCATGAATTTACCAGCATTTTCATGTCAACTCATGTCGAGTCACGTCATGAGTCGTGTCACCCACATCCTCACTATGGGCTTGTTGTCAATCAATGTGACGTAACGTGGATGTCTAAGAGACCCACTTGTTGAACAAAGAGTCATGTAAGTAGAAGAGTCATGGATGTCAAATGATCATGAGGGTAGTCGAACAACCACAAGGGTTAGTTTCACCCTTGGCTATAAATACCCCCTCATTTGTACATGTAAAGGACATTTTCACCTCAGCTCTTGCCACATAGCCAAGAGAGTCTGTAATATTTTCTTTGAGTAGTAAGTAGTGGTTCCAACACCCCACTGATGGGGTTAATGATGTATGTTGTAATGATGTGTCTTGGAACTTTCACTTAATTCAGAATCTTGTTAACAAGACAGCATGTTTTAACACATGTATTGTATTTGTTGTAAGACTGATCTTTAACATTTGTAATGCATGTCGCTTTAACCTGTGTTCTACATCTGAACTGATTCATTTGTTGTAATGCATAATCTATTAATGGAAATCTGTTGTATATGTTGTTAATGTTGTCTCGTCCGTGTCGACTGCTCTGTTGGACATCAGACAGACCTTTCACATGAACCTTTTTGTAACAACTGTTGCACTCATTCAGACTAATCCGTGAGTGTTGTATGTGTTATCTTACCTTGTATGTTGTGACTGCCGCATCCAAGTGGACTTCTCCACCGGAAGCTATGTATGTCCTTTTGTGTTGTGTGTTCCTAGCTGAGTTGGGATTGATCCCTTTCAACCTGGAACTCACCTTCACCTTCTTCCCCTCACAGTGAAAGAACCATTGACACAAGTACACTTACACTCACTAGGCACGTGAACCTCACTTCTCGAAGACAAAGCGAACCACTCTCCTGTGCTGAAAAGCAAGATATGAGGAAAATCCTTAAGACAATGGCAACCAGGGTGATCCCCTGAATCTTGGCCGATCCAGCACCGTCAGTAGGCTTCTAGAGAATTTGTCCAACCAAGGCTTCCAAGAACTAATAACTCAAGCCACATCCAAAGGAACATGAGAACCAACCAAAAAACAAAGATAAAACCCACAACAACATGGCTATCCAGGAAATGGAAAGGCTAGGAAAAGCCATTGTCAATCTAGGAAATTTCGTGCCAATGACAGATCATAACCAATAAAACACATGCACATTCCATTCATGCCAAAACTAGCAAGGAAATCATACATGCAACTCGGTACCTGCAAGAAAAACCCATTGTAGTTGTTGGTCCCAATGTCCTCTTATGATTTCCTACTCTTCCTTTTCCTTCTTATTCCAAAATCCCAAGTATGCCACACTCCCCCAAGAGTGCTCCAAGAAAACTCTAAGTGTCCAAGAGTATGAGAGCGAGAGAGTAGAATAGATAGCTCCATGCTAAATCTAACAAAAGTTTGTCAACTCATCCTCATAAGACTTTTTATTAATGAGGCCTCTATTTTCTTCAATTTTCCATTATTTTCCTTCATTTTCTTCCTCACATGCAACCTATTACCTTTCACCTTCCTTTTCTTGTAATTTCTATTATTTTCATAAATAAAATGCCAATTAATGCCACTTTTCCTTTCCAAAGCCTTTGCTATTTCTTTTGCCAATTTCGATGCCATTAATTTACCACAAGTGATCCCCATCACTATGTTTTTTTCCAAACATTCAACTTGGAATACATGTCCCATGACCATGGTTATTATTTTCCTTTATTAACTTTATTACATGGATTTTTTTACTAGGGTTGTTACAGATTCTCATAGAGAAAATAACAAATTGAAGCACCGATCTTCATATAAAATCTTACTACCAATAGATAACAACTAACTTACGACAGTATTGAAGGAATTCAGATGCTCTATCACTGGGTCTCCATCCTTAATCCTTAGGTTATACAACTTCTTGCATAGAAAAAAATTGTTTACTAGGGACTTAGATTTATACAAAGCCCTAACTTGTCCCACAATTCCTTTATCATAGCCTCCCTTGAAACATTTATTAATATTTAATATGAGAGACACAACTGTATTTTGCTATTTTCCTTTCGATCTAACTTAGTCTAGTCTTCTATTGACATACTTGTTCATGTATTACTTAGATCCAAAACGATCCATTGATCTCTATCCACCAACAATTCTTTCATTTTGAGCAAAAACAAGAACTGAGTCATAGATGTCGTTGATATGATTCCAATGCTGTGAATGGCACCTCAAACAGATTATGTATGACAAATTTATGCTCATCTGAATTTTTTCACAAACAGGAAAAAAGGGCACCAATAATGCCACGTGGCACCACTAGAAGAGGCCACATGGCACCATCAGGAGGCACCACATGGCACTCACTAGACACACCATGTGGCATGACATGGCATCCTAGTGGCATCTGACATGGTAGGAAATAGATCTGATTGTACATTAAGGTGGACCAATCTATAGGTGCCATGTGGCACCCCATGGTTGGCCATTCAATCCTAGACCATGCGAGATTTACCGAGGCACTAGACTGGGTTAGTGATAGGGATAAAGTTGGTGGACCAGTTAGTTTTGGTATAACTCAACTAAACTTGGTGAAGGTTCCAACCAAAACACACACACACACACATATGTATTACAATACAAAATCATTGTGGGCCTGCAGGTATGACCCCGGGACCCTTGACGGACCACAACTTAATATAACCACACAAACCAACCAATCCATTGGCCACATTGGAATATCCATAGGCTAAAACCACATTTAAACCCCCCTATGCATTCAGTTGGAGGAGAGAAGAGGTCAGGCCACAGGGGGGTGAACAAAACTCAATGTAGGGGCAATGGAACCATGTCTAGGGCGGGTGCATTTTTAGAGACAGATTCTAAGAAATATTTTGTAGGAATATTCTCAAGATATTTTTCTTGTTGTGGCACATAATTTGAGGAGGAGATTCTCAGGGGTGTCCACAGGTGACAGTTCCAGAACTCTATGAAGTTTATACTCATTTTTCTTAAAAAAAAATGCAAGGAATCCAATAGTGCAGCCAGAATCGGGATCTAAGATGCATATTATTGGGTCATCCCCATAAATGAGATATTTCCATGTATTTTTCCATTTATTTTGTCATTATTTTTCTAAGATAATAAATAGGCCTCTCTAGTTTGAAGTTGTGCCGACATAGCTCACACATTGTGAGTGAGTTCCATTATCGAATCTTGGTGCATTTTCTATATTATCTTCCTTTTTGTTGAAATTTCTTCATGGATGTTGTATATATGGTATTTTCATGCTCTTTAAGAAATTTTTTTAACATCACCGAAGGAAAGATCCCAGATCATTTTCGTATAAGAGTGGTCTTCTTTGATGCGAATTGTGAGTGTGGATGCTTACCAAGGTGTTACATGTCATTTTTTCACCATTAGGAAAATGACTACCAATCCAGATCTCTTGCTATCTGATGAAGTATTCCAAAGCAATCCCCTACAATGTTGGAAGAAAAAAAATCCCGAAGACAATAATAATCTTGAGTTATCTTTCTTAAAAACCCATTTTCAAGCATTGTTGCACTTTTCCTAGTCATTACCTGCACAAATACAGTTATGGTCATTATATCATAAACAATCTTGTGCTCTGTTATCCACTGAAAGATGCGACAAAATCTTAACGTAGGTAAATATAAAAATCAATTTCTAGAAGCCTTATTGAAGGAATATTTCTCAACTAGAAGGCCTCAAAATCCTACCTACTTGGGTCTCATCGCTTGGTTCATGAATCAAACTCCCTCTATTTATGGAACCCTAATCCCTCTCTTTATGGATCTCATACCTTGAGAAGAATATCTCAAGCCTCCTCCTCTTGGCCTATAAATTTAGCATAGACCAGAGGGGAATGTGGGACTTTTGAATGTAAACTTATGCTATCAAATTGGGGCTGGAAGATTTTCACTTAAGGGAGGATTGGAGACTATTGGAAGTAGGTTTATAACATAAAGGCTAAGACTGCATTTATCTTTTTCATTTAGTTATAATATTTCTTACTATAGTTTTCAATGGAGTTGATGTATTGTGTGTTTACTTCCATTTTTCCATTAATAATGATATTAGGTACTAGTTTCCTTGATCACTAGTATGGGTTTATTGAGTCATTTATCTATCATATGCCTTTGATCCTTTGTTTTTATTGTGTTTTCAGGTCTGGATTCCAAGTATTGAGAAACTACATTAAACCCTAGCAAGGATATTCATCAAACATTTTGTTTGAAAGGCATGGATTTCATGTTCTAGTACTCTTGCTTATGATTCAATAGGAATAAGCCTAGGGAAAGATTTACTAGTTTGTTTGTTACTAGATTTAGTCATTGAATCTAGGGAGATATTATCTTGTACACAAGACGAGATTTTGTCTGCCTAACAAATTGGTGACCATAATGGGGAAAAATCTATTCTTCATTATGCCTTCCGGTGATCTCTAATTGCCTTCTGCTACCTTGATTGATTGTGTTCACATCCTTAAAAGTTTAAATTTTGGACTTGTGGCTTCATTTTTTATTTTTCTTTTTTTCAAGATTTGCACACTTTTATTTTAGCAACAGAGCACAAGTTGCGCAGTTTTCCTTTAGAAATAGAGCAACGTTACACTGAAGCTAACTGATCACATACGACAATCCTAGAAATTCTGAAAAATTAGGGTTTTTTCCTCGTGGGTCCATAGATTTTTTATTGTTGTATTTTCTTGGGTCTGTTTACATTCTGAAAAAGTCCACTTTAGTTTGATTGGGTGTTTTGAATTTCCCTCTTGAAAAATTACTCACCTTTGCAAATTAGGGTTGAAGGTTTGATATTGTGAATCATTGATTTATCAAAAGAAAGGTTGTCCATTGCTGAGATATCTTGTGTCAGTATTTCTTCTTTCAAATGATCAAATTTATTACTTTGTTTACCTAATTGTAAAAAATCATTCGAGATGATGAAAATTAGTGTGTTTTAAGTATTTTTTGTTCATGAATTGGTTCCTTTTGTTGAAATTGATGTGAATAGTGATTATTCCTTTTAGGAGAAAAACAACCAAGAATTATTATTTTAGTGATTTGGTATTCATTACATTAATTTGAAAAGATTGATTTCAAAAACTTGTTGGCCTTCTCTTTTTCATTTTAGAGTTTAAAGTTTTGTGTTCAAAAAGAGTTTCTATGAGTGTTGTGTTATTTGATGAATTGAAATTTGAAAAGTGAAATATTTGCATTGGATCAAATTTCAAAGTCAAAATTTTATATTTGAAGAAAGGAAATATGGTGAAAATAGAAGTCTTGCATTTTGTTCGAATATTGAAACAAACTTTCTCCTTACGATAGATAGAATTTCATCAAACCAAAAGATTCATTTTTCCATATTTGCTCCATTAAAATTATTGGAGTCGAAAATTGATATCATTTATACCACATCTATTAAATCAACTCTAATGAAAAGAGGAACTGTAAAATCAATCAAACATTAAATCAACAAAATATTAGATGGTTCTAGGTTATAATAAGTGTTCTGACATCTATAAACAAAGGAATTTTCATTAATTGTTTGCGTTACATTCTGCGGGTAGCCAGTATTCCACGCACATAAGTATATCAGATAATTCTCCATATACCCTTGGTTATATCGAATGACGCTCCAGATATGAATGCTTTCTATCATGCACTATGCTTTAGACAACACTAACACATATTGAGCTTCCACATACCTCAAGTATATCGGAAGACCCCCCTAGGTTTCATACCATCCATGGGTAATTAAGTCAGTCGTTGTTTCATATGTGATACACCAAACACCACGTTAGGGGAAATTACCTACATGTACTAGAAATGGTATTCCACAGTTCACAGTGGCTTGGTAATCCTTTATACCTAGTTACCCTTTTATTTGATTTTGGTTATTTATTTGTTTGATTAAAATTTTGGAATAAACCTTTAATAAAATTCACGTAGAATGCAAGGTTTATCCCTTAAGTACACACTTGTGTAGGTTTTAACCCCATACAGAAATTACCTACATACAAATTCTAAAACATAGAAAATAAACAATGCGAGAGCATAACACATAAAACACATATACATAGAGATTTTCCCCTAGATCCCAAAACCAGGACTACCAGCTTGATTTTTCATTATGTTCCTTTCAATGTTACAATACATATTTATACATGCCGAAGCATCCAATACCATGGACCGAAAACCATCACGTCCAAAAACCATGGACCAAAAAACCATAGGTAGGTGTGCCCAACCTAATATACGGTCAAAATTTTCTTTTTTCCCAGGGCGCTGCCCCAGGCCCCGTAGAGGGGGGATACTCGCCCCCCTCAAACCCCCCGCTACACAATCGGTGCAACAAAGGGGGGGCTCCACCCCCCCTCTAACCCCCTAGTTCACTACGTAGGTTAGTCGTGGAAAGAATATAACACAACCCAACATTCTCCCACTTGTTGTTTCCTTTCCACAGGGGGCCACAGGAGAGCTTAGTCATTTTTCTAGCCCTGAAATGCCCATTATTTCTCTACACCAAGAGAACTTCTCATATTTCACAGATTTTTTCAATGCATCTGCAGTATTCTTCATAGTGTCCACCTTTACCAACAACACCTTTTTGTCTTCTATCATATCTCTCACAAAGTGATACTAAACATCAATGTGCTTTGTCTTTGAATGATTAGAAGGATTCTTTGCCAAGAAAATTGCACTTTGGTTGTCACAGTCTATCCTTATAGCTCCCTGTACTAACCCCATACTTGAACACAATCTCTCCAACCAAACTGCTTCCTTGCTTGCATGAGTGGCTGCCATGTATTCTGCCTTTGTAGTTGATAGTGCCACTACAAATGATTTCTTACTCATTCAACTGACTGCACCTCCAAATAGGTTAAAAAAATACCCACTTGTATATCTTCTCTGATCCATATCTCCAGCCCAGTCTGCATCAACAAATCCATGGATATCCAAAACTCTGTCCAATCCTGGTCTTCCTTGGTAGCACAAACCATAATCACCAGTGCCACGCAAATACCTGAAAACCCGTTTCACTGATGTCCAGTGCTCCTTCCCTGGTTTTGACATAAACCTGCTCAATACTCCCACTGCATGTGCAAGTCTGGTCTAGTACAAACCATCGCATACATCAGGCTACCGACTGCACCTGCATATGGAACACGGGACATATCCTCTTCCTCTTCTTGTGTCTTGGGACACTGTTCAACAGATAACTTTACACCTACAGGAATAGGAACCTTCACTGGTTTATTATCCTGCATATTAAACCTCTATAGTATTGTCTCGACATACTTCCTTTGGTTTAAACAGAGCTTCCTCTTTGCCCGATCTCTTTTAATTTCCATGCCCAAGATATAGTTTGCAGCACCAAGATCTTTCATGTCAAATTTGGAGGACAATTGGGTCTTCAAATCCTGGATAATTTCTTTGTCATTTCCAACCAACAACATATCATCCACATACAAGACCAAATAAATAACATGGTCACCGATTAATTTAAAATACACACAGTGATCTTCTTTTCTTCTGGTGAAGCCAAGTCCCTATATAAATGTATCAAATTTCTGATACCACATCCTTGGTGATTGTTTTAACCCATACAGAGACTTCTTTAACTTGCATACCAGTTCTTTCTTACCCTTCACTGCAAAGCCTTCAGGTTTCTTCATATAGATCTCCTCTTCCAGATCCCCATGAAGAAATGTTGCCTTCACACCCATCCATTCTACCTCAAAATCAAAAGCGGCAACAACAGATAAAAGTAATCTAATAGAAGTTACCTTGGCAATAGGAGAAAAAATATCACCAAAAGCAATTCCCGACACTTGGGAATAACCTTTTGCTACCAACTGAGCTTTGTATTTCTCCACCTTTCCTCTGCATTTGTCTTTTTCTTGAACACCCATTTGTTGCTAATGGGTTTCCTTCTAGCCAGCAACTCCACCAAATCCCAAGCCTCATTTTTGTGTGAAGATGCCATTTCATCAACCATGGCCTCTTTCTAGAGTTTGCCATCCTCTGAATCTACTGCTTCCTTCACAGTTATGGGATCATCATCAGTAACAGATAAAGACAAATTTTAACAGAAAGTAGATGGATTATACCTTTCTGGCTGCCTTCTTTCTCGAATTGATCTTCTTACACCCGGAGTTTGTGGCTCTTCATATTCTGATTCCTCCTCTGTTGCAGAGTCTGATTCTTCCTCCTTTAGCTCAAACTCTATCTTTTCAAGTTCCTTTGGTTGGACTTCATGTTTAATAACATATTTCACCTCTCTGAACACCACATCTCGGCTATACACAACCTTCCTTGTTGTTGGTTTCCAAAGCTTATAACCCTTTAAACCATCCTTATACCCAATAAAGATGCACTTTTTAGATTTACTATCCAGCTTGGTTCATTTCCCCTTTAGAACATGTACATATGCATCACATCCAAATACCCTCAGATGTGAAAGAGAGGGTTTCTTACCAGTACATACCTCTTGTGGAGTCTTGTCCTCCAATGCTGATGAAGGTGATCTGTTAACTAGGTAACATACTATCTCCACCGCCTTTGCCCATAATTCTTGTCCTAACCCAGCACCACTGAGCATGCTTTTTGCCTTTTCCATCAACGTCTTGTTCATTCTTTCTGCAACTCCATTTTGCTGAGGTGTATATGGAGTAGTCTTCTATCGTGCTATACCACACTTCTTACAGAATTCTTCAAATTCCTTACTGCAAAACTCTCTATCGTTATCTATCCTCAGCACCTTTATCTTCTTCTCTGTCTGGTATTCCACCAGAGCCTTAAATTCTTTAAACCTATCAAAGACTTCAGATTTCTTCTTAAGTAAATATATCCATGTATTCCTTGAGAAGTCATCTATAAATGATACATAGTACACAGACTTACCCAGTGATGGAACCTTCACAGGTCCAAACACATCGTTGTGCACAAGCTCTAATATTTGTTTCGTCCTCTTACCACCAAAGGGGAAACTCACCCGATTCTGCTTCCCATATACACAATTTTCACTGAAATCAAAATCCAGAGAGCTATTACTCATACCTTCTACCATACCTTTACCATGAAGTATCTGAAGGCCCTTCTCTCCAATATGTCCAAGCCTTTGATGCCACAACATGGTCTTCTCTCCAGAGACCACTAGATTTTCTGCTCCATTTTCAAGAACCACAAAACTGTTGCACCCATCAACAACAGTGCTACCTTGCAGCTTGTACAGAATTCCAATCCGAACTCCCCGCATCAATACCAGTGCTCCTCGAACCATATTGCAAGTATCCTTCTCGAACACTTTTTTTACACCTGCATCATACAACTTGCTTACAGAAATTAGATTTCTGGCTAATGTAGGAATATGCAGAACACCCAGAAGTGTTCTAACCCTTCCACCTTGCAACTTCAACTTTACTTTTCCACGACCAATGATTCTAGCCTTCCTATCATCCCCTAAGAAGACATCACCTATTATCGGGAAATCTAGTGTCTATGCAGAGCTGCTAGTCCCACTAAGACTGGTAGCTATCTTAGAAACAAACAAACTAAAACTACTTTCGTTTTCCTTTATGAAAAGTGGATAAAAGGGGAACAAAGGAAACCAACCTCTATCTTGCGCTTGGTTCCTTGCTTGATTCCTCTCCCTTCTGATAGATCTTTTTCGCTTGCTTCCTCATCTACCCAGCTTAAAAGAGCACCTGTGGAATCAAAGCAACATAACACTATCCAAGAACAGAGATCTACTATCATAAACAATATAGGACCAGATATATATTGACCACACAAAAGTATATATCATCAATCATACACGAATGTGGAGGAAAAATTGAATAGCTTTATTAATATCAAGAATAGCAAAGAGGATTACAACCAATTGTTCTGACCCAACGTCATCCTCTCAGCAAGAAAGCCCTTCTTCACCTCATGAAAAGCTTAGATCACCCAACACTATGATGCTACACCAAGAAACCAGCAACACTTCCTTACAAGCTACAAAATTCCAGCCTCCGGATCTCCGGGATGAGGGATCCATATATAGATGATTGCAGGGAGGTGATTCAACTTCTGAGATTTGATTAGTTTTCTCTCTCTGATATCTCTTGATTCCAATTGGAGATTTATGATCTCTTACTCATCCCTGGGCAAATGCAGAGAGGCAAGTGTCACAGGAGAAGTTTCTGGAAGATTCCATGATCCTCCACCTTGCAAATTGACTCTGCCACTTGTCCACTCTTGCCCATCGCACCCCATAGAAGGGATTTTCAGTATGCATCGCACCTCCTGTGTGCATTTAGGTGGGATGCAGTTCACTTTGACCATGGAGCAGGTGAGATGGTCCAGTTTTGACCAGTTCTGAGTAGTTTTTCATGGAGAACTTCTGGGAGATGATGTAATCAGTTGACCTTGTTCTTTTAGGGGTTGGAACAACACTTTTAGGGACTTAGGAGCCCTTGGTTTATGGACATATATGATTGGGGTTGTAGTGCCCAAAAATGTCTATAACAGTTGCCCCCTAAAGCATGAAGTCGTTAATCTTTTGATGTCGGGTGAAATGCTTTATCATGAGGATCCGAAGTTTTTTCAAGCTGGAAAGCGACCTGTAATAAGATACAATACAATACATTATCTTCATAGTATTTTCATGATCTAGCTGAGGTGGGAATTCCCATGCTCAGCTTTATAAATTCATTTACATGTACATAAGACAGACAATCGTCTGAGTGCAGACTGATGATTCTGGTAGAGCCATCATCCCTTTGATTGGATGATTATCTGTGCAGCAATGATATAAATTTGATTTCTTTATTCTCCTGAATATATATCGAAGCCCAGATGGATGAAACTAGATCCGGGGTCTTCAATCTCGTTCTATCTTCACTCAAAGTACAAGTCGATCCATGTGAGAGATGTTCTGGAGTCGAACATGGAAAGACATCGCCTGATTACTAGCCAATGATGTAAGCTGTTAACAGGCGCGAGAGGAATCACCGATAATGAGGATGACCCTCAAGGTACTACAGTACAATTCACGTGGTGTGAATAAGGGACTTGGCGTCGAACACCATGCAAAATATTTCGGTCGAAGGCCATTGATGTAAACCTATCGCCGGAAGTGAGAAACTTTCCAGCATGCAAGCTTCAAAGTACTGAAAGGGTTGTTCCTAAATCGACTTCTTGGATAATGAGCTGATGTCGACAAGAAGTGATCCGTCATAGGAGGGCCTTAGTGAATCCCACATCTATGACACGGAATGGAGCAAATGATTTTAATGGAGGTGAAAATGATCTGATGATATAAGGTTCAGGGTGGTGGTCATGAAAGAATGGAGCGTAAATGTATTACAGTGGATGAGACACAGGTGAATTCTCTGAGCGACTTCTCTTGAACATATCAGCGACACTGACATGATGGATTGGTAGCGTTAACCCCAAATGTGGATGGTGTGATGGACCAATGGTGATATGACCAATGAACGGAACAACCCAACTCGACTCGGATGCGGAGCGAAAGTGTCATGTTCAAGAGCGACTTACTACCAATAAATTTTCTTCAAGTTTTCTTCCCAATTTTTTCCCCAGTCATTGCTGACCAGTACCTCTTTATTTTTTTCAAGCTTGAGGAGGATAACATATGCTTGTTCTATAATTTTCCCTTCGGGCAAACCCATCGCTATGTTTTAACGAGCCTAGCGATAGTGAAACTCGTTCTTGTCGGTATGGACAAGTTTGTCACTATTCGGCTTTAACGAGTTTAACGACAAAGATAACTCGGTCCTTTTCAATTTTAGAGAGTCTTAAAGGGACATAAAGAAAACTCCAACAATCCTTTTTCGCCATATACTCCCTTAAGTCTGAAAAAGTATAAAATAATACAAAATGGATGAATATTCATTAATTTTAACGAGCCGAACAAAACAAGTGCTCGATCTTTTTGTGTAATAATCCCTCAGGTCCAAAAAAATTAAAATCTAAAGGAGGGATAGCACTTCCAGTCACTTTAACGAGCTGGAGAGGCCAATTACTCAGAAATCTTTTCATATTTTATGAGTCAGATGAAAAGAGCTTAAAGGAGACTCGTTTTTCAAGGAACTAGTGATAAATTCGGGTAGCAGCTAATTCCAAGTAAGGTTTGGAGTTTTCCAATCACAGCAGTGTCACAAGGATGGCTAACAGGATCATTCTTCGTAGTTGTTCCTCAAAAAGGGTAAACAATCAAATGGAGGTGAATGATCGGCCAATATAGAGTGGAGGTGGTGATGAGAACATGACCGAGGCTTCAAAGGCTGATGATAATGCATTCACGATGGTTATTTACCAGAAATTGGTTCATTTTTTAATGAATGAGCTTAAACTCTGGGGGAAACATTTGCTCACTGCTTATGTTTAATTTTTAACGAGCTTGAACTCCACATAAAAACTGCTCGATATAATGGTCATTGATTACCTTGATTTTACCATTGACAACTTTGTTCCTTCAAAGGTTGTACTGCCTATTCAATTGCTTCATCAAACTAGTTAGAAACGAATAATATATGTTTGAAAAATGAGTCAAAACACTAATATTTTACTTGAATTACGTGAAAAGTAATTTAAAAGTGGTTTTTACCTCTCATTTTACCATTTCATTTGAACTTTGGTTTGTTGGAGCTTTGGAGGTGCTTTCCCCCTTGATTTTCACTAGCTGATTCCGGGAGATTCTGTGGATGATTCTTGGCGCCGTCTGGACCAGGTAAGAGCTAAACCTGAGCTCTTCAATTTCATTCTTTCCTTTTTGAATTCTGAGCATGTTTCCTGGTTTTTCTAAGCCCTTGGGGTTTGAAGAATTCGCCCTGGATCCATTGCACCTTTCCTATATCAAAAAGTGTGATGCATGTTGGCTTGGCCATTGGCCAGTCAGCATGCATCCCACCCACTACACTACTGGGGGTGTGATGGGCGCAAGGAGGGAAACTTGTGCACAGTTTTTCATGGAAAGTTTTACCTATTTTTCACCAAATCAGGATCCTGACTCTTCTCTTGTTTTTTTTCAGAGATTCATTGGAGCAAAATTCCTGTTACATGGTGAGAACGTGAGCATGAAGAAGAGGACATGCTTGCTTTACATGATCCGGTTACGGTAAATGCACTATGGAACTGTGGCCTGTTCAAGTATTTCCACCTCTCTAGCATGAGGCAACAAATCAACTTGTTGCAATATTTTCTCGATGCATGGGATCCTACCAACCAGGTGTTCCAGATTAGGGGCAAATCCATCCCTTTGATTGTCGTGGACATCTATTTTTTGACCGGCTTATCGAGGCATGGTGCCCCTATCTCATTATCAGGTTCGGCCCGTGGGGGTGAATCCGTGAGAGATTATATTCGTCGGTACTGCAGAGAGGGATCTCAGCTGAGTAAGGACGGAAAGATCAATATCCGAGACATCACTGACAGGTCTTTGAGGACCATTCTATTCACTTTTGCTAGACTGGCTGGTAGTGCGGCTCTTCATGTGGCCAACAGGTCTTATATGCAGTATGCCTTGGAATGCCTTGAACCAAAGGTGTTCAACTGGTGTGATGCAGTACTCTCTGTGATGAAAGAACAACTGACCAAGGTAAAAAACGAAAGATTGAAGAACTTTGGATATGGTTCTATTTTGACCGCTTTTGCCTTGGAAAAGATCCCGCTGATGCAGCCGCAGTATGTTTCACTTGGTTTACCTCCACCGACTGAGCCACAGATGCAGAGATGGGTCGACCTTATGGCCAGAAATGCTGGTCAGTCCCAATTTTCCTTTTCTGATACCTTCTTCGAGTGGTTCAATCATCAAGAGATGGTTTTTTCCGAGTATCCATATGCTGGTATGGATTTCCGGGGTGACCCGGATTTGGTGTTGCCGGCTGGCGAGCAGTGGGGTGCTATCGGTAAATTCTCTGACCATATCTCTGTTTATCGTTTCTTTTTATAATGTTCTTGTGCTTTCTTCTATCAGGACTAATCAAAACTCATGTGCTCATGCAGATGTTGGACCAGTTCGGCCAGTAGTATGCCTGAGAGTGCTAGCTGCTGCTCCAGCAGGAGAGGCTGTGGGAAGGGCTATCCTTCGCGACCTTGATGTGGCCGAGACTCTTTCAGCATTGCAGGATCAGGTCGAGGGCCTCACTCTTGGTATTCTAGACATGAGGACTGACGAGCTGCCTCTGAGGTTGCAGCGACATACTACTGGCGTGCCGAGTCGATGGACTAGGCTTTTACGCATGATTGCACAAGCGATGACTTGTTATCACCAGCATCATTAGACTAGGGTGCCCTCTAGCATTTTGAGTTTTGGGTCATCTGACCAATTTTGTCTTGGTTACAGAATATTATGTGTAAACTATAAACAGTTATATATATATTTTTGATTTTCGGAGTTTTATTTTGGTTAAGTTACATGATCTTGTTGCAAATATTGATGAAATGCTTCTTTTTATAAATGTTGCAAATGTCTATCTAACACATAATTTGCCAATGAGTCTGTTAATGTGTTTAAGTTTCTGGAAGTATGCTGATATTGAATAAAATCAAATTGCCTTTCCAAAATCTTGACCCTTAGGAACATGCGATAGATAGCTGTATTTCGGATGGAGTAGATACCAGTGAGTTGTAGGATGATGAGTTGTGATTCTAGCCTGACGACAAGTTGGCGTATGCCATGTGTGATGGCATCAGAGAGAAGTTCTATCAACGCGCTATATTCAGCGATTGTTGACCGACCAATGCATACCCCTCTGAAACTTATTAACTCGCCGCTTGGATAAAAAATGGCCCAGGCCATAGAACATAGGTTCTGCGAACTACGACTCGCTCCGTCGGCATATCCAACAAATGATTCCAATAGGTTTGACATCTGAAACAAATGTAAAAAGTGGATTACTTGACCAAAACAATTATCCTTAGCGAAAACAAAAATTTAACAAAAGCATAGGGGTTACTACACTGAATCATGCGTAGTAACGCTTAAGGTACAACCCGTTATGGGGTTGTGCCAGTGGA
This sequence comes from Pinus tabuliformis, assembly GCA_031772625.1. Lineage (NCBI taxonomy): Eukaryota > Viridiplantae > Streptophyta > Pinopsida > Pinales > Pinaceae > Pinus > Pinus tabuliformis. The sequence continues at coordinate 1,016,288,453 of CM062816.1, read as the reverse complement.
ATCCCGTCATAATCCACTAACTCATAGGCCCCTTTTGCTAATGCACGTTTAACAATATAGGGGCCCATCCACAAAGACTTGAATTTACCTGCTCCCAATTTATCGAATTCCTGGTCGTAAAGTAAGACCAAGTCACCTTCTGAGAAGACACGGGGTTTGACATTCTTGTCGAACTACGCCTTGACTCGTTTCTTATGGGCTTCGTTAGCCAAAGCGGAATCACAACGGGTTTCATCCAATTGGATTAGTTCCAAGAAATGAGCCTCCTCTTCTGAAGTTCCGAGGAGAAGGTCGACTGCGAGTTTGAGGGCTGAGATCTCACACTGAACTGGTAAGATTGCTTCTAGGCCATACACCAGTTGAAAGGGTGTAAACCTGGCTGCATTCCTCACTGATGTTCGGTATGCCTACAAGGCTGAGTACAGGATCAGGTGCCAACTCCTTTTGTGGACTCCAATCATCCTTTGCAACATCCGCTTCAGGACTTTGTTGATCGCTTCAACTTGTCCATTAGCCTCCGGGTAATATGGAGTAGAGCTGTCGTGGGACAACCCCAATTTGGCAGCCAATTCAACCATCATGTAATTGCGAAAATGCGATCCATGATCTGTGACTATGGCCTGTGGAACGCCGAATCTGGCGACTACATGATTGAAAAAGAAAAGGGCAGTTGTTTTGTCGGTGTTGTTTAATGTAGGCATCGCCTCGGCCCATTTGGTAAAATATTCTACCGTGACTATGATATACCCATGCCCCCCGGTCGAGGTGGGGTTACATGTCATGAAATCTATTCCCCATTTGGCGAATGGCCCAATAGCAACTATTGGTTGCAGTGGTGCGGGTGCTCTTCTGGTTTTTCTATCGAAAATTTGACATGCATGGCAACTTCTGACTGCGGTTATGCAATCTTTGAACATTGTTGGCCAGAAGTATCCTGCTCGTAAAAAAAATTTGCCGTAGCATAACCAGATTGATGCCCCCCACACGCGCCTAAATGGCAATCATTCAGGACTTTTTCGGCCTCCTCATGGGTGAGGCACCTCCTCAGAACTATATCGACACCACGACGGTAAAGCGTATCACCGACGATCATGTATTCTTTTGATTGGTATCGAATACGTTTTTGTTCCGAGCGTGAGGTATTAGACCTATATTTTTGGGTTTGGAGATAGATGATTATATCTCCATACCACGGGTTGCTTGAAGATATCAGAAACAAAGATTCATCCACGATGGTTTCTTCGGATGTTTCATCGTTGGACGACGATGGGAGATCGCATAGTAATTCCGCGAAAACCAGGGATTTCTTCGATTTGGATTTTACAAATTCCAGATCAAACTCTTGAAGAGTTGCTATCCATTTTGAATATTTGCCCCCTAGAAACTGTCGTGACAATATATATGTCATGGGGTTGCAATCTGACAAAATGGTAGTTTTTCGAAAGAGGACATAGTGTCGAAATCTCTGTATCGCTTGAACAGCTGCGAGAGCCAACTTTTCAACATAGGAATACTTTCTTTCTGTATCATTTAAGTTTCTACTCAAATAATATATGGGATGTTCAATTCCATTGTCTTCTTGAACTAAAACCATTGCGATGGTTGTATCCGCTGCAGCCAGATACAGGTTAAAGTCTTTTTGATAATTAGGAGCGTACATTAATGATGCTTTCATTAGGGATTCCTTTAAAGCATCAAAGGAAGCTTGCGCGACCTGATCCCAGATGAAGGGTACTTCTTTTTTCAATAGATGTGTATAACCTTTAGCAAGTTCGGCGTAATTTGGAATGAACCTCCTCAGAAAGTTTGCTTTCCCTTGGAGTTTCTGAATCTGAATAAAATTTGAAGGTGGAGGCAAATTTATGATTGCTTGAACCTTACATGGGTCGAGACGAATCCCATCCTTTGAGACTACAAAGCCAAGCAAACAACCAGAACTGACACAGAACACACATTTGTGTGGATTGAGTCGTATCTTGTAGTGTCGGCAACATAGAAATATCACTCTCAAATGCTGCAGATGATCGGTCCGCTTTCGCGAATGAGCCGGAAGATCGTTGAGATATGGTTGAACGATGTTTTTGATGTCATGGAAGGCATAATTCATTGCCCTCTGAAATGTTGCACCTGCGTTCTTTAAACCAAAGGGTAACTTGCGATATGCAAATGTGCCCCACAGACAAATAAATGCAGTCTTTGACTAGTCCTGTGGGCGGATATTTATTTGATTATACCCGGAGAATCCATCCATAAATGAAAAGATTTCACATCCAGCGCATTCATCAATTATCTGGTCAATAAAGGGTGTAGGGTACTTGTCTTTTGGACAAGCTTGATTTACATCCCTATAATCGACGCACACTCTAATCGTTCCTTGTTATTTCATTACAGGAACAATTTTCGATACCCAATCGGTTAGAGGAACCGGGTAAATAAAACCAGCATGGAGAAGTTTTTCAACTTCTGCCTTGATGGCAGCGGCTTTCTTGGGGTGCACCTGCCATAGCCTGTTGTCGCACTGGTTTGACATCTGGATACATCTTTATTTCGTGTTCAACTATACTCGAGTCAATGCCTGGCATTTCATCATATGACCAAGCAAAGACATCTCTGAATTCGAGAAAAAGAACTTTGTATATTTCCAGTTCTGAAGGATAACAACATTTGCCAACATAAATATTCTCTACAACATCTGTTTTGGTCGAGATATTTATGGCAATATTCTCTTCGATATTGGACAAGTTTCGCTCGAAATCCACCGTGTTTACAGTATTTGATAGGAAATCAAAAACTGAAGGATGATGAAGGTCATCAGGAGTATCTTATTGACAATCCGAAATATGGGAACGATGGTGGTAATATTCCCATGGCGCCCTGTCAATTATCATTGAATAAACAATTCCTTCGTCAGTGTAATGCACTTGCGACCAAGGATCTGAAGGGGTGCCATATTCCTTAGACCTATCTATCCAAACGCTTGATGAGCATCAATTTGGGTTTGCCTCCCATGCCAAAAACATTGATTGCTACAATATTTCTATTGGGCTTGGAGGCAATACCTGCAGATGATCCATGCTAATATCGTTTTCTGAGATCTTTTGAATAGAAGATATCATATTGCAGGTTCCTACTATTGCCACTTCCACCAGATTGATTGGAGGTGGGAGGGAAAAACTCCCCATTAATATAGGGTCTTTTAGTAGGCCTACTCCTATATTTTGAAGCGAATGGGGGCTTCCATGGATCATTGGAATTCTTCCCGTAACTTGGGAACTATTGGGGAGAAACGTTGTTGGTCGACGATTGTAATTCCCCCTTGAAAGGGAAATGCAATCTTCCTAAAGTAGGTCGACACAACCGCAGCCATAGCATATATCCAGGGCCTTCCCAGTAGGATGTTGTAATCGAGGTTTCCGTCGATTACTTCAACATCTATTTCTACTGTTTCCCCCCCAATTCAACTTGCAAGTTACTTAAAATCCCATATGGGGTATATGTTCTTCCATCAAATTATTTTAATGTCGTCGAAGATCACAACAAGGTTGGAGATCCTAAAGTTTTCCAGCAACTCATTGACATAATACATGTAGATGCCCCCTAATCAATAATTGTTCGATGAACAGTTTTGTTGAGGGCTTTCACTTGAATGAGGAAAGCTAGTTGAGCTGGTAACTGAGGATCATATCCTTTGTGATTAAAGGACACAAGATTAGAATCCTTTGGGTCAATCCCACCTATTGCTGATAATAAAGCCTGCTTTTTGGAGGGGCAATTTTTCAGTACCTTGAGTGTCGACATAGCGGATGGCGATTGGGCCAGATCTTCCAATATATTGTAATGTTGTGCTGCTCTAGCACGAGCATTAAATGTCGACTTGTGTACTACTCCCTTTGGCGGTTTTATTGTTAGCTATGGAATGATGGGTGGCGCAACTTCTGTCGAAGTTGTTGTCGAACTACTAGGTTGATCTTTATCCTTGTTGTTCGATAGCTGTGGATTCCCATAATCTTTATTCCTTGTCGTTATCAAAGCATCATTTTGCTGTTTCGAAACTGAAAACATCGGCACTTGGGACGGGGAAGCATTATCACTAGCAACCAGATTTGTTCCTGGATTTGGAAACGGATCAGTTAATACCACCGAGATTTTTGAATTCTTGAAGAATCTTTTAAGCTCAGCTTTATATGGACAATCTTTTACCCAATGATCCTCATCACATATAAGACATGGACGATTTGGTTTCTTATCTCCAGAAGGGTTTGCAGAAGATTTTTCAGGTGATGATTCCTCGTTTTTCTTCTTCTTCCCTTTGTTTTTCTTCTTGCCTCCTGGTTTCTTGGTTTCTTTGCCTTTGTCTGTCGAGACGACATTTACTTCCGAGGCGAGAAGTTCTTCTTTTTCATTTTGACTAGAAATCTTACGGGCCTTTTTAGATGTAGCCTTTGTTGATTTCGTGTCTATCGTACCAATCACGCCATCGCCAGAATGAGAGTCATTGTTCGATTTAGGAGGAGGAGGAATGGAAAATTCCGGTCTGGGAGCATCAGGGATTTTATCATAGAGCGTGCCAGACTGAGTATAAATCAAGTCTAAATATTGCGCACGAGCAATAACTTGCTCTTCAGTGACGAATCCTCCCTTTGCCACATCTTTTGTAATGGAAGGTAATAATGACTTAATAAACCATTCAGCTAAAAGCTGATCAGGAACATACATTTTTACCATTCTACGACGACGTCGCCACTCATGAATATGATTAGATATGTGAGTGGTCGCCATTTGCTTGAAATTGGTAAGAAGTTCTGTTCCCATTTCGTACCTTATGGGTAACTGAAAATGGGTTAAAAAGGTTGTGGCTAGGGTACTGAAGTTATCAAACAAAGCTCTAGGTAATTCGATATACCATTTTGCTGCCGGACCAGTTAACGTTCTTTGAAAAAGGTGAAGCCTAATCGAATCATCATTTAGGGTGTTTGATGAACACCACAGATGAAAGGTCATCACATGATTCGATGGGTCTTCACCCGGATTTCCATTAAATTTAGGAATAGCTTATGGAAGTTTATGCGGAATCGCTGGCCACCAAGGGGCGTAAGCAATTGGATCGTTTGTTAGCCGATTTAGATCTGGTAACTTTAAAGTCACCACGAAGGGTAACTATTGATTCAGGTTTGGCGAAGCATACCCAGGATAAGATGGAATCGCCTGGGCAATTGGTCTTTGCATACCAGCATAATGCATTTGATGCTGGTAACTTTGGTAAGGTTGATGGGCATAACCATTGTAGAATGGTTGATTTTGACCGTTTTGAATATACGGCTGCCTATTATTTGCAAATATTTGCTCCTCAGATCCTTGGTAAACTTGTTGGAATTGCGGTTGTTGATATTGCACTAGCCATGGTTGTGAAGCCATGTGTTGTTGTCCAATACCGGTTGTTTGACCAAGATGAGGGGTAATTGTACCCGTTTGGGCCTGTGTCATTCCACTAGTTGGTGATTATGGTTGAGTTGCAGGGATAAGACGCTATTGCATTACAACCTGAGAAACATGAGGTTGGCATACAACAGGCAATGCTTGTACTTGCGACACCGTCACAATAGTCGGCGTAGTTGGTATATTTGACATAGGTAAACATTGTTGCATCAAGTATACAACTCTTAGTTGTTGAGGCAGTATTGGCACCTAACCGCTAGATGTAATTCCAGCATAACCTGAATTTTTTTGTGAACTCTCATATGGTTGTCCTCCCGGAGGAGACAATGAAAGGGTATATTGCCCCCCATACGGCGGTAATCCGGTACTTAAAGGAGCGGTTTTCCCTTGAGGATTGGACTGCCCAAATTGACACCGTGAAGGATCAATTTGTTGAGACTCAACATAAGAGTTCCCGGATATTATTCCGGATGAACAAACAGGAACGGACCATACTGTCGAAATAGCCCCTGAGTGGGCCCCATCTAGCGATTGAGAGCTAGTTGGGACAGATGGTATGCCGGCGAACATTGTTGGAGTGACAGCAGGAAGTTCTGTCGTCACTGTGTTAGATGACACAGTCCTAGATGTCGATGGTTGTTCAGACATTTCTAGTCTATCCAAAAGATTTCCTAGCGATTCTACAGGAGCTTCCGATAACGGTAGACTAATTTCTGATGAAGAAGGATATAGGGTGATCCCAACTCCAAATTGCGATGGAGTACTAGATGGAGGATCCTCCACAATCTCTTCTATAGCAATCAGACCAGGTGGAAGAGGTAGACCGTCAGGTCCGTAAAATATTTCCGGTGTCGAAGAAGGTATAGATTCTGCAGTGATAGATGTTTGGGGAATAACACCTTCTGAATCAGTTGTAGATGGAGTTGGTTTAGTAATACAAGTGTTTACCTTCACACTAGGATCAGCTCTACTGTCCTTTGGTGGCTGCAGAACTTCTTCTATAAAGGTAGGGATACTAGAAATGTTTGGAGTAACCGGAGTCTCCCATGGTGTTGGAACACTTGTTCTAACTTTACCAGGCGATTTCGAACCGGTTAAATGAGTTCGCTTTGTCCGTAACAGTTTTGATTCTGGAGACAAATACGGTTGACTCGTAAGCCTCCGCGAACGACGGGGTTTCAATTGACTTTCTTCCACGATTGCGGATTACTCGATCAACTAAAAATCAAGGGGAAATATGTTTCTAAATTAAATGAATTTTAGACGCTTTGACACAACTTGTTTTTTTCAATTTTTAAGAGTCGAGAAAAAACAAACGATGACTCTAGTCACCTTCGATTTTTAATGAGCCTGAAGTGACAAGTGCTCAGATGGACCTTTTCCTTTAAGGAGTCTGAAAAGGAATGAAAGAGACTACTCTGGAAATCTAGATAGAGGGATTACCAAACCAATCGCAAAACTACAGAATACTTTTTACGGTACGGCAGTCAATCTTCCTGAATGCTGTGTTCAGTGCATTGCGATCGATAGGGCGGCAGACACGACTTCCTATGGATAAAGGATATAGCCTATTGTGGTCTCCCAATATATACTCGACGGTACATGGGAGCACAAGTCCGTACTGGCACTTGTCGTCTCAAAGTGGAGCAATCACCCAACCAACAATGAAAACAACAGTTACCAGGCTTTACGACGCCGGATACGTCTCTAGCCTAGACTTCTAAACGTTGTGCATTAGGTTCCAAAGCGTTTTTAGATTCATTAAATTTATTTTACAGTTGATCTTGTTTAAGAAATTTTCCTTTCAGGTTCACCGCGTGATGTAGATATACAATTCCTAAAATGCAATCTAAGATGATAAATAATCATTTAATCTTCTTTTTGCAATGAAAATCCTAGCTACTAAAGAAAGAGAGATGATATTCTTTCAACATAGAGCAGAGAGCACACACTATATGCACTGTCCTAAATCAAACCAACAAACAGTCTAAATGCAAATGCACATGCATGTATTTGTTTTCAGCCTTCTTAATGTGTGAATGATAAAAAGAAAGCTAAGTGCAAATCTGAATTATTTTTCAAAGCAACATTACTAACAAGCTTCTTTTCAAGACAAAATGAAGACAATGACGACACTTTGCGATTTGGAATGGAAAACTTGCTTTCGACACTTGAAAAACTACTAATCCAAATCAAATACAAGAGTAACAATGTAATCGACTATCAAGAACAATCAGATTCTCTTTTATGACTAAAAACGACACTTGCAACACTTCCAAATCAAGAAACGACAGTTCAATTACGCTACTTCTTTGTAAAAGAGAACTGAAAATGGCTCACAATACATAAAAAAATTTACAGTTCTTTACACAATGGAGGTAGAATAATGGCAAGGAAGGGGTTTCCAACATAGGTATACTGACTACAGATAGCAAAACTCCTGAATAGAGCTGAAAAGAGTGAAGAAAAACCAAAGTCTGGAGGCAAAATTAGCCTTCTCTGATCAGCGCACCTGTTACACAGGGATTCCAGTATGCATCCCACCTACAGCACACGGGAAGTGTGATGCATACTGATATCCTTGAAGAGAGGGTGTAATGGTACAGTGCGAGACTTTTGATCCAGTTCTTGATCACAGTTTGCAGCACAATTCAGGGATTTAGGCCAAGCAAGTGATAATCAGTAAATAAATCACAGGGGTAGATCTAAGGAGGTTACTAGACCCACCACAAGGGCAATTAGAGAGTTTGTAAATCGGTTGTTCAGTTCATAAACAAAACCCAGAGATAGACTGAAGCAGCATTAATCTACTTTGCACTTGCATAGCAAATGCAATTCGAAGGCTAGCTAGCTTGACTTCAGGCTCCGTCTGTAAGTTTATAAAGCAAACAAATATAGACAAACAAACAATCTATTTGCTCCCCAGCGGAGTCGCCATTTTTTTATCGGGAAATCTAGTGTCTATGCAGAACTGCTAGTCCCACTAAGCCTGGTAGCTATCTTAGAAACAAACAAACTAAAACTACCTTTGTTTTACTTTATGAGAAGTGGATAAGAGGGGAACAAAGTAGACCAACCTCTGTCTTGGGCTTGGTTCCTTTCTTGATTCCTCTCCCTTCTGATAGATCTTTACCACTTGCTTCCTCCTCTACCCAGCTTCAAAGAGCACCTATGGAATCAAAGCAGCATAACATTATCCAAGAATAGAGATATACTATCATAAACAATATAGGACCAGATATATATTGACCACACAAAAGTATATATCATCAATCATACATGAATGTGGAGGAAAACTTGAATAGATTTATTAATATCAAGAATAGCAAAGAGGATTACAACTAATTGTTCTGACCCAGCGTCATCCTCTCAGCAAGAAAGCCCTTCTTCACCTCATGAAAAGCTTAGATCACCCAACACTATGATGTTACACCAAGAAACCAGTAGCACTTCCTTACAAGATACAAAATTCCAGCCTCTGAATCTCTAGGATGAGGGATCCATATATAGATGATTGCAGGGAGGTGAGTCAGCTTCTGAGATTTGATTAGTGTCCTCTCTCTGATAGTTCTTGATTCCACTTGGAGATTTATGATCTCTTACTCATCCATGGGCGAATGCAAAGAGGCAAGTGTCACAGGAGAAGTTTCTGGAAGATTCCATGATCCTCCACCTTGCAAATTGACTTTGCCATTTGTCCACTCTCGCCCATCGCACCCCATAGAAGGGCTTTTCAGTATGCATTGCACCTCCCGTGTGCATTTAGGTGGGATGCAGTGCACTTTCACCATGGAGCAGGTGAGATGGTCCAATTTTGACCAGTTCTGAGTAGTTTTTCATGGAGAACTTCTGGGAGATGATGTAATCAGTTGACCTTGTTCTTTTAGGGGTTGGAACAACACTTTTAGGGACTTAGGAGCCCTTGGTTTATGGACATATATGATTTGGGTTGTAGTGCCCAAAAATGTCTATAACATCACCACCATTGTATTTATCCTATTCGCAGAACCACTCTTTATGGGGAGTGAAAGGATGCACCTAATTCAATCAACCATGCCTCATGATCTACATGTGTACTTGAATAAGCCAAGTACACATCCCCACCTTCATCTGAGGTGGTTTTCGCCTCTGCAGAAGAAGCATCATCAGATCCCTTTCCTTTGTTAGGAGCTTTAGATTTATAGTCCCTTTTGTAGTGCCCTTCCTTTCCGCATTTCCAACACACCACCTTTACAGGTTTTCCTGGAGATTTAGATCTCCCTCTAGATTTAGATCTCACACTCGATGACTTATTTTTGTTTCTGTTCTGGGATCATCCTCGTACAGACAAGGCATCACCATTCTGGTTCTCCATATTTTTTTGTCTCATCTCCTCTGTTAGCGAGGATGAGACTATTTCATCAAACTACAAGGCAGTTGCATTGCTACCTATTGCAATAACTAGACTATCCCATGAATTTGGCAGAGAACACAACAAACTGATGCACTTATCTTCATCTGAAATTTTAATATCAACAGATAATAACTAACTTAACATTGTATTAAATGCATTCAGATGCTCTGTCACCGAGTCTCCATCTTTCATCCTCAGGTTATGCAGCTTTTTCTATAGGAATAGTTTATTCACCAGAGACTTAGATTGGTACAAAGTCCCTAGCTTGTCCCACAAATCCTTTGCCATATATTCCCCTGATACATTCAACAATATTGAATCTAAGACACACAATTGTATTGTGCTCTTAGCCTTCCGATCTAACTTCTTCCATTTTCTATCGGACACTCCTGTTGGTTTAGTACTTAGATCTACTGCGATCCATTGATCTTTATCCACCAATAGGTCCTCCATCTTGAGTTTCCACAACTCAAAACTCTGACCATTAAATTTCTCGATCTCTATTTTTCCACTTCTTGCCATCTTCTTTTACCACTAGAATTGATCTCACAGATCTCCCACTGAATAGGGTCTACCACAGGCCCGATCGAAACCCCTAGGCAGTAAAGGCATCCTCTTGAAGCCAAAAAAACTCTGATACCAAATGTAGGTTTTAATCTCGTACAAAAATTACTTGCATACGAATTCTAAAACACAGAAAATAAACAATGCAAGAGCATAACACATATACACAGAGATTTTCTCTTGGATCCCAAAACTGGGACTACCAACTTGATTTTTCATTATGTTCCTTTCAATGTTACAATACATATTTATACATGCTGAAGCATCCAATACCATGGACCGAAAACCATCGCGTCCAAAAACCATGGACCGAAAAATCATAGGTAGGTGTGCCCAACCTAATATAGGGTCCAAAAAAAAAATTCCCAAGTCGCTGCCCTGGACCTCGTAGAGGGGGGTTGCCCGCCCCCCTCAAACCCCCCGGACAGGGGGGCTGTTGCCCCTCGCTGCGCAATCGGCGCAACAAAGGGGGGGCTCCACCTCCCCTCTAACCCCCCAGTTCACTATGTAGGTTAGTCGTGGAAAGAATATAACACAACCCAACAACCTAGTCAATTGGAAAAAATCAAAGCAGAGAAATTAAAATCGGCAAAATATGGAACGTTAGATCAACTTGAAACAGTTTTGGTTGTACAACTTGAGACAACAGAATTTGAATTAGCTCAACCACATCGAATAAAGGCAGACATAGTTCAATATGAACCTAAACTTACTTAAACCCTAGTACCTAAGATTATTCAAGGTGCATATGACATCAATAGAACTTTATAGACAAAATTTACTGAACCTAACATTTAAGAACGTGAATCTGACATTTATGAACTTGAATCACCTTCAACTACTATAGCTCCTACTCCTCTACCGATTTCATCTTGAAGAACTATTATTACAACTAGTCTACCTCCTAGTCTTCTAAGCATTGAAGATATTACTGAAGAAGAAAAGGTAGAACTTGAATATCCTCTTCCTACTACTAGTGATCCATTAGTTGTTCAAGCTCTTCCTTTTGAACCTTTTTGACCAAATTCTTGGTATTTGACTCCATTAAACCTTTTAGGGCAAGGTTTTCCTTGTTTATGTTCTCCTTTTGATTTTACACCTAGGTGAATCATGTTTGAAGCTCCTCCTATAAGTTTAACCTCTTCTTTTCAGATGATTACACCACTTATCCAACCTACAGTGACTTCTACGTTTACAGGATCTCCAGATTCATTCCTATATGGTGCACCTTCGATTCTTGCTAGGTATCAATCACTCACTAGAAAATTTTCAGGAGCCAGTCCTTCTTCTCAAGTTTCTACTTGGATTTCTGGAATCTCATCTGGTTTATCTACTACTAATGTATAGATTACTACTTAGAGAATAACTCCCATGCCTAAAACACCTTTGGCATCAGACCAATATATTAATATCTTATTTTGTAATATAGATACCCCTCAATCGACTCCAACTGGAATTTATTATCCAGCTAGGGGGAAATCATCCTATGTTCCTCCTACAGGGAAACCTCTTGGTGGAATGTATCCTCCATTTGTAGGACCACCTATTATTGGAACTTACACAAACCTTGGTCAGATACCTCAGGTCAGTCCAAGTAAACCCCTTATATCTCAACCCTTGATTGGTGCTCCTTTTCTAGGAATGGGGAGTATTATTCGAAACCCTCCTTACATTTAATAATCTATTCAAGATGTTAGACAAGTTCCTGTCTATTAAACTATCCAAGATATTGGCCAAACTATATCACAAACACATGTTCAACAACCTATCTAGAGTACCCATCAAGTATTTGTTTAGCGGCCTATCTAGAGCATTCCTCAAACATATGTTCAGCCTATTGTGAAAATAATTGTTCAGCAATGAGTTCCAGGTACACCTCAGACACTTGTCCTATCTATGCCACAAATTAATGTGCAAGATACACCTTAGATATCAATTCAACAACCTACACAAATGATGCCTCAAGAATATGGTTATCAAACTGGTCTAACTTTTTAGTCTACAACATAGATACCTATTGGTCAACCTAGTGTAGGAACAATTAAAACATTGTATCCAGGTCAACCTTACCCAGGTCAATCTTTTCAAGGTCAACCTTTTCAAGGCCAACTTTTCCCAAGTCAAATGGTATAGGGTCATTAGTATCAGGGTAAACCTTTTCAAAGTCAACCATACCCTAGTCATACTTTTCAAGGATTTTCATTTCAACCTCAACCTGGTATGACTTACCCTGGTTATCCTAGGTGGATGCAAATTCCAATTGCATAATCTATTCCAAGATATCCTAGATATGCTCCTCCAAGGGTTGGACTTAATCCTCAAGGGTATTTGTATCCTCAACAAGAAATTAACTAGTAGTTACCTTTCATTGTGACATTAGATTTACTATATTTATCCTAGCTCATCAACCATCCCATTTATCATTATCCTTATTGGCTAGCGATTCCTGATAAATTACCAAATGACATACCAAAATTTGATGGTAAGCCTGGAGAGGACTCGTCAAATCATGTAATGAATTATCACCTATGGTTTTCTTCAAATTCATTAAATGATTATTCCATTGGGTTATGACTTTTCCAATGAACTCTAGCAGGTCCAACAGAAAAATGGTACTTTGAGTTACCACGTGCCTCTTTCCACAATTTCAAATCCTTGGTAATAACATTTTTAACACATTTTCAGTTACCTATTCGATATGACACTGGCATTGATATTTTTACTTCATTAAAAAAATTTGATTCCACACATATCTCAGATCATATACATGAGTGGAGACATAGATGTCCTTTAGTCAAATTTTACATTCCATATCAATTGTTGGTTTAATGGTTTACTAAATATTTACTTCCCAATATAACGTAAGATGTTGCTAAGGGAGGAGTTGTTCAAAAGAGAAAGTTATTTCTCATGCCCAATATTTAGACATCGTCCACTCATAATCTAACACTCATGCCCAATATTTATACATCGTCTATTCATAATATGACACTTTGTACAAAAATATTCCAAATGCACCTCACCCATCTAACATAACTCAACAAATTTTAGATCCTGCTGGGTCTCCCCCCTTGGTGTGGTGTAAGTGGTTTTGTTAGCCAATAGTCAAAGAGTAAACAATCTAAGAGTAATTCAAAAAATACTCCTATTGTGGCTACAGAAAATTCACCCAATGAAAACACTACACCTGAAATAAATTTCTAGGTTAACGCAATGGAATCATCTACTAGTAAGGCTCAACAACCTGGAAGTAAGAAAAATGGAAAGGGAAAAGAGAAAAAAATGCCCCTCAAAAAGAAAAACCAACAAAAAACAAACCTTTTGAAGATAGAAAGAAACCTCAGTATCTTTTTTTGATCTATAATTTAGACCATTATACTAAGGAATGCCCACATCCTACAAAGGTTAGAGAATTCGTCAAAGATTCTTCTACACCTAGTTTCTTGAAAGATCATTTTCCTTCTGGGGATAATAAAACAATTGCTCACAATTCGTCTTCTTCATCCACATCGATGGATATCAAGATGATTCCCTCTTAAGTTTGAGTAGCAAGAAGATCTAAAGACTATGTATCTAAAGCTACTTCGAATGGAAATGATACCTATTAACCTTACATATTATTCCTACCTCCTTTTGAACCTTTACAGATTGAGAAACCAAATTCAAATATAGTAATCCTTCCTCCTTCGTGTTATTCGAAAGTCATCTTTTAATCCACATGCCAGAGCAGCTTAAAATTATAACATTGTTGAAGACCTGGCTCAGTCTCCTTCAGCAATGTCGGCTCTTGAAGTGCTACAAACATGTCCAACACAAAGGAAATTACTATTGTTATGTGAAGATCCCTCCTAGTGCCCTTTTACTAAAAACTAAATTTCTCTAATTTTAAACACAATAAGATGGGAAATAACTTCTTTATGTCTAAACATTTATTTGATGATAATACACCATTCAAATTTATTTACCACAAATTAAATAAGTAAGAATTTCATTGCAACCATTAACATAAGTAATTAATAAATGGAGGAATACATGTTCCAATATCTTAGTTGAGATGCTCCTGAGCTCCTAACTTTTTTGGGATGCTAATCTTGACTACCTGACTGGATTTTCCTCCCAGCCAACTAGGAAGTATTTCCTAGCCCAGGGAACCTCCACAGGTTCCCTAGCCCTCTCAGCCCAAGTCCAACCAGATATAGTGTGTCCAAGTTCAACAAACACTTTCCTTCTCTCCCTTCTCTTTTTCTCCACATTCCTCCCAAAACAAAATCCTCCAAAACCACAACCACAACCCAAAACCAAAAATAAGACCAAGGATCCCCCTTCTCCTCTCATCATCTTTCCCCTTTTATGCCTCTTCCTCCCATCCACCTCAACCACCTATCATTAATGTCATGACTACCCCCTCATCCTTTCATTTAGTATCCTTGACTTTTCTTACCATATCTTCTCCCAAGTAGATTTGAGAAGACATTTTGGGGATAATATATGAATATTCAATTTGGAAATTAATTGGAGAAGACCATATCTTCTCCCAAGTAGATTTTGAGAAGACATTTTGGGGATGGATATTTAATTTGGAAATTAATTGGAGAAGACCATATCTTCTCCCAAGTAGATTTTGAGATGACACCTTGGGATATGGATATTTAAATTGGAATAAATGGAAGGAGACCATATCCTATCCAAAATTAAATTTGAGAAGACAAGTTGGGAATTGAATAATAACAATAATAAAATTTATATCAGTAAATAAAAATTACAGTTTCACAAATGTAAGTATATACCAATATTTCTTGATAATTATAAGTCAATATTTTCAGGTAAATAAAATTTGCATGATAAGATTAAGTAGGGCATTACATACACCCCTCCTTCAAAAAACTTCGTCCCAAAGTTAGAGTGAAAAGATACAAGGAGTTCGAAAGCAGTTTGACAATAAGGCATAACAAAATAGAGAGAGAGTTATAGTAGTAAAATTTAATAAGTCAGGCAATGATACCACTTCCCATCAAGAGTCTCCAACTAATCTATATCCTCCTATCCTTCCTAACCTACTTCCGTTCCCACCCTATCCATCCTCTGTTGTTATATACTATGGCATCGGCTATACCAATATAACCACTGATAAAACCAATATGGCGAAAGCATCGACTATATCGACTTAACTTCCCCAACAGGAAACTAGAAATCATCATCACACGTCTACGGGAGAGTGTCCATCATTTCCCTCCCATGATTCCAGGTTTGGAGGTTACACAGTGGGAAATACCTCCATTGCTCCTCACAACTAGGGTCAACACCCTAATATGGACCACACTACAACACTGGTTGGATACTTGTCATTGAATAATCCAGTCAGGTAGTCTTGTCACCTACCATTTACATTTTACCTATGTCATAAGATTGCATATCAAGTAGATACCAAATGTAATATAACAATGTACATCATACCATTCCTCATTGAATGTCTCGACCTTCCCTAGTGGAAGAGTAGATCTTGGTTACCATATAGTTCTTTCCAATCTATAGGTTAGTTCTCATCCATGCATATATATAACAACAAAATAGATATAGATACGTGATCTTAAACATCATATTATTAAGTCTAGTATCCACATGTCAATTTGGTAGTTCATACTGGAAATAAATCTTACATTAGATAAATCATAACTTCACTAAGTCATTCATTAGATAAATCATATCCACTTAAGCCATACATGAAACATCAATAACTCTGATAATTCATTCATTAGATAAATCATAACCAAGTAAGTCATACATCAAACATTTCAGTGATCAATACCTAATCCATCTAATGATTTATTTAATTAGTTTCACCTATCCAACTAAATGCATCAATATTACATAGTGCTCATAAATAAATAACATGGAACTACAAATAGAGCCTTAGCATAGGTAGCTATCTAAGTCAAAATGGACATCATAAATGGTCAAAAGTGAGGGTTAATTGTGACATATAGTCTTTGCATCCTCCCGGATAGCAGATCTTGGGTTAGACTTTTCCCATTGTATCTTAACTTGGTCCACCAAGTGATGCTTGAGCTATCGAACCCTATGGTATAATATTCATATTGGTTTGATCATTATGGTTCCTACATCTGAGACCTATAATTCCCTCCAGTCGAGTTTGTGGGATTCATCATAAACATAATGTTATAGGACAGATACATAAAAACATCATGAGTTTTATGCAAGTGGGGTGGTAGTACAAGACAATAGGACACTGGTCCAATTTTCTCTTTGATTCTAAAAGGTCCTATAAATCGAGGTGGTAACTTCATACCTTTCTCAAACTGAATAGTGTTAGGAATAACTAAAAAAATAAAAAAATAAAAAACTTTTTCCCCTACTTTAAAACTTCGATCAGTACTACATGCAACAACATAACTTTTTTTCCTATCTTGTGCTTCCTTTAAAATTCATTGAATCTATCTTACCTATTCCTCCATTTTGAAACAATCCTATCGTGACTATTACTGTGTCTTCCATCCTTTTGTCGACTCAATGGTGTCCTGCATGGCCTCCCATATAGAGCTTGATAAGGAGACATCCTAATTGAATTGTGGTAATCGTTGTTATAAGAAAACTCTACCAGTGGTAAGTACCTTTCCCACCGAGTCTAATTATCCATGAGATACATTATAGGCATATATTCTATAACCCGATTTACTCTTTCAGTCTTTCCATCTATTTATAGACGATATGCAGTGCTAAGGTTTAACTAAGGCCCCAACACTAATTTCAAACTTGTCTAAAATGTATATGCAAGTCGAGAGTCCCCATCAAAATGATCTTTGGGGTAACCCATGTAGCTAGATAACTTCTCCTATAAATACTCATGCCAAAATGGGAGTAGTCTCTTAAACAAGGTAGTTAGCCGCCTAACGATACCAAATATATGGCCAAAATAGAAGATGTTAAGGTTGTTTCTCCAAGAAGAGAACAACTTTCCTTCAAGAGTAGTCCATAAAAAAAATATTTGCAAATAATGGTCATGACCACCTTTTCAAGTGGAGTGACTTCAAAGAATATGCCAAGGTAATTAGAGTCTTGTAGACAAACACCGTAACTCCTCCAAATGGAAATAATATAAAGATGTTATGGAATTATCTCCCAGGATCAACCAAATTGGCCATAAATAGTAGTCCCATAGAAACATGTGCCACAATTGTCCATAAAGTTGTTATAACCTCCTCAAAGAAGTGGGGCATCCTCAATCAATGTGCCAAAGTGGTTAAATGCACATGTACCAACACCTCTCGTCCAAGGAATATGATAAATAGTCCACCCTAAGAGATTGTGTAATGAGTCTAGGACACTCTCCAATGTAGTAATAAAGGATCTTCCCAAACCAAGATAAACTATATGATACAATGTGAAAACAACATACCAAGTGACCAAAACCATGTGTGTCAATGTAGAAGACCACCCAAGCAAGGTCTGAAAGTCTCAAAAGGCATGAGAAGATGCCAAATAAGGGGAGTGATTTCCTCTATCAAGAAAATAACTACTCACAACATTGCACATCATAGCCAAACTATAAATATCCATTGGAAATCTTCTAACAAACCACAACCACTTTTCCATGTCATCAAGACATCCACCAAAAGGGACATCAATTATGCAACAAAGGGTGGGTGTACTACTTCAAGGTTCACCAATCAAAATCATGAAACAATAATCCAAGTGAAACCCTATGAACACATGCAAACATGCCCAACAACTAATTCACTATGTCAAGGAGCAATAATTAACCAACAATATTTAAGGAAACTCTTAGTTGATGGATATCCCTCATCATAAATGTGCTAAGGGTAAATCAAATGTTTGAGCAATGTTATGCAAGGCCCTCAATCACATTTCAAACACCATATGTGCTAGATGCAAGCCTCCAAACAAGAAATGATGATGCCAACCAAGGACATAATGTGCATTATCTAACATGGGATATCAATAATAAATCATAGTAACAAACCCCCATGGTTATGTGATTTCAAGGACAACGACACTAGGTAAGTGCGCATAAAAACAACTTTCTTTAAGACACCTCAACACTCACCAAAGGTGATCAACAATGTCATGAGGGAAGTGTTAAGGAGAATGTAAGCACAAACCATGACTTCCCTCAATAAAAGCATTAAGCTCCATCAAATAATCCTACAATTGCAAGCTTAGTATAAAGAAGATGTTAATTGATAGTCACTTATATAAGTGCCTTTGGTAACAAGATATGCAAAAAAAACATCAATACTCCATGTGCAACATGCTTGGTTAGGGTTAACAAACACCATCTAGCACTCAACCTTGATTTAAAAAGGAATAACTCTTTATTCAATATTGTGAGAAAAAAAATGATATGGATTAGACTAATAAAGCAACTAATGTAATAACATGATTCCAAAAGGCTAGGGAGATGAATGCCATTCACAAATATTTATATCTTTTTATATATAAATCCTTCATCAAGTGTGACTTATGGAACTCATGAAGTTTTTTTTTTTTGTTTTTTAGATTTATATGTTCTAACATTGAAGGGGCTAGCTCAATTGATAGTTGCCAATGTTGGTAGTCATTTGGTTACTTTGTTGCCAACAAATGATTAGTTTGACTCCCCTTGGGTGAGGCACACTAATTTACACCTATGGGTTTACAAGGGAAATGCCATGTAAGGGACATGTATAATGGAGGGAAAGTTGGTTATGGATATTTTCATGTAAAACATTAAACAATTCCCTCTCATGATTCTAGGGTTAGGGAGTTTTGAGGAGTTAACCAAAATTTGAGTGGTTGTCTCTCACTAGTATCGTGCATAGGGGTTTTGGGGACTGTGAACAGAGAGTTGAAGGCAATGCACCCTCCCTACTGCCATGGCAGGAAGGCCTGCAAAATATGTAAATTTCTGTTCATGTTTAATGGAATCCGGATTCTCATGTCCAGTCTGTGCTATGGATCTGTGCTTTTATTTGGATTTTATTTGCAAATGTGGCGTTTCTCATGTATGAAGTCTATTTTTATCTCTAGTTGAGATCCTATTTGATTTTGGTTCACAAATGTGTAGAAATCTAGTTAACCTCTCATCTTGAAGCTCACTCCAAATTGTTAGATTTTCTAAACCGTGGTAAACAGATTCCACACTCAAAGAATTCCTATGTGAAACTAAACAGTGGAAAACTTAGCTACTTAAAACTGCACTCTGTAATTAATGTTAGAATATACAAACACGTGTTGTGGAAACAAAGTAAATTGATTGTCAAACCTTGTTACTGCTTTTTTTTACTTCTTAAGACAATCTTCTACAATAAAATAGTAAACTAACTACTAAACATAAAACTGAACCAGTAAACCTATACCCTTGCTTTCCTCCTTATCGGCTGGGAAGAAGAGTAGGACACATAATTTGGACACATGCAAAATGATGTCTCAATTGGAGATGATTGGAGGCATTCAAGCATGCATCCTCCTAGAGTTTGCATCCTTATCTTCATTCATGCACCTAACTAAACTTAGAGTTAAGCTAGAATTAGAAAATTTCTTAATAAACTGAAACCAACACATGTAGTTGCATGCATCCTCTTTTATTAACTTAAATATGACATGTGACCTTGTAGAACTAGAATCTAAGGATAACCTCATCCTATCTCATCTATGGCTTGTGCATGCATGCATGTGCCTGTAATGATGGAAGCTTAGGTATAGTGGTGTGACCTCTAGCATTCTTTAATTATGCCCCTTCATCTACAAATCACCATACAACATGGAAATTAATGCTATACGGATATACTACGTGTGTGATGTTGTTGTAACAGAAAAGTGCCCACTTAAGTCACATGTGTGCACAATGTTGTAGAAGACTATCTGAGTGGCACTCTAACACAAATCACCACTTCACTGATTTCAAATCCTCCTTTATGAACTTTGTCCACTTGTGGCAAATCCAAGATTACCATTGTAACCCTTAATGCTAAACTATTTTCATATCCTCTCATTTAACTCATAAAATTCCCCTATCAAGAATCATGACAATTGATAGAAAAACGAATAAATATGACCACTTAAATAAATGCTCACAAAATTGTCACATTTTCTAAAATAGGCCAATCATCAATAGCCCTTTCCTTCCTTGCATCCACACCTTGATCTGCAACTTCAACAATGGCTTTCTGCTCCATGTCTTGGCTGTAACTTTCAGTTTAGCCTCAGCCTCAATTTCATTTTCTTTAAGTTCATGAACACATGCCTTTGCATGCTTGTTCTCCTCATATTTATCAATTTACCCATCTTCCTCCATCCATCTTTTACTTTTTTAAGTTTGACAATGTGTCTTTCCTCCGCTTCAATTTATCTACCTTTATTATCTAAGTTGCATGAAGTTTCATCCCTTCACATTTTTGGCAGAAACATTAGAAAACGTTCCAAGAAGTTTCTAGATTTGGAAATATGCCTCGAATTGCCTAACAAGCAACAGAACTATGTATCGGATTTCGTATTCAACTCATATACAAGTTGAGTGTTGCCTTGCCAATATGTGTGGGCACTCCACTTTCTATAGAGTGAATATCCAATTATTACAACATTAGTGCTATCAAATAGCCAAAAAATATTGTGACATTGAAATGGAATAGTGGCTACATGTTATAAGGAAGAATATTAATTAAAATATGATAATAAAAAAATGAAGCCACTCACCGTCTTTCATTTGAAGAGAAATTGCAGTGGTGTTCGACCCATCTTGCTTCTTGAACACCCAAGCAATGTTGAGGTTTGTGAGCATGGTAATTAGGTATCCCACTATGCAGATCATGAATGCAAAAGGATACTTCTTGTCCATCACATCTCCAAATGTTTCTATGGAAGTGCTTTGGAAATGCATCCAAGTTGTCCCCAAGAAGAAACTGGCTACAAACTGAGTTCCCGGAAAAAGAAATCTTGTGGTCTTTCTATAAAAATAGGGGTAAATGTCCTCTACCTATGTTCCCACAAAAGCTAGTTTTAGGCAACAGATCTCAAGTTTAATGCACCATCACTGGAACTTCTAGAAATATTTCCTTTGTGGGAAATGATTAATAGAATCACGATGCAGTTGATAATAACAATACCTACCCCTGTAATTGTTCTCATGTCCATGGCTTGCTATTGTGATTGATTTTGTTTGTATTTGAGTAGTAATGGAGATTTTGGGCCATACAGGTCTGGGATGGATTCTACCTTGACACTGTACATGATAATATATGTCTCTCTCATAATGCTCTCTACTTGCTTCTTCAGGTCTCTAATAGTTGTGTGTGGCTATAACACTACAATTTCCATTGGAGGCGGAGGCTAGCTTTGGATTTATGCATTGAACTATATCCCACAAGGTTGATGGAGTATATACCACAAACTACAAATTATGTCACCATTGACATAGAAATTGGATTGTTCACTTAACTCACCTCCTGCACATCTTGGTGGTCCATCGTATCATAATTTTGTGTTTGCATCTCTAAGGAAGCACCATGTTGTTTTACTGCATCAGCTTCACCCTTCGTAAAGGTCTTATCCTCATGCATTAAGCAGATAATGCATAAAACATGTTGTTTGTATTTTCATCTTTGCTGATTTGGACTTATTTCAGCAATAATGTCATCTAAGGCTTCATTTCTTTAGATTTTCATCACATGACACATCTTTGATATAGGCATATGGATGAGTTTTTTTTTTTAATTAAATTTCAGCCACATTTTTTTTAACCAATTCTATATCCTTATGATAGAAACTGCTGCAAATAGGAATGGAGATCAAAACTAACATTTTTTTTAGCTGGAGCAACTCAGAGGAGGAACCCACTTTCTCTCCATGTATTCGAGGTCCACACCAGCCTCTTACAAAAAAATAAATATTTATCATCACGGTCTATATGTTTATGATTGCATTCATAAAGATCCCAAATACAATCACTTTAAATTGATTGATAGTAATATGCTCAGCCCCAAAATATTTATGGAAAAATGTGCAGAATTAGGTAAACCAAGAGAAACTTTGTTTATCACATTTCCCTTTTTCTCTAATAAAGAAACTTTTTGAATTAACTAAACAGAATAATATAAATGCAAAACATTGAGGTAAATGGATGTGAACTATTACAACCATATAATTCCAAGAAGAACAAAATGCCCCAAGATTGTATTTTGTGGTCAACAAGAAAATGACTATGCATGATAAGATGATTTGATTCAGACTAATGTGCTTATTCTTGAAATAGGGATAATACAACAAACATAACAGCAATAAGCCCCAAACACTCAAAAAAAAAAAAATAGAGCCTTTAGTTTCCACCTAAATGGGTGATGACATTGAATGAATGGGCGAGAAAATTTTTGCGAAGTTTGTCCTTTATTACTCTATTTCTTTTGATTTTCATAACCGTGGAAACTTCAATGGAAGGCGCGGTAAGTAAAACCCAATATTACCTTTCTAAATTTTGTATGCTATTGAAATATATGGATTCTTGTGCCTCTCTTGACCATCCAAACACAACCCAATTAATAATTTTATTTCTGGGTTTGATAAGAGAACATGTTTTCTTTCTTGATCTTGAATTGTTCATTCACTCTTTTCTATTTTTTTCTGTAGTTGGGAGGAGTTTTCCATGTGGAATTTTGTTGTTGTATGGTAGTTTTCCATGATGAGTTCTCTTGAAATGGGTTGGAACCCCAAATTCTCTGCAATACATATTTCCTTCAGTTGCTTTGATTCAATTTTTTTCATATAAAAAAAAATCTTTATATTCGATAATTCAGAGCTGAAACCAGAGTATATATAGACGTTTCTGATTGACACTATTCAAAGCCAAAAGGTCTTTACTATCTTCTATCCACAAAAGGAAAAAGAAATATCTCAACAACTAATCAATACAGTCATCCTTCAGGCTTTTACAACCTCTCTTTGTGCTTGAATCTCAATAGGGTAACCATATATAACCATTCTTATATCAATCATACAACAACCATCCGCACAAAGAAGCGTTGGGAAGGTGTCAAATCCTTCAGAAAGACACAAACTCAAGATAAGCCTCATTCCACGTTGTACTTGAGTCAGATCAATAAGACTATGGTCTCCTATACACTTGGTGTAGGCTCGGAGCAAAATAATCCACCAAAATCCTGAATCGATAGGGGCAGCCCTACCAATGGCGCTTTCGCCAAAATATGCAATTATGGTGTCGATGTTTCGCTCAGGATCATGAAGAACCTTAAAGCTGGCAGGCATAACACCTTCACCTAGTGTAAAATTATCAATCCACTTATCCCAGGCTTGGAGGTGAAGAGTCTTTAACAAGAATTTTTTGAAAATTTTAGGCTCGCCATTCATCAAAAATGCCAATGCATTGGGAACGAAGTCCCTAACAAATACCTAGTTATAGTTCAAAGCATCCTCGGTGGAATCGAAGGCTGCAATGGTGCCAATGGACTTCCCTTTTAAATAAACCGGAGACTTCTTGAGACTGTCCCATGCATCTGCCAACATGGGATGCGTGGTGAATGGGGTGTGGCATCCGGACAGAGGGGTGCTGGATCGAATGATTATCCTGGGAGATGACATTATGCTTACCCTAGGAGATGACATTGACTCTAGGCCATCTGAGCTCCTCATGGTCTCTAGACCCCTCAGATGGGTAACAAAAATCGACATATTGCTCAGAGTCTTTTCTTCCAGAGATCTGCGCTTCAGATTTAGGGGCCTCGGCCTCGCCTCCATCAGGGCCTCTTCCAGAGACATACTGGTCGGAATTGTGATTGAAAAGGTATTATATGGTGCCAGGAGGAGATTTTATAGTCGTCGAATCTATTTCAAAATGCCACAAGTATTTTGCAGAGATGGTTGGGAGAAAACAACAAAAACAAGAATAAATAAAATGATAGAGAACTAAAATCTGGGCTTCTGCATGCAAACACTGTTTTTCTCCCCTGATGTCAATTATCCCTTGAAAACCAAAAACCTTTGCGATTTTCTAAGGAAGAATCTATGGATTTGTAGGCTTGCAGGCTTTTGAAGCTATAAAGCAGCAGCAACTAGAAAGAAAACTATGGAAATAGAATATGAGGAGGAGACAAATCCAAAGGAAAAATGAAAAAGTTAGCCTTGGTGTTATAGACATATTTGGGCACTGCAACCCCAATCACATATGTCCATAAACAAAGGGCTCTAAAATCCATAAAAGTGTTGTTGCATACCCTAAAGGATCAAGGTCAATTGATTACATCATTTCCCAGAAGTTCTCCCTGAAAAATTGCTTAGAACTGGTCAAAACTAGACCATACAGATTGCTCCATGCTGAGGGTGTGATGCATCTCACCTGTTACACACGGGGGATGTGATGCATATTGAAAATCCCTTCTATAGGGTGCGATGAGTGAGAGCAGACAAATGGCAGAGGCAGTTTGCTAGGTGGAAACTCAAAGAATCTTATAGAAACTACTCATATGACACTTGCCTCTCTAAATTCACCCAAGGATGAGTAAGAGATCATGAAATCTTCAAGTGGAACCAAGAACTATCAGCGAAATGACACTAATCAAAATCCCAGAAGCTGACTCACTCTCCTACAAACATCTATATATGGATCCCTCATCTTAGAGATCCAAAGGCTGGAATTTTGTAATTTGTAAGGAAGTGCTATTGGTTTCTCTTTGAGACATTGTATTGTTGGGTGATCTTGCTTTCTGTGAGGTGAAGAGAGCTTTCATGTTGGGAGGATGATGCCGGATCAGACAGCTTGGTTGTAATCCTCTCTTCTACTACTTCTATCAATAAAGCTATTTTTGTTTTCCTCCATATGTTTGTATATCTCTAAATCTTGTATTTGTATATGCATTGGTATGGTTAATATACATCTGATCCTATATTGTTTATGGTTATAGATCTCTATGCTTTGATGGTATTTTGCTTCTTTAACTCTACAGGTGTTCTTTGAAGCAAGACAAGTGAGAAAGGAGTGGCGAAAGCTCTATCAAAGGAGAGAGGAACAAGAAAGGAGACTAGCGAAAGACTTAGGTTGGTACTCTCTGCTTCTCTCTCATCTATCTCTCATAAAGGAAAACACAAGTAACTTTGGTTTGTTTGCTTCTAAGATAGCTACCCGTCTTAGTGGGACTAGCAGCTCCAAATGGACACTAGCTTTCCCGATAACAAAATGGTGACTCCGTTGGGGAGCGAATAGTTTGTTTTTTTTGTTACTGTTGTTTGCTTTATAAACTACAGACGGAGTCTGAAGTTAAGCCAGCTAGCCTTCGAACTGCTTTTGCTATGTAATTGCAAAGTAGATCAATGCTGCTTCAGTCAATCTCCAGGTTGGTTTATGAATTGAACATCTGACTTGCAAACATCCTAAGTGCCCTGGTGGTAGCTCAAATAACCTCATTAGAGTAGCCCCTATACTTTGTGTTTATTGAGCTGCAAACTATGAGTGAAAACCAAGCTCAGTATCATCCCTAGACCATCGCACTGTGTCTCATTGGCAACCTGGATGCATTGCACCTCCCGTGTGTTGTAGGTGAGATGCATCCCTATTTCCCTGTGTTACAGGTGCGATGATTGAGTAAGGTTGTTTCTGCGTCTAGATTTTGGTTGTTTCTTCATTGTCTTCAGCTTTATTCAGTAATTCTGTTGTCTATGATCAGTATATCACTGTTGAAACCTTCTTCCTTTGCATTATTTAGCCTTGTTTGATAAAGAATTTTGAATGTTTTTATGTATTTTTCATCATTTACAGTTCTCCTTTGCAAAAAGTAGCTTAATCAAACTGTTGTCTTTTGATTTGAAAGTGTTGCAACTGTCGTTTTCAGTCAAGAAAAAGAGTGTCGTAAAGTCTTCCTCTTTTAGATAGTTGATTACACTTTTGCCATTGTATTTGATTTGAATTATTAATATTTCAAGTGTCGAAAGTAGTTTTAAATTCAAAATCTCAAAGTGTCGTCTTAGTCTTCCTTTCATTTTTTGAAGAGAAAATTGTTAGTACTGTCGCTTTGAAAGAAGATAGTTCAGATCTATACTTAGTTTTCTTTTTGTCATTCTCATATTAAGAAAACTGAAAAACAAATACATGCATGTGCATTTGCATTTAGACTGCATGAGGTAATTGATTTAGGAAAAGTGCATCTAGTGTGTTCTCTCTGCTCTATGTTGAAAGAATTTCATTTCTCTTTCCTTAGTAGGTAGGATTTTCATTGCTAAAAGAAAGTAAACGATTTTTTATCATCTTAGATTTCGTGTTTAGGAATTGTATATCTACATCACATAGTGAACCTTAAAGGAAAACTTCTTAAGAAAGATCAACTGTAAAATAAACCTTAATGAACATAAAAACGCTTTGGAACCTAATGCACAACATCTATAAGTCTAGGCTAGAGACGTATTCCAGTGTCGTAAAGCCTGGTAACTATCATTTTCATCGTAGGTTGGGTGATTCCTCCTCTTTGATACGACAAGTGCCAATATGGACTTGTGCTCCCACGTACCGTTGAGTATATATTGGGAGACCACAATAGGCTATATCCTTTATCCTTAGGAAGTCATGTCTGCCGCCCTATCGATTGCAATGAACTGAACACAACATTCGGGAAGATTGACTGTCGTACCGTAAAAAGTATTCTGCAGTTTTGCAATTGGTTTGGTAATCCCTTTGTCTAGATTTCTAGAGCATTCACTTTCGTTCCTTTTCAGACTCCTTAAAAGAAAAGGTCCATCTGAGCACTTGTCACTTCAGGCTCATTAAAAATCGAAGGTGACTAGAGTCATCTTTAGCTTTTTCTCGACTCTTAAAAATTGAAAAAGCAAGTTGTGTCAAAGCGTCTAAAAATTTATTTTAATTGGAATAACATAATTGTTCGCTCATTGGTCTTAGGTTGAGAAAATGGAGCCCACCAATCAAGGATTTCCCCTTGGGGGGAGTCCTAGTCCCTTCTCCTCTTGGGGAGATGATGGTGCTCCACACATGGCTACATTGTCC
Source organism: Pinus tabuliformis (assembly GCA_031772625.1). NCBI lineage: Eukaryota > Viridiplantae > Streptophyta > Pinopsida > Pinales > Pinaceae > Pinus > Pinus tabuliformis. The sequence continues at coordinate 1,016,261,049 of CM062816.1, read as the reverse complement.
CTTCCAGGACTCACAATTGGCCTGCCAATATGGCTTTTCTCAACCTCTGTCATTCAAAACACCATAATTCCTCAACAATCAAATCAACAACTAGATGATATTGAAGTTGCTCCCCCACCTTCTACTTCATTTGTTTCTCCCTCTCCTTCTTCCTCTTCACTTGGTGAAGCTAGTAACACTAAAAACCAAGTAACTATGAAGAAGAAGAAAGGGAAGGAGAAGAAGAAGAAGAAGCCAACAGAAAAAGGGGGCAACCATGCATCGTCTGGCGAAAATCCACACACTGCACCTTCCAACCTAAATCTCCATATGTCATTTGCAAGGGAGACCACTATCATCGAGATTGTCCCTATATCCCACGGATCCTGAGGGATTGGTCTCCCCGCTTGCACAATCTGGTGTCATCAACCTTTGACGATCATGTTGAGAGCACACCATCAACTAGTGAAAACAAAGTCAATGGACAAAAAGGGAGATCCAAATTTCCTTGTAGACTGTGTGAAGGCGATCATGCTCTCCATCGTTGTCCTTTCCTAGAAAAAGCTAAAAGAGTCTTGGACAACCGTCCTGCTTCACCGCAGCAACTTCCTCCTAGATACAAGAAACTCTTGCCGAGTCCATCGCTATTTGAAAATCCAACTGACACACCTTTGTTGTTGGTTGAAGCACCTATCATTGAAGATAAACCCTCTAAGTCCACACCCGACCAAAGTCAACAGGTCGAGACGGCAGTCGACCTAGTCTTGTAGACAGAAGGTCCACCTTCAGATGACACAATCACCAAAGAGAATGAGAACAACACTGTTCAAATTCTTTTTGTTAACACAGAATCCGATGAACATGGGGTTAATCTACCCGTTCCTTTACCGTAGGAAGGAAGTTCGTCAGAGATTTATTCGGCCATTTATTCGGTCCCACCTCCAAGTAATCTAGTCGTTTCCTTTGATTGGAATCTACTAGGGAGATCCCGCTTACCATCTAATGTACCATTCTGAATCATAGTACAAGCTTACAGAATGATCATGGCTGGTACTATCATAGATGAAGGGGCTTCTATGATTATCCTTTCCTCAACTGCTTGGAAAGCGCTTGGTTCACCATCACTTCTGCCTGAGATTCGAAATCTGTCAGGCTTCAACAAAGGAACCAGTCGACCATTAGGGATCCTTCCAAATTTACCTATAACTTTGAGAAGGAAAACCGTTCATCTAAACATGATGGTAGTCCAAGGGCCTCTAGATTACAATCTACTCCTTGGGTGTGACTACATTTACAACATGGGAGCTATTGTTTCCTCACTCTTTCGAGTGATGTGTTTTCTGCATGAAGGCAAAGTGGTCCAACTAGTTGACTAGCTTTCATTCCCTGGTTCAAACATAGCTACTAGTAAAATTCCATCCCTAACTGGGCTTTTTGTACAAGGAATGTCTCATCAACCTCCAGTCCATCCACCTAATGAAAGCGAGTGATTCGGTGAATGTGACTAAACCCATGGGGCATGCACCCTGGCCTGCTTCGGCAGGAAAAACCCTAGATATAAGATGTGTTTCCTCGTAGGATATATGACCAATTAGGCACACTCGTCTGTTTAGGAAAATGGGATCAGTCTAGAAATATCATTTCCTCATCAAAGGTTATGTGATTGGAACTGACACCATTTACCTTTTTCCATTTCGATGGACAAAGCCAAGGAAGTGTTTTGTCCACTACGCGGATGGAACAATCTTGGCACTAGGGACAAGGAAACCACTAAGTGAAGAAATTATCCATAGTGGAGTCACTAATTTGTTACACAAAATATAGATTGAGGAGAAAAGTAATCTTCCCTAGACCTAGTGGAATGGTCTAGAACAACAGAAATCAAAGAATATAGGTTTTCACTTAGAGAAATTGAAGACTTGAAAGAGGCTTACTTAGAATCCATCACAAGCTCTTCTCTCATCTTGGGTTATAAGCTCCAACCATAGCTCTGATTGTTATAACTAGAACCTGCAAATACAATCAACACAACCCAAATATCCACAAAATATATGTAGAATTATCCAATTAGTCTATTCAATGTATCAACAAAGAATTGAAATACATGAATGTAAACATGACATAACACATATAGGAAAACAATATACTCTTTGTATTAATATGAATGGGAGAGAGTTTAAAACCAAGAATAATAGCTGATCTTGTATAGATCTCCCCAAATTGACTTATCCTTCCTTGTCACAAAGAAAACCTCAATGTTACCCTAATGCATGAAGATGACGACTCTCTTAGATTCAAGGCAACAACAGGAGCCCCTCAAATATGATTCAAGAGGATCATTCACAGCTTTGTCACCCCATACTTCCTCAGACCCGAGAGTGAAATTCATGTCCCCGGCCACAATCAAATATTTAAGTGCCAGAAAGCCACAACTTTTAATGAGATCCCAGTATATTTTTCTCCCTCTGTATAGTTCAAATGAGTTGATTATCTGAATTCGACAATGGTTACCCTATTGGCGGTGTTGGACCTGCCAACATGTCAGGGGATCTCCTTGGTAAGAAGTCCCAACTAGACCTCAGACCATTTGGTGTAGGAGTCCCAGCAGTGGGGTAGTATGGTATCACCTTGACCACGGTTGCGCGTAGAGGGAGTAAGATGTCTTTATTGGTAGCAAGGGTGTGACATATGCAACAAGTCAAGGAAGGTGCATGAGAGGTTCTAACACAAGGAATGGGGGATGAGTGCACCCCTTAGAAACCTATGATAGCACACAGCTTGAAAGGGAACACACGAGCAAGTTACATCACAAGCTGGAAAGAATTTTATCCAACGATCCAAAGTGATGGTTAAACCAACAACGCATCTTGATAAGATTCATACAAACATATATAGAAAAGTCCATACATACATGCGTAAACAACAACTACATATATCGTTAGAGTAACCAAGATAACAGAAATACAATAACAACATATGCATGAAATGTGTTGGCTCTATTATATTAAGAAAGTGAAAGATCCAATCATACATACAAATATGACCAACCACTAGTCCTGACAATGGAATGTTACAATCACTGCCACCTTCTCTTCCAAAGAGATATATTAGCTCTGCACTGTGGAGAAGCCAAGTCTTGTTACAATACACTCCAAGCTTTCTCTAAGATACACCTATAGGAAGCTTGTCTCCCAAAATCATGTACAATGAGTTATGAGGTTCTATAAATAGCAAAGGGTGGGGTGACCCTTGACATTCCCTTTTGTAACTCTACACGTACCCTCATGACTTTTCAACTACTACATGATTGTTACACTCTACTATCGACACTTGGTCTTTCACTTTTACAAGATGTTACATTACAATATGCACATGTACCCATGTGAGACAAAATAGGCTTGAGAAATCCATGCAAGACATCACTAAGACTCGGACAGTTGCGGGAAGACCAACTCTTCGACATCCTTGCAATGATCGACGGTGGCGAACTGATGCCAAGATTGGTAGTCCGTTATGGTGTTTGCGTGCTCAATGGTGACATCCTACTAAAAGCACACTCTTGCCTCCATTGCATCCAGGTACATTGATTTGGCACCTTTGTCCAACTCATCTGATAACATGTGCATCATAGTCTTGAGTGCAGCCAGACCAGCAACATACTGATGCATAGTGTTTGCGTTGATCTCCAAATCTGCATTGGTGGCTACACACATCAACTCATCAAAGTACATGTCCAGCTCCAGTCAGACTTGGTTCTTTGATTTGCCTCGATGAGTGTGCCAATGGATGGGATTGCATGTGTGCACACAATAACATCCATGCTTCTAAACACTCGTGCATGTGAAGCCTGCAAACTAGTGATGAGTTGTGGGAGTTCCTCATAGTTATGGATCTGACTCCGACTGCGTGCCTTCAACTCCACCACCTTTGGCTTCATCATCTTTGGAAAACTAAATGGGGCTCCCTTGTATCTCATTGTCCATGTTTGCATGTGATCGGCAAGAGTATGCATATTTGACAATATGTGTGCTCTCCTAGCATAGCATTGTTGCCAATCATTGAGATGGACAACTGACTTTTGCACGGTGATGAATATGAAATACAACATCCACATGACTATCTCCAGGGATGATACTTCATCCAGTATCGCTCTCTTCAACTCTGCTCTAGCGGATGATGTAACCTGTTCTCCTCCCTGCCTAGCTGCTTGTAAATCCTTATCCATGCGCTCGTTCTTGCACACATCGGATACGATCACTCATTCTTCAAATTGTGCAGGAGATATATGGACATCTAGAGTGGGCACTCTGCACGACTACACAAATTTGTTTTGCGACTCGTCGAAAGATATGTTGTGCATCTCTGCCTCTGGATTGTCTTCAAAGATCTTTGTGTCTCCTTGATCACTTGGGACTTTCTCTGCTTCCAAATGTGGTGAAGCCGGTGGGGTGACCTCTTGGTTCCGAGGCATGAATTCAATGTCTTGATCTAACTATGGCTTAACCATATTTGTATCCATCTTCTCTAGCATATGTTCAATCTATTGAGCTATGTCCTCCTGTGACTGTTCACCCTCTCTGCTCTGTGTCATTTGCTCGGATGAGTCTATAACCTGTATGGGCACAGTTTCATCAATTTGTGCAGGTTGTGCTTCCTGTTGTGCCCGTCTTTGTTGCACTTCCTTCTCTCTTCTATGCAGCTCCTGTTCTTCCTGGAGTTGCTACTTCAACTCCTGCAACTCCTTTTCTGTTTCCTCCATCCTCTGTTTCTATATTAGCCTTTGCGCGATCCTCTTGTCATGATGTTGCCTCTTAGCCTCAATCTCCAAAGTTTCTTTCATCACAATGGATCTTCTTTGAACTTGTGGCTTTGTTCTACCTCTGCATTGTCAACAACCTTTCTCTTACCTTTGTCATGCGCAGGTACATTACCCTCTGCTATTGTTGATGATGGTGCTCTCTGAGATGTTGCTTCTTTCTGCTTTTCCATCCACTCTAAAGCTATGCCAACTGGTTCATTGAGCTTGGAGAAGTGATAGCAATATCTCCATGGGTATTCCTCAAGCCAATGACATGCCATGTGGATCCAAGGAATACAAATTCTCGCACAGTGGTCCTTTACCAAGCAATGTGGGTCATACATATTGAAACTTCTGGTGCCGAAAGTGAATCTTTTGAACTCCTTTATCTCGGCCTCATCATGCTTGAGATTATGTATCTCGTATAACCCAATCTACAAAGGAAGAGCAGGCCAAAGTGCCTTCTTCTTCCTGTGCAGTCTCGCTGACAACCCTATCAAGATGTGATATGACACTTCTTGCATGACGAGCTTTTCCATGGAAAACTTCGGTAAAACATGCAGAGCCTTCTCTGCGTTGTACATCCGTATGAAGGTGCCAAGGGGTGAGGCATACCAATCTTCTATGTCGATCAATGCCTCCATCGTTGCCTATGACATGCAAGGTGGATCCTGCTCAAATATCATTTTGTACACCGAGGTGACAAAGTGGTCTGATAATTGTGTGATAACTCCATGGAAGCTGCATTCGGAGAACAATCTGTAATAAGTGTGCATAGAGGTTTCCGAATGTTTCCATGCCCAAATCAAGCCTGGGAAGTGTTGATGGTCACAGACTGCGTCCAGAATGTAAGTGGACATACATATCTCCGCTTGCAGACACTTGGGTGGATGTCAGTATTTTGTCACATGTTCCTTCAACTTGAGAGCAACCATGTCAAACCAGATGCAAGGTCTTCCTTCACTGGCTAGTTGGTCTAACACAATCACCCAACTCTATGGGAAGGTCTCTGTGCTTTCTTGGCCATATAAGCGACATGAAAAGATGACCAAGTATTGATATGCCTTCCACAGTGTCTTCGTCTTGTAAATCTGGCTGGGCGTTGTCATGAACTTGGCTGGATCTTTCGCCCAACTCTTCCAGATATCTCTTGAGTTTGCACTGTTGCTGGGTCTGTTGAAGGGTTTCTCCATTATGATCACCAGTTGTGGCAAGTGATACATCTCCTGAAATTCCTTTGCCTTAGAGGTAGCAAGATGTGTTCCACTGACACTACTCAACACCATTGTCTCGGGATCAGTATGCGAGACAATCTAGTGGATCATGTCCACGCATGGAAACGCGGGATACCTACATGCAATCCGGTACAAGCCAGACTTGTGAATGTTGACATAGATTCTACAGTCTTCTAGATTTTCCTCAAATGTGCTTGATAATATATCATTGATTTCCTACCATTTCATCTTGATATCTTTGTCTATGAACATCTTGGTGTCTTCGTAGACAAGCAAGCTCATAGACACTTTCTCAACTCCATCCCCAGTTGCGCTTTTGACGGTCTCCTTTGACCCTACTCTCTTGGATGCCATTGAACCTGAACTGCTGAGAGATGGATGAACACATGTGATACCTAGAGACATAGAAACACTCATGGCAAGAAATCTGTCAGCTGAAAACCAAAACAACTTTGAGGAACTACATGAAACATACCCGGGTGACTGACTGGGAAGATTACACAATTTTCATAGGGAGGTTGGGAGGCTGACTGCCAAAACTGCGCAAGGCACATCCTGGGCTGTCAGGAGGTTGGTTGACTACTGAAACTACACAGTGTACAGTCCATCCTGGCCTGCTGAGGACTGAAACAGCGTAATGCACAGTTTCTATCAGCAATGACATGCAAACCCAACAACTGCATTGTGCAACTTATGTGGCCAGTAAGGCACTGCCTCTCAGAATTGTGCAAAGCAAGCCTAGAGGCCAGTGTTGGGCCAGATTTACGTAGTTTCTAGAGGGAAGGCAGAGCCTTCACTCTCAGAAATTCACATTGCTAGCTGAGCAAGGCAAGTTCCAGGCCAAGGGAGCCCAGACCCGCCGAATCAAGCCCAACTCAAGCCTAGGAACTACTGATGGGTATAGAATGCATCTAGAATGTAAGTGGACATGTATATCTCCGCTTGTAGACCCTTGGGCAGATGTCAGGCTTCTATTACCTATTCCTTCAACCTGAGAGCAACCATGTCAGACCAGTTGCAAGGTCTTCCCTCACTGGCTAGTTGGTCTAACGCAATCACCTAACTCCGCGGGAAGGTCTCTGTGCTCTCTTGGCCGTATAAGCGACATGAAAATATGACCAAGTATTGATATTCCTTCCACATTATCTTTGTCTTGTAAACCTTGTTGGGTGTTTTCCTTAACTTAGCTGGCTCTTTCGCCCAACTCTTCAAGGTATCTCTTGAGTTTGCACCGTTGTTGGGTCTGCTAAAGGGTTTATCCATTATGATCACCGATTGTAGCAAGTGATACATCTCCTTAAAGTCCTTCGCCCTGAAGGTATAAATTTGTGTTCCATTGGCACTACTCAACACCATTGTCTCAGGATCAGTATGCGAGACAATCCAGTGGATCACGTTTGCGCATGGTAACACAAGATACCTACATGCAATCTGGTACAAGCCAGACTTGTGAATGTTGACATAGACCCTGCAGTCTTCCAAATTTTCCTCAAATGTGCCTAAGAATGTATCATTGATGTCCTACCATTTCATCTTGATATATTTGTCTATGAACAGCTTGGTGTCTTCGTAGATAGGCAAGCTCATAGACACTTGCTCAACTGCATCTCCAGTTGCACTTTCGATGGTGTCCTTTGACCTTGCTCTCTTGGAGGCCATTGAACCTGAACTGCTGAGAGACAGACAAACACATGTGATACCTGGAGACATAGCAACACTCATGGCAAGAAATATGTCAGTTGAAAACCAAAACAACTTTGAGGACTGACATGCAACATACCCGGGTGACTGACTGGGAAGATTGCGCAATTTTCACCAGGAGGTTGGGAGACTGACTGCCAAAACTGCGCAAGGCATAGTCCAGGCTGTCAGGAAGCTAACTGACTGCTAAAATTTCCCAATGCATAGTCCATCCTGGCCTGTTGAGGACTGAAACTGCGCAATGCGTAGTTTCTGTCAACAATGACATGCAAACCCAGCAACTACATTGCACAATTTCTGGGGCCAGTAAGGCACCAAGGAAAATTTTAGGGGCCAATATTCACAACTGGGCTAATTTTCCATGCTTTTTCCAAAAGAATGATTCATTAATTTCCATTTTTTATAAAAATTATTCGCCCAAATTTTATAGTTCAATTTTTTTTTACCTTAAAAATCACCAAAATTTTAATTTAGATATTATATAAAATTATTATAAACTTGAATACTTTTACAAAAACATTGCCAAACATTTTACAAATTTCATATTATGTACTAGTGATATTCGCCAAGGTTTCTAAAATTTAAAATAAATTTCAATCCTTAAAATTTTCCCTGCAAGGCACTGCCTCCCAGAAATGCACAAAACAAGCCTCAAGGCCAATGTTGGGCCAGATTTGCGCAGTTTCTAGAGGGAAGGCTGAGCCTTCACTCTCAGAAATGTACATTGCTAGCCATGCAAGGCAAGGTCTGGGCCAAGGCAGCCCAGACCCGTCGACGAGCGACTGATGACATGAAAAGTTCTGAATGCATGGTGAAGCAAAGTGTAAACATGAGTGAATGATCATGCATGCAAATAGTGAGTGCAATATTCATAAAACAGGAAAACAAGCATGTGTGTGAAGTGAGTCGCCACAACGGTGACCATCAGTGTAGAAACAATGTCATGCATGCGACAATAGTGAGATGCAATGAAAAACTTAAAACAATGCTTCTACAAGCTAACATACATTAAAATGACAGCATGCATTCAACAAAACCAAGCAAACAACATTCACACAAAGCAAAATACAAAAAGCGACAGAAAAGTAGCAAAAGACTTGAAAATAATACCTACCCGGAAAAAGTTGACTTGAATGTGCCAAAGACTCCTAGATGCAATGTGGGATGTCAGAGCTCCAAGATCGATGTGAGGAATGAGCTCTGTAGCGTCGAATAAATAAGTTTGATAAGGATGAGGCTTATGACGCGCATGCCACAAATCTAGGAAAAAACGACACTTGGTGGGAAGTTTCTAAAACGATCTTTGCATGTAACCTTCAGCTGCTAAAAATAGATCCCTAAAATATAGAGATGTTTTTTTGCTTTTTTCTTTCTTTTTTTGGGAAAAGGAAACCCATGCATGCAACTCAGGATTTCTCAATTCTGGGGGGAACCGGTCAATCTAAAAGCACATGCAACAGTCTGCAAGCCTGGGGATGAAATTTGTGCAGTTTCTGGGTTGAGCAAGACTGGTTGTCCCTCTTGCATTGTGAAATTCCTGGACTAAAGCCCTGGTTGTCAATCAGAAATGTGCATTTTCTAAGTTGAAGCCCAGTGTTGGGCTGGATTGCGTAGTTTTCAGAGGGAAGGTTACCTAGTTGGATTGCACATTTCTAGAGCCTAGCAGGCAGCCCAGTTGGATTGCGCAATTTCTAGAGGGAAGGTTGGTTCCCCTCTAGAATTGTGCAATTTTCTAGGTGAGCACCTCAGCCAAAAGAATGACTAAATCCGGAGTGCCATCCTGCGGGTGGGAGACAAACAAGTTGACATGCGTAGGCTGGCAGGCCACTGAAACTCAGTTGAAGCCTATGTACTTGGATAGTGCAAGACATGCTGCTAAGGATGGTTGGTAGGGAGGCTCCAAAACGAAGCTAAGGCAAAATTTTGGAGGGTGGTTGTAGCCGCTACAACATACCCTTAGCCAGACAAAATAATTCCTGCACATGAAAGGTATGCCTCAAGTTTAATTTCCCTCGGGTTCCAAAGGACAACCAAGCCACTAGACAGTCCGGACGCACTAGAAGCACATACAAACCAATCTGGACACATTTTTAGCAAAGACTCCCATGATGTTTCTTTCGAGACCATGGTCTCTTGTAACAAAACCACTGTCAATGATGGCTCATAATCAGATCCTTAAGAGAGCGAGTTTTATGGGCAGCTCCTAAGCCCCTAATGTTTAAGGAGATGAGGATCATGAATGACCTTGTAAAATGGGCATCCCCCCTCTAAGGGCCCGAGAACCAAGGTGTGTCAAACTCGTGTAATCCCTAACATTTTCCGGAGGATCCAAGGGACACTATGACTCAGATTCCTCCAAAAATGCCTTCTGAAGGCCCAACAACATTTTCCAATAGGAAGAATTTCTTTTTGTATTTAGTGTTTTTCTTCTTCTTTTCGATGGACCTGTGAAGGAGTAATGGCGTCAACCAAATCAAAGAATGATTTCTTAATAGTAATGGGATACATTAAAACCGACTCTAATTGTGAAATGTCTATCAATTCTTTATCAGGTGACAGATTAGATAGAACACTACCCATGATTGGGTCTTTCCCTTTTGAAGGGTGCCCATCTATACCCATAGGCTTGTCACACACCTCCCAATTCCCCTCCCCGGCCAATGGATTACTTCCCCCCAAACCAGAGTCACACATTAAAGTCGATGGAGAAGATTTGTAGTTATTGTCTACATTTAATTCCACATAGTCAATGGCTTCAATAGGATGCCCACAAGAAGCTAAATGTATATCAATATCCCCAAAAATTAGTATATTTAACATAGAATTAATGTTATGGACTTTATTTTCCAGAGACATATATGTATCTAGAGCGCCTCCAAGGGGGAATCGTAAGTATTCTGTGCACAGTGTTTCTCCAATGGCATATCCACTGTATGTGCACCCTCTTCCACTTGACATGGCCTGCTACCAAACCCGTGCACCCCTTTTAGACAGGCTTCAAGTAAATGTCCCGTAGCATGGCAAATAAGACATCTAAACGGAAAACCCCAATAATCAATGTCGAGTTGGAAAGAATAAGGTCCCCAACGAAGTTCCAATTCCGCCACTAAGCCTCCATGGAAATCCACCTCCACCAGTACCCAAGCCATCCTCTTGTCTAATTGACCAAAACTGGCTTCATCCCAAAAGTAAAACTTTCCAATGGAGTTAGCTATGGCTGCAATAGCATGCTTATTCCATAATTCGAGTGGCAAGCCTGGGAGCTTGACCCAAATAATATTTTTGTACGAAATTTCTTTGAATGGATTAAACTCAACTTTCCATCTTTGAAGAATCAAAAACCCCCTACCGCGAACCCATGGACTTGCCACAATCAGTTCTGCATCTGCTTCACTAAGGAAATGGAAACATGTCCAACCATTAAATAATACACTGAGCTTCAATCTATATTTCAATATTTTTGTCCATGTCAAATCCACCCATGCCTTAATTTTTTCCCCATTAATCTTGGTAAATTTCTACCTCCCTACTAGTGTCCTATGTTTCAGCCATTCTACGTTGTCCTGGTATTTTTCCAAACCCAAGTTCACAATCTTAGTCCCTTCCATCACCTTTAAAGCTTTATGTTTCCTGTTAACTCCTCCCTTCCTGTCGTATGAATCATGCTTCCCTGTGTTTCGACACCCAAGCGCATCAATGGAAGTTTCGAGTGCCAACTTCTCTGCCTGAATAGTGATGTTGATTAGTGTTTCAAGAGATAGATCCACCTGCCCGAGAAGTCAACCCCACAAAACCTACTCCAGCATGTTATCTCATTTCTAGAAACCATTGAATGTCGATATCCCGCCAATACCAGCACAATGATGTTGGGTACCTCCCCTTCCCTTCAAGGGGTCTACTATCCTGAATATGTCACCCTTGCTATATTTGCAATAGTTTTTTCTATGTCTATCAATGTTTTTTGGTTTCCTTACCATGTTTTGGAGCAACATAAATGATGTTTTTAGTATGGTGGACAGATACTCATATTATTTTGTTTTTAATATTTCTTTTATACAGAGGTCTTTTGTTGGATGTGGACTAATGCCACCTAGTTGGTCTTCATGTCTGGAAGATATTTATGATGATGCTACTATACGTTGTCAATATGTACTAGTTTTTCAATATAAATTCCAATGCTTTTTTCACACTGAAAAAAAAAAAAATGAAACCACTAAATGTCATCTGAAAACTTGCATCACCAGAAATTAATGAAAATTCCTATCCAAAGTATCGTATTCCAAGTATCAGAGTCACATGCACTATATGTCCAATGAATCTAGACTACATTGGTTATCCCCTTCAATTTGTTATACGCTTCATCGCACCATCCACGATATTGATATGCTCCATCGCTCTGCAGCTCCGCCTGTTGGCACTAGTTCGTGTCTAGTAGTTAGTGGTGAGAAAAGATTTTGTACACTCAAGTAGAACCCTATTGTCTATAGTTGGTTTTTTCAACCTTAGTTTTTCGATTACTTGGGCTCTCGTGCTTATTATTCCCTACCACCGGCAGGTAATCACACATTCGATTTGCGTTGAAAATCAATCAAATTGAGCATTGACCAAAAATTAAATGTCTATGCTATATAATGTTAACATTATAAAGACAAAAAAAAACATATATATTTAAATTAATTTTTTTTCAAGCTTCTCATTGGTTAATTCTCTTGAAGTCTTATTGTGTAATTATAATTTCGTCATTAATTGCACTGACAGACCTGAGCATTTGTACCAACAATTCTTGTTTTACCCGCAAGTTGTACAGGGTGACACGTCAATTCAAAAGTTAGAGTTATTAATGATGATATTAAAGACCGATCAATGCGCTTGTTGGACTTAGTATAGTTTTAATAAATAGTATGGTACTTATACAACACACTATATTTTCTTATTAATAAATAACTTTGTTAAATCATTTAAACCTAGATGGACTTTGTATTCTACGTCTTTTATTATATATATATATATATATATATATGTCTTTTAATACATATATTAATTTAGTAAAATTATATTTTTTAGTAATGTTAATACATATATTAATTTAGAAAAATTATGTTTTTTATTAATAAATAATATTAGTTTAATAATTTTTAAGAAATAAAATTAATAAAATATAATTAAACATTTAATTATATTATTAAAATTGCCAATTAATTATTAAAAAAATAAGTATGATACAAAATTATATTTAGTTTATTTATATTTTATAAATTATATTTAAGTTTAATATTTATTTTTATTCATTAAATTAAAAAGAAAAGTAAAAATAATTATTACTTTTATAAAAAGAAATATTCTAATTTTTTATTATATTATTTTTAATTAATATTAATTTTTAAAAATCATAAATATATTAATGTTAAATAAATTTATTGTATATACTCTTTATATAATTTCAAAAATTATTAAAAAGTATTTTTTTCTTATTTAATCATTTAAGGATATTTTTATGAATCTTATTCCACGATCATTATGAATATATTTTTAGTTAATACTTATTAAACAATAAATTTAAACACTTTTAAATTTATACTTTTTATCTTTTATATATTTAATACATAATAAACAATAAATAAGAAGAATATTAAATCATTATATTTATTTTTATTGTTCATTTTTGGTAAATCTTTCCTTGGATTCATTGTTGAAAGCATTTGCATATACCAAGAGACTAAAATGTCTCTACAAAATGGTGTACAAATGTCTCAAAAACTATTACATCATTTTGCGTAAATGCAATTGTGTTCTTATTGCAATATGCAATTTTAGTTCTTTATATAATCTTACCTTTATGTTTCTTCCCTTTGATCTTAATTACTCTAAAATGAGAAGTGGCCTTAGAAATTGTCCTTTCATAATAATGACCATATAATCACACCCTCATGTTTCTTCTCTTTAATCGTAATTTCTCTGACTTTCAAAATTGTCCATTATTGAAGTATTTATCATTATCAATTGTTTCTCTACATCTATGGAGAACAAAGACTTTGATTCATGTCTCATCTTTATTGTTTTACATAAACTTATGTGCATTGAAGTCGCTCTTGCAATTTAACAATTACAATAGCTTATATGCTACTCTCAAGCACTACAATTGTTGAAGTTATGAAAGGAACAAGTATTAAGCCATGGAAATCTTAATAAGATCTACTAAAGATTGTTTATCCTTATATCTTACCACTAAGAGGGCTCTTATGTTTTTCCAATTCAAGGAAAAACTTTGCCTTTGGGGAAAGAACCATAATGTAACTATAGACAAAGCAAACTCTACAACAAAATAAAACATATTTGTAATTCAAAATCTAAATCTAATTTTAATTATCAATGTACAACAAAATATAAACTTAAAAACCTTTAGTCAATTTTACATAAATATATAATAACGATTAAAAAAAAAAAAAAACCTAAGAAATAAATAGACTCCACAATATTTTTTTTTGTGGTTCACGGGCACCCTGGTCATTGGGTGGCCGCTACGTCCACGAAAATATTTGGGTTGATCGACCCCGAAGGGAATCAAGCCTCACGGCCAATAACTAGGCCTAACCCCAAGGGCTTCGGGGAGAATTGACCCTGTGACCTCTCGAACGCGAGGCACTGAATTGACCGGTTGAGGTAACCCTTGGGGCTAATAGACTCCACATTATTACATTAATCTTCTTTCGATATATCTTGGTGATATTTTACATTTATCTTTTAAATTTTATAAATAAAAATAAATTTTATTATCATTAAAGTAAATTATACAATTAATCAGTTTATAATTAATTTTTATTGCTTGAAATTTATAGTAAAAAATAGTTACTTTGATTCAAGTTTTTTAAACCATTATGGATGAAAACAATTATTGATTCAAATTTTATTAATTTTTATAATTATATAAATTAAATTATAAATAAATATGAAAAATAATCTAACGAGTGTATTCATACATTATAACTAACATCTAGATGTTCCAACTTAGACATTTTTGTGACTGTGCAAGACACATGGTTTTACCAAATTAAATACAAGTATGAAAATGTTTCAATTTAACAACACACATGGTTTTACCACATTAAATACAAGTATGAAAATGTTTCAATTTAATAACATCATATGATTGTTCTACTATGAAAACTTTGTGATTTTGTAAAATTATTTGGTCAAAAGAATATTAGCTATGAAACAAAAAATAAATAAATAAATGATTAACTGAAAGTTAATACAATCAAACTCAATGTTTTAAGCACATTATATTTAAAACTAAGGTTTATACTTTGCCCATTATTATGAATACATCTCCCTCAAACACCTCCAATGAAAGTTTTGTTTTTTACTCTAATTTAACCATATTCAAATTAAATGAGATGTAGCCCTTTTTTAAATGTGGCAGTTGGTTTATATCTTTCAAAATTCAATAACTAAACTAAGTGATAGAGAATGCTAACTATATGACCTTATTGCATTTAAGAGAAATGATCGTGAATAGTGTAGAGTACCCTCTTACTACCTTCTAAAGATAGAGTGGGTTAAAGATAGAGTGGGTTAATAATGTATTATTTATACATAAAAGTTGAACCTTTCCATCGTTAAGGCTTGCCATCTTGTCTCAATAGAATCCACCCTGAGCTCCACATCTCGATTATGCATGTTCAATAAGATTAAACGCACGAGAGTGTTCGATGAGTTAAGACTTTTACAAAAAAAAATTACCACGAAAATTGTGTAGAAAAAGAAAGAAACGCCTCACAATTAGGGTTAGACTATATAGATTAGACTAAGCAACTGTTTAACGCCATGTATCAAAGTCATTAGCATTTAATGGCAAAAGCCACTTGTTATGATATATAAAATATGTGCATGACTATACGAGGCAGAAGCCCTTAAAATTTATTCTGCATATTTTAAATTTACTCCACATCTTAATACATTATTTTTACAAAAAAATCAAGCTGATCATAGCCAGATTCTGTAATAATATCAAACTAAATGAAACATTTAATGAATCTCTTTCCACTTACAAAAAAGCGTTTCTTAAAGAGTTGTTAATAAAAAAATATGGCGTAAAGAATTATTGTTTTTTCATATCATCAAATCAAAAACAAGGCTTTTGGTTGCTTTCGCCCTTCGCATGTCCTAGCTTCTAGATCTGTTTGTATTCTCTTTTCTGAAAAAATGCAATATTTAGAAATAGAAAGGGTGCCTCTATTATGCTCTAGATGTGAAATAAAACTTCCATCTTTCAATTTTTACTTGATCTGTATTGTTCATTCTTGTCTTTCAAATTAGTTTTTCATTGTAAATTAATTCAAATTAGATTTTGGTGGTAAATTAAAAAAAATAAGTTGTTTATTGTGAGAGATATTTGGTTTGACTGGTCTTATTTGTTGTTTTCTAATTTGACATGGTATTTAAGTGTAGGTGTGTGCAGAGAAATGGTATGTGGGGAATGCATATGCGAAGGAAGAGACACAAACTCCACCCCACAACCATTCTCTTGCACTCTGAACATAATTGTATTATGTATTTGTGTCGCAATTGTATTTAATACCTATTTCTTGAATGACTAATGTCATTATGCGTGTTGCAATACTTCTTACATGTAAAATGTGTTATAAAATGGTTTGCCTTACACAAACTATATAGATTATGTGGGAAGATTGGTCTCTTTCATGATAACATGTGAGTTGCCTACAAAGTAACAAGAACAGGTGCCTAGTTCTCCAAACATAGTTTGTATTTTGTTGACACATCGAGTGTAATTTTTTATGGTCGTATTTGAAACTTTTAGGCAAAGGAAAACATTGGTCAATATATATGAGGCATGCAATTGAGATAAGTTGATGCATTATTACCGTTACATAACTTGAAATGAATACATCTTCTTCAATATTGTCTCTCTCAAAGTATATAGAAGACTTGTTCATTGAATGTAATTGTAGATAGTTACTCCACCTCTTAAAATTGGACTTCACAAACATGCACTAAATTGATTGACTGAATTTTAGCAGCTTAAATCATGTCACAAAAATAATGACATTTATCTCATATGTAGTTGGTTTTGTTTCCAGACATATGGCATAGTCCCACAGCTTGAATCCCATAAATGACTTTTGCTTTCAAGCATTCTAGATATCAATTAAAGCGCATAAGATATGCAAGATACTTGTTTCTTCCTTCCCCTATTGTCGCCTCATGGCATGTAATAACCAACTCTTTAAATCATACACCCATTGGTGGTATTAATGCAGAGTGACTCGAATAGAAATATTTTTTGTGGAGTGCGGAGGTGCGGAGGAAGCACAATGAAAGCTTCCTCCGCACTCTGCACAATGAAAGCTTCCTCAATGGTATTTTGTATTATTTTGACTTCAATTGAACAAGAAGAGAACGCAGCTATCACATGTGCAAGTCATTAATGCATTTTAATTGTTTATTATAGGTTGTAAAACTGGAATTCTATTTTAATTAATTATTTGGTGGTGGGATTTGTAGGGAGGTAGGGAACAAAAACATCGCATTGAACATGTAACATATGATATTGTTATTTCCAAGGGGGGGATTGAAAACATCCACCAAAAGTATAGCATACGATATTGTTTATGTGAAATAAAGTAATTATGGTTCAATTATCATTCTGAAACTTTGGAGTTTCTAGCACTTTCTCACGATAATTTGGGTAAAACAGAGAAACAAACTTCAATCGCTTATCGTTGGTAAGGTCTAAGGCATTTCCATGAGATCATTTAATTTTTTCTTCTGAGTGCACCCTTATTAATGTTTCATGTTGACACCCATGTTTTGGGGTGTGAGTAGCCCGCTTTAGTTTGTTTCAAGATTATCTAAATGAAACGACTAAGATGTTTCTCAACATGATGTTTTGTCTTTGGATTCCCACATTTCTCCCAAAGGGTTGCGCACTCACCAAGATAAGGGATATCATTTTTTTCAAATGCAAGAGTAGCAACATAGCTACAAGGGCACTAGGAATCACCAATTTCTAGTTTAATTGTGATCTCTTCCTTATCATGCATACAAATTTGGGTATTCTATTTTATTTCATTGATATTGTAAAACAAAGTTACCAACAACTGGGTTTTAATGAGAAGGAGTTGATATATCATCATCATGTCAGGCCTACCTATACACAGAAAATTGTCGGGCTTCAGAGGGCTCACAACACATCGTTATCATTGTTCTTCTCTTGTTACGGTGGGTTGGAGGATGAGTTAGGTACAATCGAAACCTAATATTATAATTCAATTATACTTATGGGATTGGACCACAACTCTTGATATTAAGCATTGTGAAATTTGTATTGAGTACTTAAGAACTTGGCTCCCAGTTCCAGTGAGAATCATCGTATTTAAGTGGATTGAAAATGTTTATATGCCTAGGACTAATCATGTCCACTAGTAAAGTTGTAATGAATGAATATAAATTTCAAGCACAGTCACAATGAATACACCTAATTTCTCAATATACACTTGTTAGACATAGAAATCCAACAACAAGCCATGTTCATGATCGAATACTGACTAAAAATAATTACCACTACCGAGAGGAAACATTGATACATTGTGTGGAGTTGTTGTAATCTAGAAAAAAGCATGCATTATTACCAGTATATAGACATCAAGTAATCACATGATAGGCATCGAAAAATATGCAAAGAGAAATAGTAATGGAGAACCAACAGAAGAGCATAGATATCTTTATTATATGTCGAAACTAGAACCAGAATTGTTACATTGTATGCAGACAAACATATATATAGATTGTTGGGAAAGTTATGCTAGTCTAACTATCTAACCAAACATATTAAGTTGGTTTGTCATTATTTAACATTTCATCACATTACAGACTTGTCAACTTGACTTGGGCTAGTCGGCTAAGCAAACTAGCTCCTCCAACATCTCCCCCACCCTCAAAGCCTTCTTCGTCCCAAAGAAGGGGAGAGTTGGAGTGTAACAAAAATTGACAAAATAAAAAGTTTTTACATTCATATCGGTGGTTCTCAAAAGTAAAATGTTGAGTAAAATTATTACAATAAAATAAGATTAAGATAGAACATATGGTGGGTCCTCGCCCTATGCTTCTATTACTGTGGTCGGAACCTCTAAAGCTTGTTGTGTCGAATTTTTCTCTACCTTGTCAACTTCCTCTTCATGAGATTATTGTTCTGAAGTTGCAGCATATGTTGAAACATTGGGTGCATAAAAATCATGGGTAGGTCATGGTGGGTGTGGTGATGTTGAACATTCTAATGGAGGCAGATTCGTACTCGGAAAGGCAGTTTGATAAATCACTGGAGTGAAAATCTACAGGTGCTCGTCAAAGATAGACCATTCTCGAACTGCCACTCTATCTTTAACATTGGATTCTATAAGATTGGACAAGTATTTCACATTTTCTTCCATAGGTGTCTTCTCTGATATCCTTTGTTTAAAGTGCTTGGCTTCTTCAATGCTTATGACTTGGTTAAGAATTCCTTGCAAAAATTTTGATGCATTGGAAGCTTTGTGCTGATATTTATTTCCCTCTCTTAACAACTGGTGGTGTTGTTGCAGTAGTTGTGAATAATTTTCCCTTTCCTATTCAATTTGAGTATTAAGTGTTTGTTGCATTCTAGTATCTGAATTTTGTCTCACCGACATCTCTCTAATAAGAAACTCTTGAGCCCTTATTTTTGAATGAATAGAAGCCAAGTAGGTGGGCCAATTATTCAATGTAGTAGTGATGGTAGCTCCTCTGTCAAGAGTGGCTTCTAGAGTTTGTGTTATGAAACCAGCTCAAGAAAAGATAGAAAAGATAGATCAACGCCTTAGAATTCAGCCTCTTCGAGGGGGCAACCTCCTTTACATTACATAAATGAACAATTCTTGGATGATACAAATGACAAAACCTCCTTTCTATATATAGGAGTCTAAGGAGTCACAATATAATCCAGCCGACCTAACAATAATAATATAAAGCCACAAAAATAACAATAGAGGGATTCTATGGGGCACAGAAATAACAATATGGGGGTAATAGGGGCACAACAATATAAATAAGGGGTATAACTACAATAGTAATGGGGTAATCACTAGTATTATAGGGACCCAACATGCCCCTCTCCTTCAAAAAAGTGTTGTCCTCAACGCTTGAGTAGTTCTGGATACTTCTGCATAAAATTCTCATCCTCCCATGTGGAATCTTCAGCGGATAAGTTCTTCCACTTGATAAGATACTCTGAAATTGATCGATTTCGTAGCTGTCGAGTTCTTGTTTCTGTGACTACTTCCGGTTCCAATATAATTTTTCCTTCCTCGTCAAGTTCTGGCAATATTGTTTGAATTGGGAGCTTGTCACCTATAACCTTCTTTAAACATGAAACATGGAAAACTGGGTGCAATCGAGAAGCTGCAGGAAGCTCCAATTTGTATGCCATAGTACCAATCTTTTGCAACACCTTGTACAGACCATAATACTTTGGTGATAATTTATTATCCTTCTTAGCTTGCTTTAGGGACATTTGCTTATATGGTTGTAGCCATAGGAATACCCAATCACCTACATCAAAACTTCTTTCACTGCGATGTTGATCTGCCTGTTGTTTCATTCTATTTTGTGCCAACACGAGGTTATCCTTTAAGAGTTGGAGGACTTGTTGTTGATGTTCGATGTGATGTTCCACTGCCTGAACCTTAGAATTTTCTCTTAAATATGATGTGATGGATGGTGGTTGATACCCATAAAGTGTCATAAATGGGGTCATTTTTGTTGCTGTATGGAAGGAAGTGTTATACCACCATTCAGCCAAAGGCAACCATTTGACCCATTGTGTCTGTTTATCAGATACAAAGCAACGAATATATCCTTCCAAACATTTGTTTACTATCTCAGTTTACCCATCAGATTGAGGATGATAAGATGAGCTATGAGCTAACTGAGTACCAAGACAAGAAAATAATTCTGTCCAAAAATTTCCAGTGAAAATGGGATCTCTGTCACTTACAATAATCTTTGGGTTTCCATGTAGCTTTTGAACTGTTTCCATAAATGCAGTAGAAACTGTACTGGCTTTAATTGGATGTGATAATGCACAAAAGTGTGCATACTTGGTAAGTCTGTCAACTACCACCATGATGACACTCTTTCCCTCAGAATTGGGTAAACCTGTGATAAAATCCATTGAAACCTCCTCCCAACGTTGGCTTGGAATGGATAAAGGTTGTAATAGACACGGTGTCTTAATTGTTTCAACTTTATTTTGCTGGCAAACCAAACATTCCGCCACAAACTTTTGAATATCTGATTTAAGGCCATCCCAAAAAAATTCCTTCTTAACCCTGTGGTAAGTTTTTAAAAATCCTGAGTGCCCTCCTAAGGGAGAAGTGTGCAATTCCATAAGAATCTTTTGTTTTAGCTGGGAATTCTTACAGAGGTATAAGCGATCTTTGTACCATAACGAATCATTTTGCCAGCTAAATGTATCAGAAGTACTGGAATCTTGTTGTAGCTTTCGAATAAGTGCCCACACTTCTTCGTCATTCTTCCATTCCTCCCTTGCTTCATTTATCCAATCTGGTTGGATAATAGAAATGGCACACAACAATGCTTCCACATCTTCATCCTTTCTTGAGAGTGCATCTGCCACCACATTTTGCTTCCCTTTTTGTAGATGATTTCAAAGTCATAACCCAACATCTTTGTGACCCACTTTTGTTGCTCTTCAGAGGATAATCTTTGTTCTAAAAAGTATTTAAGGCTATCATGATCCGTTATTACCTTGAAGTGTCTTCCCATTAGGTAGGGTCGCCATTTCTTAAGTGCATGGAGTATTTCCAACATTTCCTTCTCATAAATAGCTTTTCTTAAAAACTTTCCCTTGATTGGACGACTTTCAAAAGCAATGGGTCTTTCATCTTGCATTAGAACAGCACCAATTCCATTTCCTGAAGCATCACATTCCACAATAAAGGTTTTTGTGAAGTCCGGCGTAGCTAAGACCGGTGCTTGGCACATTGCCTCTTTAAGATGTTCAAAGGCCTTTGTTGCTTCCGGAGTCCATGAAAATGAATCTTTCTTCAATAATGTTGTTAGAGGTGCTGCTATTCTCCCATAATTCTTAACAAACTTGTGATAATACCCTGTCAACCCAAGAAATCCTCGCAGATGCTTTATGGATGTGGGGATTTTCCATTCCTTAATGGCTTTAATTTTGCTAGGGTCTACCTTAACTCCTTCATGAGATATAATATGACCCAAATATTCCACCTCCTGGACTCCAAAGAAACATTTGGATCTTTTTGCATATAATTGTTTCTCCTCCAATAGTTGTAGCACCATGTCAACATGTTCAACATGATCCTTCCAAGACTTGTTGTAGATTAGTATATCATCAAAAAATACTAACACAAATTTTCTAAGGAATGGTTTGAAAATTGAATTCATCAAACCTTGAAATATTGAAGGTGCATTGGTAAGGCCAAAAGGCATGACCAAAAATTCATAATGACCCTCATGAGTTCTAAATGCCGTTTTCGGAATGTCTTCAATCTTCATTCTGATTTGATGATATCCCGAACGAAGATCCAACTTGGTGAAGTAAATTGATCCATGCAATTCATCCAATAATTCATCAATAACAGGAATGGGGAACTTATCTTTAATAGTGAGCTTGTTGAGCTCCCTATAATCCGGACACATGCGCCATGATCCATCCTTCTTGTGCACCAATACTACTGGAGCTGAGAAAGAACTTTGACTTGGTTGAATTATACCAGCCTCTAGCATTTCTGCAACCATGCGTTCAATTTCACTTTTTTGGGCATAGGGATATCTGTACGGCCTAATGTTTGGAGGAACACTTCCTGGAATCATATGAATAGCATGATCATGATCACGCATAGGTGGGAGACCTTTGGGAGTCTCAAATACCTTGGAATGATTGTCCAGGACATTTTGGAGATCTGGAGAAATAGATGATTCCAATGTGGAAACATCTAGCGAACATAATTGTGCAATTACACCTCTTTGCTCCTTTTTAAGAAGCTTAGTCATGCCATTAGAGCTGATTATCTTTCCTGGTTTCCCTGCAATACCCCTTAATTCAACTTCCTTTCCTTCCGTAGAAAATTTGATGAAAAGTTCTTGAAAATTAAAAGCTATTGTACCCAAGGATTGTAGCCATTGGACTCCTAGTACAACATCAGCACCTCCCATTGGAATGGAAAGCATTGGGCTAGTCAATACATATTCTCCCATGGATAGCTTGATATTATGGCACTTTCCCGAGCAATTTATTGTTCCTCCATTTGAAATCATCACTTGACACTCTGGTGCTGGATATAGGAAGCAATTCAATTCTTTTGCTACCCTACAATGAATAAAATTGTGGGTGCTTCCTGAATCAATCAACACTATTACCTTTTTCTTCTTGATTTGTCCTTCTATCTTGATGGTTTGAGGAGTGGTAATTCCCGCCAATGCATTACAAGATATGGTCGGATTTATTTGTTCTTCATCTAGGCTTTGTTCCTGGAGTATATCTTCTTCTTTTGACCTTTCTTGCTCCTTTTCTTCTTCCTCTTCACAATCTATGTAGAATAATTTCTTCTCAGCACACTTATGACCTTTAGTGTATTTGCTATCACAACTATAACAAAGCCCTTTTGCTCTTTTTTCTTCCAATTGTTGTGGTGTCAACCTTATAGGTTGTGGAAGACTAGGGGCAACAACACTTCCGTCTTTATAGTTGTGAGTGGTATGCTTCCTGGTTGCCATAATTTTGCTTTCCATTTTTCTTGCTAACCTGAATGCCTTCTCTAATGAATCAGGTTCCCAAAGGCGAACATCATGTTGGATATTATCCTTTAAAGACCCTATGAACACATCAATCCTATGCTCCTCTGGAATATCTTTTACCCTTATGTTCAATTTTTGGAACTCCTCAATGTGCTCCATTATTGAACCCTTTTGTTTGAGACTTATCAATTGGCTAAAAAAAGTGTTGCTTTTTGTATCTTCATAATGTGCTATCAATTCTTCCGTAAAAATTGCCCAAGCGATAAATTGTTTACGAGAGCAAAGCCATTGATACCATACAAACTGATTTGGTTCCAAATATACAGTTGCCATACGTACCTTTTGTGCGTTTTGCACATTATTGAGATCGAAGAATTGCTCCATCTGTAATATCCATGTGGCGGGATCCTTGCCATCAAACTTCCTCATATCGATTTTTGGAATATGGTGATGCTTCGATCCAGCATTAGCATCTATGGAATCATGATTAACATTTCTTTTGTTCTCATCATGAGTTTCCTTTACTACCTTTTCACCATTAGTGACCCTTTCTTGTAGCAACTTCTTCAATTCTTCCATGTCTGTCTTCAAGTCTATCTTCAAATATCCCATCGAATCCTCCATCTTAGCTTCCATGCCCTTTATCTTAGATTCCACGCCATTTATCTTAGATTCCACGCCACTTATCTTAGCTTCTCTTAGCTTTTGTGAGCGTGACATTTGTTGCACTTGTTCTTGTAATTTTGATATATCATGTAGCATTTCTTCCTCTTCTTCATGAGTCATGCTAGAGCTTTCAGGTTCCTTACTAGGTGTTTGCATTTTCTTTCCTCGGGGCATCAGTTACCGATAATAATGCTTTACTATGCCCTTTGAATTCCGTTAAACCAAGCTTACACAAAAATTTAAAAAAAAACTACACATCTTTTTTTCACTTTATAGAATCCTGATATTGAATCTGATGTATCTCTGTAATTTCGGATCATCCAGTTCTAAAATTGCTACCTGTAGTAGCCTTCTGCGTCCTCTTTCCAATGCCACAAATCTGAGCCAAATTGGATTCTCCAAGGAAGAGTTATGTGAAATCTCCCACAGTGACTTGCTTTTAGACTGGTTCAGTAGAGCGAACTTGTACGACGTGCCACGAGTCACTGTTTCAACCTTTGAATCTGAAACACACACCCAAGAAACTACAGTCTGTCCTCTTTTTGTACCTTCTTACGAAATTTCAATCCGATCCCCAGAGAGAAAGTTATGACGATTTTCCCCAGGTCACCTGTTTTGAATGTAATTCAGGAGTCTGCAAAAAGACCAACTTCCTCAGATCATATCTCCGCAAATATCACGCGAAAAGCTCTGAAATTCAGACCCAAGGTTCAGCGCGATTTCTTCTCAAATAGGTTTTTTTTGCGACTTCTGAAACATCACAGAAAAAAAGTTATAGCGAAAATTCCACGATGACCTGTTTGGAGCAGCGAAACCCTAGAATCCAAAGCTTTGATACCAAATGTTATGAAACCAGCTCAAGAAAAGATAGAAAAGATAGATCAACGCCTTAGAATTCAGCCTCTTCGAGGGGGCAACCTCCTTTACATTACATAAATGAACAATTCTTGGATGATACAAATGACAAAACCTCCTTTCTATATATAGGAGTCTAAGGAGTCACAATATAATCCAGCCGACCTAACAATAATAATATAAAGCCACAAAAATAACAATAGAGGGATTCTATGGGGCACAGAAATAACAATATGGGGGTAATAGGGGCACAACAATATAAATAAGGGGTATAACTACAATAGTAATGGGGTAATCACTAGTATTATAGGGACCCAACAGTTTACTTTGCTGCTAGAAACTCATTGTGGGCCTTTTGTGGGGTCTGTGTAAAGTTAGTATTTACAAAAAATGTAGGTCGTGTTTGCATTTTCGACACTTTTTCATGGAGTTGGATGTTCTAATCAATCAATTGTTCTACCAACTGTTGGAAAACAACAAGATGATACTCAATATTGGCTAAAGATTGAATTTGTAGTTTTTCTGTTGCCTGGATTTGGCATGTCGGCCAAGTCTCCCTTTCTCATTCCTGTTGTTGTTGGAGTGTGTTGATATTCTTCTTCCTTTTCCACAATATTTTCTTCATGGTCTTAACAGATTGCTCTATAACCAGAAAAAAGTTGTTTATCACTAGCAAGTTTTATGTCATCGTACTTACCAATAATGTTGATAGGCTTCTTTTTTCCTTGGTTGTTGGAGTGGTTGTTGTAATTGGTTTTGCAATCATGTTTGAAGTCGAAACAGATTCGGTACTTGGTGGATTTTTTATCGGTGTTTCACTGGTAACAGGCACCTCAGTCATTTTATCTTGCAGTTTCTTCGTCAACACACTTGTTGTCTGATGATATTTGATAGTTTCATCAGATATATTTTGTTCAGATGAGTTATCCTTTCAATTGGCCTCTGAATTATTGTGAATGTCTAATTGATTTATCTCTGACTGATTTTTAGATTCTGATTGGTTCAGCCCCAATTGCGTTTTTTTATTAAGTATGCTCTAATTGATTTTTCCCCAGTAGGTCCTGTTCTAATTGATTTTTCTCAGGCCACTCTTTCTCAAATTTATCTTTCTTTACTGGTTATTTTTCATACTACTCATGGTTCAACTGATGATTCTCTTCTAAAACATGGGTCGAAGATTGGACAGTAGAATCATTTGTCAAATCAATTTGAGTTACTGTGGGATTCTGGCCTGATTAGTTATGAGAATGGACTTTAGTGCCATTATGTTGACGTTGTTGAGAGGCAGAGCTAGCATTGTGCTTAATTTTTTTATTAACTTCATCTATTTTGTTCTGAATGTTGTCAGCAAAAATGCCCTTGCCATTTTCTAGGGCATCCCAAATTTTACTCTTGATGGAATGATTTTTAGGCTTCTAGGTCTTCTTGGTTTCTTTTTCTTCTAGTTGCAGTTGTTTGATGACTTTGTCGAATTGTTGCTACTTTTCAGGATCATCCAATCACATTTATTTGAACACTTTATTCCACTGAGATGACTTGGTTTTGGATGGGGTGGTCTTAGGATTAACAGATTCTTTGTGAGCGAGCATATGCAAAGATTCAAGGGGAATGATAGGTCGACTTTAAAGGGTTGCAAATATAAGGAAACCTGAACTTCTTCTTTGACTTCAACGTCTTTCAAATGGGTGATTATGTCATGGGATGGGTTGAAAAATGCAAGTGGAATGACATAATTGGTGTTGGATTGCCGACACAGTTCACCAAATATTTGGTCAATAGATGGTTGGTATGGAAGTTCCTGAGGGTTGACTTCAGCAGAGTTGTTATACCAGACATAGGTATTGTCTAGGAATAGCTAAATATGGGAGCAAGGGGGAAGGACTCGATGGATAATTTTTGGGACCCTCCACTTATTAGAAATATTCTTGATATTCAAGTGCCAATTTTTGTAAATCTCATTAGGGCTTAACGATTTGGGTTTCTGCAACCAACTATTAGAGAAAAAAATATATATATTCATAAGGGGTGTATCTTTCTTAATGAAGTATGCATCCCCAATGGGTGGGCTAGAATTCATGGATGTCCCAATTAATAAGGAAGGAAAGCAAATGGCCTTACCATAATTTTGGCAGTCCTTATAATTGGGTTTGACAAGGTTGGCTACATAGTCTACCCAGTTGTATTCATGTATGGATTTCACTATCTCACTAATGGCTTCAAGCATTATGAGTTTAACATCTGAAGCTCGACCAATTGAGGTGAGGCATAAGAAGACAATTATGCAAATCCATTTGACTAGAGGGTCTCAAACTTAACTAATAACCAGACCTCACAATTTTTTCCCCGATGCACCTTGAACAAACTTCATGAGCTACTTATTGATGTCAGTTGTATTCGACACCTTGATTCATTCATAAGGTAACCCAATTAGAAGGTGGATGGTGGTACCAGAGATGGATTGTGACTGACCCAGCCAACGTTTTTTATTATTATACATACTGACTAGGTATTTCATGGCCTCCTCTTTCTTCCCCTACAGGTATGCTACTAAAAAGGTGCCAAGAATGTCACAAATTCCATCTTTTTCTAAGAAATCACTCTGGGAATTTCATTGATCTCCCATCTTGGCCCATTTAAGATAGGATTCAAAATGATTTTCCCATGCAAGTTCATCAACCTTTGCCTATTTGATGTTATGCATGTGGATTTCTAGTTCAATTTTCCTGGTGAGGTCAAATCTTGTCTTCGTTCAAGGCTTAACTGTAATCTCTTCTTCATCAGACCTAGTTTTTCCTTTGCCATGGAGAAATTGTCTCGGAATATTTTTTTTGGAGGAAATTAAGAAGTTCAAAGTCATAAATAACAAGGCTTGATATATCAAGGATATTATCGAAGTCGCAAGGGGCGTAAACTGCAATTTTAGGTAAGATCTTCAATAAACCAGGGCACTATTTAATTTCTATAGTAGTGGCATTGGTTGTGGCATCATTATCGCTCGATTTTTTCCCTCTGAAATTTCTATTCGTTTTATGATTGACTCTTCGATTTTCAACATAATTTTGCATGCCTTCTACTTTCCACCTTTCCCGCGAAGTGGGTAGTAATTGTGAGATATTTTGAAATGACCTTTGCTAATCATATGACGATAATGGTATGTGCAGAATGTGTGGTGTGTGAAAGAAGGATGATGGTACTTGATTACTCTAGTTGATGGGTCCCTCTTTCTATATTTTGTGAAGTATTTTGTCAGAGTCATGTATCAGGTTATTATGCACCACTGGTTTTCTCGAACTACTCCCGGAGGAATAGTCGACATTTCTTTCCTGATTCACTGAACTATCAAACTGTACTCAATTCGGCTGCTCTAAAGGGTGCTTCTTCCATGACCCAAGTCAATTTCTTCCCTTGTATTCGATTTGTTTTTCATCTTTATATTGTTTTCATTTTGAACATTGTTTCGCCCTTGGGATATTACGAAGGGCGGACTCTCGCTCCATAATGGTTTTTAGCCTGATTACCTAGTGCATCATTCCAATTGTTTTTTTGGTGATCAAACTATTATGTTGGTTATATCTGTAACTACTTTTTTTAATTATTCTTATTATTTAATTTTAATACACAAAAATGAAAATAATTTAGGAACTTAATAATTTTAACAAACTTTATTTTTGTAAATTTACCTTTTTACACATTAATCGGTTAACCTTTTTCATCAATTTCCCTATGGATAACCTATGTTAGAAATGACTAAGGAATATATATTTTAAGTTTTGCACCATTAACAAGTGATTTGAAAAGGTGCCCATATAAGGTCTTCAATTGTATAGCTCCTAAAGGTCGTATTTCTTTAATAACGAAGGCCATAACCATGCAATTTTGAGTTTTTTCGGCTTGCCTTTTACTTTACCATCATATATAAGGACTAATTACCAACTCAAAAATGTGTATGCTATAGGTTCCTATCATGCCATGATTTTTTTATATGTTGTTGGTAAAGTGCATAAAGTTGATCTTCCTTTAGTTGGTGTAATTTTTAGAGTCGTTTTGCTTGTAGCTTTGTATTATACTTTAGTATAGTCGACAAGCTTTGTGCATTTGCTAAACAATGGAATGGTATGGTACGACTACTTCCTGACCATAAAAAAGTTTAAATGGAGTTTCTCATGTTGATTGTTTATATGTTGTGTGATAATCCCACAGAACCGTTGGAATTTTATCATCCCAGTCATCTTTGTCGACATTACAAATTTTCATTAAGCCTTTATTCAATGTTTTATTAAATGACTCGACAACACCATTGGCTTGTGGATTATATGTAGTAGTAGTGTTCGATCATAAAATTATTTGTCAATACTTGAATTGTACCATTTACAAAATGTGTTCCTCTGTCGCTAATAAGAACCAAGGGATAGTCGAATTGGGTTACTATGTTTTCATATATAAATTTAGTTGCAACTTCATTAGTGCAGGATCGAACTGGATTGGCCTATGCCCATTTTGTTAGATATTCGACTGAAATTATTATATATTTCACTCCCATCCTCTTACCATTTTTGGGAAATGGGTCAACGAAGTCGATCGCCCATATCTCAAAAAGTAGTGAAGGGATAACTGAGTCCAACAACATTTGTTGTTTTGATAAAGGATGCCCTTTTTTTGACATATATGACATTTTTGTACATATTGTCGATAATCGTGGAATAGTGTTGGCCACTAGAGACCTGCTTGTGTTATCTTTCATGCAGTCGTTTCTCCTTGATATTGTCCTTTGGTTGCCCCTTTGCATGCTTCAACAATGATTGCTTCTCTTTCATGTTCTAAAGCACATCTGCGTAGTATTTCATCAATTCCCAGCTTCTATAATTCTATGTTTATTTATGTGTATGGTGTTATTTTTATGGAAAGTTCTTTTTTCTTCTTGTCTGATAGATGTTGAAATTTGATGACTAAAAAAAAGTTTCCTACAATCCCAGCCCGGTTTTAATTTCACCTTATCACTCCCATTCAGTTAAATTCCCTTTCCCATAAACATACATTCAACATATAGAATTCTAGAAATGAAATTTTTAGATTAAAACACATGGGACTGTCAACACATGCTGAAAACAAATATGGACATAACCAGAAGAGCAACACACATAAAAACACACACAAGTTTTTGGTCAACTTAGACCCAAGCAAAACCCCTTCAATCTTCTCCAGGGAAAACCTGTTATAGAGCTCTTCAAATTTATTTATCTTTCAAGTTCAGGAAAAATACATTTGCAACACAAAACAAAACATAAAAATACAACTTATATCTTCAGCCCAAAACTCCTTAAAAATTGTGCCCACTTGAAGCTGAAAATATGTACTATACGGATACGACTGTACAAACTGTACGGATTTTTTTCAAAAAAAAATCTTCAAAAACTTCTCTCGAACAGCTTGCATCTCACAGCATTCAATGTTTTTCATATTGTACCTTCTGTTCTCTTCTATGTCTTGATGTCCATGCCCAGCATTGCCTAGAAATCACTCCTTCAGCTTGTTACAACAAATTTCTCCTTCAGAAATTTTCTCCAGCTCTTAGCCTCCTTTCTCCAATCTGCTCATGAAGAATGAATTCAGACTCTCTTTTCTTTTCTCCCTTTTGTTTCCCTAAATGACTTTTGGGCAACCTGAAGATCTAATGGCTCAGATTCATTTAGATCAAGGGATGAGAATAAATGTGCATTTAATTCTCACTTTCTGTTTTTTAACTCACCCATTAAATAAAGTACCCACATTGTACTTTATGTCTAAAATCACTTTTCACTTTATAATTTAATATTTACTTTACCATTTATAAAGTCACTTTCACTTTATAAAGTCACGCTTAGGAAAAGAATTATTTTTGACACTTTTCTCTAGGTAGAGACTAACCCATGGGAAACCACTTGTCCAAGGTACATTAAAAATCAACACTCCCTCTTACCGAGGAAAGTGTTTCTCACCACACCTATTTGGTCCCTGAAATGGACATGCTTGCCTCTTGACAAGGACTTCGTGAGAACATCGGCCACCTGCTCATCTGCTGATATATACTCTAGCTTCATTTCCCCCTTCTGAACATAGTCCCTAATGAAATGATATCTGATGTCAATGCGTTTTGACCTGTCATGAAACACTGGATTCTTCGTGAGTTTAATGAAACTCTGCTTATCACAGTGAATAACTGTCGGTCTCAACTCCTGATCAAATAGGCCATATAATAACTTGTGAAGCCAAATGGCCTCACAACTAGCATTACTAGCAGCTACCCAGTGCACCTTCCTTGGCTCAACTATGAACTGGCTAAGTGTGTTCACTGCAAAGCATATATCTAGCCTAGTGTTGACCAGATACATCAAGGACCGAATAAGCTTCCTATACAATGTGGGATCCACCAAACTAGAATTCGAAGCATGAAGCTTCTTCCAGTTGGTGATCATAGGTGTAGACATGGGTCTACAGTGTTCCATGTGAAATATTCTCAACACATCCACAGCATACTACCCCTGCCCCAGAAAGATATTCACCTCCTCCTGCCACACCTCAAGCCCCAAAAAGTAATGCATCAGCCCAATGTCCATCTCAAAATCCATAGCAAGATCCTCCTTGCAACCACTAATCAATCTCTCTACCCCAGTGATGAGCAAGTCATCAACATACAACATAAGAATGAGCGGATCATCCCCTGCAACAATGTAGTATAGGTTTGGATCTACATCACTCTTCGTGAAAGCCATCTGCTGCAAGTAAGTATCAATCCTCGAATATAAATCTCTCAGAGCTTACGTAAGTCCATAGAGTGCTCACCTCAACTGGCATACATGGGTCTCCTGCCCAAGTACCTCAAAGTCGTGTGGCTGCTCAACATACACCTCCTCCTCTATAACTCCGTTCAAAAATGTGGTCTTCACATCCATCTGATGGATCTTCCAACCCATTTCTACAGAAATAGAAATTATGGATTGGATAGAAGTGTACCTAGATATGAGAGCGAAGGTCTCATCATAGTCAACTCCCTCTATCTGTGAGAACCCTATTTCCGCAAACCTCGCCTTGAACTTCTCAATGCTACCATCCACAGCGTGCTTGATCTTGTAGAGCCACCTAGAAGTCACAACTGACTTACCCTTAGACCTAGGCACCACTTCTTAGACATTGTTCTTAACTATAGAGGCATACTCCTCCACCATAGCCTCTTTCCATACCTCCTAGATGGCATCCTCCTCATAGCTAGTAGGCTCAAAGTCAACAATGTTGGTAGCCTTGGCTACATAACTACAAACCGCTCAGGTGACACACTCTCCCTGATCACCCTCTTCGGAGGACCAAGGGACTCTACTTCCTTCAAGGTGTCTTTAAGCCACTTAGGCCTCCTCTTCCCTGAAGAAGCTTCCCCATTGGGAACCTCATCCTATGCCCCCCATTCTAGTGAACCTGAAGTTCTGCCAACTGACCCTGGTGTACTTGTACCAGTACCTATCCTCGAAGAACCTATACTGGCGCCTATGCTTGTGTCAGCTGAAGTTCCATGTGAACTTTGTACCAGAGGAATCCCTAAAGAAGTGCTCATTGAAATCACTACTGGTGCCCCAGATGTCACTTACATTGAAGTACCTCCTGTACAAGTCAATCCAGAACCCTGAGGTCCTACTCCTTGTACCTGACCTCCCCGCTGAGGAGAAGTTTGTGACTCTCTCTCATCATACTCTCGTGATCTCCGATAGTCCCTCTGCTCCTCGAACTTCACATCCCTGCTAATCACCACTCTCCATTTAGAAGGAATGAAGATTTGATAGCCTTTCAAAGTCTCGTTGTAACCCATAAAGATACCCTTCTCTACCATGTGTTCCAGCTTTGTCCTCTGCTCCTTGGGGATATAAGAATATGTGAGACATCTAAAGATACGAAGATGTCCCACATGAGGCTTCTCTCCAGTGAAAGCCTCCTCCAGAGTCATATTCCCCAATACTCTGTGAGCACTCACGTTCTGAAGATAAACAACATATTGTAGGCCTCAGCCCACAAAAACAAAGGCAAGCCCTAATCACGAATCATTGCTCTAGTAGCCCCAACAATATCTCTGTTCTTTCTTTCAGACACCCCATTCTGCTGGGGGTTGTAAGGAACTTTGAACCCTCTCCTAATGCCCTCCTGTGCACAGAAGTCAGAAAACCCATCATTGGTGTACTCACTACCATTTACTGACCTCAAGACCCAAATATTCGTACCTGTCTGCTTTTCTACAAGAGTTGAAATCTTTAAAGCGATTGAATACCTCACCCTTGGTCTTCAGGAAATATATCCAAGTCCTCCTAGAGTAGTCATCAATGAATATAACATAATACTCATAACCACCCAAAGACACATGAGACATACGACCACCAACATCAGTATGAATCAAGTCTAGGATAATTGTAGATCTGTTGTCGCTCGCTGGGAATGGGAACTTGGTGTACTTACCCAAAGCACACCCTCTGCAGACCTCATAATGCTCGACACTGAAATTAGGAACTCCAATAGTGATCTCCCTCAATACTCTCAAAGATCCATGATGCATATGTGTCATCCTTTGGTGCCATAACTCGCACAAGTCTCTACTGCTAGTGGTACTAATGTGAGTGCTACTAGATGTGCAACCCACCAATGCTCTTGCCGACTGAAAACTGCCTGTATAGTTTCCCATAGCGGACTCCAATCAGTTTGGCCGAAGTGATGGAAGCTCCCTTGGGATGCATCAATACCTGCCCTCCTGAGAAAGTGATGTCAAATCCCTTCTCCTCCATAGCAGATACTAAAATCAAGTTCTTCTTCATCCCCAGAACATAAAAAACATCCATGACCTTCAAAGGAGGCAAAGACTCCCTCTAAAAGGTCACAATCCCCACACCAAGAGCTCTCATAGTGTGGTCATCTCCTTGTACAATCTCAATATCAAATGTCCTCTCTGCAAGCTCTGAAAATAACTCTCGTGTACCTGTCATATGTCGGGAAGCCCCGCTTTCTATGTACCACACATCGAATGATGTACTCCTACTAGATGTAGAAGTAATAAATGCAAATTCTTGGTCAAACTGTGAAGCAAACTACTCCACCTTTGTTGAAGCTGCAATACCCTTCTTCCCCTTTTTCTTCCTCTCAAGACACGTAGCAGCATAGTGTTCCATCTTCTGACATGCCCAACATTTGAATTTGGACATATCCGTATCTTTCTTCTTCTTCTTCTCTTTTCCCTTAGCCCCATCTGATGAGGCACCTTTCTTGGCCTTTCCTTTGTTCTTCCCCCTAGTTGTCAAGGCTACATCCTCCTCATCTGTTATCTTCACCCCACCACTGCCATTCTTTTGTATCTCATGTTGCACACAATCATCCTAGAATATGTCCCAATTGGGAAGATTCTCCCTAGAGGTAACATCATCTCCAAAGACCTCCCAAGACTTAGGAAGTCCCGCTACAGCTATCTTGACTAACTCTGTGGGTGCAACTGCCTCGCCAACAGAAGTCAAATCATCACGTACCTATTTTACCTTGCCAAGACAATGAACTACAATTTCAGCCTTTGTCATCCTAATGTTCTTAAATTGTTCTTTGAGTACCATCTTTCTGCTCTCATTGGTACTCTGATAGAGAGTGGTTATTTGTCCACATCTGATATGCATATGTGTTTCCTCTCACCTGAGACCACATGATCCTTTAGACTATCCTTCAAAATCCTTTTTTTCTTGGCACTATTTTTTGTGAATTCAGCAAGTTCATATGCAGCATAGGAGGTACAACCACTTGCCACACTGTGTCCCAAAATGATGCCTCCTCAAACAATGTCTGAATTATGTCCTTCCAAACAGCATAGTTGGATATCCCATCCAGTTTGTCCTCTATCCTTTAGAACATGGCCATGACTGCTATCAAAAATTTACAAAACCAATCAAATGGAGAAATGAACTTTCTAGCACACCTTGTTGTCCCAAAAGTTCAGTTTGTGTGAAATTTCACCTTGTTATCCCAAAATATCAATTTTTTGTCCAAAATTTTAGTTTGTTGTCCAAACCACTGTTTTTTGTCCCAAACTACTGTCTGTTGTTCAAACTAGAATTTTCAGCCTGTAGCTCTGATACCATGTTGAAATTTGATGACTAAAAAAAGTGTCCTACAACCCAACCTGGTTTTAAATTCACCTTATCACTCCCATTCAGTTAAATTCCCTTTCCCATAAACATACATTCAACATATAGAATTCTGGAAATGAAATTTTTAGATTAAAACAGATGGGACTGTCAACACATGCTGAAAATAAATATGGACATAACCAGACTAGCAACACACATAAAAATACACACATATTTTTGGTCAACTTAGACCCAGGAAAATCCCCTTCAATCTTCTCTAGGGAAAACCTGTTAAAGAGCTCTTCAAATTTATTTATCTTTCAATTTCAGGAAATATACATTTGCAGACAAAACAAAAAATCAAAATACAACTTATCTCTTCAACCCAAAACTCCTTGAAAATTGTGCCCACGTTGCCTCGATTTTTGTGCCCACTTGAAGCTAAAAATACGACTGTATGGACTATACTGTATGGATTTCCATACCATTGTACAGACTGTACAGATTATTATTTTGTCAAAAAAAAATCTTCAAAATATTATCTCGAACGGCGTGCAGCTCACAACATTCAATGTTGTTCGTATTGTACAATCTGTTGTCTTCTATGCCTTGATTTCCATGCCCATATTTGCCCAAAAATCACTCCTTCGGCTTGCTGCAACAAATTTCTCCTTCAGAACTTTTCTCTAACTCTCAGCCTCCTTTCTCCAAACTTCTCATGAAGAATGAATGCAGCCTCTTTTTTCGTTCCCCCTTTTGTTTCCCTAAATGAATTATGGGCAACCCTAAGATCTAATGGCTCAAATTCATTTAGATCAAGGGATGAGAATAAATGTGCACATAATTCTCACTTTCTATTTTTTAACTCACCCATTAAATAAACTACTCACATTATACTTTATGTCTAAAGTCACTTTTCACTTTATAATTTAACATTAACTTTACCACTTATAAAGTCACTTTCACTTTATAAAGTCACACTTAGGAAAAGAATTATTTTGGACACTTTTCCCTAGGTAGAGACTAACCCATGGGAAACCACTTGTCCAAGGTACATTAAAAAACAACAATAGACCATCAGGTTCTTTTCTGCAATTGCAACAAGTTCTAATGGAATTGCTCCAATTCTAAATTGTGTGAGTTTGGAAGGTCATCTTCCATATCAGTCATTTCCTTCTGAGGCTCAAGTCAGAATAAATGGTCGGGACCGACATTATGTTTCTTGGTCATACAATAACTTCGAATTTGAATTCTTGGAATAATAATAACCATCAACAAATTCGACCTTGATGAACTGGTTTGTTGACAAGGTATTTTAATGCTTCGTGATCAATGTAAAATATGATAGGGTTTTCCAAGAGATAGTGTCTAAAATTTTGCAACGCAAAAATAAATTCTACAGCTTCGTGTTCTATTGTGGAGTAGTTTCGTTCGAATTTGTTAATTTTTTACTGTCATAGGCATTTTTATGGTCTATTAGTTCCTCGTTGAGTTGTGCTAGGACTGCTCCAACTGCAACGTTTGATGCATCAACATGTACGTGGAATTGTTTGGACCAGTCAAGAAACTTAAGGATTGGAGCTTCAACTAATTTATTTTTTAACAACTGGAAAGACTCATCACATTCATTAGACCAAATAAAAGGAACATATTTCCTTAGAATCTCGTCGATTGGAAACGTGATGTCAAAATAATGCCTAATGAATTTTCTATAATATCCTGTATGTCCCAAGAATATTTTGATTTGTTTCTGATTTATAGGAGGCTTCAAATCTAAGATTACCTTGATTTTTTCCATATCTACTTTGATCCCTTCCTTTGAAACCACATGGCCCAGTAGTATTCCAATAGGTGTTGCAAATATGCATTTTTTTATATTCAAGGATAAACATATTTGACGGCATCTCTCAAGCATTAGTGGTAGCCACTAAATATGTTCTTTTACTAATGTGTAAATTATCTAATATTCGAAGTATACTGACATTGTTTTATAGATATACTCTTGGAATGCTTTAACAACGGTCCTTGAGAATACTGTTTGGGAATTTTTCAATCCAAAAGGCATTACTCTATAAGTCAAAGAGGCAAATTCAATAAAAAAAGTTATTTTTTCTTGATCTTCTTTTGCTATAGGTACCTGGTTATAGCCCGAGAACCCATCAGTGAAGGAATAACATTCATGTCTTGTGACCTCATTTAGGATTTCATCAACAAATGGGGTCGGGAATGGGTCAGTGACTATTAATTTATTTAATCCTCGATAATCGATGAAAATGCGTATTTTGGTTGGGTCATGCTTCTTTGGTTAAACGACCATAGGGCTTGCCCACTCTGATGTTTCTATAGGGTAAATAATACCAGCAACTAGCATTCCTTCAATTTCTTTTTGCATAATGGGTTTATACTTGTGCGCAAGCTTATAAGGTATTTATTTATTGGTTTAGCTCCCGGAATGAGATTGATTTTCATTTCTCCCATTTCCTTGACAAGTCCTTTTAAATCTTTATAATCTCAAGTGAATACATCTCCATATTCCTTAAGTAGATCGACAAATTTGGTGATTTGTTTCTCAGACCAATTATCACCAAGTCGGACGATTTTTGGTCGATTGTCATTGGATATGTCAACTTTGCATATTTTATTCTCTGCATCCATCCAGTCGGGTGCTTTATATTTGTCAAGTTGTTGTTCCCTGACTTTTATTTTTTGACATTCTGGAAGAAAGTCTAATTTTTCTGATTTCTTGGCTTCTTCTTGTCTACATAATTTATATACGGTTTGAATTCTTTTATAATTTTCAGGATGATTTTTGTTCAAGAAAAAGATTTGACTAGTAATAGGTGACTCTTCCATTTCTAAATGATTGGCCCTATTTTTTCAGACATAATGATATATAATTACAAGTCACAGATGCATCGACTGATTTTTGGTTGTTGGTTGGTTTTTCTATGACACAATCTTTAATTTTCTGAATTGCATCCTTTAAGCCTAATTCATCTGGTTTAAACTTGAAATCCTTGATGAATTTTTCCCTTAATTCTTTCCATTGAAGTGATTGACCATGAACTTCTTCCAATTTGTACCATTTATTTAGTAGGACATCTAAGGCATTTTGGAACATATGTCGCCAAACTCACTCATCTTTATAGCCAATCCTTCTCCATTCTGATTCACATGTTTGAATATGAGCGACAGGATCTTGTCCTATGCTAAAAGTGGGTATGTTTGTTTGTGCAGATAACTTTTTCCCTCTGAAGTGTTCCATAAAATATGTTGTTGTAGTCGTCCATGTTTGAAGTCGAGATGAATGGGTATCCCACCATCTCGTGGCTTTTCCTATGAAGGTTCGTATCAGACGTTGCATTCTACCATGTTCTCTGATAGACTTTGTGATTTTCTCGACATGGTTGATAGGACACACCTTTTCTTTGAATTAAATGATGTTACTGGAATCATTTGTTAGATCTTTCGAAAGTAGAGAAGGTGTTTCTTGAAACAAAAATCTCGTACAATTGGTATTTCTTTAAGAGAATAATGTTGATGGTGTTGGACCCACCAACATGTCAATGGATCTCCCTGGTAAGAAGTCACAATTAGACCTCAGACCATTTGGTGTAGGAGTCCCAGCAGTGGGTTGTATGGTAATGCCTTGGCAACGATTTCGCACAGAGGCAAGTAAGAAAACTCTGTTAGTATCAAGGGTGTGACAGTTGCAGTGAGCCAAGGAAGGTGCATGAGAGGTTCTAACACACGGGGGTTGAGATGAGTATGCCCCTTGGAAACCTGTGATAGCACGCAGTTAAGAAGGGAACACACCAGCGAAGATGCATCACAACATGGAAAGAAAGCTAGCAAGCAATCCAATGTGATGGTTAAACCAACAGCACATTTCAAAAAGATTCATACATACATACACAGATATTTATACATGCATGCGTAAGAAAGCAAATACGTATATCATTTAGAGTAAACCAGATAGCATAGAATACAATACAACATATGCATGAAGCGTGTTGGCTCTTGTTATATTAATAAGTGTAAGTTCCATTCATACAATACATCCATGTCCAACCACTAGTTCTGATAGCGGAACGTTATAGTCACAACTGCCTGCTCCTCCAAAGAGATATACTAGCTCTGCATAGTGGAAAGGCCAAGGCTCATTGAAAAATTGTCCAAGCTCTCTCCAATATGGTCTTATCAGAAGCTTGGCTAACCAAAAGCCTGTATAATGAGTTATGAGGGACTATTTATAGCAAAGGGTGGGGTAACCCTTGAAATTCCCCTTTGAGATAGTTCATCTACCCTCATGACTCTTCATCTACTCTATGATGGTTACATCCAACTATTGACACTTGAACTTCCACTTGACAAGACGTTACATTATAATGCACATGTGCCCATGTGAGACAAAATGGCTTGAGCAAGCCATGAAAGACATCACTAACACTCGGACCATTGTGGTGAGACCAACTCTTTGACACGCTTATGATGGTTGAAGGTAGTGAGCTAATGCCAAGCTTGGTTGTATGTGATGGTGTCTGTGCGCTCAATGGTGACATCTTGCTGAAGTGAACTCTTTCCTCCGTTGCATCTGGGTGCACTGATATGGCTCCTCTGTCCAACTCATTTGATAGCATGCGCATGGTCATCCTGGTGCGACTGGGCTGGCAACATGTTGATGCATAGTGTCTATGTTGCTCTCTAAGCATGTGCTAGTGGTCGTGTGCATCAACTTGTCGAAGTACATGTTCATCTCCAGTCAAATTTGCTTCTTGTTTTTGCCTCGGTGAGTATGCCTAATGGGTGGGATCGCATGTGTGCGCACAATGACATGCATGATGTTGTATTCCCTTGCATGCAATCAACAACACTACTCACCTTGTCTGCTTTGTGCCAGCTGCTAGGATGGATATATAACTTGTACAGGTGCAGTTTCATCAGTGAGTGCATGTTGTGCCCCTGTTGTACCTGTTCCTGTCGCAACTCATTCTCTTGTCTATGCAACTCATGTTCTTCATTGGGTTGTTTCTTCAGCACATGAAACTCCTTCTCTGTTCTATTCTCTACCTTCACATGATCTTCATGTCGTGTCATCACCTCATAACCTGAGTCTCCAAAGTTTATTTCATCACAAGTGGATATGCTTGAGCTTGCAACTTTGTTC
Source organism: Pinus tabuliformis (assembly GCA_031772625.1). Classification (NCBI taxonomy): domain Eukaryota; kingdom Viridiplantae; phylum Streptophyta; class Pinopsida; order Pinales; family Pinaceae; genus Pinus; species Pinus tabuliformis. The sequence continues at coordinate 1,016,220,714 of CM062816.1, read as the reverse complement.
CACCTCTACGTTGTCAACAACCTTCCTCTGGTGTTCGTTGCATCTAGTATGCTGCCTTCAGCTGCTATTGATGGTGCTGCTTGATGTGATGTTGTTGTTGTCATATCTTTATGTCCTTGTATATGAATAACCCTATGTCTTTCTGGGTAGGCAAGTTCATAGACACTTGATCAACTACATCTCCAAGCATGCTGTGAAAGGTGTCTTCAACTCTGTCTTGTGGAAACCATTGTACCTGTGACGCTGAGAAGCAGATGAACACATGCGATACCTGGAGACATGGAAACACTCATGGAAAGCAATCTATCATTCAAAAACCAAAACGAACTTGAGAACTAACTTGCAACATACCTGTGTGACTGATCATGAAGGTTGCGCAATTTTCGTCGGGAGCTTGGGAGATTGACTGCCAAAACTGCGCAAGGCACAATCTGGGTTGTCAGTAGGTTGAATGACTACTAGAACTACACAATACACAGTCCATCCTTGCCTGATGAGGATTGAAACTGTACAATGTGCAATTTCAGTCAGCAGTGACATGCAACCAGCAAACTGCATTGAGCAGTTTATGGGGCCAACAGGACACTGCCTCTAAGAATTGCGCAATGCAAGCCTGGAGTTCATTGCCTAGCTAGACTGCACAATTTCTGGTGGGAAGGCAGAGCCTTCACTTCTGAAAATGCACAGTGCTAGCTAGGCAAGGCAAGGTCTGGGCCAAGGCAACCTAGTCCAGGCAACAGGCGACTGAAAACATGAGAAGAGTGAATGCATGATGAGATGAGTGCAAACAAGAGTGAATGATCATTCATGCAAACAACAAGTGCAGGATTCTGAAAATGGGGAAAGTATGCATGTGTGTGAAGCGAGTCGCCGCAACGGCAACCATCCATGCAAAACAGTGTCATGCATGCGATAGCAGTGAGATGTTAACGAAAACTGAAATGATGCTAGTACAAGATAGTATGTATCAAAATGAGAACAAGTGCTCACTGAAATCAAGTTGATAGCATTCATACGAAGCGAAACACAAAAAGCACCAGAAATGCAACACAAGACATTGAAAGTGGGCTTTCCCCAAAAGAGTTGAGTTGAATGTGTCGACGGCTCCTAGATGCGACGTGGGATGTCAGAGCTGTAAGTTTGATTTTAGGAATGATCTGCAGCATCTGGTTCATGAGTTTTGATCAAATTGAAGTTGTGACGCACATGCCACAAATCTAGGAAGAGTGACACTTGGTGGGAGGTTTCCGAGATGATCCTTGCATGCAACCTCCAGCTACTAAAAGTAGATCCATGAATCAAGGGATGCCTTTGCATGCTACCTTGGGAGAAGCAGCCCATGCATGCAAATCGGTTTTGCTCGGTCCCGGAGGGAACCGGTCAACTCAACTGCACATGCAAGAGGCTGCTCAACTGCTGGGAGAAAATGTGCATTTCTGGAAGGGAGTTGGGCTAGCTGCCTAGGATATTTGCACAATTTCTGGGCAAAGAAGATGACTGATTCCCAGGATTGCACAATTCTTGGGCTGAGCAACCCTGTTGGTAGGAATTGCATAATTTTCTGGATGAAGCCTGACTGGCAGAATTGCACAATTCTAGAGCCCAGCAGGCTGCCAGACTGAATTGCACAATTTCTGGAGGGAAGGTTGGTTTCCCTCCAGAATTGTACAATTTCTTGAGGGATTTGCTCAGCTTTGAGCTGGACCAAGTCCAGACAAACAGCCTGTGAGGGGGATGCATCAAGCTCTGATAGACAGGTTGCCTTTCTGCAAAAAAAACATTGAAGCTTGTGTACTTGACGAGCAAGACATGTTGTTGTGAAAGGTTGGTAGGGAGGCTCCAAAACGAAGCTAAGGAAAAATTTTGGAGGGTAGTTGTAGCCGCTACAACACTTGGCGACACACTGGTAGAACTCTAGCTCTCTGAATGGACCTTGTTCATGAAAAGAAATTCTAACACCTCCGGAAGTATTGTTCAGTTCTCAGTTTGTCTTGGTTTCCACACTTGATTGATTGTAAGATGTAGCATATGTCAAGCTCTTGGTCGATTGACACACATTCCAAGCCAAGTCAACACAGTTGTTTTGATTAGGGTTGAGGGGTATATTGGTGCACAAGCATTATAGTCATCAGAGTCTTAGTTTCATCTCTGGTGTTGCTCCGCTGCCAGCAGGCCTGGATAGTACCCCGACAGAGTCACATAGGAACACAAGCATGGCTTCACTTCCAGTGAGCCTGGTCAGTACCCCAGAGGAGTTACTTGCATCAGTTCTCTATGTAGGAAGCCTTTCTCTTCTTTCGCCTTATTCATTTTCATTTATTTTTTTCAAACTTTTTTCACTTTTTCATTTTTTTCATTTTTCATTTTCGTAACTATGCATAGCACTTATTCATTTCAGAGGCGGAAGAGGGATCCCGACTTATTGAGAGCAGAAGAGTTTGTTCCTGTAGAGAAGTAGTTTATTATACCTCTGACATGCCTGTTAAGGTTTTCCCCCTCACCTTACTCTACTTGACTGAGTTGACAAGGATTAACCCAAAAACAACCGACTAGAGTAGGTGACACTAGTTATCACGCAAGCATTCTGTTTTCAACAAGATTCACTTCAAACAATACGTATTTTCCTTTGACGTATTATGGACTAAAAGTAACAAATTCTTCATACAGAGGCAGGATGAGAGATAACCAAGTAGTGAAGCTACACAAGGCCTCTTGTACTTTACTCAGCTTGTTTCAAGAGTCATATATGGTTTCATGTGAAACTAATCCTACGAACAAAACAAGCAAACAAACAAACAACAAAGCAAAGAAGAAGCAGAAGAAAAAGTGAAAGAAAAGCGAGTAAGCAAATAAGTAAGAAAACAAACAAACAAATAAATCAAATAAGAAAATAATCATGCAAGCAAACTGACTAAAAGAAAACACTACTCCTACTCCTAAGCTAACAGTGCATGGGCCTGATCACGTGAAGTGATACTTCCAATGCAGCCACCGGTGCATTGGTTGACCCATGTTGGTGAAGGCATGGTTCACGAACAAGACAGTTGTGCGAACTAGCAAACAAGAAAGATGTAACAGTGAAGACAAACACACTCCGAGTTTAAAAGCGTCCATAGAACAAAAACGAGTGAAAGTGCATGACATGCACTCTATGGACTTGCCACTGTATTGTGCTACACTATGTGCAGATGTCAAGTGTATGCATTCTCTTGACTGTGACAAGCAAGAAAACATGAGAAAGGTAGACCACTTGCGTTGTGCATATGTGCTAGTTGTGTAAGATTCCTCCAATGCATGAGTGATGGGATTGTGTAGTTCGAGTGGAGGAAGCGAAATATGGGTGTTTGGTTGATCTTCAATTCAAAGCAGAGAGTGATGAGGAGCCTTGAGTGTTTCAACAATTTCGTGACCGGAAGTGAAACCAACCTTAGGATAGTGAGGGCTTGACATAACCATTAGCTTGGGCTAAAGTACCTCAACAGCCTGCGGCATTTCAACTTCGCTGACAGATAGATCACCGTAGACCAGTGCCTTGGACAGATTAAAAACAGTTGAATCAACATCATGATCAGATGAGGAAGTAGAGAGACCATGACAACCAAAATCAGCAAATTCAAGATGTTTGTTGGCATCCTCATGATTTGATGAATCGGGCAGAGGGGTACATGAGAAGTAAATATGTTCACCCTCTGTGTTTTTAGAAATGACAGATGAAATATTGGATATGTTTTCGAAGGAAGATGTGTCCTCGCCACAACGTAATGACGGATTGACATCCGAAGTTTCCTGTGAATGATTGGAAGTAGAAACATCCGAAAATGAGTTTTCATAGGGGAAATCAGCGGTGGCAGAATCACAAGGGATGTCAGGATAAAACGGATGAGGCGCGGTTGGAAGGGAGTCATCCTTCACCACGGGCTCTTATTTAGATTCCCACACACACTCATCATGAATGTTGGCACAGGTTGACCACATAACACCAACTCCGTCGACAACTTGATCCTCGTTCACAACAGGTAAGGAGTCCGGAATGGGAGAACACAAGATAGTACAATCTAAAGGATCAACAGAGCATGAGGATGGAGGTTGAGGGAACGAATCCACGTGACAACCAGCAGGCTTGCAAGCCAAATTTGCGCAGATACCAAGAGCATGTGGGTGGGAGGTTGTGACAGTTCAATAGAGGTGTGTGCATGATCTCCCACATCACTCTATGGTGGTGGAGTTGTTTGACGAGGTGAAGGCGGATAGTCACTTGTGACAGCAACTGTGCCTACCTGTGATTGCGTAGCTCCATCACCGAAGTGTGTTGAGCGGGGTTTGGATATGTGAAGAAGATACTCAAATCTTCCATCGAGAAGTTCCCAATCAATATCATCTTCGAGGAATTGGTATGCAAGATTACAAAAGTGTGTGTAAAATTGTTCAACGGATTCATCGGGTGATTTTTGTAATTTGAGAATTTCTTTGTTGAGCGATTTATAGTTAAAGTGATTGAAAGCACGGTCTATCTCTGCGACTAGATGAGCAAGAGAATGAATAGATTTTTTAGGCAGCGTGGCACACCAGTGCATTGGGTGCCCTTGAAGTGTGTAGACGAACAGCGCGTAGCTCATGTATTCTTCAAAGCATCCATGTCTTTCGCATGAGCCTACAATTCCGACCATGTGCCTAATCAAGGTTACGTGGCCTCCACCATCATATGTTTTATAAGACAAGTTATCCGAGAGATTTTTCGAGATGATGAAATCATTTCTATAAGACATACACTCTGGAAGAGCACTCGGTAGTTAGTCATGATAGATATGTAGAGATTCAAAACAGGTGTGAGGACTCAGCTTGTCATCTGGCCCTCCTTCTAGCGCCAAAATGTTGACGGTGCTAGACCCGCCAACATGTCAGGGGATCTCCCCGGTAATAAGTCCCAATTATACCTCAGAGTGTTTGGTGTAGGAGTCCCAGCAGTGGGTCGTACGGTAATGCCTCGACCGCGATTTCGCACAAAGGCAAGTAAGATAACTCTGTTGGTAGCAAGGGTGTGACAGTTGCAGTGAGCCAAGGAAGGTGAATGAGAGGTTCTAACACACGGGGGTTGAGATGATTGCACCCCTTGGAAACTTGTGATAGCATGAAATTAAGAAGGGGAAACATGAGTGCAGATGCATCACAACATGAAAAGAAATTTAGCAAGCAATCCAAAGTGATGGTTAAACCAACAACACATTACAGAAAGATTCATACATACATACACAGATAGCTATACATGCATGCGTAAGAAAACCAATACATATATCATTTAGAGTAAACCATATAGCATAGAATAAAATACAACATATGCATGAAATGTGCTGGCTCTTGTTATATTAAGAAGTGTAAGTTCTTGTCATACAATACATCCATGTCCAACCACTAGTTTCGATAGCGGAACGTTATAGCCACAACCACCTGCTCCTCCAAAGTGATATACCATCTTTGTGCAGTGGAGAAGCCAAGGCTCGTTACAATACTATCCAAGCTCTCTCCAAGATGGTCTTATCAGAAGCTTGGCTGACCAAAAGCCCGTATAATGAGTTATGAGGGAATATTTATAGCAAAGTGTGGGGTGACCCTTGACATTCCCCTTTGAGACAGTTCATCTACCCTCATTACTCTTCATCTACTCTATGATTGTTACATCCAACTATCGACACTTGAACTTCCACTTGACAAGACGTTACATTACAATGCACATGTGCCCATGTGAGACAAAATGGCTTGAGAAAGCCATGTAAGACATCATTGACACTTGGACCATTGTGGTGATACCAACTCTTTGACAAGCTTGTGATGGTTGAAGGTGGTGAGCTGATTCCAAGCTTGGTTGTCTGTGATGGTGTTCGTGCGCTTAATGGTGACATCTTGCTGAAGCAAACTCTTGCCTTCATTGCATCTGGGTGCACTGATATGGCTCCTCTGTCCAACTTGTCTGATAGCATGTGCATGGTCATCCTGGTGTGATCAGACCAGCAACATGTTGATGCATAGTGTCTACGTTGCTCTCCAAGCATGTGCTGGTGGTCATGCACATCAACTTGTTGGAGTACATGTTCAGCTCCAGTCGGACTTGCTTCTTGTCTTTGCCTCGGTGAGTGTGCCGAATGGGTGGGATCGCATGTGTGTGCACAATGACATGCATGTTGTTTTATTCCCTTGCATGCGATCAACAACACTACTCACCTTGTCTACTCTATGCCAGCTGTTGGGATGGATCTATAACTTGTACAAGCGTAGTTTCATCCGTGAGTGCATGTTGTGCCCCCTTTGTCCCTGTTTCTGCTACAACTCATTCTCTTGTCTCTGTAAATCATGTTCTTCATTGGGTTGCTACTTCAACACATGCAACTCCTTCTCTGTTCCGTTCTCTACCTTCACGCGATCTTCATGTCGCGTCGTCACCTCATAGCCTGAGTCTCTCATCACAAGTGGATCTACTTGAGCTTGCAACTTTGTTCCGCCTCTATGTTGTCAACAACCTTCCTCTAGCGTTCGTTTCATCTGATATGATGCCTTCAGCTGCTATTGATGGTGTTTCTTTTTGTGATGTTGTTTATGTCATATCTTGATGTCCTTGTCTACGAACAACTTGATGTCTTCGTGGGTATGCAAGTTCATAGACACTTGATCAACTACATCTCCAAGCATGCTCTGAACAGTGTCTTCAACTCTGCTCTCGTGGAAACTAATGTACCTGTCCTACTGAGAGGTAGATGAACACTTGTGATACCTTGAGACATGGAAACACTCATGGCAAGCAATCTGTTAGTTGAAAACCAAAACGAACTTGAGAACTAAATTGCAACATACCTGTGTGCCTGATCATGAAGGTTGTGCAATTTCCGCCCGGAGGTTAGGAGACTGACTACGAAAACTATGTAAGGCATAGTCCGAGCTGTCAGTAAGTTGATTGACTATTGGAACTGTGCAATACACAATCCAACCTAGCTTGTTGAGGATTGAAACTGCGCAATGCGCAATTTCAGTGAGCAGTGACATGCAACCAGCAAACTGCATTGCGCTATTTCTGGGGCCAACAGGACACTGCCTCCAAGAATTGCGCAATGCAAGCCTGGAGGTTAGTGCCTGGCTAGACTTGCACAATTTATAGAGGGAAGGTAGAGCCTTCGCTTCCGGAAATGTGCAGTGCTAGCTGGGAAAGAAACGGTCCGGGCCAAGGCAGCCCAGTCCAGCCGATGGGCGACTGAAAACATGAGAAGTGTGAATGCATGATGAGATGAGTGCAAACATGAGTGAATGATCATTCATGAAAACAAAAAGTGCAAGATTTCGAAAATGGGGAAAGCATGCATGTGTGTGAAGCAAGTCGCCGCAACAGCGACCGTCCATGCAAAACAATGTCATGCATGCGAAAACAATGAGATGTTAAAAAAACTAAAACAGTGCTAGTACAAGCTAGTATGTATCAAAATGACAGCAAGCGCTCACTGAAATCAAGCAGACAGCATTCATACGAAGCGAAACAAAAAAAGTCCCAGAAATGCAACACAAGACATTGAAAGCGGGCTTTCCCCAAAACAGCGGAGTTGAATGTGTCGACGGCTCCTAGATGCGATGTGGGATGTTAGAGCTGCAAGGTTGATGTTAGGAATGATCTCTGAAGCGTCCGATTCATGAGTTTTGATAAAATCGAAGATGTGACGCGCATGCCACAAATATAGGAAGAGTGGCACTTGGTGGGAGGTTTCTAAGATGATCCTTGCATGCAACCTCCAACTGCTAAAAGTAGATCCCTTAATCAAGGGATGAATTTACATGTTTCCTTGGGAGAAGCAGTCCATGCATGCAAATCAGTTTTGCTCAGTCCCAGAGGGAACCGGTCAACTCAACTACACATGCAAGAGGTTTCTCAGCTGCTCAAAGAAAATGCGCATTTTTGGAAGGGAGATGGGCTGGCTGCCTAGGAGATTTACATAATTTCTGGGGAGAGCAGCTGACTGCTGCCCAGGATTACGCAATTCCTGGGCTGAGCGGCCCTGCTGGGAGGAATTGCACAATTTTCTGGATGAAGCTTGACTGGAAGATTTTTGCAATTCTGGAGCCCAGCAGGCTGCCAGATTGAATTGCGCAATTTCTGGAGGGAAGGCTAGTTTCCCTCCAGAATTGCACAATTTCTTGAGGGAGTTGCTCAGCCTGCAGCTGGACCAAGTCTGGACAAAGGGCCTGTGAGGGGGTGCATAAAACTCTGATAAACAAACTGCCTTTCTGCAAGAAAAAGACCGAAGCTTATGTACTTGACAGAGCAAGACAGGTTGTTGTGAAAGGTTGGTAGGGAGGCTCCAAAACAAAGTTAAGGCAAAATTTTGGAGGGTGGTTGTAGCTGCTACAACAAATAACATGGAGGGATTTTTGAGGTCATAATGACCTAAATTGTCCAACATTATTTTGCTTTGGATTCATAATTTTCAATCTACCATTCATAAATCTCCATTTCATAATTATGTCCGATGGAAAGTGGAGATCCTATCAGAATTTTACCATCAGCATTCAGTTCAACATTGTCATAATATTCATGCAATACTTGATAGAGTTATCTCATTTCAGCTTCTTCGTTAGAAGCTCAGACCCAAGGCTTTCCTTCTCAGGGCTCTAAGGGGATCATAATCTTCTTATTGTTATCTTTTATATTATTTTATCTTTTTCTAATGATATCGTCACCTTCATTTTTCGTCCCAAAGGTTGGTCGACTAATATCGGGTATGTAGGGATTTTTTCGACTAAGTCGACAGCATCAAAGTTGAATATCATCGGGATCCCCATTATGAAAGTTTGTACATGTTAAAGCATCCCTATTTGTTCAATAAATATCTGGTCAGCTATTCAAGATGATTGGCCATTCTGTGCAAGTTCGATCGACCCATATTAATCCATATTTCTCTTGGAAGAATATTTACCTGCGAACCGAAATCCACCACAACTTATGTAACCATATATTTGTTTATTTCTAAGTCAACTTGTGGATCATGGGATTCTAATTTATTTTCTTGTGAGATTTGTTGAACATTTTCCCCTTTTTCTCTATTTCCATTGTAGTTTTTCACCATATTCAACAATTCTACCAGGCAAGCAACAGAATGCCCTTCTTTTAATAGTTCAAGAAATTATTCCAAGATTAGATCCTTAGATAGTCGTTATTGTTCAGTTTCTTTCATAAATAATTCGACAACTTTTGTCATTGTATCATTTTTTCCTTGCATATCGGGATATTTTTTTGTGTTCTTGACTGGTTGAATCACTTAGTGGTCTTTATTGTTGTTGTCATTTCCTGCTCCTAACCTTGTGAATACATGAAGGTTTTTGGAATTTAAAATCTTGTGCCTAGGAACTATTTGTAATAAGTTAACAAACTTTATATTTAAATTTTCTCAATAATTTTAGAGAAATCTTCCAAATATTGATCATCCAGACCACACATATTGCAAAAGCACAAATCAGTTTAATCTTTCAAGGGACATTTTGTAGCAATGTGCCCTTCTTGCCAGTAGGTATAACAGTAAAATCTTCCTTGACCTTGTCCTCTTCCACTGAAAGATGATGATTCACTAAATTGATCAGTATCCTAAGTATGATAGATAGCATGGTAATTAGATTTACTTTTTCCATTAAGTGGGCATTCCTGGGTGGAATTCACATTGTCTTCATAGATAGTGCATCACTTTGGCTTGGAGTTTCATAGGTTGTATTGGCAGTCTTTAGTTGAGTGGTTAGAGGCAACTTGGAAGATATCACAATACACGTTGGATTGTATTCTTCGAACATATTGGTCGAAATAATCTACAAACTTACAAGTATATTTTGTATGTCCTTCCATGTGGCAATTAGTACACCAAAGATGACTCTTTTGCAGTCCCAATTCCAATAGAGAGTTTTGTAAATGTTCTTGTTTGTCTTCAAGTTTTTTGTCATTCGATGAGATAGTCTATTGGCCTTTGTCATCTTTCTCAATGTGACGTGCTAATTTCGGTGCCTCTTCATAGTTTATAACTTCATGCATTCTAAGCGGTCCTAGTATTTTCTGAAGTAGACCAGCCACATACCATTGAACTAAAATATGTTTGTCGATGGTATATGGAATCTGGCTCAACAAATATTTGAATCATTTATCATACTCACGTACAAATTCATTTGGTCTTTGCTTGATTTCCTTTAATTTATGGGTTTCCAGATGCTTAACATCTTGTGCTTTAAAAATGTAAGAAAACTAGTTTTAATTTCGCTTTTTGACTTAGGTTGTTTCTCTGTAAGGTTCATAAACCATGTTAATTCTTGTTTTCTTAGGGCTACAACGAACTGTGCAATTTTACTTTCTTCATCATTTATATCGTTTGCATTCCAGAATTTTTCGCAGACAAGTCAATGCCTTTCGGGTCTTTGTCGCCTTTGTATATTGGTATGTTGTTCAGACCCATTTTTGATTGAATGGGGTAGTGGCGATAGAGATATTACACTATTACTTAAAAGGTTGTTATTGTTGGGCTCGTCATCGGATGACGTATTATTATTCTCCTTTGTAGTTGATAACTTGTGATATTGATTCATCGTTCTGGCATTCCTTACCTATATATTTTATGAACTGACTTTCTCGAGGTCACGACTCTTCATCAACTGATTCAAAACTTCAGGTTTCTTCAATAGATACAAGTTACAGTAGTGGGGGTATGATAATGAGATTGGTCAGTTGGATAAATACTTGTTCTACTTCATTATTATTGTTTAATTGATTTTGGTCATAATTTTTTTATCTCTTGAAAGTTTCTTTATTCTTGTTCATTATACCAGACTGAAAGTATTTCTAAATAATTTCACGACTAAAGAAATTCTCAAACGTTGGGACTCGTTATTGCTATAGTCGGAATTTTTCTTATTGTTGGACTAGATTCGTCAATTTCCATGGTGTCTACTCATTCTATAGGGGTTATCAGTAGGATTTCATTTTCTATCAATGCTATGCCTATAAACTCTTTTGAGGAGTCTCGTGCATCTTAGCTTTCATGCTCCCGATTCTACATTATTTTCCTCTAGTATTCTTGTTCTCTAATTTTCTCTTGTCATTTTTGTCTCTTGTCCTTTGTTATTTTATGTATATCATTCGGTTGTTCATATTGTCAATCACTATTCGCTCGGTTATTTTCTTGTTGTTGTTTCCTGGCAGTTGACTTCCTTCCTTCCATCCTTGTCAGTTACATGTACTTCTCCAACTTTATTTTTTTCTTTTCATTTTCTTCTTTATTTCTTACAATCCATTACCCAGCCCCCCCCCCCCCCCCATCCCTACCCGACTTAGTGTCAGTTTTTGGAGAGTTATTCGTCGGCCATGATTATTTGCTTAAGAAATAATTCCACACTTCCTTTTTATCTTTATACCAAGCGTCAAAAATAATTTTCCACTTGGTTTGATCTTTCTTCCAATCAGTATTGGCTAGTATCCCTAGTAGTGGTCGATACTTGACAATATGTCATCCCCCTTTATCAAGAAGTAACTTGTGTAAAAGGGTAGGTATTGTACAAAATAAATCGCCATGCAAGTCATCGTAAAATCTAGTCTTAAAATGTTCGATTGAAGTCCAGTATTCTACTTCTTGCTCTTCACAATACTCTTCAAGAATCGACTCGAGCCACTCATGTGGATTCGTTCGATAGTTTTAATAATAGTCGAGCGTCATTTTCGTTTTGAGGTTTTTTCATGGGCAACGCAGTCAAGGTGCTTCTTAATTTTGACTATGACACCTTCTATGAATCGTTCATGCGCTTTCGTAAAGAAGTTGGCTCTAGCTTCTGCAATTGTTAGACGATTTTTGCATGTGTAGATATTTAAATAATTATTGATATTTTCCTCCCACCATAACTCTATCTCTTCTAATGCTAACATTTATGCTCGCATGTTCTGTGACTTAATTTCTGACTACCGGAAACAAAACCAATGTTGTAGTCTAGCGAAAAGCATGCATTGTTACTAATAGATAGACTTCAAGTAATCACATGATAGGCATAAACAAAGATGCAAAGAGACACAGTAATGGAGAACCAACAGAAGAGCATGGATATCTTTATTATATGTCTAAACCAGAACCAGAACTGTGACATTATATGCAGATAGACATGTATATAGACTATCAGGATAGTTATGCTAGTATAACTATTCGACCAAACATAGAACTTAGTCTATCATTAGTTAACCTTTCATTACATTACAGAATTGTCGATTTGACTTGGGCTAGTCAGCTGAGTCGACTAGCTCCTCCAACAAGAGTGCAAAGGTGAGGAGGACGAAAGCTTCCTCTGCACTCTGCACAATGTATTAACGTTATGGAGATTTGTTCAGCACCCCCCCACACCCCCTCACCTACATAAGGGACATGTAACCCAGTCAGTCCTGGCGTCATTGGCCAGAGTAGTAGTAGTGTCAAAGCACTCATTAATGAAATGGCCACTTACAAAATTATCCTTTTTTTTAATTTTAAAATGGTTTGTCAGGAATTTACAAATACCGAAAATAAAAGTCCCTCCACCATGGGAATTATGTCACATCACATTAGAAGAAATTCCAGCCTAAAAGTGGCCTCCTAAGGAAATATCAAGAAATTCATAAATAGTTCCTTGTAGACAATTTTTTAATATTACTTTAGTTTTATCTGTGTTCCACGATATTTATTAGCACGAATATACTATTTCTAATTTTTTATTTTATCAAAATTGCTCAACATATGACATTTTTATTAAAATAATTGTCTATATATATTTTATATTTAATTGCATGTATATATTAACTATCTAGTTATTTTATATTTAACTATATAATTTTATATTTTTTTGGCAAGAATCCGGTAATTTCTCCTTTATGGAATATGTTTTTTAACTATTTAATTGTTTTATATTTAACCATATAATTTTATATTTTTAGACAAAATCTAATTTGTCCTCTTTAGAATATGTTTTTTTAACTACTTAACTATTTTATATTTAGCCATATATTTTATATTTAACTTTTTTTTGGTTTTTTTTAGCGGTGTGGTCTAACTTATAAGTGAAATAGATTTTTTCACCATAATCCGACAAAACAATTTCAAGAAAGAGTGTGACTTTTTGTTGTTTAAGATGCATTTTGAATGCATAAATGGATTCAGCACCCTGAAAAACCCCCTCGGGAACTCGATTATACAGATTAAACAATTTAAACTCAAGTTTTTTAAAATCTCTGTCGTATTTGGGTTAAAATTAACTAGAAAAAATGTCGTGAAAAATGTCATTTCATCTATAAGTTAGACTACACTTTTTTTAGCTATTTTTTATTAAACATTTTTTTTTGTTGGTCTAACCCGCGGGGATTTGAACTTTGAATCTCATGCTTAACATATTACTTCATAATAAGGTGATCACCAATTAAGCTACAATATATGAGCATCTTTAACAATTTAACTATTTGTATTTAATTATAGCTATACTTTATTTTTTACTATTTTATTTATATTTTATATTTAGTTGTTTATATATATATATATATAATATTTAACATGTTTTTTGTTTTTTTGGGAATGGTTATTAATGTCAAATGGGTATGCGCTTTTAATTTATATTTTTTCATTAATATTAAGATTTACATTGCATTAATATTTTTTTTTATATTCTAATTCATATGGGTAAGGTAGGTAAATAATTTTAATAAAATATTTCACAAATACCTAAATTAATAATAAAATATTTCACCGATATCCAAATTAATAATAAAATGTTTCAGGAATACCAAAATTAAACAATTTAAAATTATTTAGAATATGAACCTCTTTTCAAATTTAGAGGATTTTGATTAGTTTACATATTATGACATGGAGCTCACGTGAAAATTTCATGGGCACTTTTCGGCTAAAATTTTCTCTAATGAGGCTCGCTCAGCCAATGGAAAATTAGAAATAATCCACAAATTAGAAAAGTATTTTTGAATTTACAGAAAAATATGAATATTCAACATTTTCCCAAAACTTTGTTTAGAATTGTAAAATATTGGCAAAATAATCGAGAGTGAACGAACTTTGATAACGAGGCAAATGCTATAGTCCCTGGCAAGTTAGGGACTAGTAATTACCATATACATTTTATAATTATTTTGTTTAAAATATCATGTCAAATAAAGCTTTCTTATGATCAAAATTGGGAAGAAAAAAGGAAAAATAATTTTCACATATAAGGTTTAAAAAATAAAAAACAATCATTATCAATGAATTTTATTGAATTTACATTTTGTATCTGTGTGGAGGGGGGACAATCCAATGCGTGTGGGGGGGAACAATCCAATGCATTGGAAATCAATCTTAGGAACAATACAACCCCAATTTTTTAGCATTTTTGTTATCAAAGATGATGTTGTTGGTGCCTCACTAGGTAGATTACAAATTACTTGCAAATATGGTACAACAGCAATTAGCGCAAAGACCAAGAAGGAAATTATTTAGGAAATACCTAAGAGCATGTGCTTCAAAAGCAACAAAGTCACAAGCCAAAATCATTTAACCTCACATAAGGGAGGAGAAAGTTGGCGAGGATTTGAACCTAGGTCATCTCTATAGCTACCAATTTAATTTGTCACTGGACCATTGCTCGACACAAATACACATGGACACATTCAAAGGATAATGATAATTAAAACTTAATGAAAGATTACAATGTACATATAATAAATATAAATATAAATAATAATAATAAAATGTGTGCAATCATAAAATAACTTGAACCTCGGGGTTATCTCAATTGGCGATGGTCTCATTATGAAGTATTATGTAAATTATGATATCAGAGGTTCAAATCCCCTTAATTAACCTATGTCTATGGAACGGTAGTATGTAGACACCTAAAGATTATAGTGGCAGCGGTCAGAATTGATAGAGGTTAGAATCAAACCCTTAACACATGAATACAAAACCGTCCTAATTTCCAGTTCCTCTATATACAACAACAACAAAAACAAGGGAACAAACAACAACAACTTAATAAATATAATTAACAATTATCCACCACTAATTTACTAAATTGACACATAGTTCACTAGGTGTGGATGGGATATGTTTTTTTAATTAGTGGGGAGATAGTAGAGTTGTCTTCCGCCTCTTAAAATGACTAGTAATTAGTGGAGAGGGCATGTTGTGAATCTCATCCACCACGTATGACCCACCAACCCAATTTAGTACACATTCATGCGTGAAGAGAATAAGAAATAAAACAGTGGTATTTTTCATGATTATTCTTCTCAATTCACTTTGGCTTTAAATTTTAGGAAGTTTATGTCCATTTTTGCATACATCCATTTGGAGTTGAGGACGCTTGATAATCATTTTTTGTGATATTTGAATTTTGTTGGCATTTTTAACAATATTGTGCATCATGTAGTGGTACAACAACAAAGAGTAGTTAAGATGTTGAACATTGTATCTAGATTTTTTATACCACCCTAGATGTGTCAACCACCATAAATGGGTGGCTAGTGAGTCATACACATTTGGTTAATTAGGGTTGGTTAATGAGTGCAACTCTCAAATAGTGATTTTTGGACAATCACTATAGGGTATTCTTCTTTGATTAATGTAGTCAGTGCACCATTGAAAAAGTGCCAAATGCACTTACCACAATTGTTGTGAGACATGATATTTCGACACAAACCCTTGGACTACTTCTATATACTATTTTGGATTACTAGCATTAGTGGGTGAGTACACTCGGTGGGTTATTTTGTTAAGTTTAGCATAGGGATGAACTAGTAGTCATGACTCTACAACTAGGAGGAACATGATTTGTGCAACTCTGGTTTCATCAACCTTCATGATTTGGTAGATGCTTATATATTTTTTCTTGGCACTTCCATTTTGAAATCAATTTTAATTTATTCATGTGAAAATTCTTGTATTTGATAGAAGGACTAGTATCCCAATTATTATAATCATTTTACCATTTGTTGATGATTATATTTTGTCAATAAAGTTCTTATTGAATTTCATTGTTGGACTTGGGACTACACATGGTTAGCATGCAATATTATTGTCCACATTGTTGAAAGTGTTATTTAAAAGATGCAAACATTATTATTATTAATAAATATTGACAACATAGTTGTATGTTGATTCTTAGATATAAATAATGAATTATAATTTAATTATTATTGATATTATGACATTAGGTATAGTTTTAAGCACTTTCTTTTAGCTTTGTCTATTTAATATTTGATTCTAATTCAGTTTTTGGATATTTATTTGATCTAATTATGATTTGGAGTATGGATTATGGGTTATGATGTAATTATGATTTGGAGTATGGGTTATGGGTTTATTGGTTAAGTGTTAGTGCACAAAATTTGATTGTTGATTTGGGTTATGGAGAATTTGGTCATGAAATACTAATATTCATAAGTTTTTTATGTATTATGTTTAAATATAATATTTCATAATTAAATTATTCATTATTGAAATTATTGATCTTATAATTCATTGTTATTATAGGTTCGTTAGTATAATTTATTGATTTATTTCAATTGTATTGTTATTTTTGTTTCAATATTGCTCAACATTTAAGATAATTTAATATTAGCAATGGCTCCTCGTTATCATTCCTTGAAATTAGGTTAATAATCAATAATTTATTACTAGCTATGCATTGGGTTCTTGAAACATCACTTATGTATACACACCACCTCTAAAATGGACCTTGATCTAAGGCATAAAATCCCATTTTCAACATCTTCATGCACTAACCTTAGATTGTTTTAACCTAAACTTAACCAGGAGTATTTCAATATAAAATAAAATTATAGATCTCACTAATCCACATAATATATTATGTACTAAAAACTAAGCAAACCTTTACTAGATTGCACCAACCACCTTCAACACTTGGCCAAAGCTAAGGCAGTTAAAACCTTTATGAGGGAAGACTAGGTATAACCCAAGCCCCTTAATGGAAAATTCATTCTACTTACTTCACATACATGTTGACAAATGTATAGAAATCCCCATTATATGTATTATTATGGTATTGTATTCCCTCCATTATGGGATATATAACCCGATAATGTTAGATATTTTTGAATTCACAAGCAACCATAACCATAGGGCATGTATCCCCTGTAACCATCTCCCACTTGTAATAGATTCTTCACTCATGGAACCACGAAGGGTGTAAAGAAAATTAAAAACCATTTAGAAAATTACTATATTGTGTTTGTGGGATGGCATGCCCACAACTTTTGTGAAAATTATTGAATCCAACTCCCCGCGCACATCTAACAATGCCAAGGGATTCCTTTGATAGGAATGGGATCATCTAACCTCCGTTGAACAATGCAACAAATCTATATAAATGAAGTAACAACTCTCAAATAATGCATGGGAAACAACATTAGTAACTTTGTGTTTGTTACAATGGGGCAAGGGATTCTCCTTACTTAGAAAAATTGTTCTTTGTTGGTAGTTTTGAAATGTTAGTCAAATCAATCCAACCCATCTCCAAAAACACAAGCAAATGAAAAAACTAAACAAACACATGCATGCAACCCTCTTTGAATCATCAACGCTCCATGGAAATGTGGGAGCTCTCTTAGTCTTTTGGTTTACAATTCAATACACATACATCAATGAGGATTTCATTGCAAGCCAAATTATTAGAGGTTGTTGGAATACCCATTATTTACTACACCTTACTTGATGTATACTTTTATTTACAACTAATGGATGGAAAACATAGGGAAATGATTAATCCAACTCATCTCTTTTGTTACAACGAGACCAATTGGTCAAGTTCAATCTTTGTGCCCAACAATGGTCACCACAAAACCCTAAACTTGTATCTTCAATTGTGAGTATTGGATGTTGTAGGAGATTGTTACATGAATGCTTAAGATAAATGGCCATTATCACAAATGAAATCCATTTGCAAGAAACAATATTCATCCTAACTAAGTCTTCGACTCTTGAATCTTATGGTCACATGCATTTCTAAGTTGATTAAACCATTGATTTGACTATTCATGGACGGAAATGAGAATTTGGTAAAGTTTTAGTAGTGGTTGCAATTCATGCCTTCCTCACCAATAGCATGGGTAAGATAAATGTATCAACTTGCATGTCATAGATAGGAAAATGTGTCTATTGTTATAGGAAATTTGAGGTCAAAAGTGGGCCTCATAATGAAAATGTACAAACAAAATCAATTTTAAAAGAACCAATAAGACTCAAGATGATGATGGCATCCCTAGAGGTAAATATTTTTTGAGGGAAAAGAAGATAAGTATATTTTATTCATATTTTCATCTTCTTTTAAGTTTACTCAAATTTCAAGTGTAGGCACTCGTTGAATGCAGAATTAGATTCTGCATCCAACAAGTACCCACTATGTCTACTTTTGAGTAGACTTATACTGATAAAAATAAAAAATACATGAAAAAATATTTTTTATTTTTCATAGTGTAGGTCTAGTCAAAAGTGTACATAGTGGGTACTTGTTGGGTGTTGAATCAATGCACATCCAAATAATGTCCACACTTGAAATTTGAGTAAGCCTACACATAGATAATTCAAAAATACAAATAAAAAAAAAAGTAGTTTTATTTCTTTTTCTTTAAAAAACCATAACTCTTATTTATTATTATTATTATTATTATTTTCTTAGGAGACCCATTTTATACCTCAAAATTCCCCTAATGATACTAATTAATAATTGAATCAAAATCATCACAAAGAAATATAATACACACAAATAGAGGCATTCAACACATAACTATAGTTTCAAAGCCACAATGGAAATGGATAAGCCTCCATGAAATAACGCATTTCTATTAATATATTGAGCATGTTTACATGTCAAATATCCAATATTAAGCCTTTACTTGCAATGAAATCCTAATGTGCATAAAAAACTATGAATGGCACTTTATAATGATAACTTCACATCTCTTTTCATCAACCCTCATGTAATTTAGTGGTCTAATTAACAAGAAGAGGTTTCTACACCCAAAATGAAATGAATACAAATCTACCCTTACCATAGTTTGAATTACATATAGTTCATAATCAATACATAGACAAATAAATTCTAGGTTAAGGAGGATAAACCTCGAGAGGACCCTAACACATTCTATATAACTTGCCACCTTAAATAAAATTAAATAAACTCATTGGATGAAGGAAAAATAACATAGCAATGAGATACAATTCAATCTAGAATAAGGATCCATTCCCATTGCTCACTAATATGAAACAATGCCATAACCAACAAGTGACAAAACATAGGATGTCAATAAAAAAGTGATATTCAAATAGTGTAAGCCATTATCACAAACACTATTGGGATAAGAATAATAATAAATTGATCAATTCCTTAATATTTGACTAAATTAATTAACACTGATTCAACTTGTTCAATAAGACAAAAGAAGAGGAAAAAATATTAACAATATGTTTATGTCCTACAAGGTGAGATGACTATACATTGCAATGAAAGGTGTTAGGGTATGTGATTCGAATGCACTATAAAAGAAAAGAAAAGAAAAATGCATTTGTGATGGAGGGTTTACATATGTGTTGATGGTGTTGGATACTGCCAACATACAGGGGATCTCCTCGATATAAGGTCCCAACTAGACCTCACACCGTTTGTTGTAGGAGTCCCATCTGGAATACGACCCAGATATCGTTTTACTTAAAGATGTGCCTTGGCTTGGTGACATGGCTACCAGATGTATCTTCATTCTTCAAGCAGCGTCGATCATTGATGTCCTTACCCTCCAAAGGGTCTTTGATTAAATGGAGTCTATGGGGTTTCTTTTATCATCAAGATTCAAGTGTCTTCTTCAAGCTTTCAAAGCTTCCTTTGTTTGGTCTCCTTGCCTGACCTTCTTCATGTGTCCTTGCCACGGTGCTTCTAGAATACCTATGTTTGCAATCACTCATGACGAGCAACTATCAGCCTAAAAATCTCCTATTCTACTATGATTCATGCATATTTTATGTTGAGGCCTTTCCGGTGCACTCAAGAGGAAAAAATCATGCTTCAAGGCGCATGGGCACACTTTGAAAGGCTAAACCGCTGAAGAGGAGAGGCTGAAGAGGCTTAGGCATGTGCTCATGCACTCAAAGGAAGAAGACAATCAAGGCAGGGCGCATTGCATAAGTCTGAAGGACGAAGGGGAGAGCTTCAGGCTTCCCAAGTGCGTTGTACACTCAAGGGAGTGATGGAGGGCATTCGGTGAACTCTTGAAGGTTGAAGGATGAAGGCTTCAACCCTTCGAGGTGCGGTCATGCGCTCAAGAGGCCTAGGAGGGCACAGGGCAACTGCTGAAAGTTGAAGGTTGGTGCTTCAGGCGTTTGGAGTGTGCTTATGCACTCAAAGAGTCCAAAAGGGTGCATGGCGCATCAGGGAATGTTGAAGGGTGAAGCTTAAGGCCTTCAAGGTGTGCCTATGTGCTTAAGGAGGGCATACTTCTTTGAGTCGAAAGAGTGCACTCAAGAAAGACTTGGTCCTTTGAAGGGTGCAGTTCAGAGTAAGGAAGAGGAAAGAGGGTTGAGGAGTGCGCCTAGTGCTCTTGGAGGGCGCATGGTGCACTTCCAAATGACAAAGTATTCATCATCAAGGCTTTAGAATGCGCTCGTGCGCTCTTAGCCTTAACGAGTTCACCTTGAACCGAAAATTTGTCTAAGTCTAATATATGGGGCGAGGGGTGAACAGGATGAGTCTAGAAATAGAACCAAGCGCGACACACTCTAAATAATCAAGAAAGATTATACAAACTTGAACAATGTTAAATATTATTGAAACTCTACTTTGCACACATTCCCCAAGTATAATGAGTGAACTGTGTGCAACTACAACCCAAAAGTGTCGTTTTACGACAACAAAGATGTTATGACAATGCACTGAAAGAAGGTATGATCAATGCAACAACACTTGAGACCATTCAAAGACACTTGAAATACATAGAATAACATGAAACAACATTTTATAATCAAAGCGACTCTAGATATCATAGTAATAGGAGGTTCCAAAAGTCAAATGTAGCGAAATTTTGGAGGGTGTTGTAACAATGACAACACTTGCGACACACTGGGAAAACTTCAGCTTATTTGTTCGAGAATAGATTTCTGTTAAGGGTCATACCTTTAGGAAGTATTGATTTCCTCGACCTCCCCTTTTCGACCTAATTTTACACATAACATCTCACTTTTCTCAACTTGGTTGAAATACAGACAAAAGATACACCATATCACAATTGTTTCAATACAGGAAAGCGTAATGTGTGTGGCAAGTTTATGATATTTAGAGTATGAGCTTTCATCTCTGGTGTTTCTCCGTTTCCAGTAGGCCTAGAAAGTACCCTAATAGAGTCACTTCAAGAGAAAGAAATTTGCTTCACAGCCAGCGACCCTGGAAAGTACCCCGGCGAAGTCGCCTGCTTCACCTCCATGCGCAGGAATCCTTTCTCTCCTTTCACCCTTTGTTTATTTATTTTAATAAAACTATGCATTGGCACTTACTATTTTCAACGAGCAGAAGAGGGACCCTGAATTATTGAGAGCATAAGAGGTTTCCCCTTCGGAGAATTATTTTAATACCTCTAATTTTGTTTTGCTCACTTTAGATTTTCCCCTTATCCCTTCTCTACTAGATTGGACAAGCGTTAACATATAAGTAGATTTACACCAAGTCGAGCAGTTTAAATACCAACATATGTACTGATCTAATAGGTTCCCTCAAGGTTCTCCTATTGGACGAGTCGTATTTTCCATCTGGACTTAAATCAACCTATGGAATTTTCCTAAACAAAGAATGAAAACAACAGAAAGCCAAGGGTTGTGTTTGTCACACTCCTCATTTATTACACTACAAAGCCTTTTGAGCCATGCACTTTACACAAAGGTCTTATTTATGTGCACTACCTGACCAATAAGACGTGACAAGACACAACTTACATAACAAACACAAATAAAAGAAAAAGAAGCAAACATTTTTACAGGAAGTGCATCTTGTAGATGCTATCAAGAGTAATGTTTTAAATATCAACCATTTACGGGGAGGGGGTCAATCCTCTCGTCTAACGATTTCAGCTTAAAAGAATTGTGGTCGAGCTTTTCATTAACAAAAAATGGTCCAATCCACAAAGGCTATACCTTTGTGTGTTTCCCCTTTTCTTTGTGGGGTTTATCCCACTTCAGCATTAGGTCACCCACATCAAAGCTCTTTTCCCCTGCAGACTTCTTATGAAACCAACAATTTACATGGTTTTGATGTACAACAAATCGGCCTTTGGCCTTGCGCCTTTTTTCCTCAAGTTTAAGTAGTGTATCTATCCTGCTGTAAACCAGGAGGCAAGGTTTATCTTGTGACTTTTAAGAGAGTGGCAAGCTCGGAAGATACAGGTTCGGCGACAAGATAGCTTCTTTAACATAAACCAAAAAGTATGGCGAGGTTCTCAAGGAAGGCTTTGCAGTTTCACAGTCATCCCAAAGAGCATTGGTCAAAGCTTTATTTCAGTTCCTTTGTTCAGAGAAAATGGTTTTCTTGATTATACGAATAGGATTCTTACTAATTCGATGCATGTTTCAATAGAAATCCATTTTCTAATGTGAATTCATAAAGTTTTAACGATGAAAACTATGTCACATTATCAAATACAAGTGACATAGGAGTGCCAAACTTGGCCATAATGTTCAATTGCAAGAAGTGGATGACTTCCTAATCATTTACTTGTCTAAGAGTAACTACTTCTAACCGCCAAGTGAAGTAATTTGTCGTTGTTAGGATATATCGGTGTTGCTTTGATGAATGAGAAAAATCTCTCCAATAACATCGAGTCCCCACTATTGGAATGGTTCTTCAACTGCTACTAGTAGCAGTGGGTAGCTGACCTTTGATCGTGATTGGTGCATCTCTAACATGCATGGCAGTTGCAGACATAAGCATGAGCATCCTTGAAAAGAGCGGGCCAATAATAACCAGCCTGCATAACCTTCGGTGTTGTAGTTTTACCTGTGTAGTGGTCGCCTCTTGATCCATCGTGTAAATATTTCAAGACCTTCTCTATATCATGTGGCTCAAGGCACCTCAACAAGACACCATTGTGGTGTTTTTGAAAAAGAAATCCATGAACCAATTGGTAAAATAGGTCTTTCAGTCAGATTTCCCTCTTCTTCTTGTTCGATAAGTGGGAGGCAAAAGTGTCATGCTCCAGAAATTGTCGTAGATATGTGTACCATGGCGTTGTAGATGTAAACTGAGGAAATTATTCAATATTATACATTTTGATCTTTGCTTCCATCCTGAAAGGTCTTGTTCAGGAGAATCTCCTGCTTCAATGGCTAGCTTACATAGACCATGACCCTTTATGGTATGAACTAGTTTGAATTCCAGATCATATTCTCGAAGACAATTCATCCAGTTATCCCTCTTCTCACCTAGATCTTGTTGCATGAATAGTGTTCTTACTATTGGATGAGGTACGAATATGATTGTGTGAGATTTCAATATGTAGGGCATGAAGTACTTAACTACCTTGTATATTGCATACGCTTGTTTATCGATGGCAGGATAATTTAGTTTGGTCCCTTGTAAAATAGTGCTCATAAAGGAGATAGGTCGCTCATTTATTTCAATATCTTTCTAATTCAACATGACCGCAATTGACAAATCCAAAGAAAACATATAGAGAAGGAAATGTTTTCCATAATCTAGACTGAAAATTGCGGATTCATCGATAATAACCTACTTAATCTAAGAAAAAACATCCTTTTCCTATTTATCCCATTTATATATTATATCTTTCTTGATCATATCCTATATGGGCTTGACTATCTAAGCATAATCAAAGATGAATTTTCTCATGAAATTAATTTTCCTAAGAAAGATTGCATGGCTTTCTTCTTCACCGGGAACGGGACCTGTGTGATGGCTTTGACCCTCTGAGGATCAATCATAATTCTTCTCTTTGCAATGATGTGCCCAATAGGATCCCTTCGGACACACCGAATATGCTCTTCTTGGGATTAAGGAAAATCCCTTACTTTCGACACCACTCAAATATTTGTTTTAGATGATGTACATGATCTGATCTTTTCTTGGAGAACACAATAACATCATCCAAATAAGAAACAACGCTCTAACCTATCAAGTTTCGAAAGGCAATGTCCATTGCTCTTTTAAAGGTCACACCTGCATCTATAAGTAAAAATGGCATTCTCTTGAAAGTGAATGTCCCCCATCTGGTCCGAAAGGTAGTTTTCATTCGGTCAAGTTCCGCTACTAGCACTTGATTTTAACCTGAGAACCCATCTAGTAACGAAAACATTTCAGACCCAAATACTATCTGGAGTATCTGCTCCATGGATGGTACTAGATAGTTATCTTTATCAGAAGCCCAATTCAAGTTGCAAAAATCTACACATAATATTATCTCTCTGGACTTCTTTCTAACTGGGACCAAATTGGAAACCCACATGTGTTATAGGCCATTTTGCCACATATGGTCAATAGGCCTTCAAACAAGATCAATTCACATCCTTCAACATATTTTCATCATCCCCACATGAATCCCTAAGCATGACTCTGTTGAATCCCAAAGTTTCTACTCTTAACTATTGAATTCTCAAGCTTTTAAGGCTCAGTACACCCTGGCCCCTTAGGTATCAGCGTTGATTACCAGGTTGACCCTCTCTGCACCTGTGCTGATGACTAGCAGGTTGCTTTTCCTTGGGGGTGTGTTGATTCTAGAAATTCAGGAAAAAATAAAATAATCCCAAAGCTTCCTCTTCCAGAAGCTTCCTGAGGTTGTTTCAACCATTTACCTTGGATAAACATTTGAATCCTATCTGATTCCACCTTGGAGAAATCACCATCTTATCCCTTGAGCTCATCCTCCCATCACTTTTGGATCTCAAGCCTAGATTGGTAAATGGATAAGAATTCATGAACTACCTCTCACATCTATATATTTATAGCCATCCATGGGCAAGGGGTTGGATTTTGGAGATTGATTCTACCCTCATGTTTTTGCTTTGAGATTCATTATTCCATGCATTAGGGTGACATAGAGGCATACTTTGTGGCAAGGAAAGGACAAGTCAACTTGGGGAGCTCTTCTACAAGATCAACTCCTATTTTTTGTTGTAACTCTCTCCATTTCTATTAATACAAAGAGTAGATTGTTTTCCTATATATGATGTTATGATTTCATGTATTTCAATACCATGTTGATCTATTGAATGAAGTGATTGGATTATGCTACATAGATGTCATAGATATTTGGCTTGTCTTGTTTGATTGTGCAAGTTCTAATTATAGCGATTAGAGCTAGGATTAGAGCATACAAGCCGAGGAAGGATCGAAGCTTGCGACAAATTCCAGGTAGGTCGCATCCCATCAATCAATTACTTTAAGGAAAAAATTGTGCCCTTTGCTTTCTGTTGTTCTAGGTCAATCCACCAGGCCTAGGGAAGACACTTCCTTTCGCATTCGTAGATTCCATATAACAAATTGGTGACCATAATGGGGAACGATTCAATTCCTTGGTGGTTTTGTTTTCCCTTAGTTTCTATTTTTCTTCTTGTTTTGATCTTTATATCTTCACTCAACCCTGATCAAACATAGCAAGACATGTCATTGAGATTCCATTGCATTCTTTTGTGTCAGAACTTGAGATTCCTTGATCAGTGCACCCTTTGGTCTAGAGATAGTGTGTTGCAGTGCACCTTGGCCTTCCTTGTACCTACGTTTCAATGCACCCCAACCCTCTTTGTGCCTATGTTGTAGAGCATTGGTGTATCTTAAGCACTTGCATTGATCCCCGTTTCATGCCAAAATTTGCCTTGTTTTGGTTTTCTCTCTGTCTAGCGTTCTTCCAGCTACTCTTCTTTGTGCCCCTAAGTGTCTCAGTGTCTCTTAGAATCCTCCATGTTGTTTGCTTCTGGTTTTGATTACCTTTGATGAGAATTTGTTTAGATTTTTCTTTATTCTTATCATTAGCAAACCGATTTTTTTAGTCATTAAGTGCTTGAAAGAATGTGTGTTCTAGTCATCGTTCTAAAAAGTTTGTTTTTATCATTGATTAGACATGCATCTTGTTGAATTTTCACAATCTTGGGTCTAGGTTAGAGTCTTAAAATCAATGACGCTACCAAACCAAGAATCTCAACCATAAACTACTTTGCACAGCGAAAATATAAAGTAGTAAATCATATATGCACGATATACACAGTTTTAAACAAAATTATACAATCCCAGTCTTTGTTATATTAAACCAAATTCTAAGTAATACAATAGTCCATGGTTTACAAGATACAATGACAATCTTTGTTGCAACTTCTATGTCGTATCTTGTCCTGTTGGTCCTTCGCTGTTGTACTTCTCACTAGCAGTGCTTTATCCCATCAAGGCATCTACACATCGAGACTCCAAGAGGGCTACCTCCTATCAATACTGCAAGTCACGTCTGCTACAATGAACACGGGCTCATCAAACTGCTCTCTGGGTAGGCCTAATTCCCAAGCTCCAATCTGCAAATCTAGCAGTCACTATCGTCCATCAAAGTGTTGCACATAAGGTTGCAATACTTCACCCAATATCGCACCGACAACGTCCTTTTCTGTTGCTCTAGGGCCACTTTGGGTAGCCAACACACTGCCCTCCAACCAACTCTATGACACCCAATCAACTCATTGTTAATTATGCTCCTAAGATGACACTTCACAACCACAAAATGTCATCCACATGGCACCAACAGGCTACTCAACACATGATCTAAAATTGGTCACACCTTGACCCAATACACCTCCCAAAACATTGTTGTTCACCTCTTTGCATTGATGTCACTGCATCACTGGTTAGGGAATCACACTTCAGCTCTTATCTTCCATGTATAACAGCAAGGCAAGCCACTTATATTTGCGTCCTCAAAGAGAGAAGCCCTCCACCTACGTTGCTCATTTTGGCCCTGTACAACCCCAAATGCAACACCAAGGACAGCCTAGTTGTTGGCTATGGCCTGCGGCCTAGTATAGCAGTTGTTGTAGGCCTTAGGCCCCCTCAAAAACTCCACCAACCATCCCAACAACATTTATGTTTTCTCCTCTAGCCTTGCGCCTTCACTGCCCAGCAATCCGCACTCAAGATAGCCCTCAAACAAGCCTCAAAGCAACCCGATGTAAGCTATAGTAACTCGACCTCTCCAAAGAAATGCCATGCTACTCCTTAAGCTCCTCCACATTGTCCCTTTGGCCCTCTCTTGATGCAACTTAGCCTCCTCTTATTTCAAAGTTGACCTTAAGATGTATTTCCACAAATGGATGCCTCAAATAGCCTCAAATCATCCTTAATTTATAGGCTTTTAAGGCTCAACGTCTCATTTGATGTGACACATCTATTGGCTCCATTTTACATCAAGTTGGCTTACTTTACAACCAATAATTAATTTGTCAACTTCAAAAATCAATATCTCTCTAATGAAAACTCATATTTAGACGTTTTTCATTGCATTGGAATCGTCTTTCCAAGAACTATCATCCTCATCCATCACATGTCATAAATCCATCATCGTTTTGTCCCAAATCTCAATGGGTGCCAAAACCCCACACTTGGGTTCCAAGCCCACAAGCTGCCCTTGTGGTGCTTTTCCCTCCAAACCCTGAACCCTAGGGCTTGGAGTACCTCCCAAGCTACACAAATCAACACTCCCTCTTAGCGAGGGAGGTACTTCCAAGACTAGGAATTATTAGGTCGTCATCGTCACTGCTCGCAACACTTGCCCAACTCTTGGTGCTCATAATCGCAGCAATCTCTATACGGTGAACTATGTTCTTCACTTCTGTACTTCTCACTAGTAGTGTTGTATCCCATATAGGCATCTATAGATCGAGACTCCAAGAGGGATACCTCCTATCAATGCTGCAAGTCACGTCTACTACAATGAACATGGGCTCATCAAACTGCTCTTTGGGTAGGCGAGCTCCAATCTGCCAATCTAGTAGTCACTTTCATCCATCAAAGTGTTGCACATAAGACTGCAATACTTCACCCAATCTTGCACCAACAACGTCCTTCTTGTCTTCTGATCTAGGGCTACTTTGGGTAGCCGACACACTACCCTCCAACCAGCTCTATGACACCCAATCAACTCACTACTGATTTTGCTCCTAAGATGACACTTCACAACCACATAATGTCATCCACATGGCACCAACAGGCTGCTCAACACATGATCCAAAACCGGCAACACCTTGACCCAATAAACCTCCCAAAACATTGTTGTTCACCTCATTGCACTGATGTCACTACATCACTGGTTAGGGAATCACACTTCAGCCCTTATCCTACACACAAATAGCAAGGCAAGCCACTTAGATTTGCGGTCCTCAAAGAGAGAATCCCTCCACACCTACATTGCTCCTTTTGGCCTTCTTCAACCCCAAACGCAGCACCAAGGACAACCTAGCTATTGGCTATGGCCTGCAGCCTAACACAGTAGTTGTTGTAGGCCTTCGTCCCCCTCAAAACTCCACCAACCATCCCAACAACAGTTATGGTTTCTCCTCTAGCCTTGGGGCCTTCACTACCCAGTAATCTGCACTCAAGATAGCCCTCAAACAAGCCTCAAAGCATCCTGTTGTAACCTACAGCAACTTGGCCTCTGGACAGAAATTCCACGTTGCTCCTTAAGCTCCTCCATGTTGTCACTTTCGCCCTCTCTTGTTGCAGCTTAGCCTCCTCTAATTTCAAAGTTGACCTTCAGATGTATTGCCACAAATGGATGCCTCAAATAGCCTCAAATCATCCTTAATTTATAGGATTTTAAGGCTCAGTGTCTCATTTGAAGTGACACATCTATTGGCTCTCTTTTACATCAAGTCAGCGTACTTGACAACCGATAATTAATTTATCAACTTCAAAAATCAATATCTCTCTAATGACAACTCATATTCGGACGATTTTCATTGCGTTGAAATAGTCTTTCCAAGCACTATCATCCCCATCCATCACATGTCATAAATCCATCATCATTTTGTCCCAAATCTTAATGGGTGTCAAAACCTGACACTTGGGTTCCAAGCCCACAAGCTTCCCTTGTGGTGCTTTGCCCTCCAAACCCTGGACCCTAGGGTTTGTAGTATCTCCCAAGCTACACAAATCAACACATCTTAGTTTTCTCTCATTTTGAAAATTTAAAGGAAATTGAAAAGGAAAATCTCTTTGCATTTGCATCTAAGGTTTTGTAAGTAAATCTGAATTGGAACTGTTGTTATTAGGGAATTGTACTTAGTTATTGTTTTCTGCATGTTCTTTGTCTCTTCCCTCCTTTAGATAGATTCTCATTGAAAGTGAAATTTTTCATTACTTCATGCTAGTTTTCATTTTAGGATATTCAGGTGAAATTCGCAGTGAGCCATGAAATTGAAACTTAATCAAACATAAACTTTAAAACATTTTGAATCAACCTAAGGACCATTTGAAACATTAACGCAAACATTTAGAGGTCTAGACTGGATATGTGTGTCGGTGTCATTAAACATAGGATTTTCATTGTTTTCCAGCGTTTTATCCCGAGGGTGATATCTTGTTCCATGTATGTAAGTGTATCAGGTCGTACTCTGCGTACCTTTGGGTATATTGGATAGCCTCTACGCATGAAAATCATATGAGAATGCTCTCATCGAACGGTTACGCATTAGACAGCACTAATGTGGACTGCACTTCCACATACTGTCGAGTATATTTTGGAAATCCACCATAGGTTTTTATCCTCACCATAAGTAACTGAGTCGGCCGCCTTATATACCGTGATACATCGAACACAACATTCAGAGAGACTGCATGCCCGTACATAAATCATTGATTTTCTAAGGTTGTATATTGTAGCTCACAGTTGCTTGGTAAACCCTTTTTCCTAGTGACCCCTCTTTGTTTTTGTTTGTGTATTCAGTTTCTAAAATTAATTAATTGACCACAGAATAGCATCCTCCTCGTGGAACAACTCCTTAGTAGATCTTAGGTTGAGATTAATGGTGACAGTTCCCAAGTCCACCAATCAAGGAAGCCCCTCTAACAAGAATCCTAGTCCTTTTCCTTCTTTTGAAAATATTTGTGCTCCATATATGGCAACATTGTCCCTTCCCAAATTTACCATTGGTTTGCCAATTTGGTTATTTTCGACCTCTTTGGTTCTGAATGTCCAAACTACTTCTCAACCAATTTTTCCTCCACCTGAACAATATCAATCTCAAGATGATCCTAAAATTGATTATTTTCCTTCTTTGCATGTTCAATATTCTTCCTCTTCTTCCTCTTCGTCTAGTGAAAGCCTCAAAGTTAGTAACCAGGTGGATAAGAAGAAGAAGAAAAGGAAGATTAAGAAGAAGAAAGTAAGTAGGGGGACAACCAAGCAACCATTGCTATGAATGCAACTAGTATGAAGGAACCTTCCAATCAGCCCCGCAAAGTTAAATTTCCTTGCAAGTTATGTAAGAGTGACCACCTTCTTCGAGATTGTCTTGGTATTCCACAAGTATTAGAGATGTGTTCCACAAGGTCACATCAGTCTTTCTCATAAGCCTTTGGAGACCATGCTAGTGATAAACCATCGACTAGTGATAGTAAGGTCCATGGGAAAAATTGTAAAGTCAAGTTCCCCTATAGGTTATGTGAAGGGAATCATCCTATTCACCTTTTTCCTTATATGGATGAAGCCTCAAAAGTGTTGGAAAACCTTACAACTTCTCATCCTCGTCTTCTGACTGGTTATCGAAAGTTTTCTCCCAATCCTCCACTAGTTGATGAAGTGATTGATTAGGATCTATCTCCAATCAATCCTACTCTCTCTGAACGTGAATCCCACGAGTCTGTTCCCGACCAACCATTCGTTGATAAAATGGTTGACTCGATTCCACCTTCATTTGATCGTACCTTTCCCATAGAGAGTGAACTTCATATAGCTCAGGTTATTCTTGTTTCTTTAGGTTCCAATGAACTAGAGACCAATCCTCTCATTCTCATAGCACTGGAGAGAAGTTATCCCATTCCCATAACACAAAAGGGTAGTTCTCCCGTTCCCATAGCACCCCCTCCAAGTGGTATGGTCACTTCTTTTGGTTGGAGTCAACTGGCAGGATATCGTCTTCCTCCTTACGTTCCCTTCCAGATCATAGTACAACCTTATAATGTGCTCGTACCTAGCACAGTCATAGATTAAGGCACATTTGTTAGTATTTTTTCCTCAACTACTTGGAAAGCTTTCAGTTCTCCACAGCTTGTGCCTGTTACCCAAACTAGTCAATCGTTAGGGATCCTTCATCAGTTGCCTATTACTTTGGGAGGAAAGATTGTCTATAAAGATGTGATGGTAGTCCAAGGCCCTTTGGATTTTAACTTACCCAGGTGTGACTATGTTTATGTAATGGGAGCTCTTGTCTCTTCACTCTTTCGTGTGATGTGTTTCCTGCACGAAGGAAGAATCGTGACTATTAATCAGTTTTCATTCATTGGTCCTAATTTGACTCCCAATCAACCAGCTTCCCTATATGGTCCTTATATGCAAGTGGTATCTCCCCCACCACATATTAATTATGTGGCAACATGTCACATGCCCACGTCTACTAATGATCTAGTAGGTGATGTAGTGCATCATTTACTAGGGCAATTGGAGTCTGATCTTTCCATTGGATCCTTTGATACCTTCCAGAGCGTTGTTCTTCCATCTGATGAGAACCTCTTGGAAGCCATGGTCTCTTGGAGGCCATGGTCTCATTTTGAAGCAGAGTTCTTTACCTTGTTTCAAACTCGTTAAAAAATGAATCAAGGTTCTCTGGAGCATAGTTCCTTGTCTTGTGTCAAGCTCGGTAAAAAATGAATCAAGGTTCTCTGAAGCAGAGTTCCTTGTCTTTTGTCAATCACCATAAAAAATGAAACAAGGTTCCTAGAGTAAAGTTCCTTTAATTGTGTCAAGCTCATTAAAAAATGAAACAAGGTTTATGAGAAAAGTTATTTTCCTGTGTCAAGTTCGTTAAAAAATGAAATGGATCCCCTTCCAATTAGAGTCTTTGATTAGATCTCGTAAATTCTCAGTTGATTCTTTCACTTCATATCGTAAATGAACCTTCATTCCATCCAACTATTAGTAACCAGTATTCTACATAGGTGAATGATATGAATCTTGGGGGCATGTACCTCAAATTGAATCATTATGTTGGGGGCATGCAAACTTATTTCAAGCATAGATTTTCTCTGTTCCAAGATTGTGTAAAAATGAAACCACTCTCAAGCATAGTTTTTCTCATGTTTCAAGCTTGTATAAAAATGAAACCATATTTAAGTATTCTCAAGCCTTAGTTTCCACATTTTTCAAGCTTGTGTAAAAATGAAACCATTCTCATTCTATCTCTCGTGATTGTCATTTTTTATCAACCTGTTTCTACCATATGAGCCTTGGTTTTCTCTTTCCATCATCACCATCTGCTTAGCCAATCATACGATTTCACCTAGTGTGTTTTACCCTTTCCTGAGGAACCGTTGTGATGAGTGATCTTATGAGCCAGCATATTGACATCTACGAGTTTTGAGCAGTTCCATCATGACTAGAACCAGTTGTTATCTCTTTATACCACTCGTTCCTCCAAGAGGAGTCCTCTTTCAACTCTTTTCAGACTCCCAAAATATGAAAAGATTGTTGAGCACTTGTCTTTTCAAACTCGTTAAAGTAAATGAAAAGATGTCTACCCAGTATATGTTTAACCCTTTTATGGATTGAGATGGACTACTTAAGAAAAAGGAATACCTCATTCGAACATGGATAAGAGGTTCTCCTGAGTATTTTTTTATGCCTTTTTGGACTCAAGAGACTATCTACGAAAAGGAACCTTTGGAGTTTTCTTTTTCGCCTCTTTTTCACTCTATAAACATGAAAATTATGTCGAGTTATACCTTCACTAGACTCGTTAAAGCATCAAACAACGATGGGCTCGTCGATCATGACGAGATCAAACCAATCCTTCTTTGGGTTTGTTAAATATACTCAGAGGGATTCATCTGAAGGATGAACTTACAGATCAAACATATGTTATCCTCCTCAATCTTGTCAAAAATAAGAGGTGTTGACCAGTAATGGTTGGGGAAATTAGAAAAACAAGATACTCCACTTCTTAATGGCAGTGAGTCACTCTTGAACATGACAATCTTCCACTTCATCTCCATTGTTGTTGGTTTGGGAAATCCGCTGGTCTTTTGGTTTATCATACCTTTTCAAACCTCCATTTTGGTTTTGGGTCAATGCTTCCAACTCCATTTCAGTGTGGTCGTTGTGTTCAAGAGAAGTCATTCAATTAATACCTGTTACAATACTCTTAAGACTTCATTCCATAACTGTCTTTCATGATCCAGTTCCATATCAACATCATTCTGATCATTCTATCTCAAATCATCATACCTGTTTCGTGTCGTTGATGGGGGGATATATCAAGGCCCTCCTGTGACAGGTCTCTTCCTGTCAACATCAGCTCATTATCGAGGAAGTTGACTTAGGAACATCCCTTGGTACCTTGGTTCTTGCATACATCAATGGAAAGTTTCCTCATTCTCGACGACAGGTTTACATCATTGGCCTTTGACCAAAATATTTTGTGTGGTGTTCAATATCAACTCATTTATTCACACCATATGGATTGTACTAGAGTACCTTGAGAGCCATTAACATCATTGATGGTTTCTCTCGCAAATGTTAACGGCTTATATCATTGGCCATAATCAAATGGTGTCTACCATGTTCGACTTCAACTCATTAATTCGCATGGTTAGACTCGTACATTGGTTGGTCGTGTGAACGAGATAGAAGACCCCAGATCTAGTTTCATCCATATGGGTTGCGCTTTCAGGAGTAATACAAGATCACAATGTATGATGGCTATGATCCTATAGACAGTCATCTAATCATGGTTCCACCATTTGTCATCCGTGGACATGTCTTTTGTTCATTATACATGTAATGTTAGCTTATGTTTTGAGCATGGGTATGCCTCCCTCAGTAAAGATATCATGATGTAAATGTGTTGTAACATGTGATGCTCTCATCAGTTGTTCTTAATATTGACTTGTCACAAGGTAAAGAACTTCAGTCATCAGTTTCCATTTCTAATTTTTCACTTTAGGGGGCAATCTATTATAGGCCATTTTGTCGCATCTGTTCAATAAGCCTTCAAATAGGATCAATTCACATCCTTCAACATATTGTCATCATCCCTACACAAATCCCTAAGCATGACTCTGTTGAATCCTTGAGTTTCCGCTCTTAACAACTAACTTCCCAAGCTTTTAAGGCCTAGTGCACCCTAGCCCTTTAGGGACCAGCATTGACTACCAGGTTGACCCTCTCTGAACCTACGTTGATCACCATCAAGTTGCTCTATCTTGGGGGTGCGCTGATTCTAGAAATTCGGGAAAATTAAAATAATCCAAAAGCTTCCTCTTCCAGAAGCTTCCTGACGTTGTTTCAATCATTTACATTGGATAAAAATTCAAATCATATATGGTTCCACCTTGGAGAAATCACCATCTTATCCCTTGAGCTCATCCTCCCATCTCTTTTGGATCTCAAGCCTAGATTCGTAAATGAATAAGAATTCATGAATAACCTCTCACATCTATATATTTACAGCCATCCATGGGTAAGGGGTTGGCTTTTGGAGATTGATTCTACCCTCATGCTTTTGCTTTGAGAGTCATTATTCAATGCATTAAGGCGACATAGAGACATAATTTGTGGTAAGAAAAGGACAAGTCAACTTGGGAAGCTCTTCTACAAGATCAACTCTTATTTTTGGTTGTAACTCTCTCCATTTCTATCAATACAAAGAGTAGATTGTTTTCCTATATATGATGTTATGATTTCATGTATTTCAATGCCATGTTGATCTATTGAATGAAGTGATTGGATCAAGTTACATAGATGGCGTATATCATTGGATTGTCGTGTTTGATTGTGCTGGTTCTAATTATAGCGATCGAATCTAGGATTGAAGCATACAAGCCAAGGAAAGAGTGAAGCTTGCAACAAATTCCAAGTAGGCATCCATTAGAGAACTTTTGAGGTCTAAAATGGGCCTCCTAAGAAAAATTTACAACCAAAATAAACTTTATAAGAACCAATAGGATTTAAGAGGATGATGTCAACCATGGAGGATGATTCACCATTTTTGGGGTAAAAATGTGAAAAATATTAAAAAATAATCAAATAATAAAACTATTTTTTCAACTTATCTCCCTAAGGTTTTACTCAAATTTCGAGCAGGATTACTCGTTGGATGAAAAATATAATTCCTCATCCAAGGAGCCCCATGTTACATACTTTTGATGGACCTTGCTACACGAAAAAATGAGAAACACATGAAAAAACGTTATTGCAATCACGTCTTTTCATGTATTTCTCATTTTTTGTGTGGCAGTGTCCATTGAAAGTATGCAACATGAGTACTCTTTGGATGAGGAATCAAATTATGCATCCAACAAGTGTTCCCGCTCGAAATTTGAGTAAACCCATAGGAAGATAAGTTGAAAAAATAGTTTTTTTCTTTTTTCCCTCTAAAATTCGATGACGTAATCTAATCTTATTTTATTGTTTCCACTATTATTTTATAATTTCCTTAGGAGGCCCATTTTCGACCTTAAAACTCCCCTAATGATCCCATCATTCAATTACTTTAAGGAAAGCATTGTGCCCTTTTCTTTCTATTGTTCTAGGTTAGTCCACCAGGCCTAGGGAAGACACTTTTGTCCACACTCATAGATTTTGTATAACAACGTAGAATGTTTGACTTTAAATATGATCTGAGCATCTAACAACTTTCTCAATTCCTTCTATATACGGGGTTCCAATGTTGGATGAAATTTCTGTAGTTTCTACTGGAACGGGTTCACCGATTCTTTTATACGGATGATGTGTTGGATAATACGAATGGCATATGTCTTTAAATCATCATATGTCCATGTGAACACATCACGGTACTTTTTGAATAAGTGGATAAATGTTTTTTGTTCTTGTAGAGAACAACAAGTACTGAGGTTCACATACTTCAAATCTTCGAAAGTTCCCAAATTGACTTGTTCAGATGCTAACTTTGAACTCTGAGTCTTTGTGTTGATTGGCAATCTAAATCGGTTATGCAGGTCATATAGTTTCTTTAGGGACACCACACCCTTAGGCATAGTGTTTCCTTTCATTGCATTAGATGCCTCCTACAAAATTCATCCTCTTCTATGGCATCATCTTTGAATACATCAGCATTAGCCATAAAGTGTAGTATCTGTTGGTCGTCATTGAAAACGTGTAAGATAGTGACATTGTCTAGCACAGATGGTTTATATATAATTTCAATAGAAAAAACATTTTTCAATGGTGAAATCCTGGCAGTTGTATTTTCTAATGCATTCGTTGCAACATTTCTAACTCTAGGAACATAAACAATATTTAAAATTTTGAAATTATTGATCAAACGCCATACCTACTGCTAGTAGTTTTTAAGATGTGGTGAAACACAATGTATAATATCTCGTACTGGACAAGTGACCACCTCTAAGTCAGCGATTACCTTTAGAATTTCTACCTTCAGGTCAATAGGATCTTTTAATCCGAGTACGAGTGCTTCATATTCAGCAGTGTTATCAGTGCACTCGAACTCCAAACGGAATGAAAGGATATGCTTCTTATTGCGTGGGTTTATAAGAACACAACCTGCTCTAGAACCGTCCTATGTTTTTGAATCATCAAAATATAAAGTCCAAACATTATGAGCTACTAAGTTACTTTGTATACTACTATTACTACTATTACTATTATTATATACATCTATATTACATGTTTCATTTGCACCAGCTAGAGAACAAGGAAGGAGCTCCAGTTGTGTATCTGGTGGAACGGGTGATGGTTGTGCCTGATAACACCCAAGGTCGGTTTCAAGAAAACAATTCCCAAAAATCAAATTAGCAAAAGCAAGAGGCTCATTGTGGCCCTCAAGTGGTGTCATGGTGTGTTTCATGTACAGCTCATTGTTCACTCGAATCTGATTATTCCTGCCCTTATATGGAAGCCACAAATGTGACCAGTTTGTTGCAAAATATCCCTGTAATTTGCTATACCAGTCTCTGCTAAGTAGTACACCACAGGGTTATGGTATGTCCACAATTACATTATTTACACATTGGTGAACTCGATCATCTTTTGATAATTTGATAAGCACATTCTTAAGCTCACCAATAGCCTGGACAAGAGACCTATCCAGTTGAATAATTTGTGCATCAGTTTTCTCCCATTTTGCATTTATTTTCTTTGCTACAGATAGCAGCATAACATTCAAAGAAGCACCAGGGTCGACTAAACAATTATGATCATTATAATTAAGTATTTCAAACGTCAACAAAAACGGCGGGCAGAGAGTGTTAGCTTCTAATGTTAAAGCATTTACTACATATTCAAGAGGACCAAAAGAGTTACCTGATACTTTTTGAGAGGAGGAAGCTTTATCACCTGTCAAAGGTTGTGAAAATGTTTGTACAATAAGTTCACATTGGCTTGCGATCTTCGCGAGCTCATAGATGGAAATGTTGGCTCACACCTTCTTCATATCTTCCACAATGTTATAATCAATCGTTTCACCTATAGCAAGCAATGTTGAAGTGTCTGGAGGGGTGGCTTTATTCAATGCTTCTAAAATGTTAGACTTACTCTTGTTACTCGAGGAAGTATTCTTGGACTTAGCTGCCTCTCCAGGCTTACTCTATGCATTTTGAGCAGGATTGACAAGTGGCGAGATTCTTCTCAACAATTGCTCCTTCAATTTTTGTCTAGTTAATTCTTGTTCAAATATAGGCCCTTTACTCCTTAAATTGTATCGACCATTTTGCTTCTGAGGAGGGGGCTCATTCTGTGGTGGTTCTTTAGCATCCTTCTTATCAGCATTGTAGATACAGTGATATGCATTCACTGCATTTCCAACACTTTTTCTTCTTCAGCCGCTGCAAGTTATTCTGATTCTTCTACTTGTTCTTTCTACTCATATGCCAATAGAGTATCCATGATGTGCGCAGCCAAAGTGTTCGTGTCGTGGTTCCATTGAGTGCATGTCTGTGATATTCCTGATGGAAAGAACAGTAATTGTCCATGTCAATGCTTTCTATGTTCATCACAACATTTAAGCTTTGCGCAGACTTAGCAGGTTGATTGTTGTTGTTACTAGGGAGGCTTGTTGTTGGTGGAAGTCTCACTTGACCTTTTCTTTAGTTCTGAAATTTCATTGGTGAGCATCTTCACCATCTTGGTCAAGCTTTCGATGTCTGATGATTCCTTCTCTTTAGCCTTACTAGAAGAAGGTTGTGACTTCCTACTAGTCTCTTTGGAGTCTTTTGATTCCTCATCGCTTGTAATGACCCCAATCGCGCACAAGTCCTCAACAGCGATCACTTTTGTGAAATTTAATGCCAATGTTTCCTTTGCAGCTCCCTTTACGAACTGGGAAACACTGGTGAGCAAGACAGATGTGTAGTAATCGATGGTAATTGAATCGTGTGGTTGTGTGTCTAGGGGGGATTTATTCAATATATTGATTGAACTTCTAATTAAAATCCTTCACTTGCTCCTTTCCCCCATCTTCATCCTTCTGAACTCTTTGAGTAGCATACCGGGAGTCCTATCGTCAGCTTTTTAAACTCCCTCCAAGTATGGATTGAATTGATGGAAGACTATGGTACCATGATGTCGCTTTGCCTTCTAATGTATAAGGGAAGAGTCTGCAGGCCACATCATCATACCTCACCTCCATCATTCATAAATGCAAGTAAAAATCATTGAGATGGTCTTCTGCCTTTGTCTTCTTATCTGGATCATACTTTGAGAGCAACTTTTTTGGATGTCTTGACATCCTATGCAAATTATCCGAAGAGCAAGAGGCCCTTGGGCCATCCAATCCAAATCCTGGTCTGCCATGTTCTCGTCTCTGCGTTCTTCCTCCTTATCAAAATCTAAGGAATCTTCACCGTCTAATCTGTTGAAGAGGTCGTCAAAAAGAACAATTGTATTGTCCTTGTATCCTTTGTTAATAGGTGGAAGCTGATCTTTGATGCTCTGTATAGTCTACGGATTTCGCTGACTCCTCAAGGGTGACAAAGACCAAATCTTCCACTATAGAAACCAAGACACTGGTACCAGTTGTCTCTTTCTTCTTCAGAAAATGTGGAAGATTCTGCACTACAGGAATTAATCTGATAGCCTTCGCGAACCGACGAGTTATAGATCGAATTTTCGGATCTGCTCATTGGTAACCTCACAGGTTGTTTTTGGGCCAGGCTGAGAAGATCCTTCTGCTTCAAGAATCGGAACGGTGCTCGGAATGTTGCTACCTTTTCCAGAAGAAGAATTATTTGGGTGTGCAGAGTTATTCGCCATAAAAAAATTGGTTGCCCTCCTAGCGCTAGAATGTTGACGGTGTTGGATACCGCCAACATACATGGAATCTCCCCAATATAAGGTCCTAACTAGACCTCACATTGTTTGGTGTAGGAGTCCCATCTGGAA
The DNA here is from genome assembly GCA_031772625.1 of Pinus tabuliformis. NCBI lineage: Eukaryota > Viridiplantae > Streptophyta > Pinopsida > Pinales > Pinaceae > Pinus > Pinus tabuliformis. Next base: position 1,016,181,098 of record CM062816.1, on the reverse strand, counting down.
TATGGCCCGTTTGTCGTTTTACTTAAAGATGTGCCTTGCCATTAGCTGTCAACATGAGAGAGAATCGCAATTTCCCTTTTGAATGAGCAAGCTAGCATGCCTTGTAAATGTTCAATTGTTGATGTATCAATGTTCTTCTACCGTGGGCGGGGGGGGGGGGAGGAATTAAGTGAGCCTCTAAGACAAAAGTAATAGTACTACCCTAATGGAGACACACGCAATAAGTAAGACCGTCTAACATCAAGCGAAATAATTCACATGGGTGTGACGATCATTATAGCATAACAACACATTTCCAACAAGAAGAACCGAAGTAACCGAAATACTTCAATTAATCTAGTACTAATGAAAGCAAACATGAACCATAAACATTCAAAGAATAGTCTTAGAAACATTCACAATCCATGTGTGAAAACGTGTTGGCCTAGAAGGCTTCAATATTAAGCAAAAGTCCCAAGATACATAAATGCAATGAACACCACTAGCTCCAATAGTGGAGCATTAGAGCCACTAATTGCTCCCCAAAAGTACTAACTTTGTCTCTCTAATGCCTTGTGGGAGAATCCAAGGTTAAAAGTCATTTACATGAAAAATGAGGATCTATTTATAACTTGAGGAATGACCTTTCACATCCTCATGACTCTTGACTTTCCAACTTCTTGTGACCTTTGGACTTCTACAACCTTTGGGATTCCAAATGACTTTTGGAATTACATATGACTTTTGATATTACATGTCTTTTGGACTTCCATGACTCTTTAGTTCATACATGACTCTTGGACTTCCACTTATTTGTCTTTACAATGATTACAACAATACATCATGACTTCCACATCATCATGTGATGAGACTTGACATGTCACTATCTTTGATGACTGAGACTAATAGTGACTGATGACATGGACTTTCTCCAGTGGTGACATGGCTGCTAGTTGTATCTTCGTTCTTCGAGCAGCTTCGATCGTTGATGTCCTTACCCTCCAAAGGGTCTTTGATTTAATGGAGTCTCTGGGGTTGCTTTGATCATCAAGATTCAACCATGTTCTTCGTTCTTTTCCAAGCTTCCTTTGTTTGGTTTCCTTGCCCGATGTGTGCTTGCCATGATGCTTCCGGAATACTTGTCTATGATCACTCATGACGAGCAACTATCAACGTGAAAATCTCCTATTCTACCATGATTCATCCATATTTTTTGTTCAGGCCTTTCTGGTGCACTCAAGAGGAACAAAAGGGGTTTCAAGTCACATGGGCACACTTTGAAAGGATGAAGGGTTGAAGAGGAGAGGATTCGGGGCTTCAGCATGCACTCATGTGCTCAAAGGAAGAAGATAGTCAAGGTAGGGCGCATGGCGCAAGTCCGAAAGACGAAGGGGAGACCTTTGAGCCTCCCAAGTGCATTATGCGCTCAAGGGAGTGATGGAGGGTGCGAGGCGTACTCCTGAACGCTGAAGGTTGAAGGCTTCAGGCCTTCGGGATGCACTCATGCGCTTAAGAGGCCTAGGAGGGGGTAGGGCGCGCTCCTGAAGGCTAACGATCGGTACTTCATGCCTTCGAAGTGTGCCCATGCGCTCAAAGAGTCCAAAAGGGCACATGGTGCATCAGGAAATGTTGAAGGGTGAAGCTTAAGGCTTTCAGGGTGCACCTATGCACTCAAGGAGGGCGCACTTCTTCGAGTCGAAGAAGTGTGCTCAAGGATGACTTGGTCTTTTGAAGGGCGCAGTTCAGAGTAAGGAAGGGGAAAGAGGGTTGAGGAGTGCACCTAGTTCTCTTGGAGGGCACATGGCATACTTCCGAACAACAAAGGATTCCTCATCAAGGCTTCATCGTGCACTTTTAGCCTTAATGAGTTCACCTTGAACCGGAAATTTGTGTAAGTTTGAGATATGGGGCAAGGGGTGAACATAATAAGTCTAGACATATAACCAAGTGTGACGCACACTGACTCATCAAGAAAGCTTAGACAAACTTGAACAATGGTAAATATTCATTGAAACGCCACTTTGTACACATTCCCCATGTATAACGAGTGAAGTGTGTGTGACTATGACCCAAAAGAGTCGTTTTCCAACAACAAAGTTGTTATGACCACAAAATGTACTAAAAGATGTTTTGATCAATGCAACGACACTTGAGATTGTTCAAAGACACTTGATATACATAAAATAACATGAAACGACATTTGATAATCAAAGCGACTCTAGATAACACAATGATAGATGTAGCATAATTTTGGAGGGTGTTGTAGTAGCGACAACAACTTGATATGTAAATGTTGAATTATCAATGATCATGCTTATTTATGGTATGTATATGCACTTTTTACATATTATTTCTAAAACATATATTTTAAAATATCTGGCACAATAATTTCACATTAGATTTATCGGTGCAATATCCAATGATTCAAAAAATATTTTGAACACAATGTCTATTGTTGGAAATCAAACATTTGAATATCCTCTTGATTATCGCAGCATGTTTCATGAATAATACAAAACCCCCATTCCCACCATTATCAAAGAATTGATTATAAGCACCTTAAACAAAACTAAAGCAAGCATTTAGAGCTAGACCCAAAACATGGCATGCCTTAACATTTGTCATTTAGTGCACAACCTTGTTGATATCTATCCATAGGAAGGTCAAGGAATCAGCATTGTCTTGGCATGGATGGCTTGTTTTAATTTGAATTAGGGGAGGATTAGACACCACTCTACTCAAATCCTAATCGGACCTCATTTGCAATATCCCATTTCTCTAGACTCTTCAGAGCCAATGCCACCTCCACCAACATCTTAGAAGAGCCCAACATCCTCTTTCTTAATGCCCCATAAGGACACAACATCACCTACCGCAACAAAATTGCAATAGTAGAGGTGAGATGGTCCAACCATCAAGAAAACAGAACCTTGATCCAAGTGGAAGCTTGCCCATTGAAAACTTGGAGAAGTTTCCACTATCCCATGTCTCCCCACAACAAACTTGAAATGAACTCCAATTGTACAAAGAAACTGCTGTGGTTTGCAAGTTCAACAGGCTATATAAAAACAGGGATACATAGGTAAAAAGGGTAACTGATCTATACCAAGAAGTTCTATATGAAAGTTTGCGAAAAAGGCACCTCACTAATTTATTTTGAAATTCCTGAAGAAAGAAAAAAATCTTCAAAAGATGGGCCTTTGTTTTGGAGAAGAGATGGACTCAACAAACCATGGTTGCATAAATTTAGCCTTAGCTACCTTGACCATCGCCACTGCTCCTGTTTGGGTGAGAACTCCAAATCTCCCCAGTCAGATTTTGGAGGTCGATGTCTTGGAAGAAATAAGTACATTTTTATAGAAAAGATAGGGAAAAGGTATATTTATTTGTACCATATTTTTCATTGAAAAGCATTTAACGGTTTGTTAATACAATCATCCTAGATTTGGTTGGATCTCAATGAACTTGACAACTGGATGGAATATATATTATATTGCCTTCAAATGTAGTGTCTACCACGACTTAGGTCATCTTATGGCAGCCTACCCCAAAAGGATTCATGAACAAGAGATCATAACTCCTTACGACTGCCCAAAAATTGGATATATAAGGATTTTAGAGATTCAAACAGAAGAAAATAAATTGGGTGGGAAGCAGAGTAAAGGGGGAAAGGAAATCCTCTCTAGAGGACAGAATGATAGGTCCAGAGTGCAACTTTAGGATGCACATATTCATACAAAAGAAGACCATGGTGGAGTGAATTTAAGAAACTGAATTTATTATTAATGTTGAAGCCAATACCTCTCACACACTTTATATCACTTCTCATTACAATTTATAACACCCCTAATTTAAGCAGCTATCCCTTAACCTCAACATCTCAATGTTACATTGGTCACATCATACATGTCACTAATATAAAGTGACCACTATCCAAATTTTATAATTCCTAGCCTAAATTTATTAGAAAGATAACAATCCAACATCCAGAAATTAAAGAAGAGTCCCCCCCAGGAGGGGTGAGTGTCAAAAGTTCATGTCTGGAAAAGCTAGAAGCAAGGATTTCAAATATCAATATTCATCTTCGTTTCAATGGAGAGAGGATAGAGGCATCCAAAGAAACTCAATAATTTCCTGAGGTAAATATTTGTCAAAAGCTTGAAGACTCAAGCCTCTATAGGGGTCATTTTTAATCGTTTCTTTTTCCATCACTTTGGTCCAAACATACAGCTATAAAAGAGGTAGTTGTATTTTTCTGGCATTATTAATATATAATAGACCTCTTTTTCTCTACTAATGGTATGTGTTCCATGTATTCAACTTCTGCAGATATCTACATTACATATTAAAATTCACAACAGAATTTACTAGAACTTGAGAACTAATGATATAACCCTCAACAATAATATAAAAGTTCAGAACTCCTACCAACTGCTAAATATATCTTACACACCAACCAAGTACTTAAAATGCTAGCATACAAAAGTTCTCACACCACTACATGTTGTCCAAGTTGAGATTTGTTGCAGAAGACCATGATAAATAGTAAAACCTCAAATTTGACAAGAATTCAAAATCTTAAACTGAGGCATCAACTCAATAGATAAGAAAGACGAAAAAAGTGGAGATTGGATGAGTTGTCCTGCATTCTCATAGCCTTTCCAGAACATTTCTCATGTATGGAAGGTGGACTACAGTTAAACCCACTTCAGTAAGGATGAACAATTAACATTCAGGTAAGTACGGTGAACCAGTGATAGAGTTGGAGCATAAAATGAACTTTTAGTATTCTATAGTAGAACATATATTTTGATGGAAAAGATCATCAACAGAATCAATATGTGATTCAGTACATGTCATTTGTAATTGAAATGTGAACCAACATAGCATCTAACTCCTATGTAAATATTTGTCTCAGTGAGAGGGTGCCAACCACATCGATTTTGTCGCTAACTTCACTGAAATACTATTGTTGCTCCTCAGCCTTTGATATTGACGAATCACAGGTCCTGGCGCAAGTTTCTGTGGATATCCGATCTTTTCATCACACCTACAGCAAACCCACACTATTAGACTTGTCATTCCAGTTAAACCATTACGTTTGAGAACCCATATTATTCTATCTGTAACCTTAAATTGAAGTCTGATCTCAGTGAGAAACTGACCTAAAAGAGTTTTACTTGGAGATCAATTTCAAGTAAGATTCCAAGGTTGGTTTCGTGAGAAATGAAAGCTGGTAATGGATCAGTTTCATTTTTCATGCTTCCAATACAAAACCCAAAGCATAAATTTTGACTTATTGATTCCTGAAAATAAGCATACCATATGATGTGTGATCACTTGGTGTCTCATGTAAATGAAGAAATTTGGGAAGTTCTGCATCCAACTGTGGCTGGGATTCAGGTAGACTGCTCAAATTAGTTACTGAATCTGATCGCTGCACATTAAGAGATAGATGTGAATCTTGAATTGGAACATGTAACTGCCTCTGTTCAACACTTGAGCCAGAGTGGCCTTGTTGACATTCATGTCCTGTAGAAACAGAGGTCTGACCACCAATATCAGGATCACATTTAACCTCAGCTGTCTGATCTGAGCTGAACCTATTCATATGCTTTTGGTCAGACTGATTACATATATGTATCTCCGATGATGATGGCTTCTCCAATCTCAGTTTCTTAAGGGCCGGCTCAGCTGGCTTTGTACTTTCCAATGGCAAACTAAGCGCACTAGACAAACTATTGGATGATGGGTTCTGTTGTGAAGAGAATGATTTAGATTCATCATCAGATGCATTATTATGCAAAATAATTTCTAGTTTATTACAAGCTCTTCCTGCTCCAGAACCGTCCTGTGAAGTAGCTTGTGTAGGATGAGCAGACAAGTCTAATTTTACATCAGAATCCTGTGCAGATTGCTCCCCAGACATAATTGAGATACATTCTACTGAATTAGCAGAGTCTTTCAAAACACCTCCAAGTCTCTGTTGTTCTTCTAAGATCTTCTGAAAATACTTTCCCTGTGCCTCAATGCGTTGCTGTAATTGCCTCTGTACCTGTATAAATTTTATGCCAATTCTTCATAATTCTTGATATATTACAAAAGATGCAGTACTTTAGCACATCAACATCTAACTATTTTATTCGTAAAGGAAAGTTGAAATAAACCTTCAACGAAAATTTCTAGTAGAACAATTTGCTACAAACATATTGACTATCTATTCTACATCGATGATAACCAACAAAAGCTACACCCAGCTAAATCGCATTTGTTTAAAGAAATTTTTAAAGATTATGAAATCATATAAGATCCTTTCACAGTCAAAATATATTCTTGAAAAAGTTTATGCAAAAGATTCAATAAATAATAGCTCCCAGATGCATAAGTAATATGCAAGAAATATTTATGTTCTCATGCAAGCATTGAAAATGACCAAATTCCATTACAAGGGCTCATAAGTCCATCGATGTGAAAAACGTCACATGAAAATGCATAAGACATCTCAAACCTAAGTCTAAATTTTAGTTTCAAAAATCCCCAATATAATAGGGTTAAAAATATGGATCAACATATTGAGAGGTATATCCCGTCTTCGTGCCTTGCAGCTAAAGCAATCCGTCAAGATAGCTACTGGTATGTCTAAATGAAAATTCTGCTACTAGAAGCATTCCAGTTCTTAAGAGTATCTTATGTGTTCCAAAGATTTAGTTATACTCTTATTCTTTGGCTTGCCAAGTCGTTATTTAGTCGAGCCACATCACTTCATTTAAGACCAGAGTATATCTAAGAAATTAGAACCTTCATCTGTTATGTTGTCACTAGACTGAATTCTAATGACAAAAGGTAATCCTCGTTCAATTTTTTATTTTTATTTTGAAGAATACTTCTTATATTTACAAAAAAATATTCGTCGCATTCAAATTATTACCATCCTTATCGTTTGGCTTCTAATTAAAAAAGGAAAGATAAATTAATATTCATATCGATGCTTTCCACTCACTAGAAGTGCCATTTATCTTGAAAATATGCAGTTCAGATATTGTTCTTCAGTAGGAAGGACGCTGTTATTCTTGCTAGGAAACATTGGACAGTAAACCACTTTTGTTATGAACAGGTAAAATATATCAAATGCTGAAGTTTGCGGCAACTGGTTTTGACCAACCGGTTCGATGGAACAAGATGTATGTGAACAGAAAGATTCTTCCACTGCTTTTCTTTCTTTTAAGTTCTTTTAAATTGTCTTCATAAGTTATGCAACTATCAAGACAATCAGATTTAAAATACAAGTTCAGAACTGGTTTGAAGAAAAGTCAACTTTCTTTAGCAAGTTATAATCCTTTTTACTATGGAGCATTTGTCATTTTGAAATAATATCACTACCAGGAGTATGTTCGTTTCTCCTCATTAGATATAAGGATAATTCAGCTGCTGCCTGAACAGAAAAAAAGCTGCCTTCTGCTTAATGAAGCTCAACTCTGGTTTGGGTAATACTTGGCATTTCCAATTTCAGATAGAAAAGGTTATTTCGGAGTCACCCTTAAGAACCACCTTCAGTTCTATTTAGAGAAGAGTATCAACATGGACTGACAGAGATGTGATCAAACATGCTGCATTTTAAATACTCAAAAGGAAATATCTGTTGATTTTGTGGGGTGCAAACGCATATACAAACATGTGATGCTCATGTAACAAACAACGTTCGTGTACTCAGAGGAATGCTCTGATACCAATGTTATGAACAAGGTTTGTATACTCAGCAGACTACTTCAGAATACTCAGAAGCTCTGAAATATATAAATATCCATGCTAAGACAAACAATATATTATTATAGAGATGTACAGAAGATATGAGATTGTGAATGTTACAAATGAGGCCTCCTTATATACCTAAGCAGGTGCCTCTTCATGGATGGTCATGTCTTTAAGACACGCATTTTCATTACTAATGACTATTTAGTTAACCTTATTATGATTATTATTGTTTACATTAATTTTGTTATTTTTATATGAATTATATTCATAACATTGTCTTCCTCTTCAAAGCGCTTTGTCCTCAAAGCTTACTAATGAAGGGCTTGATCTATTTTCCCGTTTCGAATATCTTCTCGTCTCAGAACTTTCATCTTTGTTGATACTGTTGAAGAAAGTGTAACTAGGTTCAGTTTTCGTAAATGTAATTTTGATCTTTGTACTTGTAAAAAAATAGAATTATTATTTTTGTCATTTATAAAAAAATGGGTTTCTTGCCCATTTGATAGGTCAAGCGCATGTTAAAGTGCTTCTAGGAAAGTCAAAGAGTCAATGTAATTGTTAACGACCCATGTGGGCATGTTACACTATGTAAATCTATGTACTAGAGTCAAAGAAATATGTCAAAGGTGATCCTCCAAAGCAAAGACAAGTCTCCTCTTCAAGTCGGCTAAAGAAATGAATTTTTGGTGCACTTAAAGTCAAGTCGGCCTCACTGGCTCAAGTCGGCCCAAATAGGAGAAACAGTCTCCTATATATAGGGCAGTTCGACCTCACAAAAGGACCATCAAGTGATCTCTGAAATCAGCGAGAGAAAGAGTCAAGAAAGAAGTGCGAAAAGGAGCAAGAAGGTGCTTCTAGGTCAGCGAAGAAGGAGAGAAAGGAATCTGAGTTTTGGAGGGCTGTTTTGGGGCCTAATTCTGTCACACGTGCGAAAAAGGAGGGTAGTTCTGCAGTCACATCAGATCCACAAGTGCAGCAACATAATAGAGTTCGATTGGGCTAAGAAAAGACTCCTAATAGGCCTCCATCTCTAGCAAAGTAGGTCCCACCTAAAGCAAAGAAAAGAAAGCAAGTAAAAGGGTCCATTTCAAGCCCTAGATCAGCCACACGTGCGAAGAAATCAGAGCTGCAGTAAGGTTAAGAGGATCAGCCTCTAACTTGGAGATATACCTCAAGAAAAGCCTCATTCTCTAGTCTAAGTATCAAGGAGAAGGAAGATTGCCAAGCAAGGTTGAGAAGGAAAGGAAGACACCAAAATAGAGGTCTCTAAGGAGACCTAGGGTTTCTGCAGAAAGTGCCATCAGTTGCCAGAAGAAGAGCGAAGGAAGAGGCCAGGGTGTAGTGCAGAAGGAGGCATCAATTAAGGAACAAAAGAAAGAGAGATTGTGTCTTGTGCTTGGAGGATCTATTTGTCAAGGGTCTAGGGTTTGGCATTTGTCAATTGAAGCTTCAATAAGAGAAATTTGCAGAAGGGTTTTCCTCTCTAGGAGAGAGAGGTTTTGCCCTGGCTGACAGCCAATATATTGTGTTCCTGTCTTTTTTGTTTTGGTAACTGTTTGATGAAGTAAGAGAACACACTCTAATAATAATAAGAGAAGAATGTGCTAATAAGAAAAAGAAAAAAAGTACCTCACAAATAGTTATCATCGTCAGAAGAATCTCATCCTACCTAGATGCCCTAGATTCTTCAACAGATACAAGACGATATGATCCTTTGAGTGATAAATAAAATTGTCGAACTGAGAAGGGATGAAACCATCTTAAATTAATCTTCTATGAAACTTGGCAATTACTTGATAGTTGGGACAATTTGTTATTATCAGTGTGGATTGTGCCGACATCACTATTCTTCAGAACATGAATTTGTTGCTTTTGTTTTGAGTGATACAGATAAGCAGACTGATTGGGATGTCTGCTCTTGTGGTTCAAATGTCGATAAGGAGTATTGATGATTTGATTTTCTCTTATCATGTGTTTGACAATTTCCTAATTTACTCTAGATGTCGATGTTAAGTTGGTTACCGAATCGTCAGTTAGAATTTCCATCATTTAAACTACAACATCTGAATATGTTTTTCCTTCCATTGGATATTTGTTCCCTTATCTTCAACTAGATATGTATCTTCAACTGGTTTGTCCTCTTTTTGAGTTGTGACATTGACTGGATCGGTATTCGTTCCCTTATCTTCAATTTGGATGGTTACGTCCGAAGACTTCGATACATCTTTCGCGTTGAGTTCTTCTAGATTGTTTTACAAGGATTTCTTGTCATTTTCAAGTTTTTTAATTTGCATCAATAATTTCTCGTTGTGGTCCTTGAGGCGAGTAACTTCTTTCTTTTTGTCAGCAGCGATTTCGTCAACTTCCCTTTGCATATTTTGTATCTCCTTTTTACTTTCTTGAGAAATTACTTTTGAGATATCTTGTGTGTCTTCTAATGTAATGAACAATGTTCGCGTACTCAGAGGAATGCTCTGATATCAATGTAACAAACAACTTTCGCGTGCTCAATGGAATGCTCTGATACCCATGTTACGAACAAGGTTCGTATACTCCGCAGAGTACTTCAAAATACTCAGAAGATCTAAAATATATAAATATCCATGATAGGACAAACAATATATTATTATAGAGATGTACAGAAGATATCAAATGATGTGAATGTTACAAATGAGGCATGCTTATATACTTGAGAAAGTGTGTTAATTTTAGATAACAATGGTATGTTCTATGCTTAAGAGCAATTTACTTCAATTTTTCTTATTAGCCCAATATTAATTTCCAGATTAGCAATCACATTAACATGACAGTAAATGCAGATAAAACATAAATAAAAACAGTAGAAGACAAGCCATTGACAAGAGGACACAATGTTTGGCGGATGCCAAGGAAAAACCCCAATGTGGGGAAACCCTTTGATCAAGTCTTCTTATTATTCTTCAAAAGTTCAGAAGAGAGAAAGAGTACAATATACAAAATTCACTTGCCCAATTACAGTTATATCTGTCCAGTCAACAGGATGCCCTAACAGAAGTCAGCGCTAGTCAACATGGCAAAATATCTCCTCCAAATTAGCTCGGTCAAACCCAATCAACTCGGCCTCCAAGGACAGTCTAAATAAGCCCAAAACAGTCCCGAAAATATCAGTCAAACTCAGTCAACATAGAGTCAAACCTGCAGTCAACTTTCCTGCAATCAACGTTAGTCAAATAGCTCTGAATGCCTCGATTTCTGTGCCCAGAAATGCGGCCTGCCTAAACAGAATATTCCCCAAGAAAAATGCAGTCAAACTCGGTCAACGGCTACCCAGTCAACATTGGTCAAACCCTCCTACAATTCGGTCACCGCCCAAAATAGAAAACCGCAGACTTGTCCTTCGCACGTGTGGAGAGAGAGGCTGCCCATAAATCTGTACACCCAATCAGATGAGATAGAGGTGTGAGTGATGAGTGTGCAAATGAGGTAAATGCTCCTTCTATTTATATGCAACGTTGAGGATGAATAGACGTGTCTTTTGGGCTTTTGAGCGTACATTAGATTGTTGGCCAACATTGACAATTTGTCCATAAACGAAATAAATTCATAATTCCATTTGTACATGTCAAAATGAGATGATCTTTACATCAATTCTACACCTCTCGGAAAGAGGAATCCAATAAAAATATCAGCTGCATCATATGAGTTGTCCAAGGTGGAGTTTGGCCCTAGATGCCAAATTTAACACTCCCTCTCAACTAGGGAGAACTCCGCTTGCCAAACCATCTATCAATCTGTACCATCTCTGACATCCCTGTTATACTTTGCTCTGCTTTGTTGAACCATGAAGAAGTAATGAAGAAGAAATGATCGAGAATGTGTCATACCATTCTCCACTGACCCAAGTCAATCTCCAATGATCAAGAGTGTATCATACCACTCTCCACTAACCCGAAGTCAACCTCCATGGATCCCATATCAATATCAAACATCCTAGCATAGGGAGTATGATAGTACATGATGCGTCCATCGGTAGTACTATGGTCCCTATCCTCATTTCCCTACTCATTGGCCAGATGAGAGATACTTCCCATGAGTCCCGGACTGCATGGGTAGACCGTAGGATGTAACAGTAGGAGAAGGTGAACCACTCATCCTGCTCATATGCCATAGGAGAAGGTGAACCACTCATCCTATGCATATCTCAACCATCATGGGGTATCACAGGGGAAGGTGAACCACTCACCCTATACATCGTGCACCACTAGGGGAAGGTGAACCACTCACCCTATGGTCGCTCATCACTCCAAGAAGTACCCCAAGCCCCCCGGAGCTCCTAGAGCTCAATATCCAACTCAAACGGGACCCTCATAAGAGGGTCTCTCCACGACTCCAAGTCGTTCACGGAAGGTTAAGAATTTGACCTTCCCCAGGGGCTTCGTAAGAATATTTGTGACCTGATCATTAGTCCCAATGTGACGGAGCCTTATTGCTCCCCATTGTACCATATCCCGGATAAAGTGGTACCTGATATCAATATGCTTGGAGTGGTCATGAAACACGGGATTCTCAGAAAGACGAATCCCACTTTGATTATCACAGAAGATCATGGTGGCATCCAGCACATGTCCAAACAGCTCACTAAAGAGCTTCCTCATCCAAACAGCTTCACAGGAGGCCATACTAGCAGCAATATATTCAGCCTCAGCGGTGCTCAAAGCAATTGACTTTTGCTACCTGCTCATCCAGGATATCGAAGAAGAACTTAGAGAAAAGAAACATCTCGATGTGCTTTTACGATCCACCACACTGCCAGCCCAGTCAGCATCAGAATAACCATCGAGCCTCAAATTTCCGGCAATGTATCTCAGTCCACAGGTGATTGTGCCTTGGAGATATCTCAAGAGATTCTTGGCATCAATCCAATGTATGTGATGAGGCTTGACCATAAACATATGTCTGGACTCTGGACGAGAGTTCACTAAGAACATCAGGGCCCCCACGAGTAAATGATACTCAAAAGGATTTCCCAAATCGGGCCCAGCAGCACTTCCGCATAACTTCTTGAAGTTAAGTTCCATCGAAGTAGTCACGGACTTGTAGTCCACAATCCCAAATCTTTCAAGTTGCTTCACTATGTATTTTCCTTGAGAAACGAAAATCTCACATGGCTTTTGCCAAACCTCCAACCCTATGAAATAATGCATCAGTCCTAGGTCCTTCATTTCAAACTCGGAAGCCAACTCCCTCTTATATTGATGAATAAGTGGGTCTGCACCTATTAGAAAGAGATTGCCCACATAAAGTATCAAGATGAGAGGTTTGTCATTCTCAACCTTAAGGTAAAGGTTCGGATCAGCTTCACTTCTTGTAAAACCCAGCTTCATCAAATAGTTGTCGATCCTCTCATACCAAGCTTGGGGAGCTTGCTTCAACCCATAGTGGACTTTCTTCAACCTGCATACATGTGTCTAACAATCTTGAACTTCGAACCCCTCGGGTTGTTCTACATAGACTTCCTCCTTAATTGAACCATGCAAGAAGTCGATTTTGACATCCATCTGGTGTAGGTTCCATCCTTGCGAGGCAGCAACGGCTATAATTGAACGGATGATGGTATATCGAGCAACTGGTGCAAATATCTCATCGTAGCCCACGCCTTCCTTTTGAGAGAAGTCTCTAGCAACAAACCTGGCCTTGAACTTTTCAACACTTCCATCAGCTCCATGCTTGAACTTGTAGAGCCATTTTGAGGTGACAACGGATTTGTCCTTGGGTCTAGGGACCACATCCCAGACATCATTTTTCATAATCAACTCATACTCTTCGTTCATAGCATCCTTCCAAACTTGGTGCTTCACAGCTTCTTCAAATGTGCAAGGCTCAGTTTGAACAATGGTGCTCATGGCAGCTAAGTACCCTTGGTACCTATTCGGCTTCTTACTTTCACGAAAAGTTCCCCTTGGAGCAACATGTCTCTCAGCATCTTCGAGAGTTTCCCTAAGCCATGAGGGTCTCCTTTTTGAGGAGGAGGGCTCATGAGGAGGTGGATCAATGGGATCCATTGGTCCTTCAACATCGGGCATCAGCTCATCCTGCAGTGCTCCCTGCTTTCCTGTATCTACTTCTTTGTCCTTCCTTGGAATAGGAAGGTTATGAATCTTCCCAAGGGCAGCGTCTTCATCAAAGGTGACATCATGACTTATCTCTACTTCTCAATGACTAAGGAAATAGATTCTATATGCCTTACAAGTTTCACTGTAGCCCATAAATGTTCCTTTCTTCCTAGATGCATCCAATTTGCTTCTCTTTTCTTTCGGCACATGAAAATACACAGGGCTACCAAAAATTCTAAAGTGAGAAACATCAGGTTTCTTACCAGTGAAAACTTCTTCAGGAGCTTTGGAGTCCAAGGCTTGATGAGAGCATCTATTTTGAACATACACGGCAGTGTTGGCAGCTTCCGCCCTTAAGAACTTCAGAAGACTTTGATCATGAAGCATGGCACGAGTGGCTTCTATAATAGAATGGTTCTTCCTTTCAGCAACACCATTTTGCTCAAGAGTATATGCGGTAGTAGTCTCCCTCTTAATGCCAACTTCTCTACAATAGTCATTGAACTCAGTTGATTCATATTCAGTTCCATTATCGGTCCTCAATATTTTGATATTTTTCCCGGTTTCATTTTCGACCAAGGCTTTGAAAGAACAGAACCATGAAAATACTTCGTCCTTCTTCTTCAAGAAATATATCCAAGTTTTGTGAGAGAAATCATCCACAAAGATAGCATAATACAAATATTCGCCCAAGGATGTCATAGGTATCATACCAGATAGATCAAAATGAACCAATTGCAAAATGTCGATAGTCTTGCTATCACTTGAGGGGAATGGCCCCCTTGTATGTTTTCCTTCGGCACATCCCTGACAAACACTTTCATGTTCTACTTTAAATTCCGGCATACCTGAACCATCTTCCTTGCATCAGGTAGAGCCTTATAATGTAGATGAGCAAACCTTCGGTGCCATAATTTGGATTGAAGAGATGTGTCGCAAGACATAGCTCCTAATGGGCTTCCTCCAACTTGATATAGGCTATCAACCCTGAATCCAAGAGTAAATGCTTCTTTGAAATTTCTATTCCAAACACGTACCTTTCCATCAATGAATGCCACCTTGAATCCTTTGTCTTCCATCGTCGAGATAGATACCAGGTTCTTCTTTAGATCAGGTACATATAGTACTTCTTGTAGATGAATGGTGTTACCTTGATTCAATTGAAGAGTAACATTCCCAACTCCCTTCACGGGATAGGTGGCATTGTCCCCAAGAATGATTTCCAAATTTGTATCCTTTTCTATCAGATTTGAAAGAGCTTCCTTATACCCAGTGAAGTGCCTTGAGGCACCACTATCAATCAACCAATTTCCCAAGGTATCCGGTGGAGAGGCAATAGAGAGGGAAGATATAAGATAAAATTCTTTTTGCTTGTTATCTACAACATTAGATTCATCATACCTGGAGTTTCTTGATCTTTTGGGAGGTCGACCATTTCCATGTTGAGTAGCGGAAGAATTCCCTTTTCCTTTGTTGTTGAATTTGCCATTCCTTTGATTGTTGTTGCCCCTGAAATTGTTATGGTTGTGGTTGTCATCATCACGAGGTGTATCCCTTCTATTAGGACACTCCCTAGCATAGTGGCCAAACTTGTTACAAATGAAGCATCTTCCCTTCCTTCCATCTTTGAATCCCGATCTTCCTTGACATTGCTTCTTTGAACCTGTATTGTTCTTCTTTTTAGCATGAGCGGAGAATGCAGTAGGTTCATTCCTATTTGAAGGTATGTCCATTTCCATCATCCTTGCCTCTTCTTGAGGACATGTAGTCAGCAATTCTTCAAAACCTAAAATCCTGTCATTGTTGAGGATAGAGTGTTGAACACATGCCATTGACGAGGGAGACCTCCAAGGGAAATGAGAGTAAGCTCCCTATCAGCAATAACTTCTCCAATTGAAAGAAGATCATTTTTTATCTCAGTAATCCTCATGAAGTAGGATTGGATATCTTCACCTATTCCCTTCTTTATGTCCTTCAACTTGTTCTTGATGAAGAGAACTTGGTTTGCATTGCTAACCTTGAACATGCCAACCAACCTGTCATACATCTCCTTGGATGTGTTCAAATCATAGATGTATGCAACCAAATGCTTATTAATAGAATCCCTGATGATCTTCTTTGCTTTGACTTCCCCTTTCTTGTACTTTGTCTCAGCAATAGCCGGTGCATTTGAAGGTGGTTCAGTGATCTTTCCCTGCACATAGTCCATAACATCCTGCTCTTCCAAAGTCAAATCAAGAGACATCTTCCATGCCTAATAATCAGACTTATCATTCAGCGTGTCATCAGGCTTGAAGTAAGACGCAGAGGCCATTGACTCTTGTCCTTTTCCAACAAACCTCAATGATTGCTCTTTTCACTCTTGCTTGGGCTTTGTCTTCACCTCAACTCCAATACCATGTTAATTTTGGATAAAAATGGTATGTTCTATTCTTAAGAGCAATTTACTTCAATTTTCTTATTAGCCCAATATCAATTTCCAGATTAGCAATCACATTAACATGACAATAAATGCATATAGAACATAAATAAAAACAGTAGAAGACAAGCCATTGACAAGAGGACACAATATATGGCAGATGCCAGGGAAAAACCCCAATGTGGGGAAAGCCTTTGATCAAGTCTTCTTATTATTCTTCAAAAGTTCAGCAAAGAGAGTACAATATACAAAATTCACTTGCCCAATTACAGTCAAATCTATCCAGTCAACAGGATGCCCTAACCAAAAAGTCAATGTTGGTCAACGTGGCATAATATCTCCTCCAAATTAGCTCGGTCAAACCCAATCAACTTGGACGCCAAGGACAGTCTAAATCAGCCCAAAACAATCCCGAAAATATCAATCAAACTCGGTCAACACAAAGTCAAACATGCAGTCAACTTTCCTGCGGTCAACGCTGGTCAAATAGCTCTAAATGTCTCGATTTTTATGCCCATAAATGCAGCCTGCCCAAACAGAATATTCCCCAAGAAAAATGCAGTCAAACTTGGTCAATTGTTGCCCTGTCAACGCTGGTCAAACCCTCCTACAATTCGGTCAACGCCCAAAACAGAGAATTGCAAACTTGTCCTTTGCACATGTGGAGAGAGAGGTTGCCTAGAAATTCATACACCCAATCAAATGAGAGAGAGCGATGTGTGAGTGATGAGTGTGCAAATGAGGTAGATGCTCCTTCTATTTACATGCAACGTTGAGGATGAATAGACGTGTCTTTTGGGCTTCTAAGCCTACATTAGATTGTTGGCCGACATTGACAATTTGTCCATAAACGAAATAAATTCATAATTCCATTTGTACATGTCAGAATGAGATGATCTTTAGATCAATCCTACACCTCTCGGAAAGAGGAATCCAATAAAAATATCAGCTACATCATATGAGTTGTCCAAGGTGGAGTCTGGCCCTAGTTACCAAATTTAACAAAGTGCCTCTTCATGGATGGTCATGTCTCTAAGACATGCATTTTCATTACTAATGACTATTTAGTTAACCTTATTATGATTATTATTGTTTACATTAATTTTATTATTTTTATATGAATTATATTCATAACGCTCTAGAGAAAAAATACAGATAGGTTTATTAATGTTCATGCAACAGCGTATACATCTCTCACACTCGCATCACCTATTAATATCATAGGTTTAAAAATCGGTCGGTCGGAACCAATAACCAATCAAACAGGCCTCAGTAATGTACTAGTAGCAAAACCTGGTTGGAGGGACGGTTTGTACTGGTTAAGTAACAAACCGGCCCTAATTGACCAATTCTGACCATAACTAGGCGGTCAGATGTCACATGTGAGGGGGAGTCCAGGACCCCCAATGGTGGTTTTTAGGTGGTTTTGGAGGAAACCAAAGGTTGTTTCCCTCCCAAAATAGCCCCCTTGGCTATAATTTATAAAACCAATCCTCCCCCTCCTAATCCCTGAACCTAAACAAAAATCCTAACTCAAACCTAGCAATGTCAACAATATAAAAAGGAAAGATAAAGGAAATGTCATCTTTTACTTGAATTTTTAACATTACCATTAATGGTTTTGGGATGTTTTAGAGTGGTTCCAACCTTATCATACTTCATATGGAGAAAGTTAAATTTCATATCCCACTCAAATTTCAATAGATTTAACAATTTTCGGGATTTTCGGATTGGCAGGATTGTAACATTTTCATTGAATTCTATGATGTATGACAGTATGGGATTGGCATGAAGCCCTTTATGTACCTTGATCTTTGTTTGTATTGGTTGTTGAACTCCTTTGCCATGGCCCTAACAAGAATGTACCCTTCACTCAAACGAAAATAATTGGTTAGCCATGTTAAGCTTCTTCTACCATATTATGAGGTTTAGGAGATGAACCTTTCACTCAGACCACAATCATTGCTTACGCATGTTAAGCTATTTCTATTTCTACCATATTATAAGGTTGAGGAATTTGATTCTGAAGAATTTGAGAAAGATGATGTTTATGTAGCTCTTGTTGATGATCCCATTTCTAGTAGTGGTGAATTAGTGATGAGTTTGATAAGTGATCATGTTGATCAATGATTTGTGGTAGGCTAGTGGCCTAGTAGCTTGTAGCATTGTTTTTGGACTCTAGAGCCCATTTAAAGTCTCATTGATTATCTATTATGTTGTTGATATGTATCACACTTTGTACCATTTTGATATATTCACCCTTACATGGTATATAGATGAGGACATTTTGCATATTTCATCTCTAATGGTTTGGAATCATGGTTTGAAATCTTAAAAATAAATTTTCATTAAAAATTAATATTTTATGTATTTTTTTCAAATCCAATTCATTGAATTTGGTTCAATCCGATTCCGGTTCGAAACCCGATTAGATAAGTGGGATGGTTCAAAATTTGGTTCTGGTTATTAAAACTATGAATGATTAATAGCCCCACAACTCACAAGTGTTTATGGTGCTTTACCATTCCACCCCCTAACCTCATGAGACTTATTCAAAGATGTATTTTATATTTGTACATCTTACCTAACTCTATTATCAAACTCTTCACAAGATACTTAGTGAAAGATGATGTTCTCATAACTCTTCATAAAATATTCTCCGCCTAACAATTTTGTATTTCCATATATACCTAATGAAACTTAGTGTATGGGATATGTGTACAATTGAGGTTAGTTCTTCTCTTGTGTTTTCCTTGTTATGCGAGTGACTTCCAATTGCCATCTTCTATGCACATATTATAATCCCTAAAAACAACACCAAACATTACATTGGTCATTTGTCATTAACATATAAAGTGGCACAAACATTAATAACTCTTAACGTAAATATTGTTGAGCGTTAATATTCCAACATCCCTACCCTTGAAACAAATATAATATTTCTTAGATTTTACTGCCCCATCCCCAACTCAATATTAAAATTCAAAATTTTACAGCGTGAGAATGTTACGAAGAAGTAATACAAGATTACTACATAATTTGTTGATGTATTACCCCATTTTGGTATCCCTATATTGGTATGTGGAACATGATGAAAATATTGTGCCTATGTGCCTCGGTCATATGGAGTTTACTAAAGAACCTTAATGTATTGTGTTACCCCTTCATGGAGCATGAGGATTTTACCCAGATTGAAGACCTTGCTCTAATAGGCTGCAATAGAGTATGATGGCTTTAAGCCATCCCTTATTGTTGATTTTGCAAATTTTGCACAGCATTATTCAACCATTGTTATCTTTACGGGAAGTTTAGCTAATGCGCACACTTTCCTCGACACTTCCCTTGTGATATCTTATTTGTTGAACACATAGGTGGGTGTCAAGGTGTTTTGAGTAGGAGTGTCTATTGCACAATTGA
This sequence comes from Pinus tabuliformis, assembly GCA_031772625.1. Classification (NCBI taxonomy): domain Eukaryota; kingdom Viridiplantae; phylum Streptophyta; class Pinopsida; order Pinales; family Pinaceae; genus Pinus; species Pinus tabuliformis. Next base: position 1,016,161,439 of record CM062816.1, on the reverse strand, counting down.
TTGCTTATTAGCCCCCAACACCCCAGCACCGTCCCGCCACAAGAGCTTCTTACTTTGAAGATTGCATGCAATGTGTTACCACCCCAACTTGCACTTAATGATAAAATCCCTTATCCACAAGGTATAACCTTAGTGAAATTGCTAGGATGATCACCATTGTAACCTAAGCAACCTATCCTCTCAGTTTTGGTTGGCTCCTCTCCAACTCAAGGGGAGTATCCCTAGGTATTAAGATTGTCAAAGCTATAACAATGAGAATCAAAGGTAACATGAGATGGCTCTAACAAAACAATGTTTTGTCTTCTTGTAGTATAATGAGAACAAAAGGGTGATGTAAGATAGGGAACTAGTGAGATAGGGGACTAGTGCTTATCCAGTTATGGACCAAGGGAGTCAAGAGGGCAATCCAAAGAGAGAAATTCATGGAAGGTTGAGACACATAGTTGTTATACATGCCAAGCCTTAACATGTTAAATAATGAAGAAATGTACATTGAGGGGTCCTAAAGGTTCCACACTTAAACAAAGTTATAAGAGTGTGTCTTGCAATAAAGTATTGATCCAACAACTCTTAACAAGATGACAAATGCAAGACAATACATTCAAAAAAATGACATGAAAGGGGATTAAGAGAAGATCTCTCACATAAAACCTTTCCACATGTGGTATATGAACCCTTCTTTATGGCTTCTCATAACAAGGTCTTTGCAAGCAACTCCTAGCATCCAACAATAACAATTAGAATAAAATATAGCTTCACATTTGATTAGCAAGAACCCTTAAGCTTTCACCAAGCCTCCAAAAATAGATATTCAACAAATCTCCACAACAAGACTCCTCATAAATCAACCATGAGCACGAATGAGAAGAGTTACTCTTTAAACAAGGTCTAGTTCCATCTCCTTTTACAATAAAGTGATAATTGTTTTCCCAGGTCCACTTATCTCTCCAATGAATACAATTAATAACCTCTTCAACGACTTCATTACTAAAAGTACCACCACTTTTTACTCCAAGAAAAATCAATAAAATATATTAGGAAAAAAATGCAATAATGCTCTCATGTAATCAACTCTATGAGACAAAGTCAACAATATAAAATAGATTTGGTTATGCAACAACCTCCATAAATATCTTCAAGCTGAAATGTCTTCTCAATAGCGCATAAAAAAGTGTGCCATTTCACCTCATGAGCTAGGATGCTCCCCACCATGGGCATAGATCAATAATGATCTCCCCAAAAAACCAAAGCACCCAAGCAATAAAGGTGGGGCACTCCCCAAACAAGTGATCAAAACGCAGCAAGAACTTTTTGGTGGTAGGTTTTGAAAACACCATAACTCCATTAATTTTTGTCAAAATTTCTATTATGACAACAATTTGGAAATCTCACAACCACTTTGCATCTAATGGCATTGATCCAACAATTAAACCCTAGATCTAGGGCTTGGAACCCACTAGATCTCCTCCAATGTGGGATGTGACGCTCTTCATGGTGAGATGTCCTCATCAAAAATAAGTGCAATAACACTCCAATAAAGGTGGATGTCCTCAAAAGTAAGCATAGACATAAGTGCAAGAAACATCCACAAGTGAATGTCCTCCTTCATCCAAGGTATAAAACCATGAAACTTCCTTCCAAAGTGGAACATCCCAACAATAAGCTAAAAAATATGTGTAATGTAACCTCCAAAGGTGGATGACTCGTCAAGGTAGGGTTTGAAATTTGCATCAAGTCAAACCTCCAATGACAGCACATGTGAGGCCTCCACAAAGAACATCCCATCAAATAATCCATGGAAGAGTGCAAAGTGACCACAAATGGTGGATGTCTTCCTCAAATTAAGCGTCAAACAAGTGGATCCATGAAATAAGGCATCAAATCCATGACAACACATGACCTGCCATCAATGCTCAACTAACTCCATAAAAAAAAAGGGCGACCCCTTATCGACCAATAAATAAGACCATACCTCAATATATGTGTGTATGCCTTCGCATATGTGCCATCAAGCGTGAAACAAGGGAGCGCTTCTCATGTAATGGCAGTCCATGTTACCTCCTATTGTCACCTAAAGTGTACACCTAAGGCGCAACACTCAGAGTAAGGGTTGTCACCTATTCCATAGTCTCTCTGTTTAGACTCTCTCCTAGTTAAGTCAAGGGGGGTGGTCCCTAAAGATGGATGGGAAAGAAAAACTTGTTGATACAACAAGCTCTGGGAGATCTAAGGCAAGGCAGATGCTTCTCTAGATAACTTGATTTAAGATGAATTAGCTAGTAAGATATTGGGCAATGTAGTTATCAATAGATAGATTCAATTAGATCAATGTGACACTCAACAAGAAATAGAGATAAGAGACCAATGCCTTATAACAATGCTTAAAGATGAATTACAATACTTGCAAGTAAAGAAATGATATCAAGCTACAACATCGGCAATGCTGCAAGAGAAGGTTAGTACAAGAGATCAAGAGATTATAAGCAGTTGAAACTATGAGCAATAAGACTTTAAATATAACTTGCAAAGAAAGCTTGTACTTTCAAAGATGATATGATATCCAAAAGCAATGGGCATGAAATTGATAAGTACAAGAATATAAGCAAAAGCTTGCAAGAAAATAATTGATTTAGCCCACAATTCCAATTACCAATAACCAATTGAAGTGTCAAATGAATGAGTGCAAGACTAATCTATGTGAGATGCAAGATCTTGGTTAATTTTAGTTATATGTCTAGACTAAGGTGAGAGCCTTCTCCTCAATTGTCAGAACTTGTCTTAGAACAAGGTTGTTGGGAGAAGTGTTGGGGAAGGAGGCTACGGCCTCATTAACGATACCTACCCAAGACTTCTAGCAACCCAAGTGCCTTTGTTCCTACAAAGGCTCAGCCACAAGAGAACTGCAAGGTCACCCGTATTAACCGTTGTTTAAGGGTCAAGTTCCTTAAATTGAATAGGTCCTAAAATCTATCAACCAAGCTTAAGCTTGGAGGTAAATTTTAAGATGCAAATTAGATCTAGGATGCAAATGCAAATGCTTCAATGAGATTCAATTACAACGATGCTTCGATAGAAAAGAGAGCTAATTCACTTATAAGCGCAAGATGATTAGCTTACAATAATGATAAATGAAGCAATTAGAATGTTACTCAATGAAACAATCGAGATGCAATTAGATTAAGTGTTAGAAACAATAGCCCAAATGCATTTAGTTATAGTGCTTATTAATATGTCCTTCGCATATGTTAGACAATAGAAACAAGTGAGGATATATGATGAAAGCACACGATAGTGATGGCAAATGTGATTGCTAACAAGATATTAGAAAGACTACTTCAAATCTTTGATTGCAAATGAAACAAAAGACAAGAAACTATTTCAAATGCAATAGATCAAATAGTCAATGGATAAATGCAACTAAAGAGATCATATCTAAACTATAATATTAATGAAACTAGCAATGCAAGAGTAACAAGTTAGTAAGCTAGATTTAAAGGGTAAGAGAAAAGAAAAGAGAAAGAGCCTCCCTCTTAAATGAGGAGGCGGGATACCATGGGATTGAGATCCCAAGCTCCCTTAAAACATAAAGATCTTATTATTATATCACAAAGGAGAAGAAGTCATTTTTGACAAAGGGAAAGGACTCTTCAGCTCAAACAGGATTATATTGATGAAGATCTTCACACACAACCTCTTCAAGTCACAAATGAATCAGACCAGCTATTGATGATGATTACAAACACTCCAAAGAATTGATCTAAGCCCTCCTAGGGCACACGACCTTCAACAAGAACATACACCAGTCACCAAAAACCCACGGCCCTAATGGAACATGGACTCCCAACCTTACGGCCAGCCCAGAAATTTAATTAACATTTTATTTGAATCTTTACCAAAATTTATTATGGTGATTCTTAAAGGTTCACGGCTCAAGTGACTTCAGAAAATTCAACTTCACCACATCAAATAGCTTTTTGCACCAGCTGAAGAGGGGGCTCCTCTAGGAGCCCTCAGCCTTGAGAAAAGAGGCCTAATACTTATGTGGCTTCCTTCAAAAAAATTGCAAATGAAAACAAGCCCCAGGAAATCACTTTTGTGCCAAAAATTTATTGAAAACGCCCTTCAAAATTCAGTGTAGGATTTCTGCAAAATCAACAAGGGTTAGCATAAAAATATTAAATGCAAATTCAAAGCCCTAGAGGCTTGTGGCCAAGAGAAAAGAGGGAGAAATGCTAGCGGCCTACAAGAAAAAGCCTCAAAAAAAATTATGAGCCACAAAAATAATATCCAAACCCTTCTTGATGCCAAATATAACCCTTCAAGGCTAGCGGCTAGCCCAAAGAGTGAGATCTGAAGAAAATAATAGCCAAAAACTGAATCAAAACCGTTGAAAAATTTTGCAAAAAATCTATAGAGAAGAAATGCCTTGGATAATTTGGTCTTGAGGCAAAAGAAGCCCTTCAAGGAAAAATTCCGTTGGCCTCCAAAGCCTTAGTCGTCTAGGCTACAAGGCTAATCTTAGCTTCAGAAAACAATCTTCGTAAAAAAAATCAATGGGATCAGCCTGCAAAAATTATATATGATAGATCTGAGCCCAAAATCAATGTCCTTCAGATCTACAAGAAAAACCAAACAAACATATACAAGGAAAATAGAAATTATATACAAGGTTAGAAGGAAACAAATATATACAAGATCTATTTACAAATTTACAATGAAAGCTCTTTAAATAGCAGATCTATTCATTAAAGCTCTTAAAATAATTTGAAAGATTTTCAAGATAATTAAATTCGATCTAGAGCAAATGGTAAGGAAAACCCCTTTTCTTATTCGAATGATAAGTCTTCAAGTGACCCACTATGGGTTCTTCAACTTCTATGCTTGAATAGTTGGTTAATTCAACCGAGAATGTCCCCATGTATCCAAGATCTAATCAACAATATAATTTCTACACACTTGAAAGATAATTGTTAGATCCACAGAGATTTGGATAGCATAGTGATAGAGGAGTCTAAGGGTTTAACCAAAAACCAATAGATCTGCTCCACCTAGTGTGTTTCTCCAAATCTAAACAATGATGCAAGGTAATTGTACACCAATGAATCTTCAAGAGCTAATGGAAATAACAATATAAAACACTAGTAGAACATTAAGCACAAGAATTCATAAAATTTTTACCATATAACTGTAGAATAACACCATAGCTTTGCCCCAAAGACTTTTATTATATTGCTCAGAAAAAATATTACAATGATAGCAGAGCTTCACTGACCAAGAGCTCAAGATTACATGATCATCAATGAGGAGCTTAGAGCTTCCTTATATAGAAAAAATGAGAGCATGAGAGCCTCCAAGTGGAAAAAAAGGCTAGTTGAATTGATCCATGGCTTGATCCTCCTCAAAATAATTCAAAGTTCAAACCCTTGATTACTGTTGCACAAATCCATAAGAAAATTCGACCTTCTTTATTGATGTGCTGGATGGACAAATCTTTGACCCTAGGGTGGTTTTGGACCACTAGAAAATCTTCAAAAATAATTTTCTTGAAATTCCCTCATTCAAAATAACCACCTAGACCAAAAAAATTGATTTCCCTTGAGAAAATATTTTCCTTCTGGCCCAACGAATTTTTCATGGGTCTTTTCTATCTTGGAAATGAAACTTTTCTTAACCTTCAATTTGATCCCTTTTTTAATATTTTTCCACTTGGAGAAAATTTTGTTCTCTCATTTTTATTTTTTGACTAATTTTTGGCTAATTATTTTTCCATTTTTTGCCAGAAAATAATAATAATGACTCTAGAGGGGATTAGACATATTTTCCACCCTCAAAGTGTGTCTAGATAGAAAGTTTAGGAGTTGAGGTGTAAAATTAAGTACTCATACCCCCTAGAACCTCTATAGATAACACTTTTTACATCTTTGCATCAATTTTTACACGAAAATCCCATACAGAAGGGGAATTTTGACATTAAAAATATGACCTCTAGACTCAACCAAATTCTGCGACACTTTACAGATGATCTAGCACGATAATTTACAGAGACTCTATACACTAGGACTCACTCAAGATATTACCATCAAGCCCCACTCTAGCTTTGGGGCATGCTTGGGAGAAAAACTTTACCAATTATAAATGTTTAAAAACACAAATAATTGGCGGAAGAAAAAAAACTCCCTAGAGTGAAACTCTTTGGTAAAAATCATAGGCTTACCTAGATGTTTTACATGGCTTTATAAACATACTAGAATCATTTTTACATCAAGGCCCACAGGGCTGCAGAATTTGGATTACATTATGATGACCAGAAGTTGTAAGATGATGATGAAATCTGAACAAAAAAAAAATGACTGCTTTGCACTGTACTCTACTCAAGGGGTGGTTGACACACGAGTGATAAACACCTCCCAAGCTCTCATTTGGTGCAAAATTCCCCTGAGTACAATTTGTGAGAACCCAAGGACAATTAAGGCAAAGCTACCTACTACACCTCAATAGACTTGCCTTTTCTACCTTTAGACTAGGTGGATTCTAGCCTAGGGGGGCTTCCCTATGGTTAACTGCAATAAATGTGTTATAGTATTAGAGTGGGAACAAGAGAGAGCTTAGAAAATAGATAGTATTTTTTGGAGGGTGGATGAAAGGGACAATTCATGCCTTACTTTAGTTGGGTTATGGGGTTGTGCATGTAACTTTAGGGGCAATTCTTCAAAAAAACTAAAGGGGAATTGGGTTGTAACAATATAATCCAAAGGCCCTAGATTTATAAATCCAAATATCATAAATTTTATGAAGGGAATGATCTTCAAGAATTGCACCACTTCCAAATCAGTTACAGAGTCTTCTTTTCCTAAAGAGATCAAATTATTCTTTTGTTCTTAAGGAATTATAGAACAAGATTATTTATCTTTAAAACAATGTAACAAAGAGGATTTAGCTGTTAAGGCCCTAAAAAGCATTTATTATTAGTCGATATATTATATAAGGAGTTCGGATCAAACCCTTCATTATACCTTTTGTCTCCTATATATACACCAAGGAGAGCTAGTCTCACGATGATCATAAATTGTCTCGTGTATTGAATTCATTGTAAAAAGAAGTTTTCCCCTCGATGTGGATTGTATTCATTGAGTTCTTACCAGTTTGAAAGCCCATGGTTAGTAACATATGATATCAGAGCATATGAACCTAGGGTTTTGCTACTTCAAACGAGTCATCGTGGAATTTTCACTATAAATTTTTTTTCCATGAGGCTTCAAACCAGTGAAGCATGACCCATATTAGACCCGCGGTGTGAAGCATGACCCGTATTAGACCCGCCAGTACCCACGAGTCTTCGCGGGTTCTATACCGAGCCGAGTCATTCACATAGAACCCGCGTTTAAGACCTGGACTCAGTGGGTTTTGTCATAGAACCTGTGTACCCGTATAAGACCTGCGGGTATTCTATACAACCCATATTCGACCTGTATAGAACCTGTCGAGCCTCAAAAAGAACAAAATGTTCAGATTTTTTTTCTTTTTTGGATATGAGGTGGAGGGAAAAGGAAATTGGAGGGAAGAAAATGCTTTATAAGCACCTCTCTCCCTTCCATTTGTCATTCACTTGTCATTTGAGTGTTTGGCTAATTTGTATGAGTGTTGAGTGACTCCATTGCACAGTGAAGGAGCTCTTGGAGGACGCTAAAGGAGGCCTCATCAAATCAGACCCAGCTTCAGGTAGGCTTCATGAACCTTGTTTGAATGTTTTCCATGTAATTTTTTTGTATTCAATTTAGTTTTTTTTTGCTTTGAAATTTTTTTATGTTTGCAAATTTTTTTTAATGTTTGGGCTTGTGGCTGAGTTTCTCAACTACACAGGGCCACTGTGTGGCTGAGAAACTCAGCTACAGGGCCTGCGGGTTGAGGAGGATTGCCTCCTCGGCCTCCCAGACACCCTCTCAAACTTGATAGTACCCACGCCCTTGGCTAGGTACTTGCCATCATCTCCCAAATCTATGTGAAACTGCATGTCCTTTTCAGTCAACTAACTGAAATATTCCTTGTTCCCGCTCACGTGACAAGAAGCTCCACTATCAACATACCACACGTTGCTAGCCATTGAAATTTCCATGCAATCTATGAGCGACAACCCCCTCTCAAAGTGAGAAGTGAACTCCTCAACCTCTGTTGACGCTGCCACTTGGTCCTTCTTCGACCCTTTCTTCCTATTTGGACACTTGGTAGAATAGTGCCCAAATTGATGGCAAGAGAAGCATTTTATCTTGCTCAGATCTTTCTTCTCCTCACCTTTGGAGCTAGACTCGGCCCCTCCTACGCTTTTCTTGCCCTTGGCCTTGCCGCCTTTGCTAACTAGGGCAAAGTTCTCCTCTTCCTCGGTCTTTACGTGAAACCCAGCTTTAGCCTGCTTTTTAATCCCCTCTTGGAAGCAATCACTCCACAAACTCTCCCATCCTAGTAGGTTTTCTATGCCACTGATAGCTATGGGAAATTAGCTAGAAGATCATGGAAGCTTTGGGTATGAGTGCACAGTGGCGAGTGAAACCGGAGACAAACCCATGGCTCAAGGGAAATCCAGTATGCAGAAATTTTGGGGTAGAATTCATTGGGATGACGAGAGATTGGCCCAGTTGAGGAGGGTGACAGGCCAAACCCATCCTCACCCTTATAACAAAGACGTTAGAGGTGAGCAGGTCGTGGGGGTGCAGCCATCTACATTGTGTGGGGAAATTCGACTAGATCAGGGCACTAGATCTCCTGAAAAGGAGCAGACAGGACAAAGACAGTTAGAGGGTGAGACCAGGGGGCGATTTTGCTGGTGGAGACCTGGCTTTAGATATCAGGAGCCTGAGGAGGACGTTGAGCATGATGCTAAAAGCCCACATGATGGTGAGGAGCACATCGATATACCTGGTGTGGCGCAGGAGTCACCTTTATTAGAGACCTCTTTGATAGCCCCAGTTGACACCCTAGTGGAGAGGATAGAACCTACTCACATAGAACCATTTGTTGAGGGGGTGCCATCCCTAGACGAGATGCCAATAGTTGCTGAGGTATTTGGAGTCGTGACCGAGTTTACAGGTGATAGATGCCAATGACAGTTCCATCAAATTCAGGCCGACCTTCTAGCATTAAAAAGGAAGGTCGTGTTAGTGCAAGAGACGATTCTACAGCAGAACGACGAGCTGGAGGGCATGAGAGCAATTTGTGGCGAGTCCACGACCAAATTGACTCATGTTGGGGAGCAGTTGGATTCCCCACTGGTGCAGCTAGAGTGCACGTTGGAGCGTGAGAGCAGCCCTCTTCGAACATACATAGACGGGGCTAGCAGCACTGTTAGGTTACCATGGCCCATTGGATAGAGGGAGACAGAGCTACCTAGTCAGATTGTATGTATTGACCAGGATAGCGAGATGAGACGACCTGAGTTGCACATGGTGCAACACCCTCATGGTGGGGTTGTTCTATGTGTGGGAGTTCGTGCATTCGATCCCTCTCTTAGGGTTGGGTGGCGAGAGATTCTGAGTTGGTACCTAGTGGAGTGGACTATGGAGATGGCAGTGGACCCAGGTGGAGCTCAGCAGGAGTTTCCAGGCACTGGGGATGCTGGAAGCCCTGACTGGCATTGGGATCCGGGAGGGACTACCTATCATTTCCCATGTATGTTGGTTGACTACAACTAGGATGGTGCAGTTGACCTAGCAGTTGAGCATGCACTTTCGCTAGGGCAGTCTCGGTCAGCACCAGTGGCTGACCAATTTATGGACAGACTCTTTTGGTTTTCTTGGTATGGCATTTGTACACAGGATCACTGGGTGATCAGCATACTTTGGCAGGAGTTTGTCGAAGGAGGTGGCATTGGCAGGCCACCAGACGGTGCTTTGCATGGAGCTGAGGGCTCTTCACTTTTGTGCGGGGCACAAAGGACACAAAGGAGCGGAGCAGTGGTGGCATCACTACTGACACATAGGGAGAGTCACTTCTCGAATCCCTCAGGGGGGATTTGGAGGGAAGATCCATTCATCAGCGGGGATAATGATGCGATGGTGGAGGTGATGATACTGATCAAGTGTGGCCTGACACCTATAGACATAGCTCTAGGCCCTATATGTGGGAGCATATAGTGTTGAGCAGTGGTCTACAGGTGGGCATGGAGATGCATGGTGGTGTGTTGTAGTGTGTTGCACTGTGTTGCGGAGTGGGAGTGCCTCACATCGCAGTGAGTACATGCGAGGAGTGATAGGTACAGTGACACAAGTAGGAAGCAGGATGGTACCGGATAGCATAAGCTGCAGCCGAGGGTATCCCGCAGTGTACAAGGGTAGGCTGCAGTGTACAGTGGCATGTCTAGGAGTATTGAGATAATCGGTGGTACTCCTGACCCTCTTCTACGTCACCTTACAGGAACGAGTGATCTGGTTGTTGTCCTTTGACACTCTGGGCACGAGCAGCAAAGGACAGGGAGCTCACCCAAGATATTTGGATGACACTTGGTGCAATAGAGAGGAGACTTCTCAGTGGGGGCATCGAGTCACTGCGCGAGTTGACAGCGACAGGTCGAGGGATGAGGTGATCACCAACAGGGATGGCATATTATTCATCACTGATTCTATGCCTGGGGAGCTGGTCACGGGGGAGACATGTTTCACTCTTTCCACAGGGCATGTCTGGACCAAGGATGAGCAGAGGATACCGTGTGTGGCTGAGATAGTTGTCCAGTATGTATCCGGGTTCCCGACATTGTATCGACACATTCTCCAGGGGACGGGTAGCCGAACCAATGGCGATGGTTGGCAGGAGCAAGATGGATCCACATACACTGAGTCGATTGCGCATATCAGATACCCATCTATTGGTTGCATTCAGGGGGTAGCTATTTGGCACACGTGGTTTCCAGTGGTCATCTGTACTACACAGTGGCAGACACCGGACAGTTTAACATGCCTCAGATTAGTTCATGATGTATGGATCCTATATATGGGTGGCATGCAGGGACTAGAGATGAGGGCCAAAGGGATTCCATCGATTGTTAGGGCTATGCCGCAGCAAGTCTGCCTATGGGATGCAGGGATTCAGTTGATCGATAGATCACTCGTGATGAGCGGAGTCGTGGCAGAGAGTGATATAGTTCGCTCTTGGGATGACACATGGGGGTTCACAGAGGGTTTCATCATATGGGGAGGCAAACATTCTCTATTGTTGCACAGGTTCAGAGCTAGATTTGGATGGGTAGGCCTTGGTGCCATGGAGATGCCCAGGCAGGATGTGTCTTGCCTCTTTCAGTATTCCACCATCAAGTTCCAGGAGAGCAAGATACTGTCTGCGCATGATGGGGAGTATGACATAGTCAGAGTAGCACAGCAGCATGGTGGCACTACTCTGGGACTAGCAGGGAACTGGGGTGTCACAACTCTTCACAGCTCAATAACCTTTAGGGATGCGTCGGTTACTGCAGGGGGAGATCATACAGATCTTCCATTTGGCTTTAGTGAGTCACTGATGGAGCAAGGGACTTCTGGTACTTCCACCGGGCAGGATAGTGAGTGGAGCGAGGGGAGCTTCATGTTGGACAAGATGGCCTAGGATCCTGGTATTGAAGGTTTCTTTCATATCAGGACAGTGTTGAGGTCAGGGACGATTCAGTGGCACATCTGGGACCCTGGCACATGTTACAGTGACAATGGGGAGCAACAGTTAGAGAGGATGCTCGTTCAGGCATTGCTTGAGGACAAACGATTTTTGGAGCGTTGGAAGAACTTGCTGGATGAGGATGCCACCTGGGAGGGTGAGCACATATTGGAACACCTAGCTTTGAGGTTGCTTGAGGGCAAGCAACATTTGGGAAGGGAGGACTGTCGTGTCCCTTCTCAAACACATTTGTAACAAGTTGTTGCTACACACATTTGCACAATTTTGGCTAAGGAAGAGAACCCATCATTTTCGACTTACGAACTTAGGAGGCAGTTCTACTTAATTTGGTTGCTAGTGGAATGTGGGGGCCACCCACACGGGAATTCGAATTGGCCCATTCGAATAGCTTGGAGGGAAAGTCGAATAGGTGGATGAAGGGGCCCACATGAGGCAAGGGAGGCCCAAGGAGTTATAAGGATGGAGCAACTCTCATTTTGGGATTCATTCATACATCTTGCAAACAAAATCACTTGATTGTTCACTCTACTGTTTAGCTCAGTGAATTGGCTGTTTAGCCAAGAATCTCTCAAGCGGGAGATTCAACCTCTACTTCAGGGGACCATCCGTGCCCGCCCTAGAGAGGAAATTCTACAAGGATTTCAGGAGTTCCAGGGCAGTGACATAGCACCACCAACCAGTGCAGAGCAAGGAGTGCGTATTTCTGGGCAGCCAGGAAACACGCAAAGGGAGATTGAGGCAAGTAGAGATCTGATTGCTTGTCCGGGAGTTGGGGAGATGAAGTAGCAGCATTAGACCAACGTTCTTGCTGGGTTTTACAGCCAATTGAGCCAACATTCCAGCAATTCAAACTACTAGGCTGGGGGACAACGCAGAGGCCACACAACAGATTTTCGTGGTACTTGGGAGCAGCTAAGTTGGGCCAAGAGATCATCCCGAGAGTCAGGGATTAGATACCACAGGTGAACTCAACATTTTGGAGAAGTTTTCAAGTGGATTTACAGGAAGTTTCCAGAAAGTTAAAATTGGCAGCTAGAGTTGAGGTGAGGCTCCAAGGGGGTCGAAAATCAGAAGTCTAAACCAGCCAAAATCCTTTCTAGGTTTTTGACAAGGATCCCAAATATAAAGTTTCATAATTTTCTGAGCACCGGAGGTGGGGTTTTAAGTCGTATCTTTGCAGCAGACAGTGTAGAATTGTTGGGGATTGAATAGTGCCTTTGGGGGTCGATTTTGGGAAGTCCAAATCGGGCCAAACCATTTCTGGGTTTTTGTGGGTTTTGGCCAAGGAGTCCAAGGTTAAAAGCATATAAATTTCTGGGCAGTTTCAGTGCACCTTCCAACCATTCGAACTTCAGCAAAGCAGTGGTTTCTAGGCAGCATAGTGCAGATTGGTGCAGCAATTGGGCAGCCTTCAGCTCAGCCATTTTCCTACCTGGGTTTGGTCCTGCTTGTCCTTTTAGACAAGCCCAGGTGCACCATTCCATCATCTATTGTATTTGACTTGCATAAATATAATAAAATGACTGAGCAGTTCTCCATTTGCAGCGTTTATATGGGTGTTTGTTGAATATTTCGTTTTTGTAATTTGTTGCATGTATTATTTGCTTGTTATCACTTGTATTCCTATTAAGGATCATTACACATCATTCTACATGATTCTCTTAGAGGACATTCACAGTTCTTCCCTTGGTAGTCCTGCATAAGCTCATCCAGATATTTGTTCAAAAAAAAGAAATGAACACTTAAATCAAAATTACCTTTGTGATGGTCCTTCATCATGACATCTTCATGATGGCATCAGCATCCTACATATAAGTCGACACATTTCCCAAAGATGTATATTGTCAAGAGTCTCTATCTTTTTCAAACTTCCTGTTAGTGTCAGTCTTTCCAGCCTTCCTCCAGTGATCAAATGTGCTCTTACAAAGTGGTTTCAGAGTGTCAAGGTCAAATTTTGTCATTTCAGTGAATCTTCAAGCAAAATTTGGTCACTAGGCATTAGGTCTAGGGTTTGCTCTCACTCTTTTCAAAGTTGTCCAAATGTCAATCTATGTCACTATTCAGCTGAGTCTATCATCATTCATAGGGTTGTCATTATCATCTCAGTGTCTAATGAGTCATTGTACACCTTGTTCATGCTTCAGTTGCGCCTAGGCAGGGTCATTTCCCTCTCCTAGGGTTTTGAAAGCTAGTTTCTCTTGAATGGTCAAATCATTAGCAAAACTTGTATCCTGATGTTCATACACCTTCCCCTATCCTTAAAATACCTTACCAAATGCTTCCCATCACTGAGATCCCCCAAAATCCTCATTTTTGCACAAACCCTAGTTTCTAGCTACAACCTGGCAATTTTCTAGGTTGGGCCTGTGTTTTGCCCTTTTGGACCCCTTCCCCTCACTCAATCTCTGAGATTCCACTTTCCCCTGCTTCCTAACATCCCTCCCTACTCCCCTAAATTTCCTCAAGAATTTAGAAGCCCCCTATCCCCTTCATTTCGCTCCATTTCGACAAAATTCCTTGTTTCACACATCGGGACAAGTCGCACTCAAATGATGTTCCAGAGCAATAAAAGATGAATTTTGGAAAACTGAGAGAGGTTTTTGTCCATAACATGCCAAAGAAGAAAAACCTCCTTCACTTTTTGCACAGGTGTCATGGTTTTAGAGAAATGTCAAAATTACAATCGCCGGATCCAAGGAGGTTGGCCAAGGCACTAAAACGACGGAAAAGGCCCGATCCACTCCAAATTTTGGCCAAAGCCTCTTTGACTGAGCATGGCACTAAATAGCTCAGCCCCAGCACAAATTCCAAGAAATTTTGAGCATTTTGGGTGATTTTTGGTTTTTAAGGCAAAAAACAGGTTTTTCCGCTTGACGAATCTCACCCCCCGCGCGACCCTTTCATTTGGCTACTCCGTTCCGGGAAAACTCAGCATTTCTGGATTTGGCATGAAAAGTTACACATGCTCACCCATTGCCAAGAGATTTTATGAAGTTTTGGGCCTCCAGAAAGTCAAAAAACAAGCAAAAAATGACTTTCTGCCACATTTTTGACACACAAAAAGCAGTCTTGGGAGATTGCAATTTTGGAGGGGCAAATGACCACCAAATTCAGAAATTCCAGTTGGGTTGGAAAGTAGACTCACAGACCTTTCCAACAAGCCTACTCTTGCCCCATTTGGACACCTGGAAGTGCCCCAAAAGTGCCCTCAAAGGCGTGCGACCCGTCAGGGAATGGCGCGCGACCTATCAGGCAAATTTCTCAAAATTTCAGTGTACAGCTGAACAAAACGCAGTTTTGACCATGTTTGACTTTTTGGAGTGGATTGTCATCCTTCTTGATGTAAATAATGTAATTTTATGACACTTTTACACTTATGTATCTCTTCTAGAAGATTCATTCATGAAATAGGTGAAAATTAAATGAATGAATTGGTTTCCTAGCTTATAGAGGCAAGTTGTTTTGATTGCCTAGTTTTCAGTGCTTAGTTTAGAATTGGTTGAAACAGCTCCTAGAAGGATGAGCTCGACCCCTAGAGGCAAGGAAAGGTGTTAGCTTGCCTATATTATGTATTTTCTTAGTCATTTTCAGAGGTTGGAAGGTTGGACTCTTGAGGGAGAAGCTCTTATTGTATTATTTATCTCTGCAATTTTTGGCAAAGGAAGACCAGGGTTTTGCAGTCCTTTTTGGGATTCTTGTGGTTACATGTATTGATGGTGTGTTTCTCCATGTATTTGTAAGTGTGTTATGTGAATCATTTCCTTTCTTTTCCTTCTGCACATTAAGTAAATGAAGTGTTAAAGTAGAACTCATGACTGTCATGCTCTGCTTTTAAGTTTGCTTAATTTCAATGTTTTCTGTTGTTTAAGGAGAATTCAAAGTTATTGTTTGCTCTCCTTAACTCCTCATCTGTCATTCTAAATCATCCACCTCAATCAAAGGCATCAATACTGTCTCCTACCTCGCCCCAAAGAACCCCCTGCAGAAACTGTGTCCAATCCCCGCACCCAAAATTGCCATCTCCTCAATTTGCCACCAAAAACCCTAAAAACCCCAAATCAACCCTTTTGATCAGTTTACTAGCCTAAAATCAGTGTTACTTTATTAGTCATCTCACCAATTGAAGATCTTTACCGAGATAGATCGGAGAGAGCCCTCTCCTGCCCGGTAGGGCTAGCTACGAGGCTAAGTGGTTTGATGTTGCTTTGAGGTTTACCTTTCTCAGCCTGAGGTGAAATTTCAAGCGCTAACACTTCCATCAGAGTCTTCATATCTTTCAGGGAGATGTCATAGTTAAATATTTCAGTTCCCAGATGTTGATTGCCTTCTTCCATGGTTGCATAGTCTATGATCTCTTCCTTCCTTTCTTCACATGTTTCATTCCCAGGAGCTTCCAATTAGAGTTCCTCCAGTTACTGTCAATCACCTCATATTCCATATGAGGACATATTATGTTAATTTCATCTAGTGTGACCCATGCCTTGTTGCATCCTTATATAGAAGAAGATCCTTTCCCTTTGATCATGCTTCTCAAGATAGAGCAGTGATCCATGTTACCTACAACCATTCGACATGACTTTATAATATTAAATACAAGCATACATACCTCATTTTTCCTTTAGGTCATCTTGGCGTCTTTCAGCAGCTTCCTTGATTGAAAAAAGCTTCAATCATTTATCTACTTCATCTCTTATGTCATCATATCATCATCCCATGAATTCTACGAGTTGGAGTTCCTGATGAAACACTTGCTTCCTTTCTAGATTGTTGAATCTTCCGATGAAGATTCCATCAGAGAATCTTGAGGATCTTGCATCTCTTTATCCGGGAGATGTTACCTTTTGACCAGTGTGGAAAAAGTCTGCAAAAAATCGCGATTTAATCATAAAAACGCGATTTTTTGAACTAAACGATTTAATCCTCCGAATTTTTGGCGACTTTTTCACAAAGGAAAAAATCGCGATTTTTTCCTTATACTCCCGATTTAATCGGGAGTTGACCCAAAAAGTCTGCCTCTCTTCCCAAGCCGCGGATAAAGAGGCCGCAAAGGTGAAAAAACTGTAAATTGAAGCTTCCATCCATGCATTTTCAAGTTATTGCATTGTATTGTTTGTCATACTTGTTGCGAGCATAGCAGTCTCATTTGTAATCTGTTAGTTTTGAGGTTAAGATATGTTTTTGTTTTCCAAGGAAAAACAAATCTTTATACTTCATATTTCTAGTTAGAAAGCAAAGCATACATTGGCTAAGCCTCCAGGCTTTCAGTGATCCAGACTCTAACATCCACTGCCCCTTCAAAAGATTACAAAAGTACCAAAAGGACAGGCATACAACAGTGTTCCATAGAAAGAACCCCACACCATCAAAAACGTTGTTACAATTGTTGAGTGTTTCCAGAAGAAACAACAAAGAGGAGGTCATGAAGATCAAACAACAACAACCTATCCAAAAAAAACAAAACCAGTGCCTCAAAAAAGAACCCATTTTTCAGACAGGAACAAAGTACCTGTGAAATCTTGTGACAGCAAAGATCCTTCCTACAATGAGAGCACGTTTTGAAAGGGAATCTTCTTTAGTGGTGAACTCCCTGTAAATGTGGGGAAAGGTTATGTATTAGAAGTGGATTTTACCTCCAAGAGTTTTTGAATAATAGATGCCAAGGCTAGGTTAGTAATCTAACATCTATTGTTTTCTCAGAAAATAAGCAGCTTGGAGTCACCAAGCGTTAATTTTCACATCTACTGTGATACTCACTGTTAATTTTCGTTGGACCTACCACCTGACACCTTACCCAAGCAGATTACAATCTACTGAATAAATGCATGACTTATTTCTTAATACAATTAGCGGAAACAAAAATTAAAAGGGGAAGAGGATCTCAGTGACTGATTACTTGATGACTTTTAGATGACTCATGATATACATTATTATATTTTTTGTTGATATTTTGACTCTTGAGAGTTGAGGCTTAGATAGGACTCAAAATTCAGGAGTTGATTCACTATTTTGATATGTGATGTAGCATTAGACTTCATATACATATTATATATTAGCTTTCTTTACATGTTTATGTGGAAATGCATTTATTTGATGTTGTGGATACTCTAGATGTTAAAAAAAATAAAAATAAAAAAATGAATAATTTTGTGTTTTTTTAATTTTGCCGACTTTTTCAAAAAACTCCCGACTTTGACGAGTTTTTCAACTTTTGGACCCTTGCCGAATTAATCCTGACTTCGACTTTTTCGACATTGCTTTTGACTGATGTATGATGAGCCTTGTCCTGGATGACTTCTTCCTTTTTCCCATAAATGTCACTTGAGATTTCAATGAGGTTCCCAAGAGCTATATCCTTCATAGTTGTTTCCTATGGTGATGTCACGAGCTCTTACTTCTAATGCTTTTACCATGATGCCATCTTCTAATATGATGCATCCTATCATACTTACAATGCTTCCTATCTAGATAGCTATTATTTACACAACTGAAGAGTACTTAGTGGAGGAGATTATCTCAGTGATAGTACAGATCTCTCACTTCCTCCTCCTTGAGCTTCTTCTTCTCAGGTTCTTCCACTTCTTCGATAATATTGGTTCTTCCTTATTTCTCTTGTTATTTTCTTTCTTAAGTTTAGGACAATCTCTTCTATAGTGCCCATATTCCTGACATCCATAGCATTGAACCTTTGCCATGTTCTTCTTTTTCTTTTGGGGACCAAACTTTCCAAATTTTCCCTTTCTCTTTGCCATAGCAGCATATGCTTGGTTCTGTTCATTTGATCCCACATCAAATTTTGCCTTTAATCTGGTTTCTTCAATTTTGCAGAGAGACCATAGATCATGGAAAGGAGTGGCTTCTTTCTTCCCATAAATACTTGAAGTGAAGTTTCCCCATTCCTCTGGTAGTGCATTTAATACTACAGTGGTCATTTCTCTATTAGACATTATTTCACCCAGATCTTGAAGTTGATCTCTTATTTCAGAAATCCTCATGAAGTATGAGGTTATTCCTTCTTCCTTTGAAATCTTCAATTTGTAGAGTTCTTGTCTTAGAGAGATAACTTCTCCTACAGTACTCACAAAAAACAACTCTACCAATTTGTTATATATATCTTTTGAAGTGCTTAATTTTGATACATATGGGATGAGGGAGTCCTTGATGGATTCTATGAGAATCCTCTGAGCCCTCACTTCCCCTTTCATGTGCCTAGCAAGTGCTTGAGCATCTTCATTAGGAGGTTTGGTGATTGAGCCCTTGATGAGTTCCATGACTTCATTCTCAATAAGGTTTAGATTTGTTCTTTTCTTCAATGCAAGAAAATTTGAAGCCCCAACCAATTTGTTACTTCCTTGCAAAAAGACATTTTGATAGATTCAGATGAAGTCATAGATATACTTACTTGAGTAGATGTTGCTTTCTCCACTTGCTTCCTCCTTTAATTTGATAGTGATATAAATAGTAGAAGACTACTTTTTGATAGATTTCTCCTTTGAGAGTAATCCTTGATCCCTTTGGGAGAGAGATCACTTTGATGGAGTTCTTCAAAGGTTAAAGCTTTTCTTTAATGAGAGAGATTTTGCCTCACAAACCCTTTTGAAGATGATGACAATGTTCTTCGATCTAGCCTTCTTTAGTCTTTCAAAAAGCTTCTACTCCTTAGATGATGGTCGAGTGATGATCTCGAAAATGCTTCTAGGGTTTTTGTTCTTTCTTTCTGCTTCCTCCTTGATGATGATCCCAAGAATTTTGCTGAAGTAGATTTCTTCGATCTAGGGTTTTGGTATGATGTAGATCTTGAACTTTCGCTTTGGTATTCTTCGACTTACTTTGATCCCTTTCTTGAAACTCGATCCTTGTGTGTCTCTTTGATTAGATGCCCCTTCTTGACTCTGTCACCTTTAGCTCTAACACCATGTTGAGGAATCTAGGGCATCAAGAGATAGGTGATTTCTCTACTTTGATAATTGCTTGTGAGTGCCTTTTGACTTCTCGATTATGATCTTCCCTTTCTTATGTTATTATTGTGTTCTTTTCATCAAGACAATTACCAATGCATGAACAATAAAGAGACAAGAGACAGTATATAGGTTGTTAGCCAAGGCCAAAACCTCTCACTCTTTTGAGAGGAAAACCCAAACAAATTCTTCTTATAGAAACTTCAATTGACAAATACCAAGACTATTGGGCAGCGGATCCCCCCATACCAAGTTTTTGGGGCTTAAAGCCCGAGTTTTGGTCAATGTAATGTAAAGATCCCGCAAAATGCAAGGGCGGAGCGCGAGAGTCTAGGGTTGTCCGCCCTATAATAATGTAATATAATGTAAAGTGTGTCGGCCTACCCATGGTCCGCGGACCATGGGATTGTATAAATAGAGCGAGGCTCTAAGTGTAAGAGTCAGTCTTAAGTCTTAACAAGTAATAGATAGATGCGGAAGCATGATTAGAAGCTAGAAGTAGATCTGAAGGTATTGGGTCGTAGTGGTAAGTAGAGGCTCCACAGCTGAGTGCACGGAGGCCTAGTAGAGTCCGCAGCTTTGTGCGCAGACCCCTGCAGCTGAGTGCGCAGGGCGGAGTTGGGATTGCACCTGGACAGAAAATTAATAAAAGATAAGTTGATTCTGAAATATTGTGTGTTTATGCTCTGTTATATTTATGCATCTCTTTACAATTCTATGATTGCGCACAATTGTTATGAATGTTGAATAGTTAATGAGAATATTGGGCCCACACAATTAAGTTAAGATCTATAATAATAGCACAATAAGGATAAAATATCTAGACATCACCTCTTCGCGCTCTTTACAGAGCTACGCGGAAGCAGTTGCACAAGTTGCGAAGGACAAACAGCTGCGCAGAGCAGCGCAAGCGTGCAGGTTCGGTTCGCGAACTTCCTAGACTTCATCAAGACATCCCTAGGGTGCGGAAACCTGGTTCCAGCACCCTCCCATACTACCTTGGGTGAGACCTCAGTCCGCGCACCGCGGACTGTTGCTGAAAGGGCCGGTAGTTTCGGGATTTGTTTGGCTAAATCACTTCTGAACCTGGGTCAGGCCCCAACAAGCCAACAAAGACCATGACAAAGACCCTTGACACTAGAGCCCTTCCAAGACCAAGTCACAAGCCTCCTGTTCACCATTAGGTCAACGCTGCTCTTCTTCTTCCTCTTCTCGGCTTCCTTCAGAATTTCGGCCTCTTCTTGTAGGTATGCTTCACAACAGAAACCCTAGATCAGCATTTGATCCTTGAATAGACTCCATTTAGAGGGAGACTCTTTTCACTTCTACTCAGCTTCCCTTCTATGAAGTCTTCACCCAATCTATATCACCTTTATATCACTGTAATCTTCGGCCTCCCTTTGCAAACTTCAGATCTGCAATATTTGCACGTGTGAGGGTAGACTAGCCGAAAAACAGTCCCACAATGATGTCACTATCTTCGCTATCCCTTCCTCTTCCTTTGTTGATGTTAAGGCTCCTTCTAAGATGATTTTCGCACTTGGTTATTTCAGACTTTCTTAACCAAATTGTTCTCTTCCAAATGAGCCCGAGAACTGTTATATATAGTGGTTTGTCCATGATTATTACGCTGACATGATCACTGGAATAGGCCGACATCATCTTTCTAGTATTATCCCTTTCATTGTAAGCCGACTTGAGTGAGGACTAGTGACAAGGTCTTGGAGGGTGAATTACAAAAACAAAATTGACTTTTACAATGTGTAACATGCCTTCAATACATGACAATGACTCTTTAAACTTTTATGACTAGATGACAAAATCCCTAAGGGCTCACAATGGAAGCCTTAACTAAAATCTTGCTCATGAAACCCATGAGGCAAGCATTACAATAATTTTATTTTTCTTCTTTACATATTTTACATAAAATCACAATTACATGTCATTATGAAGACCGAACCTAGTTACACTTTTCAATAGTACGTTGACTGAAAAATTTTGAGGTTGTTCAACATCTCTTTCTGCCTTAGATGTGTTCATCTAAAAACCCTAGGCACTTAATTGAACACCCTTTCCCTCTATTGAGTTGAACACACAAGTTGTCTAGTGCATAATGAGCCTAGTCTATGCCCTTTTCCTCCTTTGAAGTTGACATGGGCCCACCATCTCCATAAATGGCTGAGATTACATCTCAATGGATGGCTCAGATCACTTCAATTTTTTACTATGGGAAAATTAAAATTTTCCTAAGTCAAAACAATGAGATAAAGTGTAAAGTGCGCCTTTGGCCCACCTGTGGGTCCCCTTGCTAAATTTAGTGCACTCATAAATTTAGCTGAAGCTTTCCTCCTCTATCTCCATTTAACACATCACGCCCAAGTGGATGATCTCTAATTCCCTTGAGGGTTTTCAAAGTCTGAAACATGGGCTTTGATATTCTCATTGAGTAGACTACTATTGGCATAATGCATGTCACAAACAACACAATGTTGCCCCTGCTCTGTCATCCTGAAACCCATTTTGACATATTCACCAAGTTTGTCCAAGTTGTAACTAACCATTGTGTAATATTCCTGGGGAAGATTTCCAGTAAATATACAAAGCAAACATGGACAAAAATCTATAAAACAGTGAACACACAATCAGACCATGAACTGCACCAAAAATTGCACTGCTAAGTTTTTTTATTGATAAATAAAGGGTGTACAATATGGTGTTGGAAGGAATGCACCTGGGCTTGCCCAAGGCAAGCTAGCAAAGCCACAAATGATAGATAAGTCGCCCTTCTCCAATATGTTGTTGCGTTGCTCTAGCTCTACGTTGAAGATGCCCAGAAATATGCTACTGGCTAAATAGAACAACTGCTAGGGCCCACTCCAGTGCTCAGAAAATTCTGGGAAGTTAATTTCGGCCTCTCCACCAAATACCCAGAGTAACCCACGAAGGATTTGGCCAATGATTATCTTTGGAAATTCGGCCCTATTTCCCCTGAATGGCTCAACTACTCGGTGATTCGACCCACCTGTAAATCTTGTTTCAAATGGCCTCCAAAATAGTTGCAACCCTCACTAAAATACTTCCTCGGCCTTCTCTCCAAGTTTCAGCCTTAACCACACCTCACTCCACCTCTCAGAGTGCCTCCACCATGAACTACGCAATCCCTGCGCTATTGTAACTGACTCTCTCCCTGATATCAAACCTCCTACTGCTGGTACGAAATGACAAAGGTAGAACTCCCTCCTTGGGCTGGCAATCGAAGTCCACCGAAGCAAGGGTTGAGATCTCCACTCGGAGACACTCGTGTGCTAAACAGCACTTGCAGACCTGGCTTTAGCTCAATCGTGCTCTTGTCAAAAGACAGTTTTGCAAATGATGAATGAATGAATAGTTGAGTGTCTCTTCCTCCTTTTGTCAAGATGCCTCCAAAATGCCCATGTGGGCCCAGCTCGAATTTCCCACACTAAATCTGCTCCAATGAGAGCGTACTCCTCATGTGGACCGAAATTCCCATGAGCCACCCCATGATCCACTAAGGCCGCAATATTTCCTCCAGCTCTAATGTTTGGGTGTGCTCTAAGCCGAAAATCATGTGTGGGACCTCTAAACCCACATTTCCTAAATGCAGTTGTGCAATATAGCAAAAATTATCAAAATTGATATTTCACTTAGCAAAATGCTAAGTGGGAATATCACCGTCCTCCCCGCCGAAATGTTGCTTGTCCTCAAGCAACTGCAACAAAGGATGTTGGAGTATCTGCTCCCCCTCCCAGGTGGCATCCTCATCTGGCAAATTCCTCCATCTTAGCAAAAATTTCTTGATGACCTGGTTTCTCAAGTGCCACTGCAGGGTATCCGAAATGGTCTCTAGTTCTAGCACTAAATGCCCCTCATCGTCCATAGGAAGTAGTTTTGTAGTAGTTGTAATCTATTGTACCAACGCCTTTTTCAAGTAAGACACATGAAAGATGTTGTGCACCCAACTCCCGGGGGAAGCTCCAACTCATATGCTACCTTCCCAACCCTCTGAATGACATAATACGGTCCATAGAAGCAGGGTTTGAGCTTCTCGGCCCCTTTCTGTTTGAGCGATGACTACTGATACGGTTGAAGCCTCAAGAAGACCAAATCCCCTACTTCAAACTGCCTCTCAACTCTACCCCTGTCTGCATAAAGCTTCTGTTGGTTTTGGACCATCTGCATGTTGTCTTTAAGAGCCCTCAAAATGTCTTAGCTCTCCTATATCCAATCCTTGGCCCTTGGGGCCCTGTTGTCTCCAAACATAACATCAGCAAAAGACAATGCATCGTAACCATACAAAGCTTGGAATGGAGACATACCTATGGACATGTGGTATGTAGTGTTGTAGCAGTATTCACCCAAGTGCAACCACCGTATCCATGCTCGTTGTTGACCTGTCACATAGTTACGCAAGTAGCCCTCCAGCCACTTGTTAACTATCTCTGTCTACCTGTCCATCTGAGGGTGATAGCTAGTACTAGGAGTGAGCTTAGTGCCCACCAACCGAAATAGCTCCTACCAGAATCCACCCATGAACCAGTTGTCCCAACCACTGACAATGGTCTTTGGGAGAACATGTAAGCCGAAACACCTCCCTGAAGAACAATTTAGCCACCTTTGAAGCCGAGTACCGAGATGAGATGGCGAAGAAATAAGCAAACTTCATCAGGTGATCCACCACCACGTAAATGCAGTCCTTGCCCTGTACTGTGGGCAGCCCGGTAATGAAGTCCATTGATATGCTCTCCCATTTCCCCTTAGGGATGGGAAGCGGTCGCAATAGGCTTGCAGGGTGTGGCTTCTCACTCTTGTTCCGCTTGCATGTGTCACACTCCCTGATATGCCTCAGAACATCATCCTTGAGGACCCTCCATGCAAAACGCTCTCTAATGGCCCTGTATGTCTTTGTGAACCCCTGGTGCCCTGCTAGCTGTGAGTCATGGATAGACTATAGAATCTTCTCCCTCCGTTGAGAGTTGGGTACCAAATAAATTCAGTCTCAGAGGTAGATCACCTCGTTCATCGCCCTATACCGGTCATCTACCACCATCCCATCAAGGACCTCAAATGCGAACCGATCCTTGGAGTACTTCACTAGTAGTTTTGCCCTCCAATCTGAGGCAATACTCGTCAAAGAGTGAGTGGCTGGCCTCTTAGACAACACATCAACCACCACGTTGTGTTTTCCCTTGACATACTCAATGTCAAAGTCATATGCTTAGAGCTTGCTCACCCACTTTTGTTGCCTCTCCTGCAACTGTTTCTGCTCCAGGAAGAACCTGAGGTTGTTGTGGTATGTCTTGACTTTGAACCTGTTCCCCACCAAATATTGGCTAAACTTAGCTAGCGCATGTGTGATGGCCAACATCTCCTTGTCATATAGTACAGTAGCTCATGGGGCAGTCGCTTCCGACTCTCGAAAGCTATAGGGTGTCCTCCCTGCATCAACATGGCCCCCACACCCACTCTCGATGCATTGCACTCCAGCACAAAGGGCTAGGTGAAGTCGAGAAGTGCCAACACTAGACAACTACTCATGACTTGTTTGAGGCGCTCAAAAGCCTCCTGCGTTGTAGTGGTCCACTCAAATGCCCCTTTCTTCGTCAAGTCAGTGAAGGGTGTTGCTAGCTGGGAGAAGCCCTTCACAAACTTCCTATAATAAGTGCAGAAGTCCACGAATCCGCTCAGCTCCGTCACATTCCAGGGCTCTAGCCAATCTTGGATAGCTCAGATCTTCTCCTCATGTACTCAAACACTGTCCACTCCAATGATATATGCCCTAGATAGATCATCTCAGTTAACCCAAACTTGCACTTGGACAGTTTAGCATAAAACTGATGCTCCTCCAGAATGTGCAACATTGTCTCACTGTGCTACAAGTGCTCCTCCCAAGTTCAGTTATAGATCAGTATGTCATCGAATAATACTAGCACTAACTTCCTCAACTGCCCACGAAATACGTGGTTCATGCATGACTGGAAGGTAGTTGGCACATTATTCAGCCCAAAGGGCATAACCAAGAACTCAAAGTGCCCATAATGGCACCGGAATGTTGTCTTTGGGACATCCTGGTCCCTCACTCGGATCTGATGGTACCCCGACTGCAAATCAATCTTCGAAAAGAACTTAGCCCCCCTCAACTCATCCATTAGCTCATCTATACGTGGGATGGGGTAGCAATTCTTCAGTGTCTTTTTGTTGAGGGCCCGATAATCTATGCACATGCACAAGGACCCATCCTTCTTCACCAGGACAACCGATGAAGCAAAAGGGTTGGAACTGGGCCTGATGTGCCCAAGTGCCAACAGCTCATGGATAGCCCTCTCTATCTCATCCCAATATGCCTTGGGATGTTGGTAAGGAGTGGTGATCATGGCTTGTACTCCCGGCTCCAGCTCAATAATATGCTCAAACACCCGGTCAAGTGGTTGACCCGTGGTATGTCTCCAAACACTACTGGGTACCTGTCCAGAATAGCATGTATTTCTGGATGTGGTGGCTTGGGCTTGCCCCTAGCCTCTGAGATCCTCAACTCCACAGCCCACTCAATGTCCCCATGTCTCAAATCAAACTCCATCCTGTCGGCCGAAACAGTTTGTGGTAGGTATGAGTGCATTTCCCATAACTCCATCTCCAACTTCCTCCAATCGGTCGTGACTCTGCCAAGTGAATAAAGCCATTGGACTCCCAACACCACGTTGGTGTCTGGTACGTCTACTACAAAGAAGTGATTTGTCATGGAGTAGTTCCCCATGGTCACTGTCAAAGCTGGCACGTAGCGTGTGCACTGCATGGTCCTGTCCCCAGGCACAAGAACTGAGAATCCCTCAAACTCCTCAGTTGTGATGCCCCTCCTCTGAACCAACTGGGCATCAATGAAATTATGGGTAGCCCCACTGTCCACCAGAATTGATACATGTTGCCCCTGAATAGTGCCTCTAATCCTTAGGGTCAAAAACTTGGGTACCCCGCGCAGTGATGCAAGGACCCCTCCGGAAGGTGCAAAGGAAACTCCCCCTACCGGTGGTGGTGGTGGTCCTCCCTCCTGAGGTGTTGCGTTGTCATCTCCACCCATCTCAAAATATGTCTCATCCTCTGCATCGTTGTCAGAGAAGACCTCGATATAATGGGCCTTGCCCGCTGCACATATATGGCATGATGCCCACGGGGCCTGATAGGTGAAACACAATTTCCTCCTCCGAAGGTCTCTCTGAGTCAACTCATCTAGCTGCCCACGCCCCTGATTGGCCCTCGGTGGTGGAGCCTTGGTGTCTCTTCCCCTTTGTTGGAAACTGTTTGGGGGGTAGTGATGCTCGAGCCCTAGGTAGGGCATCCTGTAAGTCTTGGTCTCTCCCTACTGCGTCCTGTAATGTAGTGGGCCTATTAGACCTCACTAACACACGTAATGGCTCTACTAGCCCCTCCACAAACATGTAGATCCTCCTAGTCTCCGACAAATCCGACACCATCACAGATAACCTCAGAAACTCTGAAATGTATGCTTCAACACTCCTGGTCTGCTTGAGCCTTGTCAACTCCCCAAAGTACTCCTCAGGATCTTTCCTCTCAAACCGCTCCAACACCCTCCTGGTGAAATCATCATAAGTGGTCACTCCTGCATGCCCCAACGTGGTCAGCCCATGGAACCACCAATCATGGGCTTCCCCCTCCAGATGTAACGTGGCAATCTTGATTGCCTCTCCCTCCGTCATCTGATTCAGCTGGAAATAGACATCCAGCTTTTCGACCCACACCTTGGCCGAGCTCTTGGAAGAGCCATCGAAATTTGGGAGAAACAGCCTCCCCACAATGCGTTGCAACTCTGTCCCCTGCATGTAGCCTCCTCCACCCTGTCCCTTGGGCATATTGTTGCCCTTCAACTGGCATAAATCCTTGAAAGTGATGGCCTTCCCAAAATTAGGTCCATAGGACTAATACTCCAAGAAATAGTCCCCATAAGGCGCATCCTCCTGCTCTAGTTGCCCACCAACTCCAGATGTTAGGAACGTGGGAATGGTAGACCTAGGGGGTGTGTTTGGAATAAGTGGCATGTTGGGATTAAGGGATGTGTGGTGCTGCGAAGTGCCAGATCCTTCTCCAAATTGGAAATCCCCTTGGACTCCCTTACCCTTGTTTCCATTGCCATTCCACTGGCCCATTCCTTCAATATTCCTGGACAAGCCCTGCAATGCCTTCAACAAAAGATGGGCAAACTCCTTTTCCTCACTCCTTTTGTCTCCCTCATTGTCCCCCATGTTTGTTTCTAAAACCTCAGGCTCGGTTGTCACAGGGTCAAGGGTAATCTGCAACTACCTCTCTCTGCTCCTATACCTTTGCCTTCAGTATGTCATGTTTTGCTTCTCCTCCAATGTCATAGACTACGTTGCTCCCACAGGTTGTGCCAGGGCTATGAGCTCCGATACCACTGTAATATTCCTAGGGAAGATTTACAGTAAATATACAAAGCAAACATAGACAAAAATCCATAAAACAGTGAACACACAATCAGACCATGAACTACACCAAAACCTGCGTTACTGAATTCTTTTATTGATAAATAAAGGGTGTACAATATGGTGTTGGAAGGAATGCACCTAGGCTTGCTCAAGGCAAGCTAGCAAAGCCCCAAATGATAGATAAGTCACCCTTCTCCAATCTGTTGTTGTGCTGCTCTAGCTCTGCGCTGAAGATGCCCAGAAATACGTTGTTGGTTGAATAGAACTGCTGCTAGGGCCCTCTCCAGTGCTTAGAAAATTCTAGGAAACTAATTTCGGCCTCTCCACCAGATACCCAGAATAACACACGAAGGATTTGGCCAATGATTGACTTTGAAAATTCAGCCCTATTTCCCCTCAATGGCTCAACTGTTGGGTGATTCGACCCACCTGTAAATCTTGTTGCAAATGGCCTCCAAAATAGTTGCAATCCTCACCAAAATACTTCCCCGACCTTCTCCCCAAGTTTCAGCCTCAACCACACCTCACTCCACCTCCCAGAGTGCCTCCACCATGAACTGCGCAATCCCTGCACTGATGTAGCTGACTCCCTCCTTGAAATTGGACCCCCTGTTGCTAGTACGAAATGACAAAGGTAGAACTCCCTCCTTGGGCTGGCACTTGAAGTCCACCGAAGCAAGGGTTGAGATCTCTGCTCGGAGACACTCATGTGCTAAACAACACTTGCAGACTTGGCTTCAGCTCAAGCGTGCTCTTGTCAAAAGACAATTTTGCAAATGATGAATGAATGAGCAATTGAGTGTCTCTTCCTCCTTTTGTCAAGATGCCTCCAAAATGCCCATGTGGGCCTAGCTCGAATTTCCCACACCAAATCTGCTACAATGAGAGCATACTCCTTATGTAGACCGAAATTCCCATGAGGTGGCCCCCACGCTCCACTAAGGCCGCAATATTTCCTCCATCTCTAATGTTTGGGTGTGCTCTAAGCCAAAAATCATGTGTGGGACCTCTAAACCCACATTTCCTAAGTGCAACCGTGCAATATAGCAAAAATGATCAAAATTGATATTTCACTTAGCAAAATGTTAAGTGGGAATATCACACATGTCATCTCTGATTGGAAAAATTTGACATGGCATGGATTTCTCTCTTCAAACTACACATTTTGAGACCAAGTTGACTTTTTGACCACCAAGACCACTATCCATTAGGAATTGTGAACTACCTCGAGAAATGTGAAAAGTTGTCAAATGAGACTGCCATGCGCTAAGAGCTTTCTCAGTAATATTGCACCAACGCAAAGGCCACGTACAGACTCTATAGACCATAACCATGTGGAATGGCATAGGTGCACCTTGATGCATTCTAGACTGGCCCATACACCAGTGATCACCCTACAAACACAGGCTCTCATAAAACCACGAGTCCTCAAGAAAGTTCACATAAGGTCCTCCAATCCTGTACAAGACGAGAGTAACCTGAAGTGAAACTTCAAGGGACCAACCATGGCCCAACCAAGACAACAAGATACAGACACAGGCAGAGGTCTAGAATACTTAATACAAGGCCTCACATGGTTTTTACATCGCTTTTGACTAGTGACCTTGGCCTTACAATGGTGGTGATAAATACTGCAAAGTGTTCATATGTACCCCTGCTGACATGAGGGTTAATGGGACTAACTTCACCTCCAATATACATTGCCTTTTCCCTCATTAACACCTGAAGATCAGCCTCTAGAGAAAGCCTACTCCCCAGCTCTTATTGAACCAGCCGAAAAAAGAAGCTCACCACTGACTGTATGGGTCTAGTCTCCCACAGAAAAACCCCACACATGGGTGCTGAACCTGCTGAGATTGAACCAACTGTTGTAACAATGTCCTTTCCTATACCTGCCACTGTACTTGCAGCTATTGAACTTGCACATGTGACTGTACTTAAGACCATACCAGTGGCTCAAATTGTTCTTATGGTCATATCAGCACCTAAGACTGTACATATGTCCTTTCTCTTAGCCTACATATTCGTGCAGTGTCCATTTCCAATGCCCTAAGCTGCCATTCACATCCAAATAGCATCCATCCCCATTTCCCTAGCTGTTATTCATGTTTGTACCATTGTTCTTGCTCCCAGTCTCACTAAGGAAGTCATATTATGGATTAAAAAAATAATATAATTTTAAAATAAATTAAATTATACAGTTAAACACTTCTAAATATTTTTAATTCATATTAAGTTACCAGGATTCGGATCCGGATCCGGATACGGATTCAGATCCGGATCCGGATACGGATTCGGATCCGTCAGATTTTTTAAAAGCCAGGATCCGGATACGGCAGGGAAACAACATGTATATTATATAATATGGAACAGGCTACAGTATTCATCGTTACTGGTCTAACCTCTGTTGATACAATCTGAATATCTCAGCATGCAGCTACATCATTATGTGTAGATAAAATTGGCCATCTAAAATTAACTTGTATGTGGTATGTAATAGGGGCAACTTCCACCCTCACAAGATACTTTTAGGCCTTGAGCCATTAATATGTTTCCTTACTTTCAAAGAAGATAAACATTAGCAATTATAATTTGTAAAAATACAAAATTTTAAATATATAATTATATTTTATGTGATATTTAATAATAAATATATGTTTTCAATATATGATATAATAAACTAATATATTTGATTTAATAGATATATATAAATTTTAATATTTCTATTTATAGTGCAATATATAAATTATAATATAAATATAGAACTTAATTCTAAATTATAATTTTTTTTAAAATCTAAGTTTGAATCTTATATATATAATTTTAATTTAGAAATTAAAATATAAATACAAAACTTAACTTTAAAATACCAAATTTTAAAATTTAATTAATATATATGAGCTTACAATATTATAAATTTTAATTTGTATAATATATCTGTATTATTATTATTATTATTATAAGTTATAAATTACATAGTTGTTAATATTAATAAGTTATAAGCTGAGTTTATTAATATATGGGCTTACGATATTATAAATTTATATTTTTATGGCATTATCTCTATTATTATTATTATTATAATATGTTATTATTATATATAATATGTTATAAATTATATAGTTATTAATCTTAATAAGTTAATAGTTGAGCTCCGACATCTGAACGTGAATAATCTCTAGAACATTAATAAATTTTCCGTGTCTCCAAATGTCCCCATGTTCCAACGAATGGTTAGCCCTTGGTTTCCGATACCATAGTATTTCTAACATCACTGATATGTTCCATTGGTGACGGGATGACCCAGAGAGGGTGCCCGCCATGGTGGCTACAAGCAACCCACCGAATGCATTTTGCTAGCCAGGTATTAAGATAAGTATTATTTGGGAAATAACCTCTTCCGTGAGCAAATAGACCCGAAGCTAGGTATTTATTCAGCGAATATTAATAGTGTGTTAATTCAACAGATATTAATAGAATATTAATTGAGCGAATATGAACTTCTCGCGTTAACAGAGTATTAATTCAAGCAATTGTCTATAACGCGACTTTTTGAAAGCCTTTCCGGCGGGTTTTTCCGGTCGAAATCCGGCAGGAATTTATTGGAATCGTAAGTTTGATAGCTAGTTTCTGCACAATGAAAGCGTCCCAGGGGTTTTCCAGGGTGCTAAATCCAAATATGCAGTTAAAAAACCATTTTAACTGCAACAAATCAAGATTTAACCTCAATTTCTTCCGCCGGATTCCGTCACCGGAATCTCCAAAAAGTTGCATTATAGACAACTCCTTAATTCAACAAATATTAATAGAGTATTAATTCAGCGAATATGAACTTCTCCCGTGACCAAAGGGACCCAAAGTTAGGAATTAATTCAACGAATATTAACAGAAAATTAATTCAGTGAATATAGGTATTTTTGTGTTGTAAAAATCCCAAATTGCAGGAATGCAGTTTGAATTTCGGGGTGCACATTATCGTGAAGAAAACATTTTCATATGGGTCCCTAGGCGGATCCAAGCGAATCCAGATCCGGATCCGGATCAGATCCGGGGATCCGCGAATCCATCCCCCATGGCTGACGGAGCCGGTAACTATATATATATATATATGATCTTAAAGGGGAATTTTATTAAATATTTTTGGCTAGACGATTTTTTCTCAAACTTCACTTTGAAAAGACAGGTATTGATTGCAAAAAGGATGGTAATCGTATGCAGCTCTCACACCATGATAAAAACCCTGGCACACCTATTCCTCTTTTATTTTATTATTTCACCCATACATCTTACTCAGTATTCAAATTAATTGCCTCTTTCAACTTTTGAATTCTGAATGAAAACACCACGTCAATATCTCATGCATACATGGTTTTACGTTTGCGTTGTGCATATAGGGATTAGCATTTGGACACAGGTTTCATTGCAGAATTTGGACACTGGCTTACCTGCACAATTTGAACATAAGCTTCAATGCATAATTTTTACACATTTCTATCACAATCTGAGGATGACCTGTTTCGACACCATGTTGATTTTCTAGGGTGCAAACATGTGAAGAATCACACAAAGGTGGAGAGAAAATTTGAAATATAAAGATAGTTATTAATGTTAATGTTGCAGTGTATACCACTCTCTCACCATGTATCATGTCTCGTATTACATATTTATATCTCCCCTAAATTGTCACGGTGGTTTAATCACCGAAACCCTGACACAACATCTTTAATTACATTGGTCACATGATATAATGTGATACAATATGAACGACTCCTACCATAAATATTGTTGAAGTGTTACTAATCCAGCAAAATCTCTGAAATGTTACACAGCAGAGATAATACCTCAAGCTGTTCATGCAACCGTGTCTGCACCTCCATTTGCATCTTCAATGCATCTGTGATCTGTAAGCCCCTGAAGCAAAGTTAAAATATAAGTATGGATTCCCTTCCAACTGATTCTCGTTGCTATGTCAATGGTATAAGCACAGTTAGTTCACAAAAACGCATCTGCTAAACTGTATATCAGCGAGCGTCAATGTTGGAAAAGATCCAGACAAAGTTCCGAAGGTTGAAAATTCAGGACACCTTAATTAGGATTATGTTTCAACGTGATATTGCATGACCTTTTTTACACTAGGTAATTATTTCAGAGCTATTCCCCCTAGTATTTTCAAGCAATATTTTTATGAAGCAAACCAAATGAACATAGCAGAGTAAAATCACTCACGATCTGGCATCTAGGTTTGAGAGGATGCCCGGAGCCTCTTTCCTTCCCGTATTTTGACCTGGTTATAACAGCAAACCAGCAGAAGTTTTTTCTTAATAAAGTATACTCCCCTTGCACAGGAAAAAGATAGAATAATATAACTGCAAAAGCAGCACGAGTTTACTCCTTTAGCTGATATATTGAAATCCACTCATATGACCATAAACAGGTGTGCACACAAACTAATGTCTAGTAACATTCGCTACAGCTACCAAAAGAACAACTTGGCATGCGTCAAACATGGAGAAATGGCAAATTCATTTACCATCATCCATGGAACCGGGAATATATCGGGCCAAGCGAAATTTCTGCAGAGAGGGTAAGATAAATATATTAATGTCCAACGAATGACTAGAAAGGTAGGTCAATGGCACTGAAGAAAATAAGTGCAATCATCAATGAGCATCTGCAGGAGTACCTAAGAGAAAATAGGTAGATTCAAGTGAATAATCAACATGCTGTTTAAAAAGCATGCACGTGGAAAAATATACAGCAAAAAAGGTATGGCAATGTGAAATCATGTACCTGTAAATGGCTCTTAACCTGATAGATAGTGAGCCATTGTATGCCCATCATTCTCAAAACACCCTTGGGTGTTGCTCCTGTATCCAAAGACCCATATTATATGAAATTAAAATTAAAAAACTATAAAAAAACCAAAAAAAAAAGAAAAATAGTAACAGTTGACCAATTTCCAAAGTTATTAAAATGCAAAGCGGGCATATCACAGCTTTGCAAATTAATGTCAAACGGTAGCTATTGGTGTTAGGTTCCTAAGACCATAGAGTTCTTGATTACACCTGTTCTGTGCTACCGTTGAATTATTTCCACATATGTTACAGACTTCAGTTATGGATTTCTTAAAACAACTTCAAATGAAATCTCACATTGCAAGTTCCTAATTAGTAAACGAAGAAAGCTAATCAGTAGATAATGGCCTTATTTAATATAAACATGGCACATGAAATTCAAATAACTGTGTGTTGCTTAATAATAGCCATTCGGTTGTCAATAACTATTGAAGGTCTGTTACTAACAGTTGTACATGTGCCATCGAAGGCCTGCAAGATGACTAACTAATGAAGGCCTTATGATGGGTTTTGACATGCCCATCAATGAATGGAATCATGTAACACTGGTCCCTTTGATAAGTATAATTCAATATGTAATCTTATATAAGCATATATACACAACACTATTTCAATATATACCCAGACCCACATACAGTACTATGCCATGGAGTGTAGATAAGAGACACGTGTATAGGGTGAGGAGTTGTGCCAATTCAACTACTTTAAAATTTGAAGCTTCACTACCTAATGCAGTATCAGCAAAAATAACATTCATACTATAAACAAGTGAGGTCTCCAATAGAGAAATCAATTTCATTTGTTGCCGTTTTCTTGGAGAAACTGGAGTAGCCAGGCTTGGCAAGTCCAGAGAGTAAGAGTATGACTTGAACCTGGCAAAAACTCTGCAAATGAAAGAAAACAAAGACAAACTTTCAGCCAAAAGCTTTTGTCAAGGTTTTGCCAAGTTAAACTCTCTAGGTCAAAAAAATGCAAGTTATTCACAAGTCCAAGTTGGACTCGCATGTTATTTTTTAGCTTTTGCTTGGACTAGTTTAGCACCAAGAGAAGTATGACTCGTGAAACTAAGTCATACCTGGTAAGTCCAGCCTCAATGGGAGAAATGCATATGATAAGAAAGCAAACAAGTCCACTTTAGCCGCAACTTCTCAAAACACAATTCTTTCCTAAAAACATCTAACCTGGTTAAGATCTACATTACCAAGTCAAATACAAAAGTAGCTAATTCTTACAACTAGAATGGGGTAGGAATCCCATGTAGCACTGTTTGACACCATCTTTTCCATAAGAAGGAGAAGATTTTCAATCTGATCGCATCTCAGACTGCATGCTTCTCAAATCATCCATTATCCCCAAAAAGAATCCTTTCCAGTATGGGGGGCAATTAAGAGAATATTATACTCAACAACAATCCACTCCCAAGATACTCCAGGACCTTGTAATTCCACAAAACATGTTTAACATGTTTCTAACTGTTGAAGAATCTAGGGCAAATGTAGTTAATGTGATTCTTCTTAGCATGATAACTATTTGTGAGGTGTTTTCAGTTTTCTTCTTATTCCAATCTTCACTTATTATTATTAGAGTGTGTCTTCTTTAGTTCATCAAATAGCTATCAAAACAAAGAGACAAGAACACAAGATGTTGGCATTCTGCCAGGGCCAAAACCTCTCCCTCTTGGAGAGGAAAACCCGCACAAAATTCTTCTTATAGAGATTCCAATTGACGAATACCAAGACCATGACCCTTGACCTACTAGGCCACTCCAAGACCAAGACACCAATCCTCTTCTTTGTCACTGCTGAGATCATCATCATCATTGCTATACCATGACTGCTCCTTCATCTAGATCACTGCTGCACCATGACTGCTCCTTCATTTAGACCTTCATCACTGTTGTGCCAATGCTACACCTTCATTGAGAACTTGATGTGCCACTACTTCACCTTCACCGAGAATCTTATAACATCAATGAGATCTCCACTTAGAGTTATATATATAGCTGTACCGAAATCTTCATCTTCATTAGGATCATGACTGTTATCATGCTCACAGTAATGTCGAGGACATGTTGTGTCTAGGATATATATACTACACCGAGATCCTTTCTCTATCAGGAATGCCAAGATTATGATTGTATCTTTGTTTGTACTGTGATCTTCACCGAGATTGTAGCCTTGTTCTCCTTGCACCGAGGTCAACTGCAACTATACCGAGACTGTATTACAGTGACCCTATAACTAGGCCGAGATTGCAGTGAGATCACTGTACTTGTCACCGAGATTTTGTACCTTCCTGTAACCATTTGAGATTGTAGACCTGTCTAAGATTCTTGACTGTAATCATCACCGAGATTGTACCTTCCTACACCTTCGAAGTTACAGAGGAATCCGAAATTCTATCTCCTTTTCTGTGCAGACCCTAACTGGGTATATATAGTGGTTTGCCCCTATATTTGAGCCACATGTCCACCGAAGAGATGTGTCTCCATATGTGAGCCGACTTGATGTTAATATTCATTTTGAGGCTGACTTAACTGTTCTCTTCATCATTTTGCTTGCAGTCTTCTTCGTTGGAGGATGGTGCTTGTCTTCGAGGGCTACTTGACACTCGGTTAACCCATATTCATGCTCAAGAAGAGCTCTTTAAGATGACTTTGATCCTTTGACTTTCCTAGACCTATGAAGGAGCAAGAAACTCATTCGAATAATTTACAGAAATAATATTTATTTTTCTTGACAAGTACAAAGATCAGAATTACATTTACAAATACCGAACCTAGTTACACTTTTCTTCAACACTAACTTGTGGAAAATTACGCAACATCCATCTATTATGAACAACCAACTGACCCATAAATTTTGGATTTATAAGAATCAAGTCTTTGAAAAACCTTGACAACAGCTAATCCATCTCATTTTGTGGTCACGAAGGCTCCACTTCCAACTAAGACGATTAATAATGTGATAATGTGACAATCTTCGAATAAAGATCCCTAGTTTTAAGTCCATAAATGACCTCACATAAGACCATTTCCAATCTTTCCAAATAGGTCGTTGGATGGTCAAGTGTAATATAAACAGTATCATATTGGATTATCTAACACAGCCCTATAAATGTGGGTTTGTCCACAACCTGTATCCTATGAGATGATTGAGGATTCCTCAAGAAACCATTGCATTGAGTAACCTATACAACAAATCACCCAATGTGTGAAAATCTTTCATCATCTGTGATTTTCCTATAAAACAAAGGAACCAACCCAATCTGTCCCTTACCAAAAATTTCCAATCAAGAAGCCAAATCCCATCCACGACAATTGTTGAAGAATGTAACTAGGTTTGGTCTTCATAATTGTACTTGAGTCATAATGAAATATATTTATCGAAAGAAAGCAAAAAGAAATTAAATTGACTTGTCAAAGCATGGGTTTCATTCTTGGGTCAATTATCATAGGTCAAGCCTCCATTGTAAGCTTTAGGATTTTTATTTAAGTCAAAGTCTAATTTATTTTGTCAAAAGAACTCCTCCATCAAGTCACCTTGCAAGGTCGGCCTTCAAACTCATCCTCCTAAAGTCAAATGAGGCAAACAGACCAGAAATAGTCATAGAAATATATATTTTATTAATAATGAATTTGAATTGATGATTTACAGGATGAGAGGCTCGGGCTTAAATACAGCCCTACGTGCCTCTTGGTGAATGGGCATGATCTTTGATCATGCCCTATGCCCTAATTAACTAAATAGTTTACAAAATACTTAATTTTTATATAACATTGCCTTCCTCCCAAAAAGATGCTTTGTCCTCAAAGCATACATAACAACGGATGTTGTTGACGAAACGCTTCAGTTTCCCAAGAAGGTTCTTCTTCTGGTAAGTCCTTCCACATGATCAAGTACTCTTTGATTACTTGTGATCGGAGTTTCTTTTCCCTCGTGGGTATGATACCTTCTGGTTCTAAAATGACCCTTCCTTCATCACCTAAGGATGGAAGAGTTGTTTGTGCTGATTGATGGTCACCAAGTGCCCTTTTAAGGCAAGATACATGGAAGACGTTGTGAACATGACTTTTATCCGGAAGGCTTAAACTAAATGCAACTTGGCTGATTTTTTTGGTGATCTGGAATGGCCCATAGAACATTGGTGCCAATTTATTTTTTCCTTTTTGTTTCAAGGACAACTGTTTGTATGGTTGGAGCTTGACAAAAACCCATTCTCCAACTTCAAATTCTCTCTCGGTTCTATTTCAATCAGCTTGTTGCTTCATACGCTTTCTTGCATTATTTAAATTTTCTTTTAGGGTTTGAACAATTTTTTGGGTTTCTTCTAGTTGGCTTTTAACAGCTGGTATATTTCTCTAGACGGTAGCTAGATCCTTCCATTTCGGAGGTTCGTACCCATACAAAGCTTGGATTGCAGTCATTTTTGCTGAGGTATGATAAGTAGAATTATGATGATGATGATGATGATGATGATGGTTAACATCCACTAAGACCAAATTTTGGTCTATCGGACCTAAAGAAACAAATTATCTAGTTTAATTTAATATTTTATTCCTATGCTCCAAAAGCTTGGAGAGAAGCCTTCCGAGCTCACTATAATTTTGACATCGTAGAAGGCTAGGAAGGTCAGTATTGCAAAGATATTTTGAAACTGAGTTCTAATGTGGTTGTACGCGGGGCACTCTAAGAGGAAGTGATTTTCATCCTCGATGTTCGTATTCTCACAGAGATGGCAGGACCTTTCCATCCATGGTGTTTTAGGAATTGCCCAACGACCCGTTTCACTATGGAGCTCATGAGAGTTTGTTCTAATCTTGGCTATATTAATTTTCTTCTTTGATCTAGTTAAAACAGAGAGATACTTTTGATCTTCTAGGGTGGGGTTGATGACCTATACCACCATTCAGCGAGATGCAACCACTGATCCCACTTATTTTGTTTCTCTGTAGCGTAACAACGTAGGTAGGCTGAAGTGATAGAGAGGAGCGGGCTTTCAGCTGAACACGGATCGATCCCTGAGACGAGCAGCTCCGTCTTCATGGCAGGAATCCAACTGGATCACGCGGCGAGGTCAACAACGGAAGTCCATCGCCTTGCGCGGTTATACGAGGAGGTTTTCGGGTTGCAGAGAATCAATGTGCCCAACTTCGGTTTTGAGCCACGCAGCCATCATGCCGCAACGCGTTTAGAGGCCAGGTCGTGCCATACCCAGAACGCGCGGAGCAATGGCAGGGGGGGAAGAAGAAAAGAAATCTGGGACGCGGCAGGGTTGGGATCTGCAGGTTTTCACACTGGTTTGGTCGTTGCAATCAAAGAAGGGGGACTGCATGATGCAGATCTGCTCCCTCTCTCACTGCATTGGCCCAAACATTGCAGATCCGGCCCGGATCTACCCGATCTGGCCAATATTCGAGAACAGCCAGAACCCAGGCAGCAGATCGGTGGCAATGAGCATAGATCCAGCAGAGGGTTTGTAGACCTAGACATGCACAGGGAAAAACGACCCAATACAAGGCCAGATCGGGAAGATTGTTCACAGCCAGGCGGATCAGGAACTCAATCAAAACCCAGGCCACAGGTAACAACAACTCGTTTTCAGATTTTTATTAAAACCCCTGAGGGGAAAACCTGTTTAGTGTGGGTACATGCAGAAAGCACCATCTTGCAGCTGAAACAGCAAATATGGGCAGTGACAGGATACCCAGTTCAGATCCAACATTTGGTCAGTGGTAGGTGGTCCCTCCAGGATAGTAGAACCCTGAAAAGCTATGAGATTAGTCCAGGAACAATCATTGTTTTAAACCTTAGGCTGAGAGGAGGGGCTCTGCCTCAGGGACAGCCAAGCTCCTCAGGAGGAGACAAGGGGAAAAAGACAGCACCTCAGCATCAACCCAAGGGAGGTTCCTCCTACAAAAACATTTTACAGGGTAACAGAGACTCAGGGTCCTCTCCAGATCAAGGCGGATATACACCTAGGCCATACATAGTAGATCAGCTAGGGCAAACTCCAGCCCTTAACTTTGATTCTACAGGGCTTGATGATTTCGTTAAGTCCTATGAAACGCAGGCCCTAATCTGTCGTTTTAACAGTTTTTGGCCAAAACCAATGGATCTATTTCACTGGATCTTCACCAGTTGGACCATGGAATGTGATATACATTTATGCTCCAAGGGGTTTTTTATAGTTAGATTTGCATCCAAGGAAGTCAGAGATACAATCATCAGTGTTGGGCCTTGGTTTTGGGGAACATCGGGGCTGTTTATGACCCCATGGTTTCCAGATTTCGATCCAAACAAAATGACTATATCCAAAGTGCCGGTCTGGGTCTGCCTATACAACCTTCCCCTTCACTTTTGGAGTGAACGAATATTGGAAGGCATTGGGAACAGCATAGGGAAATATATCAAAACAAATCTGGAAAGGATTGATGAAAGGGTCTACACTTTTGCACGCATTTGTGTGGAAGTAGATCTAAGTAAAGGGCTGCCGACAACATAAGGTTGATCTACAAACAACAAAATTCGCTGCAAGCACTAGATTATGAAAACACTGCTTTCAGATGTAGGCTCTGTAGGCTGACAGGACACTTGCAAAGCACATGTCCAGAAGCCAAGAAAGTAAACAGTAAAAAGAAGCAGAAAGGGAAGCAGAGGAAAGGATGGCAATTTCCCCCCCTGACTCAGAGGACGAAGAATCAGAAGCAGAAGAGGAAGATACCCCCGCAGAGAATGCTGAGGTTTCTCAAGAAATGGAGACTCAGAAGGAAACCACATCAGACAACAAGGCTTCACAGTTCCACTCAAATCAGGCAGAGAAGGCAAGCGAGGATCTGAGTATGGGAGGGATCAAACGGCATCACCACTCAGATACTTCAGACTCAAACAAGGAAACAGCCTCACAGAAAGCAGAAACACAATTAGTCATAGCTTCGATTGAGCCCACTCAAGGAGAGTGGCGCAAGGTCGAAAAGAAAAAGGGGAGAAAAACTTGAAGGGTGAGTCCTTTACTCACTACCGGAATCTAGTTTTTTTGCCTCTTTCTCCCTTCTTCTCTCTTTCTCTTTTTCTTCTTCTAAATGCACGTTAGTTTTGTAACGTTGCATGGGTGTGAAAGCGCTCGAGCCCAATGGGCATCTTATGGAAATGCTTCAATGCATCTGCTAGTGTAACTTTTCATTTTTTAAATAAAAGGTTACCGATTTTTTCCTGTGGAAAAAAAACAACGTAGGTAGGCTTCCAAACATTTATTGACAACCTCTGTTTGTCCATCTGCTTGAGGGTAGTAAGCGGAACTCATATTTAGGTAGGTTCCTATATGGTTGAACAATTCCTTCCAAAAATTACCCTTAAATTTGGTATCTCTATCACTCACAATGACTTCCGGAAAACCATGTAATTTATAAATATTTTTGCAAAATATCTCAGCAATTTGTTTAGCTAAGTCTGATTTCTTCATTGCAATAAAGTGAGCATATTTGGTGAGTCTATCGACTACTACGAAAATCTTATCCTTGCCATCGGATACAAGTAACCCCTCAATAAAGTCCATTGATATTTCTTCCCATTTCTGATTCGGAATGTTTAAGGGGTGAAGTAATCCAGGTGTCATAATATTTTCACTTTTATTTCTTTGACATTTGTCACATTCTGCTACATATTTCTTAATATCGCGACTCATCCCCTTCCAAAAGAATGATTGACGTGCATTTTAGTAAGTTTTAAAGAATCCTACATGTCTCGCTGACAGTGAATCATCTGACTCCTTGAGTATCTTTGATTTGAACTTGGAGTTTAAATTCAGATAGATTCTTCCTTTGTACCATAAAATATCGTTCTTCCATTCAAATTTTGAGTTGTCTGGAAGGTTATTGTTTATTGCGGTTATCTGGATCCCTGGCATACTCACTTCGAATCTCATTAAGTCATTCAAGAACAATAACTGAGACTGCAAGTAATGTTGATTCTTCGTCCTTCCTAGACAAGGCATCTGCTACTACATTGTCTTTTCCCTTTTTATGTAATATCTCCATGTCAAAGGCGGCAATTTATTCAATCCATTTTTGTTGTTCTTCCGAAAGTGTTTTTTGTTGGAGGCACTAGAGACTGTTATGGTTTGTTCGAATGGAGAACTTACTTCCCAAAAGATATTGTCTCCACTTAGCTAGTGCGTGCATAATAGCGAGCATTTCCTTGTTGTATGTGGATTTTAGATGTTCTTGTTTATTGAGCTTCCCGCTTTCAAAAGCTATTGAATGCCCCTCTTGCATTAACATTGCACCTATACTGAACCCGAAAGCATCACACTCAATGATAAATGGTTTAGAGAAATCTGGAGTTGCCAATACTGGGGCATTAGACATAACTTCCTTCAATTCTTTAAAACACCTTCCTGCTTCCTCATTCCATTGAAATAAATTCTTCTTTAAAAGGTTTGTTAGAGGTGGAGTTATATGTGCATAGATTTTAATAAATCTTCGGTAATATCCAATCACTCCTAAGAACCCTCTTAGCTTGGATATAGTAACTGGTTTGGGCCATTCCTTTATAGCCTTGATTTTATTAGGGTCCACTTTTACTCCTTCATGGGATATTATGTGTCTGAGATATTCTACTTCTTCATTCCCAAAGGTGCATTTGGATTTCTTGGCGTAGAACTGATGCTCTTCCAGTAGTGTAAGAACTTTATCAAGATGTTGTAGGTGCTCCTTCCAAGTTTTATTGTAAATTAAAATATCATCAAAGAATACTAATATAAACTTCCTAAGATATGGACGAAATAACTCATTCATAGTGGCTTGGAATGTTGTTGGTGCATTGGTTAACCCAAAGGGCATTACTTTAAGTTCGTAGTGAACTTTGTGTGTTCGGAACGCAGTTTTTGGTATGTCTTCCAACCTGATGTTGATTTGGTAAGTCCAATTTTGAGAAGTATTTTGCGCCATGTAGTTCATCCAACATTTCATCGATAAAGGGAATTGGGAATTTGTTTTTAATCGTTATTTTGTTTAATCCTCTATAATCAATGCATAGCCTAAACGATCCATCCTTCTTCCTTACTAATACAACTGGAGCAGCAAACGGACTCTTACTTTTTGAGATGATTCCACATTTTAAAAGGTCTTGGATTAATCTCTCAATTTCAGTCTTTTGGTGATGCGGATATCGATACGGCTTGATGCTGACGGAGTCTGATCCTGCTTTGACTTCTATTGTATGCTCGATTTCCCTGTTAGGAGGCAATTTCATGGGCAAGTCTTGGAATACTTTTTCATGCTTCTAAATTAGCTCTTGTACTTCTGGTAACTCTTTGTTGATCACTTTTGCAGATAACATTTCTAATTGGGTGACATTGTTCTACATAGGTTGGTGCTCCTTTTCGAATCATTTTCATCATCTGGGATGATGACACAATTTGATTTTCTAGTGCTTGGAATCCATATAACTTGTACCTCTGCCCTTCCCATTTAAAGCTTATAAACTGCTTTTGATGGTTGGCAGAGTAAGTGCCTAGGGTTTGTAGCCATTGGATACCTAAGACCACATCTACTCCTCCTAATGGTATAGTGTAGAACGGAGATTCTAAATTAAAGTCTTGAATCTGCAATTTGACCTTATGGCATTTCCCTACCTTTTCAATCTTCTTACCGTCGACTACCATCACCTTCATGTTGGGCATGGGAAATGTGAAAATGTTGAGTCTCTTTGCCATGGTTGAGTCTAAAAAATTGTGGGTGCTACCGATGTCGATGAGAACCATTACGTTGTTCTTCTTGATATGTCCTTTTAATTTTAAAGTCTGGGGTTGTGATATACCTGTCATAGCCGATAATGACACTTGCGGAATGCTTTCGTCATCTAGTTCTGGAGAGAATTTTGGGGCATCTTCTATTCCTTCTATGTCTGATTCATCACTGTTTGAATCATTAGTTGCTTCACAGTTATATAGGTTCTTTGTCTCTTTTCCTTTAGCACACCTATGTTTAGGGTCCCACTTTTCGCCACAACATTTGCACTTGCCCTCTTTCATCCTTTGCATTTCCACGTTAGATTTTTCTCCTTCACGAAGATGTGGTGGAACATATTTTGTATTATCCGTATTCGCAGACTGGGGAAATCTTCGTCTCGAATATACTTTTTCCGGTTTTGACCACAGTATCTTTTCAAATTTCTTTTCAGCGGCTTTTGCTTTTTGTCTTGCTACTTCTATTGACGTAATGTCATGAAGCTCAAGTTCTACTTGTAGATGGGTTTTAAGTCCAAAGATGTACGATTGGATTAGACGAGATTCTGATAACCCAGGTACTTGTGTTGCTAAGGTCTCCCATTCTTGAGTGTATTCATCCACATCTCCTTTTTGTCGCAATCTGATGAGTGTTGAAAAGAACTCTTCTTCCTTGACACCTTGGAACCTTTTAAAGAACGCATCCTTAAATTTTCTCCAACTAATAGCGAGTGTCGTCTTCTTCCACCACATATACCAATTATATGCTTCGCCTTCCATTTTCATGGAAGTGTGCCTAATCTTTTCGTCATCATTGTCAATATCGTAAATCTCGAAATATTCTTCTGCTTTATTGAGCCACGCAACATTGCATTTTTTGTTACCATCGAACTTGGGTAGCTCGATTTTTTCTCTTTGTTGATACGTCACTAACGGTGGAGTGAAAAAAGGGTATTGATT
This sequence comes from Pinus tabuliformis, assembly GCA_031772625.1. Taxonomy (NCBI): domain Eukaryota; kingdom Viridiplantae; phylum Streptophyta; class Pinopsida; order Pinales; family Pinaceae; genus Pinus; species Pinus tabuliformis. Next base: position 1,016,116,820 of record CM062816.1, on the reverse strand, counting down.
GGTGAATGGATTCCAGAGCTGCTTATTTTGAAAACTCGGGTTATTATTTTCTTGATGGTGCGTGGATGATTTTTTTGGAGACTCGGTTTTTTCATGAGAATCTGTTGAATTTGTTGAATCTAATGAATTGTGTTGTTGATTACCTTCATCATCCTAGAACATTTGTTTGGGTGTAATGTTCATTCTGTCACATATAGCAGTTAGTATTGTCATTGTCTGATTATGATTCATTTTGGATTAGGTATGGTTCTGCCTGAGCTGTTTTTCTATCTGATTTGTCGTATCTTGAAGCTTCTTGATATCGTCGGAATGTCTGCTAACCTTACTCTCAAGATCAACTAATTTTTGGTTAAAATCATCGGAATGGCTAGTAATTCTATTCTCAAGATCAATTAATTTTTGCTGAAATTAATCATTGTCATCAACGACATTGAACGAGTTTGTGGGGGTGTATATTTGTCCGCCAGTTTAAGCTTTCTTCCTTAATTTGAACTTAAAAAAAAAAATTAATTAATTAATTATTTTTTTTAATTAATAATTTTTTAATAAATTAAATTATTTAATTTTTATAATATAATTTTATTGTTACTATGTGGTGATACGATTTGTAATGATAAAACAGTAAAAATGATTCAAGTGGACACACTGTTTGACTGACGATGATGGTTGTCGACGGAAATAAGTTACAATAGACAAGTTTGACGATTTGGCGGGGAACAAGCGGATCGGAGATTAGGACAGGACTGTTGACATTGTGGACAACGTGGGTTGAATGGAGTCGGGAGGTGGAGACAGTCAAATAGGGAGAAAGGTAAAAGAACGACGTAGATTTTTTTGGCAAAGAAACGGCAACAAACGGCATGTGGACGGGGGGCAAAACGAAGGTGGAACGGAAGATAGTAGCGAGGAACACAATGGACAATAGATGATGGCTCAGCTCAATGAATAGCGGACAAGGTGGGATGACTCAAGGTCATATTTGGTTGGACTGTCGTCTTGACACAACAGTGGAAACACTTGGTTTGGACGCAGCGACGTTGTCGATGGATGCAGACAGTGGCAGGTAAAACGGTGGAACAGTGGATCAAAGGGTAGCAGCGAAGTGGTGGCTCAACCTGTGTAGTAGTAGAATGACCGAGGATCATCTACTCTGATACCAGATGAGGTAGACAAACCAGCGATAGTCATAAAAATATATATTTTATTAATAATGAATTTGAATTGATGATTTACAGGATGGGAGGCCCAGGTTTAAATACAGCCCTATGCCCTAATTAACTAAATAGTTTACAAAATACTTGATTTTATATAACATAAGCTTCACAAACAAGTTCATGTCAGCTTATTTTACTATGGGAAGCCACTAAATATAGGCGTGTAAACTTCGCTGAAAATACAGAGACATGACTTCGTAGAAATTTCAAAGACATAAGTTCAGATATCTCAGAGATGAAGTTCAGTGCAACTATTGGGAAGATAATTCGTATAAGATAACTATATGACTACAGGACAAGAGAACTCGGCTAACATTACAGGACCGAGGAATTGGACCAATACTACAGGACAAAAATAAAGGATCAAGTCATATCTATGCTCCCACTGCAGGACTAAAGGACCGAGTTACTTTTATATTGCCACCACAGAAATGAAGGACCAAGTTATGTCTATGCTGCCACCGCAAATATATTTCTGTTATATTATAGATGGATCAAATTATGATACAGGATTGACTGAAGTATGACGAAAGTAAGGAAAGATATCACAGGATTGAAATATAAGAAAGTTGCCCCAAAGTATAATTAGGATCTCAGGATCGAAATATGAAGAAGGTTGACTGCTACAGGAACGAAGTATGATTGGACCGCCACAGAACTGAAGTATAACATGACAAGGTTGACTTGATGGATGGAGGTAGTCTTTGGTTTAGGTTGTGAGAGTCTTGGTCATCTCAATCTTGTTTTCTTGAATCTACTGAAGGAAGAATTACTTGACTGGGTTTTTGTAATGTCTCTTCCTAGATTTATTGTCACATTCATTTTCCACAATTTTGACATTTTTGGAGGCCATGGGACCCACAAAATTTTGGGAAAACGACTTAGGAGGAAAACATGAAGCAAGGGGCCACCCACATGAAGAAACACGCACTTGCCCAAGGAAAAAGTTCAAATAGCCAAGGAGGGAAGTCAAAAGGCTAGATGGAGGGGCCCACGTGGGGAAAGAAGGCCCACAAATTATAAATATAGGAGGCTTAGCCTCATTTGGTATCATTTGCCTATCGAACTCACTTTAGTTGCCCAAGTTGTTTAGCTGGGTCACTTGTTGTTTAGCAACGAGTTTTCCAAGCAGAGAACTCACCCTTTTTTCGGTGGACTACGAGCGCCACCCTCGGGAGGTTCCATTCTACCATTTTTGAGTGTTGGAGAGGATTTAGAGAATAACACTCAGCCATTACTCAACTAGTGTGTATTCTAGGAGGACGCAGGAAAGGGATACGTGGGAGTTGTTTCAGGGGTCTTCCGGGGTGCAATTGTTGGGAGAATTTTGGTGAAGGAGCTTCAGTGGGACACTAGCCTTTGGGAGAAGTTTGGGAGAAGGAGATTGCTGCTTGAGAGCAGTACGACTTACAACATCCAGGGTCAGTGCAGAAGTCTCTCACTGGGCACACGTGGCAGTTGGTGGGGCAAGTTGTGGGGCAAGCATTTGTTGGGAGAAATAAGGAGAACTTTGAGGAAGTGTATCTCAACATTTTTTGGAGTCATTTGGGAGGGCTTTTTCTGGAGTTGCAGGCAGGCCGTACTTTCCAATAGTTGGAGGAGGACGTGGTACTTGGAGGCTGAATTTCTGGGGTCAAAACTAGGCCAAACCCTTTATGGGTTTTGGTGGGTTTTGTTTGAGGAGCTTGGGGTTAATTTGGTAGTATTTTATGAGCACCGAAGGTGGGGTTTCTAGTAGCATCTTTCCAACAGACCGCACAGTTTTACTGGGGCAGCGCAGGGCATCATTGTAGCAGTTGATTCTACCATCTGGGCTTGTCATTTTATCACCTAGGCTTTGCCACACTTGACATTGAGGCAAGCCCAGGTGCACTTCTTCCACACTATTGTACTATTGCCCCCATATCTTAATAAAATGGCTCAGCTAGTTATCATTTCTGGTCTCTACATGGGTGTGGACTGAATGTTTAAATTTTATGGTGTTATATTTATTGTTTGCTTTGCAAATCATTGTTTTTCCTAGTTTGGGGCATTACAGTGGTATCGGAGCTTAGATCTTGGCTCGATTGTGGGAGACGTTTCCCATGAACGAGGAGGACAGGCAAAACATCACTTACCAGAGGCAGAGATACAGGAGCAGGGAAAGAGAGTTGGAGATTACACCTAACCTGGAGGCACGTGGGAAGACAACAGTTGTAGTTGAGATGGGGGAGCCAAGGATTAAGGAAGAAGCAGCATTCAATAGCCACTTGAAGGCCTTGAATGACTTGGCTAGGGGACAAAAAGAGATGTTGGAGGAAAGCAAACAACAGAATAGGGACAAGAGCCTTCATCCTGAGTTTCTATTTGGAGAGACTTCAAGGGCCTCACAACAGTATGACCACCCTTCACCAACCACTCACCCACTTGCTTTCAGTGGGCCATCCAAAACTACGCTGCTTGCTTTCCTACCATCAGCACCCAGTGAACATGGAGGACCGGATGATCAAATGCCCATGGGAGATTTCTTCAAGGAGTGGCAAGCCATGGGGAAAGATTTCAAAGCAGCCCTGTCATTCAGAGACTATTGCCAGCTCAAACAAAATGAGAAGAGCAGGTACAATGGGGGACCGAGTACACATAACTCAGAGCTACAACGTACCATTGGGAGGATGTATTTCCCCACATATGATGGCTCTACCAAGTGCACAGCTCGAGCTTGGGTGGAGAAGTTGGATACTTATTTCCAGCTTAATCGGATGACGGAGGTGGAAGCCATCAAAATGGCTACCCTGCACTTGGAATGGGAAGCGCATGAGTGGTGGTTTCATGGCTTGTCCACATTGGGGCATGCCAGCGTGACCTCTTATGAGGACTTCACACAGAAAGTGGTGGAACGCTTTGATAGGAGGGACCTGAAGGCTCACTTCAGGGAGTTGACCCAACTTAGACAAACCGACCACCCGGAGCATTACATATTAGAGTTTTTGAGGGTTTCAGTTATGGTGTCAGACCTATCCGAGGCTAGGACAGTGTACACTTTCATAGAGGGGTTACTAAAGCCATTGTGTGGACTGGTGAAGTCACGCAAGCCCTCTACCTTGCAGGAGGCGATGACTTGTGCTAGAGATTTGCAGGGGGCAATCCCCAAGACCAGAGCACCCTTTCCATCACGAACTCCCTACCCACAGAAGGGAGGTGACACTAGACCCCCACCACAGCGAGCAGCCCAAGGGCGTGGGCAGTTGGATGAGGAGACCAGGAGAGACCTCCGGAGGAGGAAACTATGTTTTACTTGTCAGGAGCCATGGGCACCAGGCCACTAATGCACAGCTAGCAAGGCCCACTATATCGAGGTCTTCTCGGATAGTGATCAGGAGGATGATGTGGAGTTGGAGTTTGGCGGGGGAGATAGCGAGGGTCAGGCAGAGAGGGGACCTTTCGCACCAACTGGGGGAGTCCTTGCTTCTTTGCATGGAGTTCCCAAATTTTTTACTTTGAGGATCTGAGGCACAGTGCAGGGACAGTGTGTCTCAGATTTAGTAGACAATGGGCCAACCCACAATTTCATTGATTCCCAGATGGTCCAGAGGCGGGGCATCACTACAGAGGAGTTCGAAGGGTTCTCAGTTCTGGTGTCGAGTGACAGGACTATGCAATGCACCCGATATGTTCCTGCACTGACACTAACCATGGGGAACTATTCGGTGATGGATCATTTGTTTGTTGTGGATGTGTCGGACACCAACGTGGTGATGGGTGTCTAGTGGCTCTACTCCCTTGGTCGGGTCACCACTGATTGGAGGAAACTGGAGATGGAGTTCACAGGGCCGGATGGCAAGTTGGTAGTTCTTCGAGGCATGCATTTGTACCCTCCACAAACAGTTTCAATGCACAAGATGGAGGCTGACTTGAGGCATGGGGACATAGCATGGGCAGTGGAGCTGAGGATTTCGGAGGTTGGAGGACAGCCCAAGCCACCTCACCCAGACATACAGACCATCTTGGACAGATACCTGATAGTGTTTGGGGACATACCACCAGGGCAACCACCTGATAGGGGTTTTGAGCACACCATTGAGTTGGAGCCTGGGGTGCAGGCGGTCATCACCACTCCTTATAGGCATCCCAAGGCCTACAAGGACGAGATAGAGCATGCTATCAAGGAGTTGTTGGCATTGGGGCACATTATGCCGAGTTCTAGCCCTTTCGCTTCATCAATAGTTCTGGTGAAGAAGAAGGATGGGACCTTGCGCATGTGCATTGATTATAGGGCACTCAACAAGAAGACTTTGAAGAACAAATACCCCATCCCGCGCATTGAAAGGTTGATGGATGAGCTTAGAGGAGCCAAGTACTTCTCTAAGATAGATTTGTGCTCAGGGTACCACTAGATCAGGGTGAGGGATCAGGACATCCCCAAGATGACTTTCAGGTGCCACTATGGGCACTTTGAGTTCTTGGTCATGCCCTTTGGGTTGACCAACACACCTGCCACTTTTCAGTCATGTATGAACCATGTATTCCGTGGGCAGTTGCGGAAGTTTGTATTGGTGTTCTTCAATGATATCTTGATTTACAGCTGAACATGGGAGGAGCATTTGCAGCACTTGGAGATGGTGTTGCGTATTCTAGAGGAGCAACAGTTTTACGCCAAGTTCCAAGTGTGAGTTTGGACTGACAAAGATGCTCTACTTGGGACACATCATTGGCACAGATGGAGTGAGAGTGCACGAGGAGAAGATCAAGGCCATCTGAGATTGGCCTGAGCCTAGAAATGTGACCAAGCTGAGGGGATTCATAGGTATATGCACCTACTACGGGAAGTTCGTAAAGGGCTTCTCAGAGTTAGCAGCTCCCCTCACAGATCTGACAAAGAAGGGGGTTTTCACATGGACACAGAGCACAGTCAGCTTTTGATCGCCTCAAGGAGATGATGAGCAACTGCCTAGTTTTGGCACTTCCAAACTTCACACAGCCATTCACATTGGAGTGTCATGCATCAAGAGAGGGGGTTAGCGCAATATTATCTCAGGATGGACACCCCATTGCTTTTGAGAGTCGGAAACTCCTCCCACATGAGAGCTCGTATTCTAACTACGACAAGGAGGTGTTGGAAAACATGCATGTGTTGGCCAAATTCCAACAGTACCTAGTGGGAAACAGATTTGGGGTGAAGACTGACCAAAATAGTCTTCGCCATTTTATGGGGCAACAAGGCCTCAATGACAGGCGGCAAAGGTGGGTTAGCAAGGTGCAGGGCTACGATTTTGACATTATGTCAAGGGAAAGCACAACATAGTAGCAGATGCATTATCCAGGAGGCCTGCGACTCTTTCGCTCATGAGCATTTTCCATGACTGGAAAGCGCAATTGTTGGTGGAGTACTCCAAGGACTAGAGGGCATGCGAAATATTGGAGGGCATTCACGCTAATGAGCACTATGGTTGGAGGGCTATCTTCGAAACTACGTGACTAGGCAGCAGAGAGCATGGATTCGGCTGTATGGCAAGGACCCTATGACAACAATGTGACTGGCGATGATACACTGGCTGTTGGTAGCTAACCGGCTAGCAATGGCCTCCTGGCTGGGCACTTATTACTGACTTACTTACTATCGGCAGACTTATTGGAAATGAGAATTTATGTAAACAGGGAATAATGACCTTCTGTCAATGCTCGGCTACTGGAGACCCTATTTGAAGGCTGCTGCTGCGATTCAATCGGCCCCGGTCCCGCCCCGGAGGAGATAGTGTACATGAACTTCGATGCATGGGCATAGTATATTAGCCATCCATGGGACTTACTCTAAGGGACTATTAGTTGAACTAAAGGCAAGTAGTAGAGCTTACGGAAACAACTATAGTAGTTCTTACACTACAAGACAAGGGGAGGTGGCTACACCTAGGCAAGTACTTCTACAACACCACCCATCACATGTCCATCGGTATGTCACCCTTCCATGCCTTGTATGGATATGATGCTTTGTCTTTTGCTGACATTGTTTTTGGAGACAACAAGGCCCCAAAGGCCAAAGATTGGATCCAACAGAGCCAAGACATCCTCAAGGTTCTCAGGGATAACATATTAACAGCCCAAAATCAGCAGAAGATGTATGCAAATAAGCATCGAGTTGAGAGGCAATTTGAGGAGGGGGACTTGGTTTACTTGCGATTACAGCCATATCGCCAGTCCACATTGAAGCAGAAAGGGGCTGAGAAGCTACAGCCGCGTTTCTATGGGCCATACAGGGTGATTCAGAGAGTTGGAGAGGTGGCCTATGAGCTAGAGCTTCCCCTAGGGAGCAAAATCCACAACATATTTCATGTTTCGTGCCTCAAGAAGGTGTTGGGGCAGCAGGTGATGACAATTGTGGGGTTACCACCACTATATGATGAGGAGCATCTAGTTTTGGAAACGGGAGCCATTTTGGAGACCAAGGAAAGGAAGTTGAGGAGCAGAACTATTAGAGAGTATTTGGTGCATTGGAGGAGCTTACCGGATGAGGATGCCACCTAGGAGGGTGAACACATACTTGAGCATCCAATGCTGAAGTTGCTTGGGGACAAGCAACATTTGGGAGGGGAGGACTGTAATGTCCCTTCCTAAATTAATTTGTCACAGGTTCATTTTCCACAATTTTGACATTTTTGGAGGCCATGGGACCCACAAAATTTTGGGAAAACGACTTAGGAGGAAAAAGGGGGTCGTAATGTTTGGTTAATGAAGCGTGGGGGCCACCCACATGAAGAAACACACACTTGCCTAAGGAAAAAGTTCAAATAGCCAAGGAGGGAAGTCGAAAGGCTAGATGGAGGGGCCACGTGGGGAAAGAAGGCCCATGAATTATAAATAGAGGAGGCTTAGCCTCATTTGGCATCATTTGCCTATCGAACTCACTTTAGATGCTCGAGTTGCTTAGTCGGGTCACTTATTGTTTAGCAACAAGTTTTCCAAGCAGAGAACTCACCCTTTATTCGGTGGACTACGAGTGCCACCCTAGGGAGGTTCCATTCTACCATTTTGGAGGAGTGTTGGAGAGGATTCAGAGCATAACACTCAGCCATTACTCAACTAGTGCATATTCCAGGAGGACGCAGGAAGGGGATACATGGGAGTTGTTTCAGGGGTCTTCCAGGGTGCAATTGCCGAGAGAATTTTGGTGAAGGAGCTTCAGTGGGGCACTAGCCTTTGGGAGAAGTTTGGGAGCAGGAGATTACTACTCAAGCGCAGTACAACTTATAGCATCCAGGGCCAATGCAGAAGTCTCACTAGGCACACGTGGGAGTTGGTGGGTCAAGTTGTGGGGCAAGCATGCGCTGGGAGAAATAAGGAGAACTTTGGGGAAGTGTATCTCAACATTTTTTGGAGTGATTTGGGAGGGATTTTTCTGGAGTCGCAGGCAGGTCGTACTATCCAGTAGTTGGAGGAGGACGTGGTACTTGGAGGTCGAATTTCTGTGGTCAAAACCAGGCCAAACCCTTTCTAGGTTTTGGTGGGTTTTGTTTGAGGAGCTTGGAGTTAATTTGGTAGAATTTTCTGAGCACTGGAGGTGGGGTTTCTAGCAGCATCTTTCCAGCAGACAATGTAGTTTACTAGGGCAGCACAGGGCATCATTGTAGCAGCTAATTCTACCATCTGGGCTTGTCATTTTATCACCTGGGTTTTGTCACGCTTGCCATTGAGGCAAGCCCAGGTGCACTTCTTCCACACTATTGTACTATTGCTCCCATATCTTAATAAAATGTCTCAGTTGGTTATCATTTCTGGTCTCTACATGGGTGTGCACTGAATGTTTAATTTTCCGGGTGTTGTATTTATTGTTTGCTTTGCATCTCATTGTTTTTCCTAGTTTGGGACATTACAGTTTTCCCCTACGTAGGGATTTTTCCCTGGCTACGTGCCTACATCTCGTGTCCTCTTTTGTTTATTGATTGGCATTAGTCTTGATGATAAGAATAAGATAAATAGAAAGAAGAAAACTAATAACGAAACATCACAAGCTAATGTCATAATAAGAGAAATCAATTAACTTGTCACCCTATTGGATTTCTCAACAACAATAACCCCCAAAGTCTCCTAAAACCACCTACCAACCCGGCCATATTATTTTAAGTATACATGAATCAGGAATTTTGAAAGCTTTTGTGGCACAACCAATGTCATAAATACCATAACGCCTTGCTATGCCACCAACATGGATGGTACTTTAAATGCAATGATGAATGAGGATCTACCACAATGTGTTGACAGTCATGTCCTGAACAACACCTTTAGAAGCTAAAATGTGTCGCTGCTCTCTCTTTCCAAGGAAGGTGTTCTCCACCAAGACCAATCTCTCCCTCAGTGTCTCAAACTTCCCCTTTGAAAGGAGCTTAATCAAAAATTTTGCAACTATGAACCTAAAGGATCATACTCTAGAATCATTGCACCCTTCAGAACTTTGCCCCTAAGGAAATGGTACCAAAAGACTGTGTGCTTGAAGTGATCGTGCAACATCAGAATCTCAGATAGTTCGATGCAACTTTGATTGTCACAGCATACCAAAGTAGGCTCCAACCTCTGATTTGTCAACTCTGCAATCAAGTTGTGAAACCAAATAGCTTCATAACTAGCAGAGGTCACTACCATGTATTCTACCTCTGCCAAACTAAGTGCCACCACTACCTGTTCAATGTTGAAGCAAGATATCATACCTAAACCCAAACTAAAACAAAACCTTGAAGTACTATTCTTGCCACCCGCATCCTCCAGCGCAATTAGAATCCACAAAACCATGCAACACCAACTCACCATCTCCAACATACCTCAAATCATGGTGCACTAAGCCCTTTAAGTAACAAAAAATGTGTGATTTACAACAACCCAATGAATCTACCTCAGCTCAACCATACATTGGCTCAATGTGTTCACTAGAAAACAAATATCAAGTATGGTATTCACCAGATACATGATGGAACTTATGACCTATTTGTACACTGATGGATCTATCAAACTTGAATCTATATCAATTGATAACTTCAAATTCAGTATCATTGCAAGCATCATCTAAAATCTGTTCAGAATCTCAACTCCATAATTACCCTGTCCAAGGAAGACCTCGCCAAGATTTTGCCAAGCCTCTATACTCAAGAAATAGTGCATCAGTTTGATGTCCTCCATATCAAACTTGAGTGTCAACTATGCCTTGCACCATGCTATGAGCTTCTTAGAACTACCAATAAGTATCAGGTCATCTGTATACAGCACTAAACTAAGAATATCAAATCTATCAAATAAATAATAAAGTTTGGGATCTGCAGCAATGTTAGTGAAGCTCAAAGCTAACAGGGACTCATCAATCCTCAAGTACCAAGCACACGGTGCCTACTTGAGAACGTAAAGGACCTTGTTCAATCTACATACATGGCTTTCACACCCATGCACCTAAAAACCTCTTGGTCAATTTACGTAAACCTCCTCCCCAATCAACACATTCAAAAATGTATACTTAACATCCATTTGATATAGAGACCAACCAAAAATTGATGGTACATGATAGACATGATGAAGGTATACTGGAAATAATCAACTCTGTCATTTTAGTAGATTCCATAATGAACATAGAATATAAATAAGAATCAAATAAATAATAATAATAATAAATGAAGTGAGACATTCTAATCAGGGAACATGACCTTACCAAGGGGCACAACCCTATTACCCCTCAATTACACATCATGATTGCCACCATTTTTTGCCAAATTGTCCTAGTATCTGAGCCAAGTGTTCCGCGATTAATTGTGCCTTCATGAAGACTATTATTATGTATCATGATGATCCAAAGGTTGTGATCATGTGCATATTGATCCATGTAAAGTGTTTTTTTCACTTATGTGGTTGCTCTAGGCCCTTGTGGCTTTGCCATGACCCATCCTCTTAGTACCCATTTCAAAGCTAGTCCTACCCTTATGGCTCATTCTAACCATCTCATATCAGTCATTTATAGACAATGTGGGTGTGCAGTGGTCTCAATGTGGATCTATTAGGACATACGATTTAGATTTCTCATGCCTAGAAGCAAACTTATTCTTTAGCCTAAGTGTAGATCTACGTATGTATGTCACACTTTGGCCTAGGTGATTGTCTCCCTAGCACCTTTCGGTTATATGACATATTTGGCACTTGATATCATGAAGGACACCTCCCTGAAGGGACTCTACATATCTTTATGCATTTGGATCTTGGAGGGCTCCTCCCTCCACTCCCTTGGACCTTTTGAGATAGTTCATACATTATGTATTGTTGGGGGATGCATCACATCCTATAGAGCGCTCCACCCTTGTCAAATATTTGGAGGCATGTATCATCATTTTTGAGGAGTTGTCCACTCTATTGAGATTGTTGAAGCACCTTCTTTGTATTGTGGACATGCCTTGGAGGTAGTCGTTAGCATGAAGTAAGAAGTTGGTTATGCCTTGGAGAACTCACCCATCGACCATTGGAACATCTTTTTGAGAGCTGCCCACTTATTTCATGTACACATGCCACACATGAGATGGATGACCTTGCATGCTAGCCATTTGCTCATTTTGAGAGGTCAAGCATGCTTGGAGGAGTTTTGTTGAACCTAATTCCTTGCTTGGAAAAGGGATGTTGGAGCTATTTGACCTATCTTCTTCCTCTTTTGGCGGAAACATCATCTCTGCTAGCAGAGTTTGTACATGTGGCAAAACTACTTCATTTATTTATGTATTATTTGACCTTGTCCTCATCAGTTAGTTAGACGATAAGGATTTTTTATGATTTCCTGGGTTAGATCCAAGGGTCTATCTCTAGGAAAATATTATATTGAGAGGGTTGGTGAGCCTCAACTCTATATAAGGTTGGTGTGTATTTTTGTTGGATATTCTGAAGATATAAAAGCTTATAGACTTCTTCAACCTCATTCCAATGAAATAATTATTAGAAGAGGTTAAATTTGATGAACATACCTTGGCCTGCAAGCCTAACTCAATGTTTGTGCCATCTTCTGGTCCTATTATGGTTTCTTATTTAGATGATGACAATAAGGATGAAAAGCCACCTGCTCACATTCCTCCAGATGAGTCCATTGAACATGAACCTACATCAGCACCAGAGCATACCAAATGGCTACATTCAACACGAGAAGCAGTTGGTGATCTTGCCAGTGATCCTACATATCAGCATCGAACACCTTCACAATACCAGCAAGCCTCCTCTCTTTTGACTCAAGTTTCAAAGATTCATGATCCAAAAACATTTGTAGAAGCTTCAAGCCATCCAAATTGGTATAAAGTGATAACTGAAAGATATCATTCGTTAATGGCAAAAAATTACTTGGGAACTTGTACCTATTCCAAAAGGAAGGAAATTTGTCAGATGTAAATGGGTGTATAGAGCTAAGTATGCATCAAATGGAAGTGTCGAAAGACACAAGGCCTGACTAGTTGCCAAAGTATTCTCTCAAGAGGAAGGAATTTACTACAATGAAACCTTTGCCCCTTTCGCCAAAATGAATTCCATCCATCTTGTTCTAGCCCTTGTTGCCTCACATGGATGGGAGGTCCATCAAATGGATGTTAAATCTGCCTTCTCACATGGGGATCTATAAGAAGAATGTTGAAGAATGTAACTAGTGTTGGTCTTCATAATTGAATTTGAGTCATGTATCTATCAAAAGAAAGAAAAGAAAATTATTTATAAAGGGAAATTTGTATTGACTTATTAAAGCATGGGTTTCATGCTTGGGTCAATGGTCAATAGGTCAAAGCACCCATTGAGTGCTCTACGATTTTTGTGGAGTCAAAGTCAAATTTATTAGTAAGTAACCATTCTTGGGTTCATGGTGTCAAAGAAAGAAATTTATTGTCATGTCAAACCTTCCATCCATCAAGTCAGCCTCAAGCTCTTCAAAATTGGCTCCAACTTCATCTTCTACAAATTGGCTTCTCCTATTATTCATGTCAGCTCAATTTACAGGCAGAAACAACTATATATACCTAAGTGAACTCGGCCCAACTTGAGGCAGAAAACAAGTTCGGATATAATTACAGAACTGTGAAGTTAAAGTAAGGGACAGCGAAATTTTGAACTACAGAACCGAGGCATCATTGCAGACCCGAAGTATTAAGTACATGACTGAGGTATCACATCATTGCAGAACCGAAAGTATTGAGCACAAAGCTAAGGTATCATATCATTGCAGATCGAAGTACTAGGTACAGGACTGACCTATCATGTCATTGCAGGACTGAGGACCGAAGTATTAAGTACAGGACTGAGGTATCATGTTATTGTAGAAACTAAGTATTAAGTGACTGAGGACTGATGTAATAGAAGACTACAGAATCGAAGTTCTTTATAATCACAGGAACTGAGGAAGACAAGGTTACATAAAGAAGGACAAGCATCTTGATGAACTACTTGTCGTTGACTTATGTAGAAATGGACTAGCAGATGTGCTGTTTTTTAATAAGGTTGACTTGATGGATGGAAGGTGTTTTTGGTCTACATAAATAGGGTCTTGGATCATGTCAACTTGATTTGAATCTACTATTTGACTGGGCTTTCCCATTACTAGGGATTTTGCCCTGGCTCAATGCCTAAATCTGGTGTTCCTCTTTTGTGTCTGTGATCTTCATTTGTTTTTGGCATTTGTCTTGATGATGGAAAGAACACTACTAAAATAATATCACAAGAATTTGTCAATCTAAGAGAAATCATTAAATAAATCATAATCTAATCACTGCCCCAGATTTCTCAACATGGTATCAGAGCTTGGTTCATGTAAGGGTAGGAGGAAGATCACCAAAAAGCTTCTAGGCATCAAAAGGAACCTAATTACCTAGGACCGAGCTCCTAGAGGCAGCAAATCAAAATTCTGGGCACATCTAGAAGCCCTTGTCACTGAGTTTAGACCGCAGGGCTGAGGAGAAAATAGCAAATTTTTAAAGAGGCTCAAAAAGCCATGTCTTGAAACACCGAAAGGCTAATCTAACAGCCTATAGAAGGTCGAGCACTTTGAAGAAGAGAACGCAGTTTTGGACACAATATAAAAGGACTAAAATCATCATTCTTTGAAATCTGAACTTCAGTGACACTATATGGTTGATCAAATCATTGTTTGAAGCTTCTCTTGAAAGGTTAGGAACAGTCTCTATCATAAGCAAAGAAAACAAGAAGTCTGTCTTATTAAAGACCTATGAACCTAGTTAAAAGGCTTGAAGAGAAGCTCCAGCTGTCCTAAAGAGGAGCCAAGTCTCCTATACTGAAGTTTTGTGCATAAATAAATTTTGAAAGACTGCAATCCATGGAAAGAGGGAGCTGAGAACTCCTCTAGTTCTGAATCTAAGTATACTCAGAAGCAACCATCACATCAAAGAACCTGTGCGTGTAAATTTACTCTAAGCCGAATTGTTTGATGAATCTATCACCTATCAATCTCGGAGACAATTGTTCTACCTGTAGTAGTATAAAAGATGAATTTGAAAGATCCAATGTCCAAGCCTAGATGACAGGAAAATGAGTTGACCTGTGGAGCCTCTTCATCTGACATAGAAAGCATTCAGCATGTCTTTGTTTTGCAAGAAAAAGGTAACAAGCTCTATGATATGTAAGTGTTGAGGTACGTATAACTTGCTTCTTTAAAATTTGTATCTCACAATTGTCTAGGGTTTACAATCAGTGTATGATATATGACGATTCTTGGCTATAGTAAAACCCTAGAAACTCTCTCTAGATTCTAGATAACCATCACAATATTGTACTTGATGTTGAAAAATGTGTAACCAGGGTCGGTCTTCATAAATATGAAATGTACTTTTGATTCTTGTATATTGTAAAATGAAAGAAAAATATTATTATTATTTTTGGAGCATGGGTTTCATGCTCGAGGTCTTTTATTTTATAGGTCAAGCATCCATTGAGTGCTTCTAGGGTTTTTCCTAGGTCAAGAAGTCAAAAGAGTCATTGTCATAAGTTGAAGACCCCATCGGGCACATTGTAACTTGTAAAGAAAATTATTTTTGTCATTAAAAGTGTCAAAATACCCTTCAAGACCAAGTCAGCCTGGCAGTTGGGAAGTCGGCCTATTTTGAGGAGCCACGTCCACCTTGAGAAGCCTATATAAAGGAGGGAACTCAACCTCCTTGAGACACATTCATCACTCACTCATTCAAGCAAAGGAGAAGAGCAAGAAGGCAAGCGAAGAAGGAAGAGGACGAAGAAAGATTGTTTTTGGGCTAATTCTCTCTCACACGTGCGAAGAAGAGAAGCTAGGGTTTGCTGCTTCAAGGTCGAAATTCTCTATCTATTGGAAGAGGATCAAATCTGCTAGAAGAAGGGTCTACTAGGTCACCTACTAGCCCTAGACAAGGAAGCAAGGCAAGCATAGTTGTTGAGAGGCCTTGAAAGGCTAAGCGAAGTTGTTGGGAGGCCTTGAAAGGCTAATTTTGCTCACAAGTGTGGATGCAGTAGCAGTTGAAGGGGGGCGAAAATTTCAGACCTACAGTAGAGGCAGAAATTCTGAAGCTGGGGATCGAAGTTGTGTTGCCGAAAGAGATTTGACTGGGTTTGACTTGGACAAGGGAAGCCCATCATTCAAAAAGGTTGGACTTGGTGCTAGAGGGTATTGGTCTTGGTCTAAAGGTTTTGGAATTCGTCAATTGAAGAATCTATAAGAGAAGAGATTTTGCGGGTTTTCCTCTTAAGTGGAAAGGTTTTGGCCCTTGCTTGCAGCGTACATTCTGTGTTCTTGTGTACTATTGTTCTTCTTGTTTCGTAGTTGTTTGATGATATTCGAACATAATAATAAGTAAAGAAGCTAATAAGTAAGATAAAGTAAAAAGACATCACAAGCAATTATCATAGAAAGAGAAATCATCTTAACAATTGCCCTTTAGATTTCATCAACACTTGCATATTTTTGGTTGTACTTGTCAAGAAATGTTGCAGGGACATATTAAGATTGGTGACTTGGTAAAATCCTTAAAAGCACAAATTGACAATTAAGGAGATAATCTATGAAAATGCTATCATATTAGGAGGGAGACCTTTCATTAAGGAAAACCTTCCAGGTTTGTAAAAGGAGTAACTCAAGGTATGTATAATTTATAATAATTCTTCTTCATATTACAAGGTACAGTCATTTTAAAAGTTTTTTCTACATTACTAACTCTTTCATGTCTAGGTTTTTGAATCACGAGGATTCTTGTTTAGGTGATTAATCTTCAAATTGAGTCTACACTTATTATCTCTTGTTGTTTTGCTCAATTTGGTGAAACCCTAACCTTTAGGGTTCACTGTGAAACCCTACCCTTTTAATGCTAAGGGTATGTTGATGTTAATATTGAAACCCTAGTCTACTTAAGGGTTATTGAAGAAGTCTAGAACATCTGATGAAATCCATTTCTTTTGAAATTTAGGGTTTGGATAATGTCTTGATAAAAACCCTAGTCCTTTAGGGTTTGTTGTTAATGTCTAAGTTATGAAACCCTAGATTTTTAGGGTTCGGTAAATTAGGGTTTATGAATAAAACCCTTGCAATAACCTTAGTAAGTTCCTCAGAATGAAACCCTATCTGTATATTTGTTTGTATGATAATCTATGGAAATGCTATCATATTAGGAGGGAGACCTTTCATTAAGGAAAACCTCCCAGGTTTGTAAAAGGAGTAACTCAAGGTATGTATAATTTATAATAATTCTTCTTCATATTACAAGGTACGGTCATTTTAAAAGTTTGTTCTACATTACTAACTCTTTCATGTCTAGGTTTTTGAATCACGAGGATTCTTGTTTAGGTGATTAATCTTCAAATTGTGTCTACACTTATTATCTCTTGTTGTTTTGCTCAATTTGGTGAAACCCTAACCTTTAGGGTTCACTTTGAAACCCTACCCTTTTAATGCTAAGGGTATGTTGATGTTAATATTGAAACCCTAGTCTACTTAAGGGTTATTGATGAAGTCTAGAACATCTGATGAAATCCAATTCTTTTGAAATTTAGGGTTTGGATAATGTCTTGATAAAAACCCTAGTCCTTTAGGGTTTGTTGTTAATGTCTAAGTTATGAAACCCTAGATTTTTAGGGTTCGGTAAATTAGGGTTTATGAATAAAACCCTTGCAATAACCTTAGTAATTTCCTCGGAATGAAACCCTATCTGTATATTTGTTTGTATGATAATCTATGGAAATGCTATCATATTAGGAGGGAGACCTTTCATTAAGGAAAACCTCCCAGGTTTGTAAAAGGAGTAACTAAAGGTATGTATAATTTATAATAATTCTTCTTCATATTACAAGGTATGGTCATTTTAAAAGTTTGTTCTACATTACTAACTCTTTCATGTCTAGGTTTTTGAATCACGAGGATTCTTGTTTAGGTGATTAATCTTCAAATTGAGTCTACACTTATTATCTCTTGTTGTTTTGCTCAATTTGGTGAAACCCTAACCTTTAGGGTTCACTGTGAAACCCTACCCTTTTAATGCTAAGGGTATGTTGATGCTAATATTGAAACCCTAGTCTACGTAAGGGTTATTGATGAAGTCTAGAACATCTGATGAAATCCAATTCTTTTGAAATTTAGGGTTTGGATAATGTCTTGATAAAACCCTAGTCCTTTAAGGTTTGTTGTTAATGTCTAACTTATGAAACCCTAGATTTTTAGGGTTCAGTAAATTAGGGTTTATGAATAAAACCCTTGCAATAACCTTAGTAAGTACCTCAGAATGAAACCCTAGCTGTATATTTGTTTGTATGATCAAAACCCTAGCCTGGTTAAAATTGTCTTGATGTCTTGATTTAGGGTTTATCTAGTAAAGATTGATATTCTAGGGCATGATAATGAAACCCTAGAAGTATATTGATATAATTTAGTTTTGGGTTTGCAACAAACCCTAGTAGAGTTTGTCATAAACCATATTGTATGTATAGTTCTATGATTGATCTAAGGTTTTGTGTCTCGAAGATGGAGTCTATGACAAAACCCTAGCAAGAAGTTGAAGTCTAGTATGAATAGAGATATGAATTATGAACCTAACCAAGTTTAGGTATCTGATGTCTAAAGTTTGAATACTTTGATGCTTCCATTGTAATTGACTTCATGCTTCTGTATATTTGTATTTTAGTTGCACTTGCTATTAAAGGTTTCGCAGCTACATGATCTTCAAGATGTTGAAGATGTTTGTAATTGAAGATGATAATAATGATGAATATGATGTTGATCAAGATGGCCTTGGTGCCATGAGAAAGAATGAAGCCTCGAAAGATTGAATTGTATTTGATACCATTGTTCTCCCTAAGTTGAGAGGGAGCATGGTTAGAAGAAAAGGGTACATCTCCCTAGTTGAGAGGGAGGGCATATTATGACAATCATAATGGATATCTTGAAGTAAGACTGAAACTGAATAAATGGAAATACTACAGATGAATGTCCGTGATTCATGAAGTTATAAACAAAAGACTTGAGAAGTACTGAGACTGAATTTGGTGTTGCTAAAGAAATGGAAAGGAAAACTTCCAATAAAATTGAAAATGATATAAGCAGCATCAGAATGATTGAGGACCCTGAAGGTTTGTGTTTATTTGTATATATCCTTGAAGGTTTATTACTGATTGGGGTTATGATTGTGCAAGATCTCTCCATAAAAAGGTTGAAAGTTTGAGGCATGCTTGGATTGGTGGACATATATCTGATAAGGAGAGATGAAGCATCTTATCGCAAGATGCTTGGGAGGACATCTGGTCAGCTTATGTGTTGATGTCTAGATCTCGAAGTAGGGAGGGTGGCGTTGGTCATGGAGCTCCGACCTTGGATAAGCACCTAGATCCCTGGGTTGGTGGTAGAGCTTAAAAGCCTGATGGTACCTAGAGTAGCTAAAGCTTGACTCCACCTTAGTCCCATTTGATTAGAGTACCCTGGTCAGGTCACTAATTTGTAGCACTGTGTGTGCTAGAACTCTTCATAGTTCATATCATTTTGAGATCTACCTCTATGTGTATGAAATTATGAATACCTCCCTAGTTAAGAGGGAGTGTTGAAGAATGTAACTAGTGTCGGTCTTCATAATTGAATATGAGTCATCTATCTATCAAAAGAAAGAAAATAAAATTATTTATAAAAGGAAATTTTTATTGACTTATTAAAGCATAGGTTTCATGCTTGGGTCAATGGTTAGTAGGTCAAAGCACCCATTGAGTGCTCTAGGATTTTTGTTGATTCAAAGTCAGTGTAAACCCTAATCCAATCACTGTACTAGATTTCTCAACAAATAAATCACGGACCAACCTAGGTATAGTCATAGTTCTAACTCCCTAGTATGTGTGAGTTTATGGTCTTAAGAAAGCTGCTCATATTTGGTATGCTAAAATGGATAGCTTCTTCACACCAACTTTTCTAAATGTCATTTTGACCCCGACGTCTATACCAAGAAAGTAGGAAGTCATCTCGTAATACTTGTTCTTTATGTTGATGGCCTTATCCTCACTAGTAGTGACCATAAACTTTTAACGCATGTGAAATCCAATCTTAAGAAGAAATTTGAAATAACAGACACAGGCTATTTGCATTATTTCCTTAGCCTCCAAGTATTGCAAACCAAAGAACGAATTTATCTTTCTCAATCTAAGTATATGCATGTGACCTTCTTGCCACTTTCACGTGGAGGAATGTAAACCAACCCCTTCTCCCTTTCAATTTGCAATCAAGCTTGTTGCCACCTACACTACACCCAAAGTTGATGCCACTTTGTACCATTAGTTAATCGGTAGCCTCTTATATTTGACTCAATCCATCCTAATATTTCCTTTGTTGGTGGTCTTATTGCCCAGTATATCCAAACACACCATGAAAGACGTTGGATACCAACAAAAATGAGACTTTCTTATATCCACAAGATAGTTCAATTTGGGAAACAATACAATTTCAATGGGGACTACTTGGTTTTGTTGACGAGAGTAACTCGGGCATGTACTTCCGCACGGGCCTAAGTGTTTAGGCATGTGGAAGTTGCCAAATTGACACTACAACTTAGCAATTACTTTAATAATAAAGTAATTGACTTCTATAAGATAATGTGTGCTAATCTAATAAATGCAAAGGTTGACTGCATTAATGAATTAGATGAATCTCAACCGTTGATCTCAGATGATGTTGATATCTAATCTCAACCATTAATCACTTTGGAGATTAGGGTTGTAGATTCTAAAGAAGTAAAAGCATTCACTAGTAGTCACTAATTGAAGAGAAATCACCTAATAATAATGCCCTTCACCATCACTATTTCTGACCTTGACATGTTGAGAAATCTAGGGCATTAGCATTAGGTGATTTCTCTTCCATTAATGACTGCTTGTGAATGCCTTTTACTTGTTTAGATTAGGATCTTCTTCATGTTAGATTGTTAGTGTTCTTCTTCATCAAACAGTAACCAATGCATAAACACAAATAGACAAGAGACGCAGCATGTAGGCTATAAGCAGGGCCAGAACCTTTCACTCTTTGAGAGGAAAACCCGCACAAATTCTTCCTATAGAGATTCCAATTGACGAATACCAAGACCAAGACCCTTGACCTATTAACCACTCCAAGACCAAGACACATGTCCTCTTCTTCTTATCATTATCTTCATCACTACCTTGACATAGAGATCTTCATCACTGCCTTGACACTGAGATCTTCATTACTACCTTGACAACATTGTTTCCTTCACGAGCCCTTATCACAGAGATAATACAATAGTGTTGCCAACAACAAACTGCTATGACATCAATAATGCCTTACTTGCACCTGATATAGCACCAAGACAGAAGCACTACAGATCATCATCTATACTGTGATTATGTCCATTTCTTCACTGAGATTATTGTTAAATGTGATCTGAGCTATAGTCTTGTTGTCACTATGATCCGAACCTCTAGAGGGATCGGATTCCCTTAAATGCTTTGTCACCATACTGTCTTCTCATAAGTTACATAAACATAAATAGACAAGAGACACGACATATAGGCTATAAGGAGTTACTAATGAAAGAGAAATCTAGAGCATTATTAGTTAGGTGATTTCTCTTTCATTAGTAACTGCGTGTGAATATTTTTACTTCATTAGATTAGGATCTTCTCCTTGCTTAAGTTATTAGTGCTCTTCTTCATCAAACACCTACCAATGCATAAACATAAGTAGACAAGAGACACAGAATGGAGACCATAAGCAAGGGCCAAAACCTCTCACTCTTTGAGAGGAAAACCCGCACCAATTCTTCTTATAGAGATTTCAATTGATGAATACCAAGACCAAGACCCTTAACCTATTAGCCACTCCAAGACCAAGACACACGTTCTCTTGTCAATCCACTTCTTGACTCCTCTTCCATCGAGATCTTCATCATTGCCTTTGATACCGAGATCTTCATCACTGCCTTGACAACATCGTTTCCTTTACAAGCCCTATCACAGAGATAATGCATGTGATTACTGCCACTGTGATCCGAGCTTTAGAGGGATTCGATTGCCCTTCAACACTTTGTCAACCCAAACTGTCATTTCATATGTTACTACCCATCCAAAATAGAGAGACATCCGAACTCTCTTCTCTGTGGAAATCCTTATTACCCATCCAAAATAGAGAGATATGCATCTGAACTTCATTCTTCTATTACCCATCCGAAATCACAGAGATATGCACAAATTCTTCGTATAGAGATTCTAATCTCAAGTGATGTTGATATCTAATCTCAACCATTAATCACTTTGGAGATTAGGGTTGTGGATTCTAAAGAAATAAAAGCATTCACAAGCAGTCACTAATTGAAGAGAAAACACCTAATAATAATGCCCTTCATCATCATTGTTTCTGACTGTGACATGTTGAAAAATCTAGGGCATTAGCATTAGGTGATTTCTCTTCCATTAGTGACTGTTTTTGAATGCCTTTTACTTGTTTAGATTAGGATCTTCTTCATGTTAGATTATTAGTGTTCTTCTTCATCAAACAATAACCAATGCATAAACATAAATAGACAAGAGACACGGCATGTAGGCTATAAGGAAAGGCCAAAACTTCCCACTCTTTGAGAGGAAAACCCACACAAATTCTTCTTATAGAGATTCCAATTGACAAATACCAAGACCAAGACCCTTGACCTATTAGCCACTCCAAGACCAAGACACGAGTCCTCTTCTTCTTATCATTATCTTCATCACTACCTTGACACTGAGATCTTCATCACTGCCTTGACACTGAGATCTTCATTACTGCCTTGACAACATTGTTTCCTTCACGAGCCCTTAACACAGAGATAATACAATAGTGTTACCAACAACAAATTGTTATGACATCAATAATGCCTTACTTGCACTTGATATAGTGCCGAGACAACAGTACTACAGATCAACATCTATACTGTGATTATGTTCATTTCTTCACTAATATTATTATCACTATGATCCGAGCTATAGTCTTGTTGTCACTGTGATCTGAGCCTCTAGAGGGATCTGATTCCCTTCAGTGGTTTGTCACCATACTATCTTCTCATAAGTTACGTAAACATAAATAGACAAGAGACATAGCATGTAGGCTATAAGCAATTACTAATGAAAGAGAAATCTAGGGCATTATTAGTTAGGTGATTTCTCTTTCATTAGTAACTGCTTGTGAGTATTTTTACTTCATTAGAATAGGATCTTCTCCTTGCTTAAGTTATTAGCTAAGTCACCGGATTCGTCCTAAACCCCCTGCGAATCCCGAATCCGGCGAATCCGACACGATTCGGTCCGGATTCGT
Organism: Pinus tabuliformis; assembly: GCA_031772625.1. Taxonomy (NCBI): domain Eukaryota; kingdom Viridiplantae; phylum Streptophyta; class Pinopsida; order Pinales; family Pinaceae; genus Pinus; species Pinus tabuliformis. Next base: position 1,016,093,843 of record CM062816.1, on the reverse strand, counting down.
GTCCAAATCACAGGACACGTCGTGTCCGAGGGCGTGTCGCGATTTTAGGACACGTGTCCGGTTTCCAGGACTCGCTAAGCTCAGCGCGGGAATGAAAAGGGCGTGTTTGCTCATTAAAATTGTCATTTGGCAAGTGATTTGTGCTGTTGGAGCAAGGAGTAAAGCATTTTGGCAGCTTCATGATCAAGTCTAGGCCCTAGTATTGATATGCTATTCATGGTAATGTTAAATTCTTAAAGTAAAAGTGACATTCTCCTTAATCTTCATTTTCATCCTTTTACTTAAATTTTTAACATTACCATGAAATGACTCAGGATGTTTGAGAGTGGTTCCGGCCTCATTGGATTTCATATGGAGAAAGTAGAATTTTAGATTTCATTCAAAATCCAGCAGACTTATCAGTTTTTCAGGATTTTAGGATTGGGGGATTGCAATGTTTCCATTGAATTTTGTCATGTATTAGGGTATGGAACTCGTATTTAATCAAGAGCACCAAACCAAGAGCTTCTGAATATGTCGCTCCCGCTCCCGTTTTCGCTCCCACTCCCCGCTTTCAGTCCCGCTCCCAAGTAACACTGTTCCTGATGATATGGGTCTGGACACCACTGTTGAGTTGGCATTGGCCAACATGGATCTCAATGATCCAGTGCTAGAGCCTGTTAGATTTGATGACTTAGAGGGATCAACCTCCATACTAGCAGATGCAGAGGCGACTATGGATATAGCGGAGTAGGAGGATGTAGAGGAGAGCAGTGGGGACCATGATGATGGGGACAGTGATGCTGATTCTGATGCTGATTGATGCCTTGAGGCTTGTATACCTGTAGTTGTTCTATATTTTCTATTTCTATTTGCCATTGACATTGCACCAACACTACCTATGTAACACATTTTGCTTTAATGACTTAATGAGAAAACTACAGTTGTCAGTGTGTTTATCTTACTATCTTGTAGTTGTAAGTTGTCTTTCAGTTATGAACTATGAATCATGATTTAAATTTTTAATAGATTTATCATTTATGTGACCAGTGCCACTGACATTTATTTGAATTTCGTATGTACTATGCATGCTAATAGCTATAGATGAAGATCTATGTTTGAAATCAATAAATTTGTATCATTAATTAAAATTTGTGTAAGAAATATGATAATATCTAATTTTTAATATATATGTATATTTTTTAAATATATATATATATATATATATTTAATAAAATAATATATAACATGTCCTATTCTGGGGGGTCAGCGTGTCCGAATCCGACACCACGAATCTCGAATCCTACGTGTCCCGAATCCCCGTGTCAGGTGACTTAGGTTATTAGTGTTCTTCTTCATCAAACAACTACCAATGCAGAAACATAAATTGACCAGAGACACAAAATGTAGGCTATGAGCCAGGGCCAAAACCTCTCACTCTTTGGGAGGAAAACCTCTCACTCTTCATGATTGCCTTTGAAACTGAGATCTTCATCACTTTCTTGACAACATTGTTTCCTTTACGAGCCCTTTTAACAGAGATCATGTCTGTGATTACTGCCACTGTGATCCAAGCTTTAGAGGGATCCGATTTCCCTTCAACACTTTGTCAACCCAAACAGTCATTTCATATGTCACTGCCCATCAGAAATAGAGAGACATCCGAACTGTCTTCTCTGTGGAGATACTTACTGCCCATCAGAAATAGAGAGACATCCGAACTGTCTTCTCTGTGGAGATACTTACTGCCCATCTGAAATAGAGAGATATGCATCTGAACTTCATACTTCTATTACCCATCTGAAATCACAGAGATATGCACAAATTCTTCTTATAGAGATTCTAATCTCAAGTGATGTTGATATCTAATCTCAACCATTAATCACTTTGGAGATTAGGGTTGTGGATTCTAAAGAAGTAAAAGCATTCACAAGCAGTCACTAATTGAAGAGAAAACACCTAATAATAATGCCCTTCATCATCACTGTTTTTGACCTTGACATGTTGAAAAATCTAGGGCATTAGCATTAGGTGATTTCTCTTCTATTAGTGACTGCTTGTGAATTCTTTTTACTTGTTTAGATTAGGATCTTCTTCATGTTATATTATCATTGTTCTTCTTCATCAAACAGTAACCAATGCATAAACATAAATAGACAAGAGACACATTGGAGATTAGGGTTGTGGATTCTAAAGAAGTAAAAGCATTCACAAGCAGTCACTAATTGAAGAGAAAACACCTAATAATAATGCCCTTCATCATCACTGTTTTTGACCTTGACATGTTGAAAAATCTAGGGCATTAGCATTAGGTGATTTCTCTTCTATTAGTGACTGCTTGTGAATTCTTTTTACTTGTTTAAATTAGGATCTTCTTCATGTTATATTATCATTGTTCTTCTTCATCAAACAGTAACCAATGCATAAACATAAATAGACAAGAGACACAGCATATAGGCTATAAGCCAAGGCCAAAACCTCAGGGCAGTCAACGCTGGTCAACATAGGGGTCAAACTGCCTCGGTTTTTATGCCCAGAACAGCAGTCTGCCCAAATAAAAGTCTCCCTCACAAAACCAAAAGTCAAACAGGGTTAACACTGGTCAAAGTCAACCTCCTGAAATTTCGGCCTCCTAAAATTTCGGTCTCCTAAAATTTTGACCTCCTGAAATTTTGGTCAAATCTAGTCAACGCAACAGCTAGAAAAGGCTATCTTCCTTTCGCACGTGTGGAGAGAGAGAGGCCCAGAAATCCGTACCCAATCAATATGAGAGAGAGAGAGATGAATGAGATGAGATGTGAAAATGAGGAGGAGGCACCTTGTATTTATATGCAATGTTGAAGGCTGGAGGAGACTAATTTGATGGCTAGCCAACCTTGACAATTTGTCCATAATCAAAATAAATTCATAACTTCATTTGTACATGTCAGAATGGGATGATCTTTAGATCAATCCTACACCTCTCGGAAAGAGGATCTAAGAAAAATATCAGCTGCCTCATAAGAGCTATCCAAAGTGATGTTTGGCCCTAGTTGCCAAATTTAACACTCCCTCTCAACTAAGGAGAACATCACCTACCAAACTTTCTGACAATATGTACCATCCCTGTCACTGCACTACCTTGCCCTGCTCTGCTCCTCTGCTAAACCATGAAGAAAGAAGAAATGATCGAGAATGTATCATACCATTCTCCACTGACCCGAAGTCAGTCTCCAACATAGAGTGTGTCATACCACTCTTAATTGACCCGTAGTCAATTTCCATTGATCCCAGATCAATATCAACATCCTAGCATAGGGAGTACGGTAGTACACGATGCGTCCATCGGTAGTACTATGGTCCCTATCCTCATTTTCCTACTCATTGGCCAAATGAGAGTGTCATGTCCCTTCTCAAAAACATTAGTAACAGCGTGTTGCCACCCAATTTTGCACATTTTTTACTAAGGAAGAGGACCCCACACTTTCGACTTAGGGGCCAAATTGACTTTATTTAGAAGCTAGTGGAATGTGGAGGCCACCCACATGGGAATTTGAATTAGCAATTCAGTAGGCTTGGAGAGAAAATCGAATAGGTGGATGGAGGGGCCCACATGAGGCTAAGGAGGCCCAAGGAGCTATAAGGAGAAATCAGCTCTCATTTTGTCTTTCATCTTTGACATTTGCAAACAAACACTCATCCATTCACTCTGTTGTTTAGCGAGTCTACCAGCTGTTTAGCCACGAGTCTCTCAAGCGGGAGATTCAACCTCTACTTCGGGGGACCATCCGTGCCCGCCCTAGGGAGGTTGTTCCACAAGAGTTTTCAGGAGTTCCAGGGCAGTGACATACACCAACAACCAGCACAAAGCAAGGAGTGCATATTTCTGGGCAACCAGGAAACACACAAAGGGAGATTGAGGCAAGCAAAGATCTGATTGCTTGTCCGGGAGTTGGGGAGCTGAGGTAGCAGCATTAGACCAACGTTCTTGCTGGGTTTTACAGCCATCATTCCAGCAATTCGTACTGTTGGGCTAAGGGACAGCGCAGAGGCCACTCAACAAATTTTTGTGGTGCTTGGTAGCAGCTGATTTGAGCCAAGAGATCATCTAGGGAGTCAGGGATTGGATAGCAAGGGTGAACTCAGCATTTTGGAAGAGTTTTCAAGTGGATTTACAGGCAGTTTCTAGCAGATCGAATTTGGCAGCTATAGCTGAGGTGAGGCTCCAAGGGGGTCTAAAATCACAAGTCCAAACCAGCTAAAATCCCATCAAGGTTTTTATGGGCTTTGGCCAAGGAGTCCGAGGTTAAAAGCATATAAATTTTTGGGCAATTTTAGTGCACCTTCTAGCCATTCGAACTTCAGTAGAGCAGTAGTTTCTGGGCAGCGCAGTGCAGATTGGTGCAGCAGTTGGGCAGCCTTCAGCTCAGCCATTTTCCTACCTGGGCTTGGTCTACTTGTCCATTGAGACAAGCCCAGGTGCACCATTCCATCATCTATTGTATTTGGCTTGCAGAAATATAATAAAATGGCTCAAAAGTTCTCCATTTGCAGCTTCTATATGGGTGTTTTCTGAATATTTTGTTTTCATAATTTGTTGCATGTATTAGTTGCTTGCTATCACTTGTATTCATATTTAGGATCATTACAGAGAGGTACTTCCCATGAGTCCCACACGGCATTGGTAGTATGTGCCGACAGGAGAAGGTAAACCATTCACCCTATACATAGCGCACCACTAGGGGAGGGTGAGTCACCCTATGGTCGCTCATCACTCCAAGAAGTACCCCAAACCCCTCGGAGCTCCCAGAGCTCACTATCCATCTCATACAGGACCCTCATAAGAGGGTCTCTCCACGACTCCAAGTCGTTCACGGAAGGTTAAGATTTTGACCTTCCTAAGGGGCTTCGTAAGAATATCAGCGACCTGCTCATCAATCCCAATATGATGGAGCCTTATTACTCCCCGTTGTACCATATCCCAGATAAAGTGGTACCTGATATCGATATGCTTGGAGCAATCATGAAACACGGGATTCTCAAAAAGACGAATCCCACTCTGGTTGTCACAGAAGATCACGGTGGTATCCAACACATGTCCAAATAACTCACTAAAGAGCTTCCTCAACCAGACAGCCTCACAGGAGACCAAACCAGCAGCAATGTATTTAGCCTCAGCGATGCTTAAAGCAATGGACTTCTGCAACCTGCTCATCCATGATATTGAAGCAAAACCTAGAGCCATCATGATGTGCTTTTGTGATCCACCACACTGCCAGCCCAGTCTCCATCAGAGTAACCATGGAGCCTCACATTCCCAGCAGTGTATCTCAGTCCATAAGTGATTGTGCCCCAGAGATATCTCAAGAGATTCTTGGCAGCAATCCAATGTATATGATGAGGCTCGACCATAAAATGACTAAATGTGTTCACTACAAAACATATGTCCGGACGAGAGTTCATCAAGAACATCAGGGCCCCTATGAGTTGATGATACTCAGAAGGATTTCTCATTGACATTCAACGACCCAGATTAAAAGCTAATCAATGGCTAAGATCATTTTAGCTTGATCCTCGTCTTCTACTAGAAGTTACACCCACAATTAGATTAATACCCATTCATATTTTTAATTTCCTAAGTTTAGACTTAGTGTCCCATTAAAAAATATTAATTATTTTAATAAAATCTTTTCTGGGTGGAATTTCCCAAAATGCTTTCTGGGTTCTCTAGAATACATGTGCCCAAGCCTCCCTGCAAAATTTGAGGCCTAGAGCACATTCGATGCTACCCCAAATCAACACTCCCTCTTAGCGAGGAATGTGCTCTAGCAATATACTCTGTTGCATACTGCTCTGACTCTAAAGCATCGTCCTCTGTGTTGTTGATGTCTGATATGTTGTCCACCAACTACTGCATTGCTGCTGCAACTGTACTGTCGCTGACACTGCTACTGTCAACACTACATCCGTACTACAGCTCCCTCTCAAGTGCTGCATCTGTGTTACTGCTAGCACTGTCACTGCCAACTACCAACTACCACTGCACTGCAAGGTATCGCTGCTACTCTATCAGCAACGGAAAAACATCCAAAATTACTAAACTAACTATGTTCAGTATGATACCACGTGAATGTTGGAGTCTGACTGCTACTAGTCTCTGCACTGACCCTCTGAATCTACTGCACTGCTGCTGACTTCTGCTTTATGCCATTTGTACTACTGCCAACTCTACTTTGCATTGTTCAGTCTTTGGTGCTCCTAGCCACTGCAACTGTCTCCCCGACACTCCTTGGCACCAACCGACACTAGTCCATTCTGCTACTACTAATTTGGGCTCCTGTAGCAAGGTATTGATCCGAGAGGTGAACTCCTCAAGGATCCTGCCCATATGTAGCTCTTTCGAACTACAGCTCCAAATCAACCCACCTCCCTCCTGGAGGTATCTCGACTGTCATGGCGAACTCCTCTTCTTTGATCTTCACAGGCACAGCCTTCGGATCGTGTTTCTCATTATTGTCCTTCTTCCTGAGAGGACACTGAGTAACATAGTGACCCATTTCACCACACCTGAAACACTTGATCTTCAAGACGTCCTTCTTACACTTCCACTGCTCCTATTCTCCCTTCGATGCAAGGGTTGCATTCTTCTCCTCTTTGGGCTTTGACCCACTGTTTCTGCTACTTCCATCAAGTTTGACCTTGACTAAGTCTCTCCTCAACTCCTCTTGTTTTAGAGCTACCCACATCTCATCCCAATTCCGCAATGCTACTTTGCCCAGGATACTCTGGACAAAGACTTGCCACTCATCTGAGACAAAATTGAGGGCCAGTCTAACCAACTCTGAATCCTGAGGTGTATGCCCCGCAGCAAACAACTCATCACGGTTTCCTTCAGCTTTGTGAGGAATGGATCCACACACTCCCCCTTCTGCATCTAAGTAAATCTCAGCTTCTGCTCCAAGTACATCTTTCACTGCTTGGAAGATCCCTAATATAACGTAGCCAAGGCATCCCACATCTCCTTAGAAATCCCTCTGCTAGCAATGCGACACACCACGTGATCCTTGACTCCATCCAGGATCATCCTCTTGGCCTTCACCATCTCAACTCGGTATTTCTGCAGCGGATCTAGATCTCCAAGGACAGCCACCATGTTGTCGACGTATGTCTTGAGGGCATGCTCATCTAGAAGGAATGACATTCTAGCCTTCCAGATGACGTAGTTGGATGCTTCGTCCAACCTGTCCTGATCCCTCAAGCCACTGGTTGCCATTTCTGCCGCAGATGTCGAAAATCTCCTCTCTCTTCTATGTTGTTGTTAGGCTAGCTTACGCACTCCCTTTTGGAGCTAGTAAAATTGTTGCCCCTTGTTGCTGCTCAGCGCTATAGAATTCGAATTCCTTGGCTAGGAATTCTCTAAGGAAGAAATTCCCTCCGTCATGCTTCTTCTCTTTCTTCTGATGATCTTCTGCCCAGCAAACTACCTGCAGAAAAATCTGTGTCCCAACAGCTCTCCTCACGTTGAGGCTTCAGCGTTGCTCCCTCTGCCCCGACAAAAATTCGAACTAAAAGTCCTCTCCGTCGACTCACTTGAAGAGAGATTGCCTCGAACTTTCAACCCTCTGGCTAAGAACTGCACAAACCCTCTGGGGTTTCAAATCGTTGCCTCCTGCAGCTTTTTCAAACTCCCTCTTCTGCTCAACGCTAGATCTACTGGCTATGTTCTTCTTGCTTCACCTACAGCTCTGATACCATGTGAAAATTCCTCAACCGGAATCCCTACTGCAACAACTGATGATATTTCTCCTATTTGTTAAATTGCTTCAAACAAATTACTTGCAGCTTCCTACGGAAAATATCGAAATACATACACTGCAGCCTTCACTTAATTAAATATTATGTAGAAACAAAAGACTGAGCTAGAAAGAAAATACAACACAATGACATCGTTTTTTATGGACAAATGTCCCCGAAAAAACCCAATGCGAGAAAATTGGTGCAATAGCTCTAAGGGTTTTATATTATTAAGCAGTAGTTTCTGAATACAACTCTAGATGTCGTCCCGGCAATCCAATCACAGAGAAATACAACTGCCAGAGAAGAAATTGGGATTACCTCACTCTACCCGGCAAATCCCGGCTGTTCCGGCAGCTGAATCAACTGTCCCTGGCTACAACTACGCTGCCCCTGCACAGTAACTGCGTGGGCCTGCGTGGAGCTCTATGAGGCTCTGCGTCAGCTCAACTGGAATGTGTCTTGCCTTCTGGCGCAGTTTCCAGCCCTCCCGGACCAGAAATGTTAGCTCCTCTGCAAAACTCGGACTTCTGCATGGGTGACTGCGCTGCCTCTGCGTGAGCCCTTCTGGCTCAGCGTCAAGCTCTGCGTGGGCCCTTCTGGCTCAGCGTCAACCCCTCTGGTGTCTCTCTACCTCTCTCTGTTGCGTATCCTAGGCTCTGGAGAAGATACTCCAACCCAACTATCCCTGCCCCTCAACTGCAAAAAATCTACTCAATCAGAATTTCCTCCTAAGAACTTCTCACTTCATAAATTCAATCTCTTGATCTCTCGGTGTGTTTTCCAAATGACCCTCAAGCTCCCTTAAATAATATTTTCATTGACATTCAACGGCCCAAATTAAAGCTAATCAATGGCTAAGATCATTTTAGCTTGATCCTCGTCTTATTCTAGAAGTTACACCCACAATTAGATTAATACCCATTAATATTTTTAATTTCCTAATTTTAGACTTAGGGACCATTAAATATTATTAATTATTTTAATAAAATCGTTTTTGGGTGGAATTTCCCAAAACGCTTTATGGGTTCTTTGGAATACATGTGCCCAAGCCTCGCTGCAAAATTTGAGGCCTAGAGCACATCCGATGCTATCCCAAATCAACACTTAGAAGGACCTCTTAACTTAAGATCCTTGATTTACTTGATCCCTAAGCTCTACTAGGGAAGCCTCCCTTGTGTTGGATTGTATCTTTCACTAAAGAGAGGAGAGTACTTACCGAGGAGACTGTGGTGACATTCCTGAGCGTTGCACATTGTATAGGTCACCTAGTGAGGCTTTGCACTATGTTGCTAGATTTTGTTGCCACGTGGTTTCAACAAATCCTTTCAAAGTTTGAATTCCATAAGCAGCATTTGATTGTCTTTGGGTGTGACAATCAGAGTGCCATCAAGCTCACCAAATATCCAATTCAACATCAGCGCAACAAAAACATTGAGCTACAAATGCACTGCATCAGAAATCTCATTCATGACTCTGTCTTGAAGTGCTCTTTTTCCCAACAGATGATCAGGTTTTAGACATTTTAACAAAGTCTCTTGCAAAAGTGAAGTTTTCAATACTTCAATCTCTGTTATGAGTTTAGGAAGTTATCATTAATGGGCAATAGGCTCTAGAGTCTAATTCCTCCTTCCTTCTCCTATTGTGCCACTTTTGAAAATCTTACAATCCTATCCCCAGTTGTTCTTAAGGTGGGGTGTTAGATATTTAGATGCTTAGGAATTAGTTAATATCAACCTTCCCTGGTGCGTCTTTCGGTAAAGTGTGTTTCTTTAGCATGCATTTGTAGTTATGTAAGCTGATGGTCAAGATGTGTTATAAACATAGATTAATCCAACAGCTCATATTCTCCTTGATACTAATAGCTATTGATCTGCGGTTTAACACCCGATTGTTCCATGACTTCTAATTAAAGAGCATGGAGAGTCATTTGCGGATGAACTGTAAGAAACTCTCTAATATACAAACTTTCTTTTGCATTTATAAATTGCCCCAAGTGACCACATTAGCTGGAGTCGTGAACTGTTTCCCTCTTTAGAGGGTTTTAACCACGTAAAATACTAAAAACATCAATTTTATGATCTTTGACCTGGTCATGTGAGTGGTTATTTGAAGTGTTCATCATGTGTGGAATGCCCTGTTTTCTCGAACATTGCATGTCTGACGGCAGCACTGCAAATATCTACTTTTCTTAACAACTCCCCATAATTTACCTTCTCATTTGAATTGCTAGTAACAATGGTCAACCTACAGGATACAGATCACTTAAAAGAGTTTCTTTTTTAGAATATGATAGATGAACTGATCGAATCCCCAAAGACGAGATTCAGAATTAAGTGCATCTTTCCATATGCTAGCTTTACTTCAGATGTTTAATGTACATTTTAAGGGCTACAGTCTAGATGTGGGAGGAAAAGAACAATTCATAGAAGCATACACACATTCTAAAGCTTCATCACTGAATGTCTAGAAAATAATAGTTAACAAGAAACAAAGATATGTTCCTAACCAGCAAAAATATCAATTAAGAAGATCTATTAGCTAAAGCACAATTTCAGATGGTTTTTTAACAATATTAATTATCATTTTAATGACATTTAGCCAGCGACAGAAATACCCACTATCTGCTCCACCAAGTTGGGTGACAGCATTCACGAAGCGCTCATGGAGATCAGGAGTCCATCGCAACCTTTGTTTTGAAGCCATTGCCGAAGTAGACAAGCTATTTAAAGCATCGTTTGCTCCCACAGGAGCACCACTACTGATGTCTTGGTCATGACTATGAGACGTGGAAATGCTTTTTGGATGATACATCTTGAAGAGACTGCAAGTTGAAAGCAGGTCATAATCTGCCAGGTAGACAGAACATATTACAAAGGTAGCCAGAATTAACAAATGAAGAAAGACTAACTGTACAGAATAAATTCCCCAGCGCCAATATTAATGCAGTAAAGAACATACAACATAATCAGCAGAATCTATCAGACAATTAACTATCAAAATACCCCAAGACAAAGGTTTTATTGTTCTTTGTAAAGGGAAGAAGTAGAGGTCAATTTGTCAGTCCTCCTTGAAAGCAAGCCAATTAAATGTAAAGTGAAAATTAACTGATCTGCATAACATGCCAAGCATATACACACATTAGATATCTCAAACAAATCCAGCAGTGGTTGGTGTGTCATTCAAGCAATAATAAACGAAACTAATCATCAAATCAATAAGACTCAAAATTCCAGTTCATCCACTTATTTGACTCATCTACAAAAAAGTCAAACTTGAAAATAAAACAAAGAAGAAGCTGATACCAATATGGACTCAAAACATGTTCTAAGGTGTAGAACAATTGTCATTATTGCCTAGATACATACGCTAGGGATGAAATTCACTATCAATATTATCACCATGCTATTCAGGGAAATTCTGTTCCAAGATGTAAATAATCTATCATGCCAAACTGGTATGGCAACGTAAAAAAGCCATGATACACTAGGGATGAAATTCACTATATCTATTATAGCTATTCTATTCAAAAAAAAAATCCAATATGTAAATCAAATAATCTATCATGCCAAGCTGGAATTGCAATGCCAAAAAGCCTGGATCAAAATAAATTTTGGCAAGCTTAGATCTTAACAGCCAAAATGCTTCTCAAGGGCTCATTTATCCATCAAATGCCATTAGCAGTAAACTTCAACCATCAGCCATGGTAGTTGCAGTATTCCGTACTTTCCATCTTTTACCCACAGCTTGGCTAGAATACCAATCGACAATGCAGACCATCAAAGCTACATTTATTAATCATGATAGCATTGCTTCATTTTCTATAGCAATGTTAGTTTCCAACCAGTTAGCAGATATGACCGCTAAGATATAAGCTCCTTTTTTCCTGGAGTAAGAAAGATATTTATATTAAGTCACTCACAAAGGAAAAAAAAATACAGAGTTTACAAAAACTAGGGTGTAATGTCCCCAGTGGATTAATTGCCCAAGGGAGGACGAAATAGCCTATCTAACCCTGTAGGCTATAGTCTTGACTCTTGATAAAGGGGGGAAACTCAATTATCCAATGTTTGGGGCAACATTGGGTAAATCTTGGGTCGGCTGGGGCAAAAAAGCCCAAATTGAGGGGTGACACTTGCAACGTCTCACATTTGAGGAACCCCATAAGAGAAACTATAAATAGAGGAGAATTAGAATCATTTTGGATCATCAAATTGGAATTGAATTGTCTCTGTTTTCTTGAGCCTGAGGGTCTGAGGGTTTTAAAACCCCTTTTCTCTACTAATTTCGGTGGTGAAAGATTCTACCCTAGTTAATAAAATTCTTATTTATCTTCTGTTCTGGACTGGAAATTGTGGGGTTCACCAATCTGAGAAAACAGCAGAACTCGTGGCCTTTCTGGGACAGAAATTCATGGCATCTCTGAGGAAAATTCGTGGTTTTCCTGAGGTGAAATTCGTGGCTTTTCTGAGGCACAAGTCTGAAGCTACAGGTTCAAGTTGCAAGTCCGAAGCTGCAAGTCCAAGTTGCAGGTCCAAGTTGCAGGACCAAACTGTGGTACCTCAGGAAGGCAACCGAGCCTGCTGTGATTAGACTCTCAGACCAGTGAACATAAGGAAGAGTCCAGGGCTACGAACTGACAGAGGGATCCCCCAACTACAAACAGTGAAATACGAATCTAGTGCAAGCTGTCTCAAAGGACTTTCTGAGGATGAAAGCTAAATTTTCTCAACTACAGGCAGCCGAACCTACTACAGATTCTCCATCACAGTGAATTAAGAATTTAAGACAGAATAGTCCAGGTTCTGTAGGCTGTTAGAAGAATTCAGTTATATTAGCAGATCTGATCTAATTATATTTGCAGACAATGTTGAATTAGTTGAAGTATTGCTTGGGTACATTACTGGTTTATTGGACAATCAGTCATGTTTTGAGGAATAGCACATTTTTGTTGATTAGATTATTTCTACCCATATACTGTTGCTACTGAATAATTTGTGTACTACATGAAGAAATGTCTACCTATTGTATGAACACTTGAATTCCTGTTGTTTTCTTCTATTGAGAACCCTACATGGAATAAGAAGCCATAGGACAAAAAAATTACCCTAGTAAACTATAGTTGTATCAAAGCTGGCTCACCCTGCCAGCCTATGAGCAATTGGGTTGATGTCACCGACCCAGGATCTTTAGGTAAGGCTCAATGAAGAACGAATCATTTTGGGAAAAGTTGTGGCAGCAGCACCAGCAGGTGATGTCTCAGCTTCTTGCCACACTTGGGATAAATACAGGCAGCAATTACCATGTTCCTATTCAGCCTAATATTCCCGGACAGGCTAGCTCTAGCACAGACAGTTAGAGACCTTGGCTTCCCCAATTCTTAGATGGGCGGAAAACAGGGAATTGTGGACCACCAGAACAGAACAAAGATACTTTGAATTATTGGAGGGAGTATCAATAGCTAGAAGAGGGCACTCGGACAGCCCTGACCTTTCAGTGACATTAAGTACGAAGGTAGGGGCACACAGCAGAAAGCAGTCATGAGTAATTGTAATGATTGTTGGACCAACCCTACCCAAGACCTTCATCAGTTTCCATATCTGAAACAACTTTCGAATTATCCACTGAAAGGGATATGCCCTTCAAATACCTGGGGTAGTAAGTGTAATCATGACTTTAAAAGCAGCAAGGAAAACAGGCCAGATAGTATTGACGATGAATCAAAAGCAAAGAAACAGAATGCTAAGTTAACTGAGGCCCTATTCCCAACAAAGTTGGACAAAGAGGTAAATAGCATTGATAAAGATGAAGATGCTCAACATAAAGGTTGCAGTCCTTATTCTTGAAGCTTTTGGCTCCAATGTACATCAACAACAGAATGAAAGAAACAATGATGAATCACCATCAGCAGATGTAATGGCTTATTCTCAGTGGAATGAAATAGAGTCTGACCAAATGGAATCCTTTCATGATGCGATGACCTCTGTCCAAACTGTTGTAAATTTGATACTAGAGTCAGAAGAAGATGCCAAAGTGAAGGTTTTTGATGCGTATAGGGAATCCCAAGAGAAAGTTCATAAGACTGCAGGAAGCTCGGAGGGCCCCCAAGAGAAAATAACCAAAGACAGTAAGGGGGACAATAATATCTTGTGGCCTGAAGCAGCTGTTGCAGCAACAACTGCACTTGAGAAGGCTGCCTATGAGAGTTCGAGCTCTGAAACCATACAGTGGTACATCACAACATATAAACTCGTGATACAAGATGCCCAGGTTTTTAAACAGAAGAAATGAAAATATCTTATTTTAGATGGGGCTCACCAGATTAAAAATTGGAAGTCTCAAAGGTGACAGACACTTTTGAACTTCAACTCAAAGCAGCGAATACTTTTAACAGGAACGCCACTTCAGAGTGATCTTATGGAACTTTGGTTCTTGATGCATTTTTTGATGCCTAATCTTTAGCAGTCACAGCAGGATTTTAAAGACCCGTTTTGTAACCCAATATCCGGCATAGGGGAGAGGCAAGAACTAGTGAATAAAGAAGTTGTTCATCGTTTACACAATGTATTGTGGCCTTTCATATTACGTCGCCTGAAACAAGATGTGGAGAAACAGCTTCCAAATAAATATGAACATGTAATATGCTGCAAGCTGTCAAAAAGACAGCGCAACCTGTATGAAAATTTTATTGCGAGTTCGGAAACACAGGCAACGTTAGCTAATGGAAACTCTCTTGATCGCATTAATATTTTGATGCAGCTACATAAGGTGTGTAAACATTCAGATCTGTTTGAAGGCAGGTCGTTTATAGGCTCATTTAATTTGCTAGGACTTGAGTAACAAGTATGTTCAGGTAATTGCTCCATACTCAAATGTATCCTATACTTATCATTTGATTTAGTGGGATTTTTCTCTCAACTAGAATTTGCGATGAACTCATGAGAATATGATCATGCGACAACGATTGCAACTCTCTCCTCACTAATTCAGGAGATTGGTAATTTAAGAGATGAAGAATTAGGCCATCTTGTTCATAGGCAGGAACCAAGGCACAGAAGAAACATCTTTGAGGAGATCCAGCATGCTCTTCATGAAGAGAGATTAAGGCAGGCAAGAAGAGCATGATTGAACACACTGCGTTGCAAGAGGAAACCTGTGAATGGAATGGATTTAAGGAGAGTCCTAACTAATGAGCATCCTGTTTATGAGAAAAGGAACAATCCATCATGCTATCTGGAGTCTTCATCAAGACTTACTGATCTTGTTTTGTTACCTTCACAGTGGTGTCAAAAGTTGTTGAACTTAATTAAATCTTTTGTCTTTGCAATTCCAGCTGCACGAGCACCTCCACCAATTTTGTGGTGTAGTAAATCAGAATCCTCTCTTCTAAGCCATCCAATTCTAGAAGATAATACTAGCAAAGATCTCAATGTGCTTCTTGAACCTCTTAGACCTGTTATTGTGCGAAGGCAGTTGTTCTTTCCTGATAGGCAACTTATACAGTTTAACTGTGGTAAATCACAGAAGTTAGCGATTTTACTCAGACAAATTAAGATCAGCAGGGCACAGAGCACTGATATTCAATCAGATTACAAGAATGCTTAATGATTTAAAGGCATTTATTAACCTTTATGATTATACTTATGTTAGGCTAGATGGCTCTATGTAAGCAAAAGAGAGGCAAATACTGATGCAGCAGTTTAACACAAATCCAAAAAAAATATTTTTTATTCTCTCAACCCGAAGTGGTGGTGTTGGGATAAATCTGGTTGGTTTTGATACAACTATCTTCTATGAGAGTGATTGGAACCCTGCAAGGGACCAGCAAGCTCAAGACAGATGCCACCGAATAGGGCAGACACATGAGGTGCATATTCACAGGCCAGTTTCTGAGAGAACCATTGAAGAGATTATGATAAAGAAAGCAAACCAGAAACGTGCACTTGATGAATTGGTCATGCAAAGTGGCAGCTATAGCACTGAATTCTTCAAAAAACTAGATCCCATGGAATTATTCTCTGGTCTCCAGAGGGTGAGGACAGAATCACAGATAAAGGGAATATAAATGGTTCTGACCTGGTAAACCATGAAACACAGCATCAGTTGTCAAGTGCAGATGTTGAGGCTACTTTGAAAAATGCAGAAGATGAAGCAGATTATATGGCCTTGAAGAAAGTCAAACTAGAAGACGCTTCTGATGGTCAAGAGTTACAGATGAAGTAGTTGGCAGACTACTAGAGAAGAGCCATGGAACAAGAGAATCCTTGGATGCTTCACTGAGAAAGGCAGTAACATACTGTCCGGGAGCAGAAGTGCTATGGCTGATGGGAGCTAAGGAAAAGTGGCTTGCAGGAGATGTCCCATCCGCTCGAGCAATTTTGCAGGAGGCTTATGCTGCAATACCCAGCTCAGAGGAGATTTGGCTAGCTGCATTCAAGCTGGAGTTTGAAAATCATGAGCCTGAGGGAGCAGGGATGCTTCTAGCCAAGATCTGTGAAAAAGGTAGTACAGAAAGGGCCTGGATGAAATCAGAAATTAGTGAAAGAAAGTCGAGAGACTCTGCAAACGAGAGGTCACTGCTTGATGAAGGGCTTAAAAGGTATCCTGCAATCTTTAAATTGTGGCTAATGCAAGGACCGCTTGAAGATCGTCTTGGGAACTTGGAAGCTGCCAGTGAGGTCTATGAGCAAGGCCTCAAGAACTATCCAGGGTGTATTCCTCTATGGCTCTCAGCTGCTAAATTGGAGGAAAAAATAAGTGGTATGAGCAAGGCGAGGGCAATTCTTACTATAGCCAGAAAGAGGAACCCTCAAAATCAGAGCTCTGGCTTTCTGTTATCAGGTCTGAATCAAGGCATGGCAACAAGAAAGAAAGTGAGATCCTGATGGCTAGGATGCTACAGGAGTGCCCAACCAGTGGCATATTATGGGTAGCACCTCCAACCAGTATTATGGTTATTGGACTGCAAGAAATAGAGAAGGGTGCTAGTATTCTTGCTATGGCAGCTGCAGAAGTTGTAAGGATCAAAGGGAATTTCTCATCCTTGCAAATAGATGGACAAATTATGCAGCACCCAGACATGCCATTGCTTGAGGACAAGCAATGTCGGAAAGGAGGGACTGTAATGTCCCATGTGGATTAAAAGCCAGAGGGAGGACGAAATAGCCTATCCAACCCTGTAGGCTATAGTCTTAATAAAGGGGAGGAAACCAATTATCCAATGTTTGGGGCAACCTGGGTAAATTTTGGGTCGGTTCAAGCAAAAAGGCCAAAATTGAGGGTGACATTTGCAACCCGTCACATTTTAGAAACCTCATGAGGGAATCTATAAATAGAGGAGAATTGGAATCATTTTGGATCATCGAATTGGAATTGAATTGTCTCCGATTTCTTGAGTCAGAGGCTCGGAGGGTTTTAAGACCCCTTTTCTCTACTAATTTCGGTGGTGAAAGATTTCACCCTACTTAGTAAAATTATCGTTTATCTTTTGTTCTAGATTGGAAATCGTGGGATTCACCAATTTGAGAAAACAGCAGAAATCGTGGCCTTTCTGGGACAGAAATTCGTGACATCTCTTGGGAAAATTCGTGGCTTTTCTAAGGCACGGATCCAAAGTGCTGATTTCCCAGTAGCAAACAAGACTAGAGCAATTTTCAAACTGATAACTACTTCCAATGATACTATTTAACTTCTTTACAGCATTCCAATCATTAAGCAGTTATACTTGAAAATTTCAACCATAAACTTCGATAGAGCAATAGAGATCACAAATAACAATAAAACAAGAGACACCAAAATTTCTTGGGACAAAACCCCACAAGGGGTAAAACCTGATAATCTTCCCTTATGAGAGAGTTTAATTCATCAATTGTAAATCAGAATATCCCAGTTAAAATGCCAATCTATGACCTCAATAATTTCCAAGTCAAAACCAGTCAAACAAGAGACGAAAAGTCAATGCACTGTTCAAAGTCAAAGTCTGCACAAGAGGGCCAAATTTCGACCTGAGGCTGCTGGTCGAAGGGGCAGAAATTCAGCCTGCAATTCCACAGTCAAGATTTTGGTCAAACTTCAGAAATTGACGTGAGGTCAACTCTCGGTCAATGGACCAGAACAAAGACAGAACTTTGATCAAAGACAGTCAACAAACCACATAAAAACTCGGCCTCCAAACCTCAGTCAATAGCTCGATCAAACAAGTGAAACGAATCAAGTCAATGCTGGTCAACAAAAGTCAAATGAGTCTCTCAACGCATAAATCAATCTTCATCTTCTCCTTGACACGTGTGGACAGATCTTCTTGTGATTGGTCAAAAGGATGAGTTGATGATGATGCCAAACGAGTTCAATCGAATGCCAATATATATATGAGTCAAGAGGTGGGTTTTGACCTTAGGGTCAAACCCCTTCAAGTGGTGGGGCCGACTTGTTCAATTTTAGGCCAACTTGGACAGTTGGAATATAATTAATTTCTTCTTCAATTTTGACCACGAAAATTCCGACCGAAGCTACAAATTTCCAACACTCCCTCTTAGCTAGAGAGATACTTTTCTTTCTCTCTCAAGATCAACATCCCCGACCAATCCATTGGTTTCTCAGTATTGAGCTAAGGGAGAGATCGGATGTACAAGTCTCGTCATATGGAAAGATACATAGCATCAAACTTGTCCCACAAGCCAAACCCAATGGCATTAAGGTCAGAACCCAACTGACCATGGGATCATCAAATATGAGGTCAAACTCTCAAACCATTTGAAATGGTTTCTCAGTCAAGCACAATGACCCAAGAGAGTACTCAAAATTAATCTTCCTGACCAAGTCCACTTGGTCTCTTAGTCAAACACAATGACTCAAGGAAGAGAACTCAAAATCAGTGTCCCCAACCAAACCCAATGGTCTCTCAGTCAAACAATGACTTAAGAGATCACTCCAAGCCTCAAAACCAAACTCCCCAACCACATTGGTTTCTCAGTCAGTCTCAATGACCCAAGGCAGTAACTAGGACAATCTTCCTCATCATAGACCATGGTCTCTCAGCTAAGCCTAAGGAAGATTGACAGTCTCATGATACTATACAATCAATGCTCCCTTTCTCCAAGAGATGGATTATCAGCCACTCAAAGCTTTTCTCTGAAATAAGCAAACTTCATCTAGGACAGTGGCTTCATCAAAACATCAGCAACTTGCTCATCAGTAGGGACATATTCAAGCCTCACAGCTCCTCTCTCAACAATATTCTGGATGTAATGATACTTGATCTCAATGTGTTTCGACTTATCATGAAAAACTAGATTCTAAAAGTTTTACACAGTTTCGATTGTCACAATATATAATGGTTGATTCCAACACCTGATCAAACAAACTAGCAAATAGCTTTCAAAGCCAAACTGCTTCACAACAGCTGAATAGGCAGTTATATACTCAGCCTCAGTCATACTAAGAGCAACAAAAGTTTGCTTCTTACTTAACCATGATATCATAGTAGAGCCCAAGCTAAAATAGAAACCAGAAGTGTTCTTTCTATCTTCAATGCACCCAACCCAATCAGTGTCTGTAAAACCATGCAGTTTCCATTCTCCATCAGAAACATATCTCAGACCATAATCAATGGTGCCACATAGATATCTCAATATATGTTTCGCTGCAACCAAATGCACATGAGGGGCTCAACCAAGAATTGGCTCAATGTGTTCACAGCATAGCAAATATCAATTCTGGTGTTAACCAAATAGTTCAATGAGCCAATCAATTTACGATACATAGAGGGATCAACCAAATCAGAATCACAATCTCGCAACTTCTTCAAATTTGTCACCATGGGAGTGTCCATGGACTTGCAATCCATCATGCCAAATTTCTGAAGGATCTTAATGATGTACTTTCCTTGCCCAACAAATATTTCACCAAGCTTTTGCCATATTTCCAATCCCAAATAGTAATGCATAAGACCAAGATCCTTCATCTCAAATTTAGAAATCAACTCCCTCTTACACAGGACAATGAGATTCTCTGCCCCTATCAGAAATAAATCATCTACATACAACAGCAAAATCAAGGGCTCACCTTCAAAAACTTTGAAGTACAAATTTGGATCAGCCTTGCTCTTAGTGAAGTGAAGACTCAACAAATAGTTATCAATACGAGAGTACTCTGCATGAGGACTCTGGTTAAGCCCATACAAGGCTTTCTTCAATTTACAAACATGTGTCTCTCTATTATGAATCTCAAAGCCTTGAGGTTGTTCGATATATACTTCTTCTTCAATGACTACATTCAAGAAAGCAGCCTTAACATCCAATTGATGCAATTTCCAACTTGTAATAAAAGCAAAAGCAATAATAGATCTAATAGAAGAATACCTAGCAATAGGAGCAAATGTGTCTTCATAATCTTCTCCCTCTTTCTAGGAGAATCCACAGGGCACAAATCTTGCCTTGTACTTCTCCATGCGTCCATTAGCTGCATGCTTGATTTTGTAAATCTATTTTGAAGACACAACAAATTTTCCTTCAGGTCTTGGCACAATTTCCCATACATCATTCTTCAATATGGACTGGTACTCTTCAATCATAGCATCTTTCCAAACTTGATGTTCAGCTACCTCTTCATAGGTGGATGGTTAGGACTCAATGATGTTACTCATCAATGTTGCATAACCTTAATACTTCTTTGGCCTGTTGCTTTCCCTGAAGGTGCCACGAGGTGTTGCATGTCCTTCCTCTTCTTTCGAAGTTATTTCAAGCCAAGCTGGTCGTTTTCTAGTCTCAGGTACAGTGACTCTTGGTGAATCAACAAATTCATGTGGATCATCTAACTCTTCTTAAGGATCTTGTTCCATAGGTTCAAGTTCTTTAGGTTTTGATTCCACATTCTTAGGAGCCACTTGCATCTCATCATCAGAGTCCAAGTGTGATCCTTTGGATTGCCAAAAACCAGCGTCCTCATCAAAAATGACATCCCTGCAAGTTTCAAGTGATCATTGTCTTAGTATATAGAATCTGAAAGCCTTTGAATTTTCACTATAGCCAACCAAATTTCCCTTCTTCCTGGAAGCCTCCAAATTTGTTCTTTTCTCCTTGGCCACATGAACATAAACAAGACAACCAAAAATTCTTAAATGTTCAACATTGGGCTTCTCACCTGTGAAGACTTCTTCAGGAGTTGTATATTCCAACATTGGGTGTGGACATCTATTTTGAACATAAATAATCGTCTTTGAAGCTTCTCTCCATAGAATCATGGGCAGCTCTCGATCATGAAGCATGGCTTTGGCAAATTCCATAATAGTTTTGTTCTTTCTTTTGACCATAACACTTTGTTGAGGATTATAGCGAACTATTGGCTCCCTCTTAATTCCAACATCCCTGCAAAAAGCAATCAGCTCCTTGGATACGTATTCTCCTCCATTGTCAGATCTTAAAGTCTTGATCCTTCTTCCTGTAGCATTTTCAACCTATGCCTTGAATTCCTGAAACTTTTCAAACACTTCATCCTTGGATTTCAAGAAATAAATCCATGTTTTACGAGAGTAATCATCAATGAAAGTGACATAGTACAAATGTCCACCCAAGGATTTGTTAGACATAGGTCCACAAACATCAGAATGTATAAGGTCCAAGATTCCTTTGGACTTACTATCACTGCTAGTAAATCTTCCTTTGACATTTTTCCCAAGAGCACATCCTTTGCAAACTCCATCATGTTCAATCTTGATTTCAGGTACACCTTTAACAAAATCCTTCATTCTAGACAAAGCTTTATAATGAACATGAGTGTACCTTTGATGCCATAGTTCACAAAGATCAAAGGTGTTGTGTATCAAGGCTTGAATTGAGCGACCAAGGAGACGATATAGGCCTCCTATTCATACACCAATGACCTTGGCAGATTCAAAGGAGAAGTCTTTCTTCCATACTAGAACTTGACCATCAACGAAGGCAATTCTATATCCTTTGTCTTCAAGAGATGAAATAGACAACAAATTCTTCTTCAAACCAAGAACATATAAAATGTTGTTAATAGAGACATTACCTCCTGATTCCAATTGGAAGGATGATGAACCAATGCCTTTGACTTTGTACTTGCCATTGTCTCCAAGCTCCACCCTTTGAGCTATCTTCTTTTCAACCAATTCAAAGAGATTATCACGACTTCCAATCATGTGCCTAGAGGCACCATTGTCCACCAACGAGACCTGCAATAGAAACAGTAAAAGCAGAATAAAAGGAATATTCATCATTATCAAAATCTTTCTTCCTAGGCCTCCTCTTGAATGAAGGTTCATTAAGATCAGCTGCAGAAGCATGTTGCTTCCCTTTCCTTTTTTGATCATCATTCCTTTGAGGACACCTATTTTGATAGTGACCATATGCTTGGCAACGAAAACATTGAACAGTTGACATGTCCCTTCTTTCTTGAGAGGGAGGAGGAGGTCTTCTTTGTGGAGCAGGTCCTCTTCCTGGAGCAGGTCTTGGAGCAGATCTTGAAGTAGGTCTTCTACCTGTACTTCTTTGAAATCTTCCAAAATTTCTTCTTCCCTTGCTATTCTTTGAGTGGGCTACAAAAGCTTGAGAATCTTCACCTGGATTTGGAATCTTGCCTTTGGACATGAGCCTAGATTCTTCTTGAGTGCAAGCAACCCATAGTTTATCAAAGGTAGGAGCATTTTCTCTGCCACTAATGCTTGATGCAAAAGAATCCTAAGTGTTAGGCAGGCCATTGATTGCAACAGCCATTAGTTCCTTTTTAGGTACATTTTCTTAAATAGCTCTGAGTGGATCTCTTAATTGAGATATTCTTACAAAATATGATGCCATTGTATCATTCTTTGTCATCTTAACATCACAAAGTTGATTCCTTAGACTTATAGATTGACTAATATTGTTGATGGTGTATAATCCAATGAGAGCATCATACATTTCCTTGGAAGACTTATGATCAGCAATATAAGGAATTAGATGATCTCTAACAGATTCCACAATGATGCTCATAGCCAAGATGTCATCTTCTTGAAACTTGTCTTTTCTTGCTTGATCAGCTGGTTCAGTAACTTTTCCTTTCACAATACCCAAGACCTTATGCCTTGCAAGAACAAGGTCAATTCTAGTCTTCCATGCTCTGAAGTTTGTAGCTCCTTCAAGCTTGTTTTCTGTCTTCATGAAGGAATTCATGATGAAGATGATCAATCAAAACAAAAGATGTAGGATCTCAATGCTCTTTAAGGTGCTCTCAATGCTCTTCAAGGTGATCTCAATGCTCTTTTCCTTCACCAAAGCTCTGATACCATGTTGATTTTCTAGTAGCAAACAAGACTAGAGCAATTTTCAAACTGATAACTACTTCCAATGATACAATTTAACTTCTTTAGAGCATTCCAATCATTAAGCAGTTATGCTTCAAAATTTCAACCATATACTTCAATAGAGCAATAGATATCACAAATAACAATAAAACAAGAGCCACCAAAATTCCCTGGGACAAAACTCCACAAGGGGAAAACCGGGAAATCTTTCCTTATGAGAGAGAGTTCAATTCATTAATTGTTCATGAGAATATTCTAGTCAAAATGCCAATATCTGACCTCAATAATTTCCAAGTCAAAACCAGTCAAAGGAGAGAAGAAAAGTCAACGCATTATTCAAAGTCAAAGTCTGCACAAGAGGGTTGAATTTCGGCCTAAGGCTGCTGGTCAAAGGGACTGAAATTCAGCCTGCAATTCCATAGTCAAGATTTCAGTCAAACTTCAGAAATTGACCTACGGTCAGCTCTTGGTCAACAGCCCAAAAATAGAGAGAACTTCGGTCAAAGATAGTCAACAAACCACCAAAAAACTCAGCCTCCAAACCTCAGTCAATAGCTCAGTCAAACAAGAGAAACAAATCAAGTCACGCTAGTCAACATAATTCAAATGAGCTGGTCAATGCATAAATCAATCTTCCTCTTTCTCCTTCGCACGTGTGGACAGATCTTGTGATTGGTCGAATGGATGAGTTGATGATGATGCCAAATGAGGTCAATCGAATGCCAATATATATGTGAGTCAAGAGGTAGGTTTTGACCTTGGATCATCATCAAACCCCTTCAAGTGGTGGGGCCAACTTGGGCAACTCGAAATCCCTCTGATGGCAATCAAAGGAATGACAAATTCAACAGCAAAGGTAAGAGGAGAGCTGGAGATCGAGGAAGAGGACAACCATTCAAGAAGGCTAGAAAGTCCAAGATGTATTAAATGCACCTGACCTCAAAAGGAACCTAGTGTCCATCTTGGCAATGGAAGACAGAGGCTACAAGGTAACCTTCAGCAATGGCAAGGTATGTATATGGAAAAATAATGTTAAAGATTCCTTTACTCTTGGGTTTAGTGTTGATTCATTATATCAGGTTGATGGAAGTCCGCTAGGTGTCATGTCTTGTGACACAACTCTTTAGTCCGAACTTTGGCATCGGAGGTTTTCCCACCTTCAATACAAAGCTCTACCCGATGTAAGACAAATGGTAACAGGGATGCCCGAATTCCAAGTAGAGAAAGAAGGTGTATGTCCGGGATGTGCCAAAGGAAATCTCAAAAGGGGACCATTCCCCTCAAGCCAAAGCAAGACCTCCGATATATTACAGTTGGTTCACTCAGGCATACCTGAGGTTGGCATTAAGAGGGAGACTACTACACCACATACTCCTGAGCAAAATGGTGTGGTGGGAAGGAAGAACCACACGATGATGGAAGCTGTCCGGGCCATGCTACATGATCAAAGACTTCTGAAGTTTCTATGGGCTGAAACTACAATCACCACCGTATATGTACAAAATCGATGCCCTCATCAAGCATTGGGTTTCAAGACTCTTGAAGAAAAGTTCACCGCAAGGTGAACAATCTTCTGACTTTGAGGAGCCCTCAAGAAGCCGACACCAGGGAACCGAAAGAAAAGGATGATGAATCAATGCCTGATGTAGAATAACCCATGGATCTGATTGATTCTCATCCACATGAGCCTTCCTCTTCTAGGAAGAGGCCTTCGTGGCTTAGGGGGATACTTGATGATTCTGAAGGACATGCTGCACCCTGAGGAACCTTCCATCAAATTAAGAAACTTAACAGGTATCAGGGATACCTGACCATCATGAGCACGATCATACAAAAGGAGCCTTCATCATTCTCAGATGTCGTCAAGCATTAACTATGGAAGGGTGCTATGACCATAGAATATGAGTCTATTATGGAGAATGATGTCTGGGAAGTAGTTCCTAGACCCTGGACAAGACAATTGTTACTTCAAAATGGCTTTACAAGATAAAGCATGCAGCGAATGGAAGTATGGAAAAGTATAAGGTTCATTTTGTTGCTCGTGGTTTATCCCAGAAGGAAGGTATAGACTATGATATTTGCACCTGTTGCCATATATACGACCATCCGCTTGATCATAGCCCTTAAGACTTCACAAGGATGGAACCTACATCAGATGGATGTCAAGACTGCGTTCTTGCACGGTTTGATCAAAGAAGAGGTCTACGTGGAGCAACCCGAAGGATTTGAGATTTATGATTGAAAATCTCATGTATGTAGGTTGAAGAAGGCTCTCTATGGACTGAAGCAAGCACCCCGAGCATGGTATGAGAGGATCGATAGCTACTTGATGAAGCTGGGATTCACTAGGAGTGAAGCCGATCCTAACCTTTACTTTAAGGTTGAAGATGACAAGCCTCTCATACTGGTGTTGTATGTGGATGACCTCTTTCTAACAGGTGCAGACCCTCTCATTCACAAATGTAAGAGGGAGCTGGCCTCTGAATTTGAAATGAAAGACCTAGGACTGATGCACTACTTCCTAGGACTTGAAGTGTGGCAAAAGCCAGGAGAAATTTTCCTATCTCAAGGAAAATATGTGGTAAAGATATTGGAAAGATTTGGTATGATGGACTACAAGCCTATGACTACCTCGAGGATCTTAACTTTTAAAAGTTATATGGTAGTGATGTCGGACCAGATTTGGGAAATGCCTCTGAGTTTCATAAACTCATTCGCATTAATGTTCTTGGTGAACCTCCATCCGAACATATGTTTTGCAGCTAGCATTGTGAGCTCATATTTGGTTGAGCCTCACTGGATTGATGCCAAGAATCTTCTGAGATATCTTCGTGGCACAATGGGTTAAGATACACTGTCGGAGTTGTGAGACTACTTGGATATACTGATGCTGATTGGGCAGGCAGTGTGGTGGACCGTAAGAGCACTTCCGAGTGTTGTTTCACCTTGGGATCTGCTTCGATATCCTGGATGAGCAGGAAGCAGAAGTTGGTGAATTTGAACACCGCTGAAGCAGGATATACTGTTGCTAGCATGACCCCGTGTGAGGCAGTCTGGTTGTGAAAGCTCTTCACTGAGCTGTTTGGATTTACATTGGATACCATTGTGATTCTCTATAACAACCAGAGGCGGGACTTGATTATTGAGGAATCCCGTATTCGTCGATTGCTCCAGCAGATAGACATCATCTGGGATATGGTAAGTTGATGAGCAAGGAGGCTCCATCGCATTAAGATGATGTACAGGTTGATACACCTTGTCAAAGCCCCGAGGAAAGATCTAATTTGTGATTTTCCCAGACGACTTGGAGTCATCAAGAAACCCTTGTACAAGGGTCCTGCATGTTGCATACATTGAGCTCTGGGAGCTCTGAGGGCTTGTGGTTCTTACTGGAGCAACATACGACCACAGGGTGAATCGCCCTCCCCTGGTGGTGCGCACTGGAACAAGATGATTCGCTCTCTTGTGGAACAAGATGATTCGCTCTCTTGTGGAACAGGATGATTCGCTCTCCTGTGTAGCAGGATGATTAGTTCTCCTGTGAGCCCTGGATTAATGTGTTCTCCATGGCGACCTGGATTGATGTGTTCTCCATGGCAACTGTAGCAGGATTGATGTGTTCTCATGTGAGGCCTGGATTGATGTGTTCTCCATGGCAATTGTAGCAGGATTGATGTGTTCTCCTGTGAGGACAGGATTGATTAGTTCTCCTGTCGAGGCATCCTACCCATGCAGTCTGGGACTCATGGGAAGTACCTCTCATCTGATCAATGAGCAGGGAAATGAAGTTAGGGACCATAGTAGTACCGATGGACGCATCGTTGTAACTACCGTACTCCCTACGCTAGGATGACCTCCATTGATCTGGGATCAATGATATTGGTCTGGGACCAGTGGTAGGAGTTGTACCATACTATGACGTTGACTTCGGGTCGGTTGAAACTGGTCTGGGATCAGTGGTACATACTCTGAGACTGACTTTGAGTCAGTGGAGGATGATATTGGTCTGGGACCATTGGAGTTGTACTCACTATGACGCTGACTTTGGGTTGGTTGAGACTGGTCTAGGACCAGTGGTACATACTCTGAGACAGTATGATACATCCTCGATCATCTCTTCTTCTTCATAATTCGGACAAAAGCAGAGTAGAACAGAACAATGCAAGAGCAGAGCAGAATAGAACAAAACAGTACAGATCAGTGCAGGGCAGAACAAGTCAAAGCAGAACAGGCAAAATAGAGCAGAGCAGGGCAAGGGTTAGGCTGTACAAGGCAGTGCATTTGATGGATGAATAGTAACGACTGATAGACAGATTGCAGATGAAGTTCTCCATGGTTGAGAGGGAGTGTTAAAATTGGCAACCAGGGCAAAACTTCATGTGGGTCATCTTATTCATGGCTAATAATATTTTTATGAGATTCCTCTCGTCGAGAGGTGTAGGATTGATATAAAGATCATCCAATTCCGATAAGTATTCATGGAGATATGAATTTATTTTGATTATGGAATTATTATCAAGCCGACCTACAACTCATGTAGGCTCAGAAGCCCAACAGTCGCATCTATTCACCCACCAACGTTGTGTATAAATATAAGAGGACTTTTCCTCATTTGGACTCACTCATCTCATCACATCTCTCTCTCTCTCTACTGCACAGATATGAGTCTCTTCTCTACTGCGCTGAAATGGGTCTCTCTCTCTCACACATGTGAAGCCGGAAACTACTGAAACTGAAGCTGCAACTGCAGAAGTAAAGATTGACTTGCGTGGCCTAGAAGATCTCCTCTTTGGAACTGCGTTGTAGGTTCATCTGAACCTCCTTTGAAAGCCGCAATTTTTGGTGGTGGAATGAAGTCAATCCGACAAACAGTTTGCAAGATATCGACTGCCCTAGTTTGAAGCCGGAAACTGCTGAAACTGAAGCTGCAACTTCAGAAGTAAAGATTGACTTGCGTGGCCTAGAAGATCTCCTCTTTGGAACTGCGTTGTAGGTTCATCTGAACCTCCTCTGGAAGCCGAAACTGTTGGTGGTGGAATGAAGTCAATCCGACTGTTGGTTTGTGAGATATGGTCTACCCTAGTTTGATAATGAAGCCGCTAAGGCTGATGCTACTGATCTAGGGTTTGCTACTGCTAATATGAATCAGATTTATTGTACTATTTCTCTCTGCTGAATTATTGAAGATAAAAGAAGATTTGATCAAAGGGTTTCCCCACACATTGTGGGGTTTGTCCCTGGCTAGCCGCCACATCTTGTGTCTCTTGTCTTGGCTTGTTTTCTGTCGATCGTTTAATGTTCTATCTGCACTTTACTTTATGTACATGTGATTGCTAATCGGTGGAATATAATAAGAAAAAGAAGTAAACTGTTATAAGCATAGAACATACCATAACTTAACAAATATAATCAATTTCTTCTTCAATTTTGACCATGAAAATACCAACTGAAGCTACCAATTTCCAACACGAAGTTGCAGGTCTGAGTTGCAGGTCCAAAGTTGTAGGTCTGAGGCTGCAGGTCCGAGTTGCAAGACCAAATTGCAGTACCTCAGGAAGGCAACCGAGCCTGCTGTGCTTAGACTCTCAGACCAGCGAGCTTAAGGAGTAGTCCAAGGATACGAACTGACAGAGGGATACCCCAACTACAAACAGTGGCATACGAATCTAGTGCAAGCTGTCTCAAAGTACTTTCTGAGGACGGAAGCTACAGATTCTCAGCTACAGGCAGCCAAACCTACTGCAGAAACTCCATAAGATAGTGAATTAAGACAGAATAGTCCAGGTTCTGTAGGTTGTTTGAAGAATTTAGTTATATTAGCAAATCTGATCTATTTATATATCCAGACAATATTGAATTAGTTGAAGTATTGGCTGGGTACACACTGGTTTACTGGACAATCAGTCCTGTTTTGATTTATAGCACATTTCTATTGATTAGATTATTTCTACCCATATACTATTGCTACTGAATAATTTGTGTACTACATGAAGAAATGTCTGCTATTGTATGAACACCAGAATTCTTGTTGTTTTTTTCTGTTGAGAACCCTAGCTGGAATAAGAAGCCCTAGGACGAAAAAATTACCCCAGGAGACTAGTGGTATCAAAGTTGGCTCACCCTGCCAGCCTGTGAGCAATTGGGTTGATGTCACGGACCCAGGGTCTTCAGGTAAGGCTCAATGTTGGATGAACAATTTTGGGAAAAGTTGTGGCAGCAGCACCAGCAGGTGATGTCTCAGCTTCTTGCGCCACTTGGGATTAATACAAGCATCATTTACCATGTTCCTATTCAGCCTAATATCCCTGGACAGGCTAGCACTAGGACACACAGTCAGAGACTGTGGCTTCCCCAATTCTTAGATGGGTGGAAAACAGGGAATTGTGGCCCACTAGAACAGAACAAAGATACGTCGGATTAATGGAGAAAGTATCAATCGCTAAAAGAGGACACTCGGGCAGCCCTGACCTTTCAGGAATTCTGTGACATTAAGTACAAATATAGGGGCACACAGCAGAAAGCAGTCATGAGGAATTGTCACGATTGTTGGACTAACCCTACCTGTGACTTACATCAGTATCCATATGTGAAACAACTTTCTAAGGATCCACGGAAAGGGGTAAGCCCTTCAAATATCTGGGGCAGTCAAAGTAATCATGACTTTAAAAGAACAAGGAAAACAGACCAGATAGTATTGAGTCTTGACAATGAATCAAAGGCAAAGAAGCAGAATGCTAACTCAGACCCTATTCCCAACAAAGAGGTAAATAGCAGTGATAAAGATGAAGACTCTCAATATAAAGTTAGCAGTCTTGAAGCTTTTGGCTCCACTGTACATCAACACCAGAATGAAAGAAAGAATGATGAATCACCATCAGCAGATGTAATGGCTCATTCTCAGTGGAATGAAACAGAGTTTGACCAAATGGAATCCTTTCATGGTGCGATGACCTCTGTCCAAACTGTTGTAAATTTGATAATAGAGTCAGAAAAAGATGTCGAAGTGAAGGCTGTTGATGCAGATAGGGAATCCCAAGAGGAAGTTCATAAGACTGCAGGAAGCTCGGAGGGTCCCCAAGAGAAAATAACCAAAGACAGTACAGGGGACAATAATATCATGTGTCCTGATGTAATGTTCCCAATTTTTGTGAGTGCAAAATTCACTAAGGAGTTTTGCCAATTTTTGGTGACATTAAATAAAAAGGAGAAAATATTATTTTGTGGGAGAAAAGTGGAAATTATTATTTTAATGAAGAATAGTGGCAAAGTGATATTTTATTAGTGGAAGGTGGGGACCAACAAGGGAGAGGGCTAGCAATTATAAATAGAGCTTGGAGGCCTCCATTTGGTATCTTTTGATTATTTGACAATTTAACACTAGTTCCCTTGAGCTGCTTAGTCAAGACAACCCGTGCTGTTCCGCACAAGGAATTTCCGAGTGGGAATTCCACCCTCATTTCAGACAACTTCGAGTGTCTCCCTAGTGAGGCAATTTGGGGAGCTCAATTCAGAGCTTCCGTTAGACATCATTGCAGGAGTTTACTCAGCAGTGCACATTTCTTGAGCACAAAGGTATTTTTGTGGAGAACATTGTGGGAGTATGTGTGGGTTAGAGGGTCCAGGATTTTGCAGGGAATTTTCTTATTGTTAGACCGGAGTTTGGACAACAATTCGCCGGGCTAGATTGGAGGTTATTACCTGGGTCAATTTTTCTATTTTTTGGCAGGGGCGGAGAAGCTATTTGACCAAGTGTTGTGCAGGGATTTAAAGAAGTGGAGTCGGGAGAGATAAGCACTGAAGATAGGAGGTATTTCTCAATGGAGAATTTAGTCGGAGTTGCGAGAAATTTCCGTGGTAGATTTGGGCATAATTCAGTAGTATCAAAACTGTGGGGCGTTTTCTAGCCAATTTGGGCAATTCACACTTGTTGGGAGTCACCGGGGGTTGATGGATTCAGCCAAAACCCTTTATGGGTTTTTGTGGGTTTATTCAAAGGAATAAACCCTGAAATCCACATTCTTATAGTAGGGTGAATTGCTAGTTAGCTGGAGAATTTGCATCACTTGGTGGGCTCATTTTTGGCTTGGAGTTGGACCATACCATTTTTGGGTTTTTCTGGGTTTTGGATGAGTAGTTCAGAGCTAAATTTTCGGAGCATTCCGAGGAGTATTCAGCCCTAAGATCAACATTCTAGCCAACCGCCAGTAGCAGATTATTTCTAAATAGTGCACAGATCACTCTGGGACCATTTCTACCACTTGGGTTCAAGCTAGTTTTCCGGGTTCTATTCAACTTGCATAGCAAGCCCAGGTTCCAAACTTTTTGCTCTTTTATCATAAAAATAATAAAATGGCTCAGATCGTGTTGTTGGACATTTTGGTGTTTTAATTGTGTATGAGTTCCAGTTTATTTATTGTTCCTAGTCCATTGTTTGGTATTAGTTGTTAAATTCAAATCATGAATATTACAGTGGTATCAGAGCCATGATTTTGGCCAATTGTGGGGTAGCCATCTAGATCATGGAAGACTTGAGCATGTATGCACAGTGACGGGTTAAACCATAGACAACCCATGGCTCAAGGAAGATTTAGTATGCATGAATTTTGGGGTGGAATCTACTAGAACGATGAGAGGTTGGCCCAGTTAAGGAAGGTGTTGGACCAGATCCATCCTCATCCTTACAACAGAGACACTAATGGTGTGCAGGTCATGGGGGTGCAGCCATCTACACTGTGTGGGGGAAGTCGACAGAATCAGGGCATCAGATCTCCTCAAAAGGAGCAGACAGGACAGGAACAGTTAGAGGGTGAGACCAGGGACCGCTTTTGCTGGTGGAGACCCGGCTTTAGATATCAAGAGCCTGAGGAGGTTGAGCATGAGGTTGTGGGCACACCAGAGTGTGAGGAGCATGTCGATGTGTCCAGTGTGACGCAAGAGTCACCCTTGTTGGAGATTCCTTTGATAACTCCGACTGACACCTTGGGGGAGAGATTAGAACACGCACCCATAAGGCCATCCATTGACGAGGTGTCAAGAGACACAGAGGTGTCCACCATTGATAAGGTGACATCCGTTGTTGTGGTATCCATTAATGAGGTGTTCGAGGTTGTGTCCAAGTTTTCAGGAGATAGTAGCGCACATCAGATTGGTGAGGTGCCTAGAGACATATCCACCTTTGATGAGGAGTTGATAGGTACAGAGGCATCCAGATCTCTGACAAAGTTTCTAGACAGTAGCTACCTATCACTAATTGTTGAGGATGTTATGCATGATGAGCTATCTGTGGAGGGGCAGTTAGTGGCTCATGTTGAGCCCATGGTGGAGGAGGATGAGCAGCCATCCTTGGAGTCAGCCATCGATGAGGAGAAGTTAGGTGCATCAGCAGCCAACAGAGTTGTCGTGCTTTCAGACGACAATCCCCTTCAGGCATACATCAATGGGGCTTGCAGCATTATTGGGCCGCCTCCTCATGTTGGTGAGAGAGAGTCTACATTACCTAGGCAGATTACATGGTTTGGCCAGATTAGCGAGATGAGGCAACACAAGTTTTGCAGGGTGCAACATTTGCAGGATGGAGGGCTTGTTTCGTGTATGGTTGTTTGTGCATTCGATCACTCTCTCAGGGTTGGATGGCATGGCCACAGATCAGCAGAGGCTATGGATTACCAGAGGGGCTCGAGGGCCAGACTATTTTTGGGATCCAAGTGGGATTCTCCATCACATCGAGGAGTTGGTAGGTGATGGTAGTAGCTGCATGATGGACTCGGTGGTTGGGTGCACACACCTTTTCATATCCCCTTCAGAGTTCTTGACAGCACTAGTGACAAGATGGATTAACAGGGGAGCAGGCAAAGTTCATGAGTTGTCATGGCATGTTGGGCGTACATGGGATTGTAGGATGATTAGCCTACTCTGGCAGGAGTTGGTAGGAGGAGGTGGCATCGGCAGGCCACCAGATAGGGTATTGTATGGAGACCATGCTCTCTCACTGGTATATTGGACACAGGAGCTACTAAGGATAGGATTAGTAGTGTCATTCACGTTAGCATGTGAGGAGTTAGGTCGCTCAGGTCTATCTGGGGAGATGAGGAGATATAGCTCACATCGTGGAGGGCTTACTAGCAGAGTGGTGGATGCGTTGGCGCATGCGGGATGGCATATGATACAGGGTGGTACGACAGTAGGCAGTGGTACCCAAGGGTGCACAGAGATACACCGCAGAGTCTAATGTTATGCAGAGGGATGCAACCTAATGCATATAGACTCAATTTTAGACCCTAGCATCCAGTGTGGTATAGAGGTACGCAGTGATGAGTAGTGGCTTGCATAGGAGCATGGAGATGTGTGGTTGTTTGATGTAGCATGTTGGTTTGCATTGAGTGACTCACATCACATTGAGTACACGTGGGGAGTGCCAGGTACAGTGACACAGGCAAGATACAAGATGGTACAGGATGGTACAGCAGTAGCACGGGGTATCCAATGGTGTACGGGGATATGCCGCAGGGTACAGTGCTAGGTCGAGGAGTACAGGGATACTCAGTGGGATGTAGGGGCATATGGTGTTGCACAGCGAGGTCTTGGAGGGTTGTCCCCAGGGAGACTTATGGACGGAGACACCGAGCATACCTTTGGGTGTAGTTCACCCAGGATCGACGGGGATGCAGATGAGCGATACTCGATGGTATCCATGGGGACTCACACACTTGTCCCTCTTATACATCATTTACAGGCACAGACGATTTGGTTGTTGTCCTTTAATACTCTGGGGGCGAGCAGCAGTGGATAGGGGGCTCACTCGAGATATTGGGATGACACTCAACGCATTACTGGAGAGACTTCTCAACGATGGCATTGGGTCAGTGCACGAGTTCACAGCCACAGGTTGGGGGATGAGGTGATCATCTGCAGGGGTGGCATATTGTTCATTAGTGAGCCTACACCTGGGGAGTTGGTCACGAGGTAGACATGTGTCACTCTTTCCACAGGGCATGTCAGGGCCATGCATGAGTGGAGGATACCATGTACAACTGAGGCAGCTTTCCAGTATGTGTCCGACCTCCAGACATTATATTGGCACGTTATCGAGAGGGTGGATGACAGACTCAGTGGGGATGGTTGGTAGGAGCAAGATGGGTCCGCATACACTGAGTCGATTGCAAGTATCAGATACCCATCTATTGGTTGTCTTCAGGGGGTAGTTATTTGGCACATGTTGCTTCTAGCAGTCATCGGTACTACACAGTGGCAAGCACAAGCCAGTTTAGCATGCATCAGATTAGTTCATGATATATGGGTCCTATATGTTGGTTGCATGCAGGGACTAGGGACAAGGCACAGATGGATTCTAGCAGTTGTTAGAGCTATGTCGCAACAAGTCTGGCTAGGGGATCCAGGGATTCAGTTGGTTGACAAGCCACTCCATTCTATGATGAGCAGGATCACAGGAGAGGGTGATCTAGTTCACCTTGGATGTGACACATGGGAGATCGTTGAAACCTCCATTGTATTGTGAGGTAGATTTATCCTGTTGCTGCTATGATGGAGATTTCTGGGCAGGATAAGCTTGGCCTTCACAAATGTTCCACCATTAGGTTTCATGAGGGGAGGATACAATCTGAGCATGATAGGCATCTTCTCATAGTTAGAGTGGCGCAGCATCAGCATGGTGGCACACTTCTAAGACTAGCATGGGATCCAGGTACAACAGGATTTGGCGGTTC
This sequence comes from Pinus tabuliformis, assembly GCA_031772625.1. NCBI lineage: Eukaryota > Viridiplantae > Streptophyta > Pinopsida > Pinales > Pinaceae > Pinus > Pinus tabuliformis. The sequence continues at coordinate 1,016,059,067 of CM062816.1, read as the reverse complement.
AGCTACCCTCAATGGTGAGTTGGTTTCTACAAGGGGAGATCATTCATATCTTCCATTGGGTTCTAGTGATTCGTTTTTGACATGGGGAGTATCACTAGTATGGCAAGATGTTCAACAGCGAGGAGTGGTTCAGTGGCACATTTGGGACCTTGGCATTGGTTAAGTCAACGTTTGGAGCAACAGGATATTGCTTGAGGACAAGCAATTTTTGGCGGGGAGGACTATAATGTTCCCAGATTTTGTGAGTGCAAAATTCACTAAGGAGTTTTGCAAATTTTTGGTGATATTAAATAAAAAGGAGAAAATATTATTTTGTGAGAGAAAAGTGGAAATTATTATTTTAATGAAGAATGGAAGGAAAGTGATATTTTATTAGTGGAAGGTGGGGACCACCACGAGAAAGGGCTAGCAATTATAAATAGAGTTTGGAGGCCTCCATTTGGTATCTTTTGATTATTTTACAATTTAACACTAGTTCTCTTGAGCTACTTAGCCAAGACAACCCATGTTGTTCAGCACAAGGAATTTTTTAGCGGGAATTCCACTCTCATTTTGGAGAACTTCGAGTGTCTCCGTAATGAGGGAATTTGGGGATCTCAATTCAGAGCTTCCATTGGACATCATTGCAAGAGTTTACTCAGCAATGCACATTTCTTGAGCGCAAAGGTATTTTTGTGGAGCACATTGTGGGAGCATGTGTGGGTTAGAGGCTCCGGGATTTTGCAGCGAATTTTCTTATTGTTAGAGCGAGTTCAGACAACAATTCGTCGGGCTAGATTGGAAGTTATTACCTAGGTCGATTTTTCTATCTTTGGCAGGGGCGGAGAAGCTATTTGACCAAGTGTTGCACAGGGGTTTAAAGAAGTGGAGCCAGGAGAGATAAGGGCTAAAGATAGGAGGTATTTCTCAGTGGAGAATTTAGCCAAAGCTAGGAGAAATTTCCCGTGGTAGATTTGGGCATAATTCAATAGTATCAATACTGTGGGGCGTTTTCTGGCCAGATTGGGCAATTCACACTTGTTGGGGGTCACCAGGGGTCAGTGGATTCAGCCCAAACCCTTTCTGGGTTTTTGTGGGTTTATTGAGAGGAGTCTCCGACTAATTTTATAGAATTTTATGGGCAATATTCAAGCCTGAAATCCACATTCTTATAGCATGGTGAATTGCTAGTTAGCTGGGGAATTTGCATCACTTGGTGGGCTCAGTTTTGGCTTGGAGTTGGGCCAAACCATTTCTAGGTTTTTCTGGGTTTTGGGAGAGGAGTTCAGAGCTAAATTTTCAGAGCATTCCAAGGAGTATTCAGCCCTAAGATCAACATTCCAACCAGCAGCCAATAGCAGATTATTTCGGGCCAGTTTTCCAGGTTCTGCTCAGCTTGCATAGCAAGCCCAGGTTCCAAAATTTCAGCTCATTTTATGTACTCTTTTATCATGGAGTATAAGTTGGATATTTTGGTGTTTTAATTGTGTATGAATTCCAGTTTATTTATTGTTCCTAGTCCATTGCTTGGTATTAGCTGTTAAATTCCAATTAGGAATATTATACCTAAGGCAGTTGTTGCAGCAACAACTGCACTTGAGAAGGTTGCTTATGAGAGTTCGAGTTCTGAAGCCATACAGTGATACATCACAACATATAGACTTGTGATACAAGATGCCCAGGTTTTTAAACGGAAGCAACGGAAATATCTTATTTTAGATGGGGTTCACCTGATTAAAAATTGGAAGTCTCAAAGGTGGCAGACACTTTTGAACTTCAACTCAAAGCGGTGAATCCTTTTAACAGGAAAACCACTCCAGAGTGATCTTATGGAACTTTGGTTCTTGATGCATTTTTTGATGCCTCATCTTCTCAGTCACAACAGGAATTTAAAGACTGGTTTTGTAACCCAATATCTGGCATATGGGAGAGGCAAGAACTAGTGAATAAAGAAGTTGGTCGTCGTTTATACAATGTATTGTGGCCTTCCATATTACGTCACCTGAAACAAGATGTGGAGAAACAGCTTCCAATTAAATATGAACATGTAATATGCTGCAAGCTGTCAAAAAGACAGCGCAACCTGTATGAAGATTTTATTGCGAGTTCAGAAACACAGGCAATGTTGTCTAATGGCAACTCTCTTGATCGCATTAATGTTTTGATGCAGCTATGTAAGGTGTGTAAACATTCAGATCTGTTTGAAGGCAGGTCGCTTATAAGTTCATTTGATTTGATCTGTTCAAAGGTATCCCATACTCATCTATTGATTTAGTGGGAATGAATCTGGTTTTCTCTCAACTAGAATTTGTGATGAACTCGTGGGAGTATGATCACATGACAAAGATTGCAACTCTCTCCTAAACATAAAGTTATAATTATTAATTGGCATTTCTTCATTTGGAGTCCATTCTACTAGGTATCACCTCTCCATAAGTTGATTGCAACACCTCAGACTGTAATTTCTTTCTTTAAATCCCCTTGTAAGTAGAACACTTTTCCTTTAGAGGGTAAATTTATGTTTTTAAGCAACAAAAATAACATTCTTTTTCAACCATATAGTGGAGCGCTCCTGATCAAGAACCTCCTTTGACTATACAAGTGCATCCACTATCACATGTCATCAATCCAAGCAAAGGCGATCTTTCCCTAGCCTCCTTCCTTGTCACATGTCATGCTCCTAGTATCCTCCAAGATAGAGCGCTTTCTCCTCCTAGTATCTTTCATGCTCTAGAGCGCCTATGTATAGGGTGTTTCCTACCTTTGTTTCCACTGAGCCCTACCTTGCCATAAATCATGCTCTAGACAATTAATCTGGTAGGTCTTCCTTCCTGCTCCTAACAATTTGCAATGCAATTTTGGGCCGTAGGCTCACCCTAGGAACAAGGCTCTGCATGAGATAAGAAATCCCATGAAAATGTGAAATGGAGCATGCATTTTCAAGGGGTAACAAGCTCCACAAATTTACTCTAGAATCTAGATAAAGATATGGTTACGCATGGGCTGCCAGTTAAAACATTTAATTCATGTTTGTGTTTGGATTTGGCAACAATGAAATTCAGGATATATATGTGTGTGTGTAATTTGTCATTAAGTTTCACAAGAGAATTAAATGAATTTTAATATAATGTCCTAGAAACACATTAAACAAACTAGTGTCACAAATATGTCCAATCTCTCACAATATTTCTGATTTTTCCCAAGTTTTTTTGGTTGCCGATTTATCTGATATTTTCAAAATTCATGTTTATTCTTACTGATATTTTTTGATAATTTTCAATATTTTCCCCAATATTTCTAACAAGTTTATTTACAAACCCTCAAAATATATTCCCTGAAACAATATTTGAAAATTTGTGTTAAACATCTTAAGTTGCTCAACTACATGTCAAAATTTGTGTAAAAGCTAAAAAAAAGATTAATGATTTTTAAGACATTATAGGAAAAATTGCTCAACAATCAAATTCACAATTAAGTCCGCCCCAACAACACTGATGCCAATTGGGCAGGAGAACTCCTACAAACTAAATGGCAGGATTTAAGAGGAGAATACTAGTAAACGATTAAAACTTTAATAGAAGAGAAAAAATACAGACAAATTACTGGATTTTAAGAAAAGTATAAGAAAAATTGCTCAACCATTGAATTTGTAATTAAATGTTCCATTAAATTCACAATTAAGTCCATCCCATCAGCATTAATATGAGTCGGGCAGAACGCATACAAACTAAATGGCAGGATCTAAGAGAAGGAGAATAGTAAATACTACTAAATAATTTAAGCTTTAATAGAAGAGAAAATTAAAAATCAAATCAAGAGAGAAGAAAGATGCAAATCCCAAAAGGGTAAAGGAGAAGTGTTGAACATAGATTGAACTGAACGAAGGCTAGAATCGATGGTAATGATGGATTGCAAGAGGCAAGCACCTTATTTGCCAAAATTGGCCCTTGGATGTAGATAAGGAAAGTGGGAACATCTTAATAAGGTGACATCAATGTCCCAACAACCAATACTACTAGGACACACAATAATGACATATAGAGTATTTAAGTACGCAATGGGGAACTAGGTGTGAGCAACACTACTCATGATCTCCACCAAATTTTATCGCATGGAGTGGTAATAGCAAAAAGAGAATTACCTTCGCACTTCTAAAGTCCCTTTCTTGTGTCAAAAAATGATGGGACATTTACTATGTGCAATCTGTCGAAGATGATTCTCAAATATACAACATAAAATCCACTCGGGGTGATCTTGTCAATGCCCTCAAGGAGTATCACCCAATTGGAAAATATAAATACCAGTACATCGAATGGACAATCTTTCACCAAGGTAAAGATCAAACTGTGTCAAAGTACACCAACACCTTCCATACCTTGCATGCAAAGTTGTGTCACAAGAACTCCAAGCGACACTTGCTTCTCAAATACCATAATAGCCAACATAGATACCACCCCATAGTGGGATGTGTGGACCACCCCATGATGAAATACGCACCCCTTGAAGGAGAAATTTGAATGGCTAAGGAGGAGGCTCAAATTGCTTGGTGAAGGGGCCCACTTGAAGGAAGAGAGCAACACTTATAAATAAGAGGAAGGCAGCATAATTGAGCACTTTTGATCATTTGATATTTTACACTTTGTTGCTCAAGTTGTTCAGCTGAGTCACAGGCCAACACAGATACCACCCCATAGTGGGATGTGTGGACCACCCCATGATGAAATACGCACCCCTTGAAGGAGAAATTCGAATGGCTAAGGAGGAGGCTCGAATTGCTTGGTGAAGGGGCCCACGTGAAGGAAGAGAGCAACAATTATAAATAAGAGGAAGGCAGCATCATTGAGCACTTTTGATCATTTGATATTTTACACTTTGTTGCTCAAGTTGTTCAGCTGAGTCACAGGTGTTGTTTAGCACCAGAGGTTTCCAAGGGGAAATCTCACCCTCTTCTTCGGTGGACCATGAGTGCCACCCTAGGGAGGCAAATTCTACTCATCTTTGGTAGTTGGGAGGATACCACGTAGCTCCATGAATTTCCTTGGCCAGTTGGGACGCAAAACCAGGGAGTACGCAATTCCTTTGAGAGAGTGAGAGTCAGGAATTGAGGCCACATCCATTGTTGGGATTTCATTGTCCAAATTGCAGGAGGAAAGAGGGGAAATAGCAGGAGAAGAGAGATCCACATTTAGTAGTACGGTTTTTTTGGGATTGACACTGCGTCATCTTACCTAGGACTGCGCAGTCATTTGTGGGGGCCGAGTATGGGGAAGGCTTGAGAGAGAGATTGAGGAGCTAGGGTTGCCTGGAATTAGATTAGGGGATATTGTAGGGGATTTTCCAGCATTTTGGTGGAACAACAAACGCAACATCTGCCACAGGTTACATCTTCTGCTTGTGGAGGAGGGCCAACCATTTGGGGTCAATTTTGGAGCGTCAAAACTAGGACAAAACCCTTTCTGGGCAAATGTGAGGGGTCAAACAGGGGTCCCAATTCAGTCAGCATCTAGAGGGGCTAGGGGAAATTGGGCCGAAATTCCGAGGTCAACATTTGGCCAATTCCTTCATGGGTTTTTGTGGGTTATTGGTGGAGAGCACGGGGTTAATTTCCCAGAATTTTTTGAACACTGGAGGAGGCCCTAGAAGCTGTTATTTCCAGCCAACAATGCAATTTTAACTTTTCACTAGGACAGCGCAGAAATTGTTGGGGACAGCCACATTGGATGTTAGAGCCGTTGATTTCATCACCTGGATATTGTTAGCTTGCCTTGGGCAAGCCCAGGTGCATGCTTTTTTATTTTACTTTTGTACCCAACAATTATATCAATAAAATGGCTCAGCTCAGTGCAGTTTATGGAGATTTCTAGTTGTTTAATGTGTTGTAAATTTTGTATGTGTTTTTGCTATGTTTGCTTTGTTTATCATTGTAAATTTCCATTAGGAATATTACAGTGGTATCAGAGCATGATTTTGGCCAATTATGGGTCTAAATCACGCTAATGCTCAAGTGTTATTGTGGGCTAGAATTCCAAAGGCTAAAACACTAGTCCCACATTATTCTTCAGATTGAACTTGTTCCCAAAAATGTCTCTGCAGGAGAAATTTAAAATTTATACTAGGAACATCGAGAGACTGGTGGGGCAGCTCGAAGAGTGGGTGTCAGCAAGGGTAACAAGAAGAAAAAGTAGTTGTCGACCTGCAAATGAAGAAAATAAGAGGACCATGATTATTGAATGAAATGCTAGTATCAATACTGTAGAGACGAAGATGGGAGTCAAAGGTAGTGACGAGATGAGAGAGAACATACCCATTGAGGAGGGAGGTCATCTAGATACATTCCAACTAGTTGAGCATGAGGCTAATGGCACGCAAGAGGAGCACGAGGATACACCTAATGTGACGCAGGAGTCACCCCTATTTGAGTTTTATTTGGTAGCCCCAGTAAACAGATTGGTGGAGGCAGGTGAGCACAGTGCACACAACCATTGGTGAGGTATCCATTGATGAGGCATCCAGGTCTATGACAGAGCTTCTGAATGAAAGCCACCTACAGCTGACTGATGAGCATGTCTTGCATGTTCAGTTGTCTATGGAGGAGTAGTTGGAGGCTCATGTCGAGCCCATGATGGAGGAGGATGTGCAGCCATCCTTTGGGCTAGCCATTAATGAGGGGTAGCATAGAGACCACACGTTGGGATTTCAGCACAATTCGCTTCAAAGGCGCACTAACAGGATCTACAACGTTATCAGCCCACCCCTACGCATTGGATTGAGAGAGGCAGAGTTTTCTAGACATACCGGAGGGATGACCAGGTTAGCAGCACTGTTGGGTCACCTTTGCCCATTGGAGACAGAGAGGCGGAGCTACCTAGTCAGGTCTCATGTGTTGACCTAGATAGCAAGATGAGACGATCGGAGTTGCACAAGGTGCAACATCCGCATGTTGGGGTTGTTCTATGTGCAGGAGTTCATGCATTTGATCCCTCTCTTGGGGTTTGTATGGCGAGAGATTCTAAGTTGGTACCCTGTGGAGTGGGGTGGGATATGGACATGGTGGTGGACCCAGGTGTAGCTCAGCAGGAGCTTCCAAGCACTGGGAATATCGGAAGCCCAAACTAGCATTGGGATCCGAGTGGGACTACCTATCATTTCTCGAGTATGCCGGTTGACTACGACTTGGATGGTACAGTTGACCTAGCAGTTGAGTGTGCACATTCGCCAGGGGAGTTTCGGTCAGCACTAGCGGCCAACCAATTTATGGACAGACTCCTTGGGTTGTCTTGGTATGACGTTTATACACAGGGTCACGGGGTGATTAGCATACTCTAGCAGGAGTTTGTCCGAGGAGGTGGCATTGGCAGGCCACCAGACGGTGCTTTGTATGGAGCTCGGGATTATTCACCTTTGTGTGGGGCACAGAGGATGCAAAGGGGCAGAGCAGTGGTGGCATCACTACTAACACATAGGGAGATTCACTTCTCGGATCCCTCTAGGAGGATATGGAGTGAAGATCCATTCATCAGCGAGTATAGGGATGCGACAGTGGAGGTTATGATACCGATCGAGTGTGGGTCGACACGTAGAGGCACAGCTCTAGACCATCACATCCAGGGATGTGTGGAAGCATCTAGCATTGAGCAGTGGACAACAGGTGGACATGGAGATGCATGGTGGTGTATCGTAGTGTGTTGGATTGAGTTGTGGAGTAGGAGTGCCTTACATCACATTGAGTACACACGAGGAGTGACGGGTGCCTTGGCACAGAAAGGGCACGGGACAGTACAGGGTGGTATAGCGATAGTCGAGGGTATCCTGTGGTGTATAGAGATAGGTCTTCGACTGGTTTATCAGCAGATCCGAGACAGAGAGAGAGACATCCATAGGGTTATTCTTCAGTACCCTAGTAGACTCTTGATCCTGCCCTTGGGGACCTACCCACCCATGACTTTCCAGTTGAGACGTTTGGTGGAGGCACGGGCTGACGGATACAGGCCTAGGGACAGCATGGTTTATTGCCCACGCAGCATAGGTTCCACTCCTGGGCTCACACAGGAGGAGTCGATTGTGAGGGAACTGCGTGATGCACTTTTGGGGGGGAAGTCTGAGATGTCATAGGAGCTTGAGAGACGGTGGAAGGGCACCCAGAATCTGAGCAGTATCCAGGTGTATCGTCGGGAGTTGGGATAGTGGATTTCACTGCGTGGTCTAGTAGGAGCAAGGCAGGTTGGTTTGTGTGGGACATGTTACCACTCAAACCAGCAGGGGACCTAAAAGGGGTTCCTAAGAGGGCAACTGCTAGGTAAAGAGCAACGGTGGAGGCTTATCCCACTATCACCATAGCTAAGTCTCCCTGCTCTTTACGGACTTTCACCGATGGAGGAGTCCCAGTGGTGTAGGCATCACTTTGTAAAGTATGTCAATGGATAGGTGAGAAGTGACCCTGAAAACCCTTTCCCAAGGATGGAGTGAAAAATGGAACTAGCTTGCTCTTTAAGCAAGGGACTTGGTCCACCAAGGGTAAGGGGTGAGGATTGGAGGGTTGAGGGAGAAAGAATAGACTTATAAAGGAGTTTCACAATCCCTATATCTTTGGAAACTTGGATTCCGAGTGGTCTTTGACAGATAGTCTTTATTGAGAAGTGGGACCACACGGGGCCAAGTGGACCCAGCTCAAGTTCGGGGATGGAATGTAGCAGCCAATGATGTTCCTATCCTGGACAAGGTGAGGGAAAGGACCAAACAAGAATATTTTCTTCAAAAGGTTGAATTGATCCTATTGAGGTCTAGCCTTGGGGATGCCTAGGCACAAATTGATCCTAAAGCTAGGGTTTGAGATTCCTGGAGATTCCGCCATTAGAATTGCCACAAATTTGGAGGAGAGGGAGGGGACCCACCCGCGGAGTTGCTTATAGGAGATTGAATTTTTCCTTGGGTCAATTCTCGAGAAATTGATGCCCTATGTGACCTAATGGGGCTAGGCCTGGGGAAGAAGGGAAAAATGGTTAAAAGAGGGTTGAAATGATCACCCTTTTTGAGGGATCAGTGCCTAGTTCACTTGGGGATATGGAGTTAAGGATAATGATGAGTAAGAACTTGGTTTCTTGAACAAGGAGGCCCAAAAAGTCAGCTTCATCCAATGTTAGACGAAAGAAAAGAAAAGTGACCTTCAAGCACTTATACTTCAAAACAAAGGATGCAAGCTTATCGAGACAAATAATCTCTAGGACATTTCATTCATATAACATTGGCCCATACATTAAATTAGCTAAAACATGTTCAATTCCACATTTTAATCATGCAGCGACTACCCCTAATTTTAGCAGTATGCAGCAACAAGAATAATATCAAAATTTACTTACAACGTCATAGAGTATATCCAACCAGCGTTTCGTTTACAAGAGAAAGCTCGAAGACAAGATAAACAACCCAAATCCATACGTCAAAATTCATCCATCTCCAAAGAATATCCACCAAGTTAAAAATGTGAAATTCTCTAAAGATAGAGAGATCCCAAGTCAAGTGATGATACAAATGAATGTATCTAACATCAATATATAGCCTCCTAAGTAGTTCGAATTAGTCTATGGGCCCCTAAAGATAAAATAATGTGCAAATAATAACTCCTAATGGTGACAAGCCAACCATACTAGCTCATAATGTAAAAGCAAGCCTCATAAGGGACCAAATAATGATGTATGCATGTCGTAGGGCCCTCCAAAGGCTCAATAACATCTTGAAGTGCCATATTGAGGAATAAATTCCTCGGAATATGATGGACAAGGGGGTGGCCCCTTGTTCTCCAAGTAGTAGACCTATGGTGCTCTCAGTGGGTCTGAGGGCACATCAATGACCCCATGGGTCTCCATATGAATCAGAGATGTCTGTAGATCCTTTGCAATGGTCCAGGTGGTGGAATGAATGTTGCCATGACATCGTACAAGTGTTGGGACACCTGCCAAGAGTGTGGGGCTCCTGTGGGGGCCTGTTGGGCATAGTGTACCAATCATGTCACCATCGTCCCAAAAGTGGATCGCTAGTAGTCTCTGAACATCCATGAAGATCTATGGAGTGTTGTCTGCTGCTGTGGAGGCCCATGGCTCTCTATGCACACCCTACATGTGCCAATGTGGACCTTTGGGGGTCAGGATCCCATATAGGGAAGCCAAACCCAAATGGAAACCACATGCAATCCTGCATAAGATCCAATGCATCCCCTAGGCTTCTAGTACAATCAATCATTAGAATAATCAGGTAAAGGAGCTTACAACCCCTGGATAACAAAGTGGACACTTCATAATGGCATGCCCTTCCGTAGTGGACTTTGGCATGTGCTATTGTCTCCAAACTCCAAAGGGGGTTAGCCAAGGACCTTATTAGGTGATTTCAACCCTTAGAGAGGATAGTATGTCCAAGGTACACGCTTCTAATGGGGGTGGCAAGTGACAAATAGGTGAGATGGAATATGGAATAAGGGGGGCAACCCTGGGCCACATAATGGGGCATAGGGGTAGATAGACAAGGGGAAACCCACACGAGTATATAATGTATAGGAGGGAGCAGTCATGGTACATGAGGTGCCCCGACCTTGATTTTTCCACCCTTTTTTATATGCCTTTTGCCTTTTATGAATTTTCTTTAATTAATTGCTCGGGGCTCAAAGGACAAGAGCATGATGTGTATAATATAGCAGTGATTACCCCTCTTGAGGTAGGGCGGTTCATTGCCCTCCAGGGGTTGGGACAATCATGGGTTCCTGAATGATAGAGGAGGCTCATCTAGGGCCTATGGAACCAGGGTGATGGCCATGGATGGGGTAGAGCTCATGTGTTGGCTTTTGCCCACATGCTAATTATTTTTGTCCCGACCATCTTTTGCATTTTGTGGTACAATTTCCTGTTAAATGTGGCCATTTATGCTTTTCACATTTTCTTTTAATTGCTTCAACCTCTGGGGCATCATTTTAGGCCTGACCCAAGGTGGGGGCAAGGGGGTAGGTATAGGGCTAGGGGCTAGCCCTATGTGGACCCAGAATGGGAATGTGGACCCAGGTGAGAGAAAAGATGAATTGGGGTAGACTTAGTGAAGTTGGTGTCCAACATCGACCAGAGATTGGACCAAAATGTACCGAGGAACCTGATGTCCCGATCTGAGATGATAGACTGTGGGATCCCAAAGTGTACCCACACTCGTTCAAAGAAGAGTTTAGCAGTGGCTTTTGCTGTGATATTCTTCTTGCAGGCTGTCATAATGGCCATCTTTGAGAATCTGTCGACGACCACAAAAACACAGTCGTTGCCATGCTTAGTAGAAGGAAGGCCCGACATGTAATCCATGGAAATGGATTCCCAAGGTTGACTAGGGGTAGGTAGCGGAGTATAGAGGCCTTGCTTCTTGATGGTTGGTTTGGCAATGGCGCAGGCAGTGCAGGATCTGATGTACTTCTCGACATCCTATCGAAGATTCGGCCAATAGAAATACTTCTATAGTACTGCCACCGTTTCTCGACCCTGAAATGCCCAGCGGCCCGACTGTAGCGCACTTCCTAAATCATCTTGCCGCTCTCGCTTGAAGGAACACAAAGGTGTCCCAGGTGGCATAACAGGGCATCCTAAAGGTGAAAATCTGGAACTCGCTGACCCTCCAAGAGCGTCTGGTATGTGTGGCCGAATTCTGGGTCGCTTTTGTAGAGAAGTGGCCAATCAGAAGTCTTGTGCCCACAAGAGTTGAGCACGATGGTTAACGCCATGATCGGTGGTCGGCTAAGGCAATCTGCAACATTATTGGTGTTGCCCTTCTTATACTTGATATTCAAATGGAACTGTTGCAGGTATGTGGACCACTTCTAATGGCGATCATTCTGCAACTTCCCTTGCGTCTGTATGAACTGCAGGGGTCGGTGGTCTGTGTGGATGACCGTTTCCTTCCCCAAAATATAATGCTTCCATTGTCGATAGGCCTGCACAATGGAATACATCTCTTTGTCATAAGTGGGATACTTCCAGACTGTGTCTGAAACTGTCTCACTATGATATGCCACTGGATGCCCCTGTTGAGTAAGGACTGCCCCAATAGCATAGTCAGAGGCATCTGTCTTGATCTCAAATGGTTGTTGCAAGTCTGGTAATGTGAGCACTAGTGCAGAGCAGAGGCGATGTTTCAACTCTGCGAATGCCTTCTGTTGAGATTCAAACCAAAAGAATTTTGCTTTCGCTCCTCCCTTGGTGACTTGACTCAAGGGCCAAGTGATATGAGAGAATCCCAACACGAACCTGCGGTAGAAATTGGCAAGACCCAGAAAACTGCGGAGCTCTGTCAGAGTGGTTGGTGCTAGCCAATCCCGAATGACTTGGATCTTGGCTGGATCCACATGCACCCCCTGTTCATCAATAATGTATCCCAGATATTGAACCTGAGTCATGCCAAAAGTGCATTTCTCCAAATTGGCACACAGCTTGTGTTGCCGCAGTGTTTGGAGAACCTGTCGGATGTGCTAGAGCCTGGAGGTGCTCTTCCCAACTTTGGCTGAAGATCAGGATGTCATCCAAGTGTACCACTACAAATGAGTTGGTGAATGGCCGCGAGATGTCATCCATCAGCGTCATGAAGGTTGCAGGAGCATTCATCAACCCGAAAGGCATAACCAACCATTCGAAAAGGCCCTCCTTGGCTTTGAAGGCAGTCTTCCACACATCAAAGGGTTTGATTGGTACCTGGTGATATCCGGACTTCAAGTCGATCTTGCTGAAATATTTTGCCCCCTTGAGTTGGTCCAGAAGGTCATCAATTCGTGGGATCGGGTACCTATTCCGGACAATGATCTTGTTCAACGCCCGATAGTCAATACAGAGTCTCCAAGTCCCATCCTTCTTCTGTACCAACACGATCAGGCTCCCACAGGGTGATGAACTCGGCCGGATGTGACCTTTCTGCAGCAACTCCTGAATTTGCCTCTTGATTTCGTCGTTCTCCAGAACGGAGTGCCGATAGATTGGTCCATTGGGCAACGGCGCACCTGGGTCAGATCGATGGAGTGCTTGACCTGACAGTGCAAAGGCACCCTTGCGGGGGAGGTGAAGATGTCCTCGTACTCCTCCACGACCTTGTCCATCTGTTGTTGTCATGTGGAGGGGCCCTGTCTAGAGGTTGTGGCCACCATCTTCTTCTTTCCCTGAGGGCGTATCATCAGGAAAACAAATTTCCCGGTTTTGGAAATGAGCTTACTGCATTGTTTTGCAGTAACCAAAGAGATGGCGGTAGGTAGTGCTACCTCTGGTATCCTGTACAACTTATTTCCTAAAGTAACAATAACAACACGAGGCCTTGACTCATACACAACATGTCGCTTCCACAAGTATGGTTGGCCTAATAATACATCACAAACATCAAGGGGAGCAACGTCACATAATACCTCATCCATGAAGGGCTTGATGTTGTATGGAAGGCAGCACTGTTGGCTCAAGCAAAGATCTAGTCCTTGATGAAACCACCTGATGGTGTACAGTTGTGGGTGCGTTGTGGTCGATAAGCCCAGTCGCTTCATGACCTCTACCAAAATGAGGTTCTTTTGGCTCCCGCTGTCGCCAATGAACTGTAGCGGGGAACCCTTAACCCACATCTGAGAGTGGAAGAGGCACTCCTCCTCTGGATCTTAGGGTTCCTCCTTCTGGATCTTCATGGTGGCAACGGTGGCGTTGGGCTCCGCATCGATAATCTGCTTCCCTTTGTCATTCCCCTTGTCGGGTTCTGACTCAGAGTCGGAACATGCATCTGATTCTGAAGCCTTCAACTCGGCCACCAGTGACTGCTTGGCCCGACACTCACTTGTGTTGTGAGTGGAGCTCTTATGGAACTCACACCACTTTCCCGTGTCCTTTTTTGGCTTCGCAGTGTTGTTCTTTGCTTGCGGCTTTGGCGAGTTGTCCTGGGTCGCCCTGCCTTGGCTTTGTCCTTTGTTCTGTGATTTGGGGGCACCTTTCCCTTGCTTCGGATTCGCAGATCCAAAGTCTCGCTTCTTCTATTTAAACTTTTGCTCGATTTTGACGTCATATCGATATGTCGTGCCAATCGAGGAGATGTCCAGGAACTCCATCTCATCCTGGATGTACCTGTGTAGGCAATCGCGGTACTTGAGTACCAAATGTTTCTCAGAATCCTTGATACCCAACTTCGTGCGAAGGGTATGAAAAACATTGGTAAACTCCGGCACATCTTGGTCCCTTCCCTGTTGCAATGTTGTCCACTTTATGTATTTATCCTCATAGCTCCCGACAGGGTAGTACTGCTCCTTGATGGCATCCCGAAACGAGTTCCAAGTGGGTGCGGCTGAAAACAATGAGGTCGTACTTTCATCCTTCTGCTCACAGTAGGTTTCCCACCAATCCTTGACGTGGGGGGCAGCTTTGAGAAGAGAAAAAGTAATCTTTTCTCGGCTGGAAAAATCATGAACAGAAAAATATCCTTCTAGTAGATTTAACCATTTATCTACAGCGTCTGCATCTATTTGGCCCTCAAATATGGGAATGTCAAAGTTTACTTGTACCTTAAAAGGAGTGGAGCCTCCAGAGTGGCTGTTGGATGTGGATGCACCGCCGGTGGGCAACCGTTGAAGGATCTGGGCAAAGTTATCCATCATCGCGTTCCTTTGTTTCTCGAGGGCCTCCTCAAGCAATATTTTGATAGGATCTCCTGCCCCCTCATCTTTCTTTTCTTCCCCCATGGGCGGTCGTCGGGGTTTGCGAGGCTGATCTTGCAAAGGTTCAACCAGATCGAGCCCTAACTCCTTATATCTCAACCTTGTTGGGGACATGCAAAGAAAAACAAAGAAAGAGCATACTGCTCTAATACCACTGATCCGGATTTAAACAGGAATGCAACAAATTACAGATATAACCATAGATACAAAGATGCAGTAGAAATAACACTTCATTTCATTAATATCGAACACTGAAATATGCTTACAAATAGAATGGAAATAAGACTAGCTCAAGCGATGGTAGCTTATCTCTGAGAAGAGATGTGGCGGCTACATGCCTCTGAACTATGTTACAATGAGGCTCAAAGGCCTATTTATTATTGAGAAACAATGGAAAACCCTAAACATCCAAAAACCTAACCCTAGGAGATGAAGCGCCAAACTATGGGTCTTGTTTGGATAAATTGGTACATCAACTTCCCGGGGTCATAACTTTGGCATATGATCTTCGTTTGACGTGCACAATACCTCATTAGAAAGATCTATCCAAGGACTACAACTTTTGAATGGCCAACATGGGACCCATGTTGGTCCCAATTTTCCCAAAAAAAGTCGTTTAGGGCCTCAAAACGGCTCCGGAAGTTCAAGGCCCGGAAAATTGCCAAAAATAGTAAATTGTGCTACAAATAAGGAAATTGAAAAACTGAAAGAAACAATGGTGGGGGTCCAAGTGGAATAGGCGGGTGGCCACCAATATCCACCTGGATCACACATGGTTGGCTCAGGTGGCAAAGAAATGGTACAACGAGCTAGTAGGAGGCATCAAGGGGTTGTTGGCTGCCGGTTGGGGCTCATCATGGAGAAAAATTTCTTTTGGGGATATCACCCACAATGTGGTGGATAACAGGACAGACTCTTGATACTTGGGGTCCACCCATGGGATACATACAGGGGTTAGAGAGGAGGGCCAGACGGGGTCTAGCAGGTAGCAGCGCTACGCAGTGACATCCCGTGATGAGTGGGATTTATGAGCTCCTAGTATGGTTGGGGGATCCAGGGATCCGATTGGTGGGTGGATCACTCCACTTTGTGATAAGCAAGGTCATGGCAGAGGGTGATCCAGTTCACCTTGGGTTTGACACATGGGGGATCACTGAGACCTCCACTGCATGGCAAGGCAGAGTTATCCTATTGTTGCTCAACGTCGAGATTGGTAGTGGAGGGGTAGATATTGGCATCATGGAGATGCTCGAGCAAGATGAGCTTGGCTCTCACAGATTTTCCACCACTAGGCCTCAAGAGAGGAGGATACAATCCGCGCACAATGGGGAGTATATCATAGTCAAAGTAACGCAGTGTCAACATGGTGGCACCACTCTGAGATTAGCGGGGGACCTGAGCATCACAACTCAATAACCTTTAGGGATGCACTGGCTACTATAGGGGAGATCATGCAAATCTTCCATTGGGCTTTTGCGAGTCACGGATGGAGTGGGAGACTTCATTAGCATGGTAGGTGGGCCAGCGGGATGATATTAGGAGAAGCTCACGTGAGCGAGACACTATCTCTGCAGGGATTGAATGGTACCTTCGAGAGAATAACTTGGAGTGCATGGGATGGCCTATGTGGTAGGACAACTTCACGAGGGGTTGGGCATAGTGCCACATTATCATGATCCCCTACTCAATAATGGTATGCAAGGGGCTTCTGGTACTTGTACCGAGCAAGATAGTGAGTGGAGTGAGGGGAGCTTCACGATGGACATGATGACTTGAGAACCAGGTATTGAGGGATCCTTTCATGTCAGGATAGTGCAGAGGTCAGGGACGATTCAGTGGCACAACTGGGTCCCTGGCCCATTTTGCAGCGACTGTGGGGAGCAACAGATAGAGAGGATGCTTGTTCAGGCATTGCTTCAGGACAAGCAATTTTTTGCGAGGAGGATTGTAATATCCCTTCCCATAAAACCTACTAGGTGCCTTTCTCAATTTTTGTAAATTATGGATGGGGAAATTTTGGATACAAACTTCGGAAAAGCGGGTGGACATTAATTAAATTAATGTTGTGAGGTAGTGGAGGTCGCAAACATTAGACAAAGGGAAGATTAATCACACAGTGGGATGTGGGGACCACCCCACGATGAAATACGCACCCCTTGATGGAGAAATTCGAATGGCTAAGGAGGAGGCTCAAATTGCTTGGTGAAGGGGCCCAAGTGAAGGAAGAGAGCAACACTTATAAATAAGAGGAAGGCAACATCATTGAGCACTTTTGATCATTTGATCACACTTTGTTGCTCATGTTGTTCAAATGAGTCACGTGTGTTGTTTAGCATCAGAGGTTTCCAAGGGGAAATCTCACCCTCTTCTTTGATGGACCACGAGTGCCACCCTAGGGAGGCAAATTCTACTCATCCTTGGTAGCTGGGAGGATACCACGCAGCTCCACGAATTTCCTTGGCCAATTGGGACGTAGAACTAGGGAGTACGCAGTTCCTTTGAGAGAGTGGGAGTCGGGAATTGAGGCCACATCCATTGTTGGGCTTTCATTGTCCAAATTGCAGGAGGAAAGAAGGGAAATTGCAGGAGGAGAGAGATCCACATTCAGTAGTATGAATTTCTGGGGATTGAGCCTGCGTCATCTTGCCCAGGACAGCACAGTCATTTGTGGGGGGCGAGTGTGGGAAAGGTTTGAGAGAGCGATTGAGGAGTTGGGTTGCTTGGGATTGGATTAGGGGAGATTGTAGGGGATTTTCCAGCATTTTGGTGGAGCAACAAACGCAACATCTGCTACAGGTTACATCTTCTGCTTGTGGAGGAGGGCCAAGCATTTGGGGTCAATTTTGGAGCGTCAAAACTAGGACAAACCCTTTCTGGGTTTTTCTAGGTTTATTGAGGAGAGACCAAGATTAATTTGGCAAAAAAATTTGGGCAGATTTGAGGGGTCAAGCAGGGGTCCCAATTCAGGCATCTAGAGGAGCTAGGGTAAATTGAGTCGAAATTCCAAGGTCAACATTTGGCCAATTCCTTCGTGAGTTTTTGTGGGTTATTGGTGGAAAGCCTGATGTTAATTTCCTGAAATTTTCTAAGCACCAAAGCAGGCCATAGCAGCTATTATTTGCAGCCAACAATGCAGTTTTCACTGGGACAGCGCAGAGATTGTTGGGGGCAGCCACATTGCATGTTAGAGCAGCAGATTTCATCACCTAGATATTGTTAGCTTGCCTTGGGCAAGCCCAGGTGCATGCTTTCTGATTTTACTTTTGTACCCAACAATTATATCAATAAAATGGCTCAGCTCAGCACAGTTTATGTAGATTTTTGGTTGTTTAATGTGTTGTAAATTTTGTAAGTGTTTTTGCTATGTTTTGTTTTGTTTATCATTGTAAATTTCCATTAGGAATATTACATCCTATCCCCTTAACCAAATCTCAGGTCCATTTGGTCCTGTGTGGTCCCATTCACTATCAAGGTTAATTCTTCAAAAATCACCTGGAACCCAAGTTTCCACAAGAATTCTAGGACTTGGGGATCTCCTTTATAAGACACATACTCAAAACCTAACCCTAGAAATTTTTCCCCAAGCCCTTCCTAGAGAGCTTTCCATCTTGTCTTCCAAGACAAGAAAGCCACATATTTGAGCCTCTCTTGTGAATAGGCTTCCAGGATCACCCTTCGCCCTATCATTGGTCCATCCATTTCATGATCCTTATAATAATGGGTCTCCTCCCATCAGTGAAAATTCGTAAAGAGTAGGGAGCCTTAGCCGAGGTGACAGTGGGCTATCGCTCCATTGTTGCCCTTAGCCTAGTAGTAACCCTTCAAGGATCCCCTTTTAGGAGCCCTGCTAGTTTGAGCGATAGCAGGGCCTTCGCAGAGTTGCCCTCTCCCTCCTTTTTAATATATCATAGTTGCAGATTCTCTAAGCCAAAGATTGGATTTCGAGAGAAGAAGTGAAAGGCATCCAGGAATTCGACTTGCAAGGGGAATCAAGAGCATAAAACATTCACAATTTGCAAATCATATAGGAGGAGTTTCTTCCATTAAAGGTTTAAGTCAGTCTAAGACCATTTTTTAGAGGCCCCGGGAGGCATGATAAACTCAGGGAAATCACAAATCTATTCTTGGAATATTAGTGCCAGAAAACAAATGCAAATTGCAAGGATTCTAGGATTTCAATATGTGGAAACCTGGAAAGAGTTTAAATATCTTGGCATCCCTATATGCCTGAAATCACACTCTGCGCAGGCTTGGGCAAGTATAGTTTCAAAATTCAAATCAAAGTTTTCTCAATGGAGAACCCACTAGCTCAATCTCATTGATCATATAGTCTTGATTAAGGTTGTTCTTTCAGCACTGCCACTCTATCAGTTTTTTGCAACCTTGGCCCCTCAAAACATCCTCTCTTTAATGGCTAAAGAAATTTAAAAATTCCTATGGGAAGGAAGTAAAACCAACACTAAAAAGTTTCATCTAGTAAAATGGGCCATTGTTCAACATCCTAAAGCACACGAGGGGCTCAGTATGAGCGATCCAATGGTCATGAATAAAGCAATTGGAGCTAAACTCATCTAGCGCTTATTCTCCCCAAAAGAGTGCTCAAAATACCTCCCTTTTGAGTGTGGTTTATGCCTGGTTGCACTCCCTCCTTCCTGATGAGGATCTACAATGTGTTGGTTGTTTGTGAATTCAGCTCTCCTTATAAAATTAGAAATTATTTGAAACTTTGAAAGCCCAGTAATGGGGAAAGTATTAATATATGGGCAGACAGAATTATGAACAATCCTCCTTTAGAAAAGGATAGAAACTTGATGCCACTCAAGAATGTATTTGTTGCAAATAGAAAATTCTCCCTTGTTGATATCTATTTCTTGGGATGGCAGAGAAAAGTGGTATGGTTGAAACTTTTTCATACCCCCCAACCTACTCCATCTTGCCCAGAAACTTCATAATGCTTTTGTTGGATGCGCCCCTTGGAGTCGTGATGTGCCTCATGAGCTAGATTGGAATAATTAGGTATATGAAATTTGGGATGGGTATGCTTCTCTTCTTTTTCCGCATGGTTCTCCTCCAAAATCTAGTTGTTGGGCTAAAATTTGGCATCCTAACAGCCTTCCCAAGATTAATTCCTTCTGTTGGTTACTAGTGCATAAGAAGATTTTGATCACAGGAAATCTTCAAAAGAGGGGAATCCACAGCCCCCTCTCAATACCAAATTATTCAAGAACAGTGAAGAGTCTATCCAACACATTTTTTTGGAGTGCCACTAAATCAAAAGTGTATGGATTGTAGCTCTCACCCCATTGACAAATAGACTAATATGCTTGTGTTCGCTCCAATATCTCTTTTCTTCCTGGACATTGCAATACTCAAGTCGGTTCATAACTTCATTCAAAAACATTTTTCTAAACAAGTTTGGGAAGCCTTGCCCAAGTTCATTTGTTTGAAAGTCTGGTTAGCAAGGAACAAAAGTATTTTTAACAATACTCAAGTGCTTCCCCAATCAACAGCAATGAAAGCTTTGCATTTGTGCTCTGAATTATAGGCCCAAATCCCTTGTAAAGTAGCCTCTCCTAAGTTTTGGATGCCCTGGAATCTACCTGGATTTCAAAGCCCTCCCTTCCAAAGGCAATCAATTTGGCTCCAAGGCTACTAAAAAAAGTCTCGTAGAAAAAATGGAAGCTTTGCCTCTCTTGGGAAGCCTTTAGGGATTGGAAGACACATCTTTCAAGCTTTGCCCTTGGCTTTGACGGTGCCTCAAAAAGGAATCCAAGGGTGGCAGGAGGGGGAGGCTCTATGGTCCCGATGGAACTAAAGTATTGAAGTACTCATGAGGATAAGGAAAGATGACAAATAATCAGGCAGAAGCCTATGTTCTTCTACAAGCCTCCTTATAGCTAAAGAAAATAATGTTCTTCCTCTTACTGTGTTGGGGGATTCCCTTCTAATTTTTCAGCACATGGTAAAGTTTTCACCTCCAAAGACATGTACTTTGTCTGTTAGTTTAGCGTACCTCAACAGAGGATAGTTTTGATACAAGTTATGCTAGATATACCTAAAGTATATGACAAAACTGAATTGTAACCCCCGATGTAAAGTTGAAAACCTGGCATAGATTTTGAAATCAAAATAAATATTCTCATTATTGTTAAAAAAAGGTGTATATATATATATGAAGTTTCACATGACGTTTCCATTTTGGGGGGGTCACATTTCCAGCCATACCCATTTCAAAAACTCCCAAGCATTTCCACATTACATGCAACTTAGGGGCAACGTATGGTTGCATTTGAGAAAACATTAACTCATGAGCCCCCATAGAAAGCTCAAACCACTTCAACATGGACCTTACACTATCACCAAAGTTGTGGGTGAGAATGCTTTTGAATTGAATATTCCACCCTTCCTCAGCTTACACCTTGTACTTAATGTGGAGTTGCTTTGACCATACTTTCTACCTTTGTTACACACCTCAAAGGTGGTAGACCACTTGGCTAGTATAGAGCTCAACCCTATTTGCATTAAGCAAACTATATGGATTAGATCATGGATACCAGGTTGAAGATCACCTGCCAACAAATATACAACTCTTTCAAATTGTTAAAATAGAGCAATGTCTCCACCAAGGCAAGTGGCTCATCACGAGCCAAATCTAGCAATTGTTCCCCCATTTGGTATAGGAGCTTGATGCAATGAAGAACATTGCTACTTAAGGGGGAAGGAATAATCTAGGTGGCCAGCTAAGGCCATCTCAGAAACGGTACTAACACTGATAGTTTTGGGGCCATGGAACTTGTATTGCATTTTTCAACACCTTCCCATGCATTATTCAACATTTTGATGCCCAATGCCAAAGCATTAAACTCAATCTGCAAATTCTCTTTCCAAGGAGCCAAAAGAGACCTCGAACAAAGCAACGAGTAAAAAGTTATGGTCCCCCCAGCACTTCCCTTTTTCTGAAAAGCTCCTCTTTGTCTAGTGTATCATGCAAGTTCAACACTAACTTCATGTTAGAATTAGGGTCACATCTAAGGGGCTTTCCCTCTTAGGGCATCTGGCATCATTACAAAATGTCATTTTAGCCTCTTGTTAAGGGATTTTTGCAAATGAACATAGCAACCACATCTCTTCTCAAAGATAGCTACCACCATTATAGACCTTGTATTTCTATAGTACTTTCCACCGTTCCTTCAATAATAGAATTTGGTTCACTGTATCATTTGTTACTTTCTGTGTTAATAATATCTTTCATTTCATTCTCCACATAATCTGGATCATAATCAAATAGAGATAAAAATTCAGCTTCAAACATCAAAGAAAGGATGGCATGTCAACCTGTCACTATTATGATTCAATTATTCTACAAGCATTTTATGTAATGGACAGACAGCAGTGTCATGTCAGCCACATAAACAGAGATCAAAATTCAGCACTTCAAAGAATGGATATGTGTCAACCTGTCATTGATATGATTCATGTATTACATAGTTCCTCTCTCACGCCATGATGGATTGCTTTTAAGATTTCATCCCTGACCAGTTTTCAAAAACAAACAAATTGATATTTTTAAAAAAAAGAATGATGGGATCAGATACTAAATTTTGTCATCTGCATATCTATTGAAGGACCCGGGGTCAATAATTTGATGTCAGTGAGTTCTATTCAGTTTCTACAAGATTTCCTATGGTTAATGCCCCATTTTAATTTCTAGTAGTGAGATTTGAATTGCAGTTTTAACCCTATGGCAATGGACTTTCTGTCACCCATTTTTTTGTATCATGCTCTCGTTGTACATATTTTTTTATTAATAGGTAATAAGAAGCATATTTTTAATAAAGGAAAACACTGAAAACAGTTTCGTGACCTGAGTAGATTGCTTAGGAAAGCCTTCACAAGCAAAAGTTGCACAATTGAGGTCCAGTCTTGGTTTATAAAAGGCAAAACGCCCATCAACGGCTGTTTTGGATATTATTCACAACAAAACAATTTGTTTACAGGCAAGTATATGCACACTAAATTTCCGGCCACTAATTACGGTTTGTCTGAAACCACAGTGTAGTTTGTGCCCTTCACGTTTATTACTCTGTACATCTCATGATAAGCCACGGCCCACAAAAAACCTCAAACCATCAACGACAGTTTGGCTGAATAGCAATCGTGAGTGTTAAAATTCAAGTCTGTATCCTTGGAACAGAGAAAAAGGAAGTTGGCTCAGCCCAATGATTAATTGGAAACGTCTGGAGAACCCCAGCTTAATCATGGTATCATCATCATGTGCACACACAGAGACACTATGTTATAACATGCCTACATCTGTCACAAACCAGATGTCACCCATTTTAACAGCGCAGATGCCAACGTGCAAAGTCAAAACCAGAGTTCCTAGGTTTCAAAAGAAAAAAGATAAACCAGGTTTGGACCAATGGTCGATGGGTATTAGAGCTGCAATGCCGCAAGCGTAAGATTACTGGCTAACCATATTCATTCCAGCAGTCGATAAACCAACTTGCTATTTCAGGGTAATTAAAAGCAGGATTGGACCAGTGGTTCTTGGATGACAGCTAATGACCAGTCATCGATCAACCACGCCAGTATCGTCACCCACACACAGTGTTGCAACATGGCAAATTGGTGATAAACTCAACCCCACCCACTGGCACACCACTAGAACTGAGTATAGTACAAGCCTTCTAACAATATGGAATTGGCAATCCCAAAATTCAATTCGGACGACTCTAAATGCACAACCAGACTATAGAGCATTAAAGAATTTTTAGACCACAGTAACATCCAGAACGACCCCTAGAGCTCAATTTAGCACGCTTCGATTTTATTTTAGACACCCAAAGCGACGGAAAAAGGACCCAGCTGAGCTGCTCCTTAATCACCTTGAAAACTGACCTACCATGGCTTGGTCCTTTGAGGGTTTTGGGGGCTGCCCTGCTGATATCCCCACCCACTTATTTTTCGATTTGATTGTCAATTTCACCCGTGAACTCTGTTTCTGGTCTTCAATCTTCCCGTTTTTTCCAAATAATTTTCATGACTGACAAATAAAATCTCATCATTCTCAATGCAATCAATGAAAGGCAGTGAAGCTATGGCTAATTTCAAGGAAAACAGAAGGTAGATACGACAGTCACCTGATAGAAGGTAAGCAGGCGTGCCTTATTATTGCGAAGCCGAGAATTTTGTAACTGAATATTCCTTTCTTCCCTGATTAAGAGAAGCAAAAGCAGTGACTCGTTACCTTTTGAGCAGTGTGATAGGAGGAGCATCTCTGTATGATCCGTTCGACGCGAAAAGAGACAAAAACCATCTTAACCACAGTTTTATAGTTGTGGTCAACTCTGACCTTGGTTATGGCGGAGTTGGCGCTGTTAACCCTCCTCTTGTCGTGTCACTTTGGGATAGCCGAGAAGGGAACCATCTCACTTCACGTGGTAGGTGTTTAGTGGATAATGGTTATGTAGGTGACTCCTTCCCACTCTCGTTGACTTTTGAAGCTTTCGCACACTATGCTGGTCAACATGAGGATGCTTTTCATATGGTTCATTCACCCACCTAAACATATATATATATATACATATCAAATGTATTAATTTACGGAGTGTAAATTAGTTTGGAGTTCAAATTTTAGTGGAGGGGTTCATAATAGAAATTAATTATAAAGTAAAAATTGTCTAGATATTGATAATTAAGTTTATATAATCAATTATAAGGAGAATGTTGATATATGGAATTAGTGAAGGGAGTTTATAGAATTTTAATTTAGATATTAACTTAATTTATATATTAGATGGTTTTTTTTGTTTAAATTTAGTGATACAATTTCAAGTAACATTGTGATTTTTTATTGTTTAAAAAAAAATTCGTTAAAATTGATTAGAAAAAATACTTTAAAAAAAGTCATTCTGTCTATTAGTTAGAGAGAGTCTTTTTCCAAATACATTTCTAATCATTTTTGTTCAAAATCTGGTAGAGATTTTTAAGAATCATAAGTTTAAGTTGTTTACTTTGCACATTTCCAATATTTAATAGAGAGAAGGCATTTTTCCAAATACACTTCTAGTCATTTTTATTCAAAATCTAGTAGAGATTTTTAAGAATCATAAGTTTAAGTTGTTTAATCTACACAAATCTAATATATATAATTGGAGAATTATTAGAATGAAGAGGGCATCATGGAATATTCTAGAATATTTTTAGTAGTAATCATATATCAAAGGTCTATCTTTAAAGTAGTTTTGTCTTTTCTAACTAATGCATTAATTAAAAAAAATGTCATATAAATATGAGTTTTTTTATTTATTTTTATTTTATTTTTATTTTTTTGCATGTGGTGTTGGTAAGTCATGGTATTTGACCCATGGTATTGTAACAAATTCTATTCACAGTGAATAATCTCTATATCTTATTACAGGTTTTAAATGTATATATGTTTAGCTCATATATTAATTCTTTTAATTAATAATGATAATTTAAAATAATGATAAACCTAAGGGAATAGAAAAGCGCGGGAGCGAGGGAGCGAGCTGATCGAGGGTTTGCAATGGGATAGCAGTGTTGGTTACCATGGAGGGGCGAGGAGGGGGGAGTTCCACTCCCTCCTACAGTCAAGCAGTTACGAATAGCAGCAGGGAAGTTGTGTCAAACCGCTTCAAGAAACCAATGGAGGCAGAAACTAGGGATATCAACACAGGAAAACCAAAAAACAACAAAGCTCATGAACAAGAAGAAAATCATGAGGAGGTCAGAAGAGACAAGAGAATAGGAGAAGGTAGCCAGAGAGCTGAGCGCAAGAATATGACAGGACTCTGTAAACCTAGGTCAACCATTACACCCCGGGTTGTTTTAAGTGATCCAGCGCTACAGGTGCACAGGGATCACATGGCAGTGTATGCGGTAATATGCAAATTTATGGGGATATGGCCAACGGAGAAGGCTCTGCATGCTTGGATAAAAAACCACTGGAAACCAAAGGGGGAAATAAACCTTCATCTCGGGTCCAAGGGTTTCTTCACAGTGGTCTTCACAAACCTAGAGGACAAAGACAGAGTGTTCGAAGGAGGACCGTATTTTTATGCTGCTGCAGGCCTCTACATGTGACCATGGGTGATGAATTTTGTCCCAGAACGAGAGACATTCACATCAGTACCGGTATGGATAAGACTCTACTCCCTACCTTTAGATTATTGGTTGCCAAAATCCTTAAAAGCCATAGGCAATAAATTAGGTCATTTTATAAAAATATCAGATGCGACTCAACGAGGAAAATATACCTCCTTTGCCCGTATATGTGTAGAGATGGACCTATCAGGAGCACTTCCAAATGAAATCATCTTAGAAGTATATGATGAAGAATGGGTGCAGGCGGTGGACTATGAGCATGTCCCATTTAGATGTCACAAATGTCATGAGCATGGGCACCTCTTTAGAGACTGCCCATTAAACAAGATGGAGAACAGTAATAAAACCTACACAAGCAAGGATCCTGAAGGCTTTACCAAAGTGGGAGGCAAAGGGAAAGGAGGGAAAAATTACCAGAAGAAAACCAATGAGAATAAGCAACCAAGTCACAACAGCTTCAAGATTTTAGAAGAAGAAGGTGGGAATAATGTGACGAACCAGGTATTGGAGGATAATCTTGCAGAGAAGGAAAAAGATGATAGTATGGAGGATATACCTGAAAACAGCAAACTGAAGGAAGATCTGCCAAGCACCATGGAACTTGACAAGGACCATGAGATGACCCCAAGTGAGGTTGGAATGGAGGACCATGATCTGCAGGAAATTCTTGAAAGGGAGAATCTCGATCTAGAAAAGTTCCTGGAGTAGGGAACCACCAAAGGGGTGGATTCTCTACCACAAGAGGAGTTTGACAAAGTGCAACAGCTCTTCCTCTGGAGATCTCAAACAAAGGGTTCTGGAGTCAAAAGAAATCACGATAGCTATGAAAACAGAGGGGTGAAAATGATGGAGGTAACACAGGGACACTCATTCAAAAACCCAGGCAGGAAAAAAAGAAGGAAAAGACAAAATGAGTTGCTGACAAAGTGTGGGAAACTCATGATAAGCTCAGGTAAGATGAAAGATCTTACTAGTTACTCATTGACAAATCTTTCTTAATGGAACTCACAACCTGGAATATTAGGGGTCTAGGAAGTAAAAGGAAACAAATAAATCTTAGCAATAGAATAAAAGAGGAAAAACCTGATATGGTGTTTATCCAGGAAACAAAATGCTCTATAGATAAAATAAGAGAGATACATAGCAAATGGCTAATCAAGTATGAATATCTAGAAATTAAAGCAGACAACACAGCAGGAGGGATTCTCACACTTTGGAACCCCCAAAAACTTGAAATCCTAGATGTTGAAGCATCCAAGAACTACCTTTCAATGGTGATCCAACCTTTGGGTGACAAGGAAGTCTATTTGATCACAAATGTTTGTGGTCCTCAAAGATTGGAAGACAAACTCAGGTTTCTTATTTCACTGGAGGAGCTTAGAGAAAGACATCCTGTCATGCCCTGGATTTTGGGAGGGGACTTTAATATGATCAAATCTCTTTCAGAAAAAAAAAAAAAAAAAAAAAAAAAGTGGGACCAGAACACTAGGCGGAGACTCTATTGCCTTCCAGAACTTCCTAAACAACATGAATCTGGTGGACACGAAGACTAAAAATGGTACCTTCGCCTGGAATAATAAGCTGGGAGGGGCTTCTCAAGTAGCCTCTAAACTAGACAAATTTATAATCTTTGAGGACATCATTCTCACAGGACTTGACTTGTTTGCCTTCATCATCCCTTTTGGAGGCTCAGATCACTGACCTATCCAACTGGAAGCTTCTTTTATAGGCACTTCGAGAAACAGACCTTTCAGGTTTGAAAATGTTTGGCTCACCCACCCTGACTTCATCAGCAATATTGGAAGATGGTGGGCAGAAGATATACCCGTTCAGGGAACGAATATGTTCCTTCTACATCAGAGACTGAAACACATCAAACACAGGCTCAAAGATTGGAACAAAAATGAGTTTGGAAATATTTTCAAAGCCAAAAAAGAAGTGGAACAGAAATTGCAGGGAATTAACCAGATCCTCATAACAGATGGCTTTACCGAGGAAAGGAAAATACAAGCTGACTCTCTTCAACAGGAATGGGAGGACAGATGCCAGCAAGAGGAGATCTTCTGGAGACAGAAATCAAGAGTGCAATGGATTAAGGAAGGGGAAAGAAATACAAAAAAATTTCATAAGTCAACTGTGGATCACAGGGCTCATAACAGGATTTCAAAACTCA
Source organism: Pinus tabuliformis (assembly GCA_031772625.1). NCBI lineage: Eukaryota > Viridiplantae > Streptophyta > Pinopsida > Pinales > Pinaceae > Pinus > Pinus tabuliformis. Next base: position 1,016,031,096 of record CM062816.1, on the reverse strand, counting down.
GAGATACTCAAGGAAAACAGCTCAGCACCCACAAAGAAATAGAATCTGCTCTGGTACAACATTTCCAAAGCATAGCAGAGGAACCTCTCATAGACAGATCACAATTCATCAACAACTTCACAAAGTACATTCCAAAGATTGTAACTAGAGAAGACAATTACAATCTTAACAGGCCAGTGACTGAAGAGGAGGTCAGCGAAGTCATTAAAGAGATGCAAAATGGGAAAGCTCCAGGCCCAGATGGGTTCAATGTAGACTTCTTCAAAGCATGCTGGGAAATAGTCAAACAAGATATCCTTGATGTGGTGGAGGACTCGAGGAAATCCAAAAATGTTTTGAGGGCGCTTAATGCCTCTTTCATAACTTTGATTCCAAAGCAGGAAAAAGCTATGACACCAGACAAATTCAGACCCATAGCTTTATGCAATGTGGTGTACAAAATTATATCCAAAGTAATTGCAAACAGGCTCAAGCCACTTCTTCCAACTCTGGTGTCTGAGGAGCAAACTGGATATGTGGAAGGAAGACAAATTCTAAATAACATCATTCAAGCACACGAGGTGGTACATTCTCTCAAGAGTAATAAGCAAGCAGGTATGATCATACAACTTGACCTAGCGAAAGCTTATGATAAGCTAAGTTGGGCTTATATCAGGGAAGTACTAAAAGCGTATGGTTTTGAGCACAACTGGATAAGATGGGTAATGGCCCTTTTCACCACAGCTAGTTTTTCAATCCTGCTTAATGGCTCACCATCTAGAACCTTTAGGCCTTCGAGAGGCCTCAGACAAGGAGATCCTCTCTCCCCCTTCCTCTTTATTCTCATGATGGAAGGTTTAGGCAATGCGATCAAATCAGCCAAGGTAGAAGGCAAAATCCAGGGTCTCAAACTCACCCTGAATGGAGATGCCTTGACTCATCAACAATTTGTGGATGACACTATGCTGCAAGGTACACCCACGGTCAAGGAAGCTAAAGCTTTCAAACAAATCCTGAATGACTTTGCCATGGCTGCTGGAATAGAGGTAAGCCTTGCCAAATCAAAGATTTTCTTTTTTAATACTGACATTGCTATTCAGAGAAACCTCACCAGAATTCTCGGCTTCCAAAGAGAACAACTACCCTCCAAATATCTGGGAATACCTCTAATGGACAAACCTCTGAGCAAGGAAGTTTGGGAACCAGTAATCAATAAACTCCAGGACAAAGTCAGGAAATGGACAAGCAGATCTTTGAATGTAGCAGGAAGGCTAGTGCTAACAAAATTTGTCCTACAAACTATTCCCATCTTCATGTTATCAGCTCTTCCTGCTCCTAAAGGAGTTTTGCAACTCATCCGAAATATCCAAAGGGACTTTCTCTGGGGCAAAGGGGAAGAGAAAAAGAAATGGGCTTTGGTCACATGGGATAAGATCTGTAAACCTAAGACCCATGGAGGTTTGGGACTTCATGACCCTGAAACCCTAAGAAATTTTTTAGGGGAAAAACTATGGTGGAGATGGCTAAAGGAATCGGTAACCCCGTGGGCCAAGATCTGGAAACAAAAGTATGCAAATAATTGGCAAGAAAGAGATCACATTCGAATGTCTGGGCTCATCAAGGGTTCCCACATCTGGAACAATGCCTGGGAGAATAGAGCAATTGTACAGAAGCATAGTTTCTGGGAGATCAGAGATGGTAACCTAGCTTGGTTTTGGGAGGACAACTGGTAGCAGGAACCTAACCTGTTAAGAGAAGAACTAGCCAATCTCAAGAATGACACTGATAGTAAAGGTCTACTCAGGGTAAGTGATTTCTGGGATCAGGCGAGGAACGAGGGCAAATGGAGAATATGGAAGGATCTGGTATACAGTGAAGAGACCCCTTTGAAGGCCCAGGCTGATGCTCTTGCTGAGATCTTGAAACAGAGAAAGATTTTGACATCAACATTGTCTGACCAACTGAGATGGGGAAGAAACAATGAAGGAAACTTCAACCTCAAAGAAGCCAAGAGAGTGGCCCTTGGGCTTGACTTTCCAAACCCTGATAAGGTATGGAAGGAACTATGGCAGAGCCCGCACTGGATGAAAATCAAACTGTTCATGTGGTTGGTGCAACATAAAAAAATCCTGACTTGGGAAAACCTTCGGAAAAGAGGTGTAGTCGGTCCATCTAGATGCCATTTGTGTGAATCACAAGAAGAAACTATGGATCACCTACTCAACCTCTGCCCTTTCACCTCTTCCTTATGGAATTGGGTGGCTTCAATCTTCAGACAAACGGATAAGGACAACTTCAGTATCACTGACACTTTGAAGAACTGGAGGAAAAACTTCTCAGATAATGAAATAATCAACAAAGCTTGGACTCTGGTTCCAGGCTTTTTAATCTGGAATGTCTGGAAAGAGCGCAACAATAGGATTTTCAAGAACAGAATTGGCTCATCTCAGAGCATCATAGCTCAGATCATTAGACAGCTCAAAGAGACTGTGGGAACACTTATAAAAAAACCCCCTCCGAGAACCCACCTCAAGACCACGATGCACAAATACTACTGCATTTGGGTCTACAGTTGCCTTTCCCCCAGGGAATAAGCAAGATTGTAAGGCATACAATAATGGAGAAGGACTTCTGGCAACCTCCTCCCCCTGGTTTTTTGAAATTTAATATAGATGGTGCCTCTAAAGGAAATCCTGGGGCAGCTGGTTATGGCGGAGTCATAAGAGATGAGCAGGGTAACATAAAAGTTATCTTTCATAGTCATTTGGGGAAAGCAACTAACAATATGGCGGAGCTCATGGCCTTAGAGCAATGCCTAGAAATCTTGATGGAAACAAATTTACATAATGCCATCATTGAGGCTGACTCCGAATTGATAATCAATTCGGTCAAGAAGATATGCAATGGTACAACACCAGAAAGAGTGTCGAAACACTGGAGGTTATTGCAGGTCTACCAACACATACAATCCCACCTGAGAACGCTGAGAACCCTCAATTTTGTTCATGTGCGCAGAACAACTAACAAATTAGCTAATCGTCTGGCGAACGAAGGAGTACTCTGTTCAAGAAACAATCAAAGATATGACTGGATGATGATGCCATCAGGGAAATTGCGGGAGGACTGTCAAAAACAGGCTATCGAAGACAGGGAGCACTTTCAAGGTATGAGAAATCAGCAGGAAGTGGACCAAGCCCAAGGAAGGAGCGAGTGATAGAATGCAGGCAGGTTGGCAGGCGGTAGAATTATGCATTTCGGTGGAATTATGCACGTAGGATACTTTTTCAAACGGACCCGAAAGATTATAGAGCGGGGCCTATTTACTCTTCGGGTCTGGAAGAAACTGTAAAGAGTGTGCATGTCGACGAGATCTCTAAGTATTTCTTTCATCCCATGGATTTCGAGCAGTAAACAGCACGAAAGATAATTCTCAATTCGGACCCGAAATTTTATTGTGTGGTGGCTTAGTAACACTTCGGGTCCATAAGTCAGGCTAAAGAGTGGGCAAGTTGGAGTCATCGCTTTAAAGCTCCCCCATCCTATGGATTTCGGGCGAAGAAAATGATCGAAGGTTAATTCTTCATTCGGACCCGAAATAGTTTAGAGTGACGATTTATTATTCTCTTCGGGTCCGTATGTAGGAATATAATACGAGCAAGGTTTCGTCCCAAAATCATTCATGGATGTTGGATCGTAGAGGGCGGAATCGAATGGTCATCAGGTTTGAAAGATAATCGAAGGTTAAAGATGGTGCTTGGGTCACTTGTGGTAATGTTATGGGCCTTCGGATCTATGGGCTCGCCTTCATGGGCTTCGGGTTTTTGTGGCTTGAGAGGTGATTCTCTCAACTTCTCCTTCTGGTTCGTTAAGCAGGTTTCAGTTCGCTGGTTTTACAGAGCGACGCCTTGAGGGTGGACAATTATTGGGTGTCATTTTGTATTCTTTACACTCTTTGCTGGGTGGTTTGTCATGTCATCATTCTTTTGTAGTCTTGTTGGAATTAGGTTTGGGATTCTGATATCCCAGTTGTCTGTTGAAGTTTTACAGAGCTGATGTTGTTGTGCTCGGCTCTGTCAAAGAAGTGTACAATATGTATTTTGTTTAGATTAATGAAAAATCCCACTCTCACTTGAAAAAAATAAAAAAATAAAAAATTAAAATAATGTTATAATTTAGTTAATTATGGCATGTCTATTTTTAATGCCAATCAACCTAGATCCATCTTAAGTCTGAATCTACCAAGGGCCAAGAGGGATCAAATCTCTTAATATGAAAACTTCTTTTTGAGTTCAAAACTTGAGGAATCTCGAGTTAAGATGGATCTAGGCTGGTTTAATTATTAATTATTATTATAAACATAAATATAATTATTTATTTTATTTTATTTTATTATTTTTATTTTATTTTATTTTATCGAGTCAAAATTATAAAGATTACAACATCTCTATCATATTGGGATCAAATGTTTATATGGGAGTTAAGTTTAATATAAAGAAATTTTTTAATAAAAAGTGAATGGGATGATGGGAAATCTTGAATAAAATATGATAATACAATATTATATGTTACTCAATATTTATTACCACCCTTACTCAATAAAAGCAATATATTACAATAAGAAGTGGACGCATTGAGGGGAAATATTGGGTAAAATGTAATATTATGGTATTATATTTTAACCAATATAACTTAATAAAAAGTGGATGGAAGTAGGCAAAAATATTAGATAAAATGTAATAATTACATTTTTCCTAATATTTCTCCATCTCTCATCACATCCAAATAAATGCTGAGGGCCAACATAGCCATAGAAAATTTTTACCTTTACACGCTACATGGATAACAAAAAATTTACCTTAATAGGCTACATGGATTCAATACCATCTTCTACGACTAATTATGTATCTAAATATAACATCAATCTAAGATGAATCTAGGATAGTTTAATTTCCCCCTTAAATAGGTTATATTCCACATGAATACCATGGTCAATTTTTTTTATTTAACTTTTTATAAGGTTATTTTTTATAAAATCTTTCCCATTAATCAAAAGTCTGTAAGGATCACCAAAGTCTAAAATCAAAGGTTATTTATTTTATTTTATTTTCACATAGTTAAAATGTTTATATTACATTATGTTACTTTACACATTTCTAGTTATATTTATTTTTATGTATTCAAATATTTTAATTAATAATTTTTTAGTTTTTTTCAATAATTTTATTGAGTCAAAATATTTAAATAGCATAATATAACAAGACATTACAACACATCTTTCATTCAGAGTATCTCATGGCCCAACAACATTATTTATATATATATAATTAATTAATTTTGGTTTTGAAATGATAAATGATTTTTTGGCATGTAGTATTGATGAACTATGGTATTGGCCGATGGTATCGTAACAAAGCCTATTTACAAATTAATACTATCCAAGATAAAGTGAGGATGGATATCTATGATTAAAAATGGTAAGTGTTAAGTTTTTATCTACTTACTAATGAAATTTTAAAATGATTACAAAATTATTATTTTAATTTATATGGTAAAATAGATTTTAATTTATAGCTACTATATATATATATATATATATATATATATGCGTAAAGACTATTTCTATTAAAAAAGAGAAAGAATATGTACAAAGAGGTCAAGACCTCAGAGGGGGCAGAAGCCAGCCCTCAACCAGAGATTCTGAGACATACAGATCCTTCTATCCGCCCTTCCAGGATTGAGAGACCTTGAAACATGATTTGTAAGTCCCTGACAGACAAGAAAGTGAACCAGTTCTGTGTCTAGCACAACAGTACTAGCGCCGACTATGGCTTTGCTGATAAGCATTCTGTCATAACCGCCATATACAAAATGAAAGCAAAAACAAGGCATGCTGAGCCATGATTTGTTACTGCTCATCAGATTATATTGGCTCGCATCGATACAAAACAAGAACTGAAACAAGAACAGTATCCAGAGACGCAAAACATAGACGCATAACATAAAATGAAACAGAGCAGAGGCAAGAATGCCAACAGTGGGCATTGAACCAGAATCATTAGACATGTTGCGGAGAGTTGGGCGCATCCTTGTCCACCTGGCTGGAAGAGGCAATCCACGTGACGAACTCATTATCTGCATCTCCCGCGATACCGCCATCTGGAGGAATTACCAAATTCAAAATGCTACTTGGAGGATGAACTGGCTCACATGCAAGCACCTTGCGCTGATTGGAGTCTGCCGGAGGCTGAGGAGCCTCAGGTACAATGCCATCTTCCTGCATGTTGTCATCGTTGAACACGACCCCAACCATCTCCCCCTGAAGGACATTATCATCCTGAGACTGAGAGGTGGTGGTGTGGGCCGAGCTGTTGGGCTTATCCTCCTCCTCAGCAAGGATTACAGTGATGCTGGCTGACAGCACAGGCCTATTGAGCCTGCTATGGAAGGTGAAGCGGGTTGTTTGAAAGGAGTTGTGCGGGAGAGGCCTAGCATGGCCAGAAGGCGGAGAGGACGGGGAGGCAGAAGCGATAGGGACAATGTTCTGGGGAGCAGAATGAGAGGCTAGCCTCGATTACCAGTGGTGCTTCCACGGCGAGAGACTCCATGACGACGAGCCATCTTCGAATTATCAGAGAGACCAGGTAAGGGAAATTGGCAGAGCGGAAGGGGAAAGGACTGAGCGCAGGCGGACCAGGCAAGACTTAGAATCCAGGTGAGCTTCCAATCTGCCTGAACGAAACAGGGGTGCGGGAAGAATAGCGGGCGGAGGTAGAAAGAGCCGAGGGCAATTGCATAAACCAGACACCAGGCCATGGATAAATCACCGCGCATAGTCTCTCGAGCGGAGCGCGCATTGAATACTAACTGTGCGACCATTATTCTGTACCCTGTCGAATTGATATCGCATGCCATGGGATTGTGTGATCCGCGTCCGCGAGCCAGGTGCAGGGATAGCTGCCTGCGAGGAGTAAATCCTCATAAATGCGCAGCAATAACACCCGCATCTGGGTTATATCTTATATATTTTAATGTGATAAAGGGTTTAGATATATCTTATCTTTTTGTTTTAGATTTAATTATAAAAAAATGTTATAAAATTAAATTCAAATAAAATAATCATAAAATATTTTGATTGTAAAATGAGAAATGATTTTTTGGCATTGGTATTGATGAGTCATGGTATTAGCTCATGTTATTGTAAGGAGTTTCCTTACCGCAACCTCTTGGAGGCGCAGAGTCATCGGATAATAGCTCCTGCCATAGGTACAATCTTCGATCCCATGCTCACCCTAAGCATTTCCCTCCCTATGGAATTGGTGAACACCCCCCCCCCCTTCCCCCAAAAAAAAAAAAAAACTTCCGAGAAATACCAGAGGAAGACACTCCAACATATCAAAATCTATCCACCAAGCTGGAATTGAGGTAGCATCTGGAAAACAAATCTCCATTGATCGGGTTCTTAGAGCAAAAGGAAACCCTGATTTGGTTACCTCATGAAGTGCATGTCCTTCAATTGTATGGGCTTGGCCAACCTTGATAAAAAATTGGCCCTCAGGTGGTTGTTTGAAGTAGAAAGGTTGGATGTCATATATCTTCAAGAGACCCTGGGAGATGGAGAAACTATCAACAATTTTCTGCATTCTATCCTTCCTAGTTGGACCTTTCATTCCCTAGATGTGAGAGGGTGGTATGGAGGATGTGCTATTGGTTTCAACAACATAACTATGAAGCTCGAAAATTATTGGGGAAGGGAAGGAGTTCTAGGAGAAGATGTCATATCTGTAGATCTTGGTATCCCTCTTCATTTGCTCAACATATATGGGCCTTTCCATAATCGCGAAGCTTTCTGGGATAACCTAATGTCATCTTCCATTATGAATATTGATAATATTATCATTAGTGGAGATCTGAATTTCTCCCTGGGTCATGCAGAATCTTGGGGAAATCACGCTTAGACAAACCCTCTCATTGAATACTTTGAGCGTTTATTTGATCAACACAAATTTTTGAATATTGACACGTCCATGCTACAACCTACTTGGCATAATTGGAGGATTGCGGAAGATTCACAAGCCAGAAGACTGGATCGATTTCTCATAAAGGCTCAGCTGGTGGATCCCCTGGATAGAATCTGTCAATGGGTTGGTTCTGGGGGTATATCAGATCACTCCCTCATCTTCTTAGAAATTTTGAATTCCTCCTGTAAACCCAAATCCGCATTCAAAATCAATTTTGCCTGGCTCAAGGAGGATGACCTCCACAAAATTGTAAAGGAGTCTTGGATACACTGTTGTCATGATAGAAATTCCCCACTTGCCTCTGTCATTACAAATAATCTGTCTCGCCTTAAGCACAGAGTGATAGAGTGGGCCAAGGAAAAGAAGAAAAGGGATGAAGCCACCTTGTCGAAGATTAAATTTGAACTCGTTGTGCCGATGGACTTGGACAACTCTAGTTTTTGCTTCTTGGAAAAAAAAATCATCTTACAAGACTGGAAGAAGAAAAGATTAAACTATTGAGACAAAAAGAGGAAGCTTGGAGATTAAAAAGCAAAGCCATATGGCTCCAAGCAGGGGACGACAATACAAAGTTCTTTCAGCAATGTGCAAGGGGGAGGAAGATAACCAATACCATATGGACACTTAGAGATCAAGCTGGAAGGGAGGCCTCTACCTTCGGTCAGTTAGAAGATATGGGAATCAGACACTTCAATCAAATATTCAAGGCTCCCTGAGAAGCAACCCTATCAGAGGTTCTCTGAATTTCCAAAATAATGCCTCGATTTGTGGACGATGATGACTTGGAGAACCTGAACAAACCTATCACATTGGGGGGAATCGAAGTAGTCTTAAAATGGTTAAAAAGGGACAAAAGTCTGGGACCGGATGGCTGGCCTATCGAATTCTATCTTACCTTCTTTGAATTAATAGGCCAGGACCTTCTCCTGGCAATCGAAGACTGCAAACTATTGAGAAGAATGTACAAGGGTTTCAATTCCACCTTTATTGCTCTCATCCCCAAATCTGACCATCCCCAGACTTTTGATGACTATCGACCTATCTCCTTATGCAACTGTACCTACAAAATCATCTCCAAAATCATTGACAATCGCATTAAACCTATCTTATCCCAACATATATCCAAAGAACAATTTGCATTTCTTAACCATAGATAGATATATGAAGCCATAGGCACTGCATAAGAAGGCCTCCACTCCATCAAACTCAAAAGCCTCAAAAGAATAATTCTCAAAATTGACCTATCCAAAGCTCTTGATCGGTCCAGATGGACATACCTCCAACTTATCCTAACCCACATCGACTTCCATCACACATTCAACGACTGGATCATGTGTTGTATTACAATGGCTTCCTACAACATTCTCATCAATTGGGTTGCTTCCAACTTCTTTCATGCTGAGAGGGGACTCAGACAAGGTTGTCCTTAATCTCCCCTACTATTCCTTCTGATCATGGAAGGTCTGAGTAGGCTCATTTCCATTGTTATATCGTCTAGAGATATATTTGGGGTTAAAATGACTGATGTTATTTTTCTTTCGCATCTATTATTTGTTGATGATGTCCTTATTTTTCTTGATGGATCCATTAGAGATTCCACAAATTTCATGCAAATTCTATCCCTTTTTTGTAAAGCTACCAGAATGATTTCAAATCACAGCAATTCTACCATTATGACTGTAAATTGCTCTCTCAATGAATGAAGATATGCACTTCATCAATTTCATTACAGTCATATGGACTTGGAGGAGGGAATCAAGTATCTAAGGTACAGACTAAAGCCAAACAATTACCAAATAGCGGATTGGACTTGGTTGATAGCAAAAATCGAGCTTCAAATTAACATATGGCAGCAGTGATGGATATCTCGTGCAGGCAGATTAGTCCTCATTAAGTCAGTGTTAGAAGCCATACCAGTATATTGGATGGCACTGGCTTGGATCCCTAAAGGTATCACTTATAGAATACAACAAATATGTCGCAGATTCTTATGGAGAGGGAATCATGATGGAAGGACTTTTGCTTGGATCAAATGGGAGCGTATAGTAAAACCCAAAAAATGGGGAGGATGGGGACTAAAGGATCTAAATTGTTTTTCAAAATCACTTGCGACAAAAATGGGCTGGCAGATACTCTCATCCACCAGTTTATGGAAAAAGGTGGTATATCACAAGTGCATATATCCCCAATCGATCCTTGAATGGATTTGTAGCCTGATAAGGCATAGACTTGAAGGTTCCACCATTTGGAAATCAACCATTCAATCCATATCAGATAAAAAAAAATAAAAATTGGCCTGGCGAATCGGATCAGGTGAACAAGTATGTATTGGACAAGATGCTTGGTCGAGTAGTGGGAATTCCCACCTCCATCCGCTCAACCTCAAACAGTTCCTCGAATTTGTTGGCATAAGATATATATCCCAGATTGCAGATGAAGAAAATTCAACTTGGCTCTCACAAGCTTGGAAATTGTCACACAATCTCATGATCCTGGATAACTGGACAAATGATTGGAACATATATATTGGCGCCCTCGAAGAGTCCCATGTGAGAATTACATTGCGTGGATGAATTAATATGGGTGGCCTCCTCCCGTGGTCAATACACCCCCAAGGAAGGATACTCCTTCATAGTTTTTGTGCATGAACCTAAGATTGCCGAGTGGTGGTGGCGACCCCTCTGGAAATTAAAGGTGCCTCCAAAATCAAATTGTTCGTGTGGTGCCTATTATCCAACAAAACACCTACTAATGACAACCTACAGAACAGATCCATCCATGGCCCTTCGCGTTGCTGCCTCTGTAAGGAACAATCTGAATCCATAGACCATATATTCTTGTCGTGTCCAGTGACCCAGCTGATTTGGCATCAGATTTACATTTCCCTTGACATTACTAGCAGGTGGCAGGGGGGGAAATTTCACATCTGCTTGGCAATCTTGGTGGCACTCTGCACAGTCACAGAAAATCCACAACCTCCTTCTTATAGTTTGTTGGGGAATTTGGCTAGCTAGGAACATAATTATCTTCTAGGATTTCCTCTCCCCTGGGAACAACATATGTTCCAATATAGAGGCCCTTTTCCATCTGATCCTTGAAGAGGAACCCAAGAACCAGACCCGGAACATTGTACCTGAAGTCATTGACAAATCCTTCCCTTGAGCATATTTCGACGGATTTGCTCAAGAAATTGGTTGTGGGGGAGGAGCTCTATTATATCTCTTTGAAAATCAATTTTACAAACTAAAGATGGGGTTTGGTTGTGGCACAAACAATTATGCAGAACTAAATAGCCTCAGATTACTCCTCAACTTTGCACTTGAGAAGAACTGTAACCGGATTCAGATATTTGGAGACTCGAAAATTGTCATCGATTGGTTCAACTCACTCTCTCATTGTCACGTGCACACACTCAGAGGCTTATTGGAAGAAATTACAACGTTAAAGTTGCAAATTGATTTTATTGTTTGCTCCCACATTTACATGGAAAGGGACCAGATTCCTGACAGTCTTTCCAAGGAAGCCGCGCAACAGCCCAGCAGTCAATGGTTAATACTGGAACAATCGGATCAGGGAAGCTACCAATATTGCCACAGGACTTTCAACGAGCATACAAGGGAGGCAGCACCAACTTATCAAACTACATGATCACTGAAAGATCTTATTAGACACTTTTTGTTGATATTTTTGCATCAGACAATTACTATACACTGCACATACATGTATATATTTTTGTCATTTATGTTAATTTTATATGAACAATGAACTGATATTTTGGGATAGATGGCTCAGTCCATCTGTGATTCACGCATAACACTTTATGCAGCTGATATAACATGTAATTTTCAATATCAATATAATGGAAATTATGATTTTTTCGTGGGAAAAAAAAACTAAATTATAACTTTATTATTATTATTATTATTATTATATAAAAAATTAATATATAAGTTAAACATATATACATTTAAAAAAACATGGAACAAGATTCTTAGCCATGGAAATTTACCCCACTTTACCATAAATATTGTTAATTTGTTTTGTTACAATATCATGGTTTATCAATACCACATGACCAAAAAAACATAACTCACTTCATATGGCATTTGTTCTTATAACATTTTTTAAATTAATCAATTTAATTAAAAGGGAAAAAATAGCATAATTACCTTGGAAATAAATCTCAACCTTTGATTTGTGTATACTATTATAAATATTCTAGAATATTCTTTGGAGGTTAAATCGTACCATCCACCTAATAATTATTCATAATTAAATTAAAATTATGGAAACATTAATCCAAATTAAATAATTAAAATTATGGAAGCATTAATCCAAAACAAAGTGAATAAACATGTTTGTCAGCATAATTATTAATAATTATTAGTGGATAGTAGGGCCTTAAAGAATATTTTAGAATATTCTTAATAATATTTACAAATCAAAGGATGAGATTTATCTCAAAGGTAATTATGTCCTTTCTATCATTTCAATTAAAATAACTAATTAAAAAATGGCATATGAACATTTGTTATGTGAAAATGAATTATGGGTTTTTTTTGCTTGTAATGTGGCCGTATTGGCATATGGTATTGTAACAAGGCCTGTCTACAAATTAAGAATGTCCATGGTAAAGTATTGGTAAATCTCCATGGTAAAGAATTTTGTTACATGTTTTTTCAAATGTATATATGTTTAACTCATATATTTATTATTTTTATAATTAATAATAATTTGAAATAAAGTTATAATTTAGTTAATTGTTAATATTTTTTAATCTTGGTAATGTGAGATATATTATAAGGTAAGTGTCTTGATATTTATTGCATTTACCAACCATTCATGGTAAAGTATTGGTAAATCTCCACGGTAAAGAATTTTGTTACATGTTTTTTCAAATGTATATATGTTTAACTCATATATTTATTATTTTTATAATTAATAATAATTTGAAATAAAGTTATAATTTAGTTAATTGTTAATATTTTTTAATCTTGGTAATGTGAGATATATTATAAGGTAAGTGTCTTGATATTTATTGCATTTACCAACCATTTAATTTATATGGTTGCACCATTTTTTATGATTTTGTTTTAATCTTGTGAGATGTATCATGAGGTAATTCTTTTCATGCTTATCAACGTTTAACCCATTTAATTTTTATGGTTGCGCTAGTTTATGGTAAATTGGTAAAAATATTACGAGTTGTCTTTAGTGAGACTTTTTGGAAGCTTTTCCGATGGGTTTTTTCTGGTCTAATTTCTCTAAAATCCAATAGGAACTTATTGAAATCACAATCGAAGTGCCCTAGGGGTTTTTAAGGGTGTTGAATCCATATATACACTCAAAAAATCAGTTTAATAACACAAACCAAGATTTCACCTCAAATTTTTCCATCGAATTCCAGCACCGAAAAGTCCAAAAGGTCACACTGAAGACAAATCCAAAGTATTATTTGTGTTTAGAAACAATGTAAGTTTCAAATATCTTTCATATTATTAAAGTGAGCTAGTTACCACAATTTAAATTTGATATTTTAACTCCCTAATTGAGTAAGTGTGTCACTATATTACACCTTGAAAGGAAAGACTTAGAAAACCTGCATTGTTTATTTTTTTTACACCAATGAGTAGTTTTGATATTAATTTTGCGTCCTTTGAGAAAAATACCAGAGAAATGTTTACATTGATTTTCGAACTTCAGGTTCTTCAAAAAGAACAAGAGGGAAGTTCCAAAATTCTGATCCAGGAAATTATTGCTAACAAACTTTCTACCTACCAAATGATAACTATATGATCTACAAAATTAACTAGACAAAAAGACAACTTTACAATATGATATCATAGTTTGGGGGGTCATCAACTAGAGGATATTAAGATCAATTGACAAATTTTCATTTCGGCATCTAAAAGAATTGCTTGTTGTGTTGTCTTGGTCACCAGTTGTACTCTGCAATTTTAGCTCCCAATTCGCAACGCAAGGAGTCGATTCCATCTTCATGTCAATTCACTTGGGTTTTGATTATTTGTAGTTCCTCAACCAAAAGAAAAAATGAATTGGACTAACAATAAATTTTCCATTGGAGGTTCAGGTTCTTAACGTAATTATTGATAAGGAGGTGCAGACATTGACTATAGGAGATGAAAGACCAACAAGCGAAGGGATGCCCAGAGAGTCGAATGGCGAAGAAGGGGGGGGGGGATTTGGGGGCTCAAGGTACTGGAAATTCAACAAACAAGAAGGAGAAAAGGGAACGAGCAACCAGAAAAACTGAGAAAGAAACTAAGAGTATAAATCGTTCACGCAATAATCTACATCTGAATTGACAAAAAAATAGAAGAAGAGGTACCTTAGAAAGATCGATGAGCCAAAATTAACCTAAAGATTCTTGTGAAGCCTAAAACCACCATTGCTCAGAGTATGGAGTATTAAAAATGCTCGAACCTACAGAAGGAACGCAAAATTGCTCCCTGAACCTCCTCAGAGACCAAAGACAGACCAAAGGAGGAGAAATCACATCTCCTAGCTAGGAGAAATATAATTTTGGTTTCGTAATCGAGCAGGAGCATCCACAGAGCCCCAATTCTATCCTTGCAATTCAAGCCCTCAGTAACTACACATACTTGGCACCTCTTGCTATCAACTGGTGCGACCCCTTAGCAATTACCATTACAGACAATGGAAACTTCCCGAACTAGAATTACCCCTAGCACAAAGAAGATATATCATGACCCCCATAAAAGCACAAGCTTGCTATAACCTAGAAACGAATCTCCCAAACAAATTCCATAGACTTGAATGCAAGAACCAAGAGATCGCATTCAGTAGGGATCTCTTCAGCATTGAAGTCCCTTAATGCACACCATGTTGAAACCATCAATAAAACAAGTACGAGGGAGAAAAACAAGTTGTAGAACTGTCTGAAGGATGAGCTTGCCACATGCCGGGGCTGGAAGGGGCAGAAATATGCATGGCAAGCTCTCCCTCCGTCCGCCACCAAATCCATATAGATAGGCCCACAAAACACTTCATAAACCTTATAATTGCCAATGTAAGGGGAAGAGGGGGATTTAAGGGTGATTATATTTATGCCCTTATGGTTTTCCTTTCCCTTTGTAACATACCCATAAGATCTAATAGATATAAAATGAGAACGAATTTGGAAGAAATATATCACGAAATATATTTCCATCCTGACATACCATTTTTGATGGATTGTCCTACTTCTAGAAGACAAACCTGATTTTCTTGTGCATCTACTTCCTGATTTTGACTTCTCAAGATGTGATAAAAGGACTTGTTATGAAAATAGTCCAGGATACTTTGAATTCTATGGAAAATAAGGTTGAGGTGATTATTCTTAGGAAGAGAGCCTCTTTGTAAATGTTGCATGGTGAGAAGAGAATCTCCCAAGTTTACTATCTTAGAGATATTCCTTTCTTTAGCCAAGAGAATCCCAAGTAGAAGTCCATACATTTAAGATAGATTGTTCATTTTCTTGCCTAGTCCCCAAGAATACTTAACTTCTTAGTTTCCCTTGGGATTGAAGAAAATCCCTCTCTTCCTACCACCCCTAGAAAACCTACATTGTTATGAATGTGAAAAATGTGACTTATGACACATACTTTTCACATTATAACAAAAAATGAACGAGGGAATGAGGTATTGATCGAGGAACGTGTTCTCGAAGGAAAGATCACATGAAGACTTCATTTATAAGCATCTACCATGTCTTGTTTAAGGGGAACTAAATCTCCCCTCCTCTGCCTTCTAAGACATATTTTAGTTGCATATAAAGTGAAGTTATAGTGTTTTCAATTAATATATCTTCAACAAAATTCTCACTCACATGTGACTTATGATGCATATATCTTCACATTGTAACATAGATTCGGTAGGGGGTGCATTAAATAATGAAACATCACATGACGGGTTTTGAGAAGAATCTCCATGTTTTCCACCCAAGGGGTGAGGATCCCTTTTCTCCCCCTTCCAAAGCCTATTTTCGTTATATCATAAGTAAAGTTACGACAATGTTAAGTTTTTGGAAAATGTAATAACTAAAAGAATTAAGGTTTCCTATTAATTATATGGCACTTTTAACACGTGAAGTTTCATCAAGCACTCTCACATTTGTTTTTGTCAATCATTCCTTGATTGATGAATTTGTTGGTGCCTTGGACAAATGGATCTATATATTATGGAAACGACAAGTTGGGATGGGGAAGATCGTGTTATATGTCTTTGATTAAACCAAAAGGAGGACAAATATTGCATCTTTAAAAGTGACCTATAGGTCACATGACTAAGTGGCTTGTATTTAAATAGATGGTCTCTCAATTTTGGATTTGAAGAAGAGACTCTAACAACAACTCTGATCTTGTCACATTTGTTTTTCCCCACTCAAATTCTTAGGATAAGACCATATAAGAGTACATCAAAAAATTGTTAGATAAATCCTTGGTGGGTCACTTGGAGCTTAAAGTATGGATGTACTCTTGTGCTTAGATGAAATACAATGGGATGATTGAGTACATATCCATGTTAAACTATGAACACATTCCTTCTAAATGCAATTGGCACCACGAGTATGGACACTTTCCCATGGATTTTCCTTAAAAGACTTCTCAATTATCTATGAAGTTAAACAAGGCTAAAGATCAACAGAATCCATTGAATGATTTAAACACATGAAAAAAAATCAAATTGAAGGAAAAAGTAAAAGAAAAACCTCTTCTGTGAAACCTTGATCTTTGATCTTATAAAATAAATCCACTATTTTCATGAAAAAGAGAAACAAAAAAATAAAAAATAAAATAAAAAGGATTAATAGTAGGAAATATCCAAAGAAGAGACAAAATAAACCAACTTTGAAATAAACTATGAGAAGGAGTTGAATATGAAAAAGTGAATACATAAGGAGGAGGAATAAAAATGATATAGGAGTTGAACACCCAACCCACTAGAAAAGGAACTTCAACATGAGATGAGATTTATTAGGGATCGTGAATATAACAAGAGTGTTTCATTGCTTGACATTAAATATTTTGACTAACAAATGGCCAAAATTAGTTTGGAAAAGCAATGTGGACCCTGAATCTCAAAATAAGGCTACAAGAAGGAAGAATGATAAGCATAATAAAGGAGAAAAACTAGAACTATAAGTATGCAATAAATCTTAGATCGACCTTATAAGTTAGATTTAAAAGAAAAATCAAGTGAGCTGTAAATGCATTAATCTTTGTGTATACATAAAATTAGGAGGAAAAGCAAAATAACCTCACGCATGTGACTACACCTTAAAATCCAATTTTGGTTTTGTTTCAAGATGGTAAGTTATATAGAATTGTTTTATATAACTAGAAGCTAATCTTGATGATCTAAAGGAAGAATTTGACTCAACAATTCTTAACTCTAACTTTTCAATGAAAGCAAAAAATTATTAAATGAAGGACTACATTATGCTCCGAGGTTATGTATTGATTATAGGAAGTTTATGGAGTTGTTGTATTTTGGCCCTAATATCCTCTTTGTTTGAAATGCTTCATTAATGAGAGGGATTGCACTCATGAACTTGTGAAGGCAAATCATGGCTAAGTAATCATTATTAAGGGGGGTCTCTTCAAAGAAAGTCACCCATGAATCACACCTAGCCCACAAGGGGTAATCATATAATCACCAAATCATTGGCAATAACTAAACTTAGTGAGGTGAATAACATGGGTTTAACTCTAATAGAAGATAGCTAGATGAATGTGGGTTATGTGAATATAACATTCTTAAAGAGGTGATTCTACACCGAATGTTTCTTTTGCATAAAGACATTATGAAAAAAGAGTTTATGTCTTCATTTAGAGTCATAATGTTTTAATATATGAATGGATTCTCATAAACATAGACCCTTCTTTCAAAGATACCCTCTTCTCTTATGAAAAATGCCAAAGTAATGCTAAATCCATTCCCAAATATCAAAATACAAGATAGATCTCTACAAAACTATTGTAGCAATTGACAATATTGTTGATGCCCACGAGACATTTTTTAGAGGTAGTTTAATTGAGATTTGTGTTGATGCCAACATGACATTTCTCAGGACAATTTTAAAGGTTTAGTTAAATTTAACTAGTTCATTTCAATCAAAACCATTTTAATAGTTGAAAGCTCAAAATCTAAAAACAAGCTCGAATCATTATTGACACAAATGGATGTCCCGCAGCTCTCTACAATCTCAAACTATTTTATAATAATCTTATCAATTAGTCAAAATTCATACATTATTTTTTTATTTTTGGATTGATAACCAAGACATGCGATAATTTGCTTTTTAGAATAACTAGCCCAAACCCAAAGCCCATTTGTGTGACCTTCAACTTGTTGAGAGGATGTGGCGATTTCATTGTCCAAAAGTCAATATATACTAGCATTTCATGCATGCCTTTTACTGAGGTCGTATTTTTAAATGGTACTAGGTGCACAAATGTCCGACAAGCCTAGACATTAAATAATAATACATGGATAGATTTGAGCTACAATATTGGCCTTGAGATATAAGAAGGATTGAATTTGCACCACAAGAATCTGTGGATCACCCGAATCCCGCCTAGCCAAATGTACCTAGCTTTTCTAATTCACTAGCATAGATCTATCTCAACCTTGGAGCACTAAGAGGAGCATAGGTAAAGAGAACTTTATATATTACCATTATGTGAAAATTTACAACACCAAGCTATCATATTCTAGATTTTAATCCTTTAGTGTAGTCCTTGGATTCGAGATGAATAAAAGTGAGCATCCAACCATATAAGTTTTTGGGCTTGTAAGGATCATATACTAGGTTGACATTACCTTGTAAGTTGGATAGGTCTTATATGGGCTTAACTGGCCAAAATCAAAATGCTTAAAAGTTATGCAATCACCTAAGTATTGAAATATGGAAATCAAGACCTAAAAGAAAAACTAAAATATAAATTAGTGTCTATTTAACTATTATGCATATAATTATTCTTGTTAAAGAGTTTATAAGTTTGGAAAGTGTATTCATCTTAAGTGTGCCAACTTTTGGTAGTTCTTGAAGTGCATAGGTGTTCGTGATTGGATTTTCCCTATAATACCTTATTACTTGTTTTCATCTCATTTCCTATGAGCCTTTTGCCATTGCAATTTTTTTCATTCATCATGTTGGACATATTTAAAGTGTTAGTGTAGGCTCCTCCATTCCATTATCTATAGTTTCATTCTTATTATATGTCTTTGCATTATTAGCTTGAAAAAATTAAAAATAAGACTTTTATTAAATGCTCTGAATTTTTAAACTTAATGAGGATATATATAATATTATCCAACCTAAGACTTTTATTAAATGCTCACTTAATGAGGATATATATATATATATAATATTATCCAACCTTCATATAATTAAGTTTTTAAGATTAATTATCTCATGCCCATGGCAATTGTTTTAAATTAATTAACTGAAACACGATCCATTTGTGTGAACTTTAAGTGATTACGATAATATGACAATTTGAATATCGAAACATCAATAAATACTAGCATGTTATGCAAACAGGTTAACTCTGGCAGGAGTGAGAGCCTGCTCCCGATTACTTATGCATGGCGTGGTTTTCCTATTTAACAGTGATGAGTCAAACCCAGCATTTGCGGATAGCAGCCAGAGATGGCTGTCCTCACTGTTGGTTTGACACCTGAGTTGATAGGTTTTACCACCTTCGGAAAAAAAAAAAATGTTATGCATACTTTTTACTCATGCTAGATTATTTTCAAATTGTATTAGGTGCATGGGTCTAATAAGGAATCCTTATTTCGTATCCCCTGTTATACCTTTTCTTTTCTTTTTAAATCCCAACCCTCATACATATACCCCTAATAGTTTTCTTTATCTCAATTAACTAACTCAAACTGATAACCCTTCGAAGTGAACTTCTAGATGGTTGAGATAATATGGCAATTTCAACTTCCAAATGTTAATATAAATTGACATAACATGAATGTCATTTTTCTTGAGTTAGGTTTTCATGTGCTACTATATGCACACATATATATGATTAGCCTTTTTGAAAATTCCTTATTTCTTGGCATATATACACGAGAAAAGAATTATTCCATCCTTACTTATTATACTTATTATTTAGATTAATTAGTTTATTCATATGATAATTCACTTCTTAGATTAAATATTCCAATTCCATAATCCATTTGTTTGAACTTCAAATGGTTGAAATAATAGGGAAATTTTAGGGAAATTTTAATGTTAATATGACAATAAATATTGACATATTAAGAGTGCCTTAGTATGTTCATGATATATTTTCAAATGGTACTATATGCCCCCACCTTTACACACTTACTACTTTTTGATTAACTACCTCATACCTATGACAATTTTTAAAGTAATTGGCCCAAACACAACCAATTTTTAAAAACTTTGGATCACTTGGATGCAAATGTGCATAAATGGAAACCTCTCTCTCTTTCTCTATATATGTGTGTGTGTGACAATTTGATTTTTAGATTAATTATCCCAAATCCATAATCCATTTATGTAAACTTTAAATGGCTAGGATGATATGACAATTTTAATGTCAAAATGTCAAATATATGTTGGCATATTAGGGATGCCTTACACTTAGTATATGAGTAACTAGCCCAATCCACAACCCAGATTTGTGAACTTTATATCACTTAGAAGCAAATGTGTGGGCATGGAAACCTTCTTCCACATCATATCTTCATAATCTAGCATTATGGTATCATGACCAATCTCAAACACTTTTCCATTGTTATGCTTGACTTCATTTTTACTTCAGTTCTTTCACAACATGATTTGAAAAAACATGAGATTCAACAAATTTGCTTATTGTATAACCTTCTATATTTCTAGTAATAAAGTTTACAACTTCTCGCTCTGCAACTCCTCTCCGCCTGATGCCATTGGCTCGGCCCTCTGGCTGCTTCGGTGGGCTTCACTGACCTCCTGTGGGTAGTGTTTCCTGTTCCGTTCCTACTCCTGTACGGCGATTTGATTGGGTGTCGCGGCGCATTGGGTTGGCGCGACGCATTGAGTTGCCCCCCCAGTGTTCGTTTTGGTTGTGCGCGGCGCTTGGCCCCCGTGCAGCGCACTGGCCTCTTTGCGCGACACTTTGAGCCTCTGCTTCTGGTCTTGGATTTGCTGGGGCTCTTTATTCCTCATTGCTCATTCTCTTTTGCAATGGCTTGAGGGGATCGGTCTTGATCGTTGGGATCTGTGGTCACTGCAATAATGGAGCTGCCCCCTTCGCCTCCCCCCTATGATGCTGAAGCTTTTCAAAAACCCCTGGAATCCCTGCCGAAGAAGAAAGTTTCAGAGGCTGCGAAGTTCGTGAAACAATTGGATGACATCCCTGAGATTTCGCTCCTCCCTGAGGGTCCGATCCAGGTCGCCCTTTCTCTGGCTGAGAGAGCTTTGGTTGGACAGTTCATTGGCCTCTGGCCCTCCCCCAAAACCACGAAGAGCTGGGTTGCTAGAAACTGGGCTCCACTGATTAAAAATGGTGTCACCTTGTATTTTCTAGGTAAGGGATTCTTTATGTTTGAATTCTCTGACAGGGATGATAAGGATCTGATATTCTGGAACAGTCCCTATTTCATGGGTCCTCAAGGGATGTATCTCAACAAGTGGACGCCCGATTTTGACCCAGCAGTTGACGTTCCCACATCTGTTCCTGTGTGGGTTAGGTTGTCCAATCTGCCAGTGCATTGTTGGAATTGGGAGTCCCTAAAGCATATCGGTAACACCTTGGGCAAATTCATCGACCGAGCAAACAACAAAGACCAATACGACTGTGCTAGAATCTGCGTTGAAGTTGACCTGGAGGTTGGTTTGCCCGAGGCAGTAAAGATTAGGGTTGGAAGTTGGACTCATGTTCAAAAGCTGGATTACAAGCAGCTTCCGTTCAAGTGCAGGAAATGCCATGTCTATGGCCATTTTGCTTGAAGGTGTCCAAAGAATAGTGAAGTGGAGAAAGGCAAGGATGAAGGTTGGACTCAGGTTAAAAGATCCAAAAATGCCCATAAAGCCATTCGAACTGGTAATACAAATGGCAATGGCCCTCAGGCAGCCCCTAGAAACCAAACCCCTATCATGGAAGAGCAAGGAAACAAATTTGCTCAGTTAAGCTCAACAATAGAAGGCACCCAAGAACCAGAGATGCAGAAGGAAGGATCGACCCACAAGGAGTCCCCCTCGGGATCAAAGCATGTGGAAAGCAATGAAGATAGATCAAAAGAGATCCTCATTGAAGAGACAGAGGAAGTGCAAGGTTTGGAGGAATCAGAAGAAGAAGGCGAAATAGGGGCTTCGCAAACCTCGGTCAGAAGATCATTGAGAGGCCGAAAATCTGCTCGGGAAAAAAGAGAGTAAGAGACTTACAAAGACAAACTTCAGGGAAGTCAACCAACCCTCAAGAAACTCTTGGCAAATACTCCGAAGAAGAACATAAATCAGTCCCAGAGCTCTAGGGGAGCTCACCATCTAAAAAGCAAGTGATGAAGATCGTCTCCTGGAATTGTAGGGGTATGGGGAGCAGAATAAAGGAATAAGCCATAAGAAGTTTGATAAGATCAGAATCTCCCGATCTACTCCAGATCGGTAAGAAATTGTGGAAGAAAAGCGAAGGACAAGCAGTCTCAGCTCGAGGTGCTTCAGGTGGACTAGGCACTATTTGGAATGCTAACAAATTCATAAATATCAAAGAATTCAAAAACACCCATTGGTTGTTCTCAAATATACAACACGTAGAAACATATATGACTCTCTCCCTCTTTAACGTGTATGCTCTTGTCAGCACAGGAGAGAAAAAGCACTGCTGGGACTCCATTAGAAGTCTGGCAGATTCTGAAGATTTATCTAATATAATAATAGCAGGGGATCTAAATCTCACCTTATCATTGTCAGAAAAACGTGGAGGAAGCACTGTTAGGGACCCGGCGCGCGAATGGGTTGAGGATTTGCTTCAAGACTGGTACATGATATATATTAAGCCTACGTCCGAGAAGTACACTTGGAAAAACAAAAGAATCGGCCCGGGACATATCGCTGCAAGGTTAGACAAATTCCTTGTTCAAAGTTTTTTCCTTCTTCTTGGTCTAGAGTCTAGAAGCACATTCTCCCTTGTAGTGTTTCCGATCATCGCCCCATTAAACTTGACCTGCTGGCACATTTGGACCAAGGTCCCATTCCATTTAAATTCAGCTCTCATTGGGTCAAGGAACAGTCATTCTTGCCTCTGATAAAAGAAAGCTGGAAGCTCCCAGTCAAAGGCTCTGCCTTCTTTGTTTGGGAAGAGAAACTTAGGAGAGTTAAAGCTGCTCTAAAAACCTGGGTAAAAACCTTACCAAATCCTGCTGTGGAAAGGAAAATGATTCAGGAATGACTTGAGATGCATCATATGGTTTCAGAAAATGTTGAGATCACAAAAGAAATACTTGACAAGGAGGCTAATCTTCAGCACATGCTCCTTAAGGCTAGCTTGGCAAAGGAAGAGTATTGGAGACTGAAATCCCGCAGTCTTTGGCTCAAGGTGAGAGATAGAAACTATTCCTTCTTCCATAAGCAAGCTCAGGCCCGAAAATGCCTCAACTCCATCTCAGAAATTAAAGTAGAGACCACCACGCATAGAGAAATCCGAAGCATAAAGAACGCTGCCTTCACTCATTTCAAAAACCTCTATAGTGAAGAAGAGGCCTTGGGACATGTTTCTATCCTTGTGAATGAGGTGCCCTCCCTGATTACCGCCAGAAAGAATCAATTCCTGGAAGCTGAGATCTCTAACAATGAAATAAAAAACACCCTCTTCGCCATGGGACCGGATAAGGCCCCGGGTCCTGACGGTTTTACTGCCAGATTCCTGCAGTCCTGTTGGCAGATTGTGGAGAAAGACTTATGCAGAATGATTCGGAAATCTCAAGAGTGTCAGAAAATTGGGGGAAGCACTAATTTGGCCTTCCTGGCCCTCATTCCCAAGGAGAAAGGTGCCAACACCTTTAGCAGGTTTCGTCCTATCTCCCTTTGTAATATAGGCTATAAGTTGATTACGAAAGTTATTGCCAACAGATTAAAAATCATTCTCCCATACATCATTCCTGCGAACCAGGGAGGTTTTATTCAGGGAAGACAAATTGTAGATAACTTTATCCTGGTCCAAGAGGCGATTCACTCTAGTTTGGTTCGCAAAGAGAAAGGAATGGTTGTCAAGTTAGATCTTGAAAACGCCTTTGACAGAGCGAGACATAGTTTTCTGATGGATGTCCTGTGCAAATTTGGGTTTGGATCCAAATTTATCAACTGGATTAAGGCTTGTATCAGCGAGCCATGGATAGCCCCTCTGGTGAATGGGAGGGCCACTGATTTCTTCAAAGCTTCTCATGGATTGAGGCAAGGGTGTCCTCTATCCCCTCTACTCTTTGTCCTTCAAGCTTCCATCCTCAGCTTCCTTTTGAAAAAAAAGCAACAGGATCAAGAATTAATGGGCCTGAACATTGTGAGAGGAGTTAATAATATAAATCATGCGTTATTCGCGGATGATTCCCTCTTGCTGGGTGCTGCCTCTGTGTCCTCAGATAAAAGATTTAAAGATGTGGTTGATGACTATTGTGAAGACTTAGGAAGTAGCCTCAATAAAGGTAAATGCCATATCTACTACTGGAATACCACTGCCATCACGCTGCAAGCCATCTCCTGTTGCTTTGGTTTCACGGCCTCCTCGTCATGGTCTTTCTTCAAGTATTTGGGTCTCCCTATTTTCCAAAAAGGTGCTGTCAGCAGAGACTGGTTTCCCCTGTTGGAAAAGTTTGAATCTAAGATCCACTCCTGGGGATTTAACTGGCTTAATCTTGCCGGCAAGTCAGTGCTTATAAAAGAAATCCTAAACAACCTCCCCATCTATCAGTTTGCTGTGATGCTGGCTCCAGTTGGAATTATGAAGAAAATGGAGGATCATATAAGAAAATTCTTTTGGAAAGGCGGGAAAGCAAACGAAAAGAAAATCCCTTTAATAAGCTGGGCTAAAATCTCCATGCCCAGATTGGAAGGCGGATTGAATTTTAAGAATATTTGCACGCAGAACATTGCGTTGGGAGCAAAGCTAATCTGGAGGATAATTGCCCCAAATCCGGGGTGGGCTCAGCTCGCCTTGTGGAAAAAATTCTTTCGTGGGCAGAGAAAAAGGTGTCTGGACCATCCCATAGCAAACTTTGGCTCGCTAATTCAAAATATCTGTGCAAAATCTTCCTTCTTAATTAGCCAACATGCTCATTGGATCCCTAGTAGTGGCAAGCAAATTAGAATATGGGAGGATCGTATAATGGGCTGCGATCCTCTGGCTGATGATCGTTCCCTGACTTTGTTGAAAGACTGGATGTACAGAGCAGGTTACATTACTCTGTGGGATATTTCTAATTGGGAGAATGGAGACTGGCATAGCTGGATTAACATTGAGGTGCCCCAGATTCTGTCCAACGAGTTTTCAATCTTCTTAGACTTCTTAAATGGCAAGACTCCTTTGAATAACAGGAAATTGGATACCCGTGGCTGGGGTCCGACCCCTGGGCGTTATTTAGTCTCTCAGGGTTACATGCAGATCTTATCACATCCCCACGTTCCTCCAGATCCGAAACCATGGAAAGGGATTTGGTCCCAGTCTTCGCTTCCTAAAATCGACTACTTCTGCTGGCTCCTATGTCATCAGAGGATCTTGACTGATGATAGATTACAAAAAAGAGGCTATCTAGGCCCCTCTCGTTGCTCGTTGTGTGGAGAAAACACAGAAACTGCTGTACACGTGATGCTCAAATGTAAATTCGTGGCAGATCTTTCGAATGAGGCCTTAGGCCCATGGATTTTGGATTTTGTCCTCCCCAATAGCGTTCCCAATCTGTTTTCGAACTGGTTGAGTTCGTATCCTGGAGGCTCTCCACAAAATGTACGTATCAAAGTTGCCTGGTGCATTCTTCCTAAACTAATTTGTTGGCACATCTGGTTGGAAAGAAATCAGAGGATTTTCAGAGATAAGAAGAGAGACCACAAGATTGTCTGGGTTAAAATCAAAAGCTAGTTAAAGGAATGTGTCGGAGATCAGCTGGACGGGGCAGGCCTGAGAGACCATGATGATGCTTGGAGCGATATCTTGGACCTCCGATTCATTGAAATTGCCAGGTCTCCCGTTCCTCTCAAAGAATGGAAAATTAGACTTAATGCTTCAGATTTCTTGGCTCTTTGCACAAAGCAGGTGCATAACATTCTCTTCTTTGATGGGGCAGCTAAAGGCAATCCGGGCAGTTCCAGAGCTGGTGGAGTTGTTAAAAAAGCTGATGGCAGAACTGTTCTTAGATATTCCTGGGGAGTGGGCTTCAATACCAACATCCATGTTGAAGCCCTGGCCCTTCTCCAAGGTCTGAAGCAACTTAAATCTCTCGGTATCAACGATGCAATTGTGATGGGCGACTCTCAGTCTATCATAAAAATCATTGTAGACAGCTCTTCCCCTTCAGATTTAAGATTGTCCAGATTGATCAACAGAATAAGAACCCTGTCAAATTCCTTTAAGAGCTTGAATTTCTATCATTTCAAGAGAGACAACAATAAAGATGCTGACGCTGAAGCTAATAAAGTTGTTCTCCTCCCTCTCAGAGTCATCCTCAAAGATGGAGAAGAAGGCTGGGATCCCATTCCTTAACTATCTGGTGAATATGTTTTACTGTATTTTATTGGAGCAGTTTGTCTGCATTTTTAAAGTGGGAAAGATAGAGGCGGTTGCCCGAAAAATAGCTTGTAAAAATCTCTGGCATAGCAAAGAAAAAGACACATCGGTCCCGGCCAAGGAGTTTTCTGGACTTTGGTTAGCATTTTGTAATCAGTTTTGAGGCATTTTGGCCAGAAATTAATATATCACTCTATCCGTTTATGTAAAAAAAATAAAAATAAAGTTTACAACTTCTACTTTTAATTTATTTTTGTATGGCTACATTACTATTCTCATAATAATGCATTCATAATAAATTACGACATTCGTATAGAGTGTACTAATTATGATGTGTTCCTAAACCTTTTTAAAGTTATGTCATTTTATGTTTATGCTTGAATTTCAATGTACTCCAGGTAGTTTATTTATGTATATAAAATTTATCTTTTGGTTTGTAGGTGTTTGTTTTGTAAATTAAATGATACTTTCAATCTTTTTTTGTCTCCTTTTCCATTCTACTAGATTCCCTATAGGTCCATGTAGTGAATGCTTTATCAAAGGACTTATACTACACAAATTTAGGCTCTCTTTCCTAATTTGGATATCATCTCCATTATTCACTTGCATTTGTAAATCGTGTAAACAATTTATTATTTTTGTAGAGAGGTCATGCAATAAGTGTATGAAGTTATGATGAGTCATATTTCCAATTTGAACATCCCCATCACCCTCTAGTACCTCACCATATAACTCATGGCAAAAGAGGTAGTTGGCATTCTTATATAACTATTATGGCACTACTCATGCATTAATACCTTAATTTAGTTCTTCCATTATGTTACTTAGTGCTTCTTTTGGGATGACTCATTGCAAAAGAGGTAGTTGGCAATGACACTAGGTGTCATATAGATGTTTTTTTTTTTTTTTTTTTTTTTGATTTTTAATTTTCATAAAGAATCAATTTTTCATAAATATTGAGATTTGATGTATGTACTCTTATGACATTTGGTGACATATAGATTTTATTTAATTTAATTTTTTAAATAAATTTTATTTCTCACAAATTCTATTTATGACCCCATGAAATTAGTCATTTCATAAATGTAAACCAATAAGAAAATAGAAATTCAAATTTTAAAAATTATTTTTAATTTTTGAAATATTCAGTTTAATAGTTATTTTTTTCGAAACTTTAATAAACTTTATAAAATATTTTTAAAAATTTCAGAACTAATTCAAAGTCAAACCATTTTGACTATAAAATGATTACAATATAACTTGACATAAGAAAGTATAAAAATTACTTCAACCTTTCTTAGTATAAGATACTCTATCATTTACTTCTTTAATTAAGAGACAACAATATTATTCTTTTGTTTGCATAGTTGATTTACATGTTGCTTGTAAATGGAATCTACGTGAGTAAAATTTGTGTACCAAGATCCATCTTGTTACCATGGCATCACCAAATGATTTAATGACATCTTTTATATTATTGCTTAGAAAATTGATGCTTTTAATTTTAGTAATAATGGATAAAAGTAGAGTGATCAAACTATGGATGTGAATGTTCATATTTCCTAGTATTTGCATCAAGAGGCGCAAAGCAATGCTGATGGGACATGCAGACCCTAGGTTCACCCATGTTTGAGTAAAACATAGCTTATTAAGAACTGACAAGTGGCAGGGGAGGAGTGCTATCAGTGGCATGTATATTGAAGCTTTTAAAATGAGATAAGACGAAATACTTGCAATATTTAGTAGGTCCAAATAGTGACTTTTAGGTTATAAAGCAAATGTGTCTTTTCATAAAGTGGTTGTAGTTTATTGATCGGAGAATTTTGCAATACCAAAAATGCGATACATATAACATTGACCCTTTATTATAATAAATGTATTATATAACCAAAGTCCGATAATTTTCAAGTGGCTGTAGCTTATCAGAAGTATAAGATCTTCCAGAATCGCCCCCTTGGATTATCCTTGTAATCAGAACAAAACAGAGCAGTGAGTGTTTTATTATAATTCACACAAAGCTTAACAAATCATAGAGAAAACCGTAACAACAACCCCAAACCGTTAGACAATATCTGTACATACTTTATAACAACGATCAAACCATAGTGTGACAAGTGGCAAGCGTAGATAGGTATTAGAGGTTTTCATATTGGAGGTTTTAACATGACACACTTCACAAATTTGCGATATTGCAAAGTTTCAACACAACGAACGCGAAATCACATCAAAACATTATAAACAAACTAATCACATCTGCATATGATATCAACGATCGACGATTATCAGAGGTGAGACTATATGAAAGTTGCAATATGGGCAGATGCGATATGATGATGAATTCGTTTTAATAATGATATCAGGTCCGTCACCAAATCGACGATCGACGATTTTAAGTTGTGACACAAAACAAAAGCGTCGATATGAGAACAAACGTGATATTTCAATTAATCAAACCTTAAATTATATCAGATTTGTGTATCAAAGCGATGAGCAAATCAGAGGTTTTTGCAATATCAGACATGGGTGTTCAGAGAAAATCGAAGATCGGAGGTGATACTATATTGGAAACCACAACTTTTGTGATATCACATATCGGAGGTTTGTTGGGCATGCATTTAAAGAGTTCAGATTCAGCCTGGTGCGATATATTTATAGAGTGTAGTTGATTATCAAATCGGGTTTAGGAATCAAGTGACTAAACTGTAAAAATTTCGATGGGGCACTTCCAATGTAAGAGGAATAGCAGAAACAGAGGTTAAATGTGGCAAAGACGTGGGCCATATCGGAGGTTATGGATTATAGTGATATCAGATTTTTGAAAGTATGCACGATAACCAAACCCTCGATGTAATATTTCTGATATATAAGTGTGCTTGGATGGTTTTTTTGTTATGATATATTAGATTGGGCCCAAACCTTTGGCCATGACCACTTTGTAATATGATTTAGGCCTAGGGCATAGAAATGGTTCTTTGTCTCAGGGGCTATGTAAGTAATACATATTGTACAACATAAAAATACTATATACAAATACAAATGACTATCTACAAAATAGAAAATAAATTAATAAAATAAGAGGATAATGTACAATCTATAAGGCCAAGGAAGATGAGAACTTCCAATCGACAAGTAGATGGAATTTACAAACCAAATGTCCAAATCAGATGAAACAAGCTATGATAGGTAGATAAGAACACATTGAACTCATGTAAGCAATCCATATTATTGAAATCTAAAAGTAATAATACAGTGCAATCAATTAAAACGGTTCCGATAATGGAATTTAAGTGGAAAAAATAGTATATTTAGTTGTTGTTGTTGTTATTTTTTTAAACGTTCAATTACATTACACATATAACATACAAATACTTTACTACTTCGACACACACACACACACACACACACACACACACACACACACACACATATATAGGCGTAGTCTAACTTATAGACCTAATAGCCTTTTTCATCTGAATTCATCAAAACTCGACAATACAATTTCAAGTTTTTGTGTTGTTTAAAATATATTTTTGAATGCATAAATGGATTCAACGCCCTAAAAAACCTCCAGGGCACTCGAATTATGCAGATTAAACAATGTAAATTCAAGTTTTTGAAAATTTCTGTTGGATTTTGATTAAAATTAACGAGGAAAAATGTCATGAGAAATACCATTTCATCTATAAATTAGACTACACCTAAATATATATATAAATAAATATATAAATAATTTATGATTGACATTAAAGTATTTGTTTTAAACTATAATATGTCAATTCCATATTTATCATTTAAAAAAATTATACATCTCTTTTTATAAATATCATTTTACTTTAATTATTCTTCATAAAGAGAGAGAACGTTGATATAAGAATATTTTATTTAAAATGGATATTAAAATATTTTATTTAAAATTGAGCTGGGATTTCTTTTTTAATGTAAGTGTCAACTCTCTCTCTCTATATAATCGCTATATAATATTGATGTCAAAATATTTTATTTAAAGTGGATAATGAATTTTGTAAAACATCAATTCCATGCTCACCATTAACGGAATTAAGTATTTCCTTTATTAATGGTTTAACTTCCAATGATCCTATATGAAATGGGAGAAAATATATCAAGATGTTATATATATATATATATATATATATATTTGTTATTAATATTATTTAAAATGTTACATGTCAACTCTTTATTGAGTGTGAAAGGAATTGTTTAGGCTTAATAACAAAGCTCGAAGCCATTGCAACAAAATTCATCATGTCACTTAAGTGAATGACTAGGATGATAATCATTTCTCCCTACCCTACAAAGAAATAATAATACTAATAATAAATTATGAAAAATCATACTTGTTTCTAAATTTGTTGCTTAATATATTATTTTAGCAAAATATTATAAAATAGAATGATACAAATGAATTAATCTAAAGTTAACTCATTATGCCCACAAAATAAAAAGAGTGTAGTCTAACTATTAGAGATTTTTTCCTTTTTTTGAGCATCTTTTTTAGGCAAATTTTCCCGCAATTCGACATAGATTTCTTAGAATTGTAAGTTTGAGTTGTGTAATCTAAAAAATCTTAGTGTTCCATGCGTTTACTAAGGAATTGAATCTATTTATGTAGTCAAAAGCACATTTTAAACAAGAAGAAATCACAATCTCAATCAAAATTTTATTGTCAAATTTCTACAGAGAATGAAAAAATAGTCTAATAATTAGCTTATACCAATGAAAAATATACTTCATATATTGGTAGGGACTAATAAAGGATTAAAAAAATTCCTGAAGGGGAAGGTAAAATCTACTACCTCGATTATGTGAAGTTTACACTTGGTTTTCACCCATCTTAATAGAGGTACATTATATTAGTAAAATTGGCAAAAGGAAACCTTCAATTATTTATTTTTTTATGCATAAATTATATTCATATATATCCATTGTGGAAGCGTTTCTTTTAATGTTTTAAGTACTATTCAAGAAAGATCCTCAAACCAATTTGATCTAAATTTGGAGCTTTTTAAATAAGAGCCACAAACCATTGAACCTAAAAATCATGTCGTGTGCCAAAGAAATCTCCTTGCAAAAGGATGGGATAAGGGCCTTCCTAGGCACGAAGAAAAAATTGAGGAGATGATTGATGGTGTTATGCTCCCAGTGTAACACTATTTTTAATCCCCACATTTTGTAATATGTAAATTAAGACTAATAATGCTAAAATAGCAAACAACTACATGGATATTTTGTTAGAATTTACTCTATGTAAATATGCATATTTTATTAATATATTGCAAAATAGTCAAGAGAGCAGTCAACACAAATCATGATACCTGAGAGGGGATTGTAAGGGGGATTTGGGAAGCTTGTCTTACCCTTAATTTTATGTCATGTTTTTTCCCTTTTCCCCAGAACTTCAGATTTGGTAGTTGAACCACCACTACAAGTAATTATGAGAAAAGCAGGGGAGTGGTACAAAACTACCCCATAGGTATGGCAACCATACCATCCAAAGCCTTATGAATTGACCACTTAGTCTTGAGGGACCCGAATTCTCATGTTGGGTAGGGTGTGTGGGGTTGAATAGGGAATGGTAGAATGCATAGGGGTGAGAAGAGAGTGTGGAGAGCAGTCTGGATTGCTAATGTGCATGAGAAAACCAAAGAGTGCATGCTAGTGAACCAATGGAACTTGCGAAAAAAAAATAAAAAAATATCATAGACGGGACTAAAAGTGTGACTTTGATTAGGTGATGACAAAGAACCCTCTAAGTCACAACAAACTTGTTTGGAATTTGTGAGCTTAGTTAAATTGGATCAGGAAAACAATGTGAAAATCTTTACCCTGAGTCAGAGGGCAAGGAGAAATTTATGAATAGTTTGTCTTACCTAAGAACGTAAGACATTGACAAAAGGGAAGTACTAAGGAACTACTAGATCAATGAAGAATTCCATTTGTGCACTACATGACCATGGTAACCATACTATGAGTGTTAATAGGTCCAGAATTAGTAGCTGAAAGGTAGACTATTGATTTCTTGTATGTGAAGGAGAGTGGCCTTCATGTCATATACCCTAAATTGAATTTATTGAAACTTAAGTGAAACATATTCTTATGACATTGGATCTAGCTCAGGGGTGGCCAGTTGCAAGAAATCTACAGTTTAGTTATGCCTATGGTTTGGTGGAGAGTTGCTCTCCCTTCTTCAATTTCCAGCCAACTTTTGTGAACGAGATAAGTATATGAATCTCTCTATCAATGAAATTATATTATTGATCAATGTTTCATAGTTTTATTGATATATTGACTATTGATTATGTTTGTATTAATAAACTCGAAGTTGTGGTTCAGATTTGTGTTGGGTTAATAGCTGTAAAAATTCCCTTATTGATGAATGTGGTATCTAGAAGTAACCTATAACATGTGATACATGTGATGAACCAATGATGTATGGTCATGTGCATTAAAATATATAAGCTAATTGCAGCCTATGGATTTTCATGTAATTTTGTTAGTGTATCACCATTACTAGGCCAACAATGGGATTGGAAAGCTACATTGTAACCCTAAAATGAAGCGAAAAGCCTAGAAGCTTATCCTTGAATGGAGACTTTGGAAAAAAAGTGGTTAATACTTTGCTTGTGATAATTCAAGATGATAACTTGTAGATCTGTTATGTATGTGTTATGTGCCTAGGTGTTTCAAAATCTACTATTAAGGTACTATGGGGGCTTACCTTCCACATGTGATAATCCATAGGTTGTTTTGTTTGTAAGCTTTTAGAAGTCATGGAATTGCCCTTTGGAGATCTTTTGTTCCCTCTGGTGAGAATGCCTATTTAAAGGCAAAGTCTAAATAACTCTATAGGATGGTGCCAGCCTCTTGTTTTTGAAATTTTTTAGGCAAATTATTATCATGTTACAATATTTATTAGTGAGGGGACAAGCCAAAAAAATCCCCTTTGAAATTTGAAATTTATCCTTCATAAATTTGAAGTTTGAATCTAAAATTTGGAGATTGAAGTATTCAGTCCCAACCCTTGGGTCACTTGGGCCAGTAGAAGGTTGTGACCGAGAGCTATCCACTAGAGGAATTAAGGGAGAATATCAACCTCTATTCAGCGAAGCATTCATAAAACTTAGCCATTGGTTTGGTGGTTGGTGACCCATCATACCGGAGTTGCATTGGAGGATATCATCACTCGGTATGGTTCTAATTGAGACATTAATCCAAAGATATATTTGTAGCACGTGTTGATGGGTCGATGGCCCAGTTAGGTGCTTCACCAAATTGGCCTTAAGTAAATGAGATATCATTTGAATGCTGGGTGGCTCGATGGTTGGTGGACATGTTTCCATCAAAATATTGGTGGAACTCAAATCATTTGATCTTTACATGGTAGGAACCTTGAAAGCTTAATCGGGATGGAATCATATATTTACATCTGATGTTTGACGGTGGCCTGGTAGGCCAAGGCTCGAAGACCAGCCAAGGCTCGAAGACCAGCCAAGGCTCGAAGACCAAGGACCTGCCTAAAATGATGCCTAAGTCCAGATCGGAGGAGAGGCCATTGGTGGGTGCTCGATTAGCTGCTTTGTCAATCAACGGGGAAAATTAATAGAGAAATGACGTTTGCCAACCAGATCAAGCGAATGTCGGTAAGAAGAGTTCTTCGTTTTCAAAATGGTTTGAAGTCCTAGTGGGGTGGTGGGCTGATTAGCGAGGACTTCCTGATGCTTGACCAAAAAACGTCACTTGAAGTAGAAATTTCCGTCAACTGTCATCCGTCATCCGAACCCGCCTAGCCTTTTGGTCTCTCTTCTCGTATCCCCAGCGGCACTTTAGCCCGGTGGCTATTGACAAAGCTATCAGTTGATGGTAAATGGGAACCATGTAAATCGACGAACTGACCTTTGGACCAGGCTCAAACTAATGAAATCTAAAGGGATTCAACCATATGGCTTGTTAGCAGAATGTTAAGGACCGGAGTTGGACATAGCGTGCATGGTGGCTGCGAGTTAGTTGATGTGGCATTGTCAAGTAGCCTCATGGGGTTATAAATTCATGTTCAAATCTTAGATTTTGATGAAATTTATATTATGGCTTTTGATAAGTAGAGATGATGGTGGTCTCTAAATGATTTTTGAGGTGATTGAAGGAAGAGGGAATTTGTAAACTCCAATCCATAAAGTAACCTTGGAGGTTGAGTCTAAGCACCTTGATCCCTTAAAAATATTTGAGGAGGCTAGGTATCATTACAAAGTGGGATTAGAGCTAAGGTTCAATATTCATGTTGAATGGGTTTAGGAGAAGGAGTGGAATGATTTTTGTTAATGTTAAATGCTTTTAAAAAATGAAAGGGGGAGAAGGGTTTGTTGTAATAAAATTATTGAATTAAATTGTAATTGTTTTTTCTAACCCAAATTTGATTGTGATGTGTAGCAACAAAGGAACTTAAAGTTCAAGCCAACAAAGGTCAATGATTGCATAACCAAAGCAACTAGATAAGTTAAAATTTTATTATTTTCTTAAACTAACAATTATGTGTTGTTTCAGCACATAAGAGAATAAAGGTATTTCTCAACAAAATGGTGAGTATAGCTTAGAAAAAACTTCACACAACAAAGAATATGAGTCATATGAGAGAAAACGCTGTGGAGACACCTCCTGATTGTGTGGAAACATGTACAAATCTGAGGGTTGAACTTACGAGCTAGAAGGCAAATAATGAAAGGATTATTAAAGCTCAGGAAAAGGAGGAAGAAGTAACTGCGATAGTTTTATAACACATATCATATTTATAGAGATTGAGAAAGCATGAACCATCTATCAATAATGTGGAAAATCATAAGTGCAACAAGGTTCCTAACCCATCTGAAATTCAGATACATTGGTTGGTAACTAGCAAGACAGAGAGAAGTGGCTCAAGAAAGAGACATGAGAATGCCAAGAAGGATATAACCAATGAAGAAACCTCGGTAGACACATTTGAAGATGAAATTGATAGTCCAAATAAATTATCCAACACAATAACTAGACCATAGTTGCATAAGAAGAAGAAGTAAAAGGTTGCAAGTAGTTCATTGCTTGAAGAGTCAGAAAAGATTTCCACATTTGATGGAGCAGTTAGCAAGAATGAAGAAGTTGAGGTATGATTGTTGGGCTTGAAGAAATGATTCAAGGTACATAATTGTTCTAAGAACATGAAGGCATGAGTGACCATATTTAACCTCAAAGGAAAAATTGATATCTGGTGGGAAAATCTCAAGAGTGTTAAGGGCATTTAAAAGAAGATGACTTGGATTAAATTTGAAAAAATATTTCAGCGATAAATACTTGTCTGAATGTTATTAGGATGGAAAAATCAAGGAATTTCATGAACATAAGTTGGGCCAACTCACCATGGATGTATATGCCAACAAATTTATAAAGTTGTTGAGATGTGTGCCTTAAATCAAAGTTGAGAAAGTAAAAATGCAATTCTTTCTAAGTGAATTGCCATAGTGTTATCAAGAAAACATTGGTTTGATGAATAAAAAACACTCGAGGACACTATGAGAAAGGCCAAGTATTATTATGACCAATCAAAGCATAATATTGAGTCCCAAACAAAGTGGAGAAAGAAGGAGAAAGAAAAAGCCAAGAAAAAATGATTGAAATCCTCATGCTATAAGCAGTCTAGAAAGAGTGTTAAATTCAGTGTAAATGAAAAAAGTGAGTAGCAAGAAAATTTCCTCACTCAAAGTAAGGATAAAGCAATTAGACCAACAAAAGAAGAAGAAAAAAAACCAAAGAAAAGGACATCGGAGTGTTGGGGGTGTGGGGACGAGAAGTTGATTCATGATTTCTATTACAAGTGACATAATGATATGAAAATTTCCAATGTCTGAGAGGATACTACTATTGATGGTGTATCAAGAAGCATGCCAAAGTTTTATGCAATTTTGGAGAATCAACAAGAGGACCACCAACCCTTGTGGTGGAGATGGAAGTTATATTAGCCAAATGCTCTATTTCCATTTTAGATGACCCCATATATAACCTTGATTATATTTATATGCAAGTTGTTGAAGCATGTGTGTTGCAAAAAGAAAAAGAAGCATTCCAAGGCTTGGTTAGTGCAAATAGTTACAGGGACAAAGAGGAAGGTAGCTAAGGAAATTGAAGAATTCCCCTTCTAGATGAGTGCCCTGCACACTCAAGCAATTTTAAATGTTTTCCCATTAGGGCTATATGACCTACTATTTGAAATGGATTAGCTGGCAGCGCACAAGGTGAAGTTGGATTTTTTTTTTTTTTTTGTAAATAGAATGTAAAGATGATGTGGGGAATCCAAGAAGTTTGCAAGGAAAACAAAAATCAGTGTCAATAAGACAAATCTTAGTTTTGTAACTTAAGAAATACGACAACAAAAACATATCAAGTGTTTGTTGTTCACATTTTAAATTCTATTTTTTTTTTTAAGATGTGGTTCACGTTCACTGAGTGGCTGCTACATCCACGGGAAAATATCGGGGCAAATCCACCCGAAGGGATCTGCCCGTTGGCCAATCTTAACAGGCCTAACCCCGAGGGCGTCGAGGAGATTTGACCCCGTGACCTCCCAAACTGGAAAAGTGCTTTAGCAACGGGAACTCGACCATTTGAGCTATCCCTTGGGGCTACATTTTAAATTCTATTAAGGAGAGGAAAATAAAAATTGAGGATTGTCCATTGTTGTTGGACTACAAATTTTATATTTCCAGGGGAAATATTAAGGTTGTCTCCTAAAAAAGATAGATTTCTCGATAGAAGATATATAGGGGCATTGCTTATGTCTAGAGCAGCCTACAAGATAAGCATGCCTGAGTTAATGGAATTAAAAATGTAGCTAAAAGAAATGCTAAACAAAGGGTATATCAAACCTAAAGAATTCCCATTGGGATCACCCACATTGTTTGTTAAAAAGAAGGATGGTACTCTTAGGCTATGTATTGATTATAGGAAATTAAATAAGGTGACCATCAAAAATAAATATCCCTTTCCCAAGATTGATGATCTTTTTTGTAACTTGAGAGGGGCCATGGTGTTTTAAAAGATCGACTTGAGGTCTTCTTATAGTCAAGTTAGGATAAGGGATGAGGATATTCACAAGACCACCTACAAAACTCAGTATAGTAATTATGAATCTATAGTGGTGCCCATTGGGCTCACCAATGCACTAGACACATTTATGTGCTTAAGGAATAACATTCTCAACAAGTATTTGAAAAAAAATGTCTTAGTGTTCATAAATGATATTTTGGTGTCCTTCAAGAGCCAGGAATACCACGAAGAGCACCTCAGACTAGTTTTACAAGTATTGAGGGAGCATAAATTATAGGGAAAATTCAGCAAGTGTGACTTCTTTTAGAAAAAAATACATTATCTGGGGCATGTGAATTCATAGAAAGGGGTCACTCTAGACTCTTAAAAGAATAAGGCAATCATGGACTATCCCACACCTCAAAATGTTATCAAGGAGAAGTCATTTATGGGATTGGACAGATATTAAAGAAGATTTATCCAAGTCTTTTCAAAGATTGGGCATTCAATTACATTGCTACATAAGAAAGGAGTAAAATTCAATTGGCAATCAGAGTGCCCAACATGTATTGAACAATTAAAGCATCTTTGAACAAATGCCTTTATCCTCAAGATTGCAGATTGAAACAAGGATTTCGTTGTTTGCATAGATGCATGCAAGGAAGGAATCAAAGGTGTTCTTACGCAGGAAGGGAACATAATCAACTACAAATATAGGAAGCTATTCACATGAACAATGTTATGTAACTTGTCATTTGCAACTTGCAGCAATTATACACACACTAAAGATTTAGAGGCATTATCTAATGGAGATTTTATTATTATTATTAATAGATCATAATGGGTTGAGGTACCTATTTGATCAATCTCATTTGAATTTTAAACAAGATCATTGGATGACTCTTATCAACGAGTTTGAATTTGAAATTTAGCATGTGAATGGAAAGGAAAACTGAGTAGCAGATGCCCTTAGTAGGAGCATGCAAAATATACATCTAGTAGCAATAAGTATTTTTGAACTCGATATAAAAGATATAACTAAAAATGGCTAGCAAGGATATGGGCACTATAATTATGTGAAACAATGTTTGAAGCAAGATCCCAAGGGGACAAAGTGTGTTTATTATTAGCTGACAAAGGAGAGCTTTCTAATGTACAAGGCTAGATTGTACATACCTAACTTGATAGATTTTAAAATACTTGTAATGGATGAGCTCAACCAGAGGCCTTATACAAACCATCTAGGCTATAGAAAGATGATAGTAGTGACAAAGAAACAGTATTATTGGCCCAAAACGAAGAAATAGATTGCAGACTACATTGCTAAGTGTTTGGAGTGGCATTAGGTTAGAGTGGAACATAAGCATCCCACTGGGTTGTTGCAACCCATACCAATCCCATAATGGAAATGGGAAGTTATATCCATGGATTTCATTATTGGTTTTCCTAAATCTACCAAACAACATGATGCAATTATGGTGGTGTTGGACAAGCTAAGCAAGGCATCTCATTCTAGCTGGTGAAGTCCACCTACAGGGCAATAGATGTTGAAAATATTTTTATGAAGGAAAATTTTAGGTTGCATGCCATGCCCAGGGATATCCTGTCAAACAAATATATTAAGTTTACATCACATTTCTAGAAATATTTGTTTCTAGGTTTTGGTACTCAGTTGGCCTTTAGCACTACATAAAATCCTCAAATAGATGAGAAAACAAAAAGAGTAAACAGGGTGTTAGAGAACATGTTAGGAATGTATGCAATGAACCAACCTAAGAAATTAGAAGAGTACCTGCCCCTTGTAGAATTTTCTGTAATAATGGCTACCAAGAGTCTTTAAATATGATCCCTTTTAAGGCAACATATGGAAGAAAATATAATATACCAATCAATTGAAGTAATCCATTAGATTGGATTATGCTTGGACCAAATATGTTGAAAGAATTGGCACATGAAATAATAAAATCAAATAGAATATGATGGAAGAACAAGAATAGTGGAAAATCTATGTCAATCATAACAAAACTCATATAGAGTTGAAGGTGGGAGAGCATGTGTACTTTAGAATTAGGCCAAAGAGAATCTCACTGAGAATGGGGGCTTGTGCCAAGTTGGCCCCAAGATATTGTGGACCCTTTCAAATCCTAGAAAGAGTGAGATCAACGAACTATAGAATTACTTTGCCTCCTACCATGAAAGCACATGATGTTTCCCATGTTTCATTACTTAATAAATATGTACATGATGTTGACCATGTAATTCATTGGGTTTTGATTTAGGTGGAAATAGAAGGTGAATTCCATCCAAAACCTCTACACATCCTAAATAGGAAAAAAATTCAACTTTGGAATTGAGCCATCATGCAGGTCAAGGGGCATTGGAGGCACTTTGGAGCAAATGAAGCAACCTAGGAGCTGGAACATGCCATGAAAAAGGCATATCCATTTATGTAAATAATTCTTAGTATGGACAATAAATCATTGAAGATGGTGTTCCTTTAAGGGGGAGGGGATTGTAACACCCCTTTCAATCCCCGAAATAAAGATTAATAATGATGGAATGGTCAACATGGATATTTTTTTAGAATTTTTTTAATGTAAATAATGATGGAATGGCCAACATGATATTTCGATTGTTATTCCTTCAATTTATGACCATTCATGTTTAAAAAAAGGGTTTTGCAGGTTTGAGCCATGGCAATGATGTACACAGTCAAATATGTCTCTCCCCACAAGTTTGTGACAATGTATGTTGCACTTCTTAAACGATCTAGCAAGATTGAGCTTCCACATTAGAACAACCTTGTAATGACTACCACTTTCAAAGAACTCGCTCCATACGATGTTGACTGGTTCTATGTTAGGGAAGCATTGTAGATTCCATCATCCTCAACAGGTTTAACGACAAGGCTTATTGACCAGTCCGACGATGTGTTTGGAACCCTCCTAGGTTCTATCTTGGCGGATGGCATCGTGGACATACACGCTACTGTGTTTCTCACAATGAACCCTCAAGTTAGGTAGATCAGATTGAGGGGAAAATCAATTTGAAACCCTCATTTCAGATTGCAATTGTTTTGGCCTCTGATCTAGAAAATCAGGAGAAATATTTTTTTGCTGTAGGGTTCTTCTTGCATCCAAGATGATTTCATTACCCCAAATCTGGTGAATTTTACAATGTTTGTG
This sequence comes from Pinus tabuliformis, assembly GCA_031772625.1. NCBI lineage: Eukaryota > Viridiplantae > Streptophyta > Pinopsida > Pinales > Pinaceae > Pinus > Pinus tabuliformis. The sequence continues at coordinate 1,015,990,095 of CM062816.1, read as the reverse complement.
AGAGAAATATCAGGGGATTCTTTCTGTTTGCAAGCCAAAGCCACAAATCTTGTCTCTTCACTTGCAACCAAAATTTAGGAACACATAGGAATCCCCATTGGTTGTTTTTGGCTCCTGCATGGAGGTAGGCAACTTCATGATTGGAAATCACTCAACGAGTACAACATTGCTTGATTTTAGACTTTTGTGATCCATACTGATTTTGATAATGTCTTTTGGATTAATCACATCATAAGTTGTTGGTCGACGTTTTGAACAATCTAATGTGGTTCATCCTCAGGATAAAGGTGAAAAAATCAATCAATCAGAATGTTTAAATAACATGGATACATTCAGTTCCAGAGTTAGCCGTTAGGAAGCATCTGTTAGGAATTAGCTATTAGGAAGTAATTATTAAGAATTTATGGCCTTCCGAAGATTCATAAGCATGGGATCCCCCTAAGACCTATTATTAACACAATAGGTGGGCCCACTTATATTCTTTCTAAATTCTTGGCTCAGAAACTCAAACCTCTTGTCGGTTGCATTGATTCCTTTGTTAAAGACTCTCCTTACTTTATTAAAGAGTTGAAGGATATAAGGCTAGAACTTGGGGATCTCTTAGTAAATTTTGACGTTGTTTCCCTATATACTAATATCCTTATTCAAGAAACCATCAATGTCATTAATTGGATCATTGGTGATGACATAGCCAAATTGGTTGGTTTATGCCTTACCTCTACCTTTTCCAGCTTCTAGGGTGAGTTCTATGAACAAACTTGTGGGGTTGTGATGGGTTCTCCTCTTTCCCCTATAGTTGCCAACTTATTCATGGAATATTTTGAGACAAAAGATTTGGCCTCTACTCAAATCTGCCCCAAGCGATGGAAGAGGTTTGTTGATGATACTTGTGTCATTTGGCCCCATTGGCTCGTAAATTTAAACTTGTTTCTCAACCACCTTAATTCCCAATTTGACTCCATCAAGTTCACGATGGAAATCGAGGTAGATGGGTGCCTTTCTTTTCTTGATATTCTCCTCTATAGAATGAATGATGGTTCCATTTCTCAGCAAGTTTTTCGAAAAAAAACACACAGAGAACAATATCTTCATGCCAGTTCTCATCATTTTCTGACACAAAAACTCAGGGTTCTCAACAACCTTTCCACTTGTGCTCTAATAATTTCTTATGAGAGTCACTTAAAGAGGAAAAATCTCATCTTCTGAAAGTTTTTGAAAATAATGGCTATAGCAGGAAATAGGGCCTCAAATATTTTCAAAGGGCTAGTAAAGAATCAAGGGTTAAACCTTCTCGTGATGATATAATCTCCAGAGTTCAACTTTTGTTTATCCTAGGGACCACCAATAAGATTTCTCATATTCTCAAAAAGAACAAAGTTTTTGCTACCTTCAAACCCCTTTATACCATTAGAAATTTTCTTAGAACTGTCAAAGATCTTGTAAACCCTAAAGACATGAAAGGGATCTACTCCATCACTTGTTCCTGTGGGATTCCCTAAATTGGGGAAACCGGTCACTCCATTAACCAAAGAATCCAAGAACATGCAACAAATATTAAACACAACCGTTCTCGTTCCTTAGCTTTAGCTGAACATGCGGTGAAATCCAAACACCATGTCTGCATTGAGGATTCTCAGGTCATTGCTAGGGTTGATCACTTCCATCATAGGAAGTTAAGAGAGGCCTTTGAAATTGAAAAGAAAGCTATTAATCTTAATAGGGACAATGGTTGGAAGTTAAGTAGACGTTGGATCCCTGTCCTCTCTTCGTAAAATTGTTATTTATTTATTTATTATTATTATTTTAATTAATTAATTATTTTTCATATATATATCCTTTTGGAATTTCCTATTAAAATATTCTCCAATATTTTAATATAATAACATTTAAAACAAATTGTTGAATATTATAAATCTTATTTAAAAACTGTTTGATCAAAATATATTAAACTTATTTTTAATTATGAATATACATTTCTTATTATATTATTATTAATTTAATTTAATTGTTTTGAATTCAACATTATTTTAATTAAAAATAAAAATAAAATAAAATAAAATAAAACAAATTAGAGTGATATTAATAATAATAAATATATAATTTTATTCAAGAACTATTTTTAACGGCGAATTCCTAACAGTTACTTCCTAACGACTAACTTTGGAACCAAATCTTGTTATTTAAACATTCTGATTGATTGATTTTTCCACCTTTGTCCCGAGGATGAATCACATTAAATGGTTTGAAACGTGGACCAACAACTTATGATGTGATTAATTCGAAAAACATTATCAAAGCGAGTACAACATTTCCAAGGATGCCTCAATTTATCTAGTCTCAAGATTATATGGTGGAGAAAAGGCTGGGGTGCATCCTCCTCCTCCCAGTGCAAATCCTTTAAGGATGCCCTAAAGCTAGGGCTTTCACCTTTGAATCCCAAATATCTCTCAGGTCCAACATTTGTTATCGATCAAGTTGTAGATATTCCATCTCTTGAAGTGGATAATCATGTATCCAACATGGTTTATATAGATTATGCACGATAGGAAATTATTTATCATTTTAATGGATTTTGGCCTTCGACATTTGTACTTGTAAAATGGGTGCATCATAAATAATCCTGGAATAGGAAGCTACATTTTTGTTTGAAAAGTTTCTTTGTGGCACTATTCAAAAATTTAGAGGACCATCAAAAGGTTTTTGATCAAGGACCCTGGTTTTGGGTCAATCTAAGCTCTCATTTCAACCATGGTTTCCTGATTTTAATCCTTTTTCCATGTTAGCTTTGACCACTCTAGTCTGGGTAAGGCTTCCTAACCTGCCCCTTCATTTGATACAACCGGACATTATAGCCGATGTAGGAAAATTACTAAGCTGCTTCATTCAGGCATACATTGAAAGGATTGAAAAGGGTATTGTCACATTTGCATGCATATGTGTAGAACTAGATCTCAGTATAGGTTTGTCTGATAAAGTCCTCCTTAAGTGAACTAGCAGAGTTTATTCACAGTCAGTGGACTATGAGAACACTTTTTTCCGTTGTAGGAGATGTCAACATCCCAGTCATCTTCAAAGTGCTGACCCTTTTCCTCAAGGGCCTTATCCCCACCTATATCCTTAGAAAACGAGTTGTGGATGGCAAGAATCCTAAGAAAAAGAGTCAACTCACAAGAAAGACAACATGCATCAACAGAAGACCCCTATTGCCAAATCAACTCCTTTTGACTCATCTCAGCCACATGTAGAGTTGTTGATGTTTTTGCAACATCAAATATACATTCTCCCATAGGGTCATACTAATTTGACTCGGGGAGAATGATACATTCACCCATGGGGCCATGGTTATTTGGGTAGGGTTGAATGGCTTAGGGGAAGTCTTTCTCCAATTGGGCCATGCTAATTTAGATAGATCCACGATGCTCACATTGTGCTTCAGGATCGAGTGATGTATTTTTTATAAAGCAGGTTTGAATTGTTTATTGACTGGGGCTTTTCACCCAATAGTGGGGTAAACAATTCTAGTCTAATGTTGATTTGTGATGTATGCTCCATTAGTGAAGGGATTTCTTGTGATGAGAAGCCACCTTAATGCATCTCCACTCAACATTAGAGATCTTTATAAATAGACAAGTATGTGAGAGGAAAATCATTAACATAGCAAGCTCATTGATCTTTTCTAGTGGAGGAGAAATTTGGCCAGGGAGAAATCTGTTGCTAGAGATCATCTTTATATTTCCTTCATCATTTTATCATTCTTTCTAGAGGTCGCATGTATGAGGAAGAAGGTCGAGTTTGACCAGACTGTTGACCAACGTCTTGGAGGCTAGATGTGTGATGAATTGACTATTGTTTGACTGGGTTTAATTGAGCATTGACCACGACTATTTAATTGAAGTTGGCCGCAGGTCATATAAATTCGCATGTGAAAGTTGACCATAGGCTTACCACAAGCCACACATGTGGTTTGATAGCAGACCTTGACCGCAAGTCCGAGTTGATCGCAAGACTAAAGTTGATTGTAGAGTTGACTTTCTGAATATTTTACCAGTGTTGACTAAATTGTAGTTTGACCAAGGTTGACTGATATTTGACTTGTACTATTAACACATATTTCTAGACAAATTTTTAATTTGTAAACCTTGTTGAAAGGAAAATTTCTCCTCAAGAAAAGATTGTTGGGTTTTTGCTCAAGGTTGGGTTTCCTAGGTGAATAAATTTTATGTCTATTTTGCATGGTTGTCTTTCTATGATCTTTTCAATTTCTGTTGCATTTACTATTGAAATTTTCTGAGTGTAATTATTCAATGATTGCAGTGGCATACAATTATTGTTTGAAAATCATTATGAAGTAATTATCGGGAATAAAATTGTATTCTACTACACTTTCCATAGAATTTCAACATGTTATTAGAGATTTGTTGGAATATCAGCCACTGAACAACCTTAGATTTTAGTATTTAGACAACTTGTACAAGTTCCATTTCTCTTATCAAGATGGTGCCCAATATTAGGGTAGAATACATGTTGGATTGTGCCCATTCTCAGTGTCGAATACATGTTGGATGGTGCTATACATTTTATATCTTGGAAGACTAGGATACTCCTTATCTTGGAAGAAAATTATATTAAGAATTATGTGAAGGAAATTATCTCAAAACCAGGAGATGCCGAGGAGAAATCCAAGAATAAGAAGAATGAAGCAAAGGCTAAGAGGAACATGATAGAATCCTTCAAGGACCACTTGATTCCATATGTTGTTGAGTTGAAGATTACTAAAGAAATGTTTGATGCTTTGGCGGTACTATTCAAGAGTAAGAACACTAGTAAGAACACTAGTAAGAATGAGACATCAACTTCATTGTATCATGATGTCTAGATCAAATTCAATTGTGACTTATCTCATGAGAGTTTCCTTGTTGAGAGACAAAATTAAGGCCATTGGAGATACCAATGATGATATAGATCTTGTTACACTGAATCTTAATGGATTTCCTTCTTCATGGGATCTATTTGTATAGGTATTGTGCATGAGCTGATTTTCCCAAGTTTGATCAACTTTGGACTGATTGTGTCCAAGAATAGGCCAAATTTTTGTCCAAGAATAACTTGTAGAAACCTCAAGATGAAGAAACTCAATCCCTTGTAGCTCATGCAAGGAAAGGAAAAGGAAGAGAAACTTTGACAAGAAGAATACATGTGGAAGATTAGCTCCAATTCAAGATCAAAAGAAGAAGGATTTGTGAAAGACTAGGTGCTTCAAGTGTCATTGATTTGGTCACTATGCCTCCTAGTGTGGTCAGAAGAAAAGGAAGGGAAAACAACATGCATCAACAACCAATGATGATGATGATTAACATTTACCACAGAAGAACACTAAGGGATCTAAACTTGATGAGATTTCATATGAACTTCAAAAGGAACACTTCTTTGTCTTTTCTCTTACAGGGACTATTACAGATAGTAGTGATATTTTGTTGGTGGAAAATGGTGCTTCCAGGCACATGACAGGTTCACTAGATTCTCTCATGGATTTAACATAGAGGGATTCATCATCGCAGTTGGAACTTGGAGATAATTCCAAGTATGTAGTGAAAGGTGATGAGACAACATCATTTCAGCTAGAGTCCAGATATTCTCTACACATGAGAGATGTATTCTGTGTTCCAGGATAGAAGATGAACCTGCTTTCTATTTTAGTGTTGGAGGATAAAGGTTACATAGATTCATTTGTATATGGTCATGTTCTTGTATGGCCTAAAGTCCCAAGTATAAAATCAACATGAGTGATTGGTATTAGAGAGGGAGGAATATACAAATTATTAGTGCATCTAGATCAAACATTGGTACATGACATTATCAACAAGACTTCAAATTCCTACATGATCTACATTCTAGGACAATGCCAGATTGAGGATAGTCAGGATGTTACTTTTGATGGGGAAGTAGCCTTCAGGAAGTCTAGAGAGTCTCATATGGAGATTGATAGTGAGGAGTAGGAGGCTACGAAGGATGTGGGTGTAGATCCATCTTTTCCTATTGTTCATTCTTTGTACCATCAAGAGGAGTCAGTAGAGACAATAGAGCTAGTGGACCCGCCTAGAGATATTTAGCTCTTAGGGGTGCTTTCAGGAAGTCCAGATGACCACAAAGGTTCTTGAGATATATGGAATGATGAGCCACATCATTAATTCTACCTTCCATTTATGAGGAGGCAACATGCCAACATGTTTGGATGGATGCCATGATGGAGGAGTATCAGTCCATCATGAAGAATTATGTGTGGGAAATAGTTCTAAGACCATAGGGGAACATGGTAGTGACTTCCTAGTGGATCTCTAAGATCAAACATGCAACATATGGTAGCATTGAGATTTACAAAGCGAGGTTTGTGGCGAGAGGTTTCTCCCAAAAAGAGGGAGATGAATGAGACCTGTGCTCCAGTTTCCAAGTACACTTTTATTGGGACTATTGTTTATATTCCTTCAATTATGGTTGGAGGTTACATCAAATGGATGTAAAGATCGCTTTCCTAAATGGTGTGATTGAGGAGGAAGTGTACAAAGAGAAACCTCAGGGATTTTTGGTACATGGGAAGGAGTCCCATGTTTGTAGATTGAAGAAGGCTTTGTACGAACACAAGAAGGCACCTAGGGCATGGTATTCTAAGATTAATGGATACTTGATGAGTTTGGGCTTCACTAAGAGTGATGTGGATCTTGACCTTTACTTCATGGTTTTTTATGTTGATCCTTTGTTCTTGGTGTTGTATGTTTATGATATGTTTCTTACTGGGGTAGAAAGGCTCATTGTTGGGTGTAAGAGGGAGTATCCAATTCAGCCAACATCTTGGCTCAACTAAGTGATCCCTGCACTCAACTTAGACACATTACATTTGAGAATCCCCAAGCCCTTAAAGGATTGATCACATGTAATCCATGGGCTCTAATACCATGAGCCAACAAACCATGTGCTTGGAACCACCATTGTGGACTTAACAACTTTGACTCTTTCACTTAGTCAAGTTTACCCTAACATGTTGGCTGTTGAGTAGGTATTTAATAATAAACTAGAAGTTGTGATGACTCGTGTTGGGCTAATAGCTATTAAATTTCCTCATTGACAAATGTGGTATGTAGAAGTAACATATTGTAGTTGCTACAACAAAACCCCAAATTTTTGTCTAACAATCAAATTTTGGGTCACCCTCTACTTGTTGAGGTCCCAAGTGTTATGTTTATGTCTTTGAATTGGTCAAATATTCCAATGATATAGTTGTTATTAAACCCTATTGATGCTCATGCTTTCATGATGTATATTACATTTATCCCCCTTGTTTCATCTTGATTCCCATTCTATCTATTGCATTAGGGTTTGGGTAATTCTTTTTTCGCTCAGGTACCTTTGAAGCTCTATACTATCATGATTGCATTCTACATCAATTGCAATTAGTCAAGTGCTTGGATGTTAAATTGGTGGATAGGTTTCACCCACACATGCAAGATTGACTTTTCTAAGTCCTATATATTGCATCACATATCTTTTTTTCAAGAAAGACATTTGAAACATCCTATTCATTTGCATTGGCAAATTTGTTTAAAAGTTTCTTGTGGACTTTGTAAAATTCACTTAGACTATGCTTCAAATCACCTTATCTATTGTACATTTAAAGCTTTAGCATTGAAGTGTGTGAAAACTCATTTTATGTCACATAATTTATTAATTGTATCATTTTTGACCACCTTATCTATTGTACATTTAAAGCTTTAGCATTGAAGTGTGTGAAAACTCATTTTATGTCACATAATTTATTAGTTGTATCATTTTTGACCATGTAGGGTAATCTTTTAGGGTTTTTACATATACAATAAATTTTGCCATTTGAGAAAACCCTAGAAGGATCGTACATGTGACACTGCAATGATGCTTATAGTACATGTGACACTGCAATGATGCTATGAAGGATCCCACTTACTATCAAAATCCGTTGGAGCATTGGAGTAGTTTCCTAAGAAGTTCATTTAATGAACCCTTGTAGCAGCCCAAGTACCCTAATATTTACACACGTTGAAAGGTCATGTCTAGCGTTGCAATAACACCAAAGTAGTAGTGGAGAATATATCTAAGTGATACCATGAAAGATTATGTATCACATTGCAAAGGATATATCGTAGGACTGCAAAGGCTAAAAGCTATACATTAATTCATGTTAAGGATTTAATACACGCACGAAGATCACATTTTATTGCATGCAGAGAATATTATTCAATTCACACGTGAAGGTGACCACATTTGCATAGGGCCACTCTATGCATTGGACAATGATGGATGTTAGGTAAAAAGGATGCAATAATACATTAAACTCAACACTACCATAAAAAAAAAATACCTATCCAAAAGGGCGTTGCAATTGATGATATGGAGGTCGATCCATTACCAACAATGTGTTAAACGATATATTGCAAAGGGAAAAACAAATGTGTTCAAGCAAAAGATAATACAAATGTGTTGCCATAAATCGATAAAGACCACGTATTGATATTGAAATAACACCATTTCAACACTGCAATAGAGTATATATTAAACACTTTGATGCAATATATGATATTGCAATTCCTGGGCGGAATATTCAATGTGTTGAAAAGACAAAACAAGTAAAAGACCGCACGTTTAAAAAGTTATATTGAAGGCGTTAAAGACAATATAAGGGAGCAATAAGAAGTCATACCAATGTTTGAAAACCATACCAAGTGATGGTACATTGCACACAAATAATAATACAACATTTCATTGCAAAGGAATATGACAACAATACATTGAAGAATTACAGGTTATAATGGCAACACATTTTTCACAATTAAACTGCCACCTATGTGATGTCGATTTGTATTCCAACAAGGAACCAAATGAAAGGGTTTTGATGGATTAGCTATGGTATCAAGATGAAAATTGATGGATTAGCTATAGTATCAAGATGAAAATAGCATTTGAGGGATGTGGATTATGCAATTGATGGATTAGCTACGGTATTAAGATGAAAATAACATTTAAGGGATGTGGATTACTACTACCTTTTAGTACTAATTATGTTAATCAATTTTATTTATGTTAATGTATTTCTTGTTTTATTATTATAACGATAAATATTTTTGTATCTTGAATATTGGTTTTATGTTTTTATTGCCAATTAAAATTGTAGAGTAATTGTTGGTGTTGTATTTCTAAAAGATTAATAGAGGTATGATTCCAATTAATGACAATTATGGTCAACTTGACACCAAGGTGATTTTAGGGCAGAATAAAGACATCAATGGGTTTTCTAAGACGCCATATCTTTCCTACAAGATATTATGTTAGAGCTCATTGTATCTCATCTTATTGTATTGTAAATATATTATTTTGTCATAAAATGGCAAAGGCTAAAAGGACATCAAAGATCATGAGGAAAGCGAAAGGATCCTAAGGAAAATGAAAAGTCAAGTGGAAGTCTAAAGGTCATGAGGGAAGTCCAAGAGTTGTAGGAGAAGGTGAAAATGTCACTCCCAAACTCCTATAATTGTACCCTCATGTCTCTTTCAAAAGGTATTTTTGCATTTGAATCTTGTAGCATGGTTGTATGATTGGATCCTTTGAGCGCATTTGCTCTTGGTAGATTATAGGATAAGTGATTGTGTTGCTAGGGTTGATGCTTTAGAGGTTATATGAATTGCTCTCATTCTACTATTGCATAGATTCCCATGCATGTTAATGGCACTTGTAATGACTATTCATGCCTTTGTTGTTTATGCATGTGTTTTTACATATTGATTACATGTTTATGAACAAATTTGTTGCATGCAGCTGGTATGTTTGCTTTGAATTATTTCTCTTCATTCCATGCAAATGTTAGTAATTAATTGTGAACTAATTTGCAGTTAGTTTCTAACATTTTCTTACTTGTGTATGTCTTAGTTAGTCTTTGATTCTCTCTTAAGGCATACTCTTCCTCATTTATTTGTTATTACCTTCTTGTATTATGTTTTGCAAGCTATCAATTGAGGGTTGATCTAGTCCACATTCTTTAAGCATTTTACACTTAGTCTCATATTTATTTTTATACATTTGAAATCCAAAACACACACACACACACACACACACACACACACACACACACACACATGGTGGAAGCCAAGAACACAAACCAGATGGGATTCCTATCCCAAACGGTTTGAGGTCTAATTGGTTGGTATTTCACACTGGGGAGAACCCCTACCTATTGGTGGAACATCCAACACCACTAACATAACCTTTAACATATCTTACTTGTGATGAACCTATAATGTATGGTCTTCTCCAGTAAAAAGGTATGAGCTTATTGGAGCCTATATCTTTTCATGTAATTTTGTTGGTGTGTATGGTCATTGCTAAGCCAATAGTGGGATTGGACAACTATGTCCTAACCCTGAAATGGAGTGAGAAGGATAGAAGGTTATCCTTGAATGGACACCTCGAAAAAAGGGTGGATAATACTCTGGTTGTGATAATTCAAGATGATGATAACTTATAGTGTATGTGTTATGTGCCTAAGTGTATCATATTTGTATCTACTATTGAGGAATTGTGAGGATTTGTCATACTCATGTGATAAGTCATACTATTGATTATTTCATTTATAATATTTTAGAAGTTAATGTTAAAGTCTTAGAGCCCCATGATAATGTTAATCTCATTCCAGTTGAACTTAAGTTGTGGAGTCGGCCCTTTTTCATCTTTTGTTCCTTCTTGTGAGGATGCATGTTTAAGGGAAAAGTATGAATAAATTGATAGGTTGCTGAGAAACTTTGTATTTTTATTATCTTATGGGAATATTATTACATTGTTATAATATTTATTAGTTCTCACACAAACCAAGAAATCCCCTTTAAAACCCCAATCCTTCCTTTAGAAATTTGGGGTTTAGCTAGTAAAAAATTTGGGGTTCGAATATAAAATTTGGTGAGTGGGGTATTTAGCCCCAACCTTTGGTCATGTGAGATGATGGGAGGTTATGAGCGGGAACTACCTACTAGAGGGCTTAATGGAAAATAATGGTCTTTGTTTAGTGGGGCATTCATAAAATTAAGCCATTGGGTTGATGGTTGGTGACCTGTCAAGCTGAAGCTGATGATTTAACAAAAATGTATTGGATTTATGTTGGAGAATATCATCACTGAGCATGGTTTTAATGGATACATGGATCTAAAACTAAATTTATAGTGTGTCCTAGTGGCCTAGTGGCCCAATGATCTACTTCATTAGACCAACCTTAAGTCATTGGGATAATTGTTTAAATCCCTAGTGGCTCGATGGTCGGTGTACAAGGTTCCATCAAAATATGGGTTAAACCTTAGAGCCTTTGATCTTTGTGTGACGGTAACATCTAAACATTGAATGTATATGTGTTAGAAATTTGGCAAAATTCAGCATAATCGGGAAAGTCTATCTGAGATAGACTCAAATATTTACATGTGATGTTTCTTGGTGGCTTGATGGGTCATCATCCTAAAATCATGACTAATTCTAAGTCAAACGAAAAGTCAACAACTCGTGCTTAGTTAGCTACTATATCAATTGATGGAGATAATTAATGGAGAAATGCTTTTTGGTTGACATCTGTCAACTGAATAGGAAAATGTTAATAAGTAGGGTTCTTGCTTTCTTAGTGTAGTGAATCCCTAGTGAGTCAATGGGCTAGTTAACAAGGGATTCCTAGTGCTTGACTAAAAAAATGTCACTTGATGGAGAAAGTTTCATCAACTTTTAATAATTGAATGGACATGCTCAAACTTATGGTGTTTGTTTCTTGTATTGATGACAGTTTAACCCTATGGCCATTGACAGATGATCCAGGTCCGGGTGTGAAGAAGGACCTTTCCAAGACCTTTTACTTTCGTGATGTGTTAAAATTGCATTTTTAAAAGAACATTAACAAATACAGCTGCAAACTGTAAAGAAGAGGAACATAACAATCATCAACACATGAAAACAAAATCTGTTGATAACGGAGTTCGTCCAGGAGGGACTACGTCTCCGGGCCCCAGTCAAGATGGTGTAGGCCGCTGCATTATGTGTTGTCAATAAAGATGATGTACATAGAGATGATGTCTCGATCATACAAGGAAGAATGCCCTCACGCAGGAGTGGTGCTAAGAGATGTTCCACAACTAGAAATCTCAATCAAAAGACTCCTATCAGTATGACACAAAACAAGCATGGTGCGCATCCCGCCAACATGGCACAAAAGGGATGTCAAGGCAAAACACACGCATGATGACAACAAGAGTATCCCAGCAACATACAACAAGGGATCTCAAAGCATAACATAAAGAGTTATGACAACAAGTACATCATATAGAAGATCCCACATCAAATCAGCAAGGAATCATGACAACATGTAATAAAGAAGATCCTGCATCAATATCAATCAAGGATCCCTGCAGCATAAAATAAAAGAAGAAGTACATGGACAATGACCATATACCTCACACCACGGGCCATCTGAAGAAGTGGATGTCACGACTGAAGCTGCTCGAACCATTTCTCTCAAAGCATCGATCCTCATGAAGATGGCTGCTTGCACAAGAAAGTGGACATCTGGCACATAGCTGTTCAATACAAGGCTGAAGCTCGCTGAATATCGATTTCACATCATCGATTGCAAGAAGAATCGATCCAAGAAGAATCAATAAAGAAGAATTGAGCTGATCACACGAAGAAGAATCGATCACAAGAAGAACTACTCTAGACTCTCGGCTCTGTAGCTTGTTGGCTATCTGGCTCTGTAGCTCTCTGGCTTCTGTCACTGTAGCTTTGCGATCTGCCTGAAGTTCACGCTCTGTGGCTCTACACATCTCAAGCGCAGCTTTGGCTTCAAGTTTCCCTGCATAATTCGCAGCACAATCTAGCTATCTCTGCATAGCCTCATTCTGCGACTATTCATCGGGCACAACCTCCTTATGGCTCTCTAGCACTTCAGGCTCTCTAACACAGGCTCTCGGGGCTCTCTAACACAGGCTCTCGGGCACTTTAGCACAAGCTCTCTAGTCCTCTGTCACGCAACCTCTCAGGATTTTTGTTATACTGCCCTCACCCCCTGTTACGCAGCCTTTCGCCGCTCTCGGCTCTCTGCATCCATGCTCTCGGCACTTTAGCACAGGTTTCGGGCTCTCAGGCACTCTCTGGCATGTAGGCTTTCTCTGTCTCCAACCCCCTTGACTCTCTGTCACCCATCGTGTTTTATAACACGTTTGGGACAAGAGCGCTTCAAAATTAGAGGCCTGTTGCTTAATAATAGAAGCTGTTTGTGTAGAACAATCGGTGGGCGCAACAACCTTAAGAAAATAGCCTTTTTATCGTTTTACAGTGATAATACAAAAACCAAAAAAACACTGAGAAACATTGAAAAATCCGAAAAAGTTCGGATTTCAAATTTTATAAAACCAGAATTATAATTCCCATTGGGTCCGTGCCTAATCGCTTATCGCTATCGCTTCGGCCCGGGGTCCTTTCTTTAGCATCCGCTGAAGCCGATCGCCGATCGCCAATCGTTCCGATTACCGATATCGGCGACCGCTAATCACAGTCGCTGATATATAGGGGTCCCGGTCTTCGGCCTTTGGGTTTTGTTGACGTCGACATCGCTGATTTACAACATCGATATTGCCGATTTGACCGCTGATTGCAATCTTAACTCTCCGACATCGGCGATATTGCAACTAGCATGCCCCCGATCTCCGATTAATCGGAGATCGTTGATTGGGGGTTCCAAAGGTCTGCCTTAAGTTTTCCCTTCACACTTTTGCTGATGCGATTTGCCTTATAAAGGCTTAGAGCCATTTTTTTATGAAAAAATGCCTCATTTTCTTAAGGAACAGATCCACCTTCTTTTCACGATAACTTCATCATCTGGACTCGGATTGACAAACCGTTCGCACCTCCATGATTGAGAAGATGAGCTCTTCGATTTGGTCCTAGTTTGACATCATTCTAATCACTTTGATTTTCAAGCGTTTCCATGCCATGGTGTCTGAAGATCCACCTGGATCAACAAAGTTGTCAATTGATGATGAATGGGAACCACATTAATTGATGAATTGACCACCAAACTAGGTTATGAAAGGTAAATGGATGAAACATGATGGTTATTCAGCAAGATGTAAGCGGCCAAAGTTGGATGTGACTTGTATCGAAATGATATTTTGGCAGTAGTTTATGTGCATCTCATGACAAATAGTTGATGTGGCATTGTTTGATGGCATCACGGGCACAAAGATATGCCATGTGGCAATGGTATAGTTGGATGATGTGGCATAAAGAGGGATAAATGTTTGGAGGGCCATAATTTTGTGTTTGGAGGTAGGATTTTGATGAAATTTATATCATTGAAAAGCTCTTGACAAGAAAAAGTTTATGGTGGTCTCATACCAAACTTTTTAGGTGGTTGAAAAAAGAGGAATTTTGTAAGGTCCACTCCCTAAAGTAAGCATGGAGGTTAATTCTAAGCACTCTAATCCCTTAGAAATATTTGATGGCACTAGATGTTGTTACACAAACATTTTTATAACAGAATTAAAATTTAGTAGTACCTCTCTTAGGTAGTAATTGGTTAACAAGATTCATTAGCTTGTAGTATATTACAAGTTTAATTAAACATTACTTTTCATAATTTTGTAGTATATCACATGGTAAGAAAATAATAGGAAGAAGTATACTTGTCCATGGCTCATAATGCCCCATATGGACATAGTGGATTCACTCAAATTTATTTGCATACATGTCAGAACTCACGAGAATGAAAGAGACAAATTTGATAAACATGAGGTACATATTATTAATACGATATACATATAAATACACATTTTTTAAACCCTTGTTTTCATATTCCAAGAGGTCTCTTGAACTTCTCGTGGCTACTGTCATTCACTTGAGGATTTTCACCTTCCTCTCAAGTGAATAAGCCAAATTTATTTAACCTAAGAGGATTATGTTTCCATAATGCCCCCCCTTAATTCGAAGGGTTGTATGTGAGTCCAGGAAGAGAGTTGAAATACAAAGGTGTATAATAGCCAATGGATGGATGTGCTCTTTTAATTTGGTGGTTTAAGGAATACCACAAACCAAATGAGGTAGAAAAAGTCAAATTCTTCTACTAGTGGTGGTTTAAGGTTGTCCACCAACACTGGGACTTGACCTAAAGCAATTCCTAAAACAGTTCAAATCTGACTATAAGCTAAATTCTTCTATGAAATGGAAGTTCTCCCTGATGATGGTTTAAAGATGACCACAAACTAATGAAATGGATAGCAGGATTTGAATTCTTCTAGTGGTTGTGGTTTAAGGCTAGCCACCAACCAAATTGTACTCATGGAACATGATCCCATCTCTGGCTATGACTCTGAATCTAGCTCTAGGCTTTGGTTGCAATCTCTGGTCCAAGTTGTGGCTAAGGATCGTCTGATATGACTTCAAAACTAGTAGTTGACTATCAATTCCCCCATTGTTAGATACAAGGTGAGAATATGAATATCTCTCCAATGCAATGCATATCAAATAAACTCTATAGTATGATCGATATATCTTCTTAGTTGTTGAAGACCATTTATACAAAGTGAATCTTTCCTATTACAAGTCTTGTGTCTGGAACATTTGTATCAATGATGAGTACGTTTTCTACAATTATCATAAGAGTGAAGATAAAAAAACGGCCTTTCATGTGGCAAAATCGATCAGGATGTTGGCATCTTGCAAATCTCATGTGGAAGTAGAGCAGAGGAAGATGAAAATTCTTGAAGAAACCCAACACTCTAAAACTAGATAGTTTTATAGTAGTATAGAATATGAAGGTCACTTCCTTTTTATATCTGAGACTAGTTTTGTGCTTATTTTTAATAACTTTTTCCGAAGGTCTAATGATGGGCTTGGGAAGTGGAAGTGGAACTTCTACTTGTTCATGTGAATTTGTTGTTGAAGCGGTGTCATGAACTGGTTGTTGATATAAATATTTCTCTAACTTAAAAGGAGAATTTTTCTGAACAAAAACTTGTTCAGAACGATGACTCCTCTATTGTAGTTAATCTTGTTTTATTTGTAATTCAAGCTAGAGAAACTCAATTTTTTCCATTGAATTTTGTAAACAAGTTTGAATATATGTGAAATTGGATTTGTTGATTTTTATTGTACCATCAACAATATAGAGTATTCAAGATTACCAACTCTAATACTTTATCAATTCGAGCCATTTTTTAACAATTCAATATCCACAAATGAAGGGCGTTAACTTCTATAAAAAAATCCACATGTTTACAATGCAATTAAACTCAATTTCAAAAGATTACAAGTAAACCTACAAAAACACTTTTTGCAAGTTACCATTATACTTTGTGACGGTAATTCTTTGAGTCCTTTGAGTTTTTCTAGCTAATAAATCTACAAGTGTAGCATGCAATTTTTTCTCCTATTACTTTGATAGTAACATTGTGTTCCAACCCGGGAGATGTTGAGTTAAATAAAATATCCTTAGAAATGTAGTCCACTCCGTCTACTATCACTATGCCATAAACAAATGTTCTAGTGCCAATGGAAAACCAAAACAAGTAGCCTACAAAATAATTTAGTGGCCACCTCCCTAAAAAATCAATAGTAAGCTAAGATAACAAATAGTGAATGCCTCACCATGTGACAAGAATAAATTGAATAATTTTTTTAGGTCATTACTAGTATCTCATAAAAGAGCATATGAATATACCACTAAATATTTCAAACAATTGCAATTCATTTTTCACCCTTCTTAGAGAATGAATACAACCATATTGGAATATTTCATAGCATAGACACCTAAATGCATTCTTTTATAAGCTCAAACTACTAACAAATCAACTCGATTCATCCCAACTAACCATTTAATCTGGATTGTATGATGAGTTGTTCTCCATTTGTTTAGGTGTAATCACCCATTCTATTGAAACATAGATATCTTCTACGAAGAAATGGAAGTATATTTCATGAATGGAGTAGATCTCTATAACATCCATCGATGCACTCCTACCTTTATATATATATATATATATATATATCCTTTTAGCATTTATTTCATTGAGTTATGCCATCAAGCAATTATATATTCAAAAACATAAAAAAAGTAGAGCATAAGAGACAAGAGACACAAAAAATTCGGCCAACACCCAGGGAAAAACCCACAAGGGGAAAGCCCAACAATCCTTTCCTTATAGAATACTTTTCAACAAGAGAAATCCAAGTCATATCTAACCTGACTAGTATTCCAAATACCAAGTCATCCCTCCCCAAACGATCCCACAACTTTGTCAATAAGTATAGTTGCAAGATGAAATATTCCTATCCTTAGATGTCGCGTTCCACATAGAAAGGATTCCTCCGAAACTCGTAGCCTTAGGTATCTTGGATATCACAGATACAAAGTGCCATAGAAAGTTCTTATAACATAGATATGTATAGCCTCAAGAGTTTTCATAACCATAGAAATTGGAGCCTCAAAAATTTGTATTTCGCATAAGAATAATGCCTCAGACATCACCAAATTTCCTCTTCTTAAATGAGATCGAAATTAGTTTCCAAATGGTGGAGGATATATGCCAATATATAGTTGTTTCCTTATCCGAAAAGGTGACTCTGAAGGTTGGGCCCACCTGTCCTCTGCAAGGCCAACGTAGGAGTTAAGATTTGACTAAAAGACACACAAAAAACTAATTTTCTTTTGCTTTAAAATATCCAAATAGGACATGAAAAAATAATTTTCTTTTTGACTCACACGAATTATTTTTTACTCGTTACAAGATCATGATTATGAATACTGAACCTAGTTACAATTTCAACACTCCCTCTTAACTAGGGAGGTATTCATAATTACTCATTGAGATATTCTCAAGTTAAATACTTCTATAAGAAAGGATCATCAATATTGAGATAAGAACCATCATCAATATCATTACCAACATCAACCACATTTCCATAACCCAGTAAATACCCTTGACTTATGGCACACAAGCTCTGTAACACCCTTCTACCACATCTACCCAAGTAACCAGCCAATCAGGGTAAACATGTGAGGAGAAGCTATTGTGATTGGATTCAACCTCCTATGTGACCTTAAGGAAATGGAATCGACAGAAACACAACATACATAACTTCCAAATCAACTACATGACCCCTGAGAACCATGCCAACACTTCAGGCAGCTTTCCCCTGGGTCCCACTAAAGTTTTTGATCACTTGGCCTCTGTAAGCTCTCATGCTATGGGCATGCCAGCGTCTATGGACCTCTGGACGCTCTCACAGGCCTACAAGCCAACATCCAGGGATCATTTTGTGTAGTTCTGTGCCAGCATCCCCAGGATTTGAGCCACTTTTTTAGGCCCAGAGCCCAAGTCACTACCCAAAATGGAATGACACCTTCAAAGCAGTAAAATAACAGGGAAAAAATGATGCAAAAGAAATTAGTTGAACAAGCCCTTTATCAGACCCCTACTAGCCATGACAGACATTTCGTCAAACACATCACAAACATGTAATCTACAGGTGTAAACAACTGATTTAAGCATAGGGATCTCCTACTTATCTGAGAATCGCCAAGAACCATTGTTCCCTCATGTCATTTGCTGCATTATATTCTATTAGGTCATATATACATTGTCCACTCATTTTCAAGTAGAAACATGATGAGAGCCATACATAGTTGCTGTCATAAAACATATACATAACCAACATAACAAAAATACCATAAATAGATCAACCATAGAATCCAATATAAGCCAGTGCATTTACACATGAAAACCAAAGGAATGAATTTCTCATTAATGAATGTAGAAACCAACCGGGGATGCGACTACCACGTTCCACCCGACCGTAGATTGGATGAGCCAAAAATCTCTTCAACCAATCACCCCCATGCCATATTCCAAGCATGAATTTGGGACTCATAACCAACCGAAAAGAGCCAAACAATCATGGATTATACCAGAGTTCTCCACCTACATCGTAAGGAATTTGAGTGCCTCCTAGTCTCTCAGGCTTGCCCATAATCCATAGTCTGATCCAGGGATCACTAGGCCCTACACTGAGACACACTCTCCAGGCTTTACCGCACATCCCATCCAGAGACTACTAGGCCCAATGGAGGGCAATCCACCTATTAGATTTACCCTATATCCCACCATTCAAAGGCAAGGATTCCTAGGCCCACCGAGGCACACAATCCTATCTTTATCACAACCCACAGTCTGGCTCAGGGGTTACTAGGCCAGTGGCTTTACCGTGATCCAAAATCTGATTCAGGGACCACTAAGCCATGTGGTTTTCATTTCGGAGATCCACCCCACTCAACTTCGAATCCATCTGGAAATCTAGCTCAACCAAAGTATGAGAACCCATCTCATCAACTATCAGGAAATTGCAAGGATAGGTTGAGAAAACATTGTCACACCTGGGAAAATCCATGCGATCACAAAAAACGACCACATGAAACACCATGCATGCCAAATCTAGCAAGGAAATCACACATGCAAATCAATACATGCAAAGAATCCTACTGTCGCTGTTTTATCATGCTTTCCCTTGCTTGATCTTCACTTCCTCTTGCCTCGTTTGACTTCTTTGATTTAATGCCAAAGTGCTCCAAGAAACTATAAGTGTCCAAGAGTGAGAGAGAGAGAGAGAATAATGAGAGAGCTCCAAAACTCAACTGACAAAAGGTTCCTAATTGATCCTCAGAAGCCTTTTTGTTAATGAGTCCTCTATTTTCTTCATTTTCCATTATTTTCCTTCAATTCCGTCCTCACATGAAACTTGTGACCTTTCACCTTGATTTTCTCCTAATTTCCATTATTTTCATAAATAAATGTGCCAAAAATGCCATTTTGCCTTTCCAAAGCCTTAGCCATTGCCTTTGCCAATTTCCTTAGCCATAATAAACCAATGAACACCCACACTAGGATGTCTTGCCCAACATTCATCTTGGAATAAGTGTCCCATCGACCGTGGTTATTATTTTTATTACATGGATTTTCACCAGGGCTATTATAGAACCCTCCCCCTTGGGGTACATCATCCTTGGTGTTCAATCACACATATACCTCAGCAAGAATACTGGAAAGAAAACATACTGCTCATGGAGCTTTATAACATAGCTCGATGCAATGTTTGTAATGATCAACTTGTTGAATTCCAACCCACATGACAACATAACAAATATAACATCATAATGACATGACACCCATACGGCTTATTGGAGATTTATAACATACCTCATGATGGTATTTACATCTATATACATATGTACATATGCCAAAACATCACTAAGCATGTACCAAAACATAAACCAAAGACATATACCAAAACACCATACCAAAACTGCTTTGACTCAACCGGAAAATAATGAAGGATACATAGCCCCCATCTAATCCGCCATCTCCCATGTAGCTTCATCGGGCCCAAAGTGCTTCTATTTCACTTTAACTTGCTCGATTTCTCGCTTTCGGAGCATGAGCACTTTTTTCTACAATATACACTAAGGCTTCGGCTGGAATTCTCCATCTGGTTCCACCTGCAATACAGACGAGTCAATCACATAATCAACATCTTTAACATACTTCTTAAGCAATGACACATGGAAATCATCATGGAATTTCATTGTTGGAGGCAGTGCAATTCGATAGGCTACTCGCCCAATCCTCTTAATAATACTGAAGGGTCCACAAAACTGTGTGCCAACTTGGTAGATGACCCAATCTGCAAGGAGCTCTTCTTCAGTTTGATGCATAATTACACCTATTCCCCAATCTGGAACTCCTTGAACAACTTGTTCCGATCTGCATAGCTCTTCTGCCTATCTTGAGCTACCTTTATATTATTCTTTATAACTTGCATCTCTTGTTCCATGTCTGCTAACATGTCTGGTCCAATCAACATCTTGTTAATTAGATCACTCCAACTGATAGGAGTATTGCAACTCTGTCCATATGATACCTCGAAAGGAATCATCCTCAATGACTCCTGATAACCATTGTTGTACGTGAACTCAACCAAGGGAAGATACGCCTCCCACTTTCATTGCTGTGCATCACATACATCCTCAACATGTCCTCCATTATCCTGTTGACCCTCTTAGTCTGTCCATAAGTATGAAGATGATAAGTTATACTGAAGGCCATCTCTATTCCCAAACCTACAAACAACTCCTTCCAAAACTTGGAACTGAATTTGCATCCTTGTCTAACACAATCTTCTTTGGCAAACCATGTAACCTGACCACATCTCTGATGAATACTTGGGCTACTTCACTAGCTGAGAATGTAGAATTTAGTGGGATGAAGTGTGAAGCCTCTGTCAACTTATCCACCACAACCATGATGGAATCATGTTGTATCACCGTCCTCGGAAACCCTGTGATGAATTCCATGGAAATGACCTTCCTTTTCCATTCTGAAATCACAATCGGTTGTAATTTTTACACTCTGCCTTCACACGCTAACAATTAAAACACCTAGCCACAAAATCTGGTACATCCCTCTTCAGGTTCAACCAATAATAAAATCTCTTCATTGTTGTTAATGTCTTTTGATAGCTTGGGTGACCCGAATATTGTTTTGAATGAAACTCCCTCAAGATAACCTTCTTGGGCTCACTACTGTCTAGTACATATATCCTGTCTCTAAATCAAACCAATCCATCTGCTGTAAGGAAATAATCCACATCATGTGCACCTACACCTGCACCTATGCCTGTACCATTACCTGTACGTGTACCTACACATGTACCTGTACCAGTACTCTGCTGCAATCTGTGCATAATCTCCATATATCTGACATCTTGCTGACCTACCTGCAAGATCCTATCCTATAAGTCTGTCCCATAGGAGCCGATAGATGCTATGTGATTTACATGTAACCACCTACTGAGAGCATCTGCCACCTTGTTCTCTTTTCATTTGATGTACCTGATCTCGAAATCAAACTCACTGATCATGGCCAACCATCTAGCCTTCTTGGCATTTAGATTCGGCTGGTCAAATAAATACCTCAACCCAATATGATCACTGATCAGTACAAACCTCCTGCCAAGAAAGATAGTGCCTCCACATCTTCAATGCATGTATGTTGGTTGCTAACTCAAGATCATGCATCAGGTAGTTCTTCTCATGCTCATTCAGTTTTCACAACTCATAACACACTGCCTGTCCATCCTGCATAAGGGCCCCACCAAGGCCTCTCTTGAAAGCATCTGTACACACTAGAAACTCCTTGTCTAGATCTACAATCTTTAACACTGTTGCATGTGTCAACAACTGCTTAAGTTTCCAAATTGGCCCCACACTCCTCGGTCTGGTCAAACTTCTTACCTTTCCTCTGCAATGATGTAATAAGTTAAGAAATTTGAGAGAAGTTCTTGATGAACCTCCTGTAATATCTTGCCAACCCCATGAAAGAACTCACCTCATCCACATTTCTAGGATCTACCCACTCCATTATGGCTCTTATCTTTTCTGGATCTACTGCAATGCCCTACTTGGAGGAAACATGCCCCAAGTAATGCACCTTAGTCTGAAAGAAATTGTACTTGTTGATCTTAGCATAAAACTGATACTCTCTCAACAACCTCAACACTGATGCTAAATTCTCGACATGCTCTTCATCATTTTTAGAATATACCAATATGTCATCAATGAACACAATAAAAAACCTATCCAAGTACAGATGCAACACATATTCATCAAGCACATAGATTTAGTTGGAGCATTAGTCAAACCGAATGGAACTACGACAAGCTCATATTTCCCATACCTAGCCTGGAAATATTTCTTGTAAATGTCCTCCTCTTTGATGCGTACCTGATGATATCCAGATCTCAAATCAATCTTCGAGAACACTACTGCTCCCTTCAATTGATCGAACAAGTCATGAATCCTCAGCAACAGATACTTGTTCTTGATGGTCACTTTGTTCAACTGCCTGTAGTCAATTCATAATCTGAGAGTACCATATTTCTTCTTGAAAAATAAGACCGGTGCGCCCCATGGTGATACATTTGGCCTAATGTATCCCTTGTCTAAAATTTCCTTTAACTGAAACTTCAACTCAACCAACTCTGGTGTGCTCATCCTGTAAGGTGCTTTTGATGTTGGAGCTTCCCCTGACACTAACTCAATAGAAAAGTCTACCTCCTGTCAACTGGAAACTCTAAGATATCCTCAGGAAATACATCCTGGAAATGATGTAGAATTGGGCACTTTATCAAAACATCTGGATACTCATTCCTTACGCTTATCACTAGAAAAGTGCACTACAAATAACATACACCCTTTCTTGTGACTACGATTTTCTTGCATAGATGTCACCATCCTAACGGATGTGGCTTTCTTGTTTATCTATAAGACTCTTGGTTCCCCATTGTCATCAACACACTCAATGGATTTGTTAAACAATCCACTTTGGTCCTATGAAGATACAACCAATCCATGCCCAACAAATTATTGTATGATCCCAACAATAATACATTCAGATGTGTTGTGATAGGCATATCATCCAAACCAAATGCGCAAGCTCTAACCCAATGATTAACTCGCTTCTTTGTACTTGCAGCCAACTGCACTAACCAATATTCTACATGCAATTTGTTACTCAAACCACACTTATCCACCAAGTCAGGACTAAAATAGCTACAATTAGATCCAGGGTCAATAAAAATAGAAATAACTTGATCACAAAGCTTATTGTCCATCTCAATGATAGATGCCTGGTGCTTTGCCTATCTATTGTCAGCGTGGAAAAAATATGAGGAATTCTTTGCCCCACATCTCCAACAGTATGCGCCTCATGTGCACTATATATATTAGGCCTACGACCTTGATCTTGTGCACAATCTCTCCTAAGGTGTTCCTCACCACATGTTCAACACTCCAACCGTCTAGTACCATTACCTCTATGTTGTTTTTGTGATCCATGTCCCTGTCTAGCTACATTAAACTTCTTTTGGGGTGCCACATTTTCTTTCTGCTTTGTATTTTGAGTCCTTGCTCTCTTAGGCTGCCATTTACCTTTACCTTTGTCTTTTCATTTGCATCCTTGCTGAGATTCATTCATACACTTTGACTGTTCATAACAATGCTTCAATTTCCCAATAACTTCCTCAAGTGACCGAGGATCATCATACTCAACCCAATCTCCAAATTCTAATGGAAAACCACTAACAAATCACTGAAAATACTCATACGTAAGATACAATACATACCTCAATAACTCTAGAAACTTGGTCGTGTACTCTTCATCTGTTATTGACCCCATCTTTAACTCATAGAATTCTTTGGCCTTAATGTTGTAGTACCTTTCTGACAAGTATTTCTTCCTGAAAATCCACTTGAACTCATTCCAACTCAAGTCATCCATCGTGATGTCTCTGACCCGGCTTCATGTCTTCCCACTAAATGTATGCTTTACCTTTCAAGGTGAAGATAACAAATATGGCCTTCAGGTTATCTGTGTACTCATGCAACTCAAAGAATTTGTTCATCCCAAGTATCCAAGCCTATGCATCTTCTGTCTTCTTCACATCTCCATCAAAAGTAGGTACTTTTTCTTTCTTAAATTAATTTGGAAAGTATCCCCTATCACTCCTCCTTTAAGGATGATAACAATGCCAATCATGATGCCTGTCAGAACTAGAATTAGAATAGTACCTATACTCGTCCCTCCTCCTATCCAGAGTGTCCAATAACCTACATAAATCTCACCATGTCACCTCTATCTGACCTGTGTCTACCAGGAGACCTATTGCCATATGCCCCATTAGTTCTGTCATCCTGTCCATGGTTGATCCGAAGTGGCCCTTCTCACTGTAGTTCTGACAAACTTTGAAGGAGTATTGAATTAACCTCTGCTTGTTTCTCTTATGTCTATATGATCCTGTCATTATCTACCTTAAAATTCCTTATATCTTCCTTCAAGCTTCGTAATGTGTCTGAAAAATTAGAAGATTTCCCACCACGATACTCGTCTGATTCATAGGGAGAGTCTTTGTAGTCTACCATCTTGCTAGCCATTCGATCTCTTTCCTGCAAATCATACTATGCCAAATAAACTAAATCATAATAAACCAACGTAGTTTAGTATAAATTGGGGAGGATACCTCATCTGCAAGATCATCCAAATCAACGTGACACATGTATAAAATAATCATAATAGTATATAGACATATACAAATAAATGCATCAACACATAAACATCATCCTAGCTAGAATCCAGTCATCAATGCATGACTGTATCAACTACACATTCCATGACTTCATGCATGACAACAACCATTATGTTGTTGTATACATGGCCACATGCAAGAATCATCATGAATAAGCAATGTGTAATCAACCACACACATGTATGAACACATGTAATCAAGCATAAGCGAACAATAATTGTAACCAAGCATACAAGAATGTAACCGAACATATGAGAATGTCACCAAGCATGAAAAATGATACATGTAAGCGACATATAACAACATGTAACCAGTCATACACTCATGACGATGCACTCCACAATGAAAACATCAACTTCCACATGACGACATCACTACAACCATGATCAATGCCATACAATGCAACAAGAACATGGAATGCAAGCATAAGAGACACACATGCAACTGACATGCATGCATGACCAACACACACAACCCATCCAGTATGAGGGGTGAACCATGCTCTGATACCAATCTGTAACACCCTCCTCCCACATCTACCCAAGTAACCGACCAACTGGGGTAAACATGTGACGAGAGGCTGCTATGATTGGATTCAACCTCCTATGTGACCTTACGAAAATGGAATCAATAGAAACACAACATACAAAACCTCCACATTAGCCATAGGACTCCTGAGAACCATGCCAACACTTCAGGTAGCTTGCCCTTGGGTCCCACTGAAGTTTTTGTTCACTTGACATCTAGACGCTCTCATGTTATGGGAATGCTAACGTCTAGGGACCTATGGATGCTCTCATAGGCCTGCAAGCCAGCATTCAGGGACTGTTTTGTCCAGTTATGTGCTAGCATCCCTGAGATTTGAGCCACTTTTTTAGGCCTAGAGCCCATGTCACTTCCCAGAATGGAATAATATCTTCAAAGCATTAAATTAACAAGGAAATAATTATGCAAAAGCAATTAGTTGAACCCTTAATCATACCCCTGCTAGCCATGATAGGCATTTCGTCAAACACATCACAAACATGTAATCTACTAGTGTAAAGAATTGATTTAAGCATATGGATCTCATACTTAATCGCCAAGAACCATTGTTCCCTCATGTCATTTGTTGCATTATCATCTATTAGGTCATAGATACATTGTCCATTCATTTACAAGTAGAAACATGATGAGAGCCATACATAGTTGTTGTCATAAAACATATACATAACGAGCATAGTAACAATAGAAATATCATAAATACATCAGCCATATAATCCACATATAAGCCAGTACTGTTACACATGAAAACCAAAGGAATGAATTTCTCATTAATGAATGTAGAAACCAATCAGGGATGGGACTACCAGGATACACTCAACCATAGATTGGTTGAGATAAAACTCTCTTTAGCCAATCACCCCCATGCCATATTCCAAGCATGAATGAGGGACTCATAAACAACTGAAAAGAACCAAACAAGCATGGACGCTATCGGAGTTCTCCACCTACACTGTGAGGCATTTGAGTGCCTCCTAGTCTCTCAGGCTTTACCATAGTCCACAGTCTGATCTAGGGATCACTAGGCCCTACACTGAGACCCACTCTCTAGGCTTTACCGTACATCCCATCCCAGGACTACTAGGCCCAACAGAGAGAAATCCACCTCTTGGCTTTACCATATATGGCGCCATTCACCGACAAGGATTCCTAAGCCCACCGAGGCACACAATCCTGACTTTACCACAACCCATAGTTTGGCTCAGGGGTTACTAGGCTAGTGGCTTTACCGTGATCCACATTCTGATTTAGGGACCACTAGGCCATGTGTTTTTCATTTCGAAGATCCACCCCACTCAACTTCAAATCCATCTGGAAGTCCAGCTCAACTGAAGTATGAGAACCAATCTAATCAATGCTAGGAGGAAATGATAAGGCTAGGCTGAGAAAACACAGTCACACCTAGAAAAACCCATGCCATGACAAAAAAAAACCACATGCAACACCATGCATGCCAAATATAGTAAGGAAATCACACATGCAAATCAATACCTACAGAGAATCTTGATGTTGCTACTTGATCCTGCTTTCCCTTGCTTGATATTCACTTCCTCTTGCCTCCTTTACCTTCTTTGATCCAATTCCAAAGTGCTCCAAGAAACTCTAAGTGTCCAAGAGTGAGAGAGAGAGAGAATAATGAGAGAGATCCGAAACTTAATTGACAAAAGGTTCCTAACTGGTCCTCAGAAGCCTTTTTATTAATGAGGCCTCTATTTTCTTCATTTTCCATTATTTTCCTTTAATTTCCTCCTCACATGCAACCTGTTGACCTTTCACCTACCTTTTCTCCTAATTTCCATTATTTTCATAAATATATGTGCCAAAAATGACATTTTTCCTTTCCAAAGCCTTAGCCATTGCCTTTTCCAATTTCCTTAGCCATAATAAACCAATGAACACCCTTACTAGGATGTCTTTCCCAACACTCAGCTTGGAATAAGTGTCCCATCAACTGTCCTTATTACTTTTAACTTTTATTACATGGAATTTTCACCAGGGTTGTTACAAGCTCACTCTAGAAAGAGATCAGAACACAATGTTGGGAGGCTACAACCTTTAGAACCATTCTCTCTCATCCAGGTCAAAGTGACATAGGGATAATGTCCCTAATCATGTCATTATACAATAACACGAAGTTATCCCTGATGACGGTTTAAAGATGACCACAAACTAATGAAATGGATAGCAGGAGTTGAATTCTTCTAGTGGTTGTGGTTTAAGGCTAGCCGCCAACCAAATTGCACTCATGGAACATGATCCCATCTCTAGCTATGACTCTGAATCTAGCTCTAGGCTTTGGTTGCAATCTCTGGTCCAAGTTGTGGCTCAGGATCCTCTGATATGACTTCAAAGCTAGTAGTTAACTATCAATTCCCCCATTGTTAGATACAAGGTGAGAATATGAATATCTCTCCAATGCAATACATATCAATAGTTGAGAATAAACTCTATAGTATGATCGATATATCTTCTTGGTCGTTGAAGACCATTTATACAAAGTGAATCTTTCCTATTACAAGAGTCTTGTGTCTAGAACATTTGTATCAATGATGAGTACGTTTTCCACAATTATCGTAAGAGTGAAGATAAAAAAAATTGGTCTTTCATGTGGACAACTTGATGAGGATGTTGGCATATTGCAAATCTCATGTGGAAGTAGAGCAGAGGAAGATGAAAATTCTTGAAGAAACCCAACACTCTGAAACTAGATAGGTTTATAGTAGTATAGAATATGAAAGGTCACTTCCTTTTTATATCTGAGACCGGTTTTGTGCTTGTTTTTAATAAATTTTTCCAAAGGTCTAATGATGGGCTTGGTGAGTGCAAGTGGAACTTCTACATGTTCATGTGAATTTGTTCTTGAAGCGATGTCATGAACTGGTTGTTGATATAAATATTTCTCTAATTTAAAAAGAGAATTGTTTTGAACAAAAACTTGTTCAAAATGATGACTCCTCTATTGTAGTTAATCTTGTTTTATTTGTAATTCAAGCTAGGGAAACTAAATTTTTTCCTTTGAATTTTGTAAACAAGTTTGAATATATGTGAAATTAGATTTGTTTATTTTTATTGTACCATCAACAATATAGAGTATTAAAGATTACCAAATCTAGTACTTTATCAATTCGAGTCATTTTTTAACAATTCAATCTCCACAAATGAAGGGCGTCAACTTCTATAAAAAATCCACAACTTTACAATGCAATTAAACTCAATTTCAAAAGATTAAAGTAAACCTACAAAAACACTTATTGCAAGTTACCATTATACTTTGTGTCGGTAATGCTTTGAGTCCTTTGAGTTTTGCTAGCTAATAAATCTATAAGTGTAGCATGCACATTTGTCTCCTATTACTTTGATAGCAACATTGTGTTCCAACCCTGGAGATGTTGAGTTAAATAAAATATCCTTAGAAATGTAGTCCACTCCGTCTACTATCACTATGCCATAAACAAATGTTCGACTGCTAATGGAAAACCAAAACAAGTAGCCTACAAAATAGTTTAGTGGCCACCTCCCTAACAAATCAATAGTAAGCTAAGATAACAAATAGTGAATGCCTCACCATGTGACAAGAATAAATTGAATAATTTTTTTAGGTCATTACTAGTATCTCATAAAAGAGCATATCAATATACCACTAAATATTTCAAACAAATGCAATTCATTTTTCACCCTTATTAGAGAATGAATACAACCATATTGGAATATTTCATAGCATAGACACCTAAATGCATTCTTTTATAAGATCAAACTACTAACAAATCAACTCGATTCATCCCAACTAACCATTTAATCTGGATTGTATGATGAGTTGTTCTCCATTTGTTTAGGTGTAATCACCCATTCTATTGAAACATAGATATCTTCTACGAAGAAATGGAAGTATATTTCATGAATGGAGTAGATCTCTAGAACATCATTTTCTTGGAACCCACTTCCATCGATGCACTCCTACCTTTGTTGATATATATATATATATATATATATATATATATATATATATATATATATATATCCTTTTAGCATTTATTTGATTTAGTTATGCCATCAAGCAATTATACATTCAAAAACATAAAAAAAGTATAGCATAAGAGACAAGAGACATGAAAAATTAGGCCAACACTCAGGGAAAAACCCAAAAGTCCTTTCCTTATAGAATATTTGTCAACAAGAGAAATCCAAGTCATATCTAACCTGACTAGTATTCCAAATACCAAGTCATCCCTCCTCAAATGCTGCCACAACTTTGTCAATAAGTATAGTTGCAAGATGAAATATTCCTATCCTTAGATGTTGCATTCCACATAGAAAGGATTGCTCCAAAACTCATAGCCTTAGGTATCTTGGATATCACAGATACAAAGCGCCATAGAAAGTTCGTATAACATAGAGATGTATAGCCTCGGGAGTTTTCATAACCATAGAAGTTTGGAGCCTCAAAAACTTGTATTTCGCATAAGAATAATGCCTCAGACATCACCAAATTTCCTCTTCTTAGATGAGATCCAAATTAGTTTCCAAATGGTGGAGGATATATGCCAATATATAGTTGTTTCCTTATCCGAAAAGGTGACTCTGAAGGTTGAGCCCACCTGTCCTCTACAGGGCCAACTTAGGAGTTAGGATTTGACTAAAAGACACATAAAAAAATAATTTTCTTTTTCTTTAAAATTTCCAAATAGAACATGAAAAAATAATGGAATGACATCTTCAAAGCAGTAAAATAACAGGGAAAAAATGATGCAAAAGAAATTAGTTGAACAAGCCCTTAATCAGACCCCTACTAGCCATGACAAACATTTTGTCAAACACATCACAAACATGTAATCTACAGGTGTAAACAAAGATATCGTATTATACTTATCTGAGAATCACCAAGAACCATTCCCTCATGTCATTTGCTGCATTGGATTCTATTAGGTCATATATACATTGTCCATTCATTTTCAAGTAGAAACATGATGAGAGCCATATATAGTTGCTGTCATAAACATATACATAACCAGCATAGTAACAACACAAATACCATAAATACATCAACCATAGAATCCAAATATAAGCTGGTACATTTACACATGAAAACCAAAGGAATGAATTTCTCATTAATGAATGTAGAAACCAACCGGGGATGGGACTACCACGTTCCACTTGACCGTAGATTGGCTGAGCCAAAACTCTCTTCGGCCAATCACCCCCAAGCCATATTCCAAGCATGAATGTGGGACTCATAACTAACCTAAAAGAGCCAAACAATCATGGATTCTACCAAATTTCTCCACCTACACCGTGAGGAATTTGAGTGCTTCCTAGTCTCTCAGGATTTGCCATAATCCATAGTATGATCCAAGGATCACTAGGCCCTACACGGAGACACACTCTCCAGGCTTTACCGGACATCCCATCCCGGGACTACTAGGCCCAACAAAGGCCAATCCACCTCTTGGATTTACCGTATATCCCACCATTCAAAGGCAAGGATTCCTAGGTCCACCGAGGCACACAATCCTATCATTATTGCAACCCATAGTCTCACTTAGGGTTACTAGACCAGTGGCTTTACCATGATCCACAATCTGATTCAGGGACCACTAGGCCATGTTTTTTTCATTTCGAAGATCCAACCCACTCAACTTCAAATCCATTCGGAAATCTAGCTCAACCAAAGTATGAGAACCCATCTCATCAACTATCAGGAAATTGCAAGGCTAGGCCGAGAAAACACTGTCACACCTGGGAAAATCCATGCCATGACAGAAAACAACCACATGCAACACCATGCATGCCAAATATAGCAAGGAAATCACACATGCAAATCAATACCTGCGAATAATCCTACTGTCGCTACTTTATCTTGCTTTCCCTTGCTTGATATTCACTTCCTCTTGCCTCGTTTGACTTCTTTGATTTAATGCCAAAGTGCTCCAGGAAACTCTAAGTGTCCGAGATTGAGAGAGAGAGAGAATAATGAGAGAGCTCCAAAACTCAACGAACAAAAGGTTCCTAACAAATCCTCAGAAGCCTTTTTATTAATGAGTCCTCTATTTTCTTCATTTTCCATTATTTTTCTTCAATTCCCTCCTCACATGCAACATGTGACCTTTCACCTCGCTTTTCTCCTAATTTCCATTATTTTCATAAATAAATGTGCCAAAAATTCCATTTTTCTTTTCCAAATCCTTAGCCATTTCCTTTGCCAATTTCCTTAGCCATAATAAACCAATAAACACCCACACTAGGAAGTCTTTCCCAACATTCATCTTGGAATAAGTGTCCCATCAACCGTGGTTATTATTTTTAACTTTTATTACATGGATTTTCACCAGGACTATTATAGAACCCTCCCCCTTAGGGGACATTGTCCTCGGTGTTCAATCACACATGTACCTTAGCGAAACTATTGGAAAGAAAACATATTACTCATGGAGCTTTATAACATAGCTTAATGTATTATTTACAATGATCACCCCGCTGAATGCAAACCCACATGACAACATAACAAATATAACATCATAATGACATGACACCCATACCGCTTATTAGAGCTTTATAACATACCTCATGGTGGTATTTACATCTATACACATATGTACATATACCAAAACATCACTAAGCATGTACTAAAACATATACCAAAGACATATTTCAAAACACCATACCAAAACTACTTTGCCTCAACCCGGAAAACAATAAAGGATACATAGCCCACATCTGATCCACCATCTCCCATGCAGCTTCATCGGGCCCAAAGTGCTTCTATTTCACTTTAACTTGCTCGATTGCTTGGTTTCAGAGCATGAGAACCTTTCTCTACAATATATAGTGAGGCTCTTCCTATAATTATTCATTTGGTTCCACCTGCAATACAAATGAGTCAATCACATGATCAACATATTTAACATACTTCTTAGGCAATGACACATGGAAAACATCATGGACATTCACAGTTGGAGGCGGTGCAATTCGATAGGCTACTGGCCCAATCCTCTTAATAATACTGAAGGGTCCAAAAAACCATGGTGCCATCTTGGTAGATGATCCAATTCGCAAGGAGCTCTTCTTTAGTTTGATGCACAATTACAACTATTCTCCAACTTGGAACTCCTTGAACAACCTGTTCAGATCTGCATAGCTCTTCTTCCTATCTTGAGTTTCCTTTAGATTCTTCTTTATAACTTGCATCTCTTGTTCCATGTCTGCCAACAGGTCTAGTCCAATCAACATCATGTTAATTGGATCACTCCAACTGATAGGAGTATTACAAAAATTGCTGAGTGGGACCCTAATATGATATGAAAAGATGAATTTTGATCACTGATGGCAGGATGCAAATACTGACACTAACAAGAGTCCCATCCGGTATGATGGCCTAGTTTCCATTATCTTAAAGTTATGACTTAGCTCTTGCTTGTTAGCACATGAGAATGGCCTTCTTTGTCTTCAAACAGGGAAGTTCATGTGTGTGGTGAGTGCTAGTGTTACTTGTGTCAAGGTTCTTCCACTATGGAGGGAGAGGGTGGAAGCGAGTCTCTAGTCGAAAGGGAAGAGTCCCAACTCTATCGGAGACATACAACACAACAGGACATGCACATATTCCGGTGTAGTAGTCCACACAGATGCGGCAGTCACAAACACACATTGAAGGGATATCACATACAACACTCAACGAAGTAGTTCATGTGAGTGCGACGGTCGTTATAACAAGTTTATGGGAATGGTTTTGTCTAGTGTCCGACGAGGCAGCCCACACAGGGAAGACAACATTAAAAACTTATACAACACATTTTCATAAACATATGTGTTAGAACAACCGAAATAGTTCAACTATATTAACACAGGTTAAAGCAACATGCATTACAAGTGTTCAAAGATTAGTCTTACAAACAATAACAATACATGTGTGAAAACGTGTTGGTTTGTTATCAGGCTTCTGAATTAAGCGAAAGTTACAAGACACATCAGTACACCATACATCACTAACCCCATAAGTGGGGTGTTGGAGCCACTGCTCACTCCTCAAAGAAAAGATTATAGACTCTCAAGGATATGTGGGAGGAGCCAAGGTGAAATGTATTTTGCATGTAAAAATGAGGGGTATTTATAGCCAAGGGTGAAACTGACCCTTGTGACTATTCAACTTCCCTCATGACTGTTTGACTTACATGACTGTTCAACTTTACATTTTGGTCTCTTGGAATTCCACATTACATTACATTGATTACAACAGTATGGCCCATAGTAGTGATGTGGCCAATATGACTCATGATGCGACTCGACACGACAGTGCTAGTATGTTCATGCTAGTGGTGGTGTCCATGTCGAGCTGCAGTGCTGCTGAGTGATGGATGTGCTCTTGGTGTATCATAGCTTCATCTTCGCATGGCAAGGTGTGTGAAGTCTTCGATGGTCTTGGTGTTCGCTTGATGTTTGCACGTGCATGTTCCTCCTTCGCTTGTACTTTGACATGCTTCATGTGTTCATCCGTTCATGAAAAAAATCTCCTTACATGCATTCCTCGTCCATCCATTTGTGAAAAAATATCCTCACATGCATTCCTTGTTCGTCCATTCGCAAACAAATCTCCTCGCATGCATTCCTTGTTCGTCCGTTCGCAAACAAATCTCCTCGCATGCTCTCCTTGTTCATCTCGTTCGTTGTCGCGTCATGTCTCATCCATGTACTTGTATCTGCAATCACTCATGATGAGATAGCATAAAATCCAGAAATCTCCCAGTCTACCATGATGCATTATCATTCGCTTTCAGATGCAGGTGACCGGGAGAGAGGACAAGGTTCTGAAACTGCGCAAGGCAGATTTCATGCCGGGATGCAGGCTCCAGGCACTATCGTGAAAATTGCGTGGAAGTCACTGGGAGACTGAGATGGACAATCCAGATCAACAGTGACTGTCTGCGAGGTCTGGCTCAGTTGGAGGGCAGATCTGTGCAATTTTTTCAGGGAGGCAGTGTAGGAAGCAGAAGGGAGCTAGCAGCAAAAACTATGCAATTTCTTTGGGGAGCTAGCAGCAGGCTGTCGAAAGCTTGCTTAGAAAAATTGCACAATTTTTCTAGGGAGATGGCAGCAGGTTGCGGGATTCTGCTGGCAAAATCTGCGCAATTTCTGGGAGGCTGGCCTGCTGATCATCCCATCAAAGTTTCTAAGATGAAAAGGATGCTAGGCAACTGAGAGACTGGTCATGAAAATTGAGTAATTTTTCGAGTGTGCAGCAGGCCAACCGACTTGGTGATTGGCTGGAAAAACTGCGCAATTTTTTGGGGGAGTGAGTCCCAGGGTCACTGCCTGGTCAAAATCTTTGGTTGACCAGCTAGAGGCTCGGTTGATGTGCTTACGGGAAATGCATATTGAAATGGCTTGTTGGGAAACTTCTGCGTTGTTCTGGGTGATAGTCGGTCAAGTCGATTCCAAGGTTGCGCAGTGCAAACTGCCTAGGAGGTAGCCTCAAACTCTTCACAATTCTGGGCTGCAGTACATAATCACTAAAAGTTGGAACTGCGCAATGAAACTTAGCAAAGGTCCGGTTATTGGAGAGTGATTTGGTTGTCAGAATTTCAACAAAATGACTAAGTGTGTGAGTGAGTGAACTTGTGCATACATGACCTTGCAAACACACACTCAACATGACTCGACAACAAGACACCTCAAACCATCAAGACAACATATACTCAATGTGACTGACTGAAGGTGCAAGCGACAAACACGACACTTGTGCTAGATTGTTGAATGACTGCGACGACGCTTGCACGAGAGTGCATACAACATTGTGTGTGAGTGCGATAGATGTGTACATGGTGAACACAACTCAAACACAACCTTCAACATCACCAGAACAAGGTCGCAAGCATGACATGACAATCAACATGTTGAAGATGGCAGTTGGTTGAACAAGTGAAAAGGAAGCAAGACAAGTAGTGGAAACACATAAGATTACTTTTCATGTTTGCGCATATGCATGTTATTGAGGACATGATGATATGACAATGATAAGCAGTCCTAGAAGCTCAACTAAGAGGTGTACTTCGAAAGGTGTTCTTTACTTACCATACTTACCCTCAAGATGATCATGCATCTGATGAAGTTTGCATGTGGTCCTGATATTTTCCATTGATTGGTTCCTTGGTCCCTCTCCTCAACTCCTTGGAAGTGATTTTAGCATGTCACCCTTTCCTGTAGTCACTGAGAGGTAGATATGTGAAATTTCAGAGGACAGTGACTGTTGCTGGAATGAGGTCGTGGGACACCCGTCTGCACAGTTTCTACATGAAAGACATACAATAAAAATTGGACAAAAATGCACAGTTTTGAGGCTCAGGGCACTGCTGCGGGACAGGGGTCCTCGGAGGACACCTTTGCGCAATTTCTGAGTGTAGTGCAGCTGGACTACTCTGCACATTTTTGGAGAGCAGTGTTGGTTTCTTGACTGCTCTGCGAGCTGTGGGGTTTCAACAGGCAAGGGAGGTTGGTGTCTCTATGCACTGTGGGGTTTCAGCAGGCAAGGGAGGAAGCTTGATGGTTGCAGAAGAAAAGCGCACAGTTCTGGGAAGCTGGATGAGGCTAGGTTTCTTGGGAAAATGGCTAAGTGTGAGATCAATGAAACATATGTAAACATTGATAGGACTCGACTATGATCACACATGGACACTTAGTGACACAATGTAGACCATCCAGAATACATAAGACATACTTTTCTTGATGCAACAACCTTCATGACATGAGTGCGTGAAGTGAGTGTGAAACATGTCTATGTGATGACAACCACTCATACACACACAATTCCCTTGAAGCAAGACAACATTCCCTTTGCATGAAAAACAACAACCCCTATGCCCAAATATGACACATGCTGCATGAAGATGAGAACATGGAAAACTCTTAAGATCAAGGAGGGGAGCTTGAAATCATCAACTTACCAACAAACAACCAAGAATAATCGATCGCAGGATTCGAGGTAGGCTCCAAAATTTTCATGCGAGCCAAAATTTTGGAGGGTGGTTGTAGCTGCTACAACAGGAACCATCCTTCTTCTTGACGAAAATCACTGGTGCACCCCAAGGTGAAATACTAGGTCTAATAAATCCCAAGTCTAAAATCTCTTTTAACTACATTTGCAACTCACAAAGTTCTGGAGATTTCATCCTGTAGGGTGTCTTGGAGATTAGTTATGCACCAGGTTTTAGGTTGATTGTGAAATCGATCTCCCTCGCAGGTGGTAATCCAAGCATATCCTTATGGAAAACATCCTCGAATTCTGATAAAATAGGTTATTGATCAAGGGAGGGTCCTTTCTAGTCACTTACAACCTTGGCGGAATTTAGTTTACAACCTTGCCAAAGACATCGTTTTACCTTCATCACGGAGATGAATTGTAAGGACACTCCTCGCTTGATACCAAAAATCTCAATTGACCTACCTTCATCATCTAAACAAATCACCTTCTTTTAGAAACAATCTACTAAAGCTTGATGAGATTCTAGCCAATCCATTCCAATGATTACATCGTACGTCCCTAATGTTGTGACGTATGCCTTCAACTTAGTTATAAACACACCGAGGTTCACCTGACATTGGTTAACACTAAGTCCTATTGCTTGTTTTATCCTAGAAGCCATTTCGACTTGTTTAAAGTCATCGTGCTCATAGGCTGAAAACCTACATATTTGTAATGCAACTGGTGAAATGAAATTATATGTAGCACTAGAATAAAAAAAAAAAATTAACTTTTACATTGTTTATCATACCCGAGGTTTCTACCAAAGAAAATTGGTGTTCAACTTGTTGGTTATCAACTGCTGCATAAATTTGATGGTGGTTGCTTGCTCCCCCCATTGGTGCTTTTCTTTCTCTACAGTTGTTACCAGTTTGTAACTCACAATAGTCATGCTAGTAATGAGGTCCCCCACATCCCCAACAAGTGATGTGAGGTAGAATCCAAGCAAAATGTTGTGGAGTTCTTTAGAAAGAGTTCCTTCCCCTGAGACCCCTGCCCCTGCTTGTGGCTCCTCGTGTTTCATCATTATTTGCATGAATCCTTGAAGTTTCCAGTGAAGTTGTACTGGAAACCAATTAAATCCCCATTGTCGATGATCTACGTATAACCCTGTTTCCATATGGCGGTGGCCTCAAACTCCCTCCCCTAGAGAAGGTACGAGGGGCCTTCCCCATAAACCTTGATTGTTGTGGAAAAATAGTTTTGTTTCCACCTTTTAAGTCTAAGTGTTATTCAACATAGCGGGCATGTTCAACAACTTCTGCAACTGAGGATGGTTTCCACATTCACACCATTTCCTTAATCTTAGGTTTCAATCCATAAATAAAACGATCTGCTTGGCACTGATCGATGTCCATGTAGGAGACATACTTGACCAATTCCATGAATCTAATCTCATATTCCTCTACTGTGCAGTTTCCCTGTACCAAAGCATGGAAGGATCCTACATGTTGTTCTTCATAATATGTTGGTAGGTACTTTTTCTTGAATCTTTCCTTAAATAACTCCCAGGTGACAGTGTCAGGAGTGAGGTGTAGTTAACGCTCTAATTTAATTCTATCAGAGTCAGGGAACTATCTCTAAGTTGAAATATTATTATTTTAGCTTTTAAATAAGATGTATAATTGCTTAGTGTGAAGCACCTTCTCATTCCATGTAACCAAGCTTCTACTCATTCACTGGCACGACCTTTAGCAAACTTTGGGAGCTTAATCTTTTGGAGCTCCCTAGTAATGTTAGAGTCTCTTGATCCCTCGAGATTGCCCAACCCTGATGGAGGGTGCTCCACTTCCACCTCAGTTGTTTGGTGCCCTCTTAAAGTCTCATTAATTGCTTCTAGGGAGTGCAAGATGAGAGCCCACTCCAACGACAACAATGGGTTATTTGTAGGAGGTCCTTGTGATGATCCTCCTCGACCTTGATTTCCATGTGTCTTCACCATTTTGGATTGTTCCATAATTCGTTCCATACAAGATTTATTAATGCAACTTAGGACTTGTCGACTCTTAGTCGACTCACACACATATATAAAATGATAGACATAAGTTTTTCTTTTACTATATGCATAAACGAGCATTACTAATACTGAGCAGATTCCCAAGGATCTATTAAATCCTCTCATGTGTGATCTCTTATATAACCTACAAATTTTTAATTAATGAATTGGTTTAATATACTCAAATATTAGTTCGCTCTTGGTGGATTTCAAAATACTTATTTAGAATGAAAATTGGAACCATTCTTGTGTATTCACCAAATAACCATTCAATTTCAAGTAGTAGTTTAAATATAAAGGAAAGGTTTCACTAATTCTCAGGCACATATTTCTTTCTTAGACATAGAAATATCAAAACCATTCGAGGCACAATGAACACAATATTTACCTTGGAAACTAAAATGGAAACCAACTCCAAATGGTTGTTGAGCATTTAATTGGGAAATCCCTTGACTATAGTTTTTGGCTCTTTGAGCATACTTTTCCACAAAAATGTCCTTTTGGAGTGAAGCTACAAAAAGTAATGGATAGGACAATAAACTTAACCCTTTTTTTCTTTTTCTTATATCAATTAGTTTTATAGTTATATTTATTTAACTTTAATAAATTATTCATGTCTATTTTAATCAAAATTTATTTAGTACATAGTGCATAAATAATGTACACTTTACATCAGCCCCAAGGGTTAGCTCAGTTGGTCAAAATCAGTGCCTCGCCATCGGGAGGTCACAGGGTCCAATCTCCCCGAAGCCGTTGGGTTCAGGCCTTGCTAGTGGGCCGCGAGGCTAGATTCCCTTCGGGGTCGATCAGCCCAGATATTTCCGTGGATGTAGAGCCACCCGTTGACCAAGGTGTCCGTGGACCACAACCTAAAAAAAAAACATACACTTTACATCAAAACAATCAATATTATATAAATTGATATACATATATTATTTCATTTTAATTTGAACAATATTAATTTCAAACTATATAATATTAACAATCCATTTACGAATTCACATAAAGTTT
Organism: Pinus tabuliformis; assembly: GCA_031772625.1. Lineage (NCBI taxonomy): Eukaryota > Viridiplantae > Streptophyta > Pinopsida > Pinales > Pinaceae > Pinus > Pinus tabuliformis. The sequence continues at coordinate 1,015,950,307 of CM062816.1, read as the reverse complement.
ATCTAATTTACTTTTTATATAAGATTTATCTAATTTACTTGTTATCTGCATTATATATAAAAATAAAATAATAATATCAAATACTATTAATATTTTCTCATTTAAATGTGAACCTATAGTGATACGAGGTATAAATACACACAAATATGTCTTTATTAAATATATATAATCTCCTTTAATTATATAATTAATAAATCACTTTAATTTTAGTTTTAATTTAATTATATATTTTAAATTAAATAGCATTATACTCTATTTTATTTATTATAATATTTAATAACTCTAAATTATGGATTAATAAATATACAAATTAGATCCATTTATATAAATTGGCTCCCTTATTATTAATATATATAAATTATGAATTATGCTCCACTTTATATATAAACATAAAAAGTTGGATATCGTCCTTGTCCACTAATTTATTTTTCATTGCTCTCACAAATACAACGGTTATCAGCACTTTATAATTATGCCATATGGAGAACTATAAACTACTTTTCTATTCGTAAATAAAAGGTTGTATTTTTATATAAAAAGAGAGTGTTGTAATTTTATATAATAATAGAATGCCTATCCTATATTGTCCAATAAATAAACTATTGAAGGGCGTAAATAAGAAGAGATTAAAAGGAAAAGACATTTGGAAGGTAAGAGAGTGTTTTATTTTTATAATAGGGTGGATGAAAGTATATGACAACAACAGGGACAACCATAGATACGGAAGCTATCTCGTACCTACCTATATAACTAGCATTTTTTTTTGCTTTCTATTAGGGTTGAATAGATAAATAAAGGTAATTGATCCATTCATACAGGGATCTAAGTTGTTGGATGAAGAAGGCTCCTGTAAATTTGATTCCTCGTTGAAGCCCCTTCTGGAATCTATTCGAGGTGGACTTTGCAGAGGGGAGAAAGCTATAAACCTTGTGACCTCGCTATATAAAACTCTTTCTAAGAACATTAGGGAGTGGATTCCCAAGAGGGAGACCTTCGAACTGGTAGAAAATCGTTTCTTTATTGTTAAGTCATTACAAACATTGGACGAGACTAGATATTCTAATACTAGTGACACTGGATCATAAGATGGTGGGAAAACAAGTGATGACGAAGAGTATGAAGTGGAGATAGATGTTCAAAGTAATCATGATACAAAAAATAAGTCATGGTTGGAAGAGAATTTCTTTCCTTGTAGAAGGGAAGCAAATGATAGTTGGTCCTCTGGTGGGGCTAAACAACTTCATATGCATTTAGATTTAAATAGATATTAGTGGCTACTACATGAGAATCCATGGGATTTAAATCAAAACCTTTAGGTATTATTAGTACACGAGATCACCCAAGCCAAGTATGAGAAGGCTTTGAAAATCTTTGTTGATATTAAGAATAAGTATGCTGAAATATGCGAGGTTATGCAGGATAGCAATCAGCTACGATAACTAGAAGTGCTTCGTGGGTCACAGATTGTGGGTATGACGATCACTAGAGCAATGTTGTATCGAAAAAGCTTAAACCAACAATTATTTTTATTGAATAAGCTTCCGAGATTTTGGAACCTCAATTGCTCATCGTGCTTGAATCGACCATTCAACATCTAATTTCGATTGGTGATCACTATCCACTACCTCCCCATGTAGCATGTTATGAACTTGAGCGTTGAATCTGGATATACGTGTAATAATAGACTTTCATCACAAAGGATCAACCAAAGCAATAGGGTCAACTACAACGCACAAAATGTCTAGACTCCATCACACCGACCAAGGAGAAGGATCTTGCCTCTCCTAGTTAGGATGAGAGAAACCAAGCCTAATTATCCCTCTCTAAATGATGTTTTTTTACATATGTAATATAACATATTTCCACTTGCATCTAAAGGTCATGTTCCCTTGCAGATTGCGATTTCCACAGCAGGTGCTTTCGAAAAGAGTGCTTTGTTTTTCGATTTGCACTATCAAGCTGAAAATTCTAAATCCGTTTGAAGGACAATTGTGATTTCATTGTAAAAAAGAACATGGGAGCGTATTTCCAAGCTCTCTTTGGGATATGGGTACTAGCTGCGACTTCCTTCTTCTTTGTTTATTGCCTCACCAATTTCTACTGAAACCGTTTTGATCATGGGATGGGATGATTCACCAACCTACAAGTCCACTTACAGTCGGTTTAAAGAGATAGAGAAGGAATGTAGCCCTGTTTTAGCAGAGGCTTCAGAGCTGCATCCAGAGCAGAACCAATTATATATGATTGAGCAGGGCCTCTCTTTTGTAAATGGGCATTGGAAACAATACAAGGGCTCTACTCCTCTTCTGTAATTCACCACAAATGATTCCAATCTCACAATATCATTTATGAGAAGAAACTCCAATTACAAGACACCATTTAGGAGAATAAAATCCATTTACATCATCCCTAGAAATGTTCCACCATAATAATTTCTAGCACAGGCTATATAACCTTGACCATGAATCTGGCCTTGACAGGAAGGAGTGAGTTGTGAGGCAAAATAACAAGATAGTTTTCATAAATTCAAACAAAGTTGGATACAAGCTTCCCACAATCCAGGCAATGAAAATAGGCTCCTCACCTCCCCTTTTCATGTATGGATATACTTGCCCCTAACAATTTTTTTTTTTTGGAGTTCATGATGAGGTTTCTTAGCTTTAGGTTGATTATCACTAGCTATCTTCCGATTTGAGAAAATCCTCTCAATCTTTAAGTCACTTGCTTCCTTTCGTTATTTCTCATAGTTTTTAAAGATATTGTTATAATCTTATGCAAGATTCACTAGTTTGATATTCCTATTCTTCAACTATGACATGTTTCCTTTCATTTTAGGTATATATTTTAAAAAATGATTTTACGACTCCAAAGAACCTCATATTTTTAAGATGATACTAAATCGATCTCCATTTCCCTAACATTGTGAGACCTAGCAAGTGTCTTGACCTTTATAGAGTTGTGTCTTCAAGTTGACAAAATCCATAATCAAGGAAGTACCTAAGCTTTGCACACTTTCCAAGTCTGTTTTGGAAAAAGTCACACTGGAAAATGTTGCAGACTCGAGAATTAGATACTCGTAGATTCAATTTATTTCCTCCTCTCTCCAACATTTATACCTCTGTACCTTTATATGCATAATGCATTAACAAGCTTGAAAGGCACGAAGATACTCAATTTGCTCCATGTCTATGTCTATAATTTTGACAACGTTTTTTTTTATAAACAAGGTGGATTTCTTATAGGAATGTAAAGGTTGAAACCAGTAGGTGGGTTTTAGGGTCTAGATTTTGAAGCTGGTTCTGATACCATATGTGCATACCTAACCTAGGGTCCTCTAGCTAAAACCAAATTTATTTAATTTAATCATAATAAGAAGGAAAATAGCATGTTTATAACTTTACATTTACTTGATAAAAACATACAAGAAAAATTTGATCAAAACACCATATGAAACATGTAATAAATTTCTTTTACAACAATATACATAAATAGAACAACAAATGGAAGAATACATGTTCCAGTGGCTTGGTTGGGATGCTCCTAACTCTATTGGGATGTTTCACCCGGCTACCCAACCCAATTGACCTCCCAGCTAACTAGGAATGATTCCTAGCCCAAGGAACCTTGACAGGTTCCCTAGCTCTTCGAGCCCAATTCCAACCAATTGTAGTGTGTCCAAGTTAAACACTCTCCAATAGATCCAAGGTTGAGTTCTCTCTTTTTCTCTCCATTCTCTCCCTTCTCCTTCTCCACATTCCTCCTCTCCAAAATAAAATCTTCCAATGCCAAAATAAAGAACAAGGATCTCCCCCTTTCCTCTCATCTTCCTTCCCTTTTATGTCTCTTCCTCCCATCCACCTCAACCACCTATCATTATTGTCATGACTACCCCTTCATCCTTGTATTTTAATAACAATTTTTTTTCCTTACCATATCTTATCCAAAGTAGAATTGAGAAGACACATTGGGAATAGAATAAGGATGTTTAATTTAGAAATAAATTGGAGAAGACCATATCTTATCCAAAAGTAGATTTGAAAAGACACATTGGGAATATAAATATGAATATTTAATTTAGAAATAAATTGGAGAAGACCATATCTTATTCAAAAGTAGATTTGAGAAGACACCTTGGGAATAGAATAATAACAAACAATAAAAGTCATATTAGTAAAATAAAGTTACATAGTCACAAGTGTAGGTTTATGCCAATATTACTTAATAATTGTATGTCAATATCTTCAGGTTAATTAAGCACTAAACAAAATTAGCCTTATAGGATCATGTAGGGCATTACACTCAAGGGCCAAGCATCAATCTTGAGCCTTAGACTTGTGCAATGCCCAGCTAGACAAGGCAACTACTAGCCAATGGAACGGCAGATCTGCCCAGACAGAGTATGAGAAATTGGAATATTTGAGTGATGGTGAAAGTTAGAGTGTAGATCTGACTAAGGATATATAGATTAGTGCAAATCAAGTGCAAATATCATCATGCGAAAGGAAAAACAAGCATGCATGGAGATTCGCTGAAACAACAATCACTAATGGGCAAAAAGAAGAAAGTTGATGCGACACTTGTAAAAGAAGAAAAATGGACCGAGCCAACACTTGAATAAGCTAAAATAATTTAAAATGCCAGTAACCATGAAAAGAAACAAGAAAAACATGACTCACAGAAGGGAAACGACAAAAAGCAACAGAAAGAGTGTCAAAATATGACAAAAGAAAAACTCAACCAGAAAAGCGTTGCAAACTCCACTGAAGGCTCATTGATCTCATTGGGAAGGCTAAAGATCCAAGATCGAATGTACAAATGAGCTCTAGGGGAATCCATTATATAGATCTAGACTGATTAGGGTTTATGACGCATATGCCTAAAATCAAGGAAAAAGTGACACTTGGTGGAATTCCAAACATAGAAAGTTGTGTCATCCTTCGTGAAACTAATTATCCACTTCCCATTTTCAAGGGATTCTTTTTTTTTTTCTTTTTTTTTCTTTTTTTGGGAAAATTGACCATTCACACTACCAAGAAGGATTGCGCAATTTCCAACCACTGGGAAACTTCTTGACTTAGTGAATTGTGCAGTTTCAGAGACCAAGGATGCTTTGCGCAGTTTCTGAGCTGAAGGCTAGGATGCTATCCAGGATTGCGTCATTTTTGAGCTCAAGACATACCTTCCATTCTAGATTGTGGAGTTCAAATCATCAAGGATGGCCTGCCTTCCAAGATTGCACAGTTTCTGGAGGTAAGCCCAGCAATGCTGCAAGGTCAAGTCAAGAGATAGCTTGTGTCTGAAAGATATCAAACTAGGATCAATACATAATAAGAAAAATATCAAAATACAAGTCTTTATCATAGTGTGAATACTTGACAACAATGAAAGATAATCTCCCATGGACGGAAGGGAGGCTCCAAAATGAAAGCATGGGAAAACATTTGGAGGGTGGTTATAGCAACTACAACATTTGGCGACACTAGTAGAACTCCATCTCCCTATATGGATCTTAACTCATGTAAAATAGGTCTAACTATTTAGGAAGTATTGTTCAGTTCATTGACCACCATAGCTTATTTACTCAGGTTAAGTTAAAGATATAGTCTGTACCATTCTTTTCATCGGCGATGCACAAACAAAGACAATTCAAACTCAGTTGTTTCGATTGGGGATGGGGAATGTATAGATACACAAGTGAAGCAATATTGTGAGAGTCTTGGTTTTCATCTCTGGTGTTGCTCTGCTACCAGTAGGGCTAGATAGTACCACAACGGAGTCACTTCAGGGACACAAACATTGATCCACTGTGAGCGAGCCTAAAAAGTACCCCGATAGAGTTGCTTGCTTCACATCTCTGTGAAGGAAGCCTTTCTCTTCTTTCACCTTTTATTATTTTTTTCTAGTTTTTCTATTTTATGTTAAGAGAACTGTGCATTGGCACTTATTTTATTTAATGAGGTGGAAGAGGGATCCCGACTTATTGAGAGCAACAAGATTTTTTCCCTTAAGAGAAGGATTTTTATACACCTTTGAAATGCATTTCACTTACTAAAGTTTCCTCCCCTCCTTACTCTACTCGACTTGGTTGACAATACAAAATCGAACAATTATAAGACCAATTTAGGTGGTACTAGTTAAATATTTAAGCATCATGATTCCATTACAGTTTTCACCGAAAAGAACCTATTTTCCATCAAGGTATCATCGAATAAAGGTGAAAGATCCACACAAAGAGAGGAAATAAACAGATTACCAAGCACTGGCAGCGGCACAAGTTCCTCTCAAACTTCACCATGCTTGCTTCAGAAACCAAACATCGTCTCATGTGGAAGTTATCCTACAACAAAAGGAAAGGAAATGGGTAGGAAAGAAAGTAAATAAAATCAAGGCAAACAAACAAAACAAATAAACTACTTATACTCCTAAACTAACCGATAATAGGCCAAGCTTACATAAAGTGAAACTTCCAATGTAACCATCGATGCATAGGTTGACCTATATAGGCGAGAGAATCAAAATCAAGAAAGATATTTAAGCACAACAAAATACAAGAAATATAAATTGATACATACCTTGTCAGTCGCAGAGTGAAAACACACGTAGAAAAATAGAGAAGGAAAGCACATGCAAGACACCCTGTGGATGCATGATGGTGCTTGCGCACATCACAACATCAAGACATGCAAGAGAAATATTTCAAACTTCTAAAATTGGAAAACATAAAGAAAGAGATAACTTATGTTTCACAACAGATCTTTCCAGGTATGGTTCCTCCAATGATTGACATATATCATTGTGAAAAATAGATGGAGGATGCAAAGCTTGAGATACGAATGGATTTTCAATATGTGCGATCGAATGAGGAGGATCCTTGAAAGATAAATGGATGTTCTGATCATGATTGGAACTGATCTCAAGACTGTGAGAACCTGACATAACCATCAGCGCGGGCTGAAGTGCCTCGAAAACTTGGGGTAGTTCCAAGATATCGGAATGTGAATCATCAGAAACCGGTGGCCTAGAAATATTGACAACATAAAAATCAGAGTCATGACCAGAAGAATCAATGAATAGATCACAACAACCATGATCATAAATCTCATCATAAAAACAGAGGCATCCTCTTGATCCAATGAATCGTAAAGAACAAAAGATTGAAAACAAGAAATTTCACCTTATGTTCCTTCATAATGATTAGATGATTGATTGGAAAGATCCAAAAAAGAAGATTCTTCCTCTCCATGTTCAGATGTAAAATTGACATTGAACCATGAGTTACGAGTTTGATCAAAATTAACATCGTCAGAAACTGATTCTTCAAAAGATTTATCAGGTGTGACAGAATTGCAGAAGATGTCAAGATAATGAGGGAGAGGTGAACAAGGAGAAACATCAACTTGTATCGCAGATTCTTGTTCAGAAATAGAATCCCACACATACTCATCATAAATGATATCACAAGTTGGTTGGTCAACACTAACTCCATCGTGAGTTTGATCCTCATGAACATAAGAAGTGATTGGCATAGGTGAACACAACAAATCACAATCAGGAGGACCAAAGGAATAAACAGATGGAGCGCGAGGAGAAAGAACATCACTAGAAAATTCAAATTCACAATCCAAATTTGCAATGAAATTTTGAATATGTGGGGTTGGAGAAGTTGGTGGTAGATCAATGGATGAATTCTCAATTTCTCCAACCTCAACCTGCATAAATTGAGTTGTTTGATGAGGGGAAGACGAAGATTCACTTGGAACATTGACTTTCTTCGTCGCAGATTTGGGAGCTCGATAACCAGTGTATGTTGGGAGACTTTCAAAAGATTCATATTCCTTCGGATTCATCGAAATATGAACAAGAAATTTGAACTTATATTTCATTAAATTCCAATCAATATCATCTTTAGAAAATTAGAAATGAATAAACGATCGTGAAAATAGTTAGGAAATTCATCAAGTGCTCTTTGCAAACACATGATTTTCTTGAAAACAAATTTGCAATCATACATGTCAAAGGCACAGTAGATCTCTTTTAAAATATGTTCGAAAGAGTGTATGGAAGCAGGTAGCAATGTGTAACACCATTCCTTGACACACGCTTCGAATGTGAGAATGAACAACCTACAAGAAGTGTCTTAGAGTGAATATTGTGCTTAGTGAAAAATTCAAGAAAGCGAGCGGTGTGCTCGAGTATGGTTGTTCCACCCTCTGCCATCAAATTTCATATTCGAAAAGTCATTGATTTTCACCATTGGAACTTTCATATTTGTGGTTCTAGAAAAACATGTCAGGGTTAATATATGGGTAGAAGCCATTAAAGATAAGGAAAGTTCAAACATACTTCATGAGCTTAACTTGTCATCTTACCCTCCTTCTAGCGTCAAAAATGTTGACAGTGTTGGACCCACCAACGTTCATGGGGTATCCCCGATATGAAGTCCCAATTAGACCTCATACCGTTTGGTGTAGGATTCCCATCCAGAATTGGTTGTCGAAGCAGTGGGTTTTAATGATGTGGCTTGGCTGGAATAACACATAGAGTGGTGTATTCATGACTTTAGTGAACAAATGTATGACTCTATAGACGATCAAGTGTAATGTATGAAAGGTTATAACACATGAGGGGAAATGAGTGAGCCCCTTACAATATCGTAATAGTCGCATCTTGAAAGGAAAACATGAGCATAAAGACATCACAAGTTAGCCTGCAAAATAGTTCGCACATTAACCATGACAGAAATAAACAACAACACACATTTAACAAGATTCATACTAATGCAAACGAAATAGTTCCTACTATATTCACAACATATGCATGAAAATGTGTTGGGCTCTGAGATTTTATTAAAGTGAAAGTTCCAAGAATACATACACCATTGATGAACCACTAGCCGCAATAGTGGAACATGAAGTCTACACCTGCTCCTCCAAATAAAGATACTCCCTCTATGTTACGAAGAAGTTAAGGCTCTCAACAAACTCCAAAGCTTCTAATTCTAAGTTAAAAGTCTAGTCAAAAGCCTGGCTCTGAATATCCCTTTACATGAGTTATGAGGATATATTTATAATAAATGGGGTGACTATTCACTTCCCCTTTGTGACTTTTGGACTTCCCTCATGACTCTTTAACTTCTTTATAAAATTACTCTCCAAATTCATTACATCATGACTCTTCACATTCCACAATTGACACATGGAATTTCACTTACAAATTACTTACAAAAGAATATTACAATATACTTGTACCCATATATGATAAAACTAGGTAGATCCAACTAGACAACCTAATAAGACAAATGAGTCAAGCTTGAGTTTGGGAAACTCCAGCGAAGAAACTTTGACTTGTAGGTTCTCGGTCACATGATGGTGCCAATATTTGTATTGTGCAATGACTTCCCCAAACTGTGCAATGGGATCATGCTGAAATCAGACTCTGGCCTCCATGGAATTCAGGTACACCAATTTGGAACCGGTTTGAATTTCCTTCTTTAGTGGGAGCATCATAGTGTTGATTTGGAAAGGGCCACCAATGTAGTTCTGCATATTCTTCCTATTCACTTCAAGATCTTCCTTGGTATCGAATTGTTTGAACCATTCCAAGTATTCTTCAACCTCCTGCCTTACATGATTCTTGCGTTTGGCTTCAGTGAGTGAGCCAACTAATGGGATCTTGTGCGATTTCACCATGAAATCCACGTTGTTGTACAATCGTGCATATGAGGCCTGAATATTGGCGATGAATGAGGTGATTTTTTTATTTCTCTAAGTGATCATTGACACTTGTGCGTTCTCCAACTCTGCCTATTACCTTGTTTTCTTCGCTAATTAGGGCAGTACCCCTTCGTATTGCACTGACCATTCATGCACAGAAACGATGGATGTATGGATAGCCTTAAGAGCTTTAGCATTATCCTTACACTTATGTTGCATTTCGTGCAAGTGGACAACTTCCTTATGCACGGTGACAAGTTATTCATACAATCTCCGTATAGTTTCTCTGAATGTTGATAGTTCACTAAGTATGGCTGCCTTGAGTTCTTCCAGATAAACTTACGCGAGAGTTGCGTTATGAACCTCTGCTCAAATTTTTTCAACTTCTTACCTTGTAGCCTACAAGTTCTTTTCCAACTTTTTGTTCGTGACCTTCAGATACTCCATGTTTGAATTTGTAGCACCTGCGAAGGCCAAGTTGGCTGCGGAAAAGGAATTCAAATTTATTCTGGTGTCGATCACAATCACCCTTTCTCTGATGAATGTAGGAGATGCAAGGTCATCCAAAAAATGTTTCTTCCTCGCTTGTAAAATCCTTTTTTGAAGCTCATCATAAGTCATATTGTACGTATCCATGACTAGACCATCATTAAGAGGAATAATTCCCTCTTCCGCACTTGGAGATTACTCTACTGCTGGAGGATGGGGAGATTGAATGGTGACATGTTGTGTACTTGGCATCAGATCAACATCTTGGTTTTACGGCTCCAATTCCACCTCCATTTCTTGGATCTTGATCAAATCCTCAATATCTTGAGTGAGCTCCGTGTCCTGCATCTGTTTGCTCTCCTCCTCTAGCTGTCGGGTTTGCTTTAGTTCTTTGGCTTGTCTTCGTATGGCTTCTTCTTCTTCTACTCTTCTCCTTTATTCTTCTTCTTCCTTTCTTCCTCTAATCTCTTATGCTCTTGTTCTTCCATATGCTTTGGTTATACTTGATGTATCCTTTGTTTCCTCTTCTTCTTTGTTGATATGGCTACTTTCAAAATGATTGGATCTACTTTCATCTTGCGGATTCGCTCTCCCCATGGACTATGCGCAAATTTCCTCTTACTCTTTTCATGCACTGGGTTGTGCCTTTCTACTGGTACTGTCTCTGAAGTGAATTCTTTCTAGGAGTAACTGTGATGTTCCAGTGAATCTGACTAGTTCGCAAGACTTGGAAGCATTGTAACAATTCTTCCATGCTTCCTCCTCAGGTCGGCAAAAGGTCCTGCTTAGCCACTGAAAATGAATCCTCACACAGTGGTCTTTACAAACATTCCTTGGATCGTATGGATTGAAGTCCAAATGAATGACTGCAAATATCTCTATATCCTTGCTTTTAGTGTCTGCAAATTTCAATTTCTTGATTTTGTACAACCTGATTTGCATACGAAGAACAGGTGAAGGTGCTTTCTTCTACCTGTGAAAATCTGCTAACAACCTTGTGGAGAGATGGTACGCAACCTCTTGCATGACTAAATTATCGGTGGTATACCTCAGTAAATGATACAAAGACTTATGTCCGCCGAAAACTCTGAGAAAAGTGTCATCTGGTGAGGCAAACCAATCTATTATCTCTGATAATTTCTTCCATTTCTCGACGTGACACGCAAGGTGGTTCTTCCTCAAAGATAAACTTATACAATGTAATGAGGAAATGAGCAGTTAGCTTTTCCATTACTCCTCTATGGCTACACTATGAAATCAGTTTACAATAAATGTGCACAACAAGCTCTCTTGGTCTCTAGGTCCAATGCATGCCAGGGAATGCATTGTGAGTGCATATTGCATCCAGGAGATAGGAAAACATGTAAAATCTAGCTTGCTTTCCCTTGGGAGGATTCAAGGACTTAGCTACATGGATATTCAGTTGTTTATCCTACAATTTTGACTAGTTGAATGGCCTTCCTTCGTTCACAACCTGGTTCAATAAGAATTCCCACCCTTCAGGGAAGGTCTCAATACTATGATGACCATACATTCTGCAACATAGAACTATCAAGAGTTGATAGGCCCTCCTGAGAGATTTTATCTTATAGGTGTTGGTGGGTGTCTAACATAACTTTACTAGCTCTCTCACCCATCTTTTGAAAGTATCCTTTGTGCTCAAATAGCTGGTGGTCACATAAAATTAAGAATCCATGTGTGATTCAGGCTTTGGCCAATGGTACATGCGATGATAATCTCGTGCCAAAAAAGAAGCAAACCTTTGTCCACTTGCATTGTTTAGAGTCGTAGTCTTTGGATCTTAATATTTCCAATTGAAAATATACGCACATGGGAAAGTTGGGTACCTTCATGCAACCTTATGTAACCTTGATATTTGGACATTGATATACCCATACCTGTCCTCAAGATCTTGTTAGTTGCTTCTTGCAGAGAATTCCTCATTCACTTTCTGCCATGTGATGTCTGATTCTTTTTCTATGAACAATTGAGTATCTAAGAAAACTAGCAAGTTCATTGGAGTAATCTCAACTGCCTCCCCAATGTTACTTTTAGTGATATCCTTTGAAGTAGATCTATTTGATATGATGATTTCAATGACTGATGAAGAGAAGTTCTCAACAACTACAATACTTGTAGGAGGAAAATCACTCATTGCAAACATAAATTAGCTTCAGCAAAATGACTCACAAAGCAAGATCACAACAGTAACCACATGAATGAAGGGAGATATTGCCCAATTATTGAGGTGAAGGGAGAGGGAATGGTTTCATGAACTGCGAATTGTGCAGTCTCAACATCCAGGGGAGCAACTTGAGGCTAGAGATTGTGCAATGTGAAGTCTCACCCTGGGTAGACTGAGGGAGAGACTGCACATTGTGCAGTCTCAATGGCCAAGGGATAACCTTGATCCTTGGAACTGCGTAATGAGTAGTTGGACTCACTAGGTACTATGCATTTCATAGTCTCAGGGGCCAGGCATCAAGCTTGATCCTTGGACTTGTGTAATGTCCAACTAGACAAGGAAACTGCTAGCCAAGGGAAGGGCAGATCTGCTCGGAAAGATTGTGGGAAAATGGAAGATATGAGTGATGGTACAAGTTAGAGTATAGATATGACTAAGGATATATAGATTAGTGCAAATAAAGTGTAGAAAATCAGCGTTAAAAAGAAAAAACAAGCATGCATGGAGAGTCATTGAAACAACGATCACTAATGGGGAAAAATAAGAAAGTTGATGCGACACTTGTAAAGGGCGAAAAATGGACTGAGCCAACACTTGAACAAGATAATATAGGTAAAAATTCCACTAGCCATGAAAAGAAACAAGAAAAATACGACTCACCTAAGTAAAATGAATAAAAGCGATAGAAAGAGCATCAAAAGATGACAAAAGCAAAACTCACTCGGAAAAGTGTCACAAACTTCACCGAAGGCTCCTTGATATCCTTGGGAAGGATAGAGCTTCAAGATTGAATGTAAAAATGAGATCTATGGGCATCCATTATATAGGTCTAGACTTATTAGGGTTTATGATGCGCATTCCTAAATCAAGGAAAAAGTGACACTCGACGGAATTCCAAAAATAGAAAGTTGTGTTATCCTTCGGGAAACTAATTATACACTCCTCATTTTCAAGGGATGATTTTTTCTTTTTTCATTTTTTATTTTTTATTTTTTGGGAAAATTGGCCATTCACACTGCCAAGAAGGATTGTGCAATTTCCAACCACTGGGCAACTTCTTGACTCAGTGAATTGCGCAGTTTCTGAGAGCAAGGATGCTTTGCGCGGTTTCTGAGCTCAATATTGGGCTTCCATCTAGGACTGTGTAGTTTTTGAGCTCAAGGAAGACCTACTATTCTGGATTACACAGTTCAGATTGTCAAGGTTGGCCTGCCTTCAAGGATTGCATAGTTTCTGGAGGCAAGCCCAATAATGTTGCAAGGTCAAGTCAAGAGATAGATTGCGTCTGAAAGATATCAAACCGGGATCAATACATCACAAGAAAAGCATGAAAATATAAGTCTTTATCATAGCATGAATACTTGACGACAATGAAAGATAAGCTCTTGTGGACAAAAGGGAGGCTCCAAAATCAAAGCATGGGAAAATTTTTGGAGGGTGGTTGTAGCAGCTACAACACATCCATATTTTCTTGGATCTCCACATGCTTTTTAGGGAGATCTTTTAATAGAATGTTTTGCGATTATTTTATTTCTTCCTTGATGGAATTTTTATGTCTTCCTTGACATTTTGAATTTCTTCCTTATTTTCATTCATCTTCCTTTCTATTTCTTCCCTATCTTTATCCTTCTTCTTTTCTATTTCTCTTTTAAGCTTTTCTTGAGAACCTGATAAATACACATTTTTCAACATACTAACATCTATTTCGTTAACTTTGTTCTCTAATTGAGATAACCTAGTTCTGAGTTTTCACTTTTTTCATGAGTTAAGGATGAGCCTCTAGTAATTTTAATTACCGTAGTAGCTTTCTTTGGAGGCAAATTGAAAAATAATAATAAATACGTTGCTTTATCACAACTTGCAATCACAAAAAAAATGATCTTCTAATCAATAGTCAGATCAATAGTAAGTTGCATCTCTTAATTTGGGGAATATCAGAATGACTAAAGTTTTATTGATATATATTTGAGATTTGATCCCTTCTCTAGATCTATTTTTTTATTTATTTATTTTTTTAATTTTTAATTTTTTAATTTTTTATGGGATACCGTGATATGTCTTTTCTGCAATTCCTTGGGTGTTCACTAAATTTTATGTGCCAAGTCAAAGTTATGTTGACATCTTCTCACGAGAAAACATGTACAATGTACCATGTGTTCAATTTTTCAAATATAATTATGAAATTTGTACCTAATGCACTTCTAAATGTCTCCTAGAATCCCTGAAGATTTCACAATTTGAAAATTGCCAAACAAAAATCTATAGAAAAAATACCAAGCTGACATGTTTAAAATATATTTGAGGATTGTTCACAAACCCTAACTTCCATAGTGTATAACTTTGAAATTATAGCTAACCAAATTCTGAAAATTGAAACAAACATTTCCCAAGATTTATCCTTAAATTTTTCCAAGTTTCACTATTTGAAACCTCGCAGAAAAATAAATAAATATATTTAGCTAAAATGCCAAACTAACTTGCTTGAAATTGATTTCAGGAGAATTTAGTAACCTATAATTACTTAGAGAATATGTATAAAATTATAGAAAACAAAAATCTAAAATTTGAACCATATTTTCCCTAAGATTTCACCTGCTTGTGCTCCAATTTTAATGATCTGATGCTTCATAGAAAAAAATTGTAGCGAAAATGTGGACCTATTTGAGAATGATTTTAGGATCCTTCAGAAACCTTAACTTCCTCAGAACATATCTTCAAAATTATAGTGAGCCAAGATATGAAATTTGAACCAGATATTTCCCAGATGTCTACTCAATATTCTCCAATTTTTAGCATCTTAAACCTCCCAGAAAAATAAGTTATAGGGAAAATGCCATGATGACATGTTTGAAGCAGCAAACTCCTAGGATCATGAGCTCTAAAACAAAATTCTATGATCATTGCGCCTAAAAATGATAAGAAACCAAGAATTACATTCGTATTTGAGGGAAAAACCTCATTTTACAATGACTTCAATGTATAAGACAATATTGGGAGATCCTAAGATTAGGTCTCAGTATATATATGGGAGAGAAAGGGTACAAATATAATAAAATGGGACCACAAGGGGTTCTAGCCTACATAATGATATAATAATAGAAATATAATAACTCAATATCTTAAGCTTAATAGGGGGTTTCAGGGTTAACATCAGGATTATATAAGGCTTAACAGCTTATTTGGAACATAATGGAGCTCCCATGTCACAAGAGAGAAGTGTCACAGAGGAAAAACATACACAATATCAATAAATATCGCCCAAGCTACATAAGAAGTGCTTAGGTTATTGAAGGACATAAAAATAGTGGTCAGAAAGGAAATACAACGTGGCTCTGATAACACTATTAGAACTCACAAGAATGAAAGAGAGAGATTTGATAAGCGTGATATACATATTTTTAACAAGATATACATATATATACACATTTTTCTTACCCTTGGTTTCTTATTCCAATAGGTCTCTTAGACTTCTCATGTCTATTATCATTCACTTGAGGATTTTCGTCTTCCTCTCATGTGAATAAGCCAAATTTATATAACTGAAGAGGATTATGTTTCCAACAATACCTATAGCTCTAGAGAATAGGTCCAATTTTTTTTTAAACTTCTCAACAATCCTTCTAGTGCCTTCACAAATATTTAATACATTATCTACAAACAAAAGATGTGTGATGTTGCAAGCACGACCAATGTGAATCCATTTAAAGCTACCATTTTTTGATGCCTCTTTGAGTAGTCTACTCAACCCTTTATTTATTCATAGAAATAAGAGAGGATAGGGGGCATCCCTGTCTAGGACCCTTGCCTAGTTTGACGGAAGGAGATGTTGCTCCATTTATTAAGATGACAAAGGATATAGAGGTGAAACAACTCATCACCCATACTATAAAATTATGACAAAAATCTAAGTGAATAAGGATCAATCCTTGGTAAAGGAAACTTACCCATTCTTAGGCTTTAAGAGTTCCACTTTGATTTCCATCAAACTTAGTTTTTTGGTCATTAAATGAATGGAGGATTTGTTGAGTTGCGTCAACTACCTCACAAAATTGTTTTTATTGGGATGGGATCCCCCAAGTCTAAGTTTTGTCTAGATTGTGAATCAATTTTGATGTAATATTGTAAAGTCTCCACATTTTGAGGAGTGGAGCATGAATAATGCATAAAGTTAAGAGTTAAAAGGGCTTTTAGGCAAGTCAAAGCCCCTTATTTTGTAAAGGGATGGGTTGTTTTGATTAAGTAATGAGCTTTGCCCATGGTTCACGGACCATGGTAATGCAATGTATAAGCTATAAAAGGAAGTCATAGAGGAGTCATTAGGAAGTTGAGTTCAATTGATGAATGGGATTTTGAATCTATTTTGTTTGTAATTCTGTATTCTGGTGAAGGGGAAGGCTCCTGCAGCTGAGTGCGCGAAGACCTTGGTAAATCCACAGCTGAGTGCGCGAGCCTCTACAGTTGTGTGCGCAAGGTCAAAAGAAGTGTATTCATTGAATATCTATAGTAATAAAGCAATTTTAAAGCAATTTTGTGAATTATCTATATATTTATATGTTTTTGTGTTTATGATTCGATTCTCTGTAATATTGCTTTAATTTCATCGCGAAGGTCCAGACCTACTTTTGTATGATAACTTATGCATGTTAGGAATAATTAGGCGAAGCTCATAAATATATTTAAATATAAATCACTTTAATTCTGTGATCCTGAAGATAAGGGTTCGCAAAGGTCGGATCACGCCCTAGATTAAAGAAACACATAGCTGCTACATCACATAGCCTTCTGGATGTAGAAACGTGGTTCTAGTATCCCCCAATACTGCCTCGGGTGAGACTGCGGATTGTTTCCGAAAGGGATGGTAGTGTAGGGTTTTGTTGGTTAGCGTAGCTAACTTTGAACTTGGGTCCAATCCCCCTGAAACTAACAAATGGTTTTGTTGCAGTGGTCACCAATCTAGTTGCGCATGGCAAACCAACAAAATATAATTCTGATGGGTTGCCTGCATGGAGTGGTTGTAGATATTGAGGGAGCCAGTGTGCTCGCAGATTTTGAAGTTATTGAAATAGTAGATGACAGTAATCCATACCCAGCATTGCTTGGGATTGATTGGGCTTTTGACATGAATGATATTATTAATTTGAAGAAGCGCAACATGGTGTTTGAAAAGAATGACCTTAGAGTGATTATTCCTTTGGATCGAGCTCAAAGTGTGCGATACACAGAGCCAGTCCATGATGACTATGATGAATAAGGCATTGATCACATATATAATCTTAGTGCGTGAGACGAAGACTGGATTAATCCCACTACGGATGGACAGATCATATGGGAGAAGAATAATTCATGCCAATCAAAATCAGATGAAGAATTAGAAAAATGGTCGAATGAGTTACATGAGGTCTCTACACTATAATGCAATAGGCTTACAAAGTCTCTACATTGTATATCAACTGAGGTACATAAATTGCCTTATTATGATGGGCTAGATGATGTCAATATTTTTCTTGACCATTTTGAAAGAGACGTACCAGAGGAGCACAGGTTCTAGGCTCTAGATTTGGCTTTAAGAGCTATGCTTGCAAGATGGTGGGGAACCCACAAGGATAATATTGTTGATTGGAAGGAATATCATAGATTGATGAGATTAAGATTTGGCTACGCAAAAATGCGGCTCAGTGAAAAGTATATAGGTAAGGATGACCTGCGTGAACATCTGGCTTGATGGACTAAGGCTTGGGGTGAGGTACCTCAACTAGAGTGGGTACATATCTTTATTCATACCTTAGATGTTATACCAATGAACTGGTATTTGGAGACGAAGTTACGACATGGGACTATTGATTGGGATGAAATGAAGGAGAGTTTCCTACTAACATTCAACTTTGAAGATAGGTTTGAATGCATTGATGGGGTGCTTCAGGATATTAAGGCAACGATCTTCCGAACACCAATAGAACCTATAACTTGGATGCAGCTTGAATGGAGCACACAGCTACAACATGCTTTGGAATGCTACAATGTTACTATGGAAGAAGGCGATGAGGATTTGTGAAATATCAATATTCCTGAGTTTGAGGGACTGCGCAAAGTTGCATGACGTGATGTAGAGATCCCTGAGATATCACAGTCGGTAAAGACAAAATGAGTAAATATTGGCTCAGAAGAAGAACCAAAGTTCGCACATATTGGTGACTATTGGGATGAAGACACGGTAGGCAAGGTTGCTGAATTATTGCATGAATATCAGGATTTATTTCTGACAAAGTTCTCTGAATTGAAGGGTATAGTAGGTGATTTGGGTATGATGAAGATCAATTTAAAGCCAGATGTGAAGCCGGTTAAGCAACGCCCATATCGACTGAACCCCAAGTACAAGGAAAAGGTAAGAGAAGAGTTGGATAAGATGCTCGCAGCAGGTATAATTGAGCCAATAGAAGAGTCGGAATGGGTCAGTCTGATGGTGGTCCAGGAAAAGAAAACAAAGGGTGATATAAGGATCTGCATAGATCTGTGGAAGTTAAATGATGCATGCGTGCATGACCCCTTTCCTATGCCTTTTACAGATGAAGTTCTAGAAAATATTGGTGGACAGGAGGCTTATTCGTTCATAGATGGATTTTTAGGATATCACCAAATTAAGATTGCGCCAGAGGATAGAAGCAAGACTACCTTTGCTACAAAGTGGGGTTCATTCCAATATACAGTTATGCCTTTCAGACTAAAAAATGCTCCTGCAATATTTTCAAGGGTGGTAGTCGCAACATTCAAGGAATTTATTCACAAATTTCTGGAGGTCTACTTCAACGATTGGATAGTATTTGGGCTAGTTAAGAAACATGTTTCTAGTCTGCACCTAATGTTGGATACATGTAGGAAGTATCAGATTTCCTTGAATTTGAAGAAATGTATTTTCTGTGTACCTTATGGAATATTGTTGGGACATGTCGTATGTAAGTAGGGATTGATGGTAGACCCTACCAAGATTGTTGTAATTATCAATTTGGATCCACCCAGGAATGTAAAGCAGCTACGCGCAACTTTGGGTCATACAGGGTATTACAGGAAGTTTATAAAGGCATATGCGCAGATCACTACACCAATGGAGAGGTTGTTGAATGAAGACGCTACATTTTGTTGGGATGACGACTGTCAAAAGAGCTTGGATGTTCTTAAGGAGAAGATGGTTACTGCGCCAATCCTAGTATTCCCAGATTGGAAGAAAGAATTTCATGTGCATGTGGATGCATCTTGTATAGCGTTGGGAGCTATTTTAACTCAACCAGGTGAAGGAGATATTGACCATTTGATTGCCTTTGCAAGTAGGAAACTATATAAGGCGGAGAGAAACTATTCAACCACAGAACGAGAAGGATTAGCCATGGTATATGCACTACAAAAATTCAGACATTATCTGCTAGGTGCGCACTTTAAAATATACATGAATCATTCTACATTAAAATACGTAGTCAATAAGCCTGTGTTGGGGGGGGAAGATCTATAGATGGTTTCTTCTCTTCTAGGAGTATGATTTTGAAGTGATAGTTAAGCCAGGGAGGTTGAATGTTGGACCTGATCACCTCTCTAGGATCAAGAATAGTGAAGAACCCACTAATATTGATGAAGGGTTACCTGACGTGCAACTCTTTGCTGTCAGAGTTGCTGATGAACATTTTGTGGACATTATTTATTTTTTGTCTACTGGCATAGCTCCTGAAGGATACACAACACAACAAAAGAAGGAACTAGTAGTCAGGGCTACAAATTTTTCAGTGATTGCAGGACACTTATATAAGATGGGACTAGATGAAGTTTTGTACCGATATGTACCTGAGTATGAACGGCACAATATTCTGGTTGAAGTGTATGGTGGTGTTGCAGGAGGACTAGAAAACCATCGCGAAGGGATGCATTTCCCTTAAGTCCATAAGTCACATTGCAAGCATTTGATAAATGGGAAATTGACTTCGTTGGGCCAATTAATCCACCAAGGAAGAAGATGAGTGCATGTTATACTATCACTGCGACAGATTACTTGGCCAGATGGGCCAAGGCACAACCTGTAAAGGGTTGCAGTATGGAAATTGCTGCGAAGTTTATATTCGAGTATATTTTGTCGCAGTTTGGATGCCCGAAGATCCTTATGAGTGACCAAGGTTCACACTTCTTGAATGAAACAATTGAGGCATTGACATAAGAGTTCCAAATGCACCATCAGAAAAGTACACCGTATCATCCCCAGGCGAATGGAATTGTCGAAGCTTTTAACAAAATATTGGAGAATGCCTTAATGAAGATTTGCAATGTTAATAGGAATGACTGGGATGTGCGCATACCGATAGTTCTATGGGCATATAGGACGACTTGTAAGAAATTGACAAGGCAAACACCATTTAGATTGGTATATGGACAAGAAGCAGTGATGCCAATGGAGTATATAGTGCCCAGCCTAAGGATTGCAGCAGTAACTGAGATGAAATATCGCGACTTCATGGAGGAAAGCTTAGCGCAATTGCTTATGTTGGAGGAGGACCAATTTTTGGCTGGTTTTCATCAGTAGGTGCAGAAAGCTAGGGAAAAGGCATGGCATGATCACCACATTAAGAAACACACTTTTAAGAATGGAGATTTGGTCCTGATGTATGACAGTAAGTTCACAAAATTTCCTGGGAAATTTCAGATGCACTAGCTAGGGCCCTATGTGATCAAGGATATTTCAGATGGTGGTGCAGTTCATCTCCCAAAGCTAAATGGGGAGTTGTTTCATGGAAGGATTAACGTGAGAAGATTGAAGGTATAAAGGGAATATCCCACCCCTATAAGGATGCAATGACTATTTGATAGCAGGAAAGTCTTAGTGCTTCAGGCAGTTGGAAGGAAGCATAGGACTATAAACTACTCTGTTGAGGAAGGGTTTTGTTGAAGGAGGGTTGCGTGATGTTTAGGGAGATGGCGTAGGTGGAGAAAGTTGCGACAATGTAGTTGTTCCATAAGGGAGGGTCCAGTACAACCTACCCAAAATGTGGCTGTTAGAAAAACTACAGTTGATTTGACAACGATTTTTTTGTTAAAGGGAGTGGGGGAAATGCATTTAAGGAGCATATCTATGGAAATATGTCGCCAAATTCACATTTATGAGTATGATCTGAAGGCATTCACAACATTTGAATTTGAATTTGGTTATAAATATGGCATCTTGCTCTACATTCAGACACTTTTCCTATTGAAGAAATCTTGTGAGCTTTTGCTCCTAGATCGCCAAGTTCGAAGCCCACGACTGCAACAACGACAACAACAATGGTAGAACCAGTAGAAACAACAACAATAAAGAAGCAAAAGAAACTGTAGAAGCCACCGCTAGGGCAATCGCCTAGGAAGGTGATTGTTGAGTAGAGGAGCAAGGAAAGGATGGAAAAAGGGAAAAAGAAGCAACCAATGGACTCCGTTGACTTAGAGGATGAAGAACTTGAGGCAGGAATTGAGGACATAAGTGTCGATGAGGTGAAGCCAATCTCATGGTTACCTATGTATATGCCACCAAGAAAGCCAACTGCTAAGGTGACAAAGGACCATGATGCAATAAATTTTTCCATTTTTACACCTTTGCTTCCAGAATATGTGCCCTTTGAGGGAGCATTGTTGGTGCAGTTGCCGCAACTGTGCATGGAGGATTGGGATTTGGCGGACACGACCAATTTCACTCATTTTGAGCCGAATAAATACTTGAAGATGGTATACTATGAGGAGTCTAGTGTAACGAGAGTAGAACCAATGAAGTGGGTGGCTGGGATTCATTGCGTCGGGTTACTAAACATGTTGTATGTGCCTCATTTTGGGTGCAACATCATCAACACAATATGTGTGCACAAATCACTGGATTTGGTGCACGATGAAGCCTTATGGCTTGGGGAGAGGATACCAATTGACAATATGTTGATCAAGAGGATCACCACGCTGCCATGTGTAGGAGAAGACCCTGTCAAAGATTTTTTTGGCAAGTCTCAAGAAAAGAAGCTCACAGACCAAGTGAAAAAATATTTCAATGTCATCAAGAAGTCGCGAGGCTACGTTGTAAGCTCAATTTCTGATAAGGTTGACACCTTTCTCGCGTCCATTATGGTCAGTAAGATTATGAGGAAGTGTAGGGAAGACGAGGTGCCAACATCAGTAATTCAATTGGCTACGCAGTGTAGCTAAGGGGTGTAGTTTAATTAGGCAGGATATCTCTACCAAGAATTTTTGGATGATTGTCGTGAGGCCCAGGAAGATGGGAAACCCTTCCATTATGCATGGTTGTTACTTTTGATTTCTTTGACAGCCTGGAGAACCCCCGATGAGTTGCAGTTCCATACTATCGATCCAGACTTGTGCAAAGCTACGAGGTACACTTCATTGTGGGCGTCGAAGGATCCTAGTCAGGTGGTAGAGAATAAATTATTTTAGGTGTTGTTTGATATGGATCTGTGCACCGTGATCTTCCAGAAGCCACGACCATCACCAGTGTTACTTAACGAATATCCAAGAGTTGAGAAATTCAAAGTAGACTTCCACAACATATATATACAGGCGAAGAAAGATGCAGAGGGCATATGGTATGAGTTTCCCTATTTGGTCATAGAGCAGGACATTTTTTTGGTAATATCTAATTGGTCAAGCATGTGGCTGGATCCCAGCGGGGAAGCTGAAGGAGACCAGGTAGGTACTAGAAAAAAACGAAGGCCACAGGAGGTATGCTGACTGTGAAATCTGCACTGAAGAAAGACACAAAGAAGGTGCCTCAAAAGGTCACTGTGGACCTTGAGAAGAATACCACGCAGGATCCAGAGCGCATAGAAGAAAAGGAGACAGAAATAGAGGAACTAGAGCAGGGTGGAGTAGACCCTTTTAAGGAGATAGAAGATATTGAGTCTCATTTGATCATAAGAGGAAGAAACCCACCACTGGAGGTGCGCTAAAGAAGCAGAATTCTGACAAGACCTCTAGCATTTCCTCGATGCTCCTCACTGAGGGGGACACCGATGAAATCGATGACACTATGCGATCAGTCACCAAGGACATGTGGTGAAATATAGAGGATCAATACAAGTCAGTACTGACACAGGTCCAGCAGGTCCTCAAAGAGCTACAGGTACAAGAATGTGTGATTCAAGCGAGTGTGATTTAGGCGAGAGAGAATCAAGCGAGCATGGGAACGTCAAGTGTGAAACTGACATTACCTTTGATGTTGGTGGTAACCATAGAGGTCCACATAGTACCCATTCTAGGAGAGTCGCTACGTTTTACTACCAAGGTAGATCAGGCAGCAATGCCATATGGGAGGAATTCAATGTTAAAATTAGTGGCGCTACCCATTCAAGAACCGCATGAACTCCATGAGGGAGTGTCTAAGGAATTGAAAATATGAGAAGAGCAGGCACTCTTCGTGATCAAAGACATCAAGATCCACAATGAGCAGATAACTGAGGAAGTTGTCAGGGCCATCCAGGATAGGGACACAGTTTTTGTGTGCAGGCAACAACTGGAGGACAACATTATCCAGACTTGCATTGAGTTGCCAGAGCTCCTCATACAAATTGAAGCAGCTTTTGAAGAGAAGCTCCAAAAGTTGGTAGCTGTGGTAAAGGAGTCCAAAGTGGAGGTTGAACGAGTAAATTTTGAGATGCAGATGCAGGTTGTAGAGCTTCATATGAAGCTACAACCAACAACACCTTGCGAAGTTCGAGAGTAGCGCGAGGCTGCTATTAAGGCATACATGGATGTACTAGAAGCTGCAATTAAGGACTGCAACCAGATTTTTGAGAACACCATGGAGATGTGGGCCTCACTGTAGGAGGACCCACATGTACAAAAGATTGAAGCTGACATAAGACAAAACAACTATAGTTCGATGAAATCAGGGCAACAACGCGGACCTTAGCACCTGTGCAACGGTTCACCAGACTCCAGGAAGGAAAGGCTATTTAGACTCAGATAGACGAGTTGCGACACAAAGCATCAATCATTTCAGCGAGAACGCAGCCTTGGGCTGATGAAGCTAGTCAACTCTCTCAAGCTATAGAGAGTAAACTGAAAGGTATGCAATAGACATAGAGGACCATTGGCTTAGCAGTAGAGGGACCAACTACTGAGAAATTGGTCGAGGAGGTTCGATAGGCCACTGCGTAGTGCATAGCAGAGCTTCCAGAATTGAAGACAGAGTTCAGCGGACTTAAAGCACGCATTGAGGACATACCGACAGAGTGACTCAGGACGAGTCACATCTTTGTGTTGGGGGCCTGTTGGGATGGGGTCCCCTAGGTCTAAGTTTTGTCTAAATTTTGAATCAATTTTGATGTAATATTGTAAAGTCTCCACATTTTGAGGAGCAGAGCGTGAATAGCACAGAACGTTAAGAGTCAAAGGGGATTTTAGGTAGGTCAAAGCCCCTTATTTTGTAAAGGGATGGGTTGTTTTGATTAAGTAATGAGCTCCGCCCATGGTTCGTGGACCATGGTAATGTAATGTAAAATATATAAAAGGAAGTCATTTAGGAGTCATTAGGTAGTTGAGTTCAGTTGATGAAGCGGATTTTGAATGTATTTTGTCCGAAATTATGTATTCTAGTGAAGGGGAAGGCTCCTGCAGCTGAATGCGCAGGCCCCTACAGCTGTGTGCGCAGGGTGAGAAGAAGTGTATTCATTGAATATATGCAATAATAAAGAAGTTTTGAAGAAATACTGTGTGTTCTTTGTATATCTATATGTTTCTGTGTTTATGATTTGATTCTCTATACTATTGTTTTAATTGCATCGCGAAGGTCCAAACCTAGTTTTGTATGATAACTTATGCATGTTAGAACAATTAGGCGAAGCTCATAGATCTATTTAAGTACAAATCACTTTAAGTATGTGATTCTAAAGATAAGGGTTCATGAAGGTTGGATTGGGCCCTAGATTAAAGAAATGTCTATCTTCTACATCACATAGCCTTCTGGATGCATAAACCTAGTTCTAGCATCCCCTAATACTGCCTCAGGTGAGACTACGGTTTGCGCTAAGCAGATTGTTGTTGAAAGGGCCGGTAGTGTAGGGTTTTTTCGGTTAGCGTAGCTAACTCTGAACCTGGGTCCTATTATCACCCCAAGAAACTCACCTAGGTTGTGTATCAGTGATGCTCGGGAACATTACAAACTCAACAAAATGTTGGATAAATGGTGGGTGAATGAAAGAAATGTTGCATATTCAAGCCAGATAACCACTCCTACTATGCTTAGCCCCAGACATGGGTGAACACCCCCCAAACTACAAGGATTTTAACCACCAATTACTCACAGTTTTAAACAAAATGTGATGATGGAGAAGACTGACTACACCAGCAGATACACAGGACCCTGTGATGGCCAGCTGTAACCAGTGAGGAGGTCTGTAAATCTATTATCTAATACACAGACCGGATGATAGCTCTCTATGCATTAAAACAACAGAAACCTACAAGCAATTTCAATGAACAACTAAATTCTAACACAGATGTCGGATGACAGGCCCTTTGATGCTAAACGTTCACAACACACGAAATAATGCAAAGCAGGCACAACCTAGAACATAGAAGAAGTGAAAAGTGAGCAAATGACAGCAAAAGAAGCTTGTATTAGTTGGAAATGAAGACCAAAAGCTACAGGTCTCAAAGTAGTTACAGTCTCCTAAAGTTGAAACTTACAACACACTAGCACTCATCTAACACTCATCAAACACTCATCAAACTGATTACATCATTATTCTGGGTATATATAGAATCTGTTTACAAAGATCTCTGCTAGGGTATGCGTGGAGGTGTCTTAATTAATCACCAACCACATTTACAAAATGTTGTGGGCTCTGATACATTCTGACTGTTTTAATTAACAAATTTGACATTCTTCGGTACTTTGATGTACTCCTTAAACAGGTGGAATGTTGACTGAATAAACTTCCATAACTGTTGCATAGTTGAACTGCTCGAGGGTGTCCTTTTTGTCCTTGACTGTGCTGTTCCTTAACTATGGTAGCTGATGATTAAATGCAGGTAGCTGGCTCATAAATTGCTTCTCCGCGCACCCAAAATTGGCCAAAAACACAGCAATATACATCAAATATGGATGAAGGGCCGAGGAGGAACACTGGTCGTCGGATGGATTGCATGGATGATCAAGATATGCTGACGGAGGGCAATGGGAGAGAAGCTATCGGGAGCAGGGAGGGACGACAAACGTTGGATCTGCCCATATCAAATCCAACGGCTATCGCACGGCAGAGAAACGCACACGTTAACGGGCGGGAGGAAGGCAGAAAAGCGGACGAGCAGTTTCCCCGCACCGCCTTTGAGCTACAGGTAGTTTCCGTAATGGGCAGTGCGATGGAATGATATGAAGACACGTGTCTGATGGGACAACGAAGGAAACCATTTTCCCGGGAGCTAATGAACGAATAGTTAACGGGGCGAGGGCTTGCGAATGACGTTGGATGAGCGGGCGGAAAATCGGGCGGTCGGAATAACTGCACGGGTTTCTTGTTGATATGATGGACAATGTGACAGGTCAGGTGGGGGCCAGGGGTCTATTAAAACTAAGGGTTATGAATATTCGCGGTATTATAATCAAAAAATAGGCTAATATGATTTATAAAGGGCTGTCGGGGGTTTTTTTAATATTTAAACATAAAAATGCCCGGGGACCAAGGGGAAAAAGGGGTACATGGGGTTGTGAAGGGATTAAGCGGGAAAAATGAAAAAGGGGCAAGGTAAAATGAAGGTATGGGGAGTTATAAGGGCATAATGAGCATGAAAGAGAGGGATGAAACACTGTTGCAAACCCTTTACAACCAAATACTGCAAATTGTAGCAGAGCTAACACTGGCTCCTTCTGGGGATGAGATGCTCCTTGTGAGGTCTCAAGAACCTGCAGACCACTGCCTTTCCTGCTGAAAACACATTAATCAAAATTCCTAGTGTTCCATTGGGCATGGAGTTTATTTGAACCTATACTAATACTGATAAAACAAAATATTTACAGATTTTAAGGCCAAAGACCTTAAATCCTATAAATTTTCAGAAAACGCCCATTAACCGGGCCATCAAAAACTGCTTCACCTCCCATGCTCTTCAATATGAAGGTGTTGTTCCCTTGAACCTGTGAAAGATGAAAGGCCCTGTCTAGAAAGCATCAAATTTCCCATGATTGCCTTTCATTTCCTTCAGTGCATCCCATTTCAGAACCAAGTCACCAATATGAAAATTATTTATTTTTGCCTTTTTGTCAAAGGTTTCCTTGATTCTCTTCTAATTTGCTGCAGCCTTTTCCCCCAGTTGTTCTCTAATCTGATGCACCTCTATTAAATCAATGATTCTTCTTGCCATATCATCTTCTTCGCCTTGCTCTTCTTGAAGGAATTTTGCCACACGGAGAGTTAACTGAATTGGAAATATAGCCTCAGTGCCATATACCAGCTTGAATGGAGAACTCCCTGTGGATTTTTTGATGGTCACTCTGTCAGCGCACAATGCAAATTGAGCTTTGAATCCCAAAATTCTTTTTATTGTCCTCTAACAGATTTTTAATTATCCTGATCAGACTTTTATTAGAGGATTCTTCTAGACCATTTCCCTGTGGATAATATGAGGTGGAATGAACAAGTTTAATTCCCATTGAATCACACATTTCCACTAGCTCTTTTGCCCTGAAGGCTACTGCATTATTTGTGACTAATTTTTGTGGACAACCAAATCTGGTGAAGATATTCTTTGTTAAAAACTTGCTGACCACATTATGATCAGCCTTCCTGGTAGGGACTGCTTCAATCCACTTTATAAAATAATCAGTGGCAACTAATATCCACCTGTGCTGGCCACTGGAATGTGGATTGATTTCTCCAATGAAATCCAAGCCCCACTGCTGAAAAGGTCCTTTTGCAATTATTGATTTTAGGGGCAAGGATTTCAACTGCTGCTTTCCTGCAAATCTTTGGCACTTGTCACAAGATTTAACAAAAACAAATACATTAGAAAATAAAGTGGGCCAATAGTACCCAGCTCTGAGAATTTTATGGGCTATAGTTTTCCAATAATGGTGCCCTCCACACATGCTGTTATGAAACTGCTGCATGACTTCTTTTGACTGTTCTTTGTCCAGACACCTTAAAAATATTCCAGATGGATCCCTCCAGTAGAACAGATTTTCCATAATGCAATATTTTGTTGCTTTAAGTTTTAAAGTTCTGACTTGACTTGTACTTAAGCCTGAAGGGATTTCTAGCTTCAACAAGAAATTAATTATTGCAGAATACCAACCACACGAAGCTAGATTCTCGGCCACTGACTGTTCTTTCACTGTTTCAACTGTTTCCTCTTTTTCTGCCTGACCATTTTCTGCAATTGTGCATAGGAAATCAATGTCTAAAGACCTGCAATTTTCTTCAGCTAATAGCTTGGCAAGACCCTAACCTCTGACCAGCTTAGTGGGCTTCAGTTCTATGTTAAATTCTATCATTTTAGCAATCCACTTTGCCCTTCTTCCATCAGCATCAGGTTGAGTTAGGACATCTTTTATTGCAGTAGAAGGCACATATGCAATTATTTTTGAATTCAAGATATAAACTCTGAAAGCCTTTAAGGATTTAATAAGAGCATATGCCTGTTTCTCTATAATATCATATCGCAGTTTAGCATCCCTCAAATTCTTGCTGAAAAATGCCACTGGATGCTCTGAACCTTCTTCATCTTGCTGCAATAAAACAACTGCAATGGTATCTTCAGAGGCAAAAGAAAATATATGGAACTCCTTGCTGTAATCGGGACTTATTAAAGTGGGAGCCTCCATAATAGCCTTCTTAATGGACTCAAAATATTTCCTTGCTGTATCAATCCATCTTACCTCTGCTCCTTTCTTCAACATGGAGGTGACATGCTTCACGAGTTCTGCAAAATTTGGAATAAACCTCCTGACAAAATTAATTTTGCCCAGAAAAGACTGTATATCTTTCTTTGATCTAGGGACAGTCAAAGCTTGAATTGCTTTGACTCTTTCTGGGTCAATTTGAACACCTGCAGCAGACACAACATGTCCTAATATTTTGCCTTCATGTAAAGCAAATTGTGATTTTTTGGGATTGACTGATATTCCAAACCTCTTGCACTTCAAGAATACTTTTTCCAAATGCTGCAAATGATTTTGATGGCTGCTGGAGAAAACTGTTATATCATCAAGTTAGATAAGTACAAATTTGTCCTTCTCTCCCACAAATGCTATGTCCATAGCTCTCTGAAAGGTAGCTCCAGCGTTCATTAATCTGAAAGGCATTTTTGCATACATGAAAGTGCCCCAAGGAGTGGTAAATGCAGTCTTTTCTTGGTCCTCTGAGTGCACAACAATCTGATTGAAGCCTGAAAATCCATCTAAAATGACATCACTTTAGCCCCTCAGACCTTTTGCAGCAAATGCTCCATTTTTGGTAGAGGATAATTATCTTTCTTGGAGCATTTGTTCAAATTTCGGAAATCAACACACAGTCTGATTTCTCCACTCTTCTTCCTCACCACCACCAAATTAGCTACCCATTTTGAATACCTGAGAGGAACAATGATTTTGGCAGCCAATAACTTTTTAATTTCTTTTTCAATCAGTGGAAGAAACATGGGGTTTATTGGTCTCAACTTCTGTCTGAAAGGAACAGTGTCCTTTTCCAGAGGGATTTTATGCTGAATTATATTCTTGTCATATGTTTTCAGATCACTATACTCCCAGGCAAACACATAAGCAAATTGCCTCATTAAATTGCAGTATTCAGCACTTTGATCAACAAACAAATGAGTGGACAAATTGACATGCTTAAGCTGACCTAGACTTCCTATATCATGCTTACAGACTGCAGACTAGTCTTCTTTTTGGGCAGCCTTGTAAGGCACATCATTTTGGTCAAACAGTCTTTCAAGAGGAATTAGGCCCTTAGGAATATGGTTACTAAGAAGCTGGACTATGCTGTCTTTACCAATTTTATTTCTAAGCTGGGACTGGGGATTTTCTAACAAGGCACCATTTTCTTGGTCAATTTGCATCTCAGAGAAAGGAACCTATTTATCTCGTCATCATCATTAAAAACTTTCCAATGCAGGACATTATCAGGCAAGGACGGTTTGTACTTCATTTTCACTTCATAACTAGTCAGGGAGGCATAGGAGGAATAAATAGACTAGCATACACATCAAGGGAATCAACAAGCTGATTTTGGGCTCTAGGGATATATGAAATACAGAAAAAATCAAAAGAATCTCTGACTCTCCATACCTCATCTCTGTATGCTTTCAGCCTTGGGTGCTTTGCTTGAAATGTTTTATTTACTTGCCGGATTATCAGATCAACATCTCCAAACACCTTAAGATTCTTTATTCCTCTGTCTTTTGCTGCATTAAGGCCCAACAACAGTGCTTCATACTTTGCTACATTATTTGTCACTTTAAAAACCAGCTTAAAAGACAACTGAATGCTTTCTTGTTGTGGAGATACTAGCACCACCCCTGCTCCTGCAGTCTCCTTGGAACATGCTCCATCAAAAAACATCTCCCAAACCTGCCTTCCTTGCCCCTTCTTGGCCTGAACTGTTGGTTTCCTGAGCTGCATTTCGGCCTTTTGAGATTCTTCTATTTGGAGAATACATGCTCCAAAATCAGAGTCCACTGCATATATAGGATGATTTGTAGGATTCTTCTCATCACTGATAATGTATGCCAAATGTGCCTCTCTATATAACCTCCTGCTTTCTCCTCCAAACACTGGGACAGTGGCATAAGATAAATCATTCTGCAATGTCCCGCCTAGTCTCTTAATCCATCCTCTAGATAACAACATGTCAAACTTAGGCGGGACATCTGCTACCACAATATCCATCATCATACTCTTCATGGGCAACTGAGTTAAGGTAATAGCCAGATCCTTAATCAATCCAAGACATTTCACCTTCCTTGAATCAAACGAAAATAAATCATGATAGGGTCTGGTGATATCAAGGCCTAACTCTTCCATGACAGCTTTAGGCATTAGATTGTGGTTGGCCCCTGTATCTAGCAAGCAATTGTGGAGGATTTTGTCATGAATGGTCAATGAGACGTAAAAAGATGGAGAATTATTATCATCAGGTTCAATCATAGGACTAAGCACAATGGTAGGCTTGTCATCTTGAAAATTGACAGAGTCAGTGGAGGCTTGTTTGATGTCTAGCTCAAGGGCTTCAAGGATAGGCTTTCTAAATAGTTCACTCTTCACCAACTCAACCAGAGGCATAGATATTTTCAACTTCTGAACTTCTGACTCAAGGTTGAAAGAAGAAGATGATTTATTAGGAATTTTTACCTCTTGAACTGGAGCTTTAAGGATGGCTGGATCAGCTGCTGGCTTTCTCTGATTGATATTCTGTGGTTCTATTTGGACAGCAGCTCCCTGTGCAGGATTTTCTTTGACATTCTTTGCATTGGATCTTAGATTATATCTCTTCTGCTGTTCACCAGATTGTAGAACAGATCCTCTGTCCCAATCTTGACTGTTTTGTTCTTGCAACAATGATTCTTCATACTCAGCCAATGTCAAAAATGCTGCACTGCCTTTATCTTCCATGCAGTGAATTTCATCCTCATCTTCTTCAAATTGTTCCTCCTCCATGACTACATTTTGGAAAGGAGCCTTAACTTTCTGTTCTTCTTTTAATTCCTCACCCCTCTGCATGATATGTAATTTCTCATTTGCTCTTCTGAATGGATTGGGGTTTCTTGGAGCAAATGTATTTTGCTGCCTTGTTTTCCTTGAATTCTGTTCAACTTTTAGCTTAGAAATTTCAGCAACCAATGACTCTATCATCTTGGTTATTTTTTCTAATTTAGGCTTTGAAGATGATGCAGAAGAAGTAGATTCCTGATTTCTTTGTCTTCTTCTGTCAGCTTGACTCTTTAATTTCTCCGCAACCATAATATTGGATTCTACTTCTAGGGCTGCATCCTGCATGTCTTCCAGCGTAGCACATCTCCTTTCTCTCAATAACAGGCAGAAATCAGATTCAAAAGCATTGGCATAAGTGAGTTTAGCAGAGGTAGGAGTAGGCTTTACCTCAGCTGGAATCTTACTATACATTTGATTAAATCTTTTATTAAAATCAGGTATTGATTCCTCATTTTCCCTCTTTAGATTACCAAACTCTGTGTGATAATACAACAAGTCCTTTTTATCACCCCATTGCTTCAAAAATGGATCATCTAATTCTTCGATATCAGTTATAGATCTCCGAGGCAATTCTCTGAACCACTTCCTAGCCTCTCCATCAAGGCTCTGGACAAAAACTCTCATCCATACATCATTCTCACTTATATCTAGATTATCAGCATAACTGTAAAAGGCTTCAAGGTGTTCTTCTGCTGTTACTCCCTCTGTACCAGTGAATTTGGGCATATATTTCTGATATTCTCCCACAGGCATAGGATTTAGAGGCACAGGCAACACCAATGGTCCATATCTAGCAACAACAATTTTCACTATTCTAGTAGGTGCCTGCTGTCCTGCCATGATTAGAATATTTGGAAGAATACTAACAGATGTAGGAGTAGGAAGTAATGTGATGGATGGCAGAGATAAAGAAATTTTTTGGACTGAATGGGATGCTTTCTTTGGACTAAGATTCAAAGGGGAACTAACTGTACAAGGGGCTAAACTAATCTTTGAAGGTTTTTCTTTATTAACGGTGCTGACTTCTAAATATTCAAACTGTAAGTCTTCAGCTACAATTTTATCTTTCAGAGATGAAATAGATTTCTTAGGCTTACTTGATCCTGATGCCCCTTTCTGTGATGATTTCTTTGATTTGACAGTCTTCTCAAGTTCAGGCAATGGTTCAGCTGGAGATTTCTGAGGATTTCTTCGAGTATGTCTCACAAACTGAACTAGAACTTCAATGTGGAGTCGCCAAAGGTTGGTCTTCCTCCAATGGAGTCGCCACACAGATGATTATAACCAGAAACTGTGTTCAAGCCTTGTCTGTCATCAAAGCTTGAAGCTATGTCGTTCTCCCAGGGAAGCTGAGCTTCGATTCTCTTCTCCCCGGTAACAGCGCCAATTAATGTTATCGCCCCAAGAAACTCACCTAGGTTGTCTATCAGTGATGCTCGGGAACATTACAAACTCAACAAAATGTTGGATAAATGGTGGTTGAATGAAAGAAATGCTGCATATTCAAGCCAGATAACCACTCCTACTATGCTTAACCCTAGACATGGGTGAACACCCCCCAAACTACAAGGCTTTTAACCACCAATTACTCATAGTTTTAAACAAAATGTGATGATGGAGAAGACTGACTACACCAGCAGATACACAGGACCTTGTGATGGCCAGCTGCAACCAGTGAGGAGGTCTGTAAATCTATTATCTAATACACAGACATGATGACAACTCTCTGTGCATTAAAACAACAGAAACCTGCAAGCAATTTCAATGAACAACTAAATTCAAACACAGAGGTGGGATGACAGCCCCTCTGATGCTAAACGTTCATAGCACATGAAATAATGCAAAGCAAGCACAACCTAGAACATAGAAGAAGTGAAAAGTGAGCAAATGACAACAAAAGAAGCTTGTATTAGTTGGAAATGAAGACCATAAGCTGCAGGTCTCAAAGTAGTTACAGTCTCCTGAAGTTGAAACTTACAACACACTAGCACTCATCTAACACTCATCAAACACTCATCAAACTGATTACATCGTTATTCTGGGTATATATAGAATTTGTTTACAAATATCTCTGCTAGGGTATGCGTGGAGGTGTCTTAATTAATCACCAACCACATTTACAAAATGTTGTGGGCTCTGATACATTCTGACTGTTTTAATTAACAAATTTGACATTCTTTGGTACTTTGATGTACTCCTCGAACAGGTGGAATGTTGACTGAATAAACTTCCATAACTGCTGCATAGTTGAACTACTCGAGGGTGTCCTTTTTGTCCTTGACTGTGCTATTCCTTAACTGTGGTAGCTGATGGTTAAACGCAGGTGGCTAGCTCGTAACTTGCTTCTCCGCACGCCCAAAGTTGGCCAAAAACACATCAATATACATCAAATATGGACGAAGGGTTGAGGAGGAACACTGGCCGTCGGATGGATTGCATGGATGATCAAGATATGCTGACGGAGGGCAATGGGAAGGCACGCGGGCACCATTTGAATATGAGCCGTTAGATTAGAGAAATGGACGGCCAAGATCACATGGGAGAAGCTATCGGGAGCAGGGAGGGATGACAGCCATTGGATCTGCCCATAGCAAATCCAACGGTTATCACACGACAGAGAAACACACACGTTAATGGGTGGGAGAAAGGCGGAAAAGCGGACGAGCAGTTTCCCCGCACCGCCTTTGAGCTACGGGTGGTTTCCGTAACGGGCAGTGTGATGGAATGATATGAATACACGTGTCTGATGGGACAACGAAGGAAACCATTTTCCCAGGAGCTAATGAACGAACAGTTAACGAGGCGAGGGCTTGAGAATGATGTTGGATGGGCGGGCGGAAGATCGGGCGGTCGGAATAACTGCATGGGTTTATTGTTGATATGATGGACGATGTGACAGGTCAGGTGGGGGCCCGAGGTCTATTAAAACTAAGGGTTATGAATATGCACAGTATTATAATCAAAACATAGGCTAATATGATTTATAAAGGGCTGTTGGGGGTTTTTTTAATATTTAAACATAAAAATGCCCGGGGACTAAGGGGAAAAAGGGGTACACAAGGTTGTGAACGGATTGAGAGGGAAAAATGAAAAAGGGGTAAGGTAAAATGAATGTATGGGGAGTTATAAGGGCATAATGAACATGAAAGAGAGGGATGAAACACTGCTGCAAACCCTTTACAACCAAAACTAGCATTGCCTGTCCTGAGTTCATCCATCAAATACTGCAAACTGTAGTAGAGCTAACAGGTCCAAGCCCCCTCAAACCAACAGTTTTCCTTCTAGAAACATAATTTTCTTACCCAAGGTTTATTTTCATAAGACCTTTTTTTTTACTTCTAGCAATGACATTTGAGATCATTTTTTATATGTAATGGCGTAAGGATATTTGCCAAAACTTTTTAAAGGTTGTTGGGTTATCCTCTTTTCAGTTGAAAGTGAGGAAGGTAGTGTTATAGGCCCCAAGAATTTTCTTTTTGGTTCTTGTGGTATCCACCACCCTCCTTAAGTCTTCTTCATTTAATTCATAACATCTAAGGAATAATTCCACATGTAGGCCATTAGGCCCAAGGCTTTTATCCTTTTGAAGACTTTGTAAGATTTGTAGTGCATCCTTCCCCACTTTTTTCATTTTCTTAAAGTTGTCCATATTGAAATCTAGGAAAGGAATTAGAGTCTCATCACTTCAATAGTGTTGACCCTAGATTCCTCTTTGGAAAGACTGGAGAAATAGTTGACTCCCTCGACTACTATGTATTTAAAATTTGTTGTTCTCGTATTTTTTCCCTTGTCAATCTTCTAATCATAATTGATATTTTTTTTACCATCTACATATCAATGAAATAATTTAGAGTTTTCATCACCTACTTGAAGCCAATTGGCCCTACTCTTGAACCCCCATTACTTATCTTTCTTTAGTAATGATTTTTTTTTTTTCTTCTAATCTCTTTGCTCCCAATTTTTGCATCTCAATCAAGTATCCATACCCCTCACTGTTTTATAGGGCCTCCAAACCTTCTTCCACTTATTTAAGGAGCCTATCATGTTTTTATTTTTTATTTTGTCCATTGGCTTGCTACCTTATTTACCTCTTTAAATTTGTGTTGGAAATTAAGGGGGAATACTTGCTTAGATGTTCTATAGAATGCTTCTTGAAATTCTTAACCTTTTTGACAAAATATTCCACCTTTATCCATTCATGACTTGGCCTAAATGGGTTGGGAGGTTTTTCTTAGGCATGGGCCACTTTTGACACAACAATATTATGGTTTGATTCCCCTCCTATGCCTACCCAATGTCTTAATTAAATAACTTCATCCATAAACCCTTCAAATATTAGAAAGTGATCAATATTTTTATCTATCATGTCTTCCCTTGTTCTCTTATTTCTCCAAGTGGGAGTTAGTTTTGTTGGTTCAATGTTTAGTAGACTCTTTATTTCAAACCTTCTTATGAAATATCCTAAGACATAATCTATGTTATCTACAAATCCCCACATTTTTGAAACCCCTAATGTAAATTTTAGGTCTCCCCTTATCACCACAAGGCTATTGTGAAGGCATTCCATATTGAATAATTTTCATTAGTACTCCACTCAATCAGAGTAAGGACATTAAAATTTAGGACAATGATTTATTTCCCCAAATTGATATTTAAAAATGCTACCCCTAAACCTCTAGGTTACTCCTAAGAGTTTGATAGGGAACATGAATACCTACTCAATCTAGTTCTATTCCCACTAGATATCCCAATAACATTAAAGTAGTTGAACTCCAATACAATCATAAATTTTGAGAGTTCCTAAATTACTTCCCCCCCCCACCCCTTATCATTATATCCTAAAGGAGTATAATAGATGGTTATTATATCTCTATAAGCTTCTTGATGTCAAATTTCTTTATATCTTTATAAACCTTCGACAATTAAGGGTTACAAAGATCATTTAAGCCCCTCATAAGGGGCAGATGTTCTAATAACCACAATTAGAGATAATTTTTTTTTCCATCTAACCTATGGCGATGCATAAATCTATGCCATGTACGTAAATGAATTTCTATATTTATGAGTTAACTTATATTTTTTTCATCAAGGAAGTCTAACCTTCCTACCACCTTTCCAAGGAATTTTAGAATTCAATTGCTTCTATTTGGAGATTAAATTTTGAAGTTTTTGGTTGAATAGAGTCCCCATTTGGTTTTGTATTCCATTAGGGATTTTTTAGTTATAGGTAGAGGGACAACTGTTAAGGGCATAATTTTTTTAATGATTGATAAGTTAGGTCATAATTCACTAATAGAATCCAAGCCTTTTTCTTCTTCTTCTAATTCCTAAGTTCCAAAAAAAAAATATCAAAATATTTTCTTTTACAAGAGGAAGATAATTATGGATACTTAACTGAGAGAGGTTTTCAATTGTTATTTTCATTGATGGCATCCAAGTGTTAGAAATAATGGAAGCTATGACACTATTTAGAGGGGGGGTGAATCAACAGTGTGACCAAATTATAAAACTCTTGACAAATTATACTTTTCAATTACTTTAGCAATCACTCATGTAATCAGCGATACAACTCAATCATGTAAAACATAACATTATTACCATTGTCATACACATGTGCAACATATATATAAGACATCAATCTTCCTTTTATTTCTTTGGCAAATACAAACTTCAACTTGCTATTACATCTCTGCCCCACAAGCTCCTACTTGTAGCTTTATTAGTTTCTACTGAAAGGAACTTTTATCCCTGCTCATTTATCATTTTTCACTAAAAGGGACTCTTACCCTGCTCATTTATCAGCCTCTACTGAAAGGGACTTTTCTCCTACTCGTTCATCAACCACTACTAAAAGAGAATTTTTCCCCTGCTCATTTATCAACCTCCACTAAAAGGGACTTTTTCCTCTGATCGTTTATCAACCTCTCCTGAAAGGGAGTTTTTCCCTGGTCATTTTTCAACCTCTGCTGAAAAGGGACTCCTTCCCCTACTCATTTATCATCCTTTGCTGAAAGGGACTCTTGTCCCTACTTGTTTATCAGTTATTGTTGAAAGGGATTGTTTCCCCTAGAATTCAAACCACCACTTTTTGGCCCTGTTGATCAATCTTTCTTCCATTTTCAAACTAGAACCAATGGAATACTTCTTTCATAAACAATTAAACTTTCTTACCTCAACTACTCACCAAAATCACCAAACAAAAACCTTCAACAATCTCTAATCACTGAACAAACACATCAGTAATCACTGATTACTGATCAAACACCAAACATACACATCAGAAGCATCAATTCTTATACCAAAACACCAATCACCAATTCATTCTTCACCTCTCAGATATCAAATATGATATTTGATTCACCCTTGATGCATACTCGCATTATGCATTAGGTTGCACCAACAACCTCTCACACACCTCTGTCAACCAACACGGTTGTTCACACAATTACACTTCTTGCAAATTCGATTATGCTTATAAAGGAAATTGGACTGATATTTTAGGATAATAATATTTCGTTATCTTGCACTTGAATGCTTGCATGAATTCTTTATTTTTTCCTTTGTCATGTTCAAAATATGTCTTTTTATATTCTCTCTAAGTCATCAAATTCTGCTCTGATTTTTCCCTGAGAAGAACTGAGTTAAACTGTTGTTTTACTGAATTATGGTGATTTACAATATTTATTGAAGGTCCTTCTATTTTTATCGAGATCCAACTTTAGCTTACCTGCTAAATTTGCCTCTTAACTTGTCCATGCCACTATAATGTTGCCAACTCGTTCATGCGTTTAATTTCAAACTTTAGCACTTTGATGTTATGTTTGGCCTAACTGCCAAATTCCAAAGTTGTTGATGTTAGCTCTGCTATGCAACGATGATTTTTCAAGGACAGAAACAAGCTTGGCCTGTTTGGTGACATCTTCAAAAGGAAGGCTCACAATTGGTCATTCCTCCTTTTTCTTCCACCCCGCTTCCTCTCCGCCACCTCCATTCCTCTCTTTTTCTCTTAAAACCCGACAAATTAACCCCTTTGGCCTTAGCCCCAAATGCTAAAAGCCTAAACCCTCATAAAACCCTCCCATACGCCCTCGCACGCTTGCTAAAACCTTTCATCGTTTCCCTGCTGTTGATTTCCTCCCGCTGATACAACGGCTCCCGTCGTGCCTGATAAAGTGACCTGCTCGACCATTCCCAATAGTCCAATCATCTCCGCCGAGATCTGACGGCCTTCGCACTTATCGCGCCCGCAACTCACACGAAAGTTAGCGCGCGATGAGAACGATTTTTCTCCCTCATCCGCTACTACGTGTCGGCCACTGAGTGGTATTGCACGCCCCTGTCCTTTTACCGCCTTACGCCCAAAAGCGGTGTAATCAATACCATTTCCTCTTGACTAAACCGCTCCTGCCCGCTAACGCCCGCGTGACTCCAACCCCCGATCACCGTCTGATCTGCCCGCCTGAGATCTAACGGCCCAAATTCACCCCGCTCTCACCTCGGCCAATAGCCTCCGCCGAGCCATCTTCACCGTCTATTCCCTCGATCCGACGGTTATTCTCCCCGCCCATCCAAATCATTCACCTGCCCATGCATTCCACGTCCTTCACCATTCCATTTGCCCGAAGAAGGAAGATGACCAGCTTGCCATTACTAGTCGTTGTCAGACTTCCAACAACCATATTTAACGAACAACATGGCCGAGGGAGAAAAGGATAGAGCACGACCTTGTGACTACATTTATCAGTTATGGAACTCCACAAGTACGAGTACTCCAACAGCCTAAAGGGACAGCACAACCCCTGAGCAAATCGGATTCATCCACTGCAGCAAGCAAACACAGTCAGAGACTCCATCAGGTAGTTAAATGCAGTTGGTGGTCAATTATGACCCCTCCATACCCAAATGGCTAAGTGCCCTTGTAATGTAAATCTATAAATACCCAGAAGAAAGATGTAATCAGGGTTGATAGGTTGGCATTTTGATGTAAAGTTCAACTTTTGGAGACTGTAGATATTTTGTCACTTGCAGCGTCTCGTCTTCATTTTCAGCTAATACAAGATTCTTTTGTTGTTAACTACTCACTTTCCATTTTCCTCTGTTCTAAGTTGTGTCTAATATGCTGTGTTCTTGAGCTCTTGATGTTAGCACTAGATAGTTGTCATCCTGTCTCTGTGTTAGAATCTTGTATGGATCATTGAACAGGTGGTCCAGGTTTCTTTCTGTCTAATGTAGGAGAGCTGTCATCCTGTCTTTGCATTAGTAGATTAGATTTGCAAAATTTCTTACTGGTTGCAGTCGGCCATCACATGGTCTTGTGCATCTACTGGTATGGTTAGTATTCTCCATATTCACCCAATCTCTAAACTGTGAGAATTTGGTGGTCTATAGCCTTGTAGTCTTGGGGGTGTTCACGCATGCCTGGAGTGAAACAAAGTAGAAGTGATTATCTGGCTTGGACAAGCATCATTCCTTCCATTCATCCATTGCAACAATAGTTGAATTTATATGTTACCAGGCATCTTCGAGCTACAACCTAGGAGAGTTTCTTGGAATCCTAACATAATTGGCGCCGCTGCCGGGGAGAGGAGATTGAAGCTCAGCTTCCCTGGGAGAACAACACAGATCCAACTTTGATGATAGACAAAGTCTGGACACATTTTTGGTTGTAATAATCTATCTGGCAACTCTATTGGAGGACCAACCTTTTGGCGACTCCACATCACAGTTCTAGCTCAGTTTGTGAGGCATACTCAGAGAAATCCTCAGAAATCACCAACTGACCCAATGCCTGACCCTGAGAAGATTGTCAATCAGAGAAAGACATCACAGAAAGGAGCATTAGGATCAGGTAAGCCTAAACAATCTTATGTATCTATGCAAGAGAGGCTTGTAACTGAGCATGTTCATTTTGAAGATATAGAGCCCAACATTTTCAGTGAAGAAATACCCTCAGAGATTCATAAAGCTACTTGTTCAATAAGTTCCCCTTTGGATCTCAGTCCAAAGAAAACCTCCCCCATAGTCCATCAGTTTCCTTCAGCCCTGTCATCCATTTCTCATCCTTCAATCATCCAAACTACCAGTACCTTTCCCTCTACCCCAGTCATGGCAGGTCCACAAGCACCCACTAAGATGGAGAGAATCATAGTTGCTAGGCATGGACCCCTGGTTCTGCCTACTCCCTTGAATGCCATGCCTACAGGAGAATATCAAAAATACATGCCTAAGTTCACTGGTATAGAGGGAGTAATTGCTGAAGAACACCTTGAGTCTTTTTATAGCTATGTTGATAACCTAGATATCAGTGAAGATGATGTGTGGATGAGAGTGTTTGTCCAAAGCCTTGATGGTGAGGCTAGAAAGTGGTTAAGAGAAATGACCCCTAGGTCTATAGTAGACATTGAAGCATTAGATGATGTGTTTTTAAAGCATTGGGGAGATAAGAAAGATTTTCTATACTATCATACTGAGTTTGGCAACCTCAAAAGGGAAAATGGGGAATCTTTGTCTGATTTTAATAAGAGATTCAATCGAATGTATAGCAAGATACCAGCTGAAGTAAAGCCTACCCCCACCTCTGCCAAACTCACCTATGCTAATGCCTTTGATTCTGACTTCTGCCTGCTGTTAAGAGAAAGAAGATGTTCTACCCTAGCCGAAATGCAAGATGTAGCCTTAGAGGTGGAATCTAATATCCTGGCTGCAGAAAAACTCAAAGGCCATGCTGATAGAAGGAGGTAGAGAAGTGAGGCTTCCTCCTCTTCTTCATCTTCAAAGCCTAAATTAGACAAAATGACTAAAATGACTAAAATGATATAGTCATTGGCCGCTGAAATATCCAAACTGAAGGTTGAGCAGAGTTCTGGGAAGGCAAGGATGCCTAGCACATTTGCTCCTAGAAATCCAAATCCATTTAGAAAAGAAAACGAGCAATTGCAGATCATTCAGAGAGGCAAAGAATCCAATGAAGAACAAAGGGTTAAGACTCCTTTTCAGAACGTTGTCATGGAGGAGGAACAGTTTGATGAAGAGGATGAGATTCACTACATGGAAGATAAGGGCAGTGCTGCCTTTTTGACATTAGCTGCCTATGAAGAATCATTACTTCAGGACCAGACCAGTCAGGAATGGGACAGAGAAGCTGTTCTGCAGACCGATGACCAGCAAAGATACAACCTGAGGTCAAGAATGAGTAATGTCAAAGAGAATCCGGCCCAAAGATTTGCTGTCCCCACAGAACAACAAATCAACAAATAGAAAAGACCAACAGCTAATCCACCATCTTAAAAGCACTAGCTCAAGAGGTAAGAGGCCCTAA
This sequence comes from Pinus tabuliformis, assembly GCA_031772625.1. NCBI lineage: Eukaryota > Viridiplantae > Streptophyta > Pinopsida > Pinales > Pinaceae > Pinus > Pinus tabuliformis. The sequence goes on along the minus strand of CM062816.1, from coordinate 1,015,907,891 downwards.
CAAGTCCCCTTCCCCTTTCAGTTTTGAATCAGAAGTCCAGAAGTTGAAAATATTGTACCTCTGATAGAACTTGTAAAGAGTGAGGTCTTTGGGAAACCTATCCTTGATCCCCTTGAGCTAAAAGCCTCACAAGCATCCAATGACTATGTGAATTTACGAGATGATAAACCTGCAGTTGTGCTTAGCCCAATGACTGAACCATCAGATAGTGGCTCCCCATCATTTTATGTCTCCTTGACCATTCATGGAAAAACCCTCCACAACTGTCTGCTGGACATAGGTGCTAGCCATAATCTGATGCCTAAAGCTGTCATGGAATAGTTAGGCCTTGACATTACCAGACCTTATCATGATTTATTCTCCTTTGATTCAAGGAAGGTGAAATGTCTGGGATTAATCAAAGACTTGGATATCACCCTAACTCAGCTGCCCATGAAGCGCGTGATGATGGATATTGTGGTAGCAGATGTCCCCCCTAAGTTTGGTATGCTACTTTCCAGAGGGTGGATTAAGAGGTTGGGTGGGACATTACAAAATGACTCATCTTATGCCACTATCCAAGTTTTTGGAGGAGAAAGCAGAATATTGTATAGGGAGGCCCAGCTGGCCTATATTATCAGTAATGAGAAGAATCCCACTAATCATCCCATTTATGCTATAGACACTGATTTTGGGACATGTATTCTCCAAATTGAAGAATCCCATAGGGCCTCGGTGCAGCTCAAGAAACCAGTAGGCTAGGCCATGGAAAAGAAAGAAATCTGGTTTGGGATATGTTCTTTGATGGAGCATGCTCAAGGGAAACTGCAGGAGCAAGAGTGGTGCTGGTATCTCCAATGTAAGAAAGCACACATCTATCTTTCAAGCTAACTTTTCAGGTCACCAACAATATAGCAGTGTATGAGGCTCCGATATTGGGCTTAAATGCTGCCAAAGATAGAGGGATCAAAGACATAAAGGTGTTTGGAGATGTCAATTTCATCATACAGCAAGTGAGCAAAACATTCCAAGCAAAGCACCCAAGGCTGAAAGCATACAGAGATGAGGTATGGAGACTCAAATATTCTTTTGATAGCTTTTGTATCTCATATATTCCTAGAGCCGAAAATCATCTTGCTGATTCTCTTGCTGTGTCTACTAGCATGTTCATCCCTCCCATGCCCCCTAGATTGGTTTATGAAGTCCAAATAAAATATAGACCATCCTTGCATGATAATGTCCAGTACTGGAAAGTCTTTGAGGACGATGATGAAGTAAATAGGTTTCTGCAAGTCATTGATGAATTCTCTGAAATGAAAATTGGTCAAGAGAATGAAACCTTGAAGGAATGTCCCCAGCCACAGCCAAAGAGCAGAATTGGCCAAGACAATATTGTACAGTTGCCTAGCAAGCATATACCTAAAGGGCTGGTGCCTTTAGAGAAGATTTTTGACCATAATGATGTGCCTCATAAGATTGCTCAAAAAGAAGATCTGTCTACAGTCCATAGGCATAACATAGGGAGTTCAGATCATCCAAAGTATATAAATTTGTCCACCCATTTGTTTGCTTCCCAAAGTGCTGAGTACTGCACCCTAATGAAGCAATTTTCTGATGACTTTGCCTAGGAATACAATGACCTCAAGACTTATGACAAAAAGATCATCCAACATAAAATCCCATTGGAAAAAGACACCATTCCTTTCAAGCAGAAGCTGAGACCCATAAATCCTCTGCTCCTTCCCATGATTGAAAAAGAAATCAAGACGTTGCTGGCTGCCAAAATCATAGTCCCCCTGAGATATTCAAAGTGGGTAGCCAACTTGGTAGTGGTAAGGAAGAAAAGTGGAGAAATCAGGCTGTGCGTTGATTTCAGGAACCTGAACAAATGCTCTAAGAAAGAAAACTATCCTTTGCCTAAGATGGAGCATTTGTTGCAAAAAGTCTCAGGAGCCAAAGTCATGTCCTTCCTGGATGGATTTTCAGGGTATAACCAAGTTGCTGTGCATCCATATGACCAAGAAAATACTGCTTTCACCACCCCTTGGGGCACTTTCATGTATTCTAGGATGCCTTTTGGGCTGATGAATGCTGGAGCCACCTTTTAGAGAGCTATGGATATAGCATTTGTAGGAGAGAAGGACAAGTTTGTCCTTGTTTACCTAGATGATATAACACTATACTCCAACAGCCATCAAGATCATTTGCAACATTTGAAGAAAGTGTTTTTGAAGTGCAGAAGGTTTGGGATATCAGTGAACCCTAAGAAGTCACAGTTTGCTTTAGAAGAAGGCAAGCTGTTAGGACACATTGTTTCTGCCGCAGGTGTCAAGATTGACCCAAAAAGAGTGAAAGCAATACAGACCTTATTTGTCCCAAGATCAAAAAAGGACATCCAATCCTTTCTGGGCAAAATAAATTTTGTAAGGAGGTTTATTCCTAATTTTGCAGAATTTTTCAAACACATCACCTCCATGCTAAAAAAGGGATCAGAGGTCAGATGGACTGATGCAACAAGAAGATCTTTCGAAGCTATCAAGAGGGCTATTATGGAATCTCCGAGTTTAATCAGCCCAGACTATAGGAGGGAGTTTCATATCTTTTCATTTGCCTCTGGCGACACCATTGTAGCAGTCTTATTGCAGAAAGATGAAGAGGGCTCAGAGCATCCAATGGAATTCTTCAGCAAAACACTAAGGGATGTTGAACTGAGGTATGATATCATCGAAAAATAGGCCTATGCTCTTATCATATCCTTGAAAGCTTTCAGGATATACATTCTGCACTCCAAGATAATTGCATACATGCCTTCTGCTTCAGTAAAGGATGTCCTAACGTAGCCAGATGCTGATGGAAGAAGGGCTAAATGGATTGCAAATCTTATTGAATTTAATATAGAACTAAAGCCCACCAAGCTGGTCAGAGGTCAAGGCCTTGCCAAGCTGATGGCTAAAGAAAATTGTAGAATGCTAGACATGAATTGGGTAGGCACAAGCTCAGATGACAACAGACAGGGGAAGAAACAGTCGAACCCGGGCAAAACCAGTTGTTGGCAAAAAGTCTAGCTTCTTGTGAATGGTATTCTACAATAGTTCAATTTTTGCTAAAGCTAGAAGTTCCTCTAGGCCTAGGTTCAAGCGAGGCCAGAACCACTAAGCTCAAAGCAGCCAAGTACTGCATCCATGAAAACCTGCTCTATTAGAGGGATCCATCTGGAATCCTTTTGAGATGTCTGGACAAGGAACAATCTATGGAGGTCATGCATCAGTTTCATTCCAGCATCTGTGGAGGACATCACTATTGGAAAACCACAGTCCACAAGATCCTTAGAGCTGGGTACTATTGGCCCACTTTATTTTCTAATGTATTTTCATTTGTGAAATCTTGTGATAGGTGCCATAGATTTGAAGGAAAACAGCAGTTGAAGTCCCTGCCCTTAAAGCCAGTACATGCCAATGGTCCTTTTCAGCAGTGGGGCTTGGATTTCATAGGAGAAATTAATCCACATTCCAGTGGCCAACACAGATGGATCTTAGTAGCCACTGACTACTTCACTAAATGGATTGAGGCCATCCCTACTAGGAAAGTTGATCACCATGTGGTCATGAAGTTCTTGACAGAAAATATTTTCACCAGATTTGGCTGCCCACACAAATTGGTTACAAACAATGTAGCAACATTCAGGGAAAAAGAGTTGGTGGACTTGTGTGACTCAATGGGCATTAAGCTGGTGCATTCCACCTCATATTACCATCAAGGTAATGGCCTAGCTGAATCATCCAATAAGAGCCTAATAAGGATAATCAAAAAGCTGCTGGAGGATAACAAAAGGAATTGGGATTCCAAGCTGAAGTATGCATTGTGGGCTGACAGGGTAACCACCAAGAAATCCACAAGGAATTTTCCATTCAAGCTGGTATATGGCACTGAGGCCATATTCCCAATTCAGTTGACCCTCCCTGTGGCTAAGTTCTTGTAGGAAGAGTAGAATGAGGAAGATGACATGGAAAAAAGGATCACTGACTTGGCAGAAGTGCATCAAATTAGGGATCAGCTTGTTGAATAGTTTGCAGCACATCAAAAGAGAATCAAGGAAGCCTTTGACAGAAAGGCAAAGATGGACAATTTTTAGATTGGAGACTTGGTGCTCAAATGGGATGCACTCAAGGAAAAGAAAGGAAATCATTGGAAATTCGATGCTCTATGGACTGGACCTCTTATCATTTATCAGATCCAGGGGAACAACACTTTCATGCTGCAAAGTGTGGAACGAGAGATAGTTTTGGATGGCCCAGTTAATGAGCGATTTTTGAAAGCATATGTTGTTTAAGGTCTTCAAGCCTTAATGTTGTAAATATGTTATTTTTATCAGGTGCTAGTGTAGACTTAATTAGACTCCATGCCCAATGGAATACTAGGCAATGTTTTTAATCTTGTTTTTGTATGAAGGTAGTGGTCTACGGTTCTTGAGACCTCACAGGGAGGATCTCATCCCTAGAAGGAGCCAGTGTTAGCTCTGCTATGCAACAATGATTTTCAAGGATAGAAACAAGCTTGGCCTGTTTGGTGACATCTTCAAAAGGAAGGCTCACAATTGGTCATTCCTCCTTTTTCTTCCACCCCGCTTCCTCTCCGCCACCTCCATTCCTCTCTTTTTCTCTTAAAACCTGAAAAATTAACCCCTTTGGCCTTAGCCCCAAATGCCAAAAGCCCAAACCCTCATAAAACCCTCCCATACGCCCTCGTGCGCTTGCTAAAACCTTTCATTGTTTCCCCGTCGTTGATTTCCTCCCGCAGATCCGACGGCTCCCGTTGTGCTCGATAAAGCGACCTGCTCGACCATTCCCAACCGTCCGATCATCTTTGCCGAGATCCGATGGCCTTCGCACTTATCGCGCCTACAACTCACATGAATGTTAGCGCGCGATGAGAGCGGTTTTTCTCACTCAATCGCTGCAACGTGTCGGCCGCTGAGTGGTATTGCATGCCCCTATCCTTTTACCGCCTTGTGCCCAAAAGTGGTGCGATCAATATGATTTCCACCTAACTAATCCACTCCCGCCCACTAACGCCTGCGTGACTCCATCCCCCGATCACCGTCTGATCTGCCCACCTGAGATCTAACGGGCCAAATTCACCCTTCTCTCACTTCGGCCAATAGCCTCCACTGAGCCATCTCCGCCGTCTATTCCCTCTATTCGACAGCTATTCTCCCTGCCCATCCAAATCATTCACCTGCCCATGCATTCCATGTCCTTCACCATTTCGTTTGTCCGAAGAAGGAAGATGACCAGCTTGCCATTACCAGTCGCTGTCAGACTTCCAACAACCATATTTAACGAACAACATGGCCAAGGGAGAAAAGGACAGAGCATGACCTTGTGACTACATTTATCAGTTATGGAACTCCACAGGAATGAGTACTCCAACAGCCTAAAGGGACAACACAACACCTGAGCAAATCGGATTCATCCACTGCAGCAAAAAAACACAGTCAGAGACTCCATCAGGCAGTTAAATGCAGTTGTTGGTCAATTATGACCCCTCCATACCCAAATGGCTAAGTGCCCTTGTAATGTAAATCTATAAATACCCAGAAGAAAGATGTAATCAGGGTTGATAGGTTGGCATTTTGATGTAAAGTTCAACTTCTGGACGCTGTAGATATTTTGTCACTTGCAGCGTCTCGTCTTCATTTTCAGCTAATATAAGCTTCTTTTGTTGTTAACTGCTCACTTTCCATTTTCCTCTGTTCTAAGTTGTGCCTGATATGTTGTGTTCTTGAGCTCTTGATGTTAGCACTAGATAGCTGTTATCTTGTCTCTGTGTTAGAATCTTGTATGCATCATTGAACAGGTGGTCCAGGTTTCTTTCTGTCTAATGTAGGAGAGATATCATCCTGTCTTCACATTAGTAGATTAGATTTGCAGACTTTCTTACTGGTTGTAGTCGGCCATCACATGGTCTTGTGCATCTACTGGCGTGTTCAGTATTCTCCATATTCACCCAATCTCTAAACTGTGAGCATTTGGTGGTCTAAAGCCTTGTAGTCTGGGGGTGTTCATGCATGTCTGGAGTGAAACAAAGTAGAAGTGGTTATCTGGCTTGGACAAGCATCATTCCTTCCATTCATCCATTGCAACAATAGTTGAATTTATATGTTACCAGGCATCTCCAAGCTAGAACCTAGGAAAGTTTCTTGGAATCCTAACAGTTGACTCGCTTCATGCACAAGCTCAAAGACTTTAATAAAAGTGCTTCCAAATATAACAGTATTGGGCCCATTTCACCTTAAGCCTCGAGGGCTTTAAATCAAGACTATAGACCTGCTTCGGCTTGAGAACTTTATATATTAATTGTCATTATCATATTATGGTCTTGGGCCCAAGCACTTTAACACATAAAAATGCTACAAAAACTATGTCCCGGCACACCTTCCGTCACTTGACAAAATGTCATTTGGCGACCATTATTTTTGTCTCACGGGCCCCTCATCTTGGCTAATTCTCCCTTTATGAATTTGTTTTTCCTCTGAGAAAATTCCTCCAGGATTATCTGTGCAGTGTGGGGTCGCCTTGTGCCCATTCTCATTAGTCGTTGCTCTATTATAAAGCTTTTGACTCATTCTAGTGCTTAGTCAGCCTTGTGGTTCCTCACATGCACTATGTTAATTCCTTCTGAGGTCCAGGGACCATGATGAGCTATCCTGGTGGGTTTGCCTTTCCTCTTCTCCTATTGGTCATTGATGCCTAATTATATTGCCACTGTGTCCTGGTGCTCCTTCAACTAGACGGTTCTTCTATTGTGCTTTTCTATTTCCTTCCAAGATTAATCCCCTGGGATGTTGTGTCCTGGTGGTAGACCTAGATGCACCTACACACTAATCAAATGCAAATCGACCTAATCTGTCTTTGACGGCTACCACATCTACCTTGATCCTCCTCTTTTGTACACTATATAAACCTTCTAGAATAAGACCTTCAGGATGATGTCATGCTCACGTCATCAATGCCACATCGTGCCATCTTAGTGGTGACACGTGTCACTTAGATTTGGCCCACTAGGCCACCCAAAAACATTGAATATGCATGCCAGTTGTCCACCATCCCAACATCATGTTGATTTCATAATTTTCCCATAATATGCTCCCATGTGTCCCCTAGAGAGGAGAGAGAAAGGGGTCTCGTCCTTTCTATTTTGTGTTAATTTCCTTTATAAAATATAAAGGGTCCTAGTCATTTCTTTAACAATGCATTACACCTTTAAACTTTCAGGGTATTACTCATTGGGATGAACTGGCACTGGGGACCACCTCTATTTAGAATTATTCCAATAATAAAGAATTTCCGTTGTTTTTTTCAGGCGACCTCCACCTGTGTTAACATCATTCCAAGTGTTCACCCTGTGTGCAACTTTGAATCCTTTTGAGGTACTCTCCAATCAGATGAGTTTTCACATATGGGGACCTCCTACTTTATTATTCCAAAATTCAAATGTTTTTTCCTCTGCCGCCCAGGCTTACATCATCCCAGGCATGCATCATCCTGGGTGATCCCCTTAGTGCGCACTTTTGAACCTTTTAGGGTTGCCTCCCATCGGAATAAGATGTTATGTGGGATTTTCCACGGGTCAATCAACATGCTTCTCGTTGTTGTGCTTTGATGCCACATTTTCCCATTCCTTTGTTTGGTCGCTCCACTAACTTCCCCACCATGTTTGGAAATGTGGCCAAAATAAACATGTTCCAAAGGTCCTCCAACCACTATTAGCTCTGCAAATTTGAGTTTGGGGTACTAAGATTTGACCAGAAATAACTTGCGATCCTCGAGGCCATTTTGAAACTTCCATATACAACAGGAAAGCTCGTTTAGAGCTATTTCCATTTAAGTGGGTTTCAACTATGTTTGAAGTGATTTTCCATATAGGAAATGGTACCAAATTCTCTATACCTTTACCAAATAGCTCCACATCTATAGTACACCAATCTTCTTACATTCTTCTATACTTTTCCATTGCATTACCTGTGATATGGATACAAAACCATTGACACCCATGACATAAATGAACTAATGAAAACACCTTTGATGGTAACATCATATCAACACATCACATCAATTACAGTAAATGGGCACCTCCTTGACAACATATTCTCACAACCTCCCATCATCTTCTTTGCCTTTGCCTTCCTCCTCATCACCTTTGCCATCAATGGCAACATATTTCCAACAATCTCCCCCTTTGGCATTGATGGAAACACCATGATCAAACAAAAACAACATCACCAATAAGTGTACTTCTATTTTTCTCTTTTGGATGTTGTTGTTATGTGTGTTTTTTCTTTGATATACTTCTTCTGGTAGACATATCCTTTTGATCATCAATACATCTCCCCCTTTTTTTGAATTTCTTCTTCAGTGGTTTCATCACCAATACTACTCCCTCTTTTTCTTATGTTTGACATACATCTCCCCCTTTGACATCAATGACAAAGAAACTTAACATGCTCCCCCTAGCAACAATCTATCCCTCTCTTGTTGATCATGTGGACTTGTCAACTACTTCTTCTTATGATGAAAACTTTAGCTATCTATGATTTTCTCCAAGTAGCTTCCTTTCTATCCTGTGAAGAAGATTTAGTTGAAAGGAGAGGAGTACTTACTCATAATCTCTACCTCAAGTATTCAAGTGGGATATCTTGCTAAAACAACACATGCTTGTACAACTAAGCCATGGGAAAAATAATGCTTGTTGGTCTAAGTCTCAGTTAGGCTTACATTCATTATGGTGCCTCTTCCTGGAAACATACACCCGGCTTCTAACAATAACAACAACCTATCTTATGCATGAAAGACACCATAAACTTACCAACTGATGAACAACAAAGTAAAACACTTAGAAGTGCTTATATGAAAAATATAGAGTGACTCTCACCAATGCATGCTTAAACCAATATCTCATACTATACTTGATAGACTTCTCATAACAGTAGACTCACCATGATAAACTTGACTCAACATGAACAATAACATATAAATAAGGACTCTATCACCAACACTTGCACTGAAAATATCCTTACTAACAATATGAATGCCACACTCTAACAAAAAAATATGACAATTAATGCCAACTGATAATATCTTTGATACCAAGTGTTAATACCTTTGAGATCAATGGTACCAGCTATTGAATTGATGCCATTGATACCAATTTTTGAGCACTTGAAAACTGAAAGTTCTCGCCCTGTGATCATGCTCTTTTCACTAATATGCGTTCTCTCAAAAAATATGATGTCTGATACCAATTGTTAATTATAACATTCTGAAAGAATTGCAATGGTCATACCATTCATCATATCTGCAACTCAAAACCATGATCATTCATACAACATTAATATGCAACAAACACCATTATCTTCTGTATTCCATGCTTTTCCTTAAGAAGCAAACAAATGATACCACTTGTTAATGAAATAGTTTGATATGAAAATATTAACTTGAGTATACTCCCCCTGTGGTTATGATCCCTCTTGGCATTAGTTATCTATAAACATACTTGCACAAGAAAATAAAACTTTGACATTAAATAGTTCACCATCCCTATTATGTCATCAAAATCATAGTCAGACTATCAATTTGATTTGACATGAACATTAAATCAACCACACTACTCAGAAACATCAATCATCTTCAATAATTTCATAAACTCAGAAAAGTAAAAAGTGGCATACTTCCCTCATCCTTAAGATGCATTACTTAGCATTTTTCTTTCGGCTCCTTACATTTTTCCTCTCTGGCTTATCTTGAAGCCAACCTCTTCTTTTCAATGAAGAGGAACAATATATCTACTACCCCTGAGTAGATTATCTCCCTTTTTCTTACACAACTGGGTATGCTGAGTTTTTACATGGTGTTGTAGCAGCTACAATCACCCTCCAAAATTTTGCCTACACTTCGTTTTGGAGCCTCCCTCCTTAAATCTTAGCAACTTGTCTTGCACTGCTCAGGTACTTGTGCTTTCATTTGAATTTATCTTTCACTTTACATCTTGTGTTTGCTTACTTGCTTTGTTGTCTAACCACGAGCTGACCCCCTGTGACTTAGTTGCATCTAGTTCTTTCATTGTCTTGGCAAATTGTACAGTCCTAGAGGGAAGCCATCCTTGCTCTCAGGAATTGCGCAGTGCAACCCAATAGTAAGCCTTGCTCTCAAGAATTGTGCAGTGTAACCCAATAGTGAGCTTCGACACTAGAATTGTGCAGATCTGGCTGGATGCTTGTCTTTAGCTGGGAAACTATGCATAGCAGTGCAAGCCAGCAAGTGAACCTTCAACTCCAGAATTGCGCAGAGCCAACTGGTATACTGCCTTCATCTAGGAAATTGCGTAGAGCCTGAGAGGTAGCCCAGAGCCACTCAACCTAGAAATTGCACGGAACAAATTATGCTAAAAAACTATTCAGTGCATGAACCAGAGAGTTGCACGGTCCTTCCCAAAACTGCGCAATATTTCTGGGAAGTGCATGGAATTTTTCCTAAAACTCAAGAAGCTAAGAGGAAAAGCATCCCTGGGAAGTAGGGATCTATTATTAGTTTCCCAAAGGTGACACATTGCAATATTTAGAAGTTTTTGCCAAGTTTCATTGATGTCCTTGATCTTGAGCATACGTGTCATGAACTCCATTTTTCTCAACTCTATGTAATGGGTGCCTCTAGAGCTCACTTATTCATTTTATCATCAATCTCTAGCTTCCCTAGGATATCAAGGGGCCTTCAGAGCATTGTCATCGCTTTTCGGAGTGAGTTTTTCTTTTATCACCTTTTGCTACTTTTTCTATCGTTGTTACTTGTTTAGCTTGTGAGAGTGTTGTTTCAAACATTTTGTTGAATGACCACTGGAATTTTAACTTTTTTTAGCTTGTATAATTGTTGTTTCAAGTTATAGAGTACCTTTCTCAAGTTTCGCATGAGTTTTCCCATTTTTGCACCAACAGTCATCATTACGACGACTACTTTCACACACTTCATGTTCCTTAAGTTTAATTGATTGCTTCACTTGTTTCACATGCATAAATATACACTTAGCCAGATCTGCACTCAACAACACACCATCCTTCATACCTGCTTGTCAACGCACTCCGCATGAATAGGTCTGGGCTCCCCTTTGCCTAGATTTCACATTCACTTGCATGCACTACGCAATTTGGGAGCTCAAGGGCTCTGCCTTGGCTTTTGGAATTGCACAGAGACTGTCTTGAGCTAGCTCCAACTGCATAGTTCCGAGAGTCAATCTCCCAGCTTGGTCACTAAGACTGCGCAATGCGCAGTCTCTCCTAGGTCCTATCCCAGACTGAATTTTGCATTGTGCAGTTCCAGTCATCAAACTTCCACACTGAATTTTGGGACTGCAGAGCACATAGTTCCCATAGTCAGTCAGTCACCCCTATCAATCAAAATTGTGCATTTCCTCTCATCATATGCCCTGGTTGTTTCTTGATCATGCTATAAACTTAGATTTGTAAGAACTAATGTTTATTACCATGAGTGTTCATTGTCCCACAGGCACCACACTCGTGAAGCACTTCTCTCCAGTAGTCATTGTACCATGGCACCAAAGGGAGTTGTTTCAAGAGAGACAACTAAAAGAAGTACTAGGGAAGTAGTTGAGTAAGTGCCATTTTACTTGCCAATATATGTAGATGCCCAATTGTTTACAGAAAATGAGTCAACAGTAACATGGCAACAAAACCAACAACATTGGCAGAAGGCAGCAAGCCAGTACAGGATCAGGGAAAGAGGAAGTTGCTGACATAATAAAGGGAGAACAAAGCTACAAAGCAAAAGCACATTCAATATTCATGCAAGAAGCTTTGACAACAGAAGAAAAAGGAAGCATAAGACACAGAGAACAGAGCAGAGGAAGAGAGAAAAGTAGAGCTTGCAGGTAGCATAACTGAGATTGCAACAAACAGAACAAGAGTTAAAGGAAGTATGGGATATGAGAAACAATAACAGGAAGAAGAAAAAAGGCAAGGTGCAATGATAGACTAAACAACGCTAATACATGTTGATGAGCTAGAACAACCAGCAGCTGAGGAAGAGAGTGAACATATGCAGGTTCCCTCACTAAAGCTAAGCACAAGAACCAAGTCCAGCTGAAGGTCGATGGGTACATGGAGCAGTTGATGCATGAGCCCACCAGTGATGAATTATAGCTGAGTGCAGACAACATGCAGAAGTACATTAGGACAATGTTGCATGTGCTTCAGGATGAGACAGACACAAGTTCCAAGACCACATGCCCGGATGCCATGGAGGTAAGAGTCTGCTTTCAGTAGGATAACATCACGCAGTTTGGGGACGTACCAAGCTTGACATCAGTACATGACCGAGAGGCATCAAGTGGATGTTTCCGAGTTGGTCTTCCCATAACCTCAAAGTCATAGTGTTTTGTCTTGTTAGGTTGTCTCTATCCTATTTTGTCTCACATGGGTACATGTGGAAAATTGTATTATTGTAAATATGTTGTAAGTGAAATTCAAAGTGTCACTAGTGGAATGTGAACAGTCACTATGTAATGTGAAGAGTCATTAGGGTAGTCTAAGAGTCAAAGGGGAATGTTAACGGTCACCCCACCCTTTTTTATATATAGAACCTCATAACTCATAGTACAAGCTTTTGGGAGCCAAGTTTTTGGCTAGCCATTGCTTAGAGAAGGCTTGGAGAGTATTGTGATAAGACTTGGATTCTCCACAGCGTAGAGCAAGTACATCTCTTTGGAGGAGCAAGTGGTGTTGACTATAATGTTCCACTATTGGGGCTAGTGGTTGTCAATGGTGTATGTATGGATGGAACTTTCACTTAATAATATAGCTGAGCCAACATGTTTTCATGCATATGTTTTTATTGTAGTTTGATTATTTTGATTACTTTAGCAATGTATGCTATTTCACTTAGGCATTTGTGTATGAAATATTTTGTATATGATTGTACAAATATTGTTGAAGACGTGTTGTTGTATTAACCCATCACTTTGGATTGTGGACTATTATGCTTCCAGCCCATGACATCATTCCACTTGTGTGTTCCTTTTAGGCTGCGTACTATTATAGGATTCTAAGGGACACACTTCCTTTTCCCTTCTATGTGTTAGAACCCCCATGCATCTCACTTGACTTGCTGAAAGGTCACACACTTGATTCCGACAAATTTATCATACTTACCTCTGCACACTACTGCAGTCAAGGCACTATTGTACTACCCACTGCTGGGACCACTACTCCAAATGGTCTGAGGTCTTGTTGGGACTTCTTACCGGGGAGATCCCCTGACATGTTGGTGGGTCCAGCACCAACAACATTTTTGGTGCTAGAAGGAGGGCTAGATGAAAAGTTGAGTCCTCAAAGTCTTTCTTGAATCTCTGCACATCATTCATGACTTACATTACAATCTCAACTCCGGCATGTTTTTCTCATGCAAATTATTTCGAAGTGTTAGAGGACGTCATCGATGACTTGTCACAAATTAAGTATGACAGTGAAGGTGGAGCAGCCCTGCTAAGGCATGGAGTTGCCTTTGCAGGCTTCTGTCACAGGAATGAAGTCCCCTCGGACAACATTTCCTATGGTTTGTTCGCTTACACGCTAGATGGGAATGCTGATAAATGGTATCGCACATCGCTCGCAACATCCATTCACCCATATGATCACATGATCATAGAGTTAATCGTGCTTTCTATCTTTATGACCGCAAAGCACTCAATAAAAAATATCAGAAATTACGGAAAGCACCTGATGAATCTCTTATGAAATTTTGGGTGCGCTTCTTGAATCTTTCTTTTCAAATCCTTGAAGATGAGATTAATTGGAAATTTTTCAAGGAACGGTTTCAGTATCTTCTTCGCATATCTGAAAATCCTCACGAGTTAGAATCATTCGAACCCCTCCCAGCATACCTCGGTGTTAGAGCTTCCAAATCTAAGATGGGCAAGGTTGTTGTCACAGGTGACTCGCCGTCTTCTCCTCATCAAATAGATCTAGCTCCATAGGACAAGGTGGGAGAAGTTGTGAACTCATTTCTTGAACCATCAGCTCCTCCCACCCCACATGCTCTGGATTTCTGCACAGATGTGGACTGAAAGCATATTGGTTGTCACGTGAACTTGTTTTCTCAACCTTCGTCCTCTCGTTTTGTTGATCCTCTAGATTTTGGTGTCTTGTGTTCGTCCATTCTGGACTCTGCATGTGATGTTCACGAGGATCAAGTTGTTGACGGATTTGGTGTTGAGAAGCCAACCTGCGCTGTCATTTTTTATGAGTATGTGTGGGAATCTGAAGAAGAAATTGCAGTGAAGGATGACCTCCTTCTGTCCACACCTCATCCTCTCTATCCTGACATCTTTTGTGATCCTGCCATTTCTGATTTGTCTTGTGAAAATTCATTCCTAGATGTTTCTATTTCTGATCATTCACAGGATGCATAGGATTTCAGTCCGTCATTTGATTATGGTGAGGACAAATCTTTATTCCTGAATCCACTCAATCTGTCATATTTCATTTCCAGAAATTCAGAGGGTGAAAATTTTTGTTTCTAATCAACCCCTCTGTATGATTCGTCAGACCATGAGGATGTCGATGTACATCTCGAATTCTTCGATTGTGTTGTTTTGATCTCTTCACTCATTCATTTGATCATGATGTTGATTCACTTGTTTTTTTATCTTTCTAAGCCACCCGTCTTTGATGATCTACATGTTGATGAAGTGGAAACCCCTCAAGTTGTCAAAGCACTTCAACCCGAGCTAATGGTTATGTCAGGTTCTCGCTGTCTTGAGGTCAGTTTCGCTCCCTGTCAAAAATCTGTTGAAACACCCCATTCTCCTCTTCACTCTCTCATGCACATTGAAAATCAACCTGATCTGCAGATTTTGCATCCTCCACTAGAATCTCACGATCCTATTTCTCATGCACTGGAGGAGTCATACATAGCAAGTCATGTTGTGAAACACAAGTTTTCTTCTTTCTGCATGTTCCTCATATGTCAAGGTCAAAAGAGTGTACATGCTTGTTGTCTGCACACAGTGTGTTGCCACACCATGGTACACCAACAGAGTGTCGGTCATGTTCTTTTACTCTTTTCTTTTCTGTGGATGCATTCAAACTTCAAGCATGTTGGTTTTCATTGCTCTATATTTCTTTCATGTTGGTTTGCTTGAACATCTTTCTTGTCAATCGTGCCTTCACTTACATGGGAAAACCAATGCGCCAGTGGCTGCATTGGAAATATCACTTCGCGTGAGTAGGCCCATGCATTGTTTAGTTTAGGAGTAGGAGTAGCATTTTCTTTCTTGTTTTCTTTTATTTCATGTTTTCTTCGCTTACTTTCTTTGCTTTCGTTTTACTTCTATCCTTTGCTTGCTTTATTTGTTTGTTTTTCACCCATAGGTTTAGCTTCCCATGTAACCGTGTTTGGCTTCTTGAGACAAGCTGGGTGAAACCTAAGAGGACTTGTAAAACTATCAACATTTGGTTATCTATATCTTCCCTCTCTTTTTGAAGATCTTGTATTCTTTCAGTCAATGATACCCTGATGGAAAATACATTCTTTTCAGAGTGATTCTTGGTGAAACACAACGCTTTCACTTTAACTAGTACCACCTACTCTAATTGGTTCTTCTATATTCGGTTAAACCTTGTCAACTCAGTCAAGTAGAGTAAGGTGAGGGGGGAACCTTAACAAGTTGTCAGAGGTATATATAACATACTTCTCTGAAGGGAAAACCTCTTATGCTCTCAATAAGTCGAGATCCCTCTTCCACCTAATGAAAATAAATAAGTTCTTGTGCACAGTTCTCTTGAAAATGAAAAATGAAAAATGAAAAAAATAATAAATAAAGGCAAAAGAAGAGAAAGGATTCCTACGCAGGCACATGAATAAAGTAACTCCACCGGAGTATTGTCTAGGCTCGCTGGTAGTAGAGTAATTCTTTTGTTTCTAAAGTGACTCCGCTGGGGTATTGTCCAGGCCTACTAGCAACAGAGCAACACCAGAGATGAAACTTAAACTCTGGCAGTCTACATTACTTGTGCATCAATATACCCCTCATCTCCAATCGAAACAACTTAGTTGACTTGGCTTGGTCTGTATGCTGACCGATTAAGAGAATGGCAGGGATTATACCTTTAACTCAAGTTAGTGAAGAATCCATGGCAATAAAATAATTGAACAATACTTCCGTAGGAGTTAGACTTGCTTTACACGAGACAAGGTCCATACAGAGAGCTGGACTTCTACCAGTGTGTCACCAATGTTGTAGCGGCTACAACCACCCTCCAAAATTTTTCCTTCGCTTCATTTTGGACTCTCCCTCCTTAATCTTAGCATTTTTTCCTTGCACTGCTCAGGTACTTGTGCTTTCATTTGAATTTATCTTTTTCTTTACATCTTGTGTTCGTTTAATTGCTTTGTTGTCTAACCACAATCTAACCCCCTGTGACTTGGTTGCATCTAGTTCTATCACTACCTTGGAAAATTGCGCAGTCCTAGAGGGAAGCCAGCCTTGATCTCAAGAATTACAGAGTGCAGCACAACAATGAGCCTTTCTCTCAAGAATTGTGCAGTGCAACCCAGCAGTGAGCTTTAGCTCCAAAATTGCGCAGACCCAGCTGGCAGCTTGTCTTCAGCTGGGAAATTGCGTAGAGCAGTCCAAGCCAGCAAGTGAGCCTTCAGCTCCAGAATTTCTCAGAGCCAACTAACAACATGCCTTCAGTTGGGAAATTAAGCAGAGCCTGAGAGGCAGCCTAGAGCCACTCAGCCTAGAAATTGTGTAAAACATACTGTGCTCAGAAAATGTTCAGTGCATGAGCCAGAGAGTTGCTCGGTCCTTCCCATAGCTGCACAATCTTTCTAGGAAGTGCATGGAATTTTTCCTGAAAAGAAAGAAGCTAAGAGGAAAATCATCCCTGGGAAGTAGGGATCTATAATTAGTTTCTTGAAGGTGACACATTTCCATCTTTAGAAGTTTCTTCCAAGTGTCATTGTTGTCCTTGATCTCGAGCATATGCATCATGAACTCCATTTTTCTCAACTCTATGCAATGGACACCTCTAGAGCTCACTTATTCATTTGATCATCAAGCTTTAGCTTCCCTAGGAGATCAATGGGCCTTTGGAGAATTGTCATCTCTTTTCGGGGTGAGTTTTGCTTTTATCACCTTTTGTTGCTTTTTATATTGGTGTTGCTTTTTTAGCTTGTGAGAGTGTTGTTTCACTCGTTTCTTTGAATGACCATTGGTGTTTTAACTTGTTTTAGCTTGTAGAAGTGTTTTTTCAATTTATAGATTTCCTTTCTCAAGTGTCGCATGATTTTTCCCATTTTTTCACCAATGGTCATCGTTGTGGCAACTCCCTTCACACACTTCATATTCCTTCAATTTTATCGATTGCTACACTTGTTTCACATGCATACATCTACACTTATTCAGATCTACACTCAACATCACGCCATCCTTTAGATCTACTTTTTAGTGCAATCCCCATGAATAGGTCTCGACTCCCCTTTGCCTAGATATCACATTCACTTGCATGCACTATGCAATCTAGAAGCTCAAGGACCTTGCCTTGGCTTCTATTACTGCGCAGATTCTATCCTGATCTGGCTCCAACTACACACTATGCAGTTCCAGGAGCCAGTCTCCCAGCTTGGTCACTGAGACTGTGCAATGCACAGTCTCCCCCAGACCCTGTCCCATACTGAACTATGCAATGTGAAGTCTCTCCCAAGCCCTGTCCCAGACTCAACTGTGCTTTGCTTAGTTCCAGTCATCAAGCTTCCACACTGACTATTGGGACTGCACCGTGCACAGTTACCATAGCCATTCAGTCACCCTTTTCAGTCAAAACCACACATTTCCTTTCATCAGATGCCCTGGTTGCTGCTTGATCATGTTGTAAAGTTATATTTGTAAGAGCTAATGTTTTCTTGCCATGAGTGTCTATTATCCCATAGGTATCACACTTATAAAGTGCTTCTCTTCAGAAGTCATTATACCACGGCACCAAAGAGAGTTGTTTCATGAGTGACCATTGAAAGCAGTGTTGGGGAAGCAGATGAGTAAGCACCATATTACTTGCCAATATATCTAGATGCTCAATTGTTTATAGAAAATGAGTCAACACTAACATGGCAGAAAAACCAGCAGTAGCGGTAGAAGGCAGCAAGCCAGTAGAGGATCGAGGAAAGAGGAAGTTCTTGACATAATAAAGGGAGAACAAAGCTGCAGAGCGAAAGAGAATTCAATCTCCATGAAAGAAGCTTTGACAACAGAAGCAAAAGGAAGCACAAGACACAAACAATGGAATAGAGGAAGAGAGAAAAGAAGATCTTGTAGGTATTAGAGCTGAGATCGTAGCAAGCAGAACAAGAGTCGAAGGAAGAACAAAAGTTGAGAAGAAGAACCAGGAAGAAGAACAAAGGCAAGGTGCAATGACAGAGAAAACAACGCTAATACAAGTTAATGAGCTGGAACAACTAGTAGTTGAGGAAGAGAGTGAAAATATGTAGGTTCCCTCACCAAAAATAAGCACAAGAACCAAGTCCGGCTGGAGGTCGACAGGTACATGGAGTAGTTGATGCGCAAGGCCACCGGTGATGACTTGCAGTTGAGTGCAGACAACATGTAGAAGTACATTGGTGGTCCAATCACACTCAGGACAATGTTGCGCATGCTTCAGGACGAGACTGACACAAGTTCCAAGACCACATTCCTAGATGCCATGGAGGCAAAAGTCTACTTTCAGCAAGACAACATCAATCAATTTAGGGACATCACAACACAGTACCAAGCTTCCCATCAGTACATGACCGAGAGGCATCAAGTGGATGTTGCTGAGTTGGTATTTCCCCAAACCTCCGATTCATAGTGTTTCATCTTGTTAGGTTGTCTCTAGCCTATTTTGTCTCACATGGGTACATGTGGAAAATTGTATTATTGTAAATATGTTGTAAGTGAAATTCCAAGTGTCACTAGTGGAATGTGAACAATCACTATGTAATGTGAAGAGTCATGAGGTTATTCCAAGAGTCAAAGGGGTATGTCAAGGGTCACCCCACCCTTTGCTATATATACAACCTCATAACTCATAGTACAGGATTTTGGGAGCCAAGATTTTGGCTAGGTATTGCTTAGAGAAGGCTTGGAGAGTATTGTGACGAGCCTTAGCTTATCCACATCATAGAGCGAGTACATCTCTTTGGAGGAGCAAGCGATGTTGATTGTAATGTTCCACTATTGGGGCTAGTGGTTGTCAATGGTGTAAGTATGGATGGAACTTTCACTTAATAGTATAATTCAGCCAACATGTTTTCATGCATATATTGTTATTGTAGTTCGACTATTCTGGTTACTTTAGCAATGTATGTTATTTCACTTATGCATTTTTGTATGAAATATTTTGTATACGATTGTATGAATCTTGTTGAAGGCGTGTTGTTGTATTAACTCGTCACTTTGGATTGTGGACTATTTTGCTTCTAACCCATGATGTCATTTTGCTCGTGTGTTCCTTTCAGGTTGCGTATTATTACAGGCTTCTAAGAGACACACTTCATTTTCCATTTTGTGTGTTAGAACCCCCATGCATCTCACTTGACTCACTACAAGGTCACACACTTGCTTCCGAATAAGTTATCATACTTATCTCTGCGTGCTACTACAATCAAGGCACTACTATACTACCCACTGCTAGCAATCCTACTCCAAATGGTCTGACGTCTAGTTGGGACTTCTTATTGGGGAGATCCCTAACATGTTGGTGAGTCTAGCACCATCAACACACGGTCAAAACCATGACCTGATTTCCTGCATTGATCTAGTACTCTTTCCTAACTAAATGACTTCCTGACATATTCTAAGCACACAAGCCACTAATCATTTCTCTTATTAGCACCAATTAAATCCAATCTAAAAATTACTTGTTTCCATTCTTTCTCATTGTTTTCACTTGCTTTCTTCCTGTATTGATTTGGAGAACTATCTAGGTTGTTGTTGTTGCTTTTATCTGATTAGAGTCTCTGCCTATTACAGGTTATATAAGAGAGATCCAGTGCAAGAATTTCAGGCTCTGATATGTTAATTCTCTATTGATGATCTTTGAATACAAATACTCATTTTTTTTGCCTCCATGCACCATTCGGTATGTCTCTCTTAAGAGTGTTGTAATT
Source organism: Pinus tabuliformis (assembly GCA_031772625.1). Classification (NCBI taxonomy): domain Eukaryota; kingdom Viridiplantae; phylum Streptophyta; class Pinopsida; order Pinales; family Pinaceae; genus Pinus; species Pinus tabuliformis. The sequence goes on along the minus strand of CM062816.1, from coordinate 1,015,887,699 downwards.
GATTTTTCATAGTTGTCCTTGTTGGCTTTCCACATAATCCATACTTTGCTTACAATATTCTGGAAAGGGAAATTCTTTCCAAGCTTGCATGTAGTTGCTTTTTGCCTATAATTCTTACACTGTGGAATTCAATATTATTCTAAAAATGGGCATAGAAGTGAATCAAATAATTTTTTCCAAAGATTTTGTACCTTCACTTTCTGGGATTAATACTCATTGTCTTGGTTCTCTTGGACCACTGATAATATTTCCTTTGAAGGGAAAAGGCTCTCTATGCTTGGTTGTCTGAATTTCTCTTAGAAACTTGTGGTTGTTACTGAAATAGTTCATTCCACTTATATTGGTACAACTTCTTTGTCCTCTCTGGACACTTAGAAACAAAATTCCCTGCATTACCACAATAAAAACATATGAAGGGCTACATTCTCTTCTATGATATTGTAGTGATGCTAGGTATTTATTTAACAAGATTGTTGGATCCCTTTAATGTTGTTGTTGAGTCACTATCACCTTCCAATATTGTCTCGACCTGAGATGGAATTTGGTTGGTTTGAATCTCTTCCAAAAACACATAATATTTACATGATTTGAAGATTCATCAACATCTCTTTTAATGTTATATTATCCACCTCTAGCTTCAAATTGATGGCTATGAGATTCTTAATATCCTCAAGTGTTTTTATGAGCTTCCTTTTCAAATAAATATTTTCTTCAAGATCTTCCATCTCAATATCGTAGCCATTAGATTCAAAACAAGTGTTTATTTCACTTACAACCTGTGCAATATTTTGTTCCCTTGATGACTCTAAGAATTGTTTTGCTCATATATGAGTTATTTTATCTTATTCTCTACCATAGGTGCACCCATTGACTTCTTGAACAATGTCTAGATCTGATATTGCTATCAAGGTAGTTATGTCTTCACCACTAATAGATGAGCAACTCTCTTCTTCACCAGAAATTACAATTGAGTAATTTTAAGATAAATGGCCTATTATGTTACAATAACAAAAAAACGTCAAATTACTTGCAGATTGCATCTCCTCTGAATCCTCTGTGTGTTGATCAACAACTTAGTCTCTTGATATAGGAGAATCATCCTCTAATTCATGATATCCAATGTTCTTTGAATCGTTTACTGCTCCATCATCCAAGCAAATCCTCTTGACATCACATGCAGCTTGTGTGTTTATATCATAAATGGACTACAACTCATGCCATATGTCTTTGGCAGTCTGACACCAAATTGTTTTCTCAATATCTGACTTGGACAACCCTCTCAATATTTCCTCCTTGACTTGTTCATCAAACTCATCATCTATTAATCCATTATCTACAGATATCCATACATCATATCAAGAGCTTGCAAGTAGATTCCCATCCTTACCTTCCAATATGTATAATTTGACCCATTCAAAAATGAAAATACATCTAAGGTAATTTAGTCTTGATTCTCCATGATCCTTGATCTTCCTTCCATTTGTTAAACTAACCCTGAAGGAACCTGGTTGCTATGATACAAATTGTTAGAAATAATGGAAACCAAGACTCTACTTGGGGGGGCGTGAATCAGTAGTGTGACCAAATTATATAACTCTTGAGAAATTATACTTTTCAATTACTTTAGCAATCACTCATGTAATCAGCAATATAACTCAATCATGTAAAACATAACATTTTAACCATTGTCATACGCATGTGTAACATATATATATAATACATCAATCTTCCTTTTGTTTCTTTGGAAAATACAAGCTTCAACTTCCTATTACATATTTTCCCCACAATGTCCTACTTTTAGGTTTATTAGTTGCTACTAAAAGGAACTTCTATCTCTGCTTGTTTATCATTTTTCACTAAAAGGGCCTCTTTCCCCTATTTGTTTATCAGCCTCTGCTGAAAGGGACTTTTGCCCCTGCTCATTTATCAACCCCTACTAAAAGGGTCTTTTTCCCCTACTCATTTATTAGCCTCTACTAAAAGGGACTCTTGCCCCTGCTTGTTTATCAATTTTCACTTAAAGGAAATATTTCCCTTGCTCGTTTATCAGCCTCTATTGAAAGGTACTTTTTTCCTTGCTTGTTTATCAACCATTTCTAAAAGGGAATTTTCCCCCTATTCATTTATCAGCCTCTGCTAAAAGGGACTATTGCCCATGCATGTTTATCAGCCTCTGTTGAAAGGGAATCTTGCCCCTTCTCGTTTATCAGCTACTGTTGAAAGGGAATTTTCCCCTTGGAATGCAAGCTATCACTTGTTGGCCCTGTTGATCCATCTTTCATCCATTTTCAAACTAGAAACAACATACCACTTATTTAATAAACAAATAAACTTTCTTACCTCAACTACTCACCAAAATCACCATACAAACACCTTCAACAATCTCTGGTTACTGAACAAACACATAAGTAATCATTGATTACTAATCAAACACCAAACATACACACCAACAACATCAATCCTTACATTGAAACACCAATCACCAATTCATTATTAACCTCTTAGATATCAAATCTGATCTCTTATTCACCGTTGATTCATACTCACATTATGCATCAGGTTGCACCAACAACCTCTCACACACCTCTTCCAACCAACATGGTTGCTCACATAATTTCACTTCTTGCAAATTCGATTTTTCTTATAAAGGAATTTGGATTGATATTTTGGGATAATAATATTTTTTTATCTTGCACTTGAATGCTTGCATGAATTCTTTATTTTTTCCTCTATCCTATTCAAAATATGTCTTTTGTATATGCTCTTTAATTCATCGAATTCCACTATGTTGTTTCCCTGAGAAGAATTGAGTTAAACTGTTGTTTTTCTCAATTCTAGTGAGTTACAAGATTTAACATATGTTCTTCTAATTTTAGCGAGCTCCAACTTTAGCTTACCTGCCAAATATACCTCTAAACTCTTACACGCCACTATAATGTGTCCAACTCGTTCATACATTTGATTTCAAGATTTAGTGCTTTGTTGTTATGTTTGGCCTAACTGCCAAATTCCAAAGTTGTCGACTCGCTTCATGCACAAGCTTGAAGACTTTAATAGAAGTGCTTCCAAATATAACATTATCAGACCCATTTCACCTTAAGCCCTGAGGGCTATAAATCAAGACTATAGATATGCTTTGGCTTGAGGGATTTATATGTTGAATGTCGCTCCCATATAACAGTCTCAAGCCAAGGTGCTTTAACACATGAAAACGCCAAAAAAATAATTTTTTGACGCACCTTCCATCACTTGACAGAAAGTCACTTGTCAACCATTGTTTTGTCTCCCAAGACTGTCATCCCAACCACTTCTCCCTTTGCACCTTTGTTTTTCCTCTAGTAAAATGCCTCTAGGATGACGTGTGTGACGTGGGGTCTCCCTATGCCCATTCTCATTAGTCACTTCTCTTCCATAAAGTTTTTGACTCATCTCGATGCTTAATCAGCCCAACAGTTCCTCATATGTGCTATGTTAATTCCTTCTGAGGTCCGTGGACCGAGATGAGCTATCATGGTGGGTCTACCTTTCTTCTTCTTCCATTTCTCATCACTTCCTAAATGTATTTTCATTGTGTCCTAGTGCTCCGTCAGCCTAGTGTTTCTTCTATTTTGCCTTTCTATTTCCTTCCAGGATTAATCCTTAGGGATGTCATGTCCTGGTGGGACACCTGCTTACACATGCACACCAATAAAATGCTTGTTGAGTTGATTTGTCTTTGACAGCTGCCACATCTTCTTAATGCCTATTCAGCCTAGAGTCTCCTCTTTTACACATTGTATAAACCTTTCGAGACAAGACCTCTAGGATGACATCATGCTCACATCATTAATTCCACGTGGTGCCATTTGAGTGGTGACACGTGTCACTCAAATTTGGCCCATTAGGAGACCCAATAACATTGAATATGCATGTTGCGTGTCCACCATACCTACATCATGTTGATGTCATCACTATCCACTAAAATGCTTCCATGCTTCCCCTAGAGAGGAGAGAGAAAGGGATTTGTGCCTTTGTGTTTTGTGTTAATTTTCTTTGTAAAATATAAGGGTCTCAACCATTTCTTTAACACTACATTGCACCTTTAACCTTTCGAGGTATTTCTTGTTGGGATAAACCTGCACTGGGGACCACCTCTATTTATACTTTCGCCAATAATAAATCATTTCTGCTACTGTTGTCAAGCCACCTATGCCCGTGCTAACGTCATCTTGGGCGCTGTGCACAACTTTGAATCCTTCCGGGGTACTGTCCACCAGGATGAGTTGTCACATATGGGGACCTCCCACTTTATAACTCCATCAATCAAATGTTGTTGCCTCTGTCACCTGGGATTACATAATTGTGGACATGCATCATCTTAAGTGCTCCCCTTAGTGCTCACTTTTGAACCTTTCAGGGTCCCCTCCTGTCGGGATGCGTTGTTATGTGGGCTATGCTATGGGCCAATCAACATGCTTCCCTTTGTTACGGTTTGAAGCCATGTTTGCCCAGTCCTCTGTTTGGCTGCTCTACCAACTTCCCCATCACGTTTGGAAATGATACCAAACTAAACATGCTCCAAAGGTCCTCCAACCAATATTAGATCTGCAACTTTGACTTTTGGGGTACTTAACTTTGACTAGCAATAACTTGTGATTCTAGAGGCCATTTTGCAACTTCCATATGCCACTAGAAAGCTCATTCAGAGCTCTTTGCATCTAATTGGGTTCCAAATATGTTTGTAGTGATTTTCCATACATGAAATGTCATCAAATTCTTTGTGTCTTTACGAAATAACTCCACATCTATAGTCCACCAATCTTCTTGCAGTCATCTCTAGTTTTCCATTGCATTACCTGTGATATGGATACAACACCATTGTTACCTATGTCAACAATGAACTAATGACAACACCTTTAATAGTAAAAACATATCAACACATGACATCAATTAGCACCTCCTTGACGACATATTCTCACAATCTCCCATCATCTTCTTTGCCTTTTCCTTAATCCTCATCACCTTTTCCATCAATGACAACATATTTCCAACACTAGGCTCTATTTCTTAAGGATGCCTAAGGTTGAAGGTTGTTTTTTCGGTTTTAATATCTTGACTAAGGGTCCTTCCAAATGCCTCTTTTTAGTTGGAAATTATTCCCTTTGAATAATTTGAGGTGATTTTTGTAATACCACCCCTAATGTTTGAGGCTTCTTCCTTTAATCCCATGCATTCCTCTATAAAGGGAAATTACAATTAATTTCTAACTGTCCATAGTTGTGACATCATCCACATTTTTAGGGTATACCTTCATAATCAGGAGTTAACTTAAAATGGTCTTTACCTTTTTGAATAACCAATTCGTCTAGAACGACTAGTATCCTAGACATCCCAAAGTATCTAGTATCCTAAAAATATAAATAAGCTTAATAATATAAACCGAGTTTGATATTTCTACAAAACATCCTCTAACCATAAAACAGGATGTATCTCAAGTATATGAACCCAAACTGGAAAGTGTCCACTCAATCCATCCTAGCATCAAAATCAAGATGTCAATTCTTCAAGAAAATATTTTGGGCACACATTTCCACCTACTTTGCAAGAATTTACTTACTTTTTTAACTGAGTTAAAAACCCAAACCAACAATCCTTGTTCCAAGCTCATTATTCAAGGCATGTAAACTACCAAAGGTTAAAAATTTAACCTTGCCTAGTCTTTTAAGTAGTCATAGGACATGTTCTTTCCTGGAAAATGACCAATTACTACCATATCTTCAGTTCCATTACATTATTTAGCCTAATTTTGGAACCCAAACTTATACTTACCATCTTAGGCATTTCCTTGATGCATTTCCTCCTCTTTGCTTTCCATTTTCCTTCTAGTGAGAGTTATGTTATGCTCATTATTTCCATAGTCCCTAAGATTCTCATTAGGATAATTTCCAAATGTTTTCTACTAAGATCAATTACATTCTCGGTAAAGTTGGAGAGATGTGGTTCCAAATCACTGAAAAGAATTGTAATTGGAATATTGGTTTTGTCACTATCATTCACTTGAATAATCGATTCTTCACTTTCAATGCAAGGGACAACCTATTGGATATCTACCAAGTTCAACTCCTAGTAGGCCACATGCGGGATAATAAATGCATCATTAGGTCCCTTCCGAAGCTCTCCATCTCTATTTTTTACCCTTATCTCCAACCACAGTCCACTTTGAGTACCATCAATGGTTGAACCATGAGCCAAATCTCCCCAAATGTCTAGGGTGTGACCCCTCCAATCTCTTCTTAATTGACACCATTTGAATGACATATATACCAAATAAAGGTGTTGCCCATATTGGTTGAATAACAAACTCCCTTATCCTACATTTTCACCATTCATACCTTGAAAACATATCCCTTGTCCTCATCAAACTAAGTTAGAGCTATGTTGACCAAATGCCTGTGATAGTATTTTTCACATCTTGAGTTCATTACATCTTAATTTTTTCATCTTCAAGGCTCATTTTATGCTTGCAATGAACAAAAATGAGTCATTTAAAGATAGAAACATTTTTCTATTACTTCAAAACTAGATCATTCATTTTACAGGCATTCAATTTATTTGTTTGTGATTTCAATAACTAAAGACTATATAAAATCCCCTAAAAACCTCCATTTTTTGTGCGCCCCTATTGAAACCTTGAAATACAAACAAGAAATAATCCAATTGTGCAACATAATATGATTTCAAATTCCCCCAGATCTGAGTGCCCACATGTCCATAACCACTTGCCCCAAATAGGACTAGCAATGCCCTCCACTTGGCGGTTTTCATCCTCCTTGCATTACAGGTGGTTGCAATGGCTATTAAATTCGTCTACCCCCAAGACATGCCTTCACACCCGAACTTTCGCCTCACTCGTCCACTCCCAGCATTTGATTCCCCACTTCATGGACTCTCTGTGTTACATTCCCCTTTTCTTCCTTCTCAAATCATGGTCCTTCAGGCTTGATAGCTCCTCCCTTGCGACATTTGCTTCCTCTATGCCTTATTCCCCATCTACAACATCCCTCTGCTCTACCTTGAGCCAAGAAAGAGGTAGGGGGTGTCATGCAAGTCGGGGGAGGGGAAGAGGGCACCCCCTGACCACCTTTGATGAAGATACTATTGTTTTCCTTCTTGAAAATGGCATCCCTCCCCATATCAAACATCAAGTGCTTGAGGATGAAGAGGTTGAAACTCGGTGTGGCCGACCCATGCTTTATGCTCTGCATAATATTCTGGCTATTTTAGCATGTCGGCTCAAGGAGAAAGAGAAAATGAAGTCAAGAACCACTAGTTGGATTGCAAAACTCTCATCTTACCACTCTCATTCCTCCTCCTCCCTCAAAATATTGAACTGTGACATGGACATTGACTTCCCTCCTAATGTCGACTTGCCCTCCTCCCCTATTCCCTTTCCTTCCAATTCTCTTCCCCTACGCTCATCCTCCCCCCAATTCTCATTGCCCCTGCATGCCACCCTCCTCCTTTTCGCAAAGACATTGACCCAGATCTTCTTATTCCCTCTATGCATACCTCAGTCTCTTCATCCTCTCCTCCCCGACCCAATCCCTACAATTTCTACATCTTTGAGGAGGTCCTAAGTGAAGTGGGCACTGCTCCAGTTTAGTGCGGCTCCAGTCCAACTTTTGAAAGTTGAATCCAATTCAGGGTCATGCTAGCCTCTCAGGTTTCATGGCTCGCACCAGTTTGGTCCATCATGGCCTCTTAGCTCCTCCATTTTGGCTTGATGACAGTTGGCCCAGTGCCATTTAGGTTACAGTTTGGAATTTTGACATTTCGATGACATATCTCTATTTTGTAACTCAAATTTTCACCTTTGGCTTCCCCTCCAAGGGGCAGAGGACATTTCATGCTCTGACCTCTGGTTTCCCCACTCAGGGGTAGAGTTTGTTGATGGGTGAGATGCTCATTCCCCGCATTCTCTCAAGACTATACATTTTGTATTTTCCCCTACTAATATAATGTAATTATACGTGCTTACAAAAAAAAATATGATTTCAAATGCAAAAAAATGCACCCTTCCCTTATATACCATAATTGACTAACTACTCTGCAATAAACCCCAATATAAGCCATTTGTGGGATGTTAGAGAATAAATTTATCCAAAAAATAAAGTGTGTGAGTTTTTTAATTCATGGTGTCCTTTAATCAAACTTAGAAGCTTTGGATCAGATTCTCTTCTCATAGATTCATTTTCAGATTGGAAAACAAAGCTTAGACATGACAATAGATTGACGTTCTATCAAAACCCTAAACCTAGTTATAGATGATTTAGGGTTTTCCATAAGGCTTCTCCCACTTTTAATTCTACCCATCAACTTTGATTCATTCTCATAACTTCATTTCAATCACATCTCTATTAAGGAGGAAATTATTTATCATATCACATTCATAGGTTTCATTGAATCTAGTTACATGCCTCTTTAGGTAGCATTGAGGCAACAATATAAGGAGAGGATTTGTTACATTATTTGTGCATTCATTAGTATTAATAATATAAAAAATCCCAAACATTCTTCAAGTATCAAAGTAGCTAGTTCCTACTTCTAGGACAATATACACTATTGTCGAAACTTTTCATTATAACTTCAAAAGCTCGTGATTTAATTGAACTAACATAATCAACTCATCATAAAAGTGAATGCCCTTACCAAGTCACTTAGAAATATCACAACTTGGTATTGATTGGATAACATGTTCACTATCATTGTTATCATTTTTTAGTTCTTTTCCTATAGCATATTTTCCTTTCATTTCTACATATGCTTTCATTATGAATCAATCAAATATATTTTGACAGTGGTGTTAAATATTCATACATATTTATTTCCTTGGATCTGATTTCCCTCTAGTATTATGATTCCCATCATCCCCCCTATGCTATCACAATCTAGGGCATTAATGGATGGGGTTGGGTGGTGATTCTCTTATGTCAACCTCGCAAATCACATTCAATGCAGAAGGGAAGGTGGCAGATGGACAAGGACTAAGCATTCATACCTTTCTTGGGACATGGGTTCATACGTTATTCCTCAAAGGGACATTCATTCCTGCATTCAAACTGCTTTGCATGTGGTTGGCCTGTTGGTTGTAGTATTTTTATGACTAATGACCCAACATAAATTGTCAAACCAGAGTCTGTATACTTAGAGGTGAAACACAGGAATTACTTGAAAATACTCTAGGTTCCTTCAAATTAAATGCCTATTCTAATCTATTCATTTACACTCTTATAAGTTCCTACAATCATGATTAAACTCTGGTCTAGTTCCTGCAATCACTCTGGTAGCTTATTAGAAACAAACCCTAATTATTAATCAACTAAAATAGATCACCAACCCTTTGATTAGTTGAGAAAACTAAGCATAAATTATCTAGATTAAACTAAAGAGTATGAGAGTATAATACCTAGACAAACCAAGCACTTCCCAAGCCAAGTAGAGGACTCAAATCAAGAAGAAAAACTCTATTGAAAATCCTATACTGTGTTTTATCACTTTATATCTTTGTGTAAGATCAAGCAAATGAAAGAAGGGATCCAGATCTATGTATTGCGTTATCAATATAACCAGATGCATCAACTATATGAGAAATCACTATGTGCCTTAATCAAATCAATCTCCCTCAGATATATCATCCCTTAAAACTTTCAGACTCACTCCAACAAATGGCTCACTTCCATCAAGCATGAATACTGGAAACTATATCACTCATGTAAAGAGGTCACCAAAGATAGATTACTTTGTAACCTTAAGATGCAAATAAATAATCCAAAAGAAACTTTTCAAGACAAAGCTACAGGTGTAAGACTCAAATTATTAAAATCTCATTATGTAACAATCATATTCGCAAGCAATACTGATAAAAAACACAAGTGAAAACTTTTTATGAATCAACTCACTATTTAATCTTTAAATGACACAAATCCAACAATAAGTAATATTAATATGAAACCATGTACTTGTATAAAGATGTAAGTGGTGAAAATAACAAGGTTCAGATTATACATCCAGAAAATCCAACTCAACTAATCCTTAGGGGTTACCCTAGATTGGTCACAAATCATAGCTTCACTCTTCAATGAGAGCCTCAAATGAAATAATTTAACTTGAGTTGTAGTACTAGACAAATCTTGATAAACATGTCATCTCATTCATTAATAAATGAAGACCTTAATGTATGATTTACAACCCTAATAACAACTTAAACATGGGTTTCGAAAGTCACAAGATCTATGATATCTATGTTATAACTTTGACAGAGGACTACAGATTTTGAAGGATCTTTTGATCTTGTGTCACTATTGACACAAGAGTTGTGATAACTTTCATGTTTCACTTTATTCATGTATCACCACTTCAACAAAATATCTCATACCACAATCCAAATCAAAACCCTAAAGCAAAACTTTTAATCAAATGTTGGAAGAATGTATCACCACATAGTGCTTAAATATTGTCGACACTTGTGACTATTATTCATTCAATGATATAAAAAAATATCGCTCATGAAATATTATCACACTTGTAAATGTGAACTTCTATATCTAAATATAAATAAAGCATGGGCTAGAGAGCTATATAGATACCAAGGAGGAAACACATGTTAATTACACAAAAAGTACCTTTAGATCTAAGGATAACCACACCAACTAATACATTAATCCATAAAAAAGCACACACCACACAACATATTTTCAAACCACTAAAATAGATAAATCAAAAGAGAGGTGATGAGTTGGGTTTGTTGGGCCCTAACCAACCAACTCGCACCCTTTACAAATAACTTAGATCACAGAGTGAATATAATCATTAAATACACCAGAAGTGGAAATAGAACCTAGAATCAAAGGCTTGTATTAATCTTGTTCAGAATTTTGTTACATTATAGTCTAATGACTCAGATCCAGTCGACACTAGAGCAACACCCACATGCAAGGCCGACAGCATAACAATATTACAACATCGCTAGTTAGGCACAAGGTCATAGATTGGTTTAAATAAGTCTTTACAATACATTTGTGGGGTTAAAACGAGCCAACTGAATACAAGATAAAAGAAGTAAAAGATCACAACAACTTTCCATTGATAGAATTCTGGTATCGCCATAGTCTAAATATAGGAATTGGATCTGGTACATGAGGAAATTTTAGCAGATGGTTCCTTTCTCTTCGGCTTGGAACTGACTACAGTCAAGGTAGGTCATGATTTGACTTCAAACCAACTCCAAAATTGTCTCTGACAAGTGTGTGCACTGCATGTTAACCATTTTACCTCATGGCATTCTCCAGTGGCAAAGCGGCCTACCCATCTATATCTTTAGTGAAGGTTCTCTATAGAGAGTACAAGAATTGCACAAACCCTAGTTAGTGACTTATTAAAGATAAAAAAACTTAGAAAATGCACATAAACCAAGGCATTTGATCAAAAATAATGATTCACCTACCAACTTTTAAATAATATGCAAATTGAGCACAAGTCTTCATTATTATATCAAAAAGGTTGAGGAAATGCTAGGTAAAGGTTCAAAAAAAGGTAAAATATGGGAGCAAGGGTGGGTATCATATCAGAAAAATTAGAGCATTTTATGGTCCTAAAATCTCCCCCATCCCAACTTTTTTGTGTGTCCTCACAAAAATAGGTGTATATTGTTGCTCCACTGCAAAAAACCAAAATTTCAAATTCCTTCTTTGTCACTTCTTAATCTAGATATTAATTTATGCACTCGAGGTTTGAATCTCCTTCATTTTTCTTTTAATCCTCATGTTCTTGATCTTTAAATAGGCATAGTGCATTCTCCACCCCTTAGTCTTTTCCTTCAATTATTCCATTGATTTCAGCAATTCTTTGTTTATGGTTCTTAGGGTGAAATATTGGGACTTCAAAAAATGATCAAGAACTTCAATCTCCTTAGATTTTTCTTCCAACGCCTTAATATTTCTCTTGTCCTTGGATTTTTCCATCAAAAACTTGATTGGTATTGACTCTCAATGATCCTCATAAAATTCACCCATGTGACTGTTACTAGGGTCATCCATAGCAACAACTGCATCCACCAGGACTGAAAATTTTCCCTTCATAGACACAAACTCCTTCCCAAGGACAAACACCTTATCACCTATTGTACATTTTTCTTCCTCTGCCATATGGATTTCCTTTGTAGGGTTTTCACTAATGGTACTTTATGCTTCTGTTGACGTATGGACTTCTTCATTCATATATGGTTTATGTTCCAAATTAGGTTCATCGTCTGATAAAGAGATTTGGGGAGCCATAGCTTGTGAAGAGGTCTTTGTAGAAGAAGGGACATGCTATGTTTTCAACATCCCTCTAGTAATTTTATGGGTTGGATCTGGTGCTGATACTGTGGATAGCATGCCCCCCTTCATCCTTTTTCATTTGACTTGGGAAACTCTTGTTCTCATCTTGCACTTTTTTTCTATCCTTAATAGATTTTGAACAAAACCCTCACTTTTATTGTGAAACCCTCATCTAGTTTCACTTGAAGATTACCAATTTGTTTAGGGTTTCCAGATCAATGATAAGTAAGAAAATTTCTCTAGTTTGAACCACTTTAATTCAATTCTTCAAAAACTAGTATTTTAGTTAAGCCTTAATCATACAACTTATACCCTATTTGCACTATAGGGCTCTTTTGTACACCTCTTGCCATTTTTCTTAAACTCTTCAGAAGGAAATGAGGAAAATTAATACGCTGAGCTGAATCGTAGTGCAGAAGGAGTTGAATGTGGTATAGAAAATTCATGGAGTAGTGACCTTCACAAGTCAAGAATTTATGTAGCGCGTAGAGGAGTTTTTTCCATTTGTCAACAATAATATTCCTCGACACTCCCTGTTTCCAATTGGCCTTATAATTCAGGTCAAATGAAGTGTTTTCGCGTGACACGTTCTACTTCTATGTTCTTGAACCATTCTTTTCCCTCGCATGGAATCCTGGTCTCTTGAGAGATTGTCTGCTCAGAAATCGTCATTACCATGGTACCAATCGTGGCCACCTTACCATCGAACTTGTCGGCAAAGGCCCTAGCAATCATTGCATCAAGCCTGCCAAACTTATGAAGAAAAGGAAACCACCTGGAGGCTTGTAGAATTGGTAAACTACCATTGTATTCAAGAGTTCCCTCCAGTTCCTTTGTTAACCACGGTTCTATTCTCAACGGCTCCATAATTCCACTTTTCACAATCCACCAACAGCTGGAAATAATAAGCACAATAACGCCCAAACACAATCCTGCACTACAGAAATACCACTTTGAATCTCACATCCGCCAATCAATTGAGAATGAATGTGTGCATGAAGACAATCCAGAACTATAGAAGGCACAATTCACACGATGAGAAGCACATATCGACGTTATTAAAAACAAGACAACTCGTGCTATTGGATCCACAATTCAGCACTTGTTAAAAAAATAAACACCACCAAATGGCCTTAATTTAACGAAGGAATAATAATGGTTCATGGATTAAGGGTAATGGGACATGCAGTGATTGAGGGTAATGGGATAGGTAATGATTGAAGTTAATGTGATAGCCAAATTAGGCACAGTTAAGTTCTTGTCATAATACTTATGGGATCAATATAATGATAAGGGGGGATCGTGGAGGAATTGTTACTTTAGCGTTCCAAACCTATAATGATTGTAATATATGCAGACCAGTAAATTACTATATACTAAAGATATAAAGTTGCAATAGGTTTAAAATACATCAAATTTTATAATCGCTTTATGCATTATGAAGACTTTATGTTAAAAATAAAAGTCATGATGGTTACCAAGGCCAAAGGACATGCATGTTGCATGATTACATATCTCGTTCTTAAGAAAAAAAATCAAGAAATAAAACCATAATATAAACAACGGACTTAGTCAAGGATAAATGAGAACATCAAGTTTAACTATTTGCATATCCCTGAAACAAACAATTTGTGATGTTGAAGAAACGCTCAGTGCATATGATAATAAATTGAATGAAATTTTGCAGGTTCCTGCACTCGTAATAATGATCCTACACTCTGTTGCAAACATAGAAAATGTAAAATTTACTTGTGTTGATTGACTGCTTGGATGAAGATGTCTGTTGATTAACTGTTTAGAAGAAGATGCCTTTGTACTCAATCATTCCTTGTATCAGGCTAATTTTCTTTGCTTTCAAAAAAAAATGATTTGATGTCAGGGCTACCAAGAAGATGTTGCTCATAGAATGTGTGGAGTACTAAAAAGGTATGTTTTTAATGATCATTTCAGTGGCTTTTCAGTAGGACTTATGAATCTTTTACATCATGAATATGGAAAACAATAGAGAATTGTGATAAAATATGTGGAATTAGTATGCAAGACTTATCCGCTGATAGTTTTCATTCTCCTATTCAGGAAAGGGTAAAAACGAGGAGCTGCTGTTCCAAAGAAGAAGATAAGAACAGGGTAACTGCTGTCCCTTTGTCGAAGGACCGAGTGCAAACGAGGCAAAGCAGGCTAAAGCAAAACGGTCCGGAAAAGGTGGAGAAGGCACCAGCTCGGTGGAGGAGAAAAGAAGTGATTAAGGATTAACAGTTTGGCGAATCCCTCAGGATCTTCGATCCTGAGGGATCGCTGCTTTATTTATCTTATCGCTTAGACATCTCCGCCGTTACTCTTATATAAAGGGACGACACTGTTAGTCTGGGAGATGATTTTTATGTAACTTCTTGTTAAAGGTTGAACTTTGCTCATCGAGTCTCGTTGAACTTGGCTCATTGTATTTTCTGTTTTATGCATTAATATAAACTTGGTGATTATCTTATCTTTGCGTCTGGATTAACTTAAAGCGGTGTACCATTGAGGCTAAGGGCCCGGCCCCGTAGGACACTTGCTTCTGTATCACTACGATTTGATTTCTGCGTGGTTTGCTTATCATCGCTAGTTGGTAATCTGATATGCTTTACAAGTTACATCACATGCTCTGTTAAGATTCGTTCATTAATGTTCTTTCTATTGACTCCGCATTATATTATCAATACTTTCAGAGTGGATGCAATCTTATTAGACTTAATCGAACATTGTTATCATTGTGTTATGGAGCTTCTATACTGAGTATGTGTGTTAAGGAAATTATCTGAAAGGTGTGTTCTTTATGATTCAGGGTTCATGCTGTTCCATTTTGAAACACAGTTGTAATTCCTGTTGATGATTGGTGTTAAATCAGATTACTTCTTCAGAGTGTTATGTGTGTATGATTTTCACATGCTGTTCCATAATTAGTAGTTAATGCTGTTCCATTAGTTGGTTGCGTGATTTGCTTGGAGAATGAAAGATTGGAGTTTTGGATTACAATGAGTGCATTTGAGTTGATAAGATAAAGTTTGATTATTACTCGCGAGGTTCAGTTGTAGCGATTGTTGTTCCATTTCAGAGTTGTTGTTCCATTTTAAGCATTGCTGTTCCATTCTGGATTTGCTGTTCAATTTCCTGTTTGTTGTTCCATTTTATCTGCCGTTTCATTTACTCGCATTTGGTGTGAGAGATGACCTGTGGCTGTAGTGAGCCTCTGCATTTACTGCCTTGCTCCCAGACCCGTGGTCCATGCTCTAGTTTCCTTTCCATCAGTTTCCAAAGGGATGGACTACTGCTGTCGAACCCTTGACTGATAAAGTTACTTAACTTTAAGAGTGTGTGCTTTAGTCATTTGAAGGAACTTAGTTATAGACAAGCATTAGTTTACTCTTGTGTTTTTGTAGGACGCTGTATTACTAGCATTACTCTGACAAATAGCCTCAGATTGAGTCACTCTTTGAAATAACCAAACGCTCCTGAATTGACATATTAATGTGAGGTAATTAGAGGTGAAAGAGACCCTTTTTATAGCTCTACATTTTGGCGCCGTTGCCGGGGAAAGAGTGTAGCCATTTGTCTTTTTCAGAGTAGTGTACAAACCTGCTAGGGAAGAGTTGGATCTTAAAAATGAAAGGTAAGAACCTGCGTGCGGAGCATGTAAAAGCCCTGCTCCATTGTCCGCTTTCCTAACAGATTTTCTCTTGCTTTAATTGAATAGAATTTAGCAGTTCATTTGAGTGCATGACTAAGCAGAAAAAACCAGAAAAGAATATCAAGCTTCCATCCAAACCTGAAAAAGCTAAGGGGCCGGTGACCCTTGGCCGAACAACTTTCATAGACGAAATCTATAAGAAAACAAAATCTCAGCCATCAGTAGGTCCTAGGAAAATAATTTCTAAACAGCCTACTAGTTTCCTTCAGGCCACAGGATCACCATCTGTAGCCTTTGCTGAGGTGCATAGTCAAACTGAAGAGCAGGACTTTCAGGAAATTGAAAACTCTACTCCAGAACTATTGCAGGAAGGGAATTTCAGTAACTTTTGTGAAGGAGAAGGAGAAATAGGGGAAACTGAGGAACCAGAATCTCCCATTGGAATGGATCAGCCATTAAACAGCCCAGATAAGGGGAGCGCTGCGAAAATCATTGTTGAGGGAATTCAATCTCCTCAGACATAAGGTATTCTTCTTATCCCAGATAAAGGAAGTGTCATTAAAACAATCCCTGCTAAAATCGGTCCCTCTCAACCTAGGAATACCCTCCTAGATATCCCAGAAGGTTATTGGCATATATTTGATCCTATGGCTCAGAATCAGCCAAATACTCAAACCTCTACATTACAATATCCTATAGTGAATTCTGCAGCAAATGCGCCCATGAAAGCTATCCCTCATCAACATATCCCAACCTTTCACGGTCTCACATCAGAAGATCCGGATGCATTTTTATTCGAATTTTATGTGTTGTGTAGGGGATATGATTACACCACCGATCCCCAGAAATTGAAATTATTCCCCTCGACATTAAAGGGGGCTGCTCTAAGATGGTTTATGGGACTAGGTGGTGGGGTCGTCAACAATTGGGATCAGATGAAAGAATCCTTCTTAAAAAAATATCAGGATTATTGTAGGTCTAGAGAATTGAAAGACAAAATATTTCAAATGACAGCCAAACCAAACGAGACATTAGAAGAATATGTGGAACGTTTTCAATATAATTTACAAAGATCTCCTTATGCATCACTACCTTTACTTGATAATGTATTAATAACTGCATTGATAAGGGGCATGAAGGAACAGTGGATCGAAACATTAAACATCATGGGAAAAGGGGATATTTATCAAGAGAATTTTGCTGACATTATTGATTTATGCATCAGGAGTTCGAGAGGCAGCACAAGAATAAAACCAGCAGAATATGATTGGTTTGCAAGAGTCAATAAGATAGCAACAGAAGGAGTAACGCGTGTGGAGATTGGAAATTTATTAGAAAATTTTATAACTGATATTCTAGGGACACTAACTACACAACTTGATATTATGCAGGCCAAACATAAGCAGATGGAGGCAGAACAGAATTTGGCAATCTTCTGCCCCCGATGCAAAAAAAAAACATAGTCACAAGGAGTGTCCACTCGATATAGTCCAAACATGCGCCATCTGTACAAACGATCATCTTACGGAAAGCTGCCCCTCACTTCCTGGATTAAAAGCAGTATACAAGGAAGCAGAGGAAGAACCAGAATCAGTGTACTTGATCAACCAGTGCCGCCAGTGGCAGCAAAGACAATCTGGTATGTTTTCAGACCCAATCTCTTATTTTCAGCCTCTACAATATAATGCTCAACAATATAATATGTAGCAAAATCAACCCCCACCCCCATTTTCAAATTGGTCACCACCACTGTTTCCTTCTTCGAACCCATGGCTGAATCATCCAAATCAATCTAGTTGGCCGAATTTCCCTTATAATTCACCATATTGGCAAAATAGCCCATATCCTCTGCAATGGACTCCCCCTACTTCACAAGGTTCATCCTGGCAGACAAACTGGCAAAGACCGATGCAACAGCTAGTAGGAACTATTCCGCTCCCTCAACCTACTCTGCCAGCTCTACAACAAAATCCCCAGTCTAATTTGAGACCGCAACTCCCAGCCCAACCCAACCCCAATCCAAATAACAGACCGGTCCAATCTCTTCAAATCATTGAATCACCAGAAATAGGACCTGACCTGCGGGAGTGTAATGATCTTCAATTACGATCTGGACGTATCATCGAAAATGAGGGAGATAAAACAGTTCATAATGAAGATCAGTTAGTAAGAGAACATCAGTTGCAACAAGAGGATGCAAATAATCAGCAGTCTCATAATCAAGCAACCACATCCTCTCCCCCGTTCCCAGAACGATTAGTCATACCTCGACCTTTACAATATCCTGACTTTGACATTCTGGGGGAATTACAAAATTTGTACATAAAAATCCCGTTCCTCCAAGCCATTCAAGATATTCCTATATATGCAAAAACTATTAAAGAATTGTGCATAAAGAAACCAAGGAGGAATATAACAACTAATCCAAGAGTCCAAGTAGTCGGTACTTTATCTGATCTCTTATCTGGGAAAGAAACACCCATCAAATATGAAGACCCAGGAAATCCAATTGTAACTGTTCAAATTTACGGTCAGACCTTGTCCAATGCCTTAGTTGATCTAGGAGCTGCAATCAATATTTTAACAACCACCACCTGTCAAAAACTCGACATTACATCTGTAGAACCTACCTCTACTTTGTTAGAATTGGCTGACCGATCTGTGATTAGACCAGAAGGTACTCTACACGATGTCATGGTCTCTGTAGATTCCTGGGAATATCCGACCGACTTCCTGATAATTAATCCAAAAACCCGACTTGATGGACACCCGCTAATCCTAGGTAGGCCTTGGCTTGCCACCGCCGATGCTTACATTGGTTGCCGGCAAGGAAATATGACCATAACTAAAGGACCCGATATTAAGAATTTGGTTCTATACCCTCCAGCACAGCCAAGTCTCACAATAATTAAAACTAACAAGTATCCTGTATCATACCTTACTGATAACATTAGATCTCCATTGACTTTGCAAGAGGCACTTGATTTTAAAGACCAAACAGAAGATGATGCCATTAACAATTTCATTAGTCAAACCGAAGCTGAATCCTGCACACAATGTCACATGATAGAAGCAGCATTTGATAATGAATTAGAGGAAGATCCTCTGAAAGACACACATGATCAAACAATACCTGTTACTTCTGTCGCAAATAGTAAAATTGTGGAAATTGAACCAGGCAAAACTTTAAATATCAACGCCAACCTCACATCCGAACAAGAAACTAAGCTCATCCATTTATTAAGAAAATATCAACAGGCATTTGCATGGGATTACCCTGATATGAAAGGAATCGACCCACATTTGTGTACACACCACATTTATATAGAAAAAGATGCTAGACCTGTCTGTCAACCGCAGAGAAGACTTAATCCTCATTTAAAGGATGTGGTGAAAGCGGAACTTCAGAAACTCTTAGATGTTAATTTTATTTATCCTATTTATGACAGTAAATGGGTCTCTCCGCTTGTGGTGGTACCAAAAAAGAATGGGAAATGGAGAATTTGTGTGGATTACAGGGAACTCAATAAAGCAACACAAAAAGGCCACTTTCCACTCCCATTCATAGACCAAGTGCTAGATACTTTGGAAGGAAAAAAATTCTTTTCCTTCCTGGATGGCTTCAGTGGATACAATCAAATTCAGATTGCCCCTGAAGACCAGGACAAAACAACTTTCACTTGTCCTTGGGGGACATTTGCCTACCGAGTTCTACCTTTTGGCCTATGTAATGCTCCTGCCACATTCCAAAGGGCTATCCTTAACATTTTTTCAGATTTAATAAATGATGGACTTGAGGTGTATATGGATGAATTTACACCCTATGGAGATGATTTTGATCCAGTGCTAAATACCCTAGAAAAAGTCCTACAACGCTGTATAGCTACCAGGCTTTGCTTAAGTCACGAAAAATGTTACATGATGATGACTGAAGGACTTATTCTGGGACACTATGTTTCAGCAGCTGGCATTCAGGTAGACCCGGCCAAAATCCAAATACTCTTGCTTATTCCCACTCCTACTACTCAAACATAGGTACGCAGTTTTCTTGGATTTTCTGGATATTATAGACGATTTATAGAACATTATTCACACATTGCTGCACCTTTATATGCACTAACTGGTAACGTTGATTTTCTTTGGACAAAAAAATGTGAACGTGCTTTCAAGGATTTAAAGAAGCTTGTATCCACAGCCCCAGTCCTGCGAGAACCAAACTGGGATCTGCCATTTCAGATATCAGCTGATGCCTTAGATACAGCCATTCGCGCAGTCCTTGGGCAGGAAGAGGATAGAAAACCATATGCTATCTATTACATCAGCAAAAATTTATCCCCTGCTGAATTAAATTACACTGTTACTGAAAAGGAATTCCTAGCTGTAATACATGCTGTCAATAAATTTAGACATTATATTACATGCTATCTTGTTATTTTGTATACGGATCATTCCGCCATAAAATACTTAGCAAATAAGCCTGTCACAAATGCCAGAATAACCAGATGGTTGATTTTATTGCAGGAATTTGATATCACAATCAAGGACCGGCTTGGCAAAGAGAACCCTGTAGCTGATTTTCTCTCGAGAATGCCAAAGCCAATTGATGCAGCAACAGTTGAAGATCAATTTCCCGATGAACATCTGTTTTTTGTTGTTGTTCGAACACCCTGGTATGCCGATGTTGCCAATTACCTTGCAGTAGGTAAACTAACAAAACACTTAACCCCTAATTAGTGAAAACAGATTGTTCAGAAGAGTACTCGATTCTCCTGGATTGGGGGCTACTTGTTTCATACAGGGGCAGACATGCATATCAGGAGATGTGTTCGAGAAGATGAAATCTTTGACATCCTAAAAGCCTGTCACGACGGACCATGTGGGGGACACTTCGCCGAGCGTAGAACGGGACACAAAGTATTACAGACAGGATATTACTGGCCCACGATTTTCAGAGATGCAAAGAAAGTTGTCCAAGCCTATGACAACTGCAAGTGAGCAGGACGTCCTGGTCAAGCTGACGAGATGCTTCTCAAACCTCAGTTAGTCATCGAACCATTCAAGCGATGGGCTCTTGATTTCGTTGGACCCATCAACCCCTCATCAAATCAGAGAACATATATCTTGGTGGCAACAGAATATGTCACCAAGTGGGTTGAAGCAGAAGCATTGCCAAGAGCCACAGAGGACTCTGTTATACAGTTCCTCTTCCATCTATTTGTACGTTATGGCCTTCCAAGGGAAATAATCACAGACGGAGGACCACAATTTGCTGGCAATAGATTAGCAGCAACACTTAATAATTATCATGTCCAGCACAAAATTACTACTCCATATCACCCACAGGCGAACGGACAAGTAGAAAGCAGCAATAAGATAATAGAATCGATCCTAACAAAAACCATTGCGTCACATAGGCGTGATTGGGCTGCCCGACTACCTGAAGCACTCTGGGCCTATCGAACAACATGTAGAAGTACCACTGGTTACTCACCTTATCAATTAGTGTTTGGAAAACAACCCATTTTCCCTATAGAGTTTGAAATCCAAACATTACGAATAGCACAGGAAGTTGGCTTAGATCTAACTGAGGCACAGATTAATCGACTACAACAGAGCAATGAATTGGACGAAATTAGGCTCTCCGCACTACAAAATACAGCATTAATTCAATAGCAGCGAGCTAAATGGCATGATTCCCTCATCAAAAACAAAGTCTTCCATGAGGGAGACTGGGCCCTATTATATGACTCTCGGTTTCAGGATTTCCCTGGGAAACTCCAGACTCGTTGGTTAGGACCATACAAAATCCAGAAGGTACATGACAATGGGACCATCACTTTAACCACCATTGACGGTTCTGGATATACCTTCAAAGCGAATGGCCACCGAGTTCGTCTCTATTGTAAACCACTCACTCAGGAATCCTTCTGCCAACAGCTACGCAGAGACGCTGATTTGGAGATTTTAGGAGAGGAAGAGAAATCTTCCTCACCTGTAATTCATTAAAGGAATTCATTTCTTTTCACAATTTGTACATAATTTCTTTTCTTAAAACTTGTTTGTGCATACATAGATTTCAATTTTTCTGCCGTTCCTGAAACGAATGACATTTGCATGTTTCTGCTATTCCTTTTTAAAAGGAACAACACCTTTTGATTTTCTGTTGTTCCTTTTCAAAAGGAACAACACTTTTGATTTTTTGCTGTTCCTTTTCAAAAGGAACAACACTTACATTTTTGATTTTTTGCTGTTCCTTTTCAAAAGGAACAACACTTTTGATTTTTCTGCTGTTCCTTTTCAAAAGGAACAACACTTTTGATTTTCTGCTGTTCCTTTTCAAAAGGAACAACACTTTTGATTTTCTGCTGTTCCTTTTCAACAACACTTTTGATTTTCTGCTGTTCCTTTTCAAAAGGAACAACACTTTTTGATTTTCTGCTGTTCCTTTTCAAAAGGAACAACACTTTTTGATTTTCTACTATTCCTTTTCAAAAGGAACAACATTTTTTGATTTTCTGCTCTTCCTTTTCAAAAGGAACAACACTTTTTGATTTTCTGCTGTTCCTTTTCAAAAGGAACAACACTTTTTGATTTTCTGCTGCTCCTTTTCAAAAGGAACAACACTTTTTGATTTTTTGCTGTTCCTTTTCAAAAGGAACAACACTTTTTGATTTTCTGCTGTTCCTTTTCAAAAGGCACAACACTTTTGATTTTTGCTGTTCCTTTTCCAAAGGAACGACGTTCTCTTGTCTTGTTGTTCCCTTTCTAAAAAGAACAACATTTTGATTTTTGCTGTTCCTTTTCCAAAAGGAATGCTATTGGTATGTTCTGCTGTTCCTTTTCAAAAGGAACGACATTGCTGTGTTCTACTGTTCCTTTTTCAAAAGGAACAACAATTGCACTTTTGAAACCTATGCTCCTTTATTGTTCTCTCTTTTGTGAAACAGCTAACCTCTTGCTGGTCCAAGTGAGGATGCTTCTTGGCCCTATTTCTTCAAAGTCTGTTATAGACAAGCGATGCACTTATGCAATGAATACAAAATCACAATATACTGAAATCAGACAATTATAAATCGCTATCTTTTTAAGGCTATGTATTGGTAAGAGGACAGAAGGAAGGATATACTTATCTTTTGTTGTCATTGTCTTATTAAATTTGCCCTGATTGGTTATCTTTATCATGCCATTTTTTTTCCTTTTGATTTTTGTTTAGGAATAAGAGCAAAGGGTTTATATCCTCCTATTGAGATGATAAGACTTCTTCCACCATTCCTACTCTTAAGGAGTGTTGAACCACCCTTTGTGGATATATAAGGAAAAGTGCTTTACGAAAAAAAAGAGAAAGAAAAAGCAAATGAATTATAAATTGTCAAATGCAGGATAGGGGGTCTCATCAAGAGCCAACCTACCATGATCATGGGGATGGAAGCAAAGTGGCATTCCCACTATGGCCACCACACCAGGGATATGGTCCAAAAGGTATAGCAAATAAACAAACCTTGGAACAGGAGGTCTCATCATGAGCTGGCCTGCCCACTCTTCCCCCCTCCTCGTGAATGGCATTATGGCTAATTGGTTACCAAGCCAGCATAATGGCCTACACTTTGACATCACATTCCTTAATATGCACATAAAGGATCATGGTTCCGAGGGTGAAATAAACAACTCTGCCAAGGTTATGGACACTTGTCGGTAGCAGAGCACTGTTAATGGTATCGAAGTCACATTAATTACACCAATAGGTAGGATACTAATACTCTTTTGTTTCTTATATCCTAGGCACTAATCATGCATTACCTCCCGACTTATATACCGCATGAACATTTATTACACCAATCATGGAAAAGGAGGTGACAATGACCACTTGAGGTTTGGCAAGTACGACAGACGTCCTATCCCCCGCCCTCACATCATATCACAGCAGCCTCTTACGTAATATGCGATCTAACTTTACGCCTCGATTTCGGCAATCGGTTGTTTTTCTAAACATGGCATATTTTCATACGCTGTTCTTTTATGACTTGGTTACAAATCAGGGGCCGCTCCTTTCTTTGATGGCTGGGGCAGCCTATCGCATTGTGGGGGGGGAGGTTCACCTCATGATTCCCCGGGTTATGTGTGAGCTCACTATTCGGGAAAGATCGCGTACCAGGAAATGGCACGGCTTAACGACATGACATTTCTATTTTTTTCTATACAAGTTGCTGTTCATAAGTCATTTCTGTTGCATACTCTATGTTTTTTTTTAATCCGATGATTACTACCCTCTCTGTGTTTCAAACATCACAAGTAGTTGTTGTTCCATTGAGAATCCATAGTGAAACCATGGGAGGCAGGGCAGTTCGAAGCGAACCAGAGAAGTTGACAGTCTCCGCTGCTGATCGGGAGATCCTGGAAAGAGCAGGGTGGCTGACTTATCTCAGTCGCCTGAAGGAGTCCAATGAAACAGTGGCGATGGAATTTCTGCAGAACCTGCAGGAGGATCACTCCACGGTGTGGGGGAAGCGGATAGTAGTCACCGATGATATAATTGCAGAAGTCTCGGGACTACCAGCCACCGGACCTGTATGGACATTAAAGAAGGAAAGACTCCAGAAAATCATGGAAATTTTCCAGGACGAAGGCCAGAGCTTAACAATTAAAGGGAAGGGAGTCCTGCCAGCAACGCTAGGAGAACCCTAGGCAGAATTAGCGAGAACAGTGCAAAGCTACATCACCTGCGAGGGGAGAAAAGACGTGGTAAGGCCACGACACCTTAAACTCTTAGCTGTTTTAAAGCAGAAATGCTCTGTAAACCTTCCTGCACTTTTGAATTCTTTACTCCATGACGCCGCACGAAGCCTGAAAAAGGCACAGCATGTAGAGTTAGTTGTCAGCCACCATGGATTAATCCGACTAATAGTTAGTCATAGCCTCACCCAGCAGCAAAGCAGCTGGAAAGAATTAATCGCAATAATTGAGGGGAGAGCGACAACACCTTCCCCAAAACGTAAACATACTCTAAGCACACCAGAACGTCCGGAAAAATGCAGAGAATTAAGAAAACAAAAACATGTTGCAAGCACATCCGAACGACCAGAAACACGCCAGGAATCAGCAAAGCGTAAGCATGATACTGATACACCGGAACAGCCAGAGAAATGCAGAAAATCAGTCCGGTTGGCCCGGGTAAGAGGAAGGCTGGAAAAACTCCAGGAAAGCACCAGCCAACTAGTGGTAATTGAGGACGAACAACCCTCACAACCAGAAATAGAAGATGAACAAGTTGAAGGAGAAAAGGAAGGAGAGGCCAAGGAGGTTGAGCAATCCGAAGAGGAAAATGACGAAGTAGTTGAGCATTCAGAAACAGAAGCCGAGCCTCCTGAGACAGAAGCCGAGCCCACTGAGACAGAAGTTGAGCATCCTGAGATAGAAGCCGAGCATCCTGAAATGGAAATTGAGCTCCCTGAGGCAGAAGATGGACAATCCAGGCAGGAGGAGGAAATGGGACAGCAGGTAGGTAGTCCACCACAGGACCCAGTGGGAGAAGAGGAATTGGCCGCAATCTTGGCCAATATGGGTGAGTATGGCCAACCTTCCACTCTGTCATACCTCCGCGACAAACCCCAGGAAGAAGATGCACCTAAAAAACCACATGCAGAAGAGGCAGAGAAAGGAAATCTACTTGTTCATGATGAAAAAAAGATAGGAGACACTGAGAGGGAACAATCTGTTCCCACGGCACCAGAAGAAATTCCAGAGGAAGTGAGGATAGAAAGCGAAGCCACGGAACCAGTTAGGGTTCTTACCCCAGAACAGCCAGCACAAAACAGTGAAGAAATACCCCAGGAGAAAGATCCAGGGACTAGTCGTGGCCCAGAACGCAGCAAAAAGCCTGCTGTTCCTTCTAATAAAACATTGGAAATTAGAGAATTACGAAAGGAATAGCAGAGGTTATTGAGCATAATAGCCCAGCTCCACCAGTAGATCAGGATCCTGAAAGCGAGGCAGAGTACAAGGAAGACCGCCGGGAAGAAAAAAATGACCACTGCAGTAAGAAACCATAGGATAAAACAACGGAGG
This sequence comes from Pinus tabuliformis, assembly GCA_031772625.1. Classification (NCBI taxonomy): domain Eukaryota; kingdom Viridiplantae; phylum Streptophyta; class Pinopsida; order Pinales; family Pinaceae; genus Pinus; species Pinus tabuliformis. The sequence goes on along the minus strand of CM062816.1, from coordinate 1,015,861,614 downwards.
ACTAAAAATCGCTCTGTTGATCAAAACCCTGCTCAAAATCCAACTGCTATTCCAAATGAAGCTGAAGGCCCAGCTGCTGTTCCAAATGAAGCTGAAGGCCCAGCTGCTATTCCAAATGAAGCTGAAGGCCCAGCTGCTGTTCCGAAGGAAGCTGAAGGTCCGGCTGCTGTTCCGAAGGATGCTGAGGGACAGACTGCTGTTCCATTCGAAAAGGAACAGCTGCCAGCCGGTATTCGTGTTAAAAAAGAAAAGGATAACAAGGAGATTCAAACAGAGGCACCACCCTCAGGGGTGATAAGGGTTCTGAACTCGAAACAACGCAATAAGAAAGTTCAGGTAAAACTCCTGGCCTCCACTGATGCATGGAAAAGAGATCCAAAGACGAGAACCCTGCACAAGGGATTGAAACAGGCTCAGCAAGAAATGGAGAAGCTTAGAGAGCAAACAGTCCCTCGTGAGAAGTATGAAGAACTCCAACAGCAACTAAGGAACGTCAATCAATCCGAAAGCCAGGCCTTTGAAGGGTGGCAAAAGGAACAGGAGAAAGTTGCAAAGGTAACCCGTAGGCTAGATACTGTTATCAAACAGATGGATACCTTGTGTTCTTTATACAATGACGTTTTAGCATGTAGGGCCCCTGCCAAAAACTATGCTTTGTTTTTATTGGAACGATACTTACAATTAAAGATAAAGGTTGTTAAAGCAGGTGCCCCGATACAAATTAACACTGTCAATGACTTTATAGATTGTTGTAAACATTATGGGGTGAAGGTCCAGAGATTGCTAAGTGAATTCTATTTGCATAACCTCGTACTAAACCTGGAGACTGAGTTGAACCCTGGCCCTTTTGTTGGGGACATTAAATTGCAAGCATTCATCTCATTCGGGGTTAATCAGATTAAATGGCTCAAAGCCTATAACACTTTCCAGAGACAGGAAAGGGCCTAGACTTGTGGGTAAGGGCTGAGCCTAGGGACCCAGTACAGTTATGGAAAGCACATAGAAACCTTATGAGAACTCCGGGTGTTATCGAAACGTTAGAACCCATGCACGAGGCACTCATTCGACAAATTTAGAATATTTTCTTTCTATCAAAGACCTCGCCATTGATGCAGCCAAATTCCGGTACCGAACCTCTAATTCAAACATCCAGCTCAGGGAACCATTTAAGTATGAGAATTTTCAATTAGATGCCAATCGTTTGAACCTCTATGGCGAAAGCATTTTGAGGGCAGGGCCATCTTGGTTAGGATATAGATTCTACAGTCCAATTATCTGGCACCCTGCACCTGGATATCAAGCCCTATATGAGATGCCTGAGGGTCAAACAGGCCAGTTCTTTGACTACCTAGTCGCTCACCATGGTTGTAGGCCTCCGCATGAGATTCCTTCTCCAGCCTATTCTCTCACTGCTTTGCATGTCAACTACAACGTTTTCATGAGGGCATGAAACAGGGTAAGCAAGGGGGTGTGTGGAGTACTAAAAAGGTATGTTTTTAATGATCATTTCAGTGGCTTTTCAGTAGGACTTATGAATCTTTTACATCATGAATATGGAAAACAATAGAGAATTGTGATAAAATATGTGGAATTAGTATGCAAGACTTATCCGCTGATAGTTGTCATTCTCCTGTGCAGGAAAGGGTAAAAATGAGGAGCTGCTGTTCCAAAGAAGAAGATAAGAACAGGGTAACTGCTGTCCCTTTGTCGAAGGACCGAGTGAAAACGAGGCAAAGCAGGCTGAAGCAAATCGGTCCGGAAAAGGTGGAGAAGGCACCAGCTTGGCGGAGGAGAAAAGAAGTGATTAAGGATTAACAGTTTTGCGAATCCCTCAGGATCTTCGATCCTGAGGGATCGCTGCTTTATTTATCTTATCGCTTAGACATCTCCGCTGTTACTCTTATATAAAGGGGCGACACTGTTAGTCTGGGAGATGCTTTTTATGTAACTTCTTGTTAAAGGTTGAACTTTGCTCATCGAGTCTCGTTGAACTTGGCTCATTGTATTTTCTGTTTTATGCATTAATATAAACTTGGTGATTATCTTATCTTTGCATCTGGATTAAATTAAAGCAGTGTACCCTTGAGGCTAAGGGCTCGGCCCCGGAGGACACTTGCTTCTGTATCACTACAATTTGATTTCTGCGTGGTTTGCTTATCATCGCTAGTTGGTAATCTGATATGCTTTACAAGTTACATCACATGCTCTGTTAAGATTTGTTCGTTAATGTTCTTTCTATTGACTCCGCATTATATTATCAATACTTTCAGAGTGGATGCAATCTTATTAGTGTTAGAAAATTATATATTACGGAGCAATGGAACACATAAAATATTGCAGGAATATAAACACAGAAAACGCACAAAACAAGAGAGACACAGATATACGTGGTTCACCCAGTTTGGGCTACGTCCACCCCGAACAACCAGTCCTTCCTTTCTATTATCCAGCAAAATGAAGAGACACAACCTACAGCAAATCCGCTGTAATATCCTTTGTTTTATCTCACAGCCTCACCTCTCTGTTTCTCGCTCACAGAATACACATCTATCACACAGCCTCAAATACAATACCCTCATGCAAAGAGAGGGGTTGCCTTCTAGGGCAAAAAACCCTAAACTAAACATAAGTTCTACCGTTAGATCATTTGCCTAATGAACAACCCAGATTGACTAGAAATTACTATACTTTTACAAGGCAATTTTACAGCTGTTTTTAGCTTCGGGGGTGCTGCCCCCGAAACCCCCCGCCCGGGGGGGGGCTCCCAAAGGTCGCAGCCGCCCCCCCTGGACCCCCCCTGCAGCGAATATTTTATGGGCGGCGTTGCCGCCCCCATTTCGAACTGGGGTCCAATGTGGCGATACCTTTGAATATAGAAGATAATCATGCTCCACACCCAACAATCTCCCACTTGGAGACTGATTGTAGCAACTCCACCGCTGCTCCTTTTGCTGGAAAATGACTCCTCTTTGGACCTGGCTGTTTCTCATCTTCATCGTGATCCTTGAAGACCAATTGAAACTGAGCATATTCTCAGTTTCTCCCTGGTTACAACTTTTGTTAGCATATCTGCAGGATTCTGGCTAGTGTGTATCTTTTCCAGCTTCAACTCTCCATCTTCCAACACTGATCGTATGAAATGGTACTTGAGCTGTATGTGTTTAGTCCTAGAATGAAATGCTGAGTTCTTTGCAAGATGAATGGCACTTTGGCTATCACTGTATAACGTGCCCTTATCATGCTCCTTACCCAATTCACCCATAAACCTTTGTAACCAAATCATTTCTTTACTAGCCTCTGTAGCAGCAACATACTCTGCTTCTGTTGTTGAAAGTGCAGCAACACTTTGGATTTTTGAAACCCAACTGACAGCTATTCCTCCAACAGTAAATACATATCCTGTAGTGCTCCTCCTGTTATCTCTGTCACCTGCCATATCTGCATCAACGTATCCCTGTAGAGAAATGTTTGCACCACCAAAGCATAATGCTTGATTCGTGGTACCTTTCAAATATCTGAGAATCCATTTCACTGCCATCCAATGTTCCTTTCCTGGATTGTTCATGTACCTGCTTACAACTCCCACTGCATGTGCAATATCAGGCCTTGTGCAGACCATTGCATACATTAAGATTCCAACTGCTGATGCATATGGAACTTTAGACATATAATCCATGTCTTCTTGGGTCTTTGGGCACATTTCCTTGCTAAGTTTGAAATGGCTAGCAAAAGGTGTACTAACTGGTTTTGCATTGTGCATGTTAAATCTTTTCAACACCTTTTGTATGTACTCATTCTGAGACCCCCCCTGGACCCCCCCCTGCAGCGAATATTTTAAGGGCAACATTGCCGCCCCTATTTCGAACTGGGGTCCAATGTGGCGATACCTTTGAATATAGAAGATAGTCAGGCTCCACACCCAACAATTAGACTTAATCGAACATTGTTATCATTGTGTTATGGAGCTTCTATGCTGAGTATGTGTGTTAAGGAAATTATCTGAAAGGTGTGTTCTTTATGATTCAGGGTTCATGCTGTTCCATTTTGAAACACAGTTGTAATTCCTGTTGATGATTGGTGTTAAATCAGATTACTTCTTCAGAGTGTTATGTGTGTATGATTTTCACATGCTGTTCCATAATTAGTAGTTAATGCTGTTCCATTAGTTGGTTGCGTGATTTGCTTGGAGAATGAAAGATTGGAGTTTTGGATTACAATGAGTGCATTTGAGTTGATAAGATAAAGTTTGATTATTACTCGCGAGGTTCAGTTGTAGCGATTGCTATTCCATTTCAGAGTTGCTGTTCCATTTTAAGCATTGTTGTTCCATTCTAGATTTGCTGTTCAATTTCTTGTTTGCCGTTCCATTTTTATCTGCCGTTTCATTTACTCGCATTTGGTGTGAGAGACGACCTGTGGATCTAGTGAGCCTCTGCATTTACTACCTTGCTCCCAGACCCGTGGTCCATGCTCTAGTTTCCTTTCCATCAGTTTCCAAAGGGATGGACTACTGCTGTCGAACCCTTGACTGATAAAGTTGCTTAACTTTAAGAGTGTGTGCTTTAGTCATTTGAAGGAACTTAGTCATAGACAAGCATTAGTTTACTCTTGTGTTTTTGTAGGACGCTGTACTACTAGCATTACTCTGACAAATAGCCTCAGATTGAGTCACTCTTTGAAATAACCAAACGCTCCCGGATTGACATATTAATGTGAGGTAATTAGAGGTGAAAGAGACCCTTTTTATAGCTCTACAGAATGTACAAGAGAACTAAAAAAAGAACAACAAAAACTTTTAGAAGTAGGGGGAGAAAAGATAAAGGGAATAGGGACATATGTATAATAATAGGAGGGGATATAGAATTAGGGATAGGGGTAAAATGAAATAGAAAATGGGAAGAATATGTAGGGATATAATAGATGGGAAGATAGAATAAGGATAGGGGTGTAATGAGAATGAATAATAGGGAATATATATAACTATATATATATATATATATATATATATATATATATATATATAGAGAGAGAGAGAGAGAGAGAGAGAGAGAGAGAGAGAGAGAGAGAATTGGGATAGGGTTAAGTAAAGAGAATGGGAGGAATATTGAGGGGAAATCAAGAGTAAACAAAAGAAGAAGGACAAGGAAAAATTAACAAGAAAGGGAGGTGTATTTAAGAGGAAATACTGAGGGGAAGATAGAAAAGGGAAAGGGATGGATTTGAATAAGAATAGGAAGGAATGCAAAGGAGGAAGAAAAGAGGGAAAGAAATAAGTGGGAATTAGAGCCAAATAGAGTCACCCAATTCGAAAGATAATGACTACATTGTAAGGCAATAATGTTGTGACATGTAGGGAACAAACTTAACTGCAATGGGAGCATGGTGTTTACTACATGAGGTAAAACAAATAAACTACCTTGAGCTTTAATAAGGGTAGGAGTTTTGTATACTACCGTCTATTGCCACCAAACCTATCTTAAGAAACCTACTTCTTCTCATTGACAAGTTAGAAATGCATGAAAATTCAGTTAGCTCCCCCATTTTATTAGATCATGTTGACGGTGTTGGACCCACCAACATGTCAAGGGGATCTCCCCGGTAAGAAGTCCCAATTAGGCCTCAGATCGTTTGGTGTAGGAGTCCTAGTAGTGGGTTGTAAGGTAATTCCTTGACCGCGGTGTCGCACAGAAGCAAGTAGAATAACTCTGTCAGTAGCAAGGGTGTGACTAACGCAGTGAGTCAAGGAAGGTGTATGAGAGGTTCCAACAATTCAAAGGGGGAAGGAGGTGAAGGTGAGTTCCAGGTTGAAAGGGATCAGTCCCAACTCAGCTAGGAACACACAACACAAAGGACATGCATAGATTCCGATGGAGTATTCCACTCAGATGTGGTAGTCACATCATACAAGGTAAGATAACACGTACAACGCTCACAAATTAGTCTGAGACGAGTGTGACAATTGTTATAGCAAGGTTCAAGTGAAAGGTCTTTCTGATGTCTGGTAGAGCAATTGACAGAGATGGTGATAGCATTAACAACATATGCAACACATTAACAACAAGATTCATATAATTGCATGTGAATTAGTTCATACACATGTATGTAAGTTAAACAACACATATCATTAAAGCAACAGGAGCAGTCCAACTACAATAACAACATATGCATGAAAATGTGTTGGCTCTTATTATATAAAGAAGTGTAAGTCACAATCATATAATACATCCATGTAAACCTGCTAACCCCAACAATGGAACGTTACAGCCACATCCGCCTGCTCCTCCAAAGAGATGTACTAGCTCCGTGCAGTGGAGAAGCCAAGGCGCATTACAATACTATCCAAGCCTTCTTCAAAATAGTCTTAGTAGAAGCTTGGCTGACCAAAAGCCCATACAATGAGTTATGAGGGACTATTTATAGCAAAGGGTGGGGTGACCCTTGACATTCCCCTTTGTGACAGTTCAAATACCCTCATGACTCTTCACCTACTCTATGATTGTTACATCCAACTGTTGACACTTGACTTACACTTGACATGACTCAACATTACAATGCACATGTACTCATGTGAGACAACATGGCTTGAGCAAGCCTTGCAAGACATCACTGACACTCGGTCTGTTGTGGTGAGACCAACTCTTTGAAATGATTGTGATGGTGAAGCTGGTGAGCTGATGCCAAGCTTGGTCATCTGTGATGGTGTGCATGCACCTCATGGTGACATCTTGCTGAAGCGAACTCTTGCTTTTGTTGCAACTGGTGCATTGGTTCGGCCCCTTCATCCAACTTGTCTGCTAACATGTGCATGGTCTTCTTGGGTGTGGCTGAACCGGTAGCACACTGATGCATAGTGTCTGTGTTGATCTTCAAGTGTGTGCTGGTGGTCATGCGCATCAACTTGCCGAAGTACCCATTCGGCTCCAATTGGACTTGCTTCTTGTCTTCGCCTTGGTGAGTGTGTTGAATGGGTTGGATTGCATGCGTGCACACAATGACATGCATGTTGTTGAATCCCTTGCATGCGATCAACCACACTGCTCACCATGTCTGCTCTGTGTTAGCTGCTGGGATGGATCTTTAACTTGTCTGGGCGCAGTTTCATCCGTGAGTGCACGTTGCGCCCACTGTTGTTCCTGATCCTACTGCAACTCATTCGCCTGTCTGCACAGCTTCATGTTCTTCCTGAGTTGTTGCTTCAGCACATGCAACTCCTTCTTTGTTACATCTTTTTCCTTCGCGCGATCTTCATGTCGCACCGTCACTCCATAGCTGGAGTCTCCAAAGTTGCTTTCATCATCAATGGACCTACTTGAGCTTGCAACCTTGTTCCGCCTCCATGTTGTCAACAACCCTCCTCTTGCATTCGTTGCATTTGGTATGTTATCTTCAGCTGCTATTCATGATGTTACTCATTGTGATGTTTCCGCTTGATGTCCTTGTCTACGAACAACTTGATGTCTTCGTGAGTAGGCAAGCTCATAAACACTTGATTGACTACATCCCCAAGCGTTCTATGAATAGTGTCCTCGTCTCTTCTCTCCTGGAAACCATTATACCTGTACTGCTGAGAGGCAGATGAACACCTGTGATACCTGGAGACATGGCAACACTCATAGCAAGAAATCTATCAGTCAAAAACCAAAATGAACATGAGAACTGACTTGCAACATACTTGGGTGAATGTTCATGAAGTTCGGATGGGAGGTCGGGAGACCGACTACCAAGACTACTCAAGGCATAGTCTGGGCTATTGGGAGACTGGCTGACTGCTGGAACTGCACAATGCACAGTCCAGTCTAGCTGCTGACTGCTAGGATTGCGCAATGCGCAATTCCAGCTAGGAAGAACTGCTGGCCTAGGGACAGATCTACACAATTTATTGGGCCAAGCAACCACTGTCCTCCAGAAATGTGAAAAACAGTCCTAGAGGCCAGTGTCAGGCAGGAATGTGCAAATATAGAGAGGAAGGTGAGCCTTCCTTTCCCAGATTGCGTAATGCAGCCTTGGTGAAGGTAGAGTAACTTATCCTCTCCATTGTCGAATGATGGACTAACATCCAGTGAGTCCTGTGAGTGATCAACAATGGGTGCATCCGTGGATGAAGATACACATGCAAAATCATGGATGGCAAGTTCACCAAAGAGGTTAGGAAAGAATGGAGGGGATTTGGATAGAAGGGAGTCATCCTTCACCAAGTGTTGATGTCCAAGCTCCCACTCATACTCTTCATGAATGACAACGCATGTTGGTTATGAAACACCGACTCCATTAGTGGTTTGTCCCTTGTTCACAACAAGTGGAGAGTCCGGAATGGACAAACACAAGACATCATCATCCAGAGGAACACCTAAGTGCAAAGACAGAGGTCGAAGAAAATAATGCATATGAGAACTCGAAGGACTCACAACCAAATCTGCATGAAAATTGAGTGGAGTGATGTTGGGAGAATGTGAAGGGGAACAGGTGTGTGAGCATGATCCTCAACATCACTGGGCGGTGGTGGAGCTGCTGAATGAGAGGGAGGCAAATAGTCAGTTGAGACAGTGCCCACTCCCACATGGGATTACGCAGTTCCATCAATGAAGACTGTTGAGTGAGGCTTGATATCAAGCTTCCTCTTGGGATAGGCAGATTTCTTAAGGAAATACTCGAATCGGTCCCAAAGATAAGCAAATTTCATCTGGCTCTTTTGAAGCACTGCCAAAAATCAATAACGGATTCATGCAGAGCCCTCCATTGCTGTAACAGTTTTCGGTCAAGATAGTCTGGATCAAAATGATAGAACGTGTCTTCAATGAGATCACAAAAGTGCTCAAATGAGTGCACAGTGTCAGCCGGTAGGCTGAGCACCCAACAAAATGGAGATTCACGAAGTGTGTATGCAAGCAGCAAACCGACCTATTCATTAGAAAACTCATCTTCCTCATAAATCATGAAAATAAAGTTATATAAGTGCTCAGGCTAGGCCACTTTGCCTTCACCATCATACGTGTGAGTGGAAAAGAGATCGAAAAGCTTCCCCAAGATGTAGACATATTCACGATTAAAAAAACACCTTGGGGGAAGAAGAGTGCAAGACTCCATGAAAGATATGCAAAGGTTCAAAATTGGATGAGAGGACACAGCTTGTCATCAAGCCCTCCTTCTAGCGCCAGAAATGTTGACAGTGTTGGACCCGCCAACATGTCAAGGGGATCTCCCCGGTAAGAAGTCCCAATTAGACCTCAGACCATTTGGTGTAGGAGTCCCAGCAGTGGGTCGTAAGGTAATGCCTTGACCACGGTGTCACACAGAGGCAAGTAGAATAACTCTATCAGCAGCAAGGGTGTGACTAATGCAGTGAGTCAAGGAAGGTGTATGAGAGGTTCCAACACTTCAAAGGGGGAAGGAGGTGAAGGTGAGTTCCAGGTTGAAAGGGATCAGTCCCAACTCGGCTAGGAACACACAACACAAAGGACATGCACAGCTTCCAGTGGAGCAGTCCACTCAGATGCGGCAGTCACATCATACAAGGTAAGATAACACGTACAACACTCACGGATCAATCCGAGACGAGTGTGACGGTTGTTATAGAAAGGTTCAAGTGAAAGGTTTGTCTAATGTCCAACAGAGCAGTCGACATGGATGGTGACAACATTAACAACATATGCAACACATTAACAACAAGATTCATATAATTGCATGTGAATCAGTTCATACACAAGTACGTAAGTTAAACAACACATATCATTAAAGCAACTGGAGCAGTTCAACTACAATAACAACATATGCATCAAAATGTGTTGGCTCTTATTAGATAAAGAAGTGTAAGTCACCATCATACAATACATCCATGTAAACCTGCTAGCCCCAATAGTGGAACATTACATCCACATCCACCTGCTCCTCCAAAGAGATGTACTAGCTCCATGTAGTGGAGAAGCCAAGGCGCATTACAATACTGTCCAAGCCTTCTTCAAAATAGACTTAGTAGAAGCTTGGCTGATCAAAAGCCCATACAATGAGTTATGAGGGACTATTTATAGCAAAGGGTGGGGTGACCCTTGACATTCCCCTTTGTGACAGTTCAACTACCCTCATGACTCTTCACCTACTCTATGACTGTTACATTCAACTGTTGACACTTGACTTACACTTGACATGACTCAACATTACAATTCACATGTACTCATGTGAGACAACATGGCTTGAGCAAGCCTTGCAAGACATAACTGACACCCGGTCCGCTATGGTGAGACCAAATATTTGACATGCTTGTGATGGTGAAGTTGGTGAGCCAATTCCAAGCTTGGTCATCCGTGATGGTGTGCATGCACCTCATGGTGACATCTTGCTGAAGCGTACTCTTGCTTTCGTTGCAACCAGTGCATTGGTTCGACCCCTTCATCCAACTTGTCTGCTAACATGTGCATGGTCTTCTTGGGTGCGGCTAAACCAACAACACACTGATGCATAGTATCCATGCTAATCTTCAAGTGTGTGTTGGTGGTCATGCATGTCAACTTGCCGAAGTACCCGATCGGCTCCAGTTGGACTTGCTTCTTGTCTTTGCCTTGGTGAGTGTGTTGAATGGGTTGGATTGCATGCGTGCGCACAATGACATGCATGTTGTCAAATCCCTTGCATGTAATCAACCACATTGCTCACCATGTTTACTCTGTGTTAGCTACTGGGATGGATCTTTAACTTGTCTGGGTGCATTTTTATCCGTGAGTGCATGTTGCGCCCACTGTTGTTCTTGATCCTGCTGCAACTCATTCGTCTGTCTGCGCAACTTCATGTTCTTCTTGAGTTGCTGCTTCAGCACATGAAACTCCTTATTTATTACATCTTCTGCCCTTCGCGTGACCTTCATGTCGCACCGTCACTCCATAGCCGGAGTCTCCAAAGTTGCTTTCATCATCAATGGACTTGCTTGAGCTTGCAACCTTGTTCCACCTCCGTGTTGTCAACAACCCTCCTCTTGCATTCGTTGCATTTGGTATGTTGTCTTCAGCTATTTTTCATGATGCTACTCGCTGTGATGCTTCCGCTTTATGTCCTTGTCTACGAACAACTTGATGTCTTCATGAGTAGGCAAGCTCATAGACACTTGATTGACTGCATTGCCAAGCGTGCTCTGAACAATGTCCTCATCTCTGCTCTCCTGGAAACCATGGTACCTATACTGCTGAGAGGCAGATGAACACCTACGATACCTGGAGACATGGCAACACTCATAGCAAGCAATCTGTCAGTTGAAAACCAAAATGAACATGAGATCTGACTTGCAACATACCTAAGTGAATGATCATGAAGGTTGCACAATTTCGGCCGAGAGGTCGGGAGACTGACTACCAAGACTGCTCAAGGCACAATCTGGGCTGTTGGGAGACTGACTAACTGCTGGAACTATGCAATGCACAGTCTAGTCTGGCTGCTGACTGCTGGCCTAGGGATAGATCTATGCGATTTATTGGGCCAAGCATCCATTGTCCTCCAGAAATGCACAAAACCACCTTGGAGGCTAGTGCCAGGTAGGAATGCGCAAATCTGGAGAGGAAGGTGAGCCTTCCTTTCCTATATTGCACAATGCATCCTTGGTGAAGGCAAAGCCTGGGCCAAGGTTGGCCTGATTCGTCGATGGGTGACTAAAAGCAAGTAAGTCAGTGAATGCATGACGACACTAAGTGATAGCAGAAGTGATTGACAATGCATGCAAAACATGAATTAAAGAATCAACAAATAGATCAACATGCATGTGGGTGAGGCAGTTCATCGATTGGGTGAACGTTCATGTAAAAGAGTTTCATCCATGCGACAATAGTGAGATAACAATGAAAACTGAAATAGAGCTAGGACAAGCTAGTATATATGTAAACGATAGCAAGTGTTCAAAGAAATCAAGAAAACAGTACTCCTACAAGTGAAAACACAAAAAGAAACAGAAATGTAGCACAAGGCATGGGAAGTAGGCTTACCCCAAAACAGCTGAGCTGAATGTGCCGACTGCTCCTAGATGTGATGTGGTATGTTATAGTTGCAAGGTTGATGTGAGGAATGAGCTTTGCAGCATCTGGTTGATGAGTTTTGATAACATTGAGGTTGTGATGCGCATGCCACGAATCTAGGGGGAGCAACACTTGGTGGGAGGTTTCAGAATTACTCCTTGCATGTAACCTCCAATTGCTAAACATAGATCCTTGAAACAAGGGATGCCTTTGCATGTTGCCTTGGGAGAAGCATCCCATGCATGCAAGTCTATTTTTCTTAGTCCCGGAGGGAACCGGTCAACTCAGCTGCACATGCAAGAGACTACTCGACTGTTGGAGAAAAATGTGCATTTCTGGCTGGGAGTTGGGCTGGCTGCCCAGGAGATTTGTGCAATTTCTGGGCAGAGCAGCTGACTGCTACCCAGATTTGCACAAATCCTGGGCTGAACAACCTACTGCTAGGAAAATTTGCGCAAATCCTGCTGGGAGGGTTGGTTGGAAGGATTGTGCAATCCTGGAGCCCAACAGGCTGTCAGAGAGGATTGCGCAATTCCTAGAGGGAAGGTTGGTTTCCCTTTATAAATGCACAATTTTCAAGGGGAAGCTGCTCAGCCTACAGCTGGACCAAGTCCGGGTGAGTAGCCTATGAGGGGAATGGATCAACTGTGATTGACACACTGCCTTTGTGCAAGGAAAACACTTGAAGCTTGAGTATTTGAAGAAGCAAGATAAAGTGCTGTGTAAGGTTGGTAGGGAGGCTCCAAAACAAGCTAAGGAAAATTTTGGAGGGTGGTTGTAGCCGCTACAAAAGATCATTAAAAAGAGGATTTTCTGGCCAATACCCTCGTTTTCAAGCAGACCTTTGTATAACCACGCTAGAAATATAGTTTTCATGATTACACATATTTTTTTTTTACTTTTTCTATTTTCTAATTTTATTTTATTTTTCTTTTTCTCTCTATAAAAAAAAAATTAAAGGAAACTAAATAGGTTAAGAAATGCTCACAGTAGGTTTGAATTCCTTCGTGCCCACCATTTCCAAATATGATTGTTTCTTGATATGCTAGATGAACTCCTCCTTAATGATGGGTTGTTGACAAATTCTAAGTTTATGCCCAGTCACTAGAAATATGATCCCTTGCTCATTGATGGTTTTCACTTCAACAACTACATTCTCAAAAGATCAAACTACCTTGTATGGGCCCAACTAGCGTGTATGAAATTTCTCCTTAAAATTTTTGAACTTGGAATCATAGAGGAGCACCCATTCACCTGGTTATCAGTTTATCATGCCATTTACTATGTTTTTGTTGGGTCAAAATTGTATGTTGGACAACATCCCTTCTCATCTCATCAAGCTTACTAGTTTCAAGAGGCATTGTTGTTGTGTTTTAGAGAGGTCTAATCCCAGTTGGAATGCAACTCTAAATGTTTTGATCTCGAACTCTATTGGTAATAGGACTTGTTTTCCATATACTAGCTCGTAAGGTGTGTGCCCGATATTGTTTCTCCAAGTAGTTTTGTACGCCCACAAGGCTTCAGGAAGTCTGGCTGCCAAATCCTTTCTATGAATATGCATTATTTTCGTAAGGATTCCTTCTATCACCTTGTTTGTAGACTCCACTTGGACATTGGCCTCTGGATGGTGTGGAGAAGACTTTCAATGCCTGAATCTATATTGATTTATAATTCCTTTAACCAGATTAGAGGTAAATTGTGATCCATGGTCAGTAACAATCTCTTTAGAAACACAAAATCTAGTAAAAAATTAATCAAATAAAATATCAATAACATAATTTTTGGTAGCATAAGGAACAACTCTAGATTCTACCGACTTTGTTACAAAATCAGTGCAAACTAAGATATACCTCTTGTTTAATGATGCCGATACAATGGGTTCAATGAAAGCAATAGCCCATTTTTCAAAGGGCTCTATCATACCTGTAGACATAAGGGAATCTCATCATCTTGCGTGGGTTGGCCCATTCGCTGACAATTGTCACATCAGATGACACACTATTTGGCATCCTTGAAAAGAGAAGGTCAAAAATACCCTGCATGAAGGACTTTGTATGTTGTTCTTTTATCTGCGAAATGGCCCCCACAAGTTTCATTGTGGGCTTCTTTCAAGTTATCAAACACATATTCCTCTCATACACATCTATGAATAATCAAATCAGGTCCAATGTAAAAGAGTTCTCCTTGAATCCAAGAGTATGAAGCATTGTTTCCAACAATTATCTGTTTTTCCGTAGCAGACAAGTGTAGTGGTGTCTTTCCTATAACAAGATAGTTTTGTATGTCTGTAAACCATGGTGACTTAATCTAAACAACGAATAAATGTTCGTCAGGAAAAGAATCATCTACAAGAATCACTTGACCAAGATTATTTAATCTAGAAAGATAATCAGCTACAACATTAGACTTTCTAGGCCTATCGATAGTAGTAATATTAAATTCTTGTAATAACATCAACCACCTAGTAACTCTATCACTAGTCAAAGGTTTATTGATTAAATACTTTATTGCAGAGTGATAAATGTCAATAAATACTTCATACCCTGTTATGAAGTTCTGAATTTATTAATAACAAAAACTACAGCTAAATATTCCTTTTACGTCACTAGGTAGTTTGACTTAGCAGGTGACAAGTTTTTACTAGAAAAATATATAGCATAAGACAACTAATGTTCTTCATGTCCTAAGGTTGCACCAATAGAAGTATCTGAGGCATCAAAGGAGATGTGAAAAGGAAGGGACCAATTAGGTCCCCTCAAGACGAGTGCCTTAATCAGTTTCTCCTTTAATTCCTAGAAGGTGCATTGGCAAGCATTAGTCCAAGAGAAATCAGTGTCTTTAGCTAACAACTAGAAAAGAGGATAAGCTATCCTAGATAAATCTTCAATGAACCTCTAGTAATATTCCACATGTCCAAGAAAACCTCTCACTTCCTACTGAGATTTGGGCACTAGCAAGTGTATAATAATCTCAACCTTCATAGGGTCCACCTGTATAAACTCGTTGGAAATGAGTTATCCAAGGACTACCCCCGCTTTACACATAAGTCTAAATTTCTTGTTATTAAAAACGATGCAGGACCCCTGGCACCTAATCAGTACTTTCTTCAAATTTTGAAGGGCATCTGAAAAATAATCGCCAAACATGGAGAAATCATCCATATAAACCTCTACGCAATTGATATAAGCAAAGATAGCTAAAATTTCTCGTTTAAAGGTAGCAGGGGAATTGCACAATCCAAAGGGAAGCACTCGATAGGAGAATATTCCCCATGGACATGTGAAAGTGGTATTTTCATGATCTTCTGCCTCAATCCGTATTTGGTTGTAACCACTAAAGTCATCCAGAAAATAGAAGTTCATCTTTCCCACTAGGGAATCCAACTCCTGATCAATGAAAGGGAGTAGGAAGTAATATTTGAGAGTGGCCTTATTTAGTTCTCGATAGTCAACACAGATTTTCCACCTCCCATCTTTCTTCGGGACAACTACCAACAGGGTTCTTCAGGACAACTACCAACAAGGAGACCCATTGGTTGTTAAAATCGGGTAGATGAAGCTGACATCCAGGATTTTTTGAAGCTCTTCCTTTACAATGTCTCGAAGCGTGGGGTTCATTCGGTGTTGAAGTTGTCAGACAAGTAGAGCTCCTTCTTGAATATAGATATGGTGGGTGAAAGTATTAGGAGGGATGCCCTTCATGTCTTCATAGCTCTAGGTGAATACACCTAAGTTATCTTGCAACATCTTTATCAGTTGCTCTCAGTTAGATGGTTTGAGTTGAGGATCAATGTATAGGGATTTTCCTAGACTCGCCTCAACAAGTGCAGTATCAGGTTTGTGAGTGTCTATGGTGGCTGCTAAGTTCTGTAGTGGTGACAAGGTGTGCATATCAGAACTCTCTTGAAAACATGGACTAAAAATGTGACGAAATAATATAGAATTATGCATAGTGTCCAATATGACAAGAAATTCACAAATTTGACTCTCCTTAGTACTCTTTGTAAACTGATATACCTGATCTATAATGGAGAGAGGTTGAGTTTCCTTATCACTACTACTATCATCTAACCATAGAGTGTCACGAAGCTCCTAAATGGATCTAGCAGGTGGGTATAGGGTGACCTTTTTCCTTGAGTCCCCATGTGAAATAAACATATCATTGAAGAAGAAGCCAATATAAGTTCCAGACATGGAAAGCCATAGTCGTCCCAAATCAAAGATGTCCCCCAATAATATTCTTGGTTTCAAGGACAATGAATTTTGTGGGGTACTCCCATGAATCAATCAAGATGATCACATCGTCTAGTACACCCTTCGACTTGATTTTAGATAGATCAACAAGATTAAGGACGGTGGGAGTAGGATGAATGTGAGTTAGCCCAAGATGCTCCATGGCTTTTCTGGTCATCAAATTGATGGTTGATCCAAGGTAGATTAAGACATTAGGGACAAGGATTCCACCTATCTAGATAGATATGATTGGGTTTCCAAGTTCTGTATATTTGTCAACATAAGTACGCCTGTCATCAAATTAGCCACCTTGCCAACATACTGGATGGTGTGGGGCTCAATTATTTTCCTGTCTGGCTTCTTGACATAGAGTTCCTAGATGGGTTTAGCGTATATGGAAATCTCTTTCAAAACCCGCAGGAGAGGAAATTTTATGCAAATATTCCTCAGCTCATAAACCAATTGAAACTTATGCATAGGATAAACTTTCTCCAAAGCCAACCTCTCTAGATAGGAAGGTTGGTTTGAAGAAGAATGTAAGGGCTTTGAGTGTGCAGGGGCAGGTTGTGGGACAATATCATTTTTAGAATGATCAAGAGTCTCCTCCTCGTGGCTTTCCTCAATTATTGATGTTAGTTGTTTTTGTTTTTATTTTGTGTTTCTACCACCCTTCCCAATCTCAATTGTAGGTCATGGACCCCAGCTGGTGTGAACTGATAACTAGGGAAAGGGAGAAGTTTAATAGAAATAATTTTTTGTATCGCTTTATTATTTGGGTTTGGCACTGGTTGCACGGGTAACTAAGGTGGCATAAATGGTGGAGCTAATGGTAACTGAGGTGGCATGGGCTGCATTTGCTTAGGCACAGTAGCAAGTAATGAAGGCTAAGCTAGTGGATAGGACGTATAAGGTGCAGGATAAGACTAATGTGATTGAATAGGGTATGAAAAATGAGGATGTGAAGGCCCTCCCCACCCTTGTTACCAAGGAGGAGACTAGTAAAACTGTTGGGGTTACCCTTGTTCCCATTATTGAGAACAAATCCGGTTTTGAATTGAATGTTATATCTGACCATGAAATCGAGTAAAATATGGTGCAGGTTCGGAATACATACCTATAGTTACCTATTTCCAAGGTTTTCTCGTTCCCATTTCCTGCAATAAAGAAAGTATAATATTCTCCTCCTGCATGGTTGCCTTTAAACTAGGTATGGAGGGACATTATTCTATAGGGTGTTTAGCTGCGAAAATAGCACAACTTTTAACAACATGGATATCTACAGGGAATTCACACAATGGATGATTTTGTCTACACTTTGGGCAAAAAAAGATAATGCAACTTTTTCTTCTTCTTGTTTCATTTGAAATTTTAAAGAATCAATCTACATAATTTATTCATCAATTTAGTTTTCATATTATCCATTTTGTGCTCAAGTTCAATTATAATAGCATCATTTGTTCCAGATTTTATGATTTTAAAATAATCACCTTTTAATTCCCTACTAGATTTGGATTGATTGCG
Organism: Pinus tabuliformis; assembly: GCA_031772625.1. Taxonomy (NCBI): domain Eukaryota; kingdom Viridiplantae; phylum Streptophyta; class Pinopsida; order Pinales; family Pinaceae; genus Pinus; species Pinus tabuliformis. The sequence continues at coordinate 1,015,843,871 of CM062816.1, read as the reverse complement.
TGAATATTTCCTGCATAAATCACAAATTTGTTCAAAAGTTAGTTGGGATATATCTCCTTGTCCTAATAAATTCAAAACATTCATTGACTCATCCAAAAGTCCATGTAAAAATAGAGTCCTAATGGTGCCAAGATCCAATCTATGTTTGGACCTTTGGAGGATATATAAGAACCTTTTGAGATAATCCTCCAAACTTTCATCCTCACGTTGTGTGATCCTAAAAATCTCATCCTAGAATTCACGATTTTTATAATACTCCTGATATTTACCAAGAAAAATTATCTTCATCTCATCCTAGGCATGTATGGTATTTCCCCCCAACCCCATAAACTAGCGCAAGGTTGAGTCCTTAAGGGTAGCAGGGAAACATTTTAATTTCAAGGCATCTAAAGAATAATCATAACTCCTACACAAAATATCAACTCCAAAAGAAAAGCATCAGGGTCTTCATGCACCTTACTGTGAAAATGAGGGAGAACCGATGGTGAAATTTTTTCATCTGCACAATAGCATCAGGATCCATGATTAGAAATCCAAAAGTGAGCTCTCCATGTGGGTTTTTCTCACCAAATCCTGCACCAATGTCGTTTCATGATCTTCCATATCATTTCCTCCAAGTAAATTATACCTTGTATTAAATGAAGGTTTATTGGTCTGTGAAGACTCGACCATAGGGGGAGAATTAGTTTGAAAAGTCACCTTCTTTTCCCATGTTGGTTGAGAGACTCTTGAACTGTTGTTTCTAGAGTCAAAATGCAAAGTATCATCTTCATTAGTTTGAGTGTACCTGGAGTTTTTACATGTAGTAGGCTCAACGTGAGAAAAATGGATTTCCAAATTATTTGTTTTTCCTCTACCCTTCCTAGGTTTTAGACCTCTACCCCTCTTAGTCATTCATATTTAAAGTAAAATAAAAATGTAATCAGAAGACTAAGTAAAAACTATAAAAACTACTTGTTGGACTATAGTGATTCAAACCCAATCAAATGTTGCAGCTATTTCGAAAAAGAATACCTACAACAATCCCTTGCAATAAAATTTAACCCTCCAAAAGAGTAGCAAATAGAGGCACGCTTGCTGAAAAAAGTTAACATGGAACCTTACCTTTACTACTAAAAAGAATTCACTCAAAATAACCAAATCCTTTCCCTATCTCCTCCCAAACAACAACGCCAAAATTTTGGTTGTAGTGTTTGTATGAATAATGACTCAACATAAATTGTCGAATTGGAGTCTATAGACTTAGAGGTGCAGCACAGGTAATGCCTAAAAAGACACCAGGTCCTACAAATCAAACCCCTATTCTAATTTATTCATAAACGCTCTTCCAAGTTCCTGCAATCAATGATTACCCTCTGGTCAAGTTCCTGTAATCACTCTAGTAGCTTATTAGAAACAAACCCTAATTATTAATCAATTGAAATCATATCACCAACCTTTTGATTCACTGAGAAAACTGAGCATAAATTATCTAGAATAAACTAAATAGTACAAGAGAAAAATCCCTAGGCAAACTAAGCACTTCTCAAGCCAGGTAGTGCACTCAAATCAAGAATATAAACTCTATTGAAAATCTTGTACTATGTTTTATCACTTCCTATCTTTGTGCAATATCAAGAAAATGAAAGAATGGATCCATATATGCCTATTGTCTTATCAACATAGCCATATGCATCAATTGTATAAGAAAACATTGTGTGCCTGAATCAAAGAAACCTCACTCAGATTTACTATCCTTTCAAACTTGCAGACTCACTCCAACAAATGGTTCACTTCAATCAAGCATGAATACTGGAAACTATATCAGTCATGCAAATATGTCACCAGAGATGGAGTACTCATTAACCCTAAGATGAAAATCAATAATATGAAAGCAAATTTGCAATACAAGGCTATAGGTGTAAGATTTAGATGATTAAAATTTCCTTATGTAATAATCTTATTCACAAGTAATACTGATAAAAAACACAAGTGAAAACTTTCCATGAATCAACTCACTATTTGAATATGTAAATGACATAAATCCAACAATAAGTAATATTGATATGCAACCTTGTACTTGTATATAGATATAAGTGGTGAAAATAACAAGGTTCGGATCATACATCCAGAAAATCCAACTCAACCAATACTTCCAGGTTACCCTAGAATGGTCAAAACTTAGAGTTGCACTCTTCAATGAGGACCTAAAATGAAATAATTTAACTTGAGTTATAGTACTGGACAAATCTTGATAAACATGTCAGCTCATTCATTAATAAATGAAGACCTCAATGTATGATTTACAACCCTAATAATAACTTAAACATGGGTTTCAAAAGTCACATGATTTATGATATATGTGTTATAACTTTAACAGAGGACTACAGATTTTGAAGAATCTCCTGCTCTTGTGTCACTATTGATCCAAGAGTTGTAGATCTCTTTCAAGTTTCACTTTCTTTCTGTATGACAACTTCAACAGAATATTTCAAACCACAAGCCAAATCAAAACCCTAAAACAAAACTTGTAATCAAATATTGGAAGATCGTATCACCACAAAGTGCTTAAATATTGTCAATACTTATGACTATTATTCATTTAATGATATAAACAATATCGCTCATGAACCCTTATCACACTTGTAAATGTGAACTTCTAGATCTAAATCTAAAGCAAGCACGTGCTGGAGAGCTATATAGATACTAAGGAGGCAACGCATGTCACTTACACACACAATACCTTTAGATATGAGGATAACCACTACAATTAATACATTAATCCAAAAAGCAACATACACCACACAACAGATCTGCAAACCACTCAAATAGATAAATAAAAAGAGAGGTGATGATTTGGGTTGGTTGGGCCCTAACAAACTAGCTCGCACCCTCTACAAATAACTTAAATTACAAAGAAAATATAATCATTAAATACACCAGAATTGGAAATAGGAACCTGGCATCAAAGGCTTTTATTAATCTTTTTAAGTCTTCTGTTACATTATAGGCTAATGACTCAGATCCAGTCAACGCTTGGAGTGAAATCCACACACTAGACCAGCAACATAACAATGTTACAACATTGTTAGCTAGGCATAAGGCCATAGCTTGGTTTATATAAGTCCTTAAAATACATTTTTTGTTGTAAAATGAGCCAAGTAAATACAAAATAAAAGAAGTAAAAGATCATAACAGCTTGCCATCAATATATGTCTAATATTTCCATAGTCTAAACAAAGGAATTAGATCTAGTACATGAGTAACCTTTAGGAAATGGTTCTTGTTTCTTTAGCTTGGAACTAACTACGGTCAAGGTAGGGTGTGCTTTGACTTCAAACCAACTCCAAAATAGTCTCTGAGAAGAGTACGCACTACAAGTTAACCATTGGCCCTCATGGAATTCTCTAATGGAAAAGCGGCCTTCGCTCCCATCTCTTTAGTTTTGGATGTCTATATAGAGTACAAGAAATACACAAACTCTGGTTATTGACTTATTAAATATGATAAACCTTAGAAAATGTACATAAAAAAAGGCATTTGATCACAAATAATGATTTACCTATCAATTTTTAAATAATATGCAAATTGATCACAAGTCTTCATTATTATATAAAAAGGGTTGTGGAAATCCTAGGTAAAGGTTCAAATATTGGTAAAAAAGGGGAGTAAGGGAGGGTATCATATGGAAAAAAAAGATAATTTTATGGTCCTAACATGGCGATTGTTGCAGTTGCAGAATAGAAAATATTGAGGAACTTGGCACTAAGGGAAAGTAATTTTCTTACTTGACAGCTATGGTTCATGAACGAGGATGCACCAGGAGAGGAGGGCGAGGAATAGGTTGTTAGCCTCCCCCTCCTTGTTATGGACAAGGGGAGGACAATTCAATTAATATTTTCCATAGCATATAAGAAGATTGGTCACAACTATGGAAGCACAAGAGCTCAAGAGCACTGGTAATGGTCAATGGGTAGTCAGATTCTTGTTTGGTCATCATCTCAGGGATAAAGAAGGGGTCATATGTGTCATGGAAAGTAAAATTGAGGACATAGATCTCGATCTAGTCTAGGCTTGGTTGTCTCTAAGAGTCATGTCAACCTCTTTGGGAATTCAATTGCCTCCTCCACCCTCTCCTTCGTTTTCCTCCAACTCACCAGATAATTCGAATAATGCAGATTGAATCCATAAAGGAACCAAGCCTCCCATCCCTGAACATCTAGGGCCTTAGAAAAATAAGGAAAAGCAACCAGGAAATCTTGTCTCTTCTGGCCATGTGGAGAAGGAGCAAACTTTTTCCAACAACAAAGTTGTTGCAGACAATCTGAAAGGTGAAACCTCACAACAAGAGGCCAACGCAAGCACAGGTGGAACACTTGTTGAGTAGGAACAACCTCCATGGTTACCAGAAGGCTTTGATGACCCCTTCCGGTATCTTTCTTAGCATGATCAAGCTCATTAACAATCTCCAAGAAATTCTTTCTCAACCTCTGCTAGTTTCTTGTTTTTATTTTAGTCTTTCGTTGTCAATTCCCACCAAGTTTTTGCTACTCTTGTTTTTTCTATGGTTCTATGATGTCAAAAATGTGTCTTAAGACTCTGAGGTAGACCATCTGGTTTCCCACTTAAGGGGAGATGGTCCCTCCCAAGCATGTTTTAGGCTAGGAAGGATTTTGTATCCAGAACGAACTCATCTCGAACATAGTCCAGTCATGTTTATCCATGCATGTACTCTATGTAAACTTTTGATCATTTAACGAAATTTTTCTTGCTAACAAAAAAAATAAAAATAAAAATTGTACATATTTAAATGGTCATATTAATTATTTGATTGAATGAAAATATAATGAGTGACTTTTTTTTTGGAAGAAGTACCATAACATGAAAAAGTAAAAATGGAAACTAAAATCATTAAAACAATAATAACTTATCACCTCCCAATGGGGGTGACAGATGAGGCAAATGAATGGAACGAGGTGGGTGACAACCACCTCACCGACCCTCTTGACAATGAATACGAGCAGTGTTTCACCACACCTATAATGAAAATACAACACATTTATTAATGTTTGAGTTCAAAATGATGATGGTGGTTAATTTCTTCGTGCAGTTCATCAATTTCATTTGTGCATGTTTGGGTGGTATGGGAGGCAAGAATTTTGTGGATTTCTCGACAATTTTAGCAAGATAATTTGAGCTTGAGGTAGAGATTTTGGCCGAGGTGTTGCAAATAAACCAAGGTGGTGTGAATCTTGGTCCCAGTGCCCTCAACTTTCTTACTGTGCCTAGAATTCGACATCGAACCTAGGATCCAAGAATTTTGAACAAACGCTTGGCTTTATGGGTAATTCAAGAAGAGTCCCATCACAATAATACTAATTTAATGCATTGGAAGAAACTCTCTTCATGTGTGGCTTGCTTGGTAAGATTTCCCCCCTGCCTAGTTGGATTTTTCCCTGAATTGCTTGATCAAGTGGCTCTCTCTATTTGTGGAGCCTTGGGGTTACATTTATATAGTCTAGTTCCCTTGCTTATGTATGGTGGAAATTAGTTGGGGGCGAGTTTCGTATTCATTATCCATCGTATATTACTCTCTAGGTAGGGTTACCTTAAAATTCATTTTATATCATTTCGGGGGCATTTTTTTCCTATGTTTGTCAAATGTTGCTTTTGTTTGGGCTCTATCAGTTGGAAGCTGATGAAATCTAGGTTTCTTTCCTGGGGTTGGAGGCCTACGAACCAAGACGAATTTGGTGTGATGGCTCTTTTATGTGTATGATTGGTTGGTGAGGGGTTTTGGGTCAAGGGAGTGGCCTTTTCTAGGGTCCTTTAGGGACCATGGAAATATATAGTCCATAACAACAGTTTGGCAGTGTGGTTCAATTCTGCGAACTAGAAGGACAAAGGTTCTGATAACAGTGAAAACTATGTTTCTTTTGGACTGGGGGCTAGCTTGACTACCATGGGTTGGGCGATCATGACTTGGGAAAAGTGATCAACCCACACCCCCAACAAAAATCAGGGAAGCATTGTTCAAGCCCCCTCACTGGAAACCTTGGATAATCAACTTGGCCAAACAACCTTTCCTCTAAAACATCTCAATGAGGATCAACATGAAGACCAAAATGAAATTATCAGTTTTGTGAATGATCTCCAACATAATCAATGGCATATGAAATATTGGTTGGTCAGTTTCCGGAGAGGTCAAATAAGAATCGGAGAGAAACTGGACCACCTTGAATGTTGTCTTGCACATATGGAGAAGCATGTCCATTATGACTTTAAACCCCCTTTGTCTTCAGGTTCTAGTCTTGGTAATCCTACTCTAGTTAGTTCTTCTGAAGTTTAATGGTGTTGGCGTAGGGGGTCCTGACCCAGGTTCATAGTTAGTTGCGCCAACCAAAAAAACCCTACACTACTGGCCCTTTCGGCAACAACCCACATAGCGTAGGCTACAGTCTCACCCGAAGTAGTATGGGGGGATGCAAGAACCAAGTTTCTGCATCCATAAACTAGTGTGATGTCTTTCAGTGCCTTAGATCTGCCTTCACGCAGAGAGATAATTCTTAGGGCATGTTGTTGCAACTTTGTTAAACCAGCCTTTAGACCTTCGCTAAGGTCTACGATCAATCTTTGTGGACCATTAACAATCAATTTTCCTACTTACGCGCATCAGAGAGCTATCCTAAATTAATGTGCAAGCAGACTTACTTAAGTTATTAGTAAGCATAAGAGAATTCATCAGAGACTTCGCGGAAGTACTTAAACATGCATTGCGTACATTATTAAGACTTATTCTAGAGAATCATGTAACATTCAATCAATATCTCATAAAACAAATCATTCATCGACAACATATAACATTAATAGAGATAAACAAAAATACTCAGGAATTCTTCAGAAATTATCTTTATTGATTTTTAATTCAAGATTACAGACTCAAAATTTCCCTGCGCACAAAGTTGCAGGGGTCTACGCACTCAGCTGCAAACTCTTCCTAGGCCTCTGCGCACTCAGCTACAAAGCCTTTCTTCTTCTAAGCCCTTTCGAGCTCTTCTCTCTTCTGTCGTCCTTTTTTCTCTATCTTACTTCCATCCAGTTCTATTGTTGCCTTAGAATCTTTAAGATATACCTATTTATAGTCTTTTTCATATAATTCCATGGTCCGCGGACCATGGTTGAATCTCAAAACTGACTCAAAACTTATCAAAAACAAGGGGCTAAGCCCCTTTGACTCCTATTTACCTTCGCATTCCGCATCCACAAATCGCAGAGACTTTACATTATTTACAAAATTGTACCAAAAATTGGGTTTTCTTAACCCCAAAATAACCCAGGGGACCCCATCCCAATTGGTCCCCAACACAAATATCATGACTCACCCTCAAGTCACTCTGCTGGCGTCGTGATATTACTACGAAGATCCCCCAACTCCACTCGGATTACTGCAACTTCAGCAACACTCTATGTCGCTGCCTGTTGAACCTCCTCAATCAATTTTTCAGTGGTTGGTCCCTCTACTGCCAGCCTCATCATTTATTGTGTCTGTTGTAGTCCCTTAAGCTTATCTTGAATGGAAGTTATGACCTGATAAGCCTCCTCCAACCAAGGTTGCAACCTGGCCTTTAGCAAGGCTGCCCTCTTCTGCGCTTCCTCTACCTGTGCCAGTAGCTGTTTCCCTTCCTGTAACTTGGCAAGGCGTTGCACTGGTGTTAAGGTGCACACAGTCACCCTGACCTCATCATATTGGTGCTGCCTCTCCCTTACCTCTGTGTTCAATTTCTGTAGGTTCGGGTCCTCCTGCAGATTGGTCGACAGCTCCATAGCCTGATCAAATAGCGCTTCACAGTTAGTGACTGTGGTGACCAAGGTAGCCATTCCTTCCTTAATTGAAACTTCGCGCTGCTCTCGGACCTTAGGCAGAGTTGTGGGCTGCAACTTTAACTACAACTCTGCAATATTCATGTTGAACTCGAAAGTGACTCATCCAGCTTTTGCTTTAGCCTCACTTACACCAACGGCTAGTTTCTTGATTTTGGCTTCTGGAAGTGCATCCTCTGGGATGTAAGCTCAAGCACTGTCTTACATGCCTTCACTACTGCTAACTCCAGACATGAGCTACACGCCTAGAAGGCCTCCTTTTCCTTCAAATCCTGCATCTTTTCAATGAACAGTTGCTGATCGTTGACTTTAATCTCACTGACAATAGTCAATTCTTGTTGTTCTCTGATCCTAAGATCTTCCACGACTCCCTGAGGTAATGCATGTAAATATACGAGTGTTGGCGCGGAAAGGTTCAATCCCATGTTCATGACTATACGAAGCAGTGTGCATTGTTCATTTGTTTCAGTGTGGACTGACCCTTCAAACAAAGGGAAGACTCTCACGTCTTGTGGCCAGGCCATCTCCACGACTATACTCTTTCCTGGATTCTGGTTGCTTGGAGCTGCAATTCACGCAAATCCTTCTGGATGCCCCCAAGTGTTTGCATGTATTTCTACTCGAACTGTTGCAACACTTTTGTGGTAGTGTCTCGAAATTTATCATCGATCTCATCGAGATTGCCCTCTGTTAATACCATGGGATCAACCCGTGTTCTATTAGATTTCTGCTTCTTATGCGTTCCTCCTTGTTGCTCCGTGCCACGTCTTTTCAAAATGAAGGGGGTGCGCTACCCTTCATCACCTCCACTGCCTTGTCTTGAAAGCTCTTCTTCCTCTGTCTTCGGCGAAGGCGACTTATCACCTTTCTGTGACTTGCACTTCTCTTGTTCCACTTGCTCCTTAGTAACGCATTCTTTTTCTATGCGAGCCTTTCCAGCAACTTCCTTCTTTTTTTGTTCTGCTAGGGTACGCGCAACATTCTTCACGACCTCCTTTCTTTTCTGCGCAGCAGAACTTTGCGCCCCCGTGCTTGTTCCAACATCTAATTTTGACGGGGTGCGCCACTCTGTAGGCCATGACTTTATAACCTCCTATATGTCTGTTTCTGACATCAAATAGGGAAACTGATGCCATTTCTGCTATGGTTCCTTCAGCGCTTGGATATAGACTCTGTGGAAGTCAGCCTTGAACGCCGCATAGGCTAACAGTTGCGTGAACAAGTTTGGGGACAACCTCAGATTCTGATTGATTGCCATACGAAGATCCATTTCCAAAAATATCCAAAATATCTTTGTCTATGTAATCCGCATGACATCCTTAGTGGACCATAAGGAAGCGAATTGCACTACCTCTGGCAATCCTTCCTCGAGCGGAGGAAATTGGCTGTCCTCTGGCAATCTCCATGCAATGAGCATAATTGACAACAACAACCAAGTGTAGTGGAATGGCTTGGTTTCGTCCTAGGCTTCGCAGAAGTTCACTAGGAACTCCTGATAGAGGTACCTTGCCCAATTAAATTGCACGCCTTTCACACACTATTCCGCAATGGAAACTACAGGCATCGAAACTTCAACCGCACGACATTTCCTCATAATCTTTCATGTTAAAATCTGGGCAGTGAATTGAACTACCTAGTTTTCTATGGAAAGAATGGTATACCCTCATGATTTATTGAGGAGGCCATAATCCTTCTTCATCTTGTCTGCAAGATCTTTATCCCTAGTCTTCCCTCTAGACTCCTTAGCTAGGTTCTTGCCTTTGAAGCCAACCGAATGATTTTGTGAATTAGCATGTCCATGATGGGGATAGGCTCTCCTAGCCACAAGCACCCATCATGCACCAGAGTGAGGAGCTGGCACACACATATCGTATTAATGGGGGTGCGGTGATAATGTGGCACCAATAGTAGATTGAGAAACCTTGATTTCTCGACATTGCAGACCCATTCCTTTGTCTCCAATGTCGTAACACCTGTTTCTTCATAATAGACCTTCCGCGTATATTTGTTCGTCATCAAATGTGGAAACTTAGTGTGATCTACGAGGTCCCAATCCTCCATTTTTAACAACGGGATCCTCACGAGCCGAGGGCCTTCAAAAGGGACCTCCTTAGGTAGCAGGGGCATGGATACTGTAAACTTCTCGTTATCCAAGTCCTTCGTGACCTTTACTTTTCCCTTCCATGGGGGGATATACTTAGGTAGCCTTGTCATGGGTTCCACCCCTTCAGCATCAATATCCTCTGTTCTGTGGGATTCTTCTGCATCTAGGTCCACTACTCTCTCTAGTTGCTTACCTTTCTTCTACTTGGCCTATGTTTTAGTATGCTTCCTTGGGGTTGCACGCACCGGCACTAGCTTTTTCTGCTTTTCCTTTGTGGTTGGTTACTTCTCTTTCATTGTAGGTTGTTTGTCTTTTGTCATGGTTTGTTTCAGCCTGGGAGACCTCGACATCATGGGCACCGCAGGTGTAGCCTCTACACTTGACACTTCTGGACCTGGTGCGTCGAACACAGCCGCTTCCGAACTCAGGGCTTTGGCAGGGTTGGTCACAGTCATTTTCTCCATAAACAACTCACGGGCTATGGGAGAAACGTTTTCTCGTGACATGAATTCTTCCCATAACTCTCAGCTCATAGGAAGCAGACATCGAAATTCAACAACAACTCTAAGAAAACAAAGTGTTCTCTGTTGGACTGACATGCGTAATTTATAGGGGGTTTTGAATTCAAATCCGACCTTTCCCCCCAATTTTTGACAATAAATGTTGTTTTGGTGGCAGATCTTCAAAGGTTTTCGCCTTAATTGCCGCCACCCCGCTCCACTAAACGTCTTCTGGTCATCAAGTCATGAACAGTAACCTCAATGGTCATTTTCCTGCTATGCTACATGTTACATTCCCCCATGGCACAACTTCCTAGGTTACATCTTCGTCATTCTCCGCTTAGCCTGCTCGTTGCGTTGTCCTTCAAGCTGGGAAGTGTAGTTTATAGTTTCGTGGTCTCTTGCAACTGCCTAGAGCACTAAGACTATCATGCTGCCATATAGTCATTGTGTAGGATCCCCTGTATACAGCTTCAACCTACTCCCATTCACTCTTCCTGGGAAAGGTTCCCCATTCAGCTTCGTGAGTTGAACTGCACCACCATATGTAATTTCTTTGACAATATGTGGCCCTAACTAATGCATTTGGAACTTACCCGGAAATTTAGTGAATTTACTATCATATAAGAGGAAAAGATCATTTACCTTAAATGTGCGGAGCTTGATATGGTGATCATGCCATGCTTTTTCGCGTTCCTTTTGTACTTGTTGATGGAATCCTACCAAAAATCGATCTTCTTCGAGCTCCATCAGCTGCACGAGTCGTTCCTCCAAGGCTTCACAATCTGCCATATCTATCAGAGTTGCTATGAGCAGATTGGGCACAATGTACTCCATCTTCATTATGGCTTTGACCCCATATACTAATCTAAACAGCATTTTCCCAGTCAGTTTCTTACAAGTAGTACTATAAGCCCACAGTACTACAGGTACATGCACATCCTAGTCGTTCTGCTACGCATTGCAGATCTTGTTAGCACATTCTCCAAAATTTTATTAAAGGCTTCAATAGTTCCATTAGCCTACGGGTGATACCGTGTACTCTTCTGATGGTAGACCTGGAATTCTTCAATCAACACGCTAATCGTTTCATTCAGAAAATGCGTACCCTTGTCACTCATTAGCACTTTCGGGCAGCTAAATATGGTTAAGACATACTCAAACAAGAACTTTGATGTTGTAGTCCCTATATAATCCTTAACCGGCTGTGCTTCTACCCATTTGGTTAGATATTTCATCGCAGTGATAATATAGCGCGCACTCGTTTTCTTTCCAGGGGGTTGAATTTGTTGGGTTGTGTTTCCACGACTAACCTACGTAGTGAATCGGGGGGGCGGAGTCCCCCCTTTGTTCTGCCGATTGCGCAGCGGGGGGGTCACAAGGGTAGCCCCCCTATCCGGGGTCCGGGGCAGCGCCCCGGGAAATTTTTTTTTGGACCCTATATTAGGTTGGGCGAACCTACCTATGGTTTTCGGTCCATGGTTTTGGACGCGATGGTTTTCGGTCCATGGTATTGGATGCTTCGACATGTATAAATATGTATTGTAACATTGAAAGGAATATAATGAAAAATCAAGCTGGTAGTCCCGGTTTTGGGATCCAGGGGAAAATATCCGTGTATATGTGTTTTATGTGTTATGCTCTCGCATTTTTTATTTTTCTGTGATTTAGAATTCATATGCACGTAATTTCTGTATGGGGTTAAAACCTACATTTGGTATCAGAAATGTTTTGGCTTCAAGGGGACGCCTTTGTTGCTGAGGGGTTTTGCTCGGGCCTGTGGTAGACCTTGTTCAATGGGAGATCTGTGAGATCGATTCTGGTGGTGAAAGAAGATGGCAAGCAGCGGAAAGATAGAGATAGAGAAGTTCAATGGTCAGAGTTTTGAGTTGTGGAAACTCAAGATGGAGGATCTGTTGGTGGATAAAGATCAGTGGATCGTTGTAGATCCAGGTACTAAACCAACATGAGTGACCGATGAAGAATGGAAGAAGTTGGATCGGAAGGCAAAGAGCACAATACGATTGTGTGTCTCAGATTCAGTATTGTTGAATGTATCAGGGGAAGCTACGACGAAGGCTTTGTGGGACAAGTTAGGGACTTTGTACCTATCTAAGTCTCTGGTGAATAAACTGTTCCTGCAGAAGAAGTTGTATAACTTGAGGATGAAAGATGGAGACTCGGTGACAAAGCATCTGAATGCATTTAATACTGTGTAAGTCAGTTAGCGTCTGTTGATATTAAAATTTCAGATGAAGATAAGTGCATCAGTTTGTTGTGTTCTCTACCAGATTCGTGGGATAGTCTGGTTATTGCAATAGGTAGCAATGCAACTGCTTTGCAGTTTGATGAAATAGTCTTAGCCTTGCTGACGGAGGAGATGAGATGGAAAAATATGGAGAGCCAGAATGGTGATGCCTTGTCTGTACGAGGACAGTCCCAGAATAAAAACAAAAATAAGTCATCGAGTGGGAGATCTAAATCTAGAGGGAGATCTAAATCTCCAGGAAAACCTGTAAAGGTGGTGTGCTGGAAATGCGGAAAGGAAGGGCACTTCAAAAGGGACTGTAAATCTAAAGCTCCTGATAAAGGAAAGGGATCTGATGATGCTCCTTCTGCAGAGGCAAAAACCACCTCAGATGAAGGTGGGGATGTGTACTTGGCTTCTTCAAGTACACATGTACATCATGAGGCATGGTTGATTGACTCAGGTGCATCCTTTCACTTCACTCCCCATAGAGAGTGGTTCTTCAAGTATGAGAAATACGATGGTGGTGATGTATTCTTAGGAGATGATAGGAAGGCTAGAATCATTGGTCGCGGAAAAGTAAAGTTGAATTTGCAAGGTGGAAGGGTTAGAGCACTTCCGGGTGTTCTGCATATTCCTGCATTGGCCAGAAATTTGATTTCTGTAAGCAAGTTGGATGATGCATGTGTAAAAACAGTGTTTGAGAAGGATACCTGCAAGATGGTTCAGGGAGCACTGGTATTGATGTGGGGAGTTCAGACTGGAACTCTGTACAAGCTGCAAGGTAGCACTGTTGTTGATGGGTGCAACAGTTCTGTGGTTCCTGAAAGTGGAGCTGAAAATCTAGTGGTCTCTGGAGAGAAGACCATGCTATGGCATCAAAGGCTTGGACATATTGGAGAGAAGGGCCTTCGAATACTTCATGGTAAAGGTATGGTAGAAGGTATGAGTAATAGCTCTCTAGATTTTCATTTCTGTGAAAATTGTGTATATGGGAAGCAGAATCGGGTGAGTTTCCCCTCTGGTGCTAAGAGGGCGAAACAGATATTAAAGCTTGTGCACAGTGATGTGTTTGGACCTGTGAAAGTTCCATCACTGGGAAAGTCTGTGTACTATGTATCATTTATAGATGACTTCTCAAGGAATACATGGATATATTTCCTTAAGAAGAAACCTGAAGTCTTTGAAAGGTTTAAAGAATTTAAGGCTTTGGTGGAAAATCAGACAGAGAAGAAGATAAAGGTGCTGAGGACAAATAATGGTGGAGAGTTTTGCAGCAAGGAATTTGAAGAATTCTGTAAGAAGTGTGGTATAGCACGACAGAAGACTACTCCATATACACCTCAGCAAAATGGAGTTGCAGAAAGAATGAACAAGACGTTGATGGAAAGGGCAAGAAGCATGCTCAGTGGTGCCGGGTTAGGACAAGAATTCTGGGTAGAGGTAGTGGATACTGCATGTTACTTGGTCAACAGGTCACCTTCATCAGTGTTGGAGGATAAGACTCCACAAGAAGTATGGACTGGTAAGAAACCCTCTGTTTCACATCTGAGGGTATTTAGATGTGATGCATATGTACATGTTCCAAAGGAGAAACGAACCAAGTTGGATAGTAAATCTGAAAAGTGCATATTTATTGGGTATAAGGATGGTTTAAAAGGTTATAAGCTTTGGAACCTTGTCACAAGGAAGATAGTGTACAGCCGAGATGTGGTGTTCAGAGAGGTAAAAGATGTTATTAAACATGAAGTCCAACCAAAGGAACCTGAGAAGATAGAGTTTGACCTAAAGGAGGAAGAATCAGACTCTGTAGCAGAGGAGGAATTAGAAGATGAAGAGCCACAAACTCCGGCTGTGAGAAGATCAGTTCGAGAAAGAAGGCAGCCAGAAAGGTATAGTCCTTCTGCTTTCTGTTCAAATTTTTCTTTGTCTATTACTGATGATGATCCCAGAATTGTGAAGGAAGCAGTAGATTCAGAGGATGGAAAACTCTGGAAAGAGTCCATGGTTGATGAAATGGCATCTTTTCACAAAAATGAGGCTTGGGATCTTGTGGAGTTGTTGACTGGAAGGAAACCCATTGGCAGCAAATGGGTGTTCAAAAAGAAGACAAATGCAAAAGGGAAGGTGGATAAATACAAAGCTCGGTTGGTTAGAAAAAGGATATTCCCAAGTGCCGGGAATTGGTTTTGGTGATATTTTTTCTCTTGTTGCCAAGGTAACTTCTATTAGATTAATTTTATTTGTTGCTGCTGCTTTTGATTTTGAGGTAGAACAGATGGATGTGAAGATATCATTTCTTCACGGGGATTTGGAAGAGGAAATCTACATGAAGCAACCTGAAGGCTTTGCGGTGAAGGGTAAGAAAGAACTAGTATGCAAGTTAAAGAAGTCTTTGTATGGGTTAAAACAGTCACCAAGGATGTGGTATCAGAAATTTGATACATTTATACGGGGACTTGGCTTCACTAGAAGCAAAGCAGATCACTGTGTATTTTAAATTGATTGGTGACCGTGTTATTTGTCTGGTCTTGTATGTGGATGATATGTTGCTGGTTGGAAATGACAAAGAAATTATCCAGGATTTGAAGACCCAATTGTCCTCCAAATTCGACATGAAATATCTTGGTGCTGCAAACTATATTTTGGGCATGGAAATTAAAAGAGATCGGGCAAAGAGGAAGCTCTGGTTAAACCAGAGGAAGTATGTCGAGACAATACTGCAGAGTTTTAATATGCAGGATAGTAAACCGGTGAAGGTTCCTATTCCTGTAGGTGTGAGGTTATTTGCTGCACAGTGTCCCAAGACACAAGAAGAGGAAGAGGACATGTCCCATGTTCCATATGCGAGTGCAGTCGGTAGCCTGATGTATGCAATGGTCTGTTCTAGACTAGACATTGCACATGCAGTGGGAGTATTGAGCAGGTTTATGTCAAAACCAGGGAAGGAGCACTGGACAGCAGTGAAGTGGGTTTTCAAGTATTTGCGTGGCACTAGTAATTATGGTTTGTGCTACCAAGCAAGACCAGGATTGGACAGAGTGTTGGATATTCGTGGCTTTGTTGATGCAAACTGGGCTAGAGATCTGGATCAGAGAAGATCTAGAAGTGGGTATGTGTTTAACCTATTTGGAGGTGCAGTCAGTTGGATGAGTAAGAAACAATCTGTAGTGGCACTATCAACTATAGAGGCAGAATACATGGCAGCCACTCATGCAAGCAAGGAAGCAGTTTGGTTGCAGAGATTGTGTTCAAGTATGGGGTTAGTACAGGGAGCTATAAGAATAGACTGTGACAGCCAAAGTGCAATTTTCTTGGCAAAGAACCCTGCTTATCATTCAAAGACAAAGCACATTGATGTTCAGTATCACTTTGTGAGGGATATGATAGAAGACAAAAAGGTGTTGCTGGTAAAGGTGGACACTTTGAAGAATACTGCAGATGCATTGACAAAATCTGTGAGCTCTGAGAAGTTCTCTTGGTGTAGAGAAATAATGGGCATTTCAAGGCTGGAAAAATGACTAAGCTCTCATGTGGAAAGAAAACAACAAGTGGGAGATTGTTGGGTTGTGTTATATTCTTTCCACGACTAACCTACGTAGTGAACTGGGGGGTTAGAGGGGGGCGGGTAGCCCCCTCTACGGGGTCCGGGGCAGCGCCCCGAGAAATTTTTTTTGGACCCTATATTAGGTTGGGTGAACCTACCTATGGTTTTGGATGCGATGGTTTTCGGTCCATGGTATTGGATGCTTCGACATGTATAAATATGTATTGTAACATTGAAAGGAATATAATGAAAAATCAAGCTAGTAGTCTCGGTTTTGGGATCCAGGGGAAAATCTCTGTGTATATGTGTTTTATGTGTTATGCTCTCGCATTTTTTATTTTTCTGTGATTTAGAATTCGTATGCAGGTAATTTCTGTACGGGGTTAAAACCTACAGAATTGGCCCAACAAAATCAATCGCCCACTTCTCAAAGGGCTACAAAGATACTTGAGGATGTAGTGGTAACTCATCTCTTCGTGATGTTCTACCAGTTCTTTGACATGCATCACACGCCTTACAATACACTTTGGAATCCTTGTGTAACGTTGGCCACCATAGACCTACACGCAAAATCTTCTACGCAGTTGCCTTGCCTGCATAATGGCCTCTCACAACTCCCCCATGAGCTTCAGTGAGAATGCTATCTCGCTCAAAGTCTGGCACATATCTTCGCAATATTTCATCTACACCCATTTTATACAAATGTCCTGCAATAACTAAAAAATCAGCCACGCGCACTACTAATTCCTTATTTTGTTAGTTTGTATATCCTTTCGTTGCCATCCCCGTAGTCAAGAAGTGAATAATGTCTGCAAAATGGTCATCCGCTACACGTATTGCAAAGAGATGCGCATTTGTAAACCCTTCCTCCAGATTATTAGGCTCCTCTCATGTTTCGATCTGTGATAGATGGTCAGGTCCCGCATTTAACCTCCCTGGATTCACAATGACTTCAATGTCATACTCCTGAAATAGTAGCAACCATCAGTAGATCTCTCCCCCAACACAAGCTCGTTGACCAATTATTTCAAGGTAGAATGATCTGTGTACATCTTGAAATGCCCTCCTAATAGATAATGCCTGAATTTTTGCAGTGCGTACACCATTGCCAACACTTCGCGCTCAGTCGTTGAATAATTTTTCTCAGTCTTTGATATCTTCCTACTTGTGAAGGCTATAGGATGGTTCATTTCTCCTTCATCGGCATGTGTTAGCACTTCACCCAACGCAATGCAAGAGGCATCCACATGTACATGAAACTCTTTTTTCCAATCAGGGAATACCAAGATCGGCGTAGTGAACATTTTTTCTTTCAACACATCTAAGCTATGCTGACATTCTTCATCCCAACATAATGTCACGTCCTTCTTTAGCAGTTTCGCCAAGGGCGCAGTAATTTGAGCGTAAGCTTTAATAAATTTTCTATAGTATCCCGTATGTCCCAGTGTCATGCGTAGCTGCTTGACATTCCTAGCGGCCTCCAAATTCACATTTACGACAATCTTTGCAGGGTCCACCATCAATCCTTGCTTGCACACGAGATGACCCAGCAAGATCCCAAAAGGAACATAGAATATGCATTTTTTCAAATTCAGCGCGATCTCGTATTTGCGACATGTATCCAACATCAGGCGCAGACTTGCTACATGGCACTTCACTAAGCCAAACACCATCCAGTCATCAAAGTATACTTCCAGAAACTTATGAATGAACTCCTTGAATGTTGTTATGACTACGCAGGAAAATATCGCAGGCGCATTCTTGAGTCCAAATGGCATCACAGTGTATTGAAAAAAATCCCACACTGTTGCGACGGTCTTTTTGCTCCTATCCTCTGGTGCGATCTTGATCTGATGAAACCTGGAAAACCCGTTAGTAAAGGAATAGGCCTCATGCCCTCCAACATTGTCTAACACTTCGTCTCTAAACAACGTTGGGAATGGGTAGTGAACACACGCATCATTAAGCTTCTGCATATCTACACAAATCCTTATTTCACCCTTTTGTTTCTTCTCTTGAACCACCATTGAGCTCACCCAGTCAGATTCTTCAACAGGTTCTATGATGCTTGCCTCCAGCATTTTATCCAGTTCTTGGTGAACCTTTTCCTTATATTTAGGATTAAGGCAATACGTCCTTTGTTTAATAGGCTTTGCGTTTGGCTTCAGAGTGATCTTCATAATACCCAAATCGCCCACTATGCCCTTTAAGTCCTAAAACTTAGTGGGGAAAAGGTCCTGGTATTCACGGAGTAACTCAGCAACTTTATCCACTGTAGCATCGTCCCAAAATCCCAATTTTTTGTGAACTTCGGTTCTTCTTTAGTGCCAATGTTTACTTTCTTTGTCTTCAAAGGTGCGGAGATGTCCAGGTTTTCTATTTGAGGGCCTTCGACTTCACGATGCCCCTCTGCCTATGGAATATTAATGTTTCTCGGGTCTTCATCCTCCTCTTGAGTTGTCACATTATAGCACTCCAGTGCATGGCATAGCTAGGTGCTCCAGTCGAGTTGGGTCCATTCCATAGGTTCCATCGGCATTCTGAAGATAACCGCCTTAATCTCTTGTAGTGCTTCATCAATGATTTTGAAGCCGTCTTCAAAGCTGAAGGTCAATAAGAACCCTTCCTTCAATACATCCCATTCCGCGGTGCCATGGTGGAGCTCTATTTCCAGAATTGTATCAAAAGTATGGAAAAATATGTGTACCCACTATGGCTGCGGTTCTGTTACCCATGCTTTAGTCCATTTTGTTAGGTGATTATGCGGATCATCCCTTCCATTATATTTCTCAGTCATTCTAGTGTTATCACGCCCAAACCTTAGCTTCATCATTCTTCTGTAATCTTGCCATCCAGCAAAACCATCCTTATGCGTACCCCACCATTGTGCGGGCGTAGCACGCAGTGCCAACTCTAATGCATGGAAGAGGTGATCCTTAGGGACTTCGTGCTCAAATTCATCCAAAAACATATCTACGTCAGTTAAACCATTATAATAGGATAATTTCCTTACCTCCGACGAAACACAGCACAACGACTTCATCATCATATTGCATCGTAATGTGGAAACTTCATGCAAGTGATTCTGCAAATGCTCTAACTCCTCGTCTTAGTCAGAGGTGCAGGAACTCTCCCAGCCCCATGCAATCCTCCCATCCGCCATCGGATTGATCCAGTCTTGTTCTCGCACTGTTATCTTGTAGATTTGATCTAGTTCATCATCACTTTCCTCATAATCACGAATTGGTTCAGTATATCACGCCCCTTCTACAGTGTCCAACGGTACTATCACCCGAAGTGACTTCCTTTCAAACGACATTGTCCTTTTCTTCAAATTGACGAATCCATTCATATCAATAGCACAATCAATTCCCAGGAGCGCGGGGTAGGGATTACTGTCATCAACAATTTCTATAACTTCAAAGTCTTCTACCATGCTCGCACCTTCAATATCAATTATCACTCCATATAACCATCCCATGGGGATGATTTTCTGTTGGTTCACCATTCTAAGCTGAATCAGAGACCACTGTAGCGCAGGTCTCCCCATCCTTTCCCATGTCTGTTTTGGCAAAATGTTCACATCGGACCCCAGATCCAAAATGACCTAATCCATTTCATAATCTCCTATCTGTGTGGTTAGCCTCATTTCTCACCCTGTTCATGCCTTATGCTTACCAATCTTTCTGAATACGCGGTGTCCGTGAGGGGCTTTCTCTTTGCTAGCACATTTATTTATTAATTCTTGTAGGCCCTCCACAGCCTTACTATCGCGTAGCGGTTTCATGCAGGTCTCCAAAAACATAGTGACGGCAAAGGGATCAACCTCCATAAGCGCACTGATTTCTTGCATCTTGTCTAGGCTCCCTGAGGTGGAGGCCTCAACGAAGATCTTCTTGGCTTCCATAAATGTTTCCTTAGCGCGATCCAAATCAAAGTCGACTTCTTTCTTTGACGCTTTGCAGACCCATCCATCTTCTTCAGGTTGTTTACCCTTATCAACGCCATTCGTCATTCCACTTCTTAGCACAATGTTAACGCTTTGATCTTCTTCGTAGGGCTCCGCCCTCATCATCTGTAGATTTTGCATAAGCTACTGAGGTTGTGCTTTCTTTTCTTGCATTTTAGCTATTAGCACCAGGCATTCTTCTATAGTGTGGCCAAATTGTCTACAATATTGACATGACGAGTGTGTAGGATTGTGGCACTCTCGCGCATAGTGCCTTGGCTATCTGCAGTTGTAGCAGATAATCTGGTTGCAGCCTCTACCAGGTCCTCCTCCTTCACGGCCCCGTCCTTGACCCTGATATCCCCCACATGCTCCTCTGACGCCTTGATCTAGAGGCCAATTTTCTACTTGCATTTGGTATGTAGGTGTCCTTTCCATCATTAACTCATAGCTTCAACAATGGTGCTCATCGTGGCCTACAGATTTGCAAAATTTGTAGAACAATTGATGGGGTGTCTGAACGAACTTTTGAAGTAAATGGAAATTATTCGTCGCATGTTGTCCAGAAACTTGACAAATAGCACACCATAGCGTAGCCCCCACACTCGGCCCTACTGGAGCTTCTAGCTTCAAGGGAATTGGCCCCCCTTTTGTAATATAATTCGTGTACGCAGGACAATGATCTTTATCGTGGCCATGGCCCTTGCACTTCAAGCACCAGACTTTTGTGCACACTTCTAGTTTAGTCTCCTTGTATTTCTTCAAACTCTGTAACTCTAAGTGTAAGCTTGCTAATTGTGAGTGGATATGTTGTACTACCAGGTTCGTATCCTAAATAGGTGATGTATGCAACCTCATTGCAATCTCCAAGGCTTCTACCTATGTTTCTATCTTCTGTTGTGACAGAGCAATCCTCAAGTGGGGCAAAAGCGACGTTATAAACCATTCACGATGCTGGCTATCTGTGATCTGCATGTTAGCCTCTCTGATCTGACACTTCAACCTCTGATCAAATTCCCAAGCCGTCTCATCGACCCTCATCATGATTTATTTAAATATAATTATTGACTGTGAGTCAGACTTAGGCTTACTAAACTCTTTGTTTAAGGCTACCTTAGTCTCTGCTAGCATTGCAAGAGGATTATTAGAACAATAATTAATGTACCAAGTTAGCGCGTGATCCTGCAAAGCAGTAACCAACTGTGCCTTATTTATATTGTCATCAGTTATTTGTTGCGTTGTCCATACATCATTCGCAACAAACCAGAACTGCTTTGCATCTTCACTTCCTATGCCTTTGAAGATCGGCATCTTCATTGCGTTCGCCATGTTGAATGGTGGTGGTGGAGGTGGAGGTGTGGGCGAAGGTGTATGCGGTGGAGGTGGAGTGGAAGGATGATTTGCTCAAGGAATCCCCTAAGTGATTAGTTGAACAACACTTCGCTACGTAGTTTTCCCTGCTCCTTCATCGTCACTTGAAGGAGGTCTAATCAATGGACTATATTCTAGTCCCGATCCTTTGTGATTTCTAAAGAATTGTCCACTTCGTGTAGCTCCAAAAATCAAGGTAATGGCATCACCCATTTTTCACATAAAAAGATTTTAATCCAAGTATTCAATGATATTAAATACTTACCTCATGGTCCTTTGAAAAATTGTCGCTTTGCTTTGCTATAGCTAATTGAGGTATCAACTGCAAATTCTGTAACAAATCCTCCTAGAATTCAATCGAGCCAATGATCGACAGCCCGCATGATCTTGTTTTGAAAGGTTTCCAGTCATCTCAATAATTATGGAGTCCACACTATAGGATTATTGAGCTTCCACCTTCCTTGACTATCTGTCAATTTAGCCAACCACTCATAGATCTCAATTGGGAAGGTGCAGAAGGTCATCTCGTGTATCTCCGCATACAGATACCTGTTCAACCACTCTTCCTTTGACACGAGCGGATTCTTTCTTTCTTGCGCCGCGAACTCGTGAATCTTCTGATTCAACCACTTTTCAATTTCCTTCTTGGTCGGATTCCAATGATGCGACATCACACATCTATTTCAAGTAGATCTTGGTCCCGAGAACCAAATCATTTATTGGCTTAGGGGGTCCTGACCCAAGTTCAGAGTTACTTGCGCCAACCAACAAAACCCTACACTACTGGCCCTTTCGACAACAACCCGCGTAGTACAGGCTGCAGTCTCACTTGAAGGAGTATGGGGGGATGCAAGAACCAAGTTTCTACATCCAAAAACTAGTGTGATGTCTTTCAACACCTTAGATCTGCCTTTCCATAGATCGATAATTCTTAGGGAACGTTGCTACAACTCTGTTAAAGTAGCCTTCAAACCTTCGCGAAGGTCTATGATTAGTCTTTACGGACCATTAACAGTCAATTTTCCTACTTAGGCGCATCAAAGAGCAGTCCTAAATTAGTGTGCGAGTAGACTTACTTAAGTTATTAGTAAACATAAGAGAATTCGTAAGAGACTTTGCGAAAGTACTTAAACATGCATTGTGTACATTATTAAGACTTATTCGAGAGAATCGTGTAACATTCAATCAATATCTCATAAAACAAATCATTCATCGACATCATATAACATTAACAGAGATAAACAAAAATACTCAGGAATTCTTTGTAAATTGTCTTTATTGATCTTTAATTCAATATTACAAACTCAAAACTGCCCTGCGCACACAACTACAGGGGTCTGCGCACTCAACTGCGGACTCTTCCTAGACCTTTGCGCACTCAGCTGCAGATCCTTTCTTCTTCTAAGACCTTCCGAGCCCTTCGCTCTTCTGTCGTCCTTTTTTCTCTATCTTGCTTCCATCCAGTTCTATTTTGCCTTAGACTCTCTAAGACACACCTATTTATAGTATTTTTCATATAATGCCATGGTCCGTGAACCATGAATGAATCTCAAAACCGACTCAAAACTTATCCAAAACAAGGGGCTAAGCCCCTTTGACTCTTATTCACCTTCGCGCTTCGCATCCACAAATCACGAAGAATTTACATTATTTACAAAATTGTACCAAAAATCAAGTTATCTTAATCCCAAACTAACCTAGGGGACCCCATCCCAACAAATGGCTATAGGCTACATTTGATTTTAAACACTTTCTAGTTTATTTATTTTGGTTTATATTTGTTGGCCAACATATCTAGTAAGAGTGAGGCCAACAGAATTTTGAACAATGTAATCATTGTTGTTATTTTTTTAATTAATGGAAACAATTTAACTTACAAAAAATGACTAATCACCAAAAAAATAGCATTTAACTAATCATTAAACATCTGTCATTTTTTTCCTAGGTAAAATTTTGGGTAAGAGAGAGGATGTTGGTATCTGGGTAATCCATAGTATATATTCACTTAAGAGTGCCACATAGTTACTCTATTCCAATACTTAAACATATCAACTCACGTGCTTGCCAGACAAAATTTTAAAGATGGAAATTTATTTTAAAGTTTATAAATCTTGGCGAATCTCACTAGTGTCTAATATGAAAACTATATAATGTTTGTTGATATCTTTATAAAGATGTCCAAATTTCAAATTATATTAAAGGTAGAGTCCATATAATTTTGGCAATTTTTAGGGTAAAATAATTTTATACTGTAAAATTTGGGTGAATCAATTTTAGAAGAAATGGAAATTGGCGAATCTTTTTTTTGGAAAAATCATGGAAAATTAGCCCACTTGCGAATATTAGCCCCTAAAATTTTCCTTGGTGTTTGTTATATATATATATATATATATATACAAATTACATATACATTTCATTATAATAATATGATTTACAATTTTTTAAGTTGATACATTATTTATAAATATAGAATCATAATCCAACTTCACCATAAATGTAGTTTAAAATTATTATAAAAATTATATTCATATGTTTATAAAATTATTATTTTAATTTAAATTCAATATAAAATAAACTAAAATAAAATTCAAAATTAACTAATTTGACTTTTGTCCTTTAACATTCCTTTTTATAATACTTTTAATTTTTATTATTTGACTGTTGGAATTTATCGTTGCATTTCTGGGATTTATATATTATTGGTCTGTTGATCTTGCTCCTCATCCTGGTCCTGATGATGAACCTAGATCTAGGTTCGAAACGCGTCAACCCTTTGTTATCTATGTGATTTCTCTGGAAGATCTGAGCATTATATCATGAATCACAAAAGCATACAATCTGAGAACCTAAACTAAATCAAATCTCATAAAAAATCACCATAAGTATGAGTATGCAATGTCACTACTAAAAAAGTCAGGTTTAGATTAAAAAACTTGGAGATAAATGATGTTCTGGGGCCGATGAGGTGGAATGTTTTATTTACTCTAATTCCACATAATAAGGTGATTGGTATGTTTAGAAATGGGCTAAATACATTATTTTATCCACATTTAACATTCTTTTAGTTGCATGCAATATCATAAACAAAACTTTTATTGACAAGGTGTGTTTTTGTAGATTGATAGAATTGACTTGAAATAATGCAATATTTTATATTGGGTTTTTTTATGTTTACAAGAAATTTAGAAGTATTTATATTATATATTTAGAACAGGGTATGAATATATATAGAGTGCAATTTAAATTTCATTAGAATGTAGAGGTTGGAGCCAATTGTATTATGGATTTGCAATTTTAGTTGTACTTTATGATCCATTACATAGTCTAGTTTTTTTGCAAGGTAGGCTAAGGGGCATTTAAAAAACTCAACAGTAAGATACGCTAAGCATAATCATTGCTTAATGTTGTCCCAATGCTTAATTTCTCAAATCATAAACTAAAAAATGCATACATTACAGTTCAGGCTTGGAAACAAGCCATTTTATCAAATCTCCTCAACGTAACTAGCAATTGTGTGCAACAAATGTTTATAGTTATGAAGGAATTTTCTGCTCTAAAATTGTGGACAATCATAATATAAATGTGGTAATAGGCATTGATTTATATTACAACTACATTATGAGAATCTTACAAAATAGTTAGAATTATTTAAATATTTGAAACTATTTCATATCAACACAAATATATTTTATGGCACTATGTGATGGACCTTTCAATTATCTTTTTAATTTCCGTTACGAAGCTTCTAGAGTTGGAAGCTTCGGCTTCAAATTTAAAAAACTTTCCAAAACAGGACCTGTGCGATTGAAACACAACTCAGTCGCACCAGTCGGCGCGAGGGAAAGTGCTAATCTCTGCACATCGGCACGGGGAACACAAATGTCATTAGCGCCGGTCTTGTAAACTAGGCAAAACAGAAGTTTCAGGGGAAATGGTGCAAAAGGGAATTGATCTACTCATGAAGAGGGACACAATGGGAGTTTCTTCATGAAGTCAAAGCATGCGGGGTTCACTATAGAGGTCCTCCGAGATCAAGGAACAGGGAGCACAGGGACAAGGACAGTGACAAAATGTTGTGCAACAGATGCCCCCTAAAGCGTGAAGGCCGAGCTGGAGTGAGGGATGAAATGCTTTATAAACCAGTGCAAGGAACCGGTCTGCCGCTGAGAAACCTGCAAGCAAGTACAGATACATATACATAAACTGTGATCTTTGTCAAATGATACATGAATCGTGGCATGGACACAGCCATCCAGAGAATGATCATGTAAATGGATCTAGGTATGGGCGCAACCATCCATCAAAGAGGATCATAACAAAACCAAGGTATGGTCGCATCCATCGAATAATGAGAAGGATCACATATGATAACTCATGGTCTGGTCGCAGGTATCCATCTGATAGAGACATGCATATCATCATAACCATGTCACACCACTTCGTAACCTGGACTTGTGTGATCTGAGTCCAGGGTCTTGCGCTCCAACACGACTCGATCAAAGTACGGATTCTAACATGTGAATAGATGTGTTGACGTCGAACATGCTAGAAAGTCGTTTGATTACCAGTCAATGATGTAAACTATTAACAAGTGCGAGAGAAACCACCAATAATGACAATGGTCCTCAAGGTACTATCAACACAGTCCACGGAATGTGAACAGAGGAACTGAAGTCAAACACCCGTGAAATCACTCGATCGAAAGCCAATGATGTGAACTTGTCATCGAGTGCGAAGAACTTGCCATTAGGGCATGCAAGCTCTAAGGTACCAGAAAGGAGTCTCTCAGTCAACTTCCCAGATAATGAGTTGAAGTCGATGGAAAGTGACCATGTCGAAGGAGGGCCATAATGAATCCCACATCATCGACGCGAGACGAGAGGATGCAAAATGATTTTAGATGATACAAAGAATCAGAGGTAAGTGTAACTGCAGAAGGACAACTCTTGAACATATTGGCGACACAACTGGAATTTTGGCAGCTTTTGGATCCATAGGATCGGTGGTCATGATGATGTGGTAGAGATCAAATGGAAGGCAAAAATGAACAGCCCAACCCAAGAAGTTCATTGATACAAAGGAGGATATCCCAACCCGACACGAAGCAAAGAGTGTCATGTTCAAGAGTGAGCTGCCGACACAACTAATAGATTTCCAAATTTCCCCCCACCATTTCTGGCAAGTACCCCAATTATTTTTTAATTGCAAGCTTGAAGGGGATAGCATATGCTTGCATTGTAAGTTCATCCTTCGGACGAATCTGACCTAGTAAGTTTAACGAGCCCTAGGAAGGAGAAGCTCATGTTCGTCATGGTGATGAATCCGATGTTGTTTAATAGTTTAACGAGTCCGACAAAGGTGTAACTTGGTATCTTTTTCATGTTTAGAGAGTTTTAAAAAGACATGTAAAAGAAAACTCCACATGGTCCCTTTTTGTACTTTTGTGTCTCTCGAGCCTGAAAAGGTAGAAAACAATACTCGAGAGAACCACTTAACCATTTCATTCAAGGAGTACCTTTTTCGTAAATAGTGCCTCCCAGCCCGAAAAGGGGGTAAACTTATACTGGGTGCATGACGTTTCTCATCAGTTAACGAGTTCGAAACAACAAGGGCTCGGCCATATTTTTGCTTTTAAAGGGTCAGAAAAGAGCTAAAAGCAGACCCCCCCTTTTTATTCTCTTTAACGAGTCAAAAAGGGAAAAATACTCGGCAATATTTTCATATGAGTTTAACGAGTCAAGAAAAGATCTTAAACGTGACTCATCATCATCGTCGAACATCCATCATCTGTCGTTGAACAAGTAAGGTAAAGTGTATTATCGAGTCCTTGACGAAAAATAGGTCAAAATATTTACAAATCCTGATATTTTCAAGAAAAAATGAATAAAAGGGGGGAAAAGTAAATATATTTTTACCATTTACCATTTTACCTTTGCTGTGAAGACTTTTTACTCACTTTTTCCCTAATTGTTCTGGAGCAGATTGTGGGAGATCCAGGAGGTCAATCGACGAGCCACCAGTTCCAGGTAACAGCTGAAGCCCTGAGCTCCATTTTCATGCTTTTGATTTCTACTTTTAGCCATTTTTTAGATTTTTTGAGGAGGTTTTTGAAAATCTTTTTCGCCCTCGATCGGCGCGATTTCCATGCACGGAATCCCGCCGGTCGAGGGTGATTAACAAAGCCATCTGCATCGACTAGTGCAACTGTTTTTAAAACAGGCACACCAACACCATGGATAGGGAAAAACCCTATTTCTTCAAAAACTGACCATTTAAACTTGAATTTTATGGGCCAATGATTATTATTGACTCAAATTAATGGCTTTTGCAGGAGAGAATTGCTGAAAATGGTGGACTAGAAAGAACAGGAACATGAAGATGTCGACACCCATGCAATGAATGACCCAAATTTCCTGGAGGCTTTGAGGGCTTGCAGGCTCCTCAAATTCTTTCTTACACCAGGGATGTGGGCCCAACCTGAGTTACTTCGATACCTAATTAGTCTTTGGGACATTAATTGGGAGATATTTGTCATTGGGGACCAGGAGCTAGAGTTGGAAACTTCACATATATACTTCATCACTGGACTGTCCCGCAGAGGGGAACTAGTGAACTTGTATGGTTCACGTTCAATTGGGGCAAGCATATCTTCCTTGCTTTTCGAACACTTTCTCGAGGCCCTGAAATCCAAGAGTGGGAAGATAGAGATTTCCATTGTTCGGGATCTGACACTGAGGGTGCTTCTGTTGACTATTAACAGAGTGGTGGGGTCCCAGGCGGAACATAATACTAACAAGTCGAAGTTCCTTTATGCTATTGATTGCACAGCTCCTACGATCTTCAATTGGGTAGAGGCCATGAAGATGAACATCAAGCACCAACTGTCCAAAGCTAAGGTGGGGAATTTGAAGCAATTTGGCTTCGGATCAGTACTTGTGACCTTCTTCTTGGAACGAGTACCACTGTTCCAGTATCAACTGACTGAGGTGGATCCTCCTATGCCACGTGATCCGCGAATGGCCTGCTGGAGCCGTTTGATGCCTAGGATCACTAGGGGTCATCACATGTCATATCGACTTGCATTCTTTTCATGGCTACGACAACAGAAGATTGTTGTGGAGGACTGGCCATACAGCAGCACTGATTTTCGAGGAGATCCAAACATGTCCTTACCAAATGGAGAGGACTTCGATGACGAAGGTAAAAACCAAATTTTTTAATTTTGAGATTTTTAATTGTTTTTGGTATATATGTGCTTATAACATTTCTCTTGTTAATGCAGAAGTTGGACCAGAGCGACCTGTTGGGATGT
Source organism: Pinus tabuliformis (assembly GCA_031772625.1). NCBI lineage: Eukaryota > Viridiplantae > Streptophyta > Pinopsida > Pinales > Pinaceae > Pinus > Pinus tabuliformis. The sequence continues at coordinate 1,015,814,980 of CM062816.1, read as the reverse complement.
CCCCAATAGCCAGGCATGTCCCCCACCCTATTGAAGCAGTCGTCCCTTATCAGGAAGGGAGTGACAACGACGAGGAGATCGCAAGGAACCTTGAGGGGTTGACTCATGGTATCCCAGAGTATGCTTGGGTAGGAGACATTCCTCGTCAGTACCAGAGACATACTGTGGGAGTCTCGGAGCAGATCCACCAATTGCTGACTTGTGTTGCATGAGTCGTATCATGCTACCACGATCACCATGCTAATTAGTTCCTAGGTCCAACACTTACATATTTTTTGAGGCCTACGTGCCACAGATATATGAGGCCTACGAGCCACAAACACATATTATTTTTTGGGGTTCTGATGTATCAAACATTATCGCCATATATATATATGTTGTATTTCACTGTCTACTATGGTACAAATGGTTTTTTTTATCTTTCACGTGTTTCGTAAATGTCTGTCCAACACATGATTAGCTAATGCATTTGTTAATGTATTCATGCATCCAGGAATATGATGATATGGAATATAATAAAAAAGCCTTTCCAATCGATGAATACGGAGATACATTCTCAATATTTTATGGTTTCTGATGGAATATTGCCCGTTGAGTTGAAGAACGACAAGTTGTGAATCTAGGTTGACAACCAGTTCTCTGATTCCCAGAGCGATGGCTTCTGACAATACTTCGATGACCGCACTGTATTCAGTGATGTTGGTTGTGCGACCTAGACAAATACCTTGAAGGTCAATCAACTCACTGTTAGGGTCATAGATAGCCCATGCTATGGATGATAGGTTATGGGTACTATGACAAGCACCATCAGCGAAACCAACGTGGGGAGTCGCAGACATCTTCAAAGCAAGAAAAGCATAGTAAACATGAAAGTTGTTTGAAAACTATCACACAAAACCACGCTGTACAAAAATGAATTACAAACTAATATACACAAGTAACCATGCAAGATGACTTAAGCATAGTACTTTTTGAGGTAAAGCCCGTTTTGGGGCTTATTGAGAGGATTTCCTTCATAATCAATAAGCTCATAGGATCCTTTCTGCAAAATGCATTTCACAATGTAGGGCCCATGCCACATAGGTTCAAACTTGCCTTCCCCCAGCTTATCGTTAGCTTGGTCATATAATAAGACCAAATTACCCTCAGAGAACACGTGAGGGGAGACCGACTGATCAAAATGGGATTTGACCTGTTTCTTCTATGCTTTGATGACCAAGGTAGCGAGACGGTGAGTCTCATCCAGTGGATCTAAATATAAGAGGCATTCCTCTTGAGGTGATGTTTCGGGGAGGAGTTCAACAACTAACTTGAGTGAAGGAATCTCGCATTCGATTGGCAATGTTGCTTCCAGACCATAGACCAGCTGGAATGGTTTGAAACTAGTTGCGTCTTCGATTGAGGTTCGGTAGGCCCACAGAGCTTAAAAGAGCATGAGATGCCAATTTGAATTATGCATCCCAATAGTAGGTTGAAGCACTGTGACCAAGACCTTGTTCACGGCTTCAACTTGGCCGTTGGCTTGAGGGTAATATGGGGTTGAGCCATCGTGGCACAAGCCCAATGCAGATGTCAGCTCGGCCATCACGTAATCTCTAAAATGGGAGCCATGATCTGTGACAATGGCTTGGGGTACGCCGACCCTGGAAATAACATGGTTGAAAAGGAATTGAGCTGCTGTCTTACCATCTGCAGAAAATGTAGGCATTGCTTCGGCCCATTTGGTGAAATAATTCACAGCGATGATAATATAGCCATGCCCCCTCGGCCGAACGAGGGTTACATGTCATATAATCGATGCCCCATTTGGAAAAGGGACCAACGGTAATGAAGGGGTGTAGGTGAGTGGGTGGGGCACACATCTTGCATTGGTAAATTTGGCAGTCATGGCACTTGCGAACAACAAGAATGCGGTCCTTGAAGATAGACGGCCAGAAATAACTAGCGCGAAGGATTTTTTGAGCTGGAGCGTAACCAGACATATGACCACCACATGCCCCGGAGTGGTAATCATTGAGAACTCTTTCAGCTTCCTCAATTGTAAGACATTGGCGAAGAACTAAATCGATGCTGACACGGCATAAAGTATCGCCAATAATACGGTAGGGTTAGGATTGATGCCGAATCCTTCGGTGATCATCCTTGGTCAATGCAGACTGGAATGTGGACGTCTAGAGATACACGATGATATCACCGTACCATGGATCGAGGGTGCTAATAAGGAAAAGGGTCTCATCTGGAAGTTGTTCATCTGCACCAGCAAGGAGAGCCTTAGAGGGAAGGGAACAGATCAATTCGGCGAAAACAAATGACTTCCTAGATTTGGCTATAGTGAAGACCAAATCGAATTCTTGCAGGATTACGATCCATTTAGAATACTTTCCCCCTAGTAACTAACGAGTCAGGATATAGGTCATAGGGTTGCATTCAAAAATCATTGTAGTTGTGAGTAACATGATATAGTGTCGAAAGCGTTGAACAACCTGAATGGCAGCCAAAGCCAACTTCTCGACGTGTGCATAACGCATTTCAGTGTCGAGGAGACTTCGACTAAGGTAATAGATTACATGTTCGTTGCCTTCGTCGTCGTCTTGAACCAAAACCATAGCAATGGTGTTATGGGTCGTGGCTAGGTAAAGGAAGTAATCTCGATAATAGTCCGGTGAATGCAACAGAGGAGCATTTATGAGGACGACCTTGAGATCGTCAAAAGATTTTTGGGCCACCTCATCCCATACAAAAGGCGTCCCTTGTTTGAGCAACCAGGTAAATCTTGTGGCTAGCCCGACATAGTTGGGTATAAAACGATAGAGAAAGTTGGCCTTTCCTTGCAGGTTCTGGAGTTGGTGTAGTGAGGATGGAGGGGGTAAATTTACAATAGCCTTGACTTTGAGTGGATCCAGAAGAATATATTCCTTGGAAATGATGAAGCCAAGGAGTCATCCTGATTCTACGCAGAAAACACATTTGTGCGAGTTTAACGGAATGTTACAGTGTTTGCAGCGTAGAAAAATCTACTGAAGATGGTCTGGGTGCTCTCGGCGCTTACGAGAATGAGTGGGAAGGTCATCCAAGTAAGGCTGAACAATGTTGTGAATGTCATGAAACACGTAGGACATTTCCCGTTGAAACGTGGCTCCAACATTTTTTAGGCCGAAAGGGAGCTTCTTGTACATGAACATACCCCATGGACAGATAAAGGTTGTCTTTTCTTCAACGGCCGGCGCGATGTTGATCTGGTTATAACCATAAAAACCATCCATAAAAGAAAATATCTCGTTCCCGGCACATTCATCAATGATTTGATCAATGAAGGGAGTAGGATAGTTGTCTTTAGGACAGGCACAATTGAGACCACGATAATCCACGCAAACGCGGATCGTCCCTGTTTTATAGTCACCGAGACAATATTGGACACCCAGTCTGTAAGGGGGATGGGATAGATGAACCTAGCTTTGAGAAGCTTCTCCACTTCACCCTTAATAGCGGCAACCTTCCTAGGGTGCACCGGACGAAGCCGTTGGCTAACAGGCTTTACGTGCGGATACATTGGTATTTCGTACACCACAATGCTAGGATCAATGTTGGGAATATCTTCGTAGGACCATGCAAACACAACATGGAATTCCTGAAATAGATGAGTATATGTCTTGATCTCATCCAGAGAACAAGATACCCCAATATGAACATGTTCAACGATACCAGGATTGATAGATATGTCAATCGGCATCGTTTGGGTAATATTACCCAGATTTCCTTCCGACCATACTTCATGAGTAACAATCGGTGGCAGAAATGGAGAAGAGGACCTTTCGAAAGTGGTAGACATGACCATAGGGTGAGGCAAGAAATAGAAGCGATGATGAGTATTGATCCATGGGGGTTCCTCGAGAGACATGACTTCCATGATACCTTCATCAGCAAGGAAGGTCTCAGCTAAGGGATTAGGTGATTCCAAAGTTCCAAGTCACAGGGATTGAGAATATGCATCGAAAGAGGTCTTCGACATATGAGAAATAGAGGATGTAGAGTTCGAAGCCGAAACAATTTCCACGTAATTGAATTCGGCGGGACTAAGCGGCATAACCTCGCCCCAAGCATCAACAAGATCTAGTGCAAGTATGACTCGGGGATCAGATTTGACCGAGATCATGTTGACAGAGGCAACATGAGGAGGTGGGAGTGGAAAAATTCCCATTAAGGCAGAATCTTTGAAGAGACCTGTAGGGAGCACCATCGTGCTTGATGTACGAAACATTTCCATCTGAGGAGGAAAAGGCAAAGAAAGACAGCTGGTCGACAATGACAATCTTCCCTTGATGGGGAAAATGAATCATGCAAAATAAAGACGAGGGCACGACATGCATGGAATGAGTCCAACTTCGGCCAAGTAGAAGGTTATAATTGAGATTGGCGTCAATAATTTCTACTTCGACTTGCACAGTCTTACCTTCCAGGGCGATGGCAAGGTTAGGTAAGACATCAAAGGGTCATGAATCGCACCCATCGAAAGCTTTCAAAGTGTTCGGAGATTGGTTTAGTGCAGGAGAACCAATAGCCTTCCAACATGTGGTCGACATGATCCAGGTGGAAGCACCTTCATTAATGACAGTTCGGTGGATGGTCTTATAATTGATGATTACTTGAATAAGAAAGGAAATCTGATGAGGGAGCCGCAGAACATGGTACTCTAGATCGAAACATATCAAATTGGAATTGGTGGGATCGATGCCCCCACTAGCTGATAGCAAAGATTTCCGTTGCGATGGGCAACTTTGGAGTATCTTGAGAGCCGACATGGCTGACGGAGCTTGAGCCAAATCCTCAACAATATTGTAATGCTGAGAAGATTGGGCGTTGGGATTATACGAGGATTTACGCAGTACCATCGAGAGGGTGGCCGCATAACGAAATTAGGGTTAGGGCACTCAATATGAAGAGGGCAAGAACTAGGGGTAAATGAAGAAGGTGCAGCTTCTTTATATTTCCCAGCTGCCAGAGCAGGAGTTTGATAGTCTTTCGACCTAGTAGCCACATTAATAGGCATACTCATCATGAACACTTGAGATCCGGAGGAAGCAGATTGGGGTTGGTCTACGATTTGGGTCTGCTGAGACGGAAATGGATGTTTGAGGATAGTAGGGGTCCCTTTGAGCAGGCGACTAACTTCGGATCATCGGGGACAATCCTTAGTGTAATGACCTTCCTTGCAAATGAGGCAAGGATACTTAGGTTTTTGTTGTGAAGATTCTCCAACAGACGATTTGGGAGGACCCTGTTTCAGGGCATTGGCTTTAGCTTTGCCTTTGCCTTTCTTTTTCCCTTTCAAGGATTTGTCCACTTTGGTAGACTGGAAAACGTGGACCTCTGAGGTTTTACCAGGGTCAGGTGGATCCTAAGATGAACTATTAGGGACATCATTCGAGACCAACTTCTATTTGGAAGAAGTTTTAGCAGAGGTTTGGGATACTGAACCAATAACTCCATCGATAGGAGGAACAACTGGTGACTTTGATGCTGCGGGATCGGATGATGGCCGCTGAGCATTGGGTAATAACTCATATAAAGTGCCAGACTGAGAGTAAACGAGATCCAAGTATTGGGCACGAGCAATGGCCTGCTCTTCAATGACGCATCCACCCATAGCTATATCATGAGCAATTGGGGCTACGAATGATTTTGTAAACCATTCAGTAAGCAACTGATCAACAATCTCGAATTTGATCAGGCAATGCCTACGTCTCCATTTATGGATGTGATCAGAGATGTGTGTCGCAGTATCTTGCTTAAGAGATGTAAGCAAATAGGTGCCAGTTTCATAGCGAACCGGCAGCTGAAAATGCATGAGGAAAGCCATGGCTAAAGAGTTAAAGTCATGGTAAGAACTTCGAGGTAGCTCGATGTATCACTTTGCTGTAGCACCCGTGAGGGTTCGATGGAAAAACAGAGACGAATGGAATCATCTACGTACGAGTTCGACGAGCACCAAAGTTGATATGTCATCACATGGGCTTGAGGATCTTCCTTAGCTTTCCCATCAAACTTTGGGCAATCACTTGGTCTCTTGGATGACACCAGAGGCTAGTACGATGAATGAAGGATCGAATCATTCGTAAGGCGAGATAAATTTAGAAACTTGAGTGTAGCCAAGAAAGGAAATTGGGTGTTAAAAGACATGGGAGGTCAATAAGCGGGCCCATAGGGAGGAGCCCATCCTTGCTGGTAAGGATTTTGGCCCCACAGTGGGGGATTCTAGCCATATGGCATCTGAGGTTGCCCCCATTGTGGATTACCTTGACCATAGGGAGGATTTTGACCTTGAATACCTTGGAACTGTCCAGCCATAGGTTGCTGATAAGCAACGTATGGGTTAAAAGGTTGTTGAGCCTATTGACCTTGGACATATGGATATGGGACCTATTGTCCTTGAACATACGGCTGATGAACCTGTTGTCCTTGAACAAGAGGGTTTTGGACCTGTAGTCCTTGGGCATAAGGTTGATACACTTGTTGCCCTTGGACATAGGGATTTTGTACCTGATGCCCTTGACCGACAGGATTCTGAACCTGTTGACCTAGGACATGAGGATTTTGAGCCTGCTGCTGTAGGACTTGACCTTGACCCTACCCCTGTGAGGGTTGACCTTGTTAATATTTATACAAGGGTTGTTGTTGCCCTGGTTGGTTTTGTTGTTGCAAGGGTTGACCTTGCGGTTGCAAAATTTGTCCCTGAGGTTACAAAGGTTGGCCCTACGAGGACATGGGTTGAGAGGTGTGTGGAGCATATTGCATCTGCTGTTGCACGACCTATTGCAGGTGTTGCAAGAGTTGACCTTGTGGTTGTTGTAGTTGACCTTGCTGCAGGATCATTCGCCCTTGCTATTGCGTGGAGAGCCCTTGCTGCAACAAAGGTTTCCCTTGTGGTAACAAAGGCTGCCCTTGTGGTTGCAAAGGTTGTCCTTGCTGTTGCAAGGGTACTTGAACAGTGCTTGGGAAATTACCGAACTGAATCTGGTCATAGCCAGGCTAGATGTACTGCCCAGATTGGAGGGTGTAAGGTTGATTAACCTTTCCTTGAGAACCATATGGAACGTAAGGATTTTGGTATTGGACCTAAGTCCCATAGGGCTATTGATACTGAACATTGCTCGATCCAGATGGACCAACGGGATTTTGAACCTGTTGGTACTGGACACTGCTTGACCCAGTAGGATCAGCAGGGTTATAAATAATACCAGAAGAAGGTTGGTTTATACCAAGCATGTGAGCTTGTGAGACACTCACATTAGTGGCACCTAACACCATAGAAACATTCAGGTTCTGCCCCCTAGGCAGTGGCACAACCTGGCCACTGACTAGTGAGATGGAGGAACTAACAGAGACAATTTTAAAACTATTGGTTGTGCCTGATAGGTAACTGGGATTGATGATACAAGTGTATTCAGAACGGTGGGTTGCATTGGGACTGAAGTAACAGCCTGTTGGGAAGTTGTGTTCATAACGAACGGACCTAATGTAGGCTTGGCACCTGTCGCCCATACAGGATTATGGTAAAGTGATGAGGCACTAGGTGTACCTGAAACCAAATGTGCCAAAGACACATAGTTGGGTGGCAAACTAGCAGGAATACCTTCTAAAAAGGGGAAACCCTCAGGAGGAAACTGCAACTGCAATTCTTCCCCCTCAATAGTGTGTGGAGTAGAAACTTTGGATTCATCTGGAGATGTGACTGAAGCATCACCTTTGGGTTCCATGTCTGAGAACAAACGATGACAAATGGTCGAACAAGTACGAGGGGATAGTTCCAAAGGAACACCCGGCTGGTCGTACGGACTGTAAGGATGCTGCGGTGATATCACAACAGGGTCAAACAGAGGGTTCGGAGGGTAGATAACTAGTCCAAGTTGACCGTCAGTGGTCGGCGAGTTCTCTAGAGTTTGAACGAGATTGTTCGGAGATTCTGGGCCAAGATCAGCAGATGACCTAGTATCGAAAGTAGGCGGAGGACAAGATGACAAGGGTTGAATGCTCAGAACAATTGCGATTTCAACATCTTGGTCCTCAAGTGACTCTAGTAACTCAGGAAATGGCTCCTCAGACAATCTTTCAGACGAAGGAGAGGAAGAGGAATTGGGTGAACTAAATGGTTCAGCCACGATGACCTTGTCTTAGTCGACAAAACAATTAACTTCAAGGCTTTAAAATTTTCTTTTAAGGGAAACTCATGATTTGGTCTCAGAAAAGACTAACAAGGTGTTTCAGATCGGGGGAAAATCAATTATTAAGATGCATAAAAGACTGGTGCTCTTTCATTTTTTAAGAGTCGAGAAAGAAACAAAGATGACTCTATCGCTTTCGATTGGAAATGAGCTCGAAAGGACAAGTGATCGAATGATCTTTTAATTTTAATGAGTCAAAAAGATCAAATGACTGCTCTAGATGATCTAGGTAAACAGGATTACCAAGAAACCATGAACTGCAGAATACCTCCCAGCGAACCAAGAAGTACGAGCAAGAAATCTTCCCCGAATGTTGTGTTCGGTCTATCATGTTTGCAAGGCAGCCAAGTCGGCTTCCTAAGGATAAAAGGATTGCAGCCTAGTGGGTTCTCCCAATATATAATCGACAATATGGGGAGCACAAATCCGTACTAGAGTTGTCTAATGCCGAAGCTAACGACAGCTGCTAGGTTTAAAGACGTTTGAACATGTCTCTAGCCTAGACCTTCTAGATGTGATTGTTAATGTCAAATGTGCCTTAGGTTAATTGAATTCATTTTAAAGTTGATCTTGAGTTATGTTTCAGTTTTCAGGTCTTAGCGATGCGACTCGAAAAACCTTAAATGCAACTAAATTAGACAAGACCCTTTCAATTCGATGAAATACCTACACTAGATAGGGTAGGAACTACTTAATCAAATGCAAAAAATCAAGCAACTGAAAATGAAATAATCTTTCACTACCTTACTTTTTCAAAAAATAAACTAATGAAAAATGCATTCCAATTCCTAATTTCCTTGTAAGCACTTATCTATTAGTCCTTTCAAAAGCAAACAAGTTCTCTTCCTTTTTCAAATGTAGATGCAATTCTAGTCTTTCAATGATGTAAGTTATCGTAACGTAATAATGCAACAAACTAGAATTTCATAGTTTTTCATGAAACAACGAAACAAACTTTTCACATACAATCTTTTAGTGAAAAAAAGTTCTCGAGACAATAAGCTCTTCAAGCAAATGAACACGTGAAAAGAGAAGCTCATTCAGACTAATGAAGCACTGACTTTACCAATCACAAGATAAACAATCTAATCTATGTCGAAAAAGAAAGGTTTAGGCAAGCAAACGAAAACTTTTCAAACTTGTTTAAAGGAGGTCGAAGTCATAAAAGGACCAAAAACTAAATGCAAAGAGTAAGACACCTACAACCCAACTTACTGAGTTTGCAAATAGCTGAATGGATGACCGACTAGATGCCCTAGTGTTGTTGGCCACTCAATGACTCAATCAATAAAGCAGAAAGATGATAAGCCAACAAGCAAACAAAACCAAATTAAAAGTAGCTTTCTAATCAGGGAGAAAATGGTCCAAAAGGCTTACGAGATCAAAACTACAAGAGCAGAACACACTGGCCAAGATTGGGGTCAAGCCCTAATTTTAGTTATCTTTTTAATTGTTTAGAAAGATAACCAAAATTTTGTACATTTAATTATTAATTAAGGTTTCTATTGAACTTGCAAACTATTGTGCACCATCTTTGCTAGTACAATTTGTAGTTGTAATATTCTAAATGTGTGTCAGAAAGCAAGATACTGAGATGCATTCACATGTCGTTGGGAGTGTTGGAAATAATAAGAGGGGGGTGAATTAGTATCACTTATCAATTAGTATATTTTTTATTTCACAGATCATTAATTAGCATCAAATAAACATAAACATTCATTAACACAATTCAACAATGCATAACAATAAAGACAATAGACATAGATTTTAGGTCGAAACCCATTTGGGACAAAAACAAATTAACACCTCTTAATATTTGTCTTCAAAATGTTTACATCAAGTTTTCAGCTCCAACCCCCTGATTTAGAGGCTCCAACCTATAGGATGCTCCTACGCCTTGTTTACCAGAAGGACGCTCTCATGCCCTATTTTTCAGGCTCCAACCTAACGGATACTCCAATGCCCTATTTACCAACTACTACAAGACGGACGCTCCAATGCCCTGTGTAGGCTACAACCTACCGTAGCACCACCCCACCTACTTGAAGTGTTCTCAAACTCCAACCTAAAGGAGACTCCACTCTCCTGCCTTACACCGCCCTACCACCCTAATCAGTCAACGGACCATGTTTCAAAATTTTCAGACTGGATCCACATGTGCTCTGAATCAATACAAAATCAACTTCTGCTTAATATGTATATCAATGTCAAATATTAGTAGACTCACTGCTCAACACTACTAGATCTAATTGTTGCACAATATGCACATAAAACCCTAGTAGTTAAACTCTTGCTTCATCAACTATCCATGTATACAATTATCCTACTCAATGTGTCACAAACCCTAGTTCTACTCAAACACAGTGATAACTCTATTTCTACTCAGATTGTACATCAAATCTTCAGTGAAATATGTTGCTCAAAACAAATCTAGTTCAACCCCTAGCAATTTCCATCAATAGCCAAAATTGTATTTTGTATTCTCAGTAAATACTTCTATCGTAAACTTGTCTCATTATGCACATATCTAACCATGCAACTATTTTCATCAACTATATCTTGTATTAAGGGCTCACAATGTCTTACAGGTTCATGATGCACACTCAAGGTCCACAATATTGCATGTATACTTAAAAAATAATATTAATGATAACCCTTACTGGATATGACACCTTTATACAAATGAGAAAAACCTAACCAATGACTCCTTCTACCACACTTCTGTAAAATGAGGATATTGATATCCTGAAGAAATTCTGAAAAATAATGATGAAGATTTTATTGTTGGACACCCTGACTAGTTGGGTCAAAACTACATTTACTTTTGCTCTCAATACATTGAAGTTGAATCCTTATTGTTGCAAATCATTATGAGCTAAATAATGTTGAAGGTGAGACAACTACTGGATTTTGCTAGAGAAACCCTTGATACATATTGCTGCAAAACAATAAGATTGTTGTACAAAGATGTGTTAGTGAAAATTCAATTGCTTCAATTCTGAATGATGGCAAAAGACTTACTATTGTTGTTAATAGAGCCTTATCAAAAATGAAACCTTGAAATCAGAATCCCATAATTTTCTACAACCAGAAATGTACTACTGATGCCTCTTTCAAATCTACATTATCTCCTTATAAGCAAGTTTCACCAACGATCATACAAGAAGAAATTACATAAGTGTTGGAGTTGTTATAACTTGATCAAAACTAGGTACATTATTTCCTCTTAAATTATTGATTAAGGATATGCCATATACGCATTTAGACAGACATAAAGGTTTATTTATGCACAACCTTTAGATCTATCTTAAACTTTGCTCAAAAGGATCATTGACGAAGCTTAAAGGGAATACATTTCAAAAACTTTTGACTTCACCACAAAGAATGTCTAAACAAGATTTAAAATTTGCCTAATATTGTGCCAACAAAACTTGGTAGCTTGAATTAAGATACTTGATTTGTCCTATCGGCTTATATATACATATATATACCAACAACTTCTATATAGTGAAACAAGGAGGGATTGTATATGAAGTCTTTAAATATGGTTCATCTTATTGGTTTGGTATCCTTGTATACAATGACAGCAAACAAGCCCTAACAATACCAGAAATGAGGGCATATAGTAGTCATACCTGGACGTTGATTTAAGAATTGGATTAATGGAATGAAGAGTGAAATTAATTGTTAAGAAACCAGCTCACAAAAAGATAGAAAAGATAGATCAACGCCTTAGAAATAAGCCTCTTCGAGGGGGTAACCTCCTTTACATTACACAAATGAACAATTCTTAGATGATATAAATGACTAAACCTCCCTTCTATATATAGGAGTCTAAGGGGTCACAATATAATCAAGCTAACATAACAGTAATAACATAAGGTCACAAAAATAACAATAGTGGGTTTCTATGGGGCATACTAATAACAATATGGGGACAATAGCGGCACAATAATAACAATAAGGGATACAATGACAATAGTAATGGGGGAATCACTAGTATTATAAGGGCCTAACATGCCCCTCTCCTTCTGAAAAGCATTGTCCTCAACTCTTGAGTACTTCTGGATGCTTCTGTATAAAATTCTCATCCTCCCATGTGGAATCTTCAGTGGATAAGTTCTTCCACTTGATGAGATACTCTGAAATTGATCGATTTTGTAGTTGTCGAGTTCTTGTTTCTGTGATTGCTTCTGGTTCCAATATAATTTTTCCTTCCTCATCAAGTTCTAGCAATATTGTTTGAACTGGGAGCTTGTCACCTATAACCTTCTTTAAACATGAAACATGGAAAACTGGGTGCACTCGGGAAGCTGCAGGAAGCTCCAATTTGTATGCCATAGTACCAATCTTTTGCAACACCTTGTATGGACCATAATATTTTGGTGATAATTTATTATCCTTCTTCTCTTGCTTGAGGGACATTTTCTTTATTTGGTTGTAGCCGTAGGAATACCCAGTCACCTACATCAAAACTTCTTTCACTGCGATGTTGATCTGCATGTTGTTTCATTCTATTATGCGCCAACGTGAGTTTATCCTTTAAGAGTTGGAGAACTTGTTGTTGATGCTCGATGTGATGTTCCACTGCTTGAACCTTAGAATTTTCTCTTAAATATGATGTGATGGATGGTGGATGATATCCACAAAGTGCCATAAATGGGGTCATTTCTGTTGCAGTATGGAAGGAAGTGTTATACCACCATTCAGCAAGAGGTAACCATTGACCCATTGTGTTTGTTTATCAGATACAAAGAAACAAAGATATCCTTCCAAACATTTGTTTACTATCTCAGTTTGCCCATCAGATTGAGAATGATAAGATGAGCTATGAGCTAACTGAGTACCGAGACAAGAAAATAATTCTGTCCAAAAATTTCCAGTGAAAATGGGATCTTTTTCGCTTACAATAATCTTTGGGTTTCCATGTGGCTTTTGAATTGTTTCCATAAATGCAAAAAAAACTGTACTGGCTTTAAATGGATGTGGTAATGCACAAAAGTGTGCATACTTGGTAAGTCTGTCAACTACTACCATGATGACACTCTTTCCTTCGGACTTGGGTAAACCTGTGATAAAATCCATTGAAACCTCCTCCCAACGTTGGCTTGGAATGGATAAAGGTTGTAATATACCTGCGGTCTTAATTGTTTCAAATTTATTTTGTTGGAAAACCAAACATTCCTCCACAAACTTTTGAATATCAGATTTAATGCCATCCCAAAAAAATTCCTTCTTAACCCTGTGGTAAGTTTTTAAAAATCCTGAGTGCCCTCCTAAGGGATAAGTGTTCAATTCCATAAGAATATTTTGTTTGAGTTGGGAATTCTTACAAGGTATAAGTGATCTTTGTACCATAACGAATCATTTTTCTAGCTAAATGTATTAGATGTACTGGGATCTTGCTGTATCTTTTGAATGAGTGCCCACACTTCTTCGTCATTCTTCCATTCCTCCCTTGCTTTGTTTATCCAATCTAGTTGGATAATAGAAATGGCGCACAAAAGTGCTTCCACATCCTCATCCTTTCTTAAGAGTGCATCTGCCACAAAATTTTGCTTCCCTTTTTTGTAGATGATTTCAAAGTGATAACCCAACATCTTTGTGACCCATTTTTGTTTCTCTTCAGAGGATAATCTTTGTTCTAAAAAGTATTTAAGACTATCATGATCCGTTTTTACCTTGAAGTGTCTTCCCATTAGGTAGGGTCGCCATTTCTTAAGTGCATGTAGTATTGCCAACATTTCCTTCTCGTAAATAGCTTTGTGTAAATACTTTCCCTTGATTGGATGACTTTCGAAAGCAATGGGTCTTTCATCTTGCATTAAAATAGCACCAATTCCATTTCCTGAAGCATCACATTCCACAATAAAGGTTTTTGTGAAGTTCGGCGTAGCTAAGACCGGTGCTTGGAACATTGCCTCTTTAAGATGTTTGAAGGCCTTTGTTGCTTCTGGAGTCCATGAAAATGCATCTTTCTTCAATAATGTTGTTAGAGGTGCTGCTATTCTCCCATAATTCTTAACAAACTTGCGATAATACCCTGTCAACCCGAGAAATCCTCGCAGATGCTTTATGGATTTGGGGATTTTCCATTCCTTAATGGCTTTAATTTTTCTAGGGTCTACCTTAACACCTTCATGAGATACAATATGACCCAGATATTCCACCTCTTGTACTCCAAAGAAACATTTGGAGCTTTTTGCATATAATTGTTTCTCCTCCAATAGTTTGAGCACCCTATCAACATGATCCTTCCAAGACTTGTTGTAGATTAGTATATCATCAAAAAATACTAACACAAATTTTTTAAGGAAGGGTTTGAAAACAGAATTCATCAAACCTTGAAATGTAGAAGGTGCATTGGTAAGGCCAAAAGGCATGACCAAAAATTCATAATCACCCTCAAGAGTTCTAAATGTTGTTTTCAAAATGTCTTTAGTATTCATTCTGATTTGATGATATCTTGAATGAATATCCAACTTGGTGAAGTAAATTGATCCATGCAATTCATCCAATAATTCATCAATGACATGAATGGGAAATTTATCTTTAATAGTGAGCTTGTTGAGCTCCCTATAATCCAGAAACATGCGCCATGATCCATCCTTCTTGTGCACCAATACTACTGGAGCAGACAAAGAACTTTGACTAGGTTGAATTATACCAGCCTCTATCATTTCTGCAACCATAAGTTCAATTTCACTCTTTTGGGCATAGGGATATCTGTACGGCCTGATGTTTGGAGGAACACTTCCTAGAATCAAATGAATAGCATGATCATGATCATGAATAGGTGGGAGACCTTTGGGAGTCTCAAATACCTTGGAATGATTGTCCAAGACTTTTTGGAGATCTGGAGAAATAGATGATTTCGATGTGGGAACCTCTAGCGAACATAATTGTGCAATTACACCTCGTTGTTCCTTCTTTAGAAGCTTTGTCATATTGTTAGAGCTAATTATCTTTCCTGGTTTCCCTGCAATACCCCTTAATTCAACTTCCTTTCCTTCCACACAAAATTTCATGAAAAGTTCTTGAAAATTAAAAGCTATTGTACCCAAGGATTGTAGTCATTGGACTCCTAGTACAACATCAACACCACCCATTGGAATGGAAAGCATTGGGCTATTCAATACATATTCTCCCATGGATAGCTTGATATTATGGCACTTTCCAGAGCAATTTATGGTTTTTCCACTTGCAACCATCACTTGACACTTTGGTGCTGGATATAGGAACCAATTCAATTCCTTTGCTATCTTACAATGAATAAAATTATGGGTACTTCCCGAATCAATCAACATTATTACCTTTTTCTTCTTGATATGTCCTTCTATCTTGATAGTTTGAGGAGTGGTAATTCTAGCCAATGCATTACAAGATATGGTTGGATTCATTTCTTCTTTATCTAGGGTTTGTTCCTGGAGTATATCCTCTTCTTTTGACATTTCTTGTTCCTTTTCTTCCTCCTCTTCACAATCTATGTAGAATAATTTCTTCTCAACACACTTATGACCTTTAGTGTGTTTGTTATCACAACTGTAAGAAAGCCCTTTTGCTCTTTTTCTTCCAATTTTTGTGGTGTCAACCTTGTAGGTTGTGGAAGGCTAGGGGCAACAACAATTCCATCTTTATAGTTGTGAGTGGTAGGCTTCCTGGTTGCCATAATTTTTCTCTCCATTTTTCTTGCTAACCTGAATGCCTTCTCCAATGAATCAGGTTCCCAAAGGCGAACCTCATGTTGGATATTATCCTTTAAAGTCCCTATGAGCACATCAATACTATGCTCCTCTGGAATATATTTTACCCTTATGTTCAATTTTTGGAAGTCCTCAACGTGCTCCATCATTGAACCCTTTTGTTTGAGATTTATCAGTTGGCCAAAAAAGGTGTTGCTTTTTGTATCCTCATAATGTGTTATCATTTCTTCTGTAAAAATTGCCCAAGTGAAAATTTGTTTATGGGAGCAAAGCCATTGATACCATACAAACTGATTTGGTTCCAAATATAAAGTTGCAATACGTACCTTTTGTGTGTTTTGCACATTATGGAGATCAAAAAATTGCTCCATCTGTAGTATCCATGTTCCTGGATCCTTGCCATCAAACTTCCTCATATCGATTTTTGGAACATGGTGGGTCTTTAATCCAACATTAGAGTCTATGAAATCATGATTAACATTTCTTTTGTTCTCATCATGAGTTTCCTTTACTACCCTTTTACCATTAGTGACCATTTCTTGTAGCAACTTATTCAAATTTATCTTTAATTCTTCCATCTTATTGTCCATGCCATTCATCTTAGCTTCCACGCCATCCATCTTAACTTGCATTCCATTCATATTAGCTTCCACGCCATTCATCTTGGCTTCATTTACCTTTAGTGAGAGTGAAATTTGTTGTACTTGGTCTTGTAATTTTGATATATCATGTTACATTTCTTCCTCTTCTTCACGAGTCATGCTAGATATTTCAGGTTGCTTACTAGGTATTTCCATTTTATTTATTTGGGGCATTAATTAATGCTAATAATTCTTCAATATTCCCTTTGAATTCCTTCAAACTAATTTTTCAAACCAATCTTATGCAAAATTTAAAAAAAACTACACACCTTTTTTTTCACTTTGTAAGATCTCGATATTGGATCTTTTGTATCTCTATAACTGCAAATCTCGAATATCTGAAATCTCATCCTATGGTAGCCCTTTGAGTCCTCTTTCTAACCCCACAATTCTGATCAAGATTGGATTCTCCAAGGAAGAGTTATGCCAAATCTCCCACGGTGACCTAATTATAAACTAGTTCAGTAGAGTGAACTTGTACGATGTGCCACGTGTCATGGTTTCAACCTTAGTACGTGAAACTGATACACAAAAAAATACAAGCCATCCTATTTCTAAAAATTCTTATGAAATTTCAATCTGATGCTCAAACAAACGTTATGACAATTTTCCCCAGGTCACCTGTTTGGAATGTAATTCGGGAGTCTGCAAAAACCCTAACTTCCTCAGATCATATCTTCGCAAATATATCGAGACAAGCTCTTAAATTCGGTCCCAAAGTTTAGAACGATTTCGGCTCAAATGGGTTTTTTTTGTAGCTTCTGAAACGTCGTAGAATTTTTTTTTATAGCGAAAATGTCACGATGACCTATTTGGAGCAGCGAAACCCTAGAATTCAAAGCTCTGATACCAAATGTTAGGAAACCAACTCACAAAAAGATAGAAAAGATAGATAAACGCCTTAGAAATAAGCCTCTTTGAGGGGGCAACCTCCCTTACATTACACAAATGAACAATTCTTAGATGATACAAATGACTAAACCTCCCTTCTATATATAGGAGTCTAAGGGGTCACAATATAATCAAACTGACATAACAATAATAACATAAGGGCACAAAAATAACAATAGTGGGTTTCTACAGGGCATACTAATAACAATATGGGGACAATAGGGGCACAATAACAAAAATAAGGAATACAATGACAATAGTAATGGGGGAATCACTAGTATTATAGGGGCCTAACATTTATACTCTACAAAATGTTGAGAAATGACAATAAGAAATTCTAGTTTAATTTTTCATTGAATTAAACTGAGAATTAAAATCGAATTATATTCTCATAGAAACTTGTAAATAGTTAATTAAGTTTAATTAACTTAATTAGCTTAGGAATTTCGAGTTGGAAGTCTTTCAGTATTTATGTATATGTTCTCCCTAAGTTTTAGGGGTCTAGTATAAGTTTAAATTGAGTTAGAAATTAGATCACTCAGTTTACTGAGTTAAGTTCAGTTAAATTAGTTCCAAACTATTTGTGGAACTAATAGAGAGTTAACAGTCAGTTGGTGCATTAGTGCATCCACAAGTGTCACTCTAGTTAACTGAAGATTCCCTTATCAGAAACCCATGCATGTCGATTTTGAGAAAGACCCGATTGAGACTAGAGTGTAGGGACAGTGTACTATGAGTTGTATTATTTACTGGAATGTAAATATCATGCATGCATCAGAGATTCATCATATGTTTGGATTGCCCAATTTTGGAAGCATGAATTCCCTTTAAATCCGGGTTATTCATCCTAGGAATTATGCAAGAGATTAGGGGCTTGGAGAGCTGTTGAATAGGCTAAGGAATTGGCTTGAGCTAGCTTGTGAGATGAGAGAGTTGAGCATACTTGTGTGGAATTGTTCTAGTGAGAACAAGATTTGTATCTTCACTCATATTTATGATATATGCAATACAGATAGTGGGGTTTTCAGTAGTGGCTTTCCCCAGATACATCTTGTGTTATGTGTCATTGATTTTTCTTCTTCTTGTTCATATTGTTTTCATCGATCTATTGGCTTCTGTTGGTTGAAAGTAGAAGTAGATTCTTGTCATGTGCTTTAGTACATTGCATGAGCTTTTGAATCTACAAGATTTTCTACATGGTATCAGATCTGAATTCAATATACTAGAGGAGATTTCGAAGTTTTGAGTTTTGGGTTACAGGTGAAATTCGAATTTGCAATACATACTTTAGGATCGTCAGATGGTGTTCTATGGTCTGCAGCTTGAATATGCCTTGGAAGGAAGCTCGAATTTTATAGCTTGGAGGAATGGAATGGAGGCTGCGTTGGAGGATAATTGGCTTGAAGGAATTCGTTGATCAAGACATTCCTAATCTAGCAGCATCGGATGCACAAAATCTAGTTGAATGGAAGAATTGTGTGGCGAAGTTGAGGCGAATAAACCTTGAGGGAGTTCGAGACCACATTGCCTCAAGTCTCCATGGCAAGGAAACTTCATATACTATGTGGAAAGCATTGACGAACTTGTATCAGAACAACAGTGACCAAAGGAAATTGGCACTGAAGGACAAACTTCGAAAAATCAAAATGGAGAAAGGTGAGATGATTCCAAAATACTTGACCAAGTTCACTCAGTTTCATGATGAACTTGGAAGTATTGGAATCATGGTTGTCAAGGATGATATGGTGATTCTTTCTCTTCTAGAACTCCCAAAGAGTTGGCATAGTTATGAAGACTCTGTCAATGGTCGAGAGAAGCTTCTGGATTGGGAACGAGTGTGGTCGTATTTGATTCAGGAGTAGATCAGGAGGAACACCAGGGATGTCTCTTCATTAAAGACTAATGATGAATAGAACTATGCCTTAGCGATTAAGGTGAAGAAGGGGAAAGAGAAAACTTCCCATTCCAAATCAGATTCCTATCATGGAGGTAAGAAGAAATACATACGAAAGCTAAGTTCTTTCATTGTCATGAATTGGGCCATTTTGATACAAATTGTCCACTCAATAAGTCTAAGAAGAAGTCCTCAAGAGGAGCGCCGGGTGAGGCTTTGGCCTATCAATTTGAATTGGACTTTTCCCTCATTGCATGCATGGTGTCATCAATGATGGGAAGTGTATGGTACTTAGACAGTGGTGCTTCATTCCACATGACTGGCGACAAAGAGTTATTCAGTGACCTAGAGGAGAAAGATCTTCAGATGCATATCGAGATGGGTGACGACGGGAAGTATAGTGTTACTAGATTGGGCACGATTACTTTTCAGAGGAAGCATGGGGCTCCACTCACCTTGAAGAATTTTAAGTATGTGCCCAGGCTAAAAAAGAAAGTGGTATCCATTTCCATGCTTGAGGATAGAGGCTATCATGTGATCTTCTAGAAAGGAAAGGTGTTCCTTCGACACATAGCCATGGGTCAAGTAAAGAAGATAGGGATTCAGGTGAAGAGTCTCTATAAGTTGGAGGTATAGGAGTGTGCTGCTTTGAGCACAAACTTAGAAAGGGTACAGAGCCGAGACGTTGGCAAGTTGTGGCACAGGCAATTGGGCCACTTGCATCATGGGGCTTTGAAGATACCACAACAGATCTCTATCAGTCTTCCCAAAGGTATGCTTGAGCAAGTTGATACATGCAAGGGGTGTACTTTGGGAAAATACACCAAGTATTCCTTTCATGATAGAGACAGTCGAGAAGAGGCTATTCTAGAGCGAGTCCATTTAGCTGTGTGTGGACCATTCTCGACAACATCCACAACCAACATAGGGATTATGTTATATTTTGATGACTATTCTCGTAAATGTTAGATATTTTTCATGCATAAAAAGGATCAAACTTTCACAAAGTTTTGTGAATTTAAAGCATTGGTGGACAAAGAGTCGGGCAAGAAGGTTAAATCTCTACGGAGTGATAACGGTGGTGAGTATGTCTCAAACGAATTTAAGAACTTATGTGCAGCAGAAGGGATTAAACGGGAGTTGACGGCACCCCATAACCCTCAGCAGAATGGGATGGTCGAGAGGAAGAACAGAATCATAGTAGGGGCATAAAGGGTGATGTTGCATGATCAGGGCCTACCACTACACTTGTGGGCTGAGGCATGCAACATAATGGTTTATGTTCAAAACCGTAGCCCACATCGGATACTTGAGATGAAGACACCAGAGGAGGCTTATTCTGGTAAGAGGTCAGATGTTGGTCACTTCAAGATTTTTGGGTCATCGGTATATTGCCATGTGACCAAAGATGCACATAAGAAGCTTGAGCCTATATCAGATTTGGGGATATTTGTGGGGTACACTGATACACCTCACAACAATCGGGTGTACTTGTCGACTGGGAAGATGACAGTGGTTCGCATGGATGTCAGATTTGATGAGGAGAAGGCCATGCGAGTTTCCCTTGAGAGGGAAGTTGAGCTACATGAAAATGAGGATATTTTAGCTCCTAAGGTTGAGGAGCCTCAGATTGATGTGGAGTAGCCACATCCTAAGGATTTGGGAGTGGAGACATCCACTCAGGAAGAGTCTTCCAGAGAGGGAAGAAAGCACACCATAGAGGTTGACAGATTGTTGGATGATTCATGGGAGAATGTGGAAGCACTCACTTCTTAGTGCAGGCAAAGGAGGTCACCTGACAGGTACACTGGATACATTGCTCTTATGGGTGAATGTGTTGTGACAGAGCCATATTCCTTTAAGGAGGCAGTGCAGCAATCGGTTTGGGTTGATGCCATGGTGGAGGAGTATGACTCCATAGTTCGTAACAGTGTTTGGGATGTGGTACCGAGACTGGAGGACAAGTTAGTGGTGAGCTCATGTTGGCTTTACAACATAAAGCAAGCTGCAGATGGTAGTGTGGAGAAACATAAGGCTAGATTTGTGGCCTGTGGCTTTTCATAGGTAGAGGGGATTGACTATGATGAGACCTTTTCTCCTGTTGCAAGGTACTTGTCAATTAGATCTATATTGGAACTATCAGTACAGATGGGTTGGAAGATACATCAGATGGATGTGAAGACATCCTTCCTTAATGGCATGATTGAGGAAGAGGTGTGCATAGAGAAGCCTGAAGGTTTTTAGACCTTTGACTGTGAGTCGCATGTGTGCTGGCTCAAGAAAGCATTGTATGGGCTGAAGCAAGCACCACGTGCTTGGTACACCAGGATAGATAGCTACTTCACTGGGTTGGGATTCACGATGATTGAAGCGGATGCAAACCTGTACCACATAACAGTGGAAGTTAAGTTGTTGATCATTGTACTTTATGTTGATGATCGCATACTGACAGGTGATGATCAATTGATCAAGTCTTGCAAGGAGGACCTTGCAAGAGAGTCTTAGATGAAGGACATGGGGCTCATGCATTACTTTCTTGGCATGGAGGTATGGCAAGGAGTTAGGGAGTTGTTTGTGTCTTAGGGAAAGTATGCCAACAAGATACTCAAGAGATTCCACATGGAGAGTAGCAAACCCATGGAGACTCCTCTAGCAGTTAACTGGAGGAAGGAGGATTCTACTTCAGGGGAAGTAGTGGAAGCTATCGTTTACAGGCAACTTGTGGTTTCACTCATGTACTTGGTGAACACACGACCTGATATGTGCTATGACTTTAACCATGTTAGTGAAGTGATGGTTAGGCCTACCAAGTTGTATTGGAAGGTAGCAAAGCATATGTTGAGATACCTTAAGGGAACATATCAGTATGGATTATGGTACAAACAGAAAGAGGGAGTGAAGCTTCAAAGCTTCACCAATGCAGATTGGGCAGGGAGTCCATCTGACATGAAGACCACATCAGGAGGGATCTTCAGTATTGGGTTAGCAACAGTTTCTTAGTACAACAAGAAACAAAGATCAGTTGCACTCAGTTCGGCAGAGGCAGAGTACATGGCTGCGATTCAGGAAGCATGTGAGGCCATATGGATGATGAAGATCTTGGTTGGCTTGTTTGGTCAGCAGATGGATCCAACTATGACTTACTGTGATAATCATAGTTGTATCAAACTCTCTGAAAATCCATTTTTTCATGATCAGTCCAAGCATATTGATATCTGATATCATCATCTTAGAGATTATGTATTGAGGCAGATTATGTTGTTAGAGTACATTCCCACGGAGGAGAAAGATGTTGACATTTTGACAAAGGCATTTTCAAGATGTAAATTCGAGTTTCACAGAGACAGAATCGGGGTAGTTGATAATACCTTTCTTGTTGAGAGGGAGTGTTGAGATATGGGAACAATAAATTCCATTTTAATTTTTCCTTGAATTAAACTGAGAATTAAAATCGAATTCTATTCTCATAGAAACTTGTAAATAGTTAATTAGGTTTAATTGACTTAATTACCCAGATCAGGTCGACTGGGTTCTGACAAGGTATTGGCACATTGAGATGACCCCGGTGCTAATGAAGTGATGGTTGCCATTGTTCGACCCTGAAAAGGAAAACCATGGTGCTAGACCGATATGGGTCTGTCTTCCAGGCCTCCCGTTGTAGTTCTGGGGTGATGAGATTTTCAGGGTTATCAGAGACAACTTAGGGGTTTATCTAGATCATGACAGAGCATACTAGGACATGGGTTCTATGGTTTTAGTGCATATATTAGTGCATATTAATACCAGAGAGGGCCTGGTGGAGAGTTATTTGCTCCAGATGGGTGACATAACCCACAGACAAATTCTGGACTACAAAGGCATCCCTTTTCACTACCGCAAATGCCATGAAGCGGGGCACTTTTTCAAAGACTGTCCTAGATTGACCAGGTTCCAACAAAATCCTCCAAAAACGCTTGTCATGACCTGCACGCAAACATCGGAGTCGGATTTTCCTCCTTGGGCAGACTCTCCAGAAGCATCAGAGCATCCTCGGCAGGGGCCGTAGAGACCATACTTACAACCGGACTCCAGAGACACGGAGGTTCCCCCATCCAGCACTCGGGCAAGGGATTCAGCCTTTGTGGGTATTTCTCAATCCCTCTCCCCTCATTTATCATATGAATTTTTGGGTTCTGGTTTTGTTTCTTCTTCTATGAGTTTATTTGGGTCGTTTTCTTAGGTTAGCAAGTTGTGCTCCCTGGTTTGTCCTATTCCTTCGGCCCCTCCCTCCTTACTAACCTCCTACCCTTCTACTTCCTCTGAGTGGGTGGTCACCTCTCAGGAGGGTAGGCAGTCATCCAGTGGCCCTCATCACTACTTCCTACACTCTTTACCTGCTGCTCCTAGGCCGGAATATGGCTTGGAAATCAACCCTCCCCCTCCCATCCCCCACAAACCTACCCGTGGACAGCAATCTAAACTCTCAAAAGCCATAAAGAGGGTAGGAGCTGAAGTGGCTTCGGGCATCCAATCCCCAATTGATTGGGTCCTTAGAGAAAAAGGAAACCCCCTCAATGTTCCCCCATGATTTGTCTTTCCTTCAATTGTAGGGGTATAACCAACTCAGACAAAAAACTGGCCCTCAAGCAACTATGCCTTTCAGAAAGGTTGGATGCTATTTTTTTGCAAGAAACATTGGGTGAGGGGAACTTGGTTAGTATGTTGTTATTAAGCTTTCCTCCAAATTGGGAATTCCATTTCCTAGATTTCAGGGGGCACTCGGGTGGTTGTGCAATGGGATTTAGTAAACTTTCCATTAAACTTCTTAATGCTTTGGAGGGGAAGGTTTCCTAGGAGCTGACATCTCCTCGGTGGAGCGTAACAGGCCGCTCAGGCTCATCAACATTTATGGACGTGTCATAACAGGGAATCATTTTGGAACAGATTGATGGAAGCAGATTTTATGCAATCGGGGAACTTAATTATAGGGGGAGACCTAAATTTCTCCCTTTGTCTAGCTGAATATTGGGGTAATCGGGGCCAAAGTGATCATCTCTCAGAATTCTTCGAAAACATGTTGGATTCTAATGAGTTTTTGAACATTGAATCTGTTGAGATCATGCCGACCTGGAGGAATAGAAGATCGGGGGCAGAGGCGCTGGATAGAAGGCTGGACCGTTTTCTGATCAAGGCCCATCTCCTGGCTAGTTTGAACCTGATTCGCCAATGGGTGGGCTCGGGTGGGATATTGGATAACTCCCCTATTTTCTTGGAGATGAGGGACAATAACTTCAAACCCCCGAAACCCTTCAAATTCAACTCTTCTTGGCTTCTTGATGCAAGTTTCCATAAATTAGTTGCAAGATATTGGATACACTCTAAGCAAGATGAGACTACATCCCCTGCGGTGGTCATTTCTAAAAACCTAGCTTGCATAAAATCTCAAACTATCATATGGGCTAAGGAGAAATAGAGGAAAGATGAGGCCGACCTCCTAGGGGTTGAGGCAACCCTAAAAGAATATGAAGTCTTTGGACTAAGTAGTCAGGCCTCGGCTAATTCAAGGGCTCAACTCACCTTCCTTGAAAAGGAAAGAATTAGTCTGCTCCGTCTGAAATAAGAGCACTGGAGACAAAAGAGCAGAGCACTCTGGCTACAAGCAGGGGATGAAAAAAAAAATAAAAAAATCAACAATATGCTCGAGGAAGGAAATCCATTAATACAATCTGGGAGCTACAATACCATGATGGAATAAAAGAAAACTCTTTTGCGCAACTAGATGATATGGGGGTTAGACATTTCTCTAAAACTTATAAGGCCCCTATAAGTATTACTCTTCTGGACATCATACACACAATGAAATATTTGCCTAGATTTGTGGAGCCTGATGAGTTGGAGACCTTAAACTCGCTGGTTACTAGAGGAGAACTGGAAGCGGTGATGAAATGATTCAAAAAAGATAAAAGTCCAGGTCCGGATGGGTGGCCGGCTGAATTCTACAGCTCCTTCTTCGAGATTATTGGAGATGATTTACTACAGGCCATTAAGGAATGTAGAAAATCAGATAGAATGTATGAAGGCTTTAGTGCAACCTTCTTGGCCCTTATTCCCAAAACAGACAATCCTTCATCCTTTGATGATTATCGCCCCAACTCCCTCTGTAACAAAATTTATAAGATCATTTCCAAGACTATTTCTCTTCGTATTAAACCTATCCTCTCTTGAATGATTTGAAAGGAACAGTTTGCTTTCCTCAGTCAGTGCCAGATCCATGAAGCCATTGGAACAGCTCAGGAAGCCCTCCATTCGATCAAAACCCTGCATAATAGGTATATCATTCTTAAGATAGATCTCTCCAAGGCTTTTGATCACATTTGTTGGTCTTACCTCCAGCTCACTCTTACTCATATCAGTTTCCCCCATGCTTTCATATCTTGAATCATGTGTTGTCTCTCATCGGTCTCCTATAGTATCCTTATTAATGGAGTTGCCTCTGGTTTTTTTCATGTGGAGTGTGGCCTTAGACAAGGATGACCTCTCTCCTCTTTGCTCTTCCTTCTTATTATGGAAGGATTTAGCAGACTGATTAAAAAAGGCAGGGAGGAAGGAGAGTTGGGGGGTATCTCAGATTCAATCACCCTCACCCACCTTTTGTTTGTTGATGATGTACTGATTTTTTTAAATGGATCCTTTCATGACCCATATGCTTTCAAGAACATCTTATCTCTCTTTTGCAAAGCTACAGGGATGCAACCAAATTTCGAGAAATCCACAATTATCATGGTGGCATGCTTGCAGAATGAGTCAAGATATGTAGCCCAACAATTTTCCTATGTGAGACAAGATCTGGATGCAGGCTTAAAATATTTGGGCTTCAGATTGAAACCAAATGGTTACCATATTGCGGATTGGGCTTGGCTTATTGCAAAAATTGAAGGCAGAATTAGTATCTGGCAGCAATGTTGGCTCTCTAGAGCTGGTTGACTCACCCTGGTTAAATTGGTTCTTGAGGTGATCCCGGTCTATTGGATGTTGCTGTCTTGGATCCCCAAAGTCATTTTAAAAAGAATTCAACAAATTTTCTGCCGGTTTCTTTGGAGGGGCCAGGAAATAGGGAGGATTTTTGCCTAGGTAAGCTGGGACAAGATTGGAAAACCCAAAAAATTGGGGGGTTGGGGTATAAAAAATCTTCAGCTTTTTGCAAAGGCACTTGCGGAAAAAATGGGTTGGCATATTGTAAAATCTAGAAGCCTTTTGCAGGAGGTCATATTCTACAAATATATCCACCCGCTAATAGTAATGGAATGGATCCGCAGTCCGACCATTTCGTCATCAGGAGCTTGTATTATTTGGAAAGCGATCTCTCAATCCTTTTCTCTCATCAAGAACGGGCTGGCATGGAAAATAGGGAAAGGGGATCAGGTGAGAATTGGCACAGATGCTTGGGTTGGGTGTGGGAACACCCACATATTACCAAGGAACCTCTGTACCCATCTCTCTAGTGTTGGAATCACCAAAATAGCGCATATAGCAATGGCTGTTCAGGACCAGTGGCTGCCACAGGGATGGAAGGATCACAGGGCGCTAAATATCCCGAATAGATGGTTAGAGGACTGACGACACTTCATTGGGGCCCAGGAGGAGGCCAATGTCAGGATAAATGACCAGCAAGACATACTAATATGGGTCACAGACCCCCAGGGTAGATACACCCCAAAAGCTGGATATGGGACTACAATGGCGGCCAAGGAAAATGGGGATATCAGTTGGTGGTGGTTCCATCTCTAGAAATTAAAAGCACCCCCAAAAGCTAGACTTTTTATGTGGTGCATTATCATGGAAAAGCCCCCAACTGAGCAAAATATCACGCGCAGGGCTTTTCACGAGCCTTCCAGATGTAGTCTATGTAAAGTGCATGAGGAAGACAAAACACACTTATTTCTCACTTGCCCTGTGATGACCCTTTTTTGGTCAAGAATTACTACTTGTCTAAATATTCAGACAGTTTGGTTGGGTCTCAATGTTGGGGAGGCTTGGCACAATTGGTGGCTTGGAGAAAAATCGCACAAAGCAAGGAATTTGTCGTTGATCATTTGTTGGGGTATATGGATAAACTGAAATAAAACTATCTTTATGGATACCTTGATAAATTGGGACATATCCTGTTCAAAGTTGTTGGCCATCTACATTGTGATCCCTGAAGACTCCAACAGAAAACCTCCCCGGGATATCATCCCGGAATGCATCGGCACCAGTTATCCTTGGGGCTATTTTGATGGCTCGGCCCAGGCCGAGGGCTGTGGGGAGGGGGTGGTTTTGCATATCAATAATCTAGTGTCATACAGAATACAAGTTGGACTAGACAGGGGCACAAACAACTATGCAGAACTCAACAGTCTAAAATACCTCCTCCTTTTTGCAAGAGAAATAAATTGCCAAAAGATTCAGGTTTTTGGGGATTCACAACTTGTTATAAATTGGATAAACGACGTATATCATTGTCACTTGCACACACTCAGAGACATGTTGGCTGATATCTTTACTTTAAAGTCATAATTTGTTTCCTTTGCATGCTCACTCATATACAGGGAAAGGAATGAGATCATTGATCATCTTTCCATAGCGGCCACGCAGCAGAACATAGGAAAATGGAAAATTCAAGAATTCAAGGAAGGCACCTTCTACCATCATTTCCATAGACCGTTCATAGAGATGAATGGGCACAATATGGAATGATCTCTTCAGATCATTCATTTTTTTTGGCTCTAGGCGCCATGATATAGTACATAGGTTTATTTCTACTTCTGTTTATTTCATGTTATTTTCTTGGGACTGAGACTTAGTATTTTTTGTCATTACTACTGTACTTAATCGATATCTGGGCTACTATGTTTTTTAGTTTCAGTGAACTACTATGATGTAATTATGTATACAGTTTTCTACAAACAAAAGAACTGCTCCTTAGTGAATGCATGTTTACATGCAGCATTATACAACATGTAATTTTCTTAATATATTAATGAAAATTGCACATTTTTCCTTGGAAAAAAAAAATTAATTAGCTTAGGAATTTCGAGTTGGAAGTCTTTATGTAGTCATGTATATGTTCTCCCTAAGTCTTAGGGGTCCAGTATGAGTTTAAATTGAGTTAGAAATTAGATCACTAAGTTTACTGAGTTAAGTTTAGTTAAATGAGTTCCAAAATGTTTGTGTAACTAATAGAGAGTTAACAATTAGTTGGTGCACTAGTTCATCCACAAGTGTTACTCTAGTTAATTGAATATTCCCTCATCAGAAACTTATGCATGTCGATTCTAAGAAAGACCCAGTTGAGACTAGAGTGTAGGGGCAATGTACTATTAGTTGTATTATTTACTGGAGTGTAAATATCATGCATGCATCAGAGATTGATCCTATGTTTGGATTGCACAGTTTTAGAAGCATGAATTCTCTTTAAATACGGGCTATTCATCCTAGGAATTATGCAAGAGATTAGGGGCTTGGAGAGTTTTTGAATTGGCTAAGGATTTGGCTTGAGCTAGCTTATGAGCTGAGAGAGTTGAGCATATTTGTACGAATTTTTATAGTGAGAACAAGCTTTGTATCTTCACTCATATTTCTAATATATGTAATACAGATACTAGGGTTTTCAGTAGTGGCTTTCCCTAGATACATCTTATGTTATGTGCCATTGATTTATCTTCTTCTTGTTCATATTGTTTTCATCAATCTATTGGCTTCCTCTGGTTGAAAGTAGAAATATATTCTTGTCTTTTGCTTGAGTAAATTGTATGAGCTTGTGAATCTACAAGATTTTCTACACAAAACTAATATTTCACTCAAGATCCAAATCTCATATGTCCACAAAAATTCTCAGAAATGTTGCCTTAAGGGCCAAAATCAATGCAACTTCTTGCTAGAAAATGTCTCGATCTTCTCTTATAAATAGTCTTGTACAAACCTACACTTCTTTGTCGATTTGCAGCAAGTCTTGATGCACTAAGAGGATAAAAATAACTCCATACATCCACAACTCCATACATCCAATAGACAATACGTGTTTCAAAATTTCATCATAACTCAAACGAGATGAACGCAGAGATTTTAAATGCAATGAATCCACAGAGAATTGAATCAATGAGCCATAGAGAAGAGGTTATTTGTAGCCACAAATATATATAACTAGGTTCGCATTCCAAATCACTTCAGGACATATGCAAACTTAAATTTCTTTAGGAATAATGATTGAAGATTTGTTGCACAAAAATATTGCCAACAACAAAACCAAACCAAATTTTGATGACCGCAGAGTTAGACTTGTTCTGAGATCGAATTAGATCTTAGTCATTTGATAAAGATTCTTCACCTATACAAGAGATAGATCCAAGCAAAAATAGATCATAACCATACAACAAAAATTGATCACAAGATTGAGCGTTGAAGTACAATATTAGGAGGGAGGATTCATGCCTTCTTATAGTTTTTGGAGGGGATTCTAGAGGGAAACGGATTTACACATTGAAGGATAATTTTGAATTTAAAATTAAAATTGTGGAGGGATATTAGGAGGGTAATCCTCTTTTTGAAGTTAAATGTTATTTAATTTTGAGGCCCGAGGATGAGATTGCAACCCTTTTGGAGGGAGACTTTAATTTTAAAAATCTTAAGTAAAAACCCCATACCCTAAGTCATATTTTAAGCTGCCCTCAACGAGATATTATAGTAAGAGATCTTTTCGATTTCATGGCATTGACCAAATGATAAGATTCCACAACATTAACCTTTTTGGGGTTTTTCCCACTCATTGGGCTTTCAACTTCAAACGAGAATATCTCATAGACTATGAAGGTTCTTGCGGTGTGCCACATACAAAAAAAATTGGCTTGATGAGGAGAATCCAATAGCAAGGATATCCAAGGAAAATTCGGACTTCTTTAGAAACCTCCAACAAGTGTGGGCTATGTCCATCATATAGGGAATCTAAACCATACAGCTAGGGTTTCCATCCATCCTTTCAATGGAGCTTCAAACTTGATGTAATCCAGAAAAATATTAAGAGTGTTTATTAATGGACATTGGCATCAATGACAACACCATTCAACAATCACCTCCTTTGTCATTGACGAAAACACATGTAATCCCCATGCAATCACATCTCATCCTAACTGCATGCTTCAATCTTCTTCTCTTTATTTTTCTCCCCTTTTGACATCAATGGAAAAGCGTGAATCCCCCTGAAAATATACCTGCTAGCTGTGGACATGAAACCTACCCGTGCTCCCCCTAACAAAATTCCTTCTTATGTCTTCCTGCAAGTTGCATGTCTACTTTGAAATGCCTCAATACTTGTTGCAACAACCTGTCTCTCCCTGACTTGTTTTTCTTTATATGAATTTCCACAACTAATTCTACCTGTCAATATGAATCAACTTTTCTTGTCGAAATTGCTACTCCAATGAACTACCGACAATAATAATTCTTCATATATGTCAAATGTCAATCATGTCAAAATAATAGATCTTCAATAGCACAATTGTTATAAATACTTCTTGTTTTTAACATTCAAAAGATAGGGAGTCATCATGTGGATTCTTCAGAATAATGTGTGAACCAGCTCTTCGGCGAGATCATCTTGAAATTCAACATCTTCTATTGGATATTCATCATGCCCTTTTTCCTTTACAAAACCTGAAAGCATGACTACTAAGACTTTATCATTTTCTTGGTCTTCATGCATCTATTTTCTTCTCTAGGCTTTCTTGTACCTAATGTTAGGGTTGTCCTTGGAATATTCCATCATGTGCCTACAATCATCAACTCTATGTCCATAGTTATGGCATTTGTAGAATTCAACATTTGGCATGGATGATGGAGTGAAAAACATATACTTTCAGCTGACAAAATCATTGAAGTAGTTGTCTTCAGTTCTTGCAACCCTACTTCTAGGGTTTTGATGATTCCCTTGATAATATTACATGTCACATGTTTTACAATTCCTAGCCATATGTCCAAAGTTAGAACATGAAAAACAATATCCATTATACATATTAGTGTACCTGGATTTGTTGTCTCTTCCTGTGGATTTTCTGAAGTCATCCTTCTTTGGAGGAGGTGTAGCATTTTGTTGATTACATCTTGGAGCAACAACATTTTTAACATTATTTTGTCCTTCATTTCGATATTTCCTCTGAGGGATATTGCTATCAATATTTCTCTTTGGGTACTTTGAGCTTGTGCCTTCATCATATGGAGCTTCACTTACTTCTTTTTCTTCCATCTTCAATTTAGCCATGTCATTATTCTTCCTTTCGTCATCCAACAATTTCTCCTTCACGAGATTATCTATTTTAGATAGAGCATAATCAAGTTCTTCTTGATTCTAAGAAATGTCTTCCTAAAATTTGTTTTTCAACAATTTCCTTATTTCGTCTACCTCTTCTAATTGCAATTTTAGAAGGGTGATCTTTTCAGTTGCTTTGTTGAAGTCTTGTATTTGTTCCTTTTTCCTTTCATTTTAATTTCTAAGCCTGTTGATTTTTTCTAAAGATGCATCTAGTTCCTTTTTATTTTGATCAACTTCAGTTACATACCTCTAACCATATTCATTTAATTGTCTTGCCATGTATTTTTCTTTCTTTTTTTCTTCTTGCACTTGGAGTTTCAAGAGATCAACTTCTTCTTTAAGTGTGTGATTTTCCTCCTATGTGTTATTCAACTCTTTCAAGGCATTGATTAATACCTTTTCCATGTCTGATTCCTCTTCATTTCCATATTCCTCATTGGCAAACTCTTCCACATCAGAATATGCTTGAATTGAAGCATAATGATCATCACCTTTGTCTTGACCAACATGTTCTTGTCCTGCATGAAGATTTTTAATTTTCTCCCAAAGATGTTTGGCAAATGAGCATCGTCCTACATTGGATTTCATAGAATCTAATAGGGCACTTAATATTATACTCATTTCTTTCGAATTATATTTTTGCAATTCATCAGTAGAGGTTTTTCTAGAAATAATAGAATCCCATACATCATATCCAATAGCTTGCAAATATATTTCAATTTTATCTTTCCAAAATAAAAAAACTTGATTCATTGATCAGAGGAATTGGACCAACCCATTTCTCTTTGTCAACTATAATAGGTTCTAAAAGAATTTCAATACTTGGAACTTCCTTTGGCTTCTTTGAATGCTTGGTGTCTTGCTTCCTTGACTTTCCCATCTTGACTCACCTGATATTTTCCTTTCAATTTTTAAGCTGATATTGAAGGAACTTGACTCCGATACCAATTGTTGGAAACACTGAGAGGGGGGTGAATCAGTATTTCTTATCAATTAGATTTTTAATTTCACAAAGCATTAATTTTTATTAGCATTAGATAAACATAAGCAATCATCGACATTGTTCAATAATGCATAACAATAAATACAGTAAACACAGAGATTTTAAGTGGAAACCCCTCTGAGACAAAAACCACCAAACACTTCTTAATATTTGTCTTCAAATATTTACATCAAGTTTTTAGCTCCAACTGAAGGAGGCTCTAACCTATAGGATGCTCCTACACCCTGTTTACCATAAGGATGCTCCAACACCCTATTTTTCAGGCTCCAACCTAATGGATGCTCCAACACCCTATTTTTCAGGCTCCAACCTAATGGATGCTCCAACATACTATTTACCAGTTGTTGTTGGATGGACGCTCCAATTCCTTGTGCAGGTTACAACCAGCCCTAGCACCACCCTGCCACCCTGAAGTGTTCTCAGCATCCAAACTAAAGGAGACTCCATTCTCCTACCTTGCACCACCCTGCCACCCTGATTAGTCAGTGGACCACATTTCACAATTTTCAAACTGGATCCACCTGTGCTCTAAATCAATACAAAAGAATTGCATTACAAACTTTGTCTCTTCTACCTAGTATGTATAACACAGTCAAATCCTAGTAGCCTCACTTCTAAACTCTGCTCAATTTGACCAATGCACAATCTGCACATCAAACCTTAGCGTGTAAACTCTTGCTTCATCAACTATCCATGCACACAATTATGCCGCTCAATGTGTCACAAACCCTAGTTCTGCTCAAACATAGTGATAACTTTGTTTCTTCTTAGATTGTACATCAAATACCATCATTAGTGAAATTTTATGCTCAAAACAAATCTGGTTCAACCCCTAGAAATTTCCATCAACAACCAATCTTGTATTATGTCTTCTCAACTAATAATTCTATCACAAATTTGTCTCATTATGCACATATCTCTACATGCAACTATTGTCATCAACTTTGTCTTGTATCAAGAGCTCACAATGTCTCATGGGTTCAACGCACACTCAAGGTTCACGTTGTTGCATGCATACTTCAACAATAATATCAATTAAAACCATTACTGCAAATGACACCTTTATACAAATGAGGAAACCCTAACCAAATGACTCCTTCTACCAAACTTTTGTAAAATGATGATATTGATATCCTGAAGAAATTCTGAAAAATAATGATGAAGATTTTATTGTTGGCCACCCTTACTAGTTGAGTCAAAACTACCTTTACTTATATTCAGGGAAAATTTTAGGGGCTAATATTCACCCATGGGCTAATTTTCTATACTTTTTCCAAAAAAATGATTCACTAATTTCCATTTTTTTGTAAAAATGATTCGCCCAAATTTTATAGAATGAAATTATTTTACTCTAAAAATCGCCAAAAAATTATATATAGACTATATAAAAATATTATAAATTTGAATTTTTTTACAAAAATATTTCCAAACATTTTATAGATTTCATATTATGGACTAGTGGGATTCGCCAAGGTTTCTAAACTTTAAGATAAATTTCCATCCTTAAAATTTTCCCCGCTTATATTCTCAATACATTGAAGTTGAATCCTTACTACTGCAAATATTTCTGAACTAAATATCGTTGAAGGTGAGACAACTACTGAATGTTGCTACGGGAACACTTGATACATACTGCTACAAAATAACAAGACTGTTGTACAAAGATTTGTTAGTAAAAAATCAATTGCTTCAATTTTGAATGATGACAAAACACTTACTACTGTTAGTAATAAAGCTTTATTAACAATGAAACCTCCAAATCAGAATCCCATAATTTTTTACAACCAGTCTTGTACTCTTGATCCCTCTTTCAAATCTGCATTATTCCTTATAAGCAAGTTTCACCAACAATCATACAACAAGAAATTACATAATTGTTGAAGTTGTTATAACTTGATCCAAACTAGGTACAATATTGCCTCTTAAATTATTGATTAAGGCTATGCTAGATATGAATTTAGAGAGTCATAAAGTTTGATTTATGCATAACCTTCAGATCTATCTTAAACTATGCTCAAAAGGATCACTAAGGCAACTTAGAGGGAATACATTTCAACAAATTTTAACTTCACCGCAAAGAATGTCTAAACAAGATTTAAAATATTTCCCAATATTGTGCCAACAAACCTTGGTAGCTTCAATTAAGTCAAATTGATTTGTCCTGCAGGATTATATACACATATATATACCAGCAACTTCTATATAGTGAAACAAGAATGGCTCGCCTACTTGATGTCTTCAAATCTGGTTCATCTTATTGGTTTTATCTCCTTGTATACATTGACATCAAACAAGTCCTAACAATACCATAAATGAGGGCATAGAGTAGTCATACCTGGTGATCCAGGATATTTTCATGAATGTTTTCAACCAAAAATCCCCGTCATACAAGAGCTTTTATTGACACTTACATTTATTTGTGAAATTATGAGCAATGCATATTATAAACAACTTCAACAAACCATCACACGAAACAAGGAACAAATAATCATGAAGCACACATAAACACACAATATGATAACCGAGCTCACCTAGTGTGGGCTATGTCTCCGGGCTCGATGTCAAGAGTGGGGAGATTGCTTCATTAGTTATTGCAAGATGATGATGAGTACATGATGTAACCTCTTTCAATACAAGGATGAACCCCCTTAACTAGAGTGGCATGTCTCTCCACGAGACGTTCTCCTATAAGAACTCTCACTCATAAAAACTCTCCAACATGACAAAGGAAAAATCTCTCACATAAAGTGTCATACAATGATCCTATCATAGAGTGGCATACATGGATCGCAAATGCAAATCATCATCTCAGCAAAAATCAAATAACGACATGGAAACAATTCATCTTATACGTCCAAGTCTTGGGATGGCCTGAAAATCATCTACTTGGATAAAGGAACTACTTATGCCATCATGTTCCTTGCGAAAAATCGTGAAATATAACTAAAAACTCAACCCCTTTCTAACTTGCTCAAATATGTTCTCCCCAGGAATCTCAAAGATTCCTCAAAGATTCCCTGATGCAGGTTGACTGAAATTCAGCTACTCAGATGAAGAAACTGATCATGCCAACATGTTCCTTGCAAAAAACTAGTTAAAATGAGTATAAACTCGACATATTTCTAACACCTTCAAAATTCTGCAGCAAGGGAATCTTAAAGATTCCTCATAGAGAATATTCTTTGAAATATTCCCTAACATATGCTCTAACAATATTCCTAGAATCTTCTTGAGATTCATGTCTTCATTGGCCTACCTGTGCCCTCATCTCTCATGTATTCTCCATGGTTCCCTTTGAACCATTTGAATGGCATTTTATAACAAAGTGCGTGGTTGTTTCAATGGTTGGCATAGTCATATTAAGTTACTTGTTGTTATGGAGGTTTTGGGTTCAAAACCCATGCACTCCTAATTTTGGTTTTAATATAGTTTGAAAACCATATCATATTTGGTATATGTATGGCCATATTGTAAAGACTCCCCAAACCATGAGAACAAAACAAAAAATGTAGGTTGCACCATACCAAGGCCACTTGGGCATAATTTGAGGTGCCATGTGGCACCATGTGATTGGGCCATGTGGCAGGCTCTCATTGGTCCACATCATACGCCACTTTTGTCACCTACATGCCATGTGTCAACTTGTGATATTTCCACATCACTTGTGGTCTGTTGATTGGGCTGCCATGTGGCAGTATGTGGGAGTGCCACGTGGAACCCTCTAGTTGACTTTTGACTTTGACTTCTTTTTTTTGGTACAAACTTCAAACTGCAATAACTTTCTCATACAAACTCATATTTTGGTGTCGTTTGCATCGTTGGAATCAAGACGACAAGATCTTTGAACCAATCCTAGCCTTGATGAAATCTGAGAACTTTTATTTTTAAGCCTTTCTAGAGCCACCTGGATCGCCTTGACGTTGACTTAAGACTTGGATTAATGGAATGAAGATAAAAATATATATTGTATGAAACTAATATTTCCCTCAAGATATGAATCTCAGATGTCCACAAAAATTCTCATAAATGGTGCCTTAAGGGGTATGAAATCAGTGCAACTTCTTGCTAGAAAATGTCTCGATATTCTCTTACAAATAGGCTTGTACAAACCAGCACTTCTTCATTGATCTATGACAAGTCTTCATGCACTAAGAGGATCGAAACAACTCCATACATCCAATAGAAATTATGTGTTTCAGAATTCTATCATAACTCAAACAGGATGACCGCAGAGATTTTAGATGCAAAAATCCATAAAGAATTGAATCAATGAATTGTAGAGAAGAGGTTATTTGTAGCCACAGATATAGATAACTAAGTTCACATTCCAAATCACTTTAGTACAATTGCAAACTTAAAGTGTTTTAAGCATAATGATCGAATATCTGTTGCACAAAAATATCGCCAACAACAAAACCAAATCGAATTATGATGACCGCAGAGTTAGAGTTGATTTGTGATTGAATTAGATATCGGTCCTTTGATAAAGATTCCTGATTTGTACAAGAGATAGATCCAAGCGAAAATTAGATCATAACCATACAACAAAAATTCTCCTTTCAAGCCTCTCGATTGATCTTACACTTGTCATCACAGGGTTGAAGATTTTAGAGTTTGATCACAAGATTCAGCATTGAAGTACAATACACTAGGAGGGAGGATTCATAACTTCTTATAGTTTTTGGAGGGTCTTCTAGAGGGAACTTGATTTTCACATTGAAGGATAATTTTGAATTTAAAATTCAAATTCTGGAGGGATATTAGGAGGGTAATCCTCTTTTTGAAGTTAAATGTTATTTAATTTTGAGGCCCAATGATGAGGCCACTACCCTTTTGGAGGGAGACTTTAATTTTAAAAATCTTAAGTCAAAACCCAATGATGCCCTAGGTCATATTTTAAGATTCTCTCAACAAGATATTATAATAAGACTTCTTTTTGAGTTCATGACATTGACCAAATGATAAGATGCCACAACATTAACTTTTTTTAGGTTTTTCCCACACATTAGGACTTTCAAATTCAAACGAGGATATCTCATAAACTATGAAGGGTCTCGTGGTGTGGCACATACCACCAGAATCGGCTACAAGAGGAGAATCCAATGGTCAGGATCTCCAATGAAAATTTAGTGATCTACTTCTTCAGAAACCTCTACCAAGTGAAAGGTATGTCCATCCATCCTTTCAATGGAGCTTCCAACTTGAGGCAATCTAGGCAAATATTAAGAGTGTTTATTAACGGACGTTGGCATCGATGACAAGACCATTCAACAAGGAGAAGTTCACCCATAAATTTCATTCCAATCCACACTTTCCAAGAATGTAAAGAGCACATATATTAATCTAAATTGCAAGAAAGTAAATTCACACTTGCAGAAAGTAAATCACATATGCATCAAAGGTGACTTGCTCTAGTATTAAGATGGATCTTGTTTGTTGTAATAGAAATGTAGTTGCATGTGAAATGTAATGCAGTAAATCACAAAATATCAAACCACACTTTGTTTATGAAGGAAATAGAGCCATGAGTCAAATGTTGGACACATAATAATCAAATTGAACCATATCAAAAATAGAGCAATCACAATTCTAGAGAACAAAGTATTTTACCGTAGTGTGGAGTTGCAACAATGACCTAAGTAACGAAATCTTGTATAAATTCCATGACAGCAAACAGTTTAATTAATAACAATATTAATCACTAAGTTGTAGCAATAAACCTATGATACATAGTTGCAACAATACGAAATATCAGAGTTGAAACAATATGAAAAATAGAAAAATGGCATAAATAAACCAAACTATAAATAATGTTACAACTACAATATGAGTATATCCAATACCTAACTAAGGAGGGGGGCCTAACTCTTTATATGAGGCATTGGTTTTCTAAATATATAGAATGTTAGATACTCATTGCACCATCGATTGAACATGAATGGGAAGGAAATTTATATTGCAAGAAAAATGGAAATATGATTACAATAAACGATTGATTAGCCAACAAACTAGTTCTAATTTTGATTACCCAACTGAAAGAGAGAAGGGGATTTTATACATAATACTTTCTATCTAAATTAATCAAATAATTTGATGGACATCCATGAGAATTAGGTTGTTCCATCATGTTACATTGATTTTCCAAAAGATAGCAAAAATAGGGCATAAGTTGACTTAATCAAATGTGTGGCAAGTGGAGGTTGAGTCGTCATCCTTTTTTGAGTGCCTATTTTCCTTTGTCATTTTTCTCTGTGAGGAAATCTTTTTTTTGAATGCTTGGATGATCCATAGGTGACATTGGTTTAGTTGATTTATGTGTCGGCACAATTGTTGCAAATTTGCAACATCATTTCTCCACAGTTGCAACAATGGGTCTAAGTGAGAGTTGCAACAACAACACTAAGGTGAGAGTCACAACATAGTGAGGTGAGAGTTGTAAGAGGAAAAGTTGCAGCAATGGTGGCAACAACTCATAGTTGTAACACTTGTGACTATAGCTCAAAACTGCAACATTTGCGCTCAAACACAGTTGCAACAAATGTTAGGTAAACTTGACTTGAGGAAAAAGTTAAAGTTGACTAGTTCAAAAGGTAGTGGTTTTGGGCATGTGGTTTAGTGTACCCATGATTTTCTCCCTGTGAAATTCATGTAATGGAGCCTTTAAAAGGTCAAGAGGAACTCTTTTGTAATGGGCCAGGGAGATGAGTAGTGAAGGTTCACTTGGATGGCTTGTTCAGGTTTTGGCCAAGGGATCTAATGGAATTATTTTCGCTGGATTTTTCCCAAAGTCGGGGTTTTCCCAGCATAAACATGGTGTTAATGTTCGCATGTTCTATGTTTTTTTATAGTTATGGTTAATTCTCTCAGTAATTTTTACTTTCTTTCTAGTGAGATTTTTAACATTTGGTATCATAACCATGATGTTGGCTTCAAGGGAATGCCATTGTTTCCAAGGGATTATTTGGTCTGTTAGATGGATAGATTGGTGCATATCCATAGTAGATATTTGTGAGATTATATTGGATTAGGGACATGGGACTTGGAATTCAAGCTCCATAAGAGTGCCCCAAAGAGTTTCAGATAGGCCCATAAGATTGTTTTTATTGTTGGTCACATGGGAAGACTGTTCTATTGTACCTTGTGGAGGAGTTGAATTAGAGGGATATTATTTCTATCTAGTA
Source organism: Pinus tabuliformis (assembly GCA_031772625.1). NCBI lineage: Eukaryota > Viridiplantae > Streptophyta > Pinopsida > Pinales > Pinaceae > Pinus > Pinus tabuliformis. Next base: position 1,015,775,126 of record CM062816.1, on the reverse strand, counting down.
GTGTAGAGCTCACAAAGAACAAATATCGCAAGGTGAGGAGGGATTTCAATAGTAGACAGTGTTGAAGAAACTAGACAAGTTGCTATCATGCCCAAATTGTCATAGCATGGACACCAAATCTAAGAATTTCTAGAGTTGGTGGCTTCTAAGTGTGACATCGGTTCGAATCGATAATGAAGAGTCTAGCATTGACTAGGTCACTATCCCTTGTGTCACACTTCCTTCTTCCCTGTGTGTGGACGCTTAAGGTTATGGGTTCAAGAATTGAAGTCATCCTTATGGATGTTTTCTAAGTCTGACTCTAAGATATATAATAGAGAAGATGCATTCACCATGGGATCAAAATGATAGGCAGAGGAGTGAAATATGGCGACAACAGCCAAGCAAGGAAAGACAATCATAAGAGATTAAGGTTGTTCATTGAGGAATGCAAAATCATATCATACCAGTCCCTACGACTTGTGTTGTGAGGGTTTTTTTAGCTCTTGGGGTCATGGTACGATGGTAAGGATCGAGATAAGTAGAGATTTGGAAAGTGAGAGTCGAGAAAATAGTAGCAATGATAGTAGTGGAATTGTGGTGGTGGATCCGTCTAGAATTCCACTAAAGGTGCTTTGTGGTGGCAGAGTAGAAATATGGACCATTGTCATAGTGGTCTTGGAGGATATGATAAAATTTTCCTATGGGGTTAGAATGGAGGACATGAAGTTTTCATTGGGCTCGCTTGAAGCTTGGAAAGAAGATAAAACCCCTCACATGGAATTCGCTTGTTGATTTTCTTAGCAAAGAGATTGTTTGACGCAATGTGGGAAAAAGTTAAGATAATGAAGTTCATTAGATCGCAACATCCAAGGGGGAAATGGGATTTGTATATTCTAGATCCCATAAAGGTTTTTAGGGTTTGGCTTGGAATGTTCAAGACGGTAGAGAATAATTTAGTGGAGTCTAAACAACAATGAAGATGAGTTTGAAGAATTTTGAACGAGCTTCAGCTAGGGACAATAGGGCATTGATCAACATTTGTGAAGGGAATGAAATGAAATATATATTTATAACCAAAACATAGATACAATGAAACTTGACTTCTATTAAATAATGTGAAATATTGAAACTGTAAAAATGCAAAATGAAAAAAAACTAGCTTGAATGGTGGTATCTTATCTCTGAGAAGAGATGTGATGGCTACGCCTCTTCGCAAGAGTGAGTTACAATGAGGCCAAAGGGTCCTTTCTAAAATCAAAAGAAATGAATAAACCCTAAACATCTAAAAACATAACCATAAGAGATGAAACACCAAAAGGATTGTGGGCCCCAGTGGGTTTAGTTGGTACATCAACTTCTCGGGGTCATAACTTTTGCATACAATATCCCTTTGTTGCGCTTGATAGCCCGTTGGAAATGTTTAGATAAGAATTACACATTTCATACTGACCTTGGCTCTACCTATAACTACACATTAGGTCCTTTTTCATGTTAAATTAACATCATTTAGGGCCTCAAAATGGTCGCAAAAGTTTAGGACCTGAAAAACTGTAGAAAAACTACCAAGATGGAGAATTGTGATTTGAGCCAGTGGAGTAGGTGGATAGCCACCAATCTCCACCTAGGTCAGTTCTCCCCCCTAATAATAAATGGTCTCCATTTCATTGAGGGCCCCCATTAGATGGGGATTTGTTTGTTGAATTTGGCTCCTAGTTAGCCACTTGCTTTGTTGAAGAAGTTAATAGGATTTTACAACTCGATAGAGTTGCATGTGTTGTTGGAAACTATCATTTTTCTTTGTGTCGATGATATGATCCACTGTATATTATTAAATCAAGTTAGGATTAAGCTTTGTGGGGGAAAATTTATTGTTCCTCTAAGGTTTCCAACATACATGGGTAATATGGTTGAAGCATCTCCACATTGAACATTGTGTGCAAGCCAAGGAATGGGGGAATGCTCAATTCAAAAGCATTGTCACCAACTTCCTTTGTGATTGTGTACAAGGCATATCAGAGTGATCTAAGCTTGATATTAGGGCTCGTAAGGTGCTCTTTCTATAAGTGTAACAACACCTTATCACCAACATAAAACTTATGTGGAACCTTATGCTATTCATACCGCTACTTGTACTTGGAATTAGCTTTTTGCATGATATCACAGACCTATCTTTGGATGTCTTATATATGTTCAAAAAATTTAGCTACCTTGCTTTCCTTGGTCTGAGCATGGGAGGAGTTGGTTGGTGTAGATGCAATGGGGACAACTACATCAATTTGGGCCAATGGTTGGAACCCCAAGCACACCTGAAAAGGACTATCACCAATAGAGTTGTGGAGGGCTATGTTATAGCTATGTTGAACACATGGAAGGTTTTCATCCTATGTATGTGGGTTCTTGCAGGTGTACATGTGCAAGATATGGAAAATCATCCAGTTCACCACTTTTGTTTGTCTATCTAAATGGGGATAAAAGGCATTCGATTTGGTCAAATTGATATCCATGAGACACCATAGCTTGGACTAAAAGGTATTGATGAACCTGTTTTCCCTATCTAAAATCATTGTTCGAGGTATCCCAAAATGAACCCAAACACCCTCAAAGAAGAGTTTAGTAGTGGATTAATTTGTGATACTCTTATTGTAAGGTGCTAGAATGGTCATCTTAAATAATTGGTTGACCACTACAAACAAACAATCATTGCCATGCTTGGTGGATGGAAATCCTAACAGGTAATACATGGAGATTGAATGTTAGGGCTTTTCCAGGGTACGTAGAGGACTGTGCAACCCCTTATTTTTTATGGTTGGTTTAGTAATGGCACAAGTGGTGCATGATATTATATACCTCTATACATCATGTTGAAGCTTTAGACAATAGAAATATTGTTGAAGTAATACTACTATTTTCTCCACACCAAAGTTTCTTTCCACCTAATTGTAATGTGCCTCCCATATCAGCTTGGCATGCTCACTCAAAGAAATGCAAAGATGGCCCAAGTAGCACAACAGTGCATCCTGGAGGTGGAAATTTGGAACTTTCTTGCCAACCATCAACATTTGGTATGTGGAAGTAAATTATGAGTCACTATTGTATAATTGTGGCCACCCAGAGGCCTTGTTCCCACAAGAGTTATGAATTGTGGTTAGTTCCACAACTCAGGGTTGACTGAGGTAGTTTGTGACATGATTGGCCTACCCTTATTTTATTTGATGTTCAAATGGAATTTTTGTAGGTATGTGGACCAATTCTAAGGGCAGTCATTATGTAACTTCCCTTGGGTCTACATAAACTGTAGAGGCATGTGATCATTATGGATGAATGTCTCCTTCCCCAGAATAAGAGAACTGAAACATGAATCTTTAATAGAAGTTAGCAAGGCCCAAGAAGCAATGAAGCTCTATTAGAGTCGTTGAGGATAACTGTTGGGTCTCCAAAATATCATTCATTTCATTCTCTTTTCTTTCACTTTGCTTAATAATTTTTCATATTCCGCAGCTCCATAACCATGCACTAAGACCATATTCATAATTAAATATGGGTTTAGACACATTATTTTCCAATACATTTATTTTGGTATTTTGAGTGAATTTATGGTTAAATATTAGAAAAATAACATGTATTCACTTATATATAAAAGTTGGATGAGTTTTGTGACATGTGTAGGCATATTTGAAGATTCCAGCACAGTCATGTTTGGCCTCCAAGACTCAAATTCGAATTTCCTCTTCAAACTCTTGAATATTTGAGGAAGATTTGAGATTATTGGTCAAGCACAATTCATGGAGAAGAATCATGGAAATTTTCATAAGTATCTCATATCAAAGCTAGGATATATTTGTGGGAGGATATGAAGAGATGCTAATTTCTAGATGTCAACACATGGTTGTAACCACATGAGATAGTTGTGGATCTAGGAGAGATTTGTTGATCTACAATTATGAGTTAGTTATCTTAGTTTTTGTATAAATAGGAGTGCCTTCTCCTCTCAAAAAGTGTGAAAAGTTTTGGAGTTATGCTCATGCTTCAATGTAGAGTTTTGGATGTTAAGAATTGACACTATGTTTATGATTGATGTAATGAATACCATTGTAGTTCACTTTGATATGGTTGTACCTTCATTTGGTGTTTGATCAAGAGTTTTCTCAACTTTCCACCTCTCATGCACTTTGGGATGGCCACCTAATGAGTATGGGATGCATTCTAATTTTTTATTTTTTTAGTTTCTTTATGTTCATTTTAAGTATTTTGATTAGATGCAGTGTTTACATTCTTTCATGCTCATTCCATTTATGTTCATTTGCAGATTAAGCGTTATTGCTCTCATTTCATAGATTCGTTGCTTTTCAATTAGTTTGATAGATATTCATGAATGATTCTAATTTGACAATGCACACATTAGTAATTTAAATTGATCTCTCGCTGCTTTCAGAATAGTTTGCCTTTAAATTTCATAGTTTAAGAATTCAATGCCTTTTTAGTATAGGATTTTTTGCTTTCTAGATACTTTCAAGTCATTAGAACATATTTACTTTCTTGTTGGTAATATAGATTTACTTTCATGTCAATTGTCATTTTAGTTTCATAGATTAAAAGAATGCTTTCCAAGTTTCGAATTTGAGACTTTTGAAAAAGAAACTGTGTGCACACTCATCTTAGACATTTTTCATGAATAGGTTTGCCATCGTTTCAATAGGTTAATTTACTCTTAAATTGAAAGTTGATTCCTAACATATATTGTGCAAGTATACTTCGTAAGTTCATGAACCCCAGGTTTGACAATTTAATGACAAGTAATTTAACTAACAATTAAATTACCCAACAATAACCAATCCCGAATGACTTGGATCTTGGATGGATCCACATGTACACCTTGATCAAAAATAATGTAGCCTAGGTATTGGATCGTGTTCATGCCGAAATCCAAATTAGCACATAGCTTGTGCTACCACAAAGTGTGAAGGACCTATTGAATATGCTACTAGTGCTCTGCCCAAATCTTGTTGAAGAGGAGGCTATCATATAGATATACAACCACAAAATAATTAGTGAAAATCCACTAGGTATCATCTATCAGCCTCATGAAGTTTTTGGGGCATTCGTCAAACCAAAGAAATGACCAACCATTCAAAAATACCCTCCTCGGACATGAAAGATGTTTTCCATACATCAGTTGGTTTTACTGGCACTTGGTGGTAGGCAGAAGTCAAATCCATCTTACAAACATACTTGCCCCCCTTGAGTTGGTCAAGAAGATCATCAATCCAAGGAATCAAGTACTAGTTCATGATTATGATTTTGTTTATGACCTGGTAATCAATGCAGATTTGTTGGGCCTTATCTTTCTTTTGCACAAGTATAATCGGGTTTCCACAAGGTGAGGAACTTGATAGGATATAAAATTTTTGGAGTAGTTATTGCATATGGCGCTTGATTTCCTGATTTTCTTGAAGAGACTGATGGTAGATTGGCCCATTGAGTAGAGGTGCACCATGGGTCAGATTGATTGAATGCCAGATCTGAGAGGGTAGAGGTACCCTTATGGGTGAGGAGAAGGTGTCTACATATTCTCTCATGACCTTCTCAACTTGGCTTTGTTGTGTCGAGAGGCCCTGTGTGGAGGCCTTGGATATGGCAACAATATTCTCCTTACTTTGAGAGTGATTTATGAAGAAGATAAATTTACTGATCTAGGAAATTCCCTTGTTTTATTTCTTATCAGAGATCAAAGAAATGGAAATAAATGGAGCTACCTTTGGTATCATGTATAATTGTCTACCCAAAGTAATAATAACACTACAAGTTCTAAAATCATATACAACATGACACTTCCACAAGTATGGTTTGCCTAAAAGAACATCACAAACTTCAAGGAGAGCAATATCACATAATACGTCATCATTTAAGGGCTTGATGTCATAGGGCAAGCAACATTATTGGTTGACATGGAGATATTTCCCTTAGCGGAGCCACCTAATGGTGTATAGTTGCGGGTGTGGTGTTGGAAGTAGGTACAAATGCTTGATGAACTTTCCTAATATGAGGTTACTTTGGCTTCCACTATCAACAATGAAATGCAGTGGAGCACCCTTCACCCACATATGTGAGTGAAATAGGCACTCACCTTTCTCATAATCTTCGAGCTCACTTTGTTGGACCTTGGTGGTGGAAATCGTGGCACTGGGTTCCACATCAATGATATGCTTCCCCTTGTCTAGGTTTGATTCAAAGTCACAACCTGCATCTAACTCTAAGGCTTTCAACTCACCCACTAATGAATTCCTTGCACGATATTTGTCAATGTTATGAGAGGGACTCTTGTGGAACTTGCACCACTTTCCTGTGTCTTTCTTCATCTTTCCATTATCATTCTTTCTTTGTAGCTAAGATGGGTTGTCTTGGGGTGTTCCACCTTGGCTCTATCATTTATTTTATGATTTTGGGATGCCCTTCCCCTGCGTTTGTTGTGATGGATTCGCAAATCCAAAATCTCGCTTCTTCTGTTTAATTTTTTTTCTCTATTTTGACAGCATATTGGTATGTTGTGCCAAGTGAGGAGATGTCCAAGAAATCCATTTATATCTACATGTATCTATGCAAATAGCCACAATACTTGAGAACCAAATGTTGCTTGAAGTCGTTGATACCAACTTGGTGCATAAGGTATGAAAGATATTTTTGAATTTTGGCACTATTTGGTACCTTTCTTGTCATATTGTGGTCCATCTCATGTACTGGTCCTCATAGCTTCCAACGGGGTAATATTTTTCCTTAATAGCATCCCTAAAAGAGCCCCAAGTTAGGTGTGAGATTCATCTCAAGACTCACATTACCTAGAAAACAAAACAAATATTATTGTAGTACTTTGGTATTATTATATAAGTATTCACAATAAATTATAATAAAAATACTTATATAATATTAATACAATATTATTATTATTATTATTATTAAAAATAATGTTAAAGTAATATATTGTAATAATGTTATTACCATATTATTAAAATAATATTACTAATAATTTTATAATATTAATAAAATATATTAATATTAAATTTTAATATAATATTAATAATATTATAATAAGATACCCCATATGGGGTGACATGTACGAGAAAAAGGGGGGGTCGGGTTTCCACCACCCCACCTGGCGATAACATCGGGGTTAGTGGAAACACACCCCCAGTGAGAGTTAATGTCATCCTATGTGGCCATGCGGAAATTCCTCTGATTTCAGATGAAGTGACGGCATCAAAGAATGAGCAGTCTCCTCGATAATTTGAAGTGTGTGACACCCATGGAAATTCAACATAATTGCATGAGGCTTGACAGGGAGGTTGCAAATTTAGGTCTCTAAGCGAGGTGCAGCTTAGCAAATGGAAGTAACTATGTTTGGCACTCTAGTTTTCAAATTCTTAGCCTAACTGGGTTGAATTATAGAGGTCTTCGCATAAAACATTTGTTTGGGTGGATGCAGTGGTTGTTTCTATCTTATTCCCAACTCTTGGTGCATTATTTCTCCTAAATTATGTTGGATTCTAGTTGTTACTTATTTCGGGCCTTGAATTATGTTAGTAGATGTGATGTTTCCTTTTTTATAGTAGCTCTAGTAGTGCTCTTTTTCCCTGGTTGGAAAGTAGTTTCTATATGGACTCTATGGTGGGTTATGCATCAAGCTAAGGCTAGGTTTTGGGAGGCTCAATAGAGATGTGGGACTTCTAGCTCCCCCTTATTTTGTGTGCAATGCCTTCTAAACATGATTATGGGCTCTCCTATGCTTGAGATACCTTTCTTGGTTTATGATTGGCTTTCCTGTTTGAAAGGTGGTATGTTGAGACCTTGAAGGTGGGTGGCTTTATATTCCTCATATGGTGGAGCAAACGTGATTCTGCGAGGTACATGGAGACTTCCTCTTTTGCATGTTGAGTGGGGGTGTGAGGTAAACTTATGTGCTCGTCTGTTCAGTGTTGGTTTCCTAGCACCTAAGTGGTTTCTCTATTGGAAAGGTGGTCATTTGGGGCTCAGTGGTGGAAGGAGGTTTGGTGGGTTAAAATATTTGGTGTTGGTTTTGGTTTCCTCCTGTATCGGTCTGTGGGGCTAGTTTCATTTTTCTTTTATCATAGTTCCTCTGTGATTACTTTGTGTTCAAAGGAGCTCTTTTTTCAGTGGGTCGAAAGATGGTGTGAGGTAATTTGGTGGCTAGAGATGTAGTTGCAGGCTTTATGTATTTGTGTTGTTGCAATGGATTTCATTCATGTTGGTTCCCATATTATTTACATTGGAGTCCTGGCATTATAATATTTGAGTATCATTTATCCTAGGCCCTCAGGTTCACATCTGGTCATTGGGTCGAAAGGATTATCTTTGGTTTCTTAGTTATTTGGTTCCTCATGCCATGTTAGTGAGCTCAGGTCTAAATAAGGGTCACTTCTTATCGTGAGCGGTTCTATCAGGGTGGTGGAACTCGTATGCATCGTCATATTCAAGGCTTCCCTTCTCATTATCGAGAAGTCACCCCTACTCATGTTAAGGATGAACTCACTAATATGGAGGGGGGAGCCTCTTCTCATCTATCATCCTTCTCATACACAGAAGTATTAATTGAATGGGTCGACTGGGTCCCAAATATCAGTCATATGAGAGGGAGGTATAATCAGTATTTGCAAGCAATTGAACTTTATTGGAAAATGAAATTTTTGATGGGACAGACTATCCCAAATTGCCATGAATCCCATCTGGATATCCTCCAATTCCTTGATTACTTGCACAAGCATATCAATATGCTTGACAAGAGGATGGAGAGGATTGAGCACCACCTTGGCATCCGCCCAGCAGTAGGATACACTTCAACAAACCTTACAACTCTCGTTAAGGATACATGATCTCATTCATATCACACAACATGATTGTAAAATGGTTCTGGAGTGTGCTCAAATAGTTGTAGTTTACTTTATACAAGGCCAATCAGGCCCAAACATTAAATGTAGCCTGATTATTTTTGTATCTTTCAAGTTTTAGTTGACTCTAACATTCTAAGGAGAATTTATTTTGGGCTTCGGTCCAGTCTCCCCTCTAAGAGACCGACCTGAATTTTGAAAATTGCTATATAATTCTCAAAATTTTCAGATAATAGAATTTACCACGTGTGTGTGTGTGTGTGTGTATACTCTTGCTATTTTTATTGTAATAATAGTATTATTATACAAGTATTTATAATAAGTTATAATAAAAATACTAGTATAATATTAAATAATAATAAAATCCATATATATTATTATTATTATTATTATTATTATTATTATTATTATTATTATTATTATTATTATTTATTATTATTATTATTATTATTATTATTATTATTATATTATTATTATTATTAGCCCCAAGGGTTAGCTCAATTGGTCGAGCCTTTGTTGTTAAAGCACCTTTGCTATTGAGAGGTCACGGGTTCAATTTTCTCAACACCTTGGGATTAGGCTCCATGGTTGAGTTAGTAGAAAGTGGTCCCTCTAGGAGATCTGCATGATACAAATATTGTGTAGACATAGTGGTCATTGATCTCTATGATCTGTGAACAATATATATATATATATATATATATATATATATATATATATATATACTATTATTGTAATATTATTATTAAAATAATATTAATGTAACAATTCGTAATAATATTACTAAAGTATTATCAAAATATTAAAATTATAATTAATAATAATATCATTAGATAATATTTTATAATACTATAATATATTACACTGATATTATTTTAATATTAATATTATTATCTATATGTTATTAATAATAGCATTAATATTAATATATTAGGTATAGTGGTCATTGATCTCTAGGGTCTTTGAACAATATATATATATATATGGTATTACTATTATTGTAATATTATTATTAGAATAATATTAATGTAACAATTCGTAATATATTAGTAAAGCATTATCAAAATATTAATATTATAATTAATAATAATATCAATATATAACATTTTATAATATTATAATATTTACACTGATATTATTTTAATTTTTTTTTTCCCGTAAGAAAAAATCGTAATTTTATTCATATTGATAAAATTACATTTTGTAGATGCTTGAAGCATATGCATATGGCTGTTCCTGTAATGACAGGCAGCAAACACAAAGTAGCAAAAAATTGTTCCTGTAATGACAGGAATACAACAGAGATGATAGAAAAAGTTTTGTCAACAGGCCTATATTTTCCTTCCTTTTTTCTTCTCCACTTTACGCCAGACTCCTGTGTTGGTAGTAGGGACAATTATGGCAAGTTGGTTTTCCTCTGTGTACCCTGGTTGTTCTTTATCCGAGTCCGATCCTTCGGAGCTATGTGCTCGTTTGGCACTGCTTATTTCCAGTTGTAGTTCTTGCTGCCGTATCAAGCTATTTGGCTCCAATTTGGGTCCTTCGATGTTCTCTTCCTGCATTTTTTCCTGTCTCCTTTGTACATCTGTGGGTTCCGTGTTCAGTGCCTCCTCCTCCAGTGGTTCGGTATGCTGCCAACCTTTTGGTTTTTTCTGTTGTTTCTTGTTCTTTTTAGGCTCCTTACTAGTCAGTGGACATGCATATTGAAGGTGCCCTGTCTGCAAGCAGCCACGGCATCTGAAAGCCGTGTTCTCGTAGTCAAGTTGTTGCATCCACAGTGAATTATTGAAATTCAATGTGATGTGATCTGGGAGTCCTTGACTTAGATCCACCTCTACACATATTCTGGCATATGTGAAAATTCCCCGGTTGGCTCTGTCCTCATCTATTTTGAGATGTTTTCCTAAGGAATTCCCAATGGCTGTTAAAGCTTTTCGATGCCAGAAATGCAGTGGTAGGTTGTGTAGCCTTACCCAAACTGGCATCATCGAAACTACCATGGTATTGGCGTCAAATTCCGGGAACCAGGGGGTGATAAAGAGACCCGCATTGCCCCAAAACCAAGGCCCCTGATTAATGATATTGTCTCGTTCCAGCTCTGTGCTAAATCTGACTATGAAGAATCCCTTAGGGCATAGATATATTTCACATTTGGATGTCCATGATGTATAAACCCATTGATGCAGTGCATTGACTTTGGGCCAATAACCGTTAAATCTGCATATAACAGCATTGTGAATTAAATCTGTGTATAGATCTGTTACCTCTGGCAATGATACAGTAAGCATAGGTGATTCTGGCTTCTGTTCCACAATATAGGGCCCTGGAAGCTCTGGTGTGGGTGCTGGTCTGTGTTGCAAAGGTTCCTTTCCTTTGACTGCATCGCGGAAGGAGCCTGTATTTTTTGAGCTGGTTCCCTTGCATCCGCCTCGGAGTCTCAGATTGAGGATGATGGTTGAATCTTTAACAACTCCATAGTGCTGGAGAGTGTGTTGGTCCTGCATGCAGATTCCTGAGAATAAGAGATTTTGGTATGCTGCCGGAGTTCCTAGTTTGATCTGGATTTGCTTTTTTAACTCCAGAACATCCATCCCTTCCTTGATTTGTACACAACAGTGTCTGCCTTCTACCGATCTGATAAATATATTCAGATCTAACGAATCAACCTTAATCAAACCCCGATTTTCATGATTGTTCTCCAGATCTGGCGAATCGTAAGAGGGATTTCTTCCTTCTATTAACAGTTTTCCAGAGACAGCCGTAGTGGTTCCAGGGACCTCATCCATGCCCCGCTTTGCTGTTTTGTTTTCCAGATCTGGCGGATGGCAAAAATATTTGGGGATTTTTTGTTTTTCCTCTGCATTGAATTCGAGTCCCTCGGAGAGGCAGAGACTAAGAATCAACCGTATCCCACGCTGAATCTCAGGCATCTCAGCCAACGCATGATCTTCGGTAGACTTCGTATACGCTCTGAGAAGAATTATCCACCAAAACCCAGAATCCACAGGCGCCACTCTCCCAATCGCGCTCTCTCCATAATCCACAATGAGGGTCTCCGCATTCCTGACGGGATCGTGAAGGACCTTGAAAGAAGCCAGCATGACTCCTTCCCCGAGTGTAAAACAGTCAATCCGCTTCTCCCACCCTTGAAGATACAACGTCTTCTTCAGTGGATCTCCTTCCTGAGGGGAAGCCTGACCACGAATAGGAGAGGCCGCTCGGTCTGTGGGGTTCTCGGTATCATCACCGCAGGCAGCACAAACTGTCTGACTGCCATCTTGCCGAGAGGGAGCCGAAAGCTCAGGACCACCAGCATAGATCTGAGGAACGCAGGTGCAGATCTGTTGGTTGCTTACCCTCAAGACCAGATCAGACGCCGGTTGAGAAATCGAGAGACTGCTGCCAGGCTTAGAGGGAGTCGATTTCACTGGAAAGAGAGCGCAGAGCTGCCCGATAGCTGCCATTGAGCCCTGATCCCTCGCAAATCTCTCCGGAGAAAACCCAGATCTCATTTCTGATATTATTTTAATATTATTATTATTATTATCTATATATTATTAATAATAGTGTTAATATTAATATATTAGGTATAGTATTAATATTAATATATTAAGTGTATCTTAGTATTATGATTGTAATATTATTATTAAAATAAGATTTATATAATAAATTGTAATAATAATATTAAAATATTATAAAAATTATCAATATAGATATTAGAAACAAAAATTGAAAGAAAATATATATATTATGATATATATAGAGTGCATAATATAATATAATATAATATAATTATTAAAATAATATTAATAAATAATTGCTATTATGAAATAATAATAAAAATAAAGTAATATGACTCTAATATAATAATAATAATATAATGAAATATATTTAAAATATTATTGTATTATTTTTACAATAATATTGCTATAATATAAGTATTCATAATAAAAATAATTATATAACATTAATACAATAGTAATGCCGATATATTATATTATTATTATTATAAAAACAAATATATTATATTATTATTATCATATTTAGAAAATAATGTTAATGTATGATATTTTAATAATATTATTAATATCTACTATTATAATATATTAATATTATCTTTTAATATAATAGTAATATTATATTATAATATAGTAATAATATTATAATAAGGTATATTTTTAATAATATTAATATAATTGTTATTATATAAATATTTATAATAAGTTTTTAGGGTTAGTTTAATTGGACGAGTCCTCATTGTTAAAGTATCTCTGCTATTAAGAGGTTATGGGTTCAATTATATCGACACACTTGGGGTCAAGCTCCATGGTTGAGCTGACAAATGAACCACACTGGTTGGTTTGAAATGTGTCAGCCAAAAAATCTTGTTATGTGATTTCTACCGAAAGACTTTTCGGAATTCATTATGGATCACAGAAACCTGAATTTAGAAAGTAGTGATCCTTTCAAGTAGATCTGCCTAGTACAAATAATTTGTGGAAGTAGTGGTCACCGATCTCTGGAGACCGTAAACCACATTGAAAAAAAATATATTTATAATAAATTATCATAAAAATACTAATATAATAGTAATACTAATATGTTTTATATTATTATTGTTAAAATAATGATTGTTAAGATGATGATTGTAATATTCTTATTAGAATAATGTTAATGTAATATATTGTAATAACAATATTGAAGTAATAATATTAATACACCATATGTAGTAGTGAGTTAGGTTAAAAGGTTCATCAAACGTTTAAAAAATAATAAAAGTTGACTACCTAACTACTTATAAGTAGCATAAAAATGAAATAGCCGCTTAACTATTTGCATGTAGTTCAAAGGGTAAAGTAGGTAATAAAAAATGCAACTAACAAATGATGTCTAAGATCTAGAAAGGTATCTTCATAGAGAGGTATGTTGTTCGCAAGGCACTTTTCTTGGGGAATGCACATTGATGTTCTACATCAATTCATCCAATTTAACTTGAAAGCATCTTCCTTTTTTCTCAATTTAGAAATCTATTTAGATAATGTAAAATTTTCATAAGGACTTCACAATAGGATGGAATGTCATGATGATAGGAAGATAGTATTGCAAATACTAAATCCCATAACTATGAAAGACTCACTAGTACCATAATATGTAGGACTCACTAGTACCATAATATGTGTCAAGAATAAGACATAACATGTTCACTAGTTATATATCATCTAATCCATATAGCCTTTAGAGATGTCTAGCCTTTAGAGATGTGATTCTTTGGGTCATATAGCCTTTAGAGATGTCTACATCCACTCAAGATGTCAAAATTCAGGAGTGATACAATGAACAAGATGCGATGACAACATTCAATAACCATTACATCATGTGTGTGATGAGTTGTTACACCCATCACACTTTGATTGACATATATATGACTAGTCGTAGAAGAGAGACCCGTGCCTTAGCTAGTGAGACCATTATTATATATGAATGGTATAATAAAAGTGGTTGATGTGAACGGTGAAGGGCAAATGAAGTGGTGGAGTGGTAGTGGGTTGTGTATCATATTTGCACAAATTCTTGACGACATTTGGTTTGTATGCACATGTATTCATGAATTACAAGATCATATGACATCATAAGAATATACCATTCTTTCATTGTGTTTCAATTATGCAAATGAAGTTTGATCTTAAGTCGATTGCATCGAGTTCATCTTGCTCTATGAAAAACATACAATATTTAAGGAGACTTAATGCATAAAGACTAATGTAGACGTGGAGTACCACATGAGATAGTTACACATGCACATATTACAATGTGCACATTAATATTATTAAGTATGCATTTTTGTGTGATGAATTCATATTAAAAAAATTTGAATAAAAGTATGTAAAATTGAAAATAAGGATAGAAAATAAATGCCTAATAAAGGAATGTTGAATATATATATATATATATATATATATATGAACAGAATTAACTGCATGTGAGTTCTAAAGCATTATATACGATTAAAAAAAAAGATTATTTTTAATTATTTTATATATGGAAAAGAATGTGCCCTAAATGGGGTGACTAACATGATGGAGGGGGGGAGCAGGTCATCGTTTCCCCACTTGGAAAGCACATTGGGGGACGTTGTGTCATCCCCTGAGAGGATTTAATGATGGCAATACATGCCTTGATGACTACTGCAATATGTTTTTTAATGATAGAGTTTGTGAAGAACAAGATGTAGGCTATGGCTAGTGAACTAATCTTACATTATCATGTGAAGTTTAATGGAGAAATTACAATAACCACCATGTTAAATCTTATGTAGGAGATGGACAGAGGCCATGCTATGAGCAATGGTGAGTTAGTGCCAAAGTTTGGCTCCCTTCTTGTGACAATTAGTATCGTCTTTTGTGTCTTGATATGGGAAGAGGCCCCTTAGGCATTGATAAATCCTTATTTTCTACTTTGGATTGTGCATGGTCGTGGAATTCGGTTTTAGAAGACTTGAGGTTGCTAGATTGTCCCCACTTTGAACTTCAAGATTTTTGGAATGGATTTTTCTCTCAAGTTTCAAGATAAAAACCAGTCGGCAAGTAAACTTTCTATATGTTTGATCTCTAGTTTTAGTAGCTTTCCTCCCCCCTTCCACAAGCATGCCAGATTCAGTTAGGTGCAAGGAGATCTCATGATCTTGTTCCAGAGTACTAGGTCTAGGGGTTAGTGGTTGTGCGGCCTCTGCATGTCATTGTGAATATCTCTCTATGCTTGCAAGATTATGTCTTCCCTTATGTTTTCATTCCTTTTATGTTTTATATTGGGGGAATTTAGATATCCTGGTATTTGTTGGGCCGGTCCTAGTGTACTGTAGATGTTGTGGATGGTGGTGGAACACTAATAATTTTTAGGGGCAGGGTGGAGGATTTCGAATTTTGTTATCTTACTCTCAGACTGGATATTTGGTGTTCTTAAGCATGGGGGGTTGTCTATTTCTTGTCATAAAAACTTCCAGTATTGTATTTATAGGGGGAGAGTTTATGTTCCCATAAGTTGCAATCTTATTAAATCTTTCTAGCCTAGTTTGTTTATGTTGTTGAAGGAAATTGGAGTCCATTTATCTTGGTTAGGGAGGGGATTCACTCTATTCTGGTTATTTCTTGTGGCCATAAAGCCTGGAAACTGGCAAGGAAGGCCTCCTTTTTCTGTGTTGAGTAAAAATAGTTTTTTATCTACAATTATATTTCATTTCTTGCTTTTACCGGTGGTTTATTTTGTTTGGTTTATGATAATACTATCTAAGTTCCCTCTATGTGGATAAAACTTGTTAGTTCTCTATGCTATCAAGCTAGGATAAAGTCCAGATTTCTGGGGAATTGTTTTGACTTTGTTGATGAAGGAGTTTTAGGTTGGGAAAGTTTCAATTTGGGCCTACATTTCTTAACATTGCTTGAGAACCTGTTCATTGGCATTGTTGGATCCTTATAGCTATTAGGACGCTCTTATTAAAAGGGTGCATTGTCAGACCTTATATTCTGGAAAAGTAAACAACTTGGAAGTATAGACACCTCTTTCTTAGTTGAAAGGTGTTGGGTGCAGGATCCCCCAAGGGAAGTTTTGGGGCTAAAAGCCCAGATTTTGGTCACAAATTGTAACTTCGATGTAAAGGTTCCGCATGTTGTGGGCGCGGAGCGCGTAGCTTGTAAATGAGTCATAGGGTTGTCTGCCCTTAATTTTGTAATGTAATGTCGGTTGTAGAGATCTACCCATGGTCCGCGGACCATGGGATTGTATAAATATAGTGAGGATCTAAGTAGTTAAAACATCGAAGAATCAGAAGTCTAAGGATGAAGAGTTGAGTCGTATCTAAGTGTAAAGTCTAGTTTTGGGTCATAGAGTAGGAGAAGGCTTTGCAGCTGAGTGTGAAAAGGCCTAGTAGTCTGCAGCTGAGTGCGCGAACCTCTGCAACTGAGTGAGCAGGGCAGGTCGAGTCTGTACAGTTGGAAGAATTAATAAAGAAAAGTTTTATATCATTCCTGTGTATTTATTTCCTGTTTTCTGCATTGAATGTATCAGGTATGAATTGTGTTTCTACTATTTATATGATGCGCGAACATATATAATTGTGCTAATTAAGTGAACTCGAGATAAAGTGTCTATTTACACAAAGTTAATTAACATATTTAAGAAGACAAGTAAGAGACATGGCGTAATTTGGGGAACGAGCGCAGATCGCTGCCATAACAGCGCGAAAGCATCTCAGTCCTTGGTTAGGGCTACGTGAAGGCAATTATAATAGATCCTGAAGGTCTCGCAGGTCAGAACAGTGCACGAAGTGACCTGCGTGAAGGTAGGCACAGTTGGACTAAATCGACACCTCAGACATCTCAAGGGTGCAGAAATTTGGTCCCAGCACCCCCCCATACTGCTTCAAGTGAGACTTCAGTCCGTGCTCTGCGGGTTGATGTCGAAAGGGCCAGTAGTGTAGGGATTTGTTGGGCTAATTAACTCTGAACCTGGGTCAGGCCCCATCAAGCCAACAAATGGTTTCGTTGCCGAGATCAGAATCTTCATAGAGATGTTTGATGATGTATCATTAGAATCCAACTAAGAAGGAAATTGAAGGTTGGTTGGACAGATGAATCCACGAGTTCGTGGTGCAGGAGAACAGGAATCCGCGACTATCAAAAGAAGAGTGGTTACATTGCTACCTGTACACAGAGATCCACGAAATATTCTTTGTGTCTTTCCCTACTGAGTTGTACGAGTGGATCGCGAAGCTAGCAAATAGCCAAGGAAGCTGGAAACTTGACAGTCCTATTGTGTGGACCCCAGAGTTGGTGCGCAGGTTGGAAGCATCAAAGAATAAGATCGTGTGCGCCGTTGATCATTGGCTCGATCAGATTATAGGAGGATTCATTATTGAGTTCGCGATTGCACCTCGATTAGCTACAGCGAGGCAGAGCGATGCTTTCTCAGAGGACCGTGAGGTAAGTACGTAAAGTCTCTGAATACTTGGATTAAAATGTTATTGTGTGAAAAGATGGTTATGTAATTACCTTGATGTTTGGGGCTATGCGAAGTGGAAAAACTTACAGGAACGAAGGAAGTAAGGGACTAGAAAACAACCCCTTGATTTCACCTCCGTGAGGGGATGAGGAAAAACTCATGAAGGTCTCGCCGAGAAGTGCCATCCATTTGATAAGGCAAAGAATTCCGCAAATACCACCCCCACCCACACCTCCACCAACTTCGTCGCCATCACCTCCATCTTCACCCATACCACCTTCGCCACCACCACGGTTTAATATGGAAAGCACGATAAAGTTGCTTGTGTTCAAGGGATTGGGAAATGAGGATCCGAACCAATTTTGGTTCGTTGTAAGAGCCGTATGGGAGGCACAAGGAGTTAAAAATGAAAATATAAAGAAAGTGACACTGGTTAACGCCTGCAGGACCGCGTGCTGACCTGATATATTAAGCACTCCAATGATAATCCAAATGCGGGAATCGTGGATATCCAAGCAGCGCTAAACAGAGAATTTAGCAGGCCGAAGTCTGAAACACAGACGATCATTAGATTCAAAGAGATCACAATGCTACCAGGCGAGACTCCTTGGGAGCTGGATCAGAGGCTAAAATACACGATTCGTGAAGCTAATATGAATCTGACGGAGGGACAACATCATGAATGGTTTGTAGCATCGCTAACGCCACATCTGAGGAGTGCACTATCGGAACAGAAATTAATGACTCAATCAGAGGCCTTATAGATCGCGATGAGGTTGCATGAGACCCCGATGTAGGATCCTAACTTGGGAGTTCAACAGATCCACGCGTAGCTGAATAATTTATGCCTTGAGATGCAGAGTCTGAAACAGGACAGGATAGCCCGACCAGAAGTGCAAGAAGAGGTGTGGTGCGTAAAATGCAAGGGTCAAGTTCATGACAAGGACCACTACCCGTTTTTTGCAAATTACCTTGCAAGAGGAGGGTTGATGCCATTAAGGCTAGAAGCAAAAGTAGGGCCTAGCGCAGCACCTGCTTTGTGTTACGTGATTTGCCAAATAGGTGGAAACATGCTACAAACAACTGCCATTTGTTACAGAAGTATACACAAAATTCGCAGCAATTGTTCTGTAACTTTTCTAGGTCAATGGGACATGATGAGGGCACTTGTAGAAGCTATGAGTTGATGATGGATAGAACTCCCACTTACAGATTTCAGGCCGAATCGCGGCCCCTAGACGAGAATGCAGGAGTGGCGTGAACAGGATTTCAAGGGCGCGGACGAAGCCGAGGCAGAGGAGGACCTAGAAGAGGTCGCGGTCAATTGATATGCTACAATTGTGGAGGGCCAGGACATTATGCCCATGATTGTACGAATCTGACACGTCCGTTGTGTTTGTATTGTACCTTGTTTGATCATGAGACAGAAGAATGTCCTACGCTGATAGCTAGGATACGTGATAAAGGAGCGCTACCGCCTACCCCGACTTAGAACCTGCAGATGATGAGGTCTGAGCCGTGCGAGAAAGATCCAAGTGTGAACATTGTGCTCCGAAGTGGAATCACGATGGGAGATGACAAAGGCAAACAATCGAAAGATAGTACTTGGGTTCGCAAAGCCCCGATGAAAGAAGCGGAGTTTGATTTGGAGCGCGCTCAGGAAACCCTCATGGAAGCTAAGAAGAGCTTCGCGGAGGCCACCACTTCAGGAAGCAAAGATAGATCGGAGCTGGAGATGGGCCCTTCTATGCTCACCACGTTCTTGGAAACATGTATGAAGTTACTGCGCGATAGTAAAGCTGTAAAAGGGTTACAGGAACTCATTAACAGATGCGTTGGGACCGCGCTAGGAGAAACGCACGTAGTCAAGAAGATTGGAAAACACAAGACAAGAACGGGAAGAGAAATGAGGTTAACCATGTAGATTGGAGAATATGAAATGGACCAAGTAATTCTGGATTTAGGATCGGATGCGAATGTTCTGCCAAAGCAGACATGGGAGTGAATGGGGAGACCTACGCTGCAGTGGTCTCCTATTCAATTGCGAATGGTGAACCAACAGAAAATAATACCCATGGGGCAATTGCAGGGCATAACTGTGGACATTGAGGGAGTGAGCGCGCTAGCAGACTTTGAAGTGATAGAGATTGTTGATGATAGCAATCCCTACCCCGCGCTCTTAGGAATTGATTAGGCCACTAACATGAACGGGGTGATTAATCTGAAGAAGCGCAAGATGATTTTTTAGAAGAAGTCATTACGCGTAGTTATACCCCTAGACCCTGCTGAAGGATCATGCCATACAGAGACGATGCGTGACTATGAAAGTGATGATGATTTGGACTGCATTTATAAGATAACAACATGAAACCAAGACTAGGTAAATCCCACTGTGGATGGACAGATTGCATGGGAGTGTGAAATCTCCTGTACTTTGGATTCAGACGAGGAGACGGAGCAGTGGAAGAATCAGTTACATGAGGTAACTACGCTTAATTGTAATATGATGACAAGGTCACTGCATTGCGTATCGAAAGAAGTAAGAGATATGCCTACTTATGATGGGTTAAGTGAGGTAGATACCTTCTTGGATAAATTTGAAAGGGAGGTGTCGGAAAAACAACGCTTCCAGGCCTTGAATTGGGTACTACGCGCTACGCCCATGAGGTGGTGGGGTACACACAAAGGGAGCTTTGACGACTGGCGCAAATGTAGAAGAATGATGCGCACATGATTTGGGAAGCCTGGGGTGTGATTGACAAACAAATACAAGGGACGAAATGATTCGCGCACGAGTCTGGCCAGGTGGATGCAGGGATATGGAAAATAACCTACGTGGATGCACATGACGTTCGAACTGAAAGGTATGGTAAATAATTATGTGCTGGGGGGAAAAATGTGCAAATGGCTCTTAATGTTGGAAAGACATTACGTAGGAAGGACAATCGCACAGAAGGTTATCCACACGGAAGTGTTTAATAAGGTGTGCAACATGCTGAACAAGGTATGTAATGTGCAGCGAAGTGATTGGGACCTATGCGTACCTGCAGTATTATGGGCTTATAGGACGACATGCAAGAAATTGATGGGACAGACACCTTTTTGGCTTGTCTATGGAGTAGAAGCCATAATTCCTATGGAGTACATCGTACCTAGTCTGCGCATATCAGCGCTCACAGGTATGATGGACCGTGGAGCCCTGGAGGAGAGGCTTGCGCAGTTGGAGGAGCTTGAAGAAGAACGGTTTTTGGCTGGATTTCACCAGCAAGTACAAAAGCAGCACGAAAAGGCCTGACACGATCGAAATATTAAATTGCGCACCTTCAAGGCGAATGATTTGGTGTTTCTATGTGATAGTAATTTTGATCAATTCCCAGGGAAGCTCAGAATGCATTGGCTGGGACCATATGTTATTAAGGAGATCACAAATGGTGGCACGTGCAGTTGGTAAAGTTAAATGGAGAACTCTTCCTAGGAAAAGTAAATGGTAGTCGTTTGAAGCCATACACAGGTGGCTTGCCCATCTAAGTAGCCGAAAGAAGCACAGTCTTAGCACTCTAGGCAGCGAAAGGAGGCGCGGGACTATAAACTACTTTGCGCGGGAGTTGCGCGATGTCAGGACTATGCGCAATAGCGAAGTGTCACAGGGTCCGCGACAGCGCGAGGGTAGTTGTGTTGCTGCACGGGTTGGCTGGAAAGTGACCGTTACAATCACTATTCACAATGTGATACTTGGCTTGAGACCAAATGGAGCGGGCGGTAGGCATTTAAGGCGAACTTTATGGGCTAGATTTGGGAAAATCTGCCACCAAGGGAGCATTAATGGACCGAAAATGGGGGGAACGGTCGAATTCAAATTCAAAAGGCGCTATAAATTGCAAAGGGCTGCCTAGCAAACAACACTTGGCCATTTGAGAATTGAGTTGTTGCGCGCCCAGAGATTCATGAACCCAGATTTGTTTGATCTTTTGAATTCGAAGTTGTTGTTTGAGCACTTACCCGAGCCATTGAGAGAATTGTGGAATACCAGTATGGCAGCGCTTGAGAAAGCCATGGATACCGGAGCAATGACCACTGAGGAGGCCGCGCAGGCCTTGACGGTAAGTGAAGCCCCAGAAAGTGTCGGGATAGTTGCAGAAATCCCTAAATCGTCGCGCATGCTGAGACCCAAGAAAGACAAGCAGCGTATGGTACCGGTGTGCGTGTCCCCCAGGAATGCGTTAAGCACGAGGCTTAACATGGAATAAAAGGGGAAGCTAATCAATTTGGAAGCTGATGAGGAGGAGGAATACTTTGAAGAAATCCTAGTAGAAGAGGAGGAGGACATTGAGATGGAGGTGGAAACCCAGGGTGCGGACCCTCTGACCAGGTTGCCCGTGTATGTTCCTCCATGGAAGGGGAAAGCAAAGGTGCCCAAGGACCTAGATGAGAGAAAAATATCTCTCCAGACTCCGTTGCTCCTCGACAACATCATTTTTTATGGAGCGCACTTGGGGCGAGTGCCTGTGCTGAAATTTGAAGACTGGGATCTCGCAGACAACGAGAAGTTCCCACATTTGGCAACCGCGCAACTCATGCGCCAGAAGAAAAACACAGTGCCGAGAGTTATAGAGTTGGAGCCGCACCAATGGTTGTGAGGTGTAGAGAAAGCAGGATTGTTAAACCTACTCAACGTGTCGCATTACCATCACGCCCCAATGACTATTTTTGTCATCAGGCAGCTGCTCTGCCTGGTGCATGATGGGTGTTTGTGGCTAGAGGAGCCCATCCCCATCATGGATCATCTGATTCACAGAATTACCCGGCTCCCTTTCAAAGGGGAGGACCCAGCGGATGAGGTGCCCACGCCAATGGTTGCACTTACCGCGCAATGCACAGAAGGGGTCTAGTTTAACTGGGTGGATTACTTGTGCAGAGAGTTCCTGGAAAACTATCGTGAGGCACAACAGCAGGGGAAGAATTTCCACTATGCATGGCTTTTTCTATCCATAGTGTTGGTGGCTTAAGAATTTCCCGAGGACAGCCAGTTCCCAATGATTGCGTAGGATCTTACGAAGGCAGCGAAGTACGCTTCGTTGTAGGCAATTAGAGATGCACAACGGATCAGAGACAACAAAATATTCTGGGTGTTCATGGAGATTAACATCAGAATGGGGATTAATCGCAAGCCACGGTTATCGCCCACTATTTATAAAAGTCTGCAGAGCTTCACGGAGTTCAAGGCAGACTTTCATCACGTGTACATCAAGGTGAGGAAGGACCCCACAAAGGCATGGAGGAGCTACCTTATCTGGTGATGAACGATGTCATATTTGTCGTGCTTGAATCGTGGCCACCGGAGTGGCGTGCTCCAGCCAACGCCACGGTGGAAGCAAAGAAGTCTGTTGCACAAAGGAAGAAGGAGGAGGCAAAATTGTGGATGGTGCAGTTGGCAGAGAAGCATTGGAACAAAGAAGCAGTAGCCAAGGTGTAGGAGGCACGGGATGCTGCGAAGGCAACAAAAGAGTAGCAGAATGCAGTAGAGAAGGAGCGTGAAGGCCAGAAGTCACCTTCACCCGAACAGGAAACAGATCCAGAGGAAGGTGGCGCGGCCCCACAGATAGCATCCACACAGCTGAAGCGACAGCGCCCAAGAGAGCAGGTAGGGCTGCGGAAGAAGTCGAAGGCCTCAAATACTTCTTTCGACTTGATCACCCTCACTGAGGGGGATCTACACGAAATTGGGGAGACGGTGAGGGACGTCACCGTGGAGGCCCTCCAACAGTTTGTGGAGGAACACCAAACGGTATTGGGGGCCCTCTGAGCGCAGATACAAGAGTTCCAGGTGCGCACTCCATAGGCTGGTACTGTGTCAACCAACCTCCCACTAGGCACGATAGCAACTGAGAAAATGCTGTGCGTCCGCATGACCAACACCATAGTGCTGCCAGAGGGAGCACTCGTGATAGAAAATGGGGCTGATAGACCTATGGTTAGCAGATTAAAGGGGATCGAGATAAACATGGTTGTGCTCCCTCGGGAGATGCTCTATGTTTTGCAGGACGAAGTTACTATAGAACTATGAGCCAGGGAGGGTCATGCGCTCCAGGTCATGAGCGAGCAGTGCATCAACATCGAACAGTTGAGCCTGCAACGTGATGAAGTAGTGGTGCAAAACTGGCAAATTGTGTAGGTGGTCGACGAAGCTTTCCAGATGCTCTCGACGCTGGCCATCCAAGAAGAGGAACCAGCGATGATGCGCATCCGGAAACTAGCAGCAGGGGTGTGTGAGGCTAAGGAAGAGATGGCCAAGGTTCAGCCGGAGCTGAACCTTCAGATAGCCAATCTACAATTGAAGGCGCAGACTTCAACGCTGCTGGAGATTAAGGAACAGTGCACCAGTGCGATTACAGCGGCCATCGTAGAGGTCAACAGCGCAATGAAAGACTGCACCAAGCTATTTGAAGAGTCGTTCAAGGTTCTCACCACTCTGCAGGAGGACCCGAACATACAGCACTTAGAAACAGAGGCGTGCGAGCTGCAGTAGAAATATGATGAGATAAAAGGGACCACGTAGATGGTTTCCCTTACACAGATGCTCGCGCAGATGCAGCAGGTGAAAGTGCTCAAGGAGCAGGTGGACGCTGCTTGACACAAGGAAGTCATTTTGAAGGCGTGTGTACAGTCATGGATTGATGAGGCTTTTGTCATTACAACCTCTATTGAAGCAAAGCTCACGCAGATGCAAGGAACACAGGAACAGATTCAGGAAAGTAGTTCAGCTACAACGGTTTCTGAACAACGCATCCAGGAAGCACAGCAGGCAGCCGCTCAGTGCGCTGCCAATCTTGCAGCAGTCTAGGCAGAGTTGGGAGGTCTTCGCGCAAAGATTTCCACATCAACAGAGTGACTCGAGGGCAAGTCACGATGTTTGTGTTGGGGGCCTGTTGGGCGTGGGATCCCCCAAGGGAAGTTTTGGGGCTAAAAGCCTAGATTTTGGTCACAAATTGTAACTTCGATGTAAAGGCTCCACATTTTGTGGGCGCAGAGTGCGTAGCTTGTAAATGATTCATAGGGTTGTCTGCCTTTAATTTTGTAATGTAATGTCGTCTTTAGAGATCTACCCATGGTCCATGGACCATGGGATTGTATAAATAAAGCGAGGCTCTAAGTAGTTAAAACATCAAAGAATCAGAAGTCTAAGGATGAAGAGTTGAGCTGTATCTAAGTGTAAAGTCTAGTTTTGGGTCGTAGAGTAGGAGAAGGCTTTACAACTAAGTGTGCAGAGACCTAGTAGTCCACAACTGATTGCGCAGATCCCTGCAGCTGAGTGCGTAGGGTGAGTCGAGTCTGTACAGTTGGAAGCATTAATAAAGAGAAGTTTTATATCATTCCTGTGTATTTATTTCCTGTTTTCTGCATTGAAAGTATCAGGTATGAATTTCATTTTTACTATTTATATGATGTGTGAACATATATGATTGTGTTAATTAAGTGAATGTGAGATAAAGTATCTGTTTACACGAAGTTAACTAACATCTTTAAGAATATAAGTAAGAGACATGGCATAATTTGGGGAACGAGCGCAGATCGCTGCCATAGCAGCGCGAAAGCATCTTAGTCCCTGGTTAGGACTGCGTGAAGGCGATTATAACAGATCGTGAAGGTCTCACAGGTCATAATAGTGCGCGAAGTGACCTGGGCAAAGGTAGGCACAGTTGGACTAAATCGACACCTCAGACATCTCAAGGGTGCGGAAACTTGGTTCCAGCATCCCCCCATACTGCTTCGGGTGAGACTTCAGTCCATGCTCTGCGGGCTGATGTTGAAAGGGCCAGTAGTGTAGGGATTTGTTTGGCTAATTAAATCCGAACCTGGGTCAGGCCCCATCAAGCCAACAAAAGGATGTGGAAATATCTGGTCAGAACATGTTATCATTTTAACGCATTGTGGTTACATCACTAGAAGCATGCACTTCCTTCATGTCAGTAGCATTATGACTAGTTAATAGCAGCCAAGACATTACGTCAATGGGCCCAAGTTCATGGGGGAATCATACTATCAAGAGAGGGCCCAAAGGGGGAAATATTGTAGGCACTAATGTTAACGAGACTTCACATGAAGCTACATGGAGCTTACTCCTTATCCAATTCAAGAAGAAATTGCTAGAGAAGAGAATGAGATTCCCTCCTACAAATCCTCCCTCTCTGAAACTAAAGTGTTGAATCAATGGGCTGAATGGATCCATGATATAAGGCACAATAGAGGGAGTTTCAACTAGTATCTGTAGACCATTCATTTATATTGGCTGATGAAGTTCATTATGGGGCATACATTGGTTGATAGATAGGAGCATAGGGATAATGTCCTCCACTCTTTGAAGTGCCTCCACAACCACCTAAAAACAACGAATGACATAATGAAGCAGATAGAATAGCACTTTGGATTACCTCCTATGGGAAGCAGAGCTTAGGATAAGGGGAATGCACTTGTTCAAATTGTGGTTTTTTACTTAAATCCTTAAGAATATTTTCTCATGTCTTTGCTTTATATGATCTCTATTGTTACTCTTTGTAGCGAGCACATCTGAGGGTATAACTCCAGATATAATGAGTTTTTTGTTTTCTCTTTTTGTTTCTTGGCATCTCATTCCTCCCTTATGATGATTGTTTTTTAGTTATGGTCAGGTCTCTCTAGCGAGAGATTGACATTGGCTATCTATTTCATGATGTAAACTCTAGTGTTTCCAATTAATATAATATTCACCTTACAAAGAAAAATATATATGGGAAAGAATGTGCATGAAATTTTTTTGGATGAATAATAGAAGAGATATAAGAGACAGAGGATAATGGAAAATGTAAAGATTCAAATTGTTTTAGGATGGGTCTTTCTTGTACCTTTTTTTTATTTTGAAAATATAAATATAAATTATTAAAACGATGCTTTATTTATATCTTAATTTCAATTTATGATCTCAAGTAATTTAATAAGTTGTTGATTTCAACGGGCTACATATACACATATATAAAATGTATTTTTATAAAGTCTATAAATTAAAAAGTTTTCACATATAATTTCACTAGCTAAGCATACTAACAATATTATTTTTAAAATTCACTCAATTTAATACAATAAAATAGAGCTGAAAAGTTGATAACCTTGATAAAATGCAGTAACTTCTAATCTCTCGCCAATACACTTTCCATTCTTCCCATGTGTATAAAGAATGAAATAAACCAATTGAATGGGACAAGCAACAAATGATGTTTGGCAATCATCATAATGAATTTTTATGGTATTTATGATCATAGTTATAAGTACATTATAAAATAGAATTTAATAAGCAATTTACCTATTTATTTATTTTTTGTAAGTTTGGTAGCACTACATCTTTATCATGTCCAATATATTGCCTTGATCGGGACAGGGAATTGAACTGGTGATCTCACATCAAGGAGTGCCTTAACAAAGCACCTGATCACCGTCTATCCAAAACCCTGTGGACAATAAGTAATTTACCTATTAAATATGGTAAAAAGATATTTATCTCATCAAAAAAATTATTTAAATAATTAAAATTAGTTTTGAATCTACCAAAATCATTAAATTTGATTGACGCTTATTTTTATTTTAGATTATCTATCGATCAATGGCATATTAATTAATAGCTCCAACTATTATGAAAATAATATAGGTATATTCTAATCAATATAAGTTTTAATGAAATTGTGATTTCCTATCAATTTTAAATATATAAATATATAAATAAATTTAGGGTTTACTTAACAAATATTAAAACACTATGAAATGACCTCTCTTATTCTTGTGGCTAAGTTGCATATGAAAAAGATGAGCCGCTTTCAGATCCCACCCTTTCAATCATCTCACGATTGGTGAATAGTGGGCCATACACATGAAAGGATTGGGGTAAATCCCATGGGATAGGTAAGAAGTATAAATAATCAATTTTATTTTTTAATTGAAAAAATCCATCCCACCAAAATTGCATCGCCAAAATTGTCCCAAAAAAATGAATCAATATGGAAACAAAAAATCAATATGAAAGAAGAAACTCTCCTTAACAATTAAAGGAAGGCATTGCAAACATTGACATACTTCCTCAATCAATAAATAAAGCTAACATTGAGGGAAGATAAAAATAGATAGAGAATTCATGTGAACAACCAAAAAAATATAAAAATAACATTTTCTCAAAATTTCTTACATTTTCATTTTGATTGTCACTTTCAGTGGTGGAATTTCTGGATAGTCTCTCTTTTGGAATGTGTCGGGTTCCTCATTTTTTTGATGAGTATAATATTTTTTTCATGGTATTAAACCTTTTATTGTTGGTTTTAGGTCATGAATTTGGTATACCTAGTCATGTAATTTGTTTGTATAGGTCTTTGAGGGAAATTTCTCAATTTTTTTGGCAACCTGAGTCTTTGTGGAAATATTCTCTGTCTCTATGAATAATTGTTGATATTTGGGCACGGTATACATGTTCTATACTTCTAAATAATTTAACGTGTGTGTTTGTAGCTATGGAATTTAGTTTACTTAGCCAATTGCAGTTTGGTCAAAGTGTCCTAAATTCTGCGTTTACTGGAAGTTTTCAGGGTTCAGAGTATTGGTATAGTTTCTTTGTGCCAAGTCTTTGTATAAGGGAGTTTCATGGGTTGTTTTTGGTTTGTGTCATGATCCTTAGATGTGGTGATTTTGAAAATATTTTCGCTTTTTGTCCTCTAGTGTAGAAATTAGGTGATGATTTAATTGCCTTCAGTTTAGGAGTTCAAGGTTCTTTGTATCGTCCTTTTTCTTGCTTTATAGGAAGAAGTCCTATTAATGTTTGTCTGTAGTGTTCATTTGTAATTATTCCCATGCCTCCTAGATAGTGAATGAGCAATAGGAGGCATGGTGGAGGTAACATAGGGAATAAAAGGGTTCATCCTTTTTCCTATGACTCTATTGCTACCTTCTTTGATGTTGTCCCTTTAGAAGTGAAGTAGGAAATTTTATTGTTGGAGAGTAAGGATGTTGGGGATCATCCTTATCACTCTGAATCTAAGTTGGTGGGAGAAGATATGAAATGGGTTCCAAATCCTGGTAGATTCAGGAAAAGGAAGCTTCATTTTATGAATTCATTGGCGTTACATCAACAAATGGCTACCTTGTTGCGCCTCATTTTTAAAGATAAACAAGTGGAAAATTACAATGTTTTCTCTTCATTGGAGGACATTAAATGTATGCTCTGTAACCATAGGTTTTTCTTGGACAATGTAGACTCTTGCTTGGTTCATGTAGAAAGCTTCTTCATTAGTGATTTTTCCTCTAGTGATCTCACTGATCCTCTGGCTGGTAGTGTCTAGAAACCTGCTCTAATTTCCTCTGACCATGACTAGAAAGGTGATTTCAAGTATTTTTGTCATCAATTTTGCATGTGTCCTTCATATCTGATTTCTTCTGGGCAATCATTTTCTTATTTTTGTTCAGAAGTATATAGCCTGGGAATATTTTTCCTGTTATCTTGCTCCACTTCTTATGGATCTCATAGAGGCGAAGTGGGTCTTGTGGTTGTTGTGTTATTCCCCTGGAGAGCCTTGAACCTTTATTGTTGTTATGTTTAACAATTTAGGTCCAAGGATATGTGGTTTTGGTCAACAATGTCATGAGGGTGAAATTATTTCAATATATTTTGGTACGATGGTGTTTATGGTCAAAACTACTGATGAAATGATTTTAGTTCTTTTTGGTGAGATAATGCATCTTCTCTTAATTCTCATTCATGTGCACTATGGCACATTCTCGAGTTGCTTTTGGCTCTCAATTTTTTTCATAATTACATATCAATGGCCATCGCCTTGTCTCTTAAAGGCATCTACTATGTTCTTGCTTTTGGAGATTGTTGTTGTGTATCATCTCCTCCTCGCACCGTAACTCTTACACATCCCAGGTTTTTAATGGCATGTCATTTCCTCTTTGGTTTTGTGTGCATTATGGATGCTTATCTGGTCTTTATGGAGGAAAGTATGGCTGGTACATTTCTAAAGTAGTTACAAATTTTTGGAGTCAACACTAGACAATGTTTTCAAGTTCATATTGCACATCTTCTCTCCTATTCACAACTCTTAGACATGTGTTTTGTGGTTATAGCTATCCTAGTCTTATGCCTTATTTGGTTTTATGTTTTAATGGTATAGATGAGTTGTAATTTTCCTGTAGCCTTGTTCACTACACATATGAGCATATTTTGGCTTTGGTCTCTATTTTATATGGGAGATATTGATTTTATGAGTTCACTTTGTATTTCTAAGGGCGTGGAAATGATAGTGATGTAATATTCCATTTTTTATAATGAATACGAAGTGTTGCAATTTACCAAAAATAAATTGCTTACAAATAGTCAAACCAAAAGAAAATATAGTTAGTTTGTCAAATCGACTGAATTCATATTTTTCCATATCTTATCTTCCTAAATTATATATATATAGCATCGTCTATGTGAAAGAGTTATTACAATATTATTATACATTTGTCAAACTAAACGACTAACATATTCTTGGTGCCTAATAGAATGAATTACATATTCTTTTGGATCTTATCTTCATAAATATTTTATAGAGATTAATGGTTGAGTATATGCAAGTGAATCAAAGATTAAATTTGTGTTATTTAGAAAAATGCTTAGCATTGATTTAAAAAATATATGAATTGACAACCCATAGTGTTCGGCAAGGAGAGTTATAATCATAGTTGTTAGGGTCTCGAGTTGGCATCATGACCAAGGAGCGCCCAAGACCACCCTCATGGTTCGGAGAGTCAAAAAAATGAAGATTGGACCGACGGGCGAGTCAGGCGATGGGCACGTTTAACCAAATGCACATGCAGAGGGTGAGTCGGAGGGCGCGTGCACCCGCACTATGGTGGGGTGCTCGAACGTGTTCAACCGAAAGTGCGATGGGTCGTGTGGATGAGGCATGCAAACGGGCATGTGGATGGGCATGCAAACATGCGTGCACATGTGAGCGACCAAGTCATGCAAGGGCATGCGAGGGCACCACAGAGCGTGCGAAGGCTTCGGAGAGCGTCCACCCAAATGGTCATGTAAGGCCTCCGCGACTCGAGCAGGCGTGCATGACGGACAGACGGTTGCACGATGAGAGGGCGCTGCATGCACGACGAGCGGGCGGACAGTTGCACGACGAACGGGCGGACATACGACGGACCTCCGACACTTCTGCGACAAAGTGCGACGGACATATGAGCCACTTGCGACGAAAAAGTGCGACGATATGTGGAGCGCGACACTTAGTGCGAAAATGGAAAAAGAACGAAAGGCTTTATACCTTGGCGTGGAGAGGCTTTGCACATAGCAAAGGCCGACTTACACTTTGGTTGAAGTTTGGGCGTTTTAACATAGTTTATGGGGTCGGCCTCAAAGCTGACACTCCTTCACAATGGAGCAAGCATGCGTATATATACTTGGACGCAGAGCTTCATTTGACACACAAATCTTCACTATCTCTTCTACGATTTGAGCAGGGGTAAAAAGGGGCGCAGTTGAAGTGCGCATATCTCATGCGCTGAGATAGAAGTGCGCAGATTTTACCGGAGCTTGACGTGGGTTGACAAAGGGCGGTTTTAAGGCAGTTTTGTGCAGAACCAAAAGGAGGAGTTCTTGGTGTCTCGGGTGAGCACCCTCCTACCGTAAGAGGTTGGCACGTGGTTGTAAAAGGCTGTCTTTGCCTTGATTGTAAATATTTCTAAGTGTTGGCTTGAATTCTGTCAAGCACACTTGTATGATGTATTATTGAAGAATTGTCATAATATATTATTATCGGGCAGACTTTACCGGGAGTTGCCCCTCCCTTTATACTTGTGTGCAATTGTTATTGTTCTTGGTTAATTGCATAATGGATAATGAATGAGTATGGGCTTCATTAAGTATAAAGGATAATGCATTTACTTGGTTGCGAAACACAAACTAAGTAAGGACAAGTGAATTAGGCGTAGTCCATGTGTACGAGTATTGGTGAAAAGAAAGTGCACGGTGGTGCCGCACCTCGCCGGCACGGTTGAAAGACCACTGTAGGCTTGGGGGCGTGACAGTTGGTATCAAAGCTTCAGTTCGGTGAAGCTGTTGAGCAGGGTTGCTCGTGACAACGGTTATGGAGAACAGCCTGGGTTACATAGACTTGATGGTTTATGGTAAAACCATTCAAGCTCTGGTAGACACGGAAGTTACACATAACTTTATAACTACACGGTTAGCAAAAGAGGTTGGACTGACATCTACTATGGAGATCAAGGCAGTGGACTCCAGAGCTAAGGTGGCAGGTTTGGTACACGATGTACCTGTACAGATAGAAGGATGGAGAGGTCAGTTGGACTTCATAGCGATGGAGATGAATGACTTCGATATGATACTTGGATGAGATTTCTTGAAGGACAACAAGGTTATTGTTGTCCCCTTCTGTGATAAGGAAGGGCTTCTTCAACTCGGTTGGA
This sequence comes from Pinus tabuliformis, assembly GCA_031772625.1. Classification (NCBI taxonomy): domain Eukaryota; kingdom Viridiplantae; phylum Streptophyta; class Pinopsida; order Pinales; family Pinaceae; genus Pinus; species Pinus tabuliformis. The sequence continues at coordinate 1,015,742,763 of CM062816.1, read as the reverse complement.
CAAAGAAGCAAGATGAAGCTGCCTATTGTGTCAACAAGAAAGAGGAAGCTGTGATAATTGAAGATGTTGAAGACATGACTACGATGGAGGATGGACTTGAGACTGATCAAGTTGAACCAGGATCGTGCAGTTTGTCAACATGGATGAATGAGGAGGAACCTCATGACGATGAAGTAAGTATTGGTACTTGTGTTTCATTTGGGCATTTGGTAGATGGACCGTGTGCAGTGAAGGGCAAAGCCAGTTTTCCAAGGCAAGAGGACATCTTACCATGGATGACTATGATGGAACCTTGTATGGAAAAGCAAGGATTGTCAACTATTGCAGGACTTATTGGGGCTACTTGTGACCTTATGGTTGAAGGTGCAGAGGCCCTTGACAAGGGTGGAACTTGATGATCGTTGTGGATGATTGGGTCATGCTTTAGCCACATGGCTAAGTGCCCGGCATGACTCATGAACAGATTGAAGGGCGCACTCTTGGGTGGACTTCTCATGGCCGAGACCAAGAGGTAGTCTTGATGGACACTTTGGTGGAGGAGCTATGATGGAGGGACTCATGACATGATGATATGGTTGGGTGACCGAGTTCACTAAACCGAAGATTGTAGACTTGGATGAGGATGACCGATGGTTGTGATGAGTCTACTTGGTTGGACTACATGGGCAACTTAGTCATGGACATCAGGTTGGGGACTTGAAGACATGAAGCATGGCAGTCTTATGCAGGGACATTATGTGGGGCACTTGTAGAGGTGTCACTTATGGGCATCCAATGAGGAGTGCCAAGGCAGGAATGTTGTGCAGATGGATTTGTTGGTGTGACATGGAGACTTATTACTTATGAGCCTATGGAGAGGTTGTACACTCTTGTGCAACAAGACCATGGACTTGGATGAAGTTGTGAGCAGACTATGGGGCATTCCTACTACATGGAGAGCTGAGGCATCTTGCAGGGACCTTTGGGCCGAGACTTGTATGCTTGCTAGAGTGTTGGTTGGGGATGACTTATGGAGCTCATGATGACATGAGATTGTTGTGACTTTTGGGGACTTCATACATGGTGGACTTAGAGGATTCGATGCATTGAGGAGCTGAGGTCAGGAGACTTTGATGCAAGTGCATACTTTCAAGTACATGCATGGGTGTGACTTGAAAGAGTGACTTGATGTGGAGGATCGATATGAGACACTTTGAAGTGATGGAGTTACGATGATGATGATGCCTTGGTGGCAACACTTGGGCATGAGTTGAGCCGGGACTCAACTACCTTTTGACATGGGAGCTGATTGATCTATGATCATGGGCAGCACATGGATAAATGAGGCAGGTGTATACTTGTTTCTATGGAGACTTGAGGATTGACACATTGCAAATGTGATGGAAGTAGCTTCATGGACTTGGATGTGGCATACCGAGAGTTGGAGTTTGATGAGATGGTCCCTTCATATGGCAGAGGCACACATATGGATGATGTTGGAGTAGATGTGGCTGACTTCATGTAGCATATTGACACCAAACATCATGGAAGACATGTTGCAGATGAGATGAGGACTACTTCATGGACCTGAGCATGGTTTACTTATATGGATGGATTCTTGATCGAGTTCAGGATGTGACAGGATGCTTTGAGGAACAACTGATGGTGACATGAGGATGTGCATTCTCATGGTTTGAGCGTGACAGTTGGACTGATCACCCAACTAGTTCAGACATGGGGGTTAACAGTGTACAGAGATATGTTAGCATTGTGTTGGAGTATCATGGCAACAGTTCACATGAGGACGACACATGATTGATCATCATGGATTGAGATGACTTCCTGTTGATGGTGATCTTGGTGGAGAGCTACCGAGATGGTATGTTGTCGAGGACGACAACGATTTCAGGTGGAGGAGGATGTAAGGCCTCCGCGACTCGGGCAGGCGTGCACGACGGACGGACGGTTGCACGACGAGCGGGCGCTCCGTGCACAACGAGCGGGCGGATGGTTGCACGATGAACGGGCGGACATACGATGGACCTCCGACACTTCTGCGACAAAGTGCGACGGACATATGAGCCACTTGCGACGAAAAAGTGCGACGATATGTGGAGCACGACACTTAGTGTGAAAATGGAAAAAGAACGAAAGGCTTTATACCTTGGCGTGGAGAGGCTTTGCACATAGCAAAGGCCGACTTACACTTTGGTTGAAGTTTGGGCGTTTTAACATAGTTTATGGGTTCGGCCTCAAAGCTGACACCCCTTCACAATGGAGCAAGCATGCGTATATATACTTGGACGCAGAGCTTCATTTGACACACAAAACTTCGCTATCTCTTCTACGATTGGAGCAGGGGTAAAAAGGGGCGCAGTTGAAGTGCGCATATCTCATGCGCTGAGATAGAAGTGCGCAGATTTTACTGGAGCTTGACGTGGGTTGACAGAGGGCGGTTTTAAGGCAGTTTTGTGCAGAACCGAAAGGAGGAGTTCTTGGTGTCTCGGGTGAGCACCCTCCTACCGTAAGAGGTTGGCACGTGGTTGTAAAAGGTTGTCTTTGCCTTGATTGTAAATATTTCTAAGTGTTGGCTTGAATTCTGTCAAGCACACTTGTATGATGTATTATTGAAGAATTGTCATAATATATTATTATCGGGCAGACTTTACCGGGAGTTGCCCCTCCCTTTATACTTGTGTGCAATTGTTATTGTTCTTGGTTAATTGCATAATGGATAATGAATGAGTATGGGCTTCATTAAGTATAAAGGATAATGCATTTTACTTGGTTGCGAAACACAAACTAAGTAAGGACAAGTGAATTAGGCGTAGTCCATGTGTACGAGTATTGGTGAAAAGAAAGTGCACGGTGGTGCCGCACCTCGCCGGCACGGTTGAAAGACCACCGTAGGCTTGGGGGCGTGACAGGTCAAGTCGGTTGAACGATGTGAACAGATTGGTTGAATGACATGAATGGTTTGATGAATGAAGTGGAAAGGTTGGTTGAGGGCATCAACCAACACGAACGAACGTGTCACTTGGAAATTCGTTTGGGTAGCAAACGTATATATTGAAAGAAGGGACATCATTTAAAGACATCATTCACAGTTCGCATAACATATAAAGTGCAGAGCGAAGGTGAGCAAAGAAAAATGAAGTTTGGGGCGTGTAGAATGAGTTCTAAAGGCAATGCATGAGAGGGCACGACAGTGCGGTCGTATTGTGGTTGGGCCATGCGCCCACCCAGAGTAGTTTGAACGAAGTATGAATGAAGTAAATTTTTGAACCGAAAGTCGTGGTTTCCACAGGGCGTGGGCCATCGCTGAACATTTTAGTGGCACGGCTCGCATGATAGGGAAACAGTTGAACGCAAGTTGGGAAACACAACTCAAGAGCGCGGGTTGCATGTAACGTTGGGCCATCGTGGTGTGACGCTTAGGGTGCGCCCAAGCCGCAGTGCAGAATGCTGCATGAACTTGAGAAAAATTTGGGCAGGCCTATACAACAGGCTGCACTGTAAAATTGTAACTTGTAAAAGAATTGTTGAAGAGATTTTATAAGTGTTGGGTGAACTATTGGGAGTTGCTCCTCCCTTCATGAATTTTTTGTACATCTTATTTCCGCTGCATATAGAAGTTAATAATTGAAGTAAATTCCGTTGCATTGTTAATTGAAGTGAAAACTTAACGAAAATTTGACTAAGTGTTGGTGATAGCATAGTTCATAAACTTGGGTAGTAGTGAAACAAAAAAGTTAGGCAGTGTCGCACCGTGTTCACAAGTGGATTTTAAATGCCACTAGTGTGGGGCTGTGATAGATGGTATCAGAGTTTCTTCGTGAAGACCAGTAGTAGAGATACATCTTCCCACTTCATGGTAAGATGGTATCAGAGCTTAGTTCAAGGGCAAGACCGAGCTGATTTGAAGTTGATTGTCGCACTGTGACATGACATAGTTGTGACAAGACATAATTTTAGAAGGGGCAAGGAAGAAAGTTAGGGTTGAGCTAAACAAACCCATGGAATTCATGAGTGTTGTTCGAAAACTTGAAGAAATGGAATAGTTTTGGAAGGTTAAGGGGCATGAATAATATGAAGAACTTGTAGAGGAGTGGGAACACTTGGATTGCATCAAGGATGAAATAGTGGATGTGTGGAAGGCCTTGAACACTCTCCATGGGAAGTTTGTCGAACTTGAGGAACTTGATGAAGAATTGTGACAAGGTGATCGTAGACTCCAAGAACTCATGGTTGAATGAGTTCGCTTAAGGGAGGAACAAGCCAAGTTGCAGGGCGAAGTCGAGCAATTTGAGGAAGGGATCAAGAGGGAATTTTTTTATCGCAAACGCATTGTTATTTAAGAAGATGAGATTGAGTACATTGATAGGCTTGGAGCTTGGTACCATTCGGTGAAGCATGATTTACAAAGGATGGGAGAACTCCAAGTTGAAGATGATGTATGCCAAGTAGGTGCGTTTGGGAAACATGCGAAGGAGGATAAGCTTGATGGAACTCAAGCTAGACTAGGTTCGAATTGCTCAAGTATGCCAAAAGGAGAAGTAGCATACCTCAAGAGGATGATCAAGTTGAGACATGGGGTGAAAGACAATTCTGATGAGGATACGATGAAGAAGGTTGCAGAAGTAAGATGTAACAATACTTGTGCAAGATGGAGATGCGTTGGGGTTAAGTTTTGTGCAGGTAACCGTGTGTGGAAGGAAGTTTTCTACATTGGTTGATACAGGAGCTACACACGGTTTCCTTAGCAAGAAGGCAGCAACATATTTGAAGTTGAAGGCTAGAATGGAAAGGGAGTTAATTTATTTCAAAGCTATTAACTTGAGCATGAAGGTTGTAGCATATTTTCTAAGGGACATGCACATGAAGGTTGGTTCATTGTTTGGAAAGTTGGATGTAAGGGTGATCGAGATGGATGATCATGTTATGGTCTTGGGGCAAGACTTCTTAGTAGCAGCACAAGCCATACCAATGGTGGACCGTGACATACTCTTGATTACTGTTGGTGGCAGGACCATGATCATGTCGATGACAAGGAAGAGTTGCTTGGGGTATCATCCAAGGATTGCTTCAATGCCTTTGCATGAGAAGGACCCAAACGTGAATCATGAACATGTGGAATGATAGGGGGTTGGATGTTTGACTCAAGTGATAAAGGATAAGAGGATCATGGAATTTGTTGCACGAGCCATGAAAGAGAAGAAGGATGGAGGTGTTGGGATGGCTCCACCCATCGCAAAGAAGGAGGATGTGACTTCTACTATAGACTTCACCATGGGATTGTTGAGGAGAGAGGAGGCTCGAGTGCTTCTTCTAAGGCAAGAAAATGAGGTGAGTATGCAAGTAGATATTTGGTTGGTATAGTGGATTATTGTAGATATGTTATGGGCATCTATGATTTTCAGTTGACGAAAGGAAGACTTGAGAAGATTGGATGTATGAAGGAAGAGGTTGTTTTTGTGCACGACTACTTGAGGACGCAACATCAATTAGACACATGGGTGGATGAGAGTCAGGGAGGCAACTTCCTGGCCCTTGTCATGCACTAGACCTTTGGAGATGGGTGAGTGCAGTGCCTTGATGAGGAGGAGGTGTTGCACCACCATGACAAAGGGGCCTTTGGGGGAGGGCATCGCAGCAGAGAGCGATGCTTGGATGTATGTGGTTTTTGGTCTATGACCATAGGCAGCACATGGAGGATAGCATTGATGAGTAGCATATCACAAATTGGACCTGGGTATGGAATGTGGAGCATTGGCTGGAAGACTAATGCATGGAGAAAGGAAGATTTCTTGATTAGAGTTGCGGGTGTGACAAAGTGTTGAAGGGAACGACTGACGAAGTCATGGGGAGGTGCATTATCATGGGTTGGATGTGCTGGTTGGATTAGCTATCCAACTAGTTCGAGTCATGGGGGTCGACAATGTGTGGATGCATGGCAGAGTTGAATTAGATTATTGTAGAAAGAGTTCACATGATGATGGCGATACATGGTTGCAGCGATACATTGTGGCGTGTTGTGGCTAATGACCATGGATTGAGGATTCTTACCCACATAGACTCATGAGCCTTGGTGGAGTCTCATGTGATGGAGGTAGATAGTTCATGCAGTAGGGACGATTGACATTGGAGATGATGAAAATTTGTGACATGATGGTCTTGGAAAGGGATTTTGTCGAGAGGGTGTTTTCGAGGGTGACAAACTTTTTAGAGTGGGGAAGGATGTTAAGGCCTCGAGTTGGCATCATGAGCAACAAGTGCTTGGGACAACCCACACGGTTGGGAGAGTAAAAAACCAAAGGTTGGATTGATGCATGAGTCAGTAGATGGGCTCATTTAACCGAATGGACATGTGGAGGGTGAGTAGGAGGGTGTGCGACGTGTGAGCAACCAAGTCATGTGAGGGCATCTCGTGTCATGTGAAGGCATCAGAGGGCATCCACCTAAATGGTTAGTTCGACTAAACGAAGTGAACGGGTCAACTGAACAACATGAATTGGTCAACTGAACAAAGTGGACAGGTCGGTTGAGGGCATTAGCCCACATGAATGGATGTGTCATATTGAACAAAGGGACATTGTTCAAAGGCATCATTTGCAATTTGCATAACACATAAAGTGAAAAGCGAAGGCGAGCAAAGACAAACCAAGTTTTGGACATGCAGAACGAGTTCGAACTGCAGGGCATGTGAGGGCGTATGAGGGCATCGTAGGGTGGACATAGTGCGGCTGGGACATGGGCCTACCCAGAGCAGGATGAATGAAGTAAATTGTCAAACCAAAAGTCAGGGTTTCCATAGGGCGTGAGCCATCGTTGAATTTTTTAGTGGTCATGGGCTGCATAACAAGGCAACAGTTGAATGGAGGTTGGGAAACACAACATAGGTGTGTCGACTTCACGTAAATTTGGGCCACCACTTCGTGATGGTCAAGGTGCACCCAGGCCGCAGTGAAAACGCTCCACGAACTTGAGAAAACATTAGGCAAGCTTGTATGACAGGCTGCACTATAAAAATTGTAACTTGTAAAATAATTGTTGAAGAGATTTTTAAGTGTTGGGGAAAATGTTGAGAGTTGCCCCTCCCTTCATGAATGTTTTGTACATGTTATTTTAGCTACATATAGAAGTTAATAATTGACTATAATTGAAGTAAATTTCATTTCATTGTTAATTTAAGTGAACACTTCATGAAAAATTGACTAAGTATTGGTAATAGGTGTAGTTCATAAACTTGAGTAGTAGTGAAAAGAAAAAGTTAGGCAGTGTTGCACCATGCTCACGAGTGGATTTTAACGCCACTAGCATGGGGCCATGAAATAGCTATCCTCTTACGTTGGTTGATTCAACGGTATTAAAAAAATGGCACTATCCACTAACGTACCTATTCATCAACCTTATTAAAAACAAAAATTTAATATTAATGTTTTTTTGGTTTGTTAGTTTCTCGATAAATTAGGTCCAACATCCAAGAATGCAATTTCTATAACATATTTCTTGTTCTTGTTCTTGGCTCTAATATTTTCATTAATTGACGCACCTACATTTGAGTTGTAATGGCTTGAGTTATCCATTATGACTTGTAACTGTCCACTTGGGTTGCAACTGCCTCAACCCACTAAGTGAGATATTTAGTTGTGGTTATAATGTATCTTGCAGCCACAACCTACCATAGGGTTGGAAAACTAAAGCCTTATCCCTATACCATTAGACAGAGGTGATCTGGTTCAATATTTTTTGTAAAGGATTGGTTTGTCGCTATGTAATTCTATGATGGATCCCTCCATATTCCATGCTTAAACTATAATAAAGCATGAAAAAGTCATAAATGTTATTTATATCACAACCTTGGATAATACAGACATGATACATGAATTTCACCTTGAAAAACTCACCCATACCCAAGCTACCCAATCATCCAAGCAAACACACCCGAAAGAACCATGCATGGAAGTGGCACGCACTACTAATTCCAAGGGACCAAGTGAGGATAGATAATGGCATAGAAGTTTACTCAATGGATTCTTGTTGCACTATAGTGAGGTTCCATTATCACAAAATTACCCAAAAATGAGTTTGGTTCCAGTATGTAGAATAATATTTCCTCTCTTCTACTTCCCTCTTTGCAAAGATCATCAATGATGAAGGAAGTGATCCAAGAAGGTACATCATGGTCACCCTACCATGGATTCTAACCTAGTCAAGAACACACACAAATTAGTGATGGTGAATTGGAATTATCCATTTGCTAATATGGGCTATGTCACTAATACTAGACAAATAACAATGTGATTACATTACGTAAAAGGCCTTAACAAGTTCTTAAGCCCCTTGTACACCTTAGCAAGTTATTAAGCCCATCCTAATGAGAGATGGTCCAAATAGAAGTGCATGCATGCGAAGGCCAAATAAATAGGAATGTATCATAAATATAAATATTTGGTTTAGTAAAAAACTAGCGCTAAATGGATTCTTCAAAAGTGAATTGAGCTTGTAATTATATGCAACCTTGAATTTCTCCCAAATCTGGATTTCATCTCAGATTGGTGTGTATTCTTGCTAGGACATGCATCGATTAAATTTTCCTTTGTTTAATTTGACCATTTTCTAATTATATGAAGTCTTGTTTCTTATATGAAGAGAGTTAGGAGAAATAAAGGCTAACATATCCAAACCCTCACACCATAAAAGCCCATAGAAATTCTTGAAGGACCCTCTCAAGCCTTTGAAAAGATATAGCAGAAGGAACCCAACATGTTGAATAACAGACATGCATGGAAATGAAGACCTTAGAGCATATCTTAAATTGAATTTCCTTCTTCATTATCTTAGTAATCCACGTGTCCACCTTTTGGAGGTCCTTTGAAGAACTAGTAAGAATTCATGTTTCAACTTATATGAAGGGTTTTGTATTGGAGCTTGGGTTTAAGGCCTATTTTTATTAGGGTTGTTGAAACCTTTTCTTTTCTCTAGTTTTATCAATACCATACTTATCTCATCAGCTAAATCTTCAAAGTAAACATCTTATTCTATTGGCATGAACTACAGGGTTGGCCATGGGAGATAGGTCACAAACCGGTTATATATTGATTTAGACTGGTGGGATCATTGGAATGTTAGGTGGCTTAGAAAAATTACATGGATCCTTCATCAAGGCCCTACTAAGCTAGTGTTATGTGGAGCTCGAGATGGTGGCCCTCCGAACTTGTTTACTTTGTCTACTAGAACGACAACTACTATAACCATAAGGACCACTTCCTTCTTTTGTTGTCCCAATCACAACAGTATTAAGTTGCCACAAACACATACCCTATGTGGACACAAAATTCAAATTAACGTTAACTGTAATTTTAAAATATGCTTTGCAGGTGGTCCAAGCAGCCTAGAAGCCAAGTTAATAGTGTTGAGAAAATGGATCCACAAGCTAAGAAGATAGGAAATAACTAGAAAAAAGTTATGAACACTAGACAAACCATTATCGTGGCTTCTTTCCATTCTAATTGACTTCTAACAACATGAAGGAACGGGAATACTTGTATACATGCCTAGCTTAAGATTCATCATTTTGGAAAAACTTGCAAGGATGTAGGACTTCAAATGAGCTTCAATTGCTGTTGCATAAGCGGCTAATATAATTGTGTATGCAAAGTCCAAGAGTTTTGTTAGAGCAAAAGTATCATGTAACTCTAGAGTAATGAGCCTCAAAAATGAGTCATCTATGTGGTTCACCCTAAGGGAAGACAAGAGTTCTCGAGTTGGTACAACATTTCAAACATGTAGTCGGCAACTTATTGGCTTTGCTAAAGGTTGATGTTGATGTGCTTGAAGTCTAGTGGCATTGAATAAGTAATATTAGTCTTTGGAAATCATGTCCCCTAATGTGAGACACTTTATAAATTGTTATTAGAGATAAAATTCATTAGTGTGCAACCTTGCTTTCTTTTCCCTTCTTATGCTAGATAAGAAGGTATACTTGTTGCAAGTCATCCATTTCATGTGTATATTATTCTCCAACTTTCTTTGTGTATTACTTAAGTAAAATACATGTGCACAGTGTCACATAGGTTCCAAAATGGTCGCAATCAAATGGTCATGTTGTGTGACAATCCCTAATGTGTATTATACATTAATGCGAATCTCAAGGGTTGAGTTGGATTGATAATGGCCAATACTAGTGCTACACCTAAACAATTATTAATTTCATCAATGCCAAATATTGTTTGTCGAATTAGGATAAGGTAAGCTTCTAGTTGTTTACTCTAAGTAATTAGTTCAATGGTTAATAAATATGAGATAGTATGAGGATAATACATGAATATTTGGTATGTTGTAGCTTGTGGAGCCAATATTCCTCAACCACCCTATCTTGATAGACTATTTTACTAGCCAATAATACTCCAAATCAAAATTTTCATCATATAGAGTATTAATAAACTTTGCCATTGAATGACAAAAATGGTGTAATAAATTATTACCAAAACTCAATTTCCATCATTGAAATTACAAAATGCTAGTTAGTTAGCCTTAAACCCAAGGCTACACAAAATGGCAATCAACTAAAATATAGTAGTTATGAAATTTTCTTAGGTCACATTTAGAGATGTGTTTTTAAAGCTATAAATCTTAGTAAAGATCAAAAATAAAAATGTATGTTCTCATAGAGAGTCGTAGTCAGCTCCTGCCACCTCTTCTTCCTAATTATTTTGGAAATGCTATGTAAGAGCCCAGGGTTAAAAGTTCATGTAATAAAAGTTAATAAAGGTAAAATAAGACCATGGTTGAGGAACACTTATTCCAAGCTAAATGTTGGGAAAAATATCCTAGTGGGAATCACTTGTTGTGTTTTATGGCTAAGGGGAAATTGGAAAACGCAATTGCTAAGGCTTTGGAAAAGCAAAAATGTATTTTTGGCACATTATTTTTGAAAATAAAGGGAATTAGGAGAAAAGGGAGGTGAAGGTCACAGGTTTCATGTGAGGAGGAAAATGAAGAAAAATAATGGAAAATTGAAGAAATTAGAGGCCTCAGAGCATCAGTTGGTAGCCTTTTGTCAGTTTAGTGTTAGAATTTGTCTCAAAGAGGAGAAAGCACCAAGAGGAGAAAGAAAGTAAGCAAGAAAGAAAAGGAAAGGAAAGGAAAAGAAAAGAAGGACAAGAAAAGAAAAGGAAGGCAAGGATCAAGTAGCTTCAATGGGAATACTTGCAGGTAACCGATTGCATGTGAGATTTCCTAGCTGGTTTTGACATGCATGATATGTGGATGTTGGTATGTGGTTATTTTGTGGTCATTGACATGGATTGTGTGGGGATTCGATAATGGAATTTAGCCTAGCCTTGCCATTTCTGGATAGCCATGGGGTGATGGGATTGTTCTCAGTTTTAGCTTTGGATTACTGGATGATTTCGGAATCTTGGGTGAGGTGGTCTCAGGAAAATTCCCGAAGTCCTAGGAATCCCTTGACCGATAATGGCAGGATACACGGTAAAGCCAGAGAGTAGAGACAAGAAAATTTCTTAAGGATGGTGAAGAAATTTGGAGGAATCCAAACTTAGTTTGGTTTTGTGATCTCGGGACCGATTTAGGTGAGATCATGGTATGGAGAAGTTGGAGGTGGTTTAACCTTTGGATTCCATTGGTTATCTTTGGATTATTTTACCCCATGAGATCCCACATTCATGCTTGGAAAATGGCACAGGAGTGACTGATTGAAGAGAGATTTGGCTCAGCCAATCTATCGTTGGGTGGAACATGGAAGTCTTGAACCCAGTATGTAATTGCCTATGGTTAATAAAAGCTAAGTTTCTCTTGCTTTTGGTAAGGAAATATATTGGTTATTATGTGTCTTTAATGGTTGATCTCTAATTTTGATTTATTTGGTTATATGTTGGTTATAAGTGTGGTTATATGACAGGTCTCAATCATGGCTCTATTCATGTTTTCACTCATAACTGAATAAATAATGAATGAAAGACCTAATTGGTGTTAAGACAACTAATGAGAGAAGGTAGTGACCCTTCTTGTTAAACCTCAGATAAGTTTTCAGTCCCTTATGTTTAGACTTGCATTCATTACCTATAGGTTGCATATCTACCAAGTGTTTGACAGAATGCTAGTCCTAGTTGGGGATGGTCAAGTCAAGTCTTGGTTACGTTTTTGGGTTTACAAGCATTGTCTTCATGTATTTTATGATTTCTAGAAGTTTCATAGCTTTCTAGGTAGAGACTAAGCCCCAGCCCTGGAAAATAGCCTTAATTCTCATAGTCACTAGCATAGCACTAGCAAAAAAATGTCACAGTCGCAATGATGGAGGCCTATGGAAGCGACTGGGAATCCATAGTCACATGGAGGCCTTGGAAAGGGAGCGAATGGGGCTCTAGGTCAGGGAAAAGGTGAGTTGTCTCAGGGATTGGACACCTGGAGGGGTTGGGTTACTCCTGGGGGTCCTGTGGCACTTGAGGGAAGTCAGTAAGGTCTAATGGTATTGAATCCATTTCCTTAAGGTCATCTAGGAGGTTGATTCAGATCATAGTAACCCCACATCTCATGTTTACCCGGTAAGTCAGTGAAAGTGGGTAGATGTGAGGGGAGGCGTGCTACATGGTGGTATTAGGGCGGGTTGCACTCCCTTTGGGTCATATCTGATACCACAAGGTGGTATCAAAGCATGGTTTCACTCTCTTTAGGTAAGTATGATGTTGTCAAGGTTATGGTTGTCATGCATGGGTGTTGAGATTGCAACAAGGTGATGGAGCTTAGTGAAAGGAGTCGCCTTCACTAAGTGGGCCCGTAGGCAAATTATGGCGCAAGTTCTATTTTTGATCCCAATAGGGATAATCACAGTATGGGTGACCACAGTGTGGGTGACCACACTGTGGGTGACCACAGTGTGGGTGACCACAGTGTGGGTGATCACAGTATGAGTGATCAAAGTCTATTTTTAGACTGGTTGTCAAAAATAGAAAAGTCAAATATTATTGTCTCATAATAATATTTGGACTATAAACTTGATCTTATTCTCTTGGAGCACTTCAGTTTGAGCTACAGATGTGGCCCATGCAGCTGTCAGAAGGAAGTATTCTTTTCTTATGAGTCAGTTGAGTTGTTGCATGCATGACTTCAGTTAGAACTCAATCAGTTGAGTTTGGTGGAGTTGATGGAGTTGTGTTCAGTTTGACTTGGTTAAACTAGTTGTAGTTAGTCTAACTGCAAATAGACTAATGATGAGTTGTTAAAATAATTATTAAATCATAATACAACTATAGAATACATCAGTTAACTCAGTTGCATGTCAGTGCATGTTCAGTTCAGCAGGGACAGGTGTTAGAGAATCAGATTGCTATCAGTTGTGACTATAGTTGTGCATCAGATCTTGCACAATCAAGGGATTGAGTATGCCAATGAGTTTGCTCATGTATTTGCCCAGTATTATAGCCTCTGCTCACGTCTTACACAGTGTGAGTGATTCTTTGGAGGTGAAATATGAGTTTGGTAAACCATTCTCATTCATTCTTGAGCAGGTATTGAGCAGTGGAGGCAGGCAAGCAGTGGAATAGATTTGGAGATCAGATCTTAGCTGTATTGTGTGTAACAGGTGGAGCTGGTACTGGATCGCTTGTGATAAGCATTGTACTTTGTAATGTTACATGGTCTCAATCATTAATATACAGATAGTTGGGGTTTTTAGAGAGATGCTTTCCCCGGGTTACATACTGTGTTAATGTGTGAATGCTCTTGATGTTTTATTGTTATTGATGCTGCTATATTGATGATCAACGTAGAGGAGCTTATGTATTGTGTATGTATTCCGCAATAGTACATGATCAGGATAATCTCTGTTGAATATCTGTTAAATTATTCAAAATTTCTACAATGGGATCAGGGCATACAATTGGTAGATCATGCATGATGTTTTTGTGATACTATGTTATTACACGGATATGTTTATGATTATACATGTACATGCTAATGTAGATTGATCTTATAGATGAGATAAGCCTCCCTTGAACATCACTAAGGTGTGGATTTGGTTTTGGTATCTATTTGGTTTATCTAACATGGTATACTTGCACGAAGAAGATAATTCAATATGACAAGCAAAATGGTAGACTACAGTTCCCGTGACACTTTTGACAGATTAGTTGGGAAACAAGGAGAATAGTATTCTCCACGTATAGCAGATACATTAAGGAGCTTGAGGGAAAAGATCATAAGTTGCAAAGAATATAATGACAGGTTGGTTGAGGCTCAAGAAAGACTTGCAATGGCTCAGGAGAAGCAGGTATATGTTAATGTAGCAATCCTTCAGAGCTTGTTAGAGTTGCAGAAACATGGACACATGAGAATCAGTCAAGAGCAGGAAGAGAAAACTAATGGAGCCTATGGTAGCAAATCTTAATCTAGATACAAATGGGATAGAGGGGACATAGTTAGAGGTGGCAGATCACTAGATACACCTGAGAGGAAGACAGGTATGTATGGGCATCATTATAGTTCCTCATCCAAGAGACATCATCATTGCCATCACCATCATCATCGTTATACGAGGAGGGAGTATTTACTTAAGGAGTTCAAGAAGGTGAAGCCTCCTACATTTGATGGAGAGATGAAGAAGCCAAAAGATGCAGAAGCATGGTTGTTTGGAATGAAGAAATTCTTCAGATTGATAGTTACTCAGAGAACATGAAATCCAGGATAGCCATCTTCAGTCTTAAAGGGGAGGTAGATATCTAGTGGGAAGATGTGAAGAATGTCAAGGGAATTTGGGAAGAAGACTTGATTTTGGATGATTTCGAGGGGATCTTCAAGAAGAAGTACCTATTAGAGAGGTACTGTGATGATAGAGCTAAGGATTTTTATGAGCTACATATGGGTTCTATGGCAGATGATGAGTATATTAGCATATTCTTGGAGCTGTTGAGGTATGTTTCATATCTCAAGGATGAGAAGGCTAAGATTTAGAGATTCATCAGTGGATTCCCAGCAACATACAAAGACCAGATTGAGTTTGATGAACCTAGATCGTTAGAGGAATCCTTCCGTAAATTGAAGCATTGTTATGAGCAGTCAAAGCAAAAAGCTGAGCTTAAACGTGAATTGAAGGGAAATGAGAAAGTAAAAGGAAAATGGCCATCGAAGTGGGGAAGACCTAAAGATGCAAGTGAGAAAGAAAATGTTGCTCCTTACAAGAAGTTTAGTGCAGTTGAGAAGGGACATGTATCTCATCCTGTAGAGCAACAGGCTAGAGGTGATAGTAGAGCATCGTTGCGGCGTTGGATATGTGGCAAAGATCATCGTAAGAAGGATTGTCCATTGTACCAAGGAGGCAAGCCTCAAATCTATAGTGTTCAGGCGCAGAAAGTTGGGGATGTTGGTCATAGTATTCCTTGAATTTATGTAGTTGTGGACAACAGGCAGGCGGATCACCAGGCATCTATCATTGAGATGGATGGTAAGCTTTGTCATCAAGTTATTTTTATTTTGAATGATCCTGGATCTAATTATAGTTATGTTAATCCTAGCCTAGTGGATAAGTGTGGCTTGAGAAAATAAGTTCATGTAGAGTCTTGGTTGGTGCAGTTGGCTATAGGTACGAAGAATAGAGTTCATCACTTGGTAAGATCTTGTGCATTTAAGTTAAATGGTATGCCTACAGCAGCACATTTGAATGTACTACCTTTGGGATTGTATAGTATGCTTTTGGGTATGGATTGGTTGTATCTTCACAAGACCAAAGTAGATTTCTATGACAAGGCTATTGAGTTCCTAGATGATAATGGAGAGAAGAGAATCTTGCAGGGGAAGAAGAAGCCTACATCAATGAGGATGGTCATAGATATGCAGGCTAAGCACAGTTGCAGGAAAGGGTGTGTGGTGTTTGTAGTTCATATTTGCATTAACAAGGGTAAGGATGTTAAAAGATGCAAAAATTTTCAAGAGGTACCCTGTATTGCAGTAGTTTCAGGATGTGTTTCCAGCAGATATTCCAGAGTTGCCTCCACACAGGTAAGTATACCTTTCTATTCAGTTGGTACCAGGGGTAGCACCAACATCAAAGGCACCTTATAGGATAAGCACTCTAGAACTAGTAGAGTTAAAGTTGAAGTTGAAGGAAATGCTTGATAAGGGATACATTAGGCCAAGTGTATCACCTTGGGATGCACCAGTATTGTTCATGAAGAAGAAGGATGGTACTCTTAGATTGTGCATTGATTACAGGCAGCTGAACAAGGTGACGATCAAGAACAGGTACCCATTTCCGAGGATTGACGACTTGTTTGATCAGTTGAAGGGAGCAGTAGTGTTCTTAAAGATATATATGCAATCAAGATACCATCAGGTACACATCAAATAAGAAGACATCTACAAGATTGCCTTCAAGACTAGGTATGGGAATTATGAATTTGTTGTAGTTCCATTCGGTTTGACTAATCCTCTAGCTACTTTTATGTGTTTGACGAATAGTGTGTTACATCCTTATCTGGACAAGTTTTTTATTGTATTCATTGATTACATCTTGATATATTATAATAATGAGGAAGACCATGTCGAGCATTAGCAACAGTGTTGAGGTAGCTAAGAGAACATCAGTTGTATGCCAAGATTAGCAAGTGCAGTTTCTTTCAGAAAAACTACACTACTTGGGACATGTTGTTTCCAAGAATGGCATAGTAGCAGACCCAGAAAAGATAAAGGTTATCATGGAGTGGGAAGCTCCTAGAAATGTGGAGGAAGTCTAATCATTCATCAAGAACTTCTCATGCATTGCATATCATATTACATCATTACAGAGGATAGGTAAGAAGTTTGAATGGAAAAAGGAGTGTGCAGCCAATTTTGAGAAGTTGAATCAGTTGTTGACAAATGCTCTAGTGTTAAAGATTGTAGATTTGGATAAAGAGTTTGTAGTATGAATAGATGCTTGCAAGAGAGGGCTTTATGGGTCCTTATGTAGGAGGGACAAGTGATATGCTATGAGTCTAGGAAACTGAATGAGCACAAGTAGAAGTATCTAACTCATGATCTTCAGTTAATGTCTATTATTAATGCCTTGAATATGTGGAGACATTATCTTCTTGGCAGAAGGTTTTTGTTGATGAGCGATCACAGTGGGATGAGATATATGTTTGACCAGCCGAATTTGAACTCCAGGCAAGCTAGATGGTTGGATACCCTTAGTATGTTTGACTTTGGGATCAGGTACATTAAGGGAAAGGAGAATAGGGTTGTGGATTCTATCAGCATGAAAGTGCAGTTGAACCATGTTGTGGTAATGAGCTCATATGGGATAGATTTATAGGATTAGATCTTATAGATAGGACAGAAAGATGACAGGTACATGGAGCTTATGCTTAGGTTACAACAGGGTATAAGTGATCATGATGTGGATTATCATCTTACAGTAGATGGCTTGGTGAGATTTAGTTATAGGATCTATGTGTTGAATGACAGTGAACTCAAGAATATTATCTTGTGGGATTTTCATGTATAACCATATTCAAGTCACCTAGGATATCAGAAGACATTGACAGCAGTAAAGAAGTTCTACTACTGGCTAAATTTGAAGAAGGAAGTGGCAGAGTTCATGGCGATATGTTTGGACTAACAGAAGGTTAAAGCAGAGTGTAAGCATCCAGGTGGGTTGCTTCAGCCTATTCCGATTCCAAAGTGGAAATGGGAGGTCATTTCCATGGATTTCATTACAATTCTTCTGAGGACATCGAGGTAGCATGATTCTATCATGGTTGTGGTTGACAGGTTGAGCAAGTTAGCTCACTTCATTCCAATTAAGACTACTTATTCATCTAGTGATGTGGCACAATTATTCATCAAGGAGATCATGAGGTTGCATGTTGTTCTGAAGACGATTGTGTCGGAAAGGGATGCCAAGTTCACTTCCAAGTTTTGGAAGGAGTTGTTTGCAGGATTGGGGATAGAGTTGGCCTTCAACACATCTTATCATCCACAAACAGATGGATAGATAGAGAGGGTTAACAAGATACTGGAGGATATGTTGAGGATGTATGTCATGCATCAGTAGAGGAGATGGGAGGAGTACCTTCCATTGGTTGAGTTTGCATACAACAACAATTATCAGGAGTCACTGAGGATGAGTCTGTTTGAGGCACTGTATGGGTAGAGTTGTAACACTCCCATTAACTGGAGTGATATAGTGAACAACGTACTTATTGGACCGGACATGTTGGAAGACATGGAGAAGGAAATGTAGGTTATAAGGAAGAATCTAAAGGTAGCATAGGAAAAGCATAAAATTTATGTAGACCAGCATAGGGAATTTAAGGAGTTTCAGGTTCGGGAGCATGTGTATTTGCGCATCAAGCCCAAGAAGAGCTCCTTGAGGATCAAATCATGTGCCGAGTTGACACCATGGTATTGTGGGCTTTTTGAGATCCTTGACAGGATTGGATCAGTGGCCTACAGACTTGCACTGCCTCCGAAAATGAAATTCCATGATGTTTTTCACATTTCATTACTTAAAAGATACGTAAAGGATGTTGATTATGTTATTGATTGGTCTATATTGCAAGTGGAGAAAGAAGGAGAATTCCATCTAGAACCCCAATGCATATTGCAGCAGAAACATCTCGTGCTCCGGAACAGAGCACTTGAGCATGTTAAAGTACAGTGGAAGCACATTGGGCCCGATGAAGCCACATGGGAGATGGTTGATCAGATGTGGGCTATGTATCCTTCATTGTTTGTCGATGATGGCAAATGATTCTTGGTATTTGTACATATATATGTATGGTTACTATTGTAAATACCGCAATGAGCTAAGTTATAAAGCTCCAATAAGTTGTATGGTTTTCATGTTGTCATGTTTTACATGATGGTTTGTCTTTTGAGAAAGATGTTATTGTAAATACTGCAACGAGTTGGGTTATAAAGCTCCATAAGCGGTATGTTTTTTATCTTTAGTGATTTTTCTAGGTCTAAGTGTGGTTTAACACCGAGGACGGTGTTCCCCTAAGGGGGAGGGGTTTGTAACGGCCCCAGGTTGAAAGTTCATGTAATAAAAGTTAATAATGATAAAATAAGATCATGGTTAAGGGACAATTATTCCAATCTAAATTTTGGGAAAAATATCCTAGTGGGAATCACTTGTTGTGCTTTATGGCTAAGAGGAAATTGGCAAAGGCAATGGCTAAGGCTTTGGAAGGCAAAAAGGTATTTTTGGTACATTTTTTATGAAAATAAAGGGAATTAGGAGAAAAGGGAGGTGAAAGGTCAAAGTTGCATGTGAGGAGGAAAATGAAGGAAAATTGAAAAAATTAGAGGCCTCACCAATAAAAAGACCTCAGAGCATCATTTGGTATCCTTTTGTAAGTTTAGTGTTAGAATTTTTCTGAGAGAGGAGAAAGCACCAAGAGAAGAAAGAAAGTAAGAAAGCAAGGAAAGGAAAGGAAGAGCAAGAAAATGAAAGGAAAGGAAAAGAAGGATAAGGAAAGAAAAGGAAGGCATGGATCAAGCGACTCAACGAGAATACTTGCAGGTAATAGATTACATGTGTGATTTCCTAGCTGGTTTTGACATGCATGGTATGTGGTTCTTTTGTTTTCATTGTCGTGGATTTTTTCAGGATTCGATAGTAGATTGGAGCCTAGTGTTGCCATTTCTAGATAGCCATGGTGTGATGGGATTGTTCTCGGTTTGAGCTTTGGATTGTTGGATGGTTTTGGAATCTGGGGTGAGGTGGTCTTAGGAAAATTCCCAAAGTCCTAGGAATCCCTTGACCGGTAATGGCGGGATACATGGTAAAGCGTGAAGGTGGAGAAGGTAAAATTCCTCAAGGATGGTGAAGAAATTCTGAGACATCAAAACTCGGTCTGCTTTTGTGGTCTTAGGACCGATTTAGGTGAGATCATGGTATGGAGAGGGTGGAGGTAGTTTAACCTTTGGATTCCCTTGTTTGTATTTGGATTGGTTTATCCCATGAGATCCCACATTCATGTGTGGAATATGGCACAGGGGTGATTGGATGAAGATATATTTGGCTCAGCCAATCTATGGTTGAGTGGAACATGGAAATCCTGAACCCGGTTGGTAATTACCTATGGTTAATAAAAGCTAAGTTTCTCTTGCTTTTGGTAAGGAAATATTTTGGTTATTATGTGTCTTTAATGGTTGTTCTCTAATTTTGATTTATTTGGTTATAAGTGTGGTTGTATGACAGGTCTCAGTCATGGCTCTATTCATTTTTTCACTCATAACTGAATAAATAATGAATGCAAGACCTAATTGGTGTTAAGACATCTAATGAGAAAAGGTAGTGACCCTTCTTGTTAAACCTCAGATAAGTTTTCAATCCCTTATGTTTAGAATTGCATTCATTACCTATAGGTTGCATATCTACCAAGTGTTTAACAAAATGTCATTTTTTATTGGGGATGGTCAGGTCGAGTCCTAGTTCTAGTTTTTGGTTTACAAGCATTGTCTTCATGTATTTTATGAGTTCTAGAAGTTTCTTAGCATTTTGGGCAGAGGTTAAGCCCGACCTTGGAAAATAACCCTAATTCTTGCAGTTGTTGGTACAGAACTGGTAGAAAAAGGCCATAGCCACACTAATGCAAGCCTATGGGAGTGACTGGGAACCCATAGTCGCATGGAGGCCTTGGCAAAGCAGCGATTGGGGCTCTAGGTCAGGGAAAAGGTGGGTTGTCTCAGGGATTTGACACTTGGAGGGGTTGGGTTAATCTTGGGGGACCTGTGGCACCTGAGGGAAGTCAATAAGGTCTTGTGGTGTTGATTCCATTTCCTTAAGGTCATCTAGGAGGTTGAGTCATATCATAGTAACCCCTCATCTCATGTTTACCCCAAGTGAGCCAGTGAAAGTGGGTAGATGTGAGAGGATGCGTACTACATGCTATTTTTATTACTTCGTCTATGGATCTTGTTGGGGACCTAATTTCAAAGCATGTATATTATGTTGCAAGTATCATGAAGGTTTGGTTAGGATAGATGATGAACACTTGTGCTCCACTTTAGACTATTTGGAATCACAGCTTGATTTCAATTCTTTAGATCTAGTATCTCAAACATATAGGTCTCCCAATATTTGCATCACAAGTTGGGGTTGAATGCCTTTTCACGAGGCATATTTTGGTTAGGGAAAACCAATATATATGGGTTTGTTGTAGCCGCTAACCCCGCCCCCCCACCCCCGCCCACCCCCCCCAAAAAAAAAAGTTTTTCAACCTGTATACCTAAATTTTGGGTCCCCGTTTTCTTTTAAAGATTTTAATAGGTATTCGTGTGGCTTGAAATGCTAAAATCCTTAGATGACATATTTATCATCAAGGTATATGGCTATTTAAGCCCACTCTATCTCATACTAGTTCTAATTCCTTGGAATGTATTAGGGTTTTTGGAGTTATTGCTTACTCATGCACCTTTAAGTTTTATACTACCACATTATGTATTGGAATCTTCATACGAGGATTTTGTATTATACCAATGAATATCTCAGCCATGCTTTAATTTGATTCTCATCCCTTAATTTGCATCTTCAAGCATAATTGCATTATCATGTTGTACTTTTACAAAATCTATTTTCTGGAAACTGGCTTACTCAACTAGCTTGCGGTTGCAATCTTTTTCCTCTATTGTGCATTCGAAGCTTCAACATTCAAGTTTATAAAGCTCATATTTATATTTCTCATATAGGGCATTGAAAGATTTACATTTTCACACAATAATGTTTTCAAATAAAAGAAACATTAGAGACTATATTTTTGGGAGACCAAACGGTGCTGTTAGAGAGCCTTTTACCGGCTTAGAGTTTGATAAGCTAAATTTAGAGTCCTTATAATTAAGAGAATTGTCTCGACATGCAATTGAATAATATGCCAATGCAATAAAATACAATGATGTTTTGGTTAATATGGATATTGAATCAAAAAAAAAAGTTTGCACTTTAATGCTTAACCTTTTACCAGCAAGAACTTGCTGCTTTATATTCTTCTTCGAGGGATAATGCAAATTTCAAATGGTTTAATCTTGATGATGATATCCATCCAATGTGCAAAGAGGCTTGGTGTATTTCATGTATTTAAGACTCACCAACCTATAGTTTGCTTTGTCAAAAGAGACACCTGGTTTCCAACTGTTGTAAACTATCGAGCTCATCAACGCTATTTATATTGTTTTTTGGAAATTTTCAAGGTGCTTACTAAATCAAATTCACGGTCATTGTTTAAAACCATTGTGGAAATTTTCAATAATCACATATTGGAACTACGACCTCCCTTCATCGCAGATCCCCAGTGCAGTTCACAACGGAATCGCTCCCTTCTAGCCATGATATTTCCGGCCGTGGTCTGTGATTGACCCCCATTGCATATCTCTACCACAAATTGTAATACATTCTACCTTCTACAAATGGTATTTTTTGTCTTACAACCTTTGTGCTCCCCTCACATAGCCAATCGCATCCTCGCATCATTCCTCATCATGTTGATTCACCTACCTTGCTCCATCATACAAATAAACATACAATAAAATATCACGTCTCTCAAGAGGAAGCGATACACATTTTCTCAACTCTTTTTATTAGGGGAGAGTCTTATGTAACTATAACTTAACCTTGTGCCCCTAAAACTTATTATTGTGGGTTTTTCATTGGACCATTTGAACTGTGTTCGAAATTCGCATCAAGTCGAGGCAATGGAGGAAATTCATGGTAGTGGCATGAAACGAAGGGTTCCCTAGACAACCCTAAGAGGAAGGTGGGTCGACAATCTAAGTGGATCTCCCATGAGCATCGAGAATCTGGAGTAAATGAGACATGAAAATCATGCAATCATTTTGGCTAGCCCTGAGTATTATGCCCATACTCTGCTATTTGTAAATAAATATCACCTTGAGCCTCGATCCACCATCCTACTGCACAATAAGATCATATTTTTAGTTGTACTTTCATAGGACGAAGTTAATGTTATTAAAAGGTCCCTATCAGGGCACTTCTTACTCGTGCTCTGATTTATATGTCGTTGATTAGAGCCTCACTGGTCTAGTCCAAGAGGAGAGTACATTGCATCTAGAAGCTCATGTCAGATACTATTTTGAAGGCTACGTTGCCATTAGATAAAGATCAATTGGTATGGAAAAGGGTTGATTTTAATAGAATTAAAGGCAATGAGGTTCACCAGCACTATGCTTAATGTTGTTTGGAACTAGCATTGGATCCATTTGGGTATGAGTCCAAAAAGGCAATGATCTTCAAATTCTTGGTTGTAATAAAGCATCATCTCAAACTTATTTTAAATGCTAAGAGGGATGGACGGGGATAGAAGTAGCATAGAGGAGTACAACATAAAAGTGCTTAATTCATCTAGTAATTAAATTTTATGTCTAATTGAATATTTAAATGATAGAGAACACCAAGGCTTTATAATCTTCATGTCTTCCACCCATCCAAAAAAATCATTTCCCATCACAGTACTCGAGGAGGAAACAAGTTTCATGGAAATCTAGGATGCTCCTCTTGGAATTTATGAAAGAAACGTTGGAATCACCTATAGAAAATCATGCAACTAAGTTTCTAACATAATCCTTTATCAGAGAAGACTTCGGTACTGAGCAGTTAACAAAGGGAATATGTATTCAAATTTGTACTTGGAAAAATCACAACGCAAATATTGTAGTATGGATGGTAAATATAGAATGGAAGAAAGAAGAAGAAGAATGATAGTGAAGGAAACCTTGTTAGTGAGGCCTCTTAATTCTGGAGAAGTGGTGCAAATGTTTGAGAGGGTATGTCCAAGATCAAGTTCATCTTGAGGTCTAAAATCAGTTTGTGAAGCCTTTTTTAAAATCTTGGATTGAAAATATTGCCAAGTATCTTGAATAAGAGTGTCTTTACAATCTTTTCAACGTAGGGATAAAACCCTTTGAAAATTGCATTGGAAAGCTTCCATATGTAAATCCTCGTTTAGTTTGGAGGAATCTTTATCAAACAAAGACATAATGAAAAACCCTAGAGAAATGATGGGCATAGATTCTAAATCTCCTATGACATTTGCCAATGCATAAATTGCAACAAATAAAAATTCATCTTAAAGGCACAAAGTTTTAAGTTAAGTGCTTTCTCCAAACCAGGCCTCCTAGGAATTGCAAATGGATTCATGGAACTTGGTTTCACAATAATTGCAACAATTGGCACAACTAGCTTGTTGAAAATGGAAGGCACTATAGTGGATAGAGTTTTGAAATTCCATGAAAGGTGCCCACATGCAGAGTTCCAGGAATTGATGATACCTCATTAAAGATAACTCATTGTGGATTATGTTATGTAAATGTTACAGGGACTCGGAATAAACTTAGTGATTCAAAGTATCCATTGCTACCAGTGCATGAAATTGTTGGAGAGATGTTGGCATAAATGTGGTTCGTTTTAAGATCATGTTGGAGTGGGTACATATGACAACTCCTGTTAGAAATGTGAATGTTGTGATGAAAGTATAAAATTAAATTGTGCAAAAGGGTTTGTTTCCACCTCTAATGTTATCGATTTAGATGGCATAGTAACTAAAGAAGTATATTCTAGTCACATTGTTCTTCACCAAAGGTAATGCTTTAAGAGACCCAACAATCTACCATTGGCTTTAACTCCATTTTTTCTCTCTGCAAGAATTATTGTTTACAACCATATGAATTTTCATTACATGAATCATGAAATCAAGTTTCTTGGATTAATTGGATTAGGAGGTCTCGGCCATATGGCCATAAAATTTAGAAAGGCTTTAGGACTAAATGTTACAATTTTGAACGCATCTGCATCAAAGGAAGATGAAGCATTCAACATTCATGGTACAAATAAATCTATATTGTAATATGATAAACAACAAATATAAGCTTCATCAAATACCTTTAATTTCATCATTGACACTATTTCAAGGGACTACCCAATTTATCTTTATATGCCACTTTTGGAGATTGCATGAGTGTTTGTAATTGTAGGTTTCCTGGTGAAATCAAGACCCACCTTGCTAATGATTAAGTATATTCAGGCATTGAAGCCATTCTAATCCAGTATATTAATGAGGCCTTAGAATGAATAATTAAAAAATATGTAGGATGCCCATCTTAATCAAGGATAAAATGCAAGAACTAACAAATAGACTCCATAGAACCCTATATGAGCATGCAGTGACAATAGCAACCTTTGTTTACTCTCATATTTCTCTTTGTTTTGTTGTAAATATTTTGGCATAGCTATAAAATGATAAATTCCAAAATCCGTGTGAGAATCATTAGGAATATCAAAAGCTCTTAGAAGTTGAAGGGTCGTGGGGAAGCTGAAGAGCCACCAGCCCTATATCTATAAATTTTCCCTCATGCCTCATTCAAGGGGGGCTTTTAGCACTTGAGCTTTGCTGCATTTAGATAGTTGTTTTTACTTAGGGAGATGAAAGCACTCAGCTCTTGATAACTTTTAGGTTGAGTGGTGGTGAGGTTAGGATTTTGGTCTTGGAGATGATATCAGTTACCTTCATTACACTATTGGATTTTGATGAGTTTTTGGAGCATGTACCTTGAATGGTAGCAGTATTAATGAGAAGCTTTTACTATTTGAATTGATTCTTGTGTATTTTCATGGAATTGTAATGGCTAACGAGTGCTTTTACTGTGGATGCATGTGTGCTTACATGTTGGGTATATGTTAATGAACTAATTCATTGCTTATGGCTTGCATGTCTACTTTAAATATTTTCTTTCTTATTCCACGCTATGTCGGTAACCTATTTTAAACTAATTTGTAATTAACTTCCAACACTTTCTTATTCATTTATGTCTGAGATGGTTTTATCTCACTAACCCTTCTTGAGGCATGCTTCTTCTTACTGTTTTGTTGTTACATTCTTATATTCTATTCTCTAAGTTATCAATTGTGGTATTATCTCATCCCCATTTTAGAATCTCACTCTTGCTTTCATGCTATCCTCTCTTAATTTAAACAACTAAGAGTAAAACAATCATGGTGGTAGTCGGGCCCATATATCGGATGGGGCTTCTGTCCCAAATAGTGTGAGGTCTAATTGGGAATTCAAAATGAGGAGACCCCCTTATTGTTTGTGGTACATTTTTCTCCATCAATATATTTGGTGATAAAACGAAGGGAAGATGACAAGCTAACCCTATGGAGTCTTGTTTTAAATTTTTTATGTTTAAATCGCTCCTCCCCGAATCCTTATTCTGGGTTGTTTTTTTGAAGGAGAAAATATTCTAGTCCCCATCAAGATAATCAATCTCTTTTCAAAGAATAATTTTGATGGCAAGGGTGAAATCTTTGTATTTGATCATGTCCTTCAATTTATTGAAAGTTGTATATCTATCAATATGCGTTAAGACAATGCCTTATCCAGAATTTTCACTCATACTTTTCAAGGTCGCATCAAATCACAGTGTAATACCTTTCCACCTACATCTATCCATTCTTTTGAACAATTCATATATGAGTTTGTGTATGAGTTTGAAGAGTCTAGTTCTGATAAAATATTTAAATAAATTGAGGAGCTCATAATGAGACCAGATGAATCAATGGAATATTTTTCTCAAGGATTTCTCAATATTTGCTATAAAATTATTGACAAAGATAAGGATCGGCATCACTTAATCAAATATTTTCCTTGTTTTCTTGTCCTTTCTGAGAGACAACTTAAGTCTGATCTACACATTGAAAAACTATCATTAGAGGTTTCTAATGATCCACAAGTTATAAATTAGCCAAACTTTATTTCTCCTTTTGTTATGCCAACTTGTGTTTCTTTTTCAGATGTGATTCAAAGAAAATATCAAGCCTCGGAGGAGGAAATGGTTCCCCCTAACTTCTCACATCCTCCTTCATCTTCATTACCCAATGAAATAGATTCGTGTACTAACATTCAAATCTCTATTGTTGACGAACCAAGTAATGAAGAAACTTCACATGTAAAAAGAGAAAAGTTGTTTTGTTTTCAAAGCTACAATAAAACTTGTTGAAGTGGGGCAAGCTCAAACTGAAATCGGTATGCCTTCTCTTGATTATCATGTTGATAAATTTCGAACTAATTTGGTTATCTTCAATCTTCTCATGATATACCTTTGTATTTACCTCCTTGCTATGACTAAGATCTTGTCTTGGACAATGCTGAATGTTCAAATAGTTCCATAGACCATAGCATGGAGGTTGGTCCGCTCCTTACTCAAGAAGACACAAAATTTGAATTAGATTTGTGTGATGTTTCTTCTAGGGAGTCTTTTCATCTTATATCAACCTCTACTCACTACTCCTTGTAATCTGATTTGTTTTTTGAATTTTGTACACTAACAATATTTGTTTTAAGTCCTCTAGGTTCTCATTACATTGGTCTAGATTGTGATAAGGTACAAGTTAGTGATGTGTCACATTTGGAAGAGGAAAAGAATAAGAATGGTGCCCATATTTGTTCTAGTTTTAAATCCATTGTATGTGAGGAAGGAAATAACATGACTCAACTCTTTCAAGAAAATTATCTGGTTGATTCATCTTCATTCTTAATCAATGAAGAATCTTGTGTGTTGAATGATCAATCTAATATCACCTAGGCATTTCATCAAGCCAATGGCTTTGTCAATAGTCATCTTGTTAACAATGACATTGTTGATGCATCCGATGATGGTTGTCCACATACGCTTATTGATCTGACCAACCCTTCAAAATTTGATCATCTAACATAGGATGAAGACAACTCCCTAGGTCATATCATTCATGGACTCCCTCAGGTTGATTCATATCCATATTTGAGATCGAAATAATCTTATGTTTTTAACAACCAGTCTATCAATATTGTAACATCTTATTAAACCAGTGATTTAAAAAAGGTGTCATTTAGTCAATAATTATCTTGATGTCACAGTTGATGATGACTATATGCATACATTTGTTGATCTTATGAAGCCACTAAATTTGATGATCAACAATTTGAAGGTTTATATATTTTTTAGGATGGTGAGGCACTTCAGCTCTTGCTTATGGTTATGTCAATTCCTAATGTTCTTGACGACATCCATGAACGAGAACAAATTATGGTTTCGTTGCTAAATTCTTCTAATATCATAGTTGCACCAGATGAATGCTCATATTTGAAATATTTTCAGGGTTTTCAAGTTGATCATTTTGAATATCAAAACAAAATTGTTGATTGGCTAGAATAATATTTTTTGGAAAATCTTCTACAAATAAGTGACCTCTTATTTCTCTTGTTCTCAGTATGAAAAAAAATGTAAATGAATGCATTTTGAAAGAGGTTTTCAAAATTTTCAAGTGTATCATTCTATATATCAAGATAGAATTGTGGCCTAGCTACAACAATCCTTTATGGAAAATCCTTTTCCCAACAAGTGTGACCTTCTCCCTTTTGTTCAAGTTACATAGGTAAAAAAATTTGCATTTGCACATTATTTTTTACCGATGATAATCATTGATATCCATGTCTTTGCAGGTCGGCATCAACTTCAATGGCTACATTGGGTTCAACTTATGGATTGTTGGGTGTGGAGCATGATTATTTAGAGGTCTTTGTTTCAGCCGGATGTATACCCCAGGAAGTTTGTACACCCCTCCACGCGGGGGGGGCCCATCCCCCTCGGCTGGGGGGTTCGGGGCCAGCGATCCCCCGGTAGGGGTTTCGGGGGTAGCGCCCCCAAAGCTAAAAACAGATGTAAAATTGCCTTGTAAAAGTATAGTAATTTCTAGTCAATCTGGGCCGTTCATTAGGCGGATGATCTGACGGTAGAACTTATGTTTAGTTTAGGGTTTTTTGCCCTAGAAGGAAACCCCCTCTCTTTGTATGAGGGCATTATATTGAGGCTGTGTAATAGATGTGTATTCTCCGAGCGAGAAACAAAGAGGCGAGACTGTGAGAGAAAACAAAGGATATTGCAGCAAATTTGTTGTAGGTTGTGTCTCTTCATTTTGCTGGATAATAAAAAGGAAGGATTGGTTGTTCGGGGTGGACGTAGCCCAAACTGGGTGAACCACGTATATTTGTGTCTCTCTGGTTTTATGCGTTTTCTATGTTTATATTTCTGCTATATTCTATGTGTTCCATTGCTCTGTAATTTATACTTTTCTAACACATTCTATATATCAAGATAGAATTATGGCCTAGCTACAACAATCCTTTTTGGAAAATCCTTTTCCCAACAAGTGTGACCTTCTCCCTTTTGTGCAAGTTACATAGGTAAAAATCTTTGCATTTGCACATTATTTTTTACCGATGATAATCGTTGATATCCATGTCTTTGCAGGTCGGGATCAACTTCGATGGCTACATTGGGTTCAACTTATGGACTGTGGCATTCAACTATGTCTTGGACATCTTCCCTATGATTTTTACCTATTAACAAGGAAAATATGAACAAGCACTCATGGGGAACCCTAATCAGTCATATGACCTATATCTATAACCTAAAATATATCTCTGGTCTGGTACTGAACTTTTTATTTTTTTGTTTTGATTTCCACTTGTCGGTCAGATGTGTGATGTGGAAATATGGTATGGAGGAAAACCTAATTATACAAATATTTTATTTTCTACAAAACAAGAAACAACTTCTCTTTCCTGTAAAATAAGTTGGGATCCCTCATCCTCCCTAGCGTAACGAATTCCCTAATAAATAATGCCAAGTATAAAGAACAAAAAAAAGTTAAATTAAAAAGGGTAAATGCATGATAAAAGCTTTCTATGCAGAGAGGTGATGCAAGTAAATTTCTCGGGGCTATGTACACCCATTGGTAGCTAAGCAATGCTTGTGATTTCTTGAGTGACTATGTTGGGGCTATCGATGCTCACTGGAAATAAAGCAGCACTAGAAAATCACTTTACATTCTAAACATAGCAAACCCTATATCGTGTTCTTTGTATCATTGTTGAAGAAGTGCATTTGTGACCTTTTGGTTTAGTATGTAAAGACTAAGAATGCCTAGTTGAGGAGACAGATGGATGGCACATCTATAAATGGTCAAGTAACTCATGTGGTACCCAAGTATCTAGTTCAATACTTCTTTGCATCATTAATAAGACTCAATCTATTTAAGTGACAAAGGAAGAGATGTTGGATTCTACCAGTGGTTTACCAATTGTTGTAGCTGCTACAACCCCCCACCCAAAAAAAAAAAAAAATCAACCTGTATACCTAAATTTTGGGCCCCCCTTTTCTTTTCAAGGTTTTAAGAGGTATTCATGTGCTTTGAATTTCTCAAATGCTTAGATGACCTAGATACCATCAAGGCCTATGGTTGTTTATGCTTGCTCTATCTCATCTTGGTTCTGATTCCTCATAATACATTATGGTTTGATGGTTTTTGGATTTGTTTATTACTTATGCACCTTTAAGCTTTATACTACCACAATATGCATTGCAATCTTCAGGAATGGATTTTGTATTATACCAATGAAGATATCAACCATGATTTATTTTGATTCTCATCCCTTAATTTGCATCTTCATGCATAATTGCATTGTCATGGTGGAATTTTACAAAATCTATTTTGTGGAAACTGGCTTACTAAACTAGCTTCTGCTTGCAATATTTTTCCTCTATTGTGCATTCAAAGCTTCAAAATTCAAGTTTGTAAAGCTCATATTTGTATTGTTGATATAGGGCATTGAAAAATTTTCATTTTCACACAAGCATGCACTTAAATAAAAGAAACATCAGAGACTGCATTCTTGGGAGACCATAAGGGTGTTATTAGAGAGATTTCTACTAGCTTGGATTTTGATAAGCTAAATTTAGAGTCCTTATACTTAAGAGAATCGTCTCGGCATGCAATTAGATAATATGCTAATGTGATAAAGTACTATGATGCCATGGTTAATATGGATATTGAATGAAAAGAAAAGTGTGTATTTTAATGCTTGGACTTTTACCATCAAGAACTTTCTCTATATTTTGCTTCAACGGCTAATGTGAATTTAAAATGGTTTAATCTTGATGATGATATCCATCTAATGTTCAAATAGGCTTAGTGGCTTTCATGTGTTGAAGACTCGTCAACCTATAGTTTTCTTTGTCAAAAGAGACATCTGGTTTCCAACTATTACAAGGTGGCGAGCTCGCCAACGTTAATTATATTTTATCAAGGAATTTTCATGGTGCTTACTAAATCAAATTCACGGTCATTTTTTTGTGTCTATTCTTAGCCTCACAATGTCTAGAATTGGTAAAGCTCTATTTCCAATATCATCTCATTAATTCAAGTACAATTGGCATAGTTACTCAGTCAAAGGCTAAGCTAGCTCTAGATCAATGGGCATTGATGTCTCTGCCTACAAAGATACTTTCTTCGCTTGTAGATGTGTTGATTAAGAAGAAGGAGCAAAACATGGTTTTAGATGATGAGGTGATGATGAATGGGATGATCTATAAGATGAACAAGAGTAGATTGATGTTCTACATTTTGTGAATGTGACATCCAATGCAAGGCCGACATTTAAAGATATTTATACTATGACACATATGTTGAATGAGGAGGTTGTAGATAATGGTTACCAGGATTATCCTTTAAAAGCAATAAATCTTCTAAATGAGATCAATCTTACATATTATAGTGTTACCTTCTGGTCCAAATTCATTATTCATCTAAATGAGTGTTTGATTCTTTTGAGACTCCACTCTTCTAATTATAAAAGCAATACCACATAAGTCTTCTCCATATTATAACAACACTAAGGTTGAAGCCAAAGCATTTTCTTTAGTGTTTTATGGTAGAAAATTATATTTGGCATTTGAGTTTTTACGGCCCTGTTATTGTCCAAACAACAATGCCTTTCTTGGAAAATAGAAACAAAATCTCTAGAACAAATAGTAATGGCCTATTACTAACTCATCGAAAATTGCAGAGCAAAGATGAAACTTAATCCCATCACAATGATTTATGATCATCACATATTGGAATTGTGACCTCCCTTCATCACAGATCGCTAGTGTAATTCGCAACAAAACTACTCCCTTCTGGGCATGACATATGTGACTGTGTTCTGCAATTGACCCCCACTGCCCATCACTACTGCAAATCATAATGGATCCCCTTATGCCTTCTACGAATGTGATTTATGGTCTTACAACCTTTGGGCTCCCCTCACCTCACATCCTTACATAATTCCTTGTCATGTCGATTCACCTACCCTACTCCATCATCCAAACAAATAAACAATAAAATATCAAGTCACTCTCAAGAGGAAGCGATATGTATTTTCCAACTCTTTTTATTAAGAGAGAGTCTCTTATAACTGGAACTTAACCTCGTGCCCCTGAAACTTATTCTTGTGGGTTTTTCATTGCACCATTCAAACTCTGTACAGAATTTAAATTGAGTCTAGGAAATTTTGGAAACGCATGGCAGTGGCCTTAATCACAATGGTTCCCTAGAAGATCGTGACTAGGATGACAAGAAATAGGAAGGTGGGTTGATGATTTGAGGGTTTCTCCCATGAGCATCGACAAAATGGAGGAAATTATCCATGAAAATCATGCAATTATTTTGGTCGGCCTTGAGTAATATGCCCATACTTTGGCATTTCGAAATAAATATCAACTTGAGCATGGATGCACCATCCTCATGCATAATAAGATCTTATTTGTAATTCAATTCTCACAAGATGAAGCCGATGTTTTTAAAGGGTCCCTACTGGCACACTTCTTACTCCTCCTCTTATTTATATGCCATCAATTGTAGCCTCACTGGTCTAGTCAAAGAGGAGAGTAAATCACATCTGGAAACTCATGTCAATGACTAGTTTGAAGGCTACATTTCAATTACCTCAAGTTTGATTGGTATGGAAAAGGGTTGATTTTAATATAATTAAAGACAATGAGGGTCACTAACACTACGCTTAACATTGTCTAGAATCGACATTGGATCCATTTGGGTATGAGGCCAAAAGATAAATGATCTTCAAATGCCTGGTTGTAATAAACACTAATCTCAAACTTATTTTAAATGTTAAGAGGGAATGGATTGGGATAAAAGTAGAATAGAGGAGTAAAGCAGAAAAGTGCTTAATTCATCTTAGACAATTTTATGTCTACTTAAAGATTTAAATGATAGAGAACATCAGGGTGTTGCATGCTGCCTATCTTCCACCCATGCAAAAAATACTTTCCCATCACAGTACTCGAGGAGGAAACAAGTACCATCATGATCTAGGATGTTCCTCTTGGAATTTGTGAAATAAATGTGGGAATCACCTATAGAAAAGCATGCAATTGAGTTTCTAATAGAATCCTTTATCACACAAGACTTTGGTCTTTAGCTGCTAACAAAGGAAATATGTAATCAGATATGTACCTGGAAAAATCCCAATGCAAATATTGCAGTATGGATGGTACATATAGCATGGAAGAAAGAAGAAGAAGAATGAAAATGAGGGAAACATTGTTATTGAGGCCTCTTAATCCTAGAGAAGAGATGCAAATGTTTGTAAGGATATGTCTAAGATTGAGTTCATCTTGAGGTCTGAAATAGGTATGTGGAGCCTTTAATAGAATCTTGAATTGAAAATATTGCCAGGTATCTTGAATAAAATTGTCTTTACAAAGTTTTCAAAGTAGGATTGGAACCCTTTGAAAATTACTTTGGAAAGGTTTTGCATGTAAATCTTCATTCAGTTTGGAGGAATCTTTAGCAAACAAAGACAGAAAGTGAAACCATAGAGAAATGATGGGCATAGACTTTAAATACCCTATGGAATTTTCCATTGCACAAATTACAACATATCAAAACTTCATCTTGGAGGCGTAGTGTTTTAAGTTAAGTTTTTTCACCAAACCAAGCCTCCCAAAAATTGCAAACAGATTAATGGAACTTGGTTTCCCAATAATTGCAACAACTGGCACAACCAGTTTGTTGAAAATAGAAGGGACTCCAGTGGATAGAGTTTCGAAATTCCATGAAATGTTCCCACATGCAAAGTTCCAGGCCTTGATGATACCTCATTAAAGATAACTCATTGTGGAGTTTGTTATGTTGATGTTACATGGACTCAGAATAAACTTAGTGATTCAAAGCATCCATTGGTGCCAATGCATGAAACTGATGAAAATGAGTTGGCATCAATGTGGTTCATTTTAAAGTTGTTGATCATGTTGGAGTGGGTACAATTGACAACCCCTATCATTAATGTGAATGTTGTAATGAAAGTTTAAAATTCAATCGTGCAAAAGGGTTTGTTTCCACCTTTAATGATATCAACGTAGATGGCACAATAACTAAAGAAGGATATTATAATTGCATTTTTGTTAACCAAAGGTAATGCTTTAAGATACCAGGAAATCTACCACTAGCTTCTGCTGCATCTTTTCTCTCTGCAGGAATTATTGTTTACATCCTTATGATTCGTTATTACATGAATCATGAAGGCAAGTCTCTTGGAGTAATTAGGTTAGGAGTTCTCAATCATATGGTAGTAAAATTTGGAAATGCTTTTGGACTAAATGTTACTATTTTGAACAAAGGAGGATGAAGCATTGCACATTATTGGTACAAATAAATTCATACTGCCATATGATAAACAAAATATGGAGGCTTCATCAAAGACCTTTGATTTCGTCATTGACATTATTTCATGGGACTACCCAATTTATCTTTATATGCCACTTTTGAAGACTATAGAAGTGTTTGTAATTGTAGGTTTCCAAATGAAATCAAGATTCACCTTGCTAATCCTCTTATAGACATGAAGTCAGTTGCAAGGATTATAATAGGTGGCACCAAATATAGGCTAGAAATAATTGAGTATATTCAGGCATTGAAGTCATTCCAATCCAATATGCTAATGAGGCCTTAGAAAGAAATATTAACAAAGATGTAGGATGCTATTGCTAATCAAAGCTAAAATGAAATAACCAGCAAATAGTACAAGTCTATATCAGCTTGCTATGATAATAACAATCTTTGTTTGCCTCGTATTTCTCTTCATTTTGTTGTAAATATTTTGCCATAATTATAAGATGGTAAATGCAAAAATCCATGTGAGAATCATTAGGAACATCAAAATTTCTTAGAGGTAGAAGGGTCATGGGGAAGTTGAAGAGTCACATACCCCATCTCCACTATTGGATTTTGATGCAATTACGGAGCATGTACCTTGAGCAGAAATAATATTCCTCTTTGCATTGATTCTCTTGCATTTTCATAGAATTTCTAATGGCTAACCAATACTTTTATTGTGGGTGCATGTGTGCTTACATGTTGGGTATATCTTAATGAACTAATTTGTGCCTTATGGCTTTCATGTCTACTTTGAATCTTTGATTTCTTATTCCACGCTATATCAATAACTTATTGTAAACTAATTTTCAATCAACTTCAGGAACTTTCTTATTCACCCATGTCGGATATGGTTTTAGCTCACTAATCCTTCTTGAGACATGCTTCTTATTATTGTTTTGTTGTTACATTCCTATATTTTGTTTTGCAAATTATCAATTATGGGTTCATCTCATCCCTGTTTTCCAACATATCACTCTTTCTTTCACGCTAACCTCTCTTCATTTGAACATCCAAGAGTAAAACAATCATGGTGGCAGGTGGGCCCACATACTAGATGGAGCTCCTATCCCAAATGAAGTGAGGTCTAATTCAGACTTCACACTGGAGAGACCCCCTTACTATTGACAATACATTTTTCCGTGTCAACAGGGCCCTACCATCATTGGTTTAGAAAACTCAATCTTCATTGTGTCTAGTCGAGTTAATCACGGAAGTTTTATAGTTGCAATAAAATTTCAAAAATATCATATGGATGGTTTTAAGAAACAATTATATGAACTCTAATGGACTATGAAAAAATTTAATGACTTCATTAGAATTATAATAAAATGTCAAGGAAGGTCAATATTCATTGGAACTAGGATTAATTTTTAGGATGGAGCTCCAAATCATCCCTCATCAATTTCTTGATTTGTTTATGTAGATTCTTCAAACATAAAATAGCATTGCCCAACTATAGTAATTTCATGATAACCATCATCCCAACCACCACCTACTTCATGATTTACTAAATATTCATTGTTATGAGAATATTTGTAAGGTTACCATCCATAAAATGATAAAATCCATAGATGAACACTAATAAAAGAATAATCTACAATTTGTAACAAGCAAATATGGCACCAAAAGACTCATCAATATAGTGATGTGGCTCTAGCTCTTGTAACATTTTGAAAATTTTCTAAATACAGATTAAATCAATATCATAAATATTAGGATAACTAAAGTCATTTAATTGTGTACATTTCTTCATTCCTACTTTGGAATATTTTTAAACAAAATTGAAAGGAAGAAGAGATAGTGGTAGCCAGTATTTTTGTTATACATCTCTTATTTATGGGTGGAGTATTTAAAATACAAATATATTTTGATGGGTTGGTTATATCATAGAAGGTTTATTATTGAATTAAGTTCCACTAATCTAGACTATAAATGAATCCCAACCAACAATGGAGAAGATGAAGGTGTTACAAAAGGGTCAAAACTTCAAGAAAACATGGGTGGTTGCTTCAATGAACTTAAATACAACCCTAGTTACATGGTTTCCTCACAAATTAGAAATGAAACTCTATTCTACTCCAACCTTTAGATATACAAACTATAATAACAAAAGGTAGAAATCTATATAATAGTGAAACTATTATTTCAGAGCTTCACACAAAAACCTGGGACTTTCCCAAACAACAAGTATTATAGTTCCCAAAAAATAAAGCAAAAAAATCAAGAGGAAAAGGGAGATCATGCACAATCAATTGGAATGTAGAACAAATACACAACATATTGAGAGGAGTTACTTGCACCGCTATGCGTTAAGTCTTGACTTTGAAATTCAAATTCCACATGTTTGTAACCAAGCCACTTGCATTAGATATGACTATGATTAAGAAAAACTCTAAAAGTGGCAAGAAGGCTATTGAATCATTAAATAGATATGACAAGAATATTCTTGAATCTTTAAATAGAGAGGAACCATTATTTTGTGACCATCTGTTCCAAAAAATGGGGGCAATTTTCTCCAAATTAATCCCAATACCATGAAAAAGGGCAAATGAAAGCAAGAAACTCATTTTACACCAAATGGGGAGGGAGAAATAGCTATCATAAATCCCCATTCTTCCAAATTCAGGTGAATGGAAGGTTGTAGCTCCTAATTTCAAGGGCTAAATTTATTTTTTCCCCTCTCCCTTGAAATAAGGTTAAGCTAACCTCCATAACTAATTTTTTTATAAAATAAATATAGGGAAATTGATAATAATGTACTATGATACAAAAACACTCACCCAATCAAAATTTGAAACCCCTTAATTTTTCCCAAGGACAAAATTTTGCCCTTAAAATTTTCCTTGGTTAAGATGAGATGGAAATGGGAAAAAGATGGACAAAAGGTTATTGGATGGGTGCTATAAAAATATGTTCATTGTGGTGCCCTTCATCTTCCCTGTTTAAACTTGGCATCACAGGGAGAAATTCCCTTCTTGGGAAATCCCTTCTCACCCTAAGAGGATCCCTCTAGCTCCTGGAAGAATTTATTTTTCACATGGGAAAATTATTATTTTAATGTTGGACCATGTTAGATAAAAAAGTAAAAGTCGGCCTCGAAGAGGAAATTTGTCCACCTCAACCACATATAAATACACCTAATGTGACATCACATGGAGGTGTCACGTCACACATCATTTCTTCGTTCGATGGTTCGATCTAGTCTGAAAATTGCACGTCTGAGTTCACATGTGCGAAGGAGAGAGAGGCAATGTGATTTGACTGCATTGAATTTTCTGTTTTGGCACCTTTAACCGGTCTTGAATTTGGAGGATTTGAGTTATTTTTACTTGGTTTTGGATCTGTTCTTGAAGGAAAAATTCAGGAGAGAGAAGGCCGAAATTTTCTAGACACTTTGACCATGTTTGACTGCAAGCCTAAGATGGCTTTGACCGTAGGGTTGACTTTGACGTTGATTGATTTCTGAGATAGTTTCTGTGACTGTTTTAACAGAATTTGACTGAGCGAAGGAGGTTGCATTCTTTGAATATTTGACCAAACTCTTTGGAGTATATTTAACCATTGACCAAGGACTATTTAGGTCTACATTGGGTGTTAATGACTTTGACTGGAAAATTGTAGAGTTGAAGTTTGACCAAATTTGACTCTCTTGCTCCTATTTGATTGGATCTTGGTTGGTTGATTTGGTTGGTCAAGGATTTTACCTTTGACTCATTGTTGATGTACTTGGACTGTGTATCTCTCTGTTGAAAATTTGATGACAATATAATAAAAGAAGAATTTGGAAAGGGTTTCCCCTTTGTGTGGTGTTAGAGTCCTATAATAATAGGTTTCATAATTTTGAATTGACTATGGTTAAGTCTTGTAATATCATACATACCTTTTATTTTGGCAAATTTTTTCCATATTAAAATTAAAAAATGTAAAGAGGGTATGTCCTAAAAGAAATATCAAAGGACAAAAAGAATAAGAAAAGATCAAAAAAATGAAAAAATATGAACCCCAAACAAAAATAGATCATGAAAGTGTTGAAGTCCAAGCGCCACTACTTTTTACTTTATTGTCCAAATAATGGTTTTGTGCAGCTTTTCATACATGCCACAACCCATGATAGTCAAACTGTTTAATCTTGACTACTTCATGCTTTAAATTTCATGTTTATAGTAAGAGAATAAAGATCTAGCCAATGAGTTTAATCTTGGCATATCAGTAGATAGGTAGAGAAATAAAAGGAACTCATTAGATTAATATGAGCCCTTGTAAGATATAAGGTTAGAAGTAGATAGTTTGTTTCATAAAAGAAGAAGGAAAGAAAATGGTTTTCTAGCTTAAGTGCACCCAATAAAGTGAAGAAAAAATGTTAGGGTAAGAAAAAGGGTAAGTAGAAGAAAGGTTGCAGAAATACAAGCTATTTAAGGCATAAGCACATTTTTCATGCTTTATCATGTGTTTCAGTGTGCAGGAGTAGTTATGAAAGAAAAAGGATGCTCATAAGTTCATTTGGTTAACTTCCCCCCATTCCATTTCACCCCTCACTACATACTTACTAATTTCCCCTTTTACCCCTTCATTTCTTATGCAAGCCCCTTTTCCTTCATTTTGACTCCTACCCCTTGGTTTCACACAATTCCCTAGCAAAATACCCTCCAAACTCATTCCCCTACCCAAGAACTCTTTTTCCCTAGTGTGAAACCCTTTCCCATGCAAAAAATCACTTTCCCTTGATTAATTTTCCTAAAAACCCCAAAAAACCCACTAAAACCTCTTATCCTAACTATTATTCCCCCCTCCGCTTTATAAAGTTAAACCTCCGCCAAACCCATCTAACCCCGCAAATTCACTTTTCCCGTTATAATCCCTTTAACCCACCCCCTTGGTGTGGTTAAGTAAACCCCTCCGCAGTTTAACCCCGGTTCTACTCCATAAACCCGCATTACATTTTAACACCGCAATTATCCATTGATTAATTACACTTAAGTGTAATTAACCCCTGGGCCCCGCTAATATCCACCCCCATTTCCTGCCGCGCAACTCCGCCACACAATGGTCGTTGGATCTTGCACCCCCAGATCCTACGGCTGTCGCCCATATCATGCCCATTCATCTCCCAACCTTTACCTTCGTCAGAGCATGCAATATGGGTGGTATTGCTCAGGCCCCCTTGGGTTATGGTTCAGGGAGCCATCACACTGCTTTTGAGCGATGGGTGGTATTTTCCCGCCAAACGCAAAAACCATCACTGTTCACTAAATGAATTTCTGCACCAATTTTTAACCGCTACCAGTTAAAAGGCCGCAGACCCCCATTTTCACCTTTTCGCTCGTTTTCTCTGTGAAAGCGTCCCAAGATTTCCTGCGCCGCCCAAGCTTCTGCAACCAGTTCTGACCACCAATTGCCTCCCGAACACGCTCTGGAAGCCCAGTTCAACCCTCCAGTGCGCGACTGAAGCCACAGAACCCTCTACAGCCGCCATCAAAACCAATTTGCAGTCTAAACCTCAAACTCCAGGTATTTGACAACAAACCACAAACAACCCTCTCAAATTCAAAAGTATACAGTAAATTCAAACATTAAAGTAATTGAATTTAATTAATTTTCCTTGAATTGAGAGTATTTCCCCCCAAATACCAAAACCCCTATCCTGCAAATTGCCATTACCCTATCCCTGTACCAGAGTTGTCAAGACTTCATTTCCACAAGTTGTATAAGCCCAAATCCCACATTTTATCACAAAGATGGCTGCCCAGATGTCTCTGGATGTCACACCTGTGTCAACCCCTCACCTAGACATTGACCATTTTTCCCTAGCAGACAGGGATTTCCAAATTAAAGACATTGCTACTCCAGGCCACCTTCTGAAAATCCACTGCTGGAGTAAGGATAGGTTCCTAAACCATGCTGATGACATCAACCTTTGGGAATCCAATTTGCCCAAGTATACATTCCCATAAGTTCACCCATTCCCAGACATTGTACATTTTTGTCATGCCTGTTATATCCCTATGATCTGAATTTGAAACTACTTGTAAATTGTTTGCAAGGTATTCAATTCAGAAATATACATGTTTAAAAGATTTCCATGTCTTGCAGAAAGAAAACAAATGAAATTTTCAGCTGTTCATGACCCATTTAAGCATAGCAGATTTATTTCCTTTTACTGTTTAACACACTAAAACGAATTTATTCTGCAAAATAAATCACCACAGATGTAAAAGAAGTTGATAAAGCAGTTCACCCCTCCTGGGCTACGTCTGCTGGGTCCAAAGCTCCCAAATGGGCTTGTCCTTGTTTTCATTAAATGCTCAAATTGAATATACAGCTGAATAGAAGCATCTACAGGTGGAATAGATGGTAAAAATGGATTTAGAACACTTGAATCCTTCAGGATTGACTACTGGTCCACCTCCAATGGATATCTGCAACCCTATACAGTCTTCACAATACTGGGCCCTGGTGGCTCCTAGAACTTTCACGGCTCCAAAACCTCTGCAAATGACCTCAGATGGTTGTACAACCTGCACCAATGGCTTTCGAAGGTCGAAAATACCCAAAATCAAAAACAAATTCGTCGAAAACCGCCTTTCCTAGCCAAAGTTATGGCCAATTAAAGTTTTCCTCCAGTTATGCCTAGAAACACTCCAGCTAACTTTAGTTGGAGTCCAGTTGGGCCCGCCAAATATGGCGGGCCCGCTAATTTTGGCACTCCGCCAATTCCGTTGCCAGTCTGACTGCAGTTACATTAAAAGGCGCATGTGACCGTGTACCTCGGAGTGCACGCTGGTGGTTAGTGTGCTGGCGGTTGGGGCTTAAGCCCTAGGTTTTGGGTGCTGGGTCGTATGGCATGGGGGGGCTGGCCCTTAGGGGATGACCCCCTTCGGGCCCCGCCTCATCACATTTTAAACATTAATTATTGTTTTTTCCGTCCATATAACAAGAGTTGCTCCCGTGGCCTAACGGTAAGGCATTGTATTGTGGTTGATGAGGTCGTGGGTTCAAAACTTTGAACTCCCAAAAATTTTAAATATGCGCCCATATAATGCTTGCTGACGCCATCTTGGGGCCACGTGGCAGCTTTCTATTGGCTATGTAAAGGGAATATTCCCTGGAATATTCCAAGGAATATTCTATGGAATATTCTTTTTTTAAATTTTTTTTGAAAAATTTCAAAATTCCAATGTTATTGACAAATTCTTCTTTTTGCCATAACTTCCTCATACGGCGACCGTTTTTCGAACCGTTTGCGGCACCGGAATCAGGAAGACGAGCACTTTGGACCCCAAAAGCCTTCAACTACCTGTTAAATAGGTGAGGGTACAGCTCCCTCACTTTGTCCACCTCCATCCACTTTGCCTTGTTCGGTTTGCTGCCTTTGAAACCAACCCGAACATAATCTACACTGCCCCTTCTTGAAGTGTGTGTCCTTCTGTCAAGGATTGTATCTTCTTTCAGCTCATCTAAGAATTCTTGCGAGAAATCTTCTATAGATGGCAGCTGAACAACACTTTCATGATCAGCAATCAAAGGAGGTTCATACAAACGTAAGTTCTCCACATTTACAACAGAATACATTTTCATGTAGGAAGGAAAATCTAATTGAAAAGCATTATTTCCAACCTTCTTGAGGATTTTGAATGGACCATAGTGAATAGGCTTCAGCTTTTTATCTTCTCCTTGCATCCTTTCCTTACTAATGTACAGCCATACCTCCTCCCCTTCTTG
Organism: Pinus tabuliformis; assembly: GCA_031772625.1. Classification (NCBI taxonomy): domain Eukaryota; kingdom Viridiplantae; phylum Streptophyta; class Pinopsida; order Pinales; family Pinaceae; genus Pinus; species Pinus tabuliformis. The sequence goes on along the minus strand of CM062816.1, from coordinate 1,015,700,519 downwards.
AAACTTGTGATCGACTCTATGCTTGTCGTGCCTTTCCTTGTACTTGCCTTGACTCTTCTCAAGCTGTTCTTGAATTTGCTGATGTATTTGCTGAATTGTTTCAATGAATGAACGAGCTTTGTCAATATCACTATGTCCCTCAATGGCAACATCTTTCTCAAGAATGAAATCAAGAGGTGATTTTGGCAAGTAACCAAAACAAGCTTCAAACGGTGAGGTGTTTGTGGAAGAGTGCTTGGCACGATTGTAAGCATGTTGTATGTAGTGCAAATGTTCATCCCACAACTTGGGATGCTTGGTGCAATATCCTCTCAAAAGGTGCACAATGGTTCTGTTCACAACTTTTGTTTGTCCATCTGTTTGCGGATGGAAAGTAGTACTTTTCTTCAATTTTGTGTCCATCATCTCCCATAGGTTGGACCAAAAATTCCCCACAAATCTGGAATCCCTGTCACTAATAATGGAAGTAGGCAAACCAAAGTGAATCCATACATGATGAAAAAATAATTCAGCAGTTATAGTTTTCTTACAAGGCATAAGTATACACATTTTGCTGAAACGATCAACTACTACATATAAATAATCATGCTGCTTTCTAGATTTTGGAAAACCTCCTACAAAATCCATAGAGATGCTCTCCCATGGTCTAGAAGGTACCGGCAAAGGAGTATACAAACCAAGCTTCCTATTGCTAGGCTTGCTTGTAGCACATAATGAACATCCTCTTATGAACCTTGAAACAGAATCTACCATGCGAGGCCAATAGCAATAACTTTGTAGATGTGCAACTGTTTTGCTTACACCAAAATGGCCAGCAATAAGAGAAGAATGAGCTTCTCTTATGACATTTATTCTCTCCCCCTGTGGTATACACAACTTTCCCAAATGAAACAGCAAATTGTTATGCATGTGATAGTCATTTTCCTCTACATGATTCCCTTTACTCAAGTTAGCATACACATCTTTAAAGTCATCATCAGATGCATATTGTTATATGTAACTATCATGTACAATGGAATCATTCTTAAGTAAAGTAACAACACCAATAATAGGCCTTGAAAGCATATCAGCAACCTTATTCAAAGTACCTTTCTTGTACCTTATTACCAAATGGAACTGTTGCAAGAAGCCCATCCATCTGAAGTGTCGTGACTGTTGTAACTTGCTTTGTGATTGCAAGTACTGTAACGGCTGATGGTCGGTATGTATAACAGTTTCTTTGCCCATCAAATAGTGTTTCCAATTTTTGATGCTTTGTACCAACGCATACAAATCCTTATCATATGTAGGATAATTTACAACAGCACCATTAAAAGTTTCAGAATGAAAAGCAATAGGCTTAACATGCTGTAGAAGAACTGCACCCATGGCATAATCACTAGCATCGGTTTGTATCTCAAATGGATGTCTCAAATCCGGTAATGCAAGGACTAGAGCTAAACTAATCTTCTCTTTCAAAGATTCAAAAGCTTTTTGCTACTTGCCTCCCCATTGGAAAGCATGCTTCACACTTGTCACTGCATGCATAGGAGCTGCTATAGAAGAGAAGTTAGAGATAAACTTCCTCCAATATTGAGCTGCACCCAAAAAACTTCTTACCTTTGTTATGGATTTAGGAGTAGGCCACTTTACAATAGCCTCAATCTTAGCAGGATCAATTCTCAAAGCACCTCCTCCTACTATGTGTCCCAAATAAACCAAAGAAGTCTTTCCAAATTCACACTTTGACATTTTAAGAAATAACTGATTCTTCTTCAAAACATCAAGTACTTTCCTAACATGCATGACATGATCTTCTCTAGACTTGCTGAAAATTAAGATGTCATCTAAGTAGACAATAACGAAATCATCAAGAAAAGGACGCAAGACATCATCCATTACCCGCATGAAAGTTGCAGGTGCATTGCACAAACCAAACAACATCACAAGCCACTCAAAGAGTCCTTGTTTGGTTTTAAAGGCTATCTTCCAAATGTCACTTTCTTCAATTCTTACTTGATGATATCCACTGCGCAAGTCTAACTTAGTGAAATATCGAGCATCTTTCAGCTGGTCTAGCAAATCTTCTATCCTTGGGAGTGGGTAACGATTCTTTACCGTTATCTTGTTCAAGGCCCTGAAATCAACACACATACGCCAAGTGCCATCTTTCTTTGGAATCAATACAATCGGTGACCCACATGGCGAAGTACTTGGCCTTATGAAACCCTTGTCCAACAAGTCCTTGATTTTCTTCTTTATTTCAGCATTCTCCATAATAGACATGCGTTACATGCCTATGTTTGGAAGAGGACAATCTGGATGCAAATGGATTTCATGTTGAATCTCCCTCTTAGGAGGCAAACCTGTTGGCTCCTAAAACATCTCATGATATGCATCAACTACATTATATAGATCTGATTTAAGTTTTGGATCACAATTGTCAAATGACTCATGATTCACATCAAACTTGGGCTTAATCATAAGAAGAACAAAATTCTTACTTGAATTGACCAGCCTTTTTACCTGTCCTGCATTCACCATCGCTATATTTGTCTTCTTGCGATGAGCTCAAACAATGAACTCCTTGCCATCTTTGAAAAGATGATATTTGTTTTCATGGCGATGAAAGATAGCTTTCCTGTCAAACAAGTAAGGACTTCCCAAAACAATTCCTGCTATATCAAAAGGTACCACATCAAGTTCAACTGTGTCAATAAAATGTGCAGTAATTGCAAAGCGCAATGTGCACTTTCTTGAAACTTGTAAGTTTGCATCCTTGCAAATCCATCCAAGTGGATATGGCTTCGGATGTGGAACGGTCTCAAGTTTAAGCTGCTTGACCAAGTCCTCTGATATAAGGTTTGCTTGTGACCCACTATCAAAAAGTGTGTCAATTTTAGTATGTTTTGAAATCACCCTCACATGAAACAGTTCAATTCTTTCTTCCTCATTAGGAGCTTGTACATGGCAGTTTGAGGTACTAGTGCTGGCTTGAGTTTCAATTTCTTTTCCCTTCAATTTTTTCAAACCCATGGCTGCAATTTTGGTTTCATCACCTGAATCATCCCCTAAATCTTGTGGTGTAGATGTAGTAGCAGCAGTTTTCTGTTTCCCTTTGGATTTTTTAGATTGAGGTCTTTTTTCAGGATGTAATTTCCAACAGTTTTTCTCCTCATGGCCTGGTTTAGAGCAGTGTTTACAAATCACTTTCTCACTCTCCTGTTTGACATATGCATTCTTTTTTCCCTTTCCCTTGGAGGTTTTCTCTTTGTTTTTCCCCTTGGGGGGCTTGTTTCTACCCTCTTCAAATGTGTTTTTTCCCCTTGCCTCTAAATGGGTAGCTTGGACACAAACCTCGTCCAGGCTAGTAGGGTTAAACATCAAGATGGTGTGTCTAAGGTAGCTATGCAAGCCACCAATGTATTTCAGCAAGGTTTCCTGGGTCTGTAAATCTACCCCTAACAAGAGAGCTCTTCTCCTGAGTTCTTGGGTGTAGTCTTGGACACTCTGACCCTTAAGTTGTCTGAAATTTTGCCAATTCATAATGGCTTTCTGAATGTGAGCAAGAGGATAAAACTGTTTTTTAATGGCTAACAGAAATTCAGGCCATGTTAAGGTAACCTTACCAAATTTCTTGATCTCCTCTTTAGTCTTGGCCTCCCACCAGACCAATGCTGCTCCATCCATTCTCAAAGAAGCCAACTGAATCTTTGTGGCATCATCATGCATATTCTGGATCCTCAAGTAAACTTCCAACTGCCTAATCCAGTTGTCAAGCTTTTCTACATTCACTTCACTATTAAACATAGGTAATTCGAATTTTACATCAAGCTTCAAAAAAGGACTTTTTCCAGAGGATCTATGCTTATGCACAGAAGAAGAAGACGAGGATGAAGAGGAAGAAGGTGACGATAGGGGTGGTGGATCACCATTTCCTCCATGTCCTTTCTTGGAATGATCATCATCCTTCTTACCTCCTGAAGAGCCCTCTCCTTCATGTGGATGTTTGGACCCTTCTCCAGCCAATTTTTCATTTCTTTCTTGGTACAATATCCTCACCATTTCAGTGAGGTCCAAGAAAGCCTTTCTGAAGACTCTTTCTTCTTCTTTTGGATCCATGTCTGTAGGAATTTCTCCTTCATGTGCAGACATTCTTGAAGCTTTTGCTGAGACTCTTAAGGGTGAAATTGAAGGTGGAGGTGATGGCTCTCTGGCCTTCCTTGACTAAGGATTCTCTCGTTCTCTAGTCAACTGTCCTTCCCCTCTTTTAAGTTTCAACCTGGTAAGCATCAATACTTGCAAGACAGTTAGAAGATCTTTGCACAAAACTTAGCTCTGATACCAACTTGATCTGAATTTGAAACTACTTGTAAATTGTTTGAAAGGTATTCAATTCAGAAATATACATGTTTAAAAGATTTCCATGTCTTGCAGAAAGAAAACAAATGAAATTTTCAGCTGTTCATGACCCATTTAAGCATAGCAGGTTTATTTCCTTTTACTGTTTAACACACTAAAACGAATTTTTTCTGCAAAATAAATCAACCACAGATGAAAAAGAAGTTGATAAAGCATTTCACCCCTCCTGGGCTACGTCTGATGGGTCCAAAGCTCCCAAATGGGCTTGTCCTTGTTTTCATTAAATGCTCAAATTGAATATACAGCTGAATAGAAGCATCTACAGGTGGAATAGATGGTAAAAATGGATTCAGAACACTTGAATCCTTCAGGATTGACTACTGGTTCACCTCCAATGGATACCTGCAACCCTATACAGTCTTCACAATACTGGGCCCTGGTGGCTCCTAGAACTTTCACGGCTCCACGATCTCTGCAAATGACCTCAGATGGCTGTAAGACCTGCACCAATGGCTTCCGAAGGTCGAAAATACCCAAAATAAAAAATAAAAAAATCGTCCAAAACCGCCTTTCCTAGCCAAAGTTATGGCCAATTAAAGTTTTCCTCCAGTTATGCCTAGAAACACTCCAGCTAACTTTAGTTGGAGTCCAGTTGGGCCCGCCAAATATGGCAGGCCCGCCAATTTTGGCGCTCTGCCAAATCCGCCGCCAGTCTGACTGCAGTTGCATTAAAAGGCGCATGTGACCATTTACCTCGGATTGCGCGCTGGTGGTTAGTGTGCTGGCGGTTGGGGCTTAAGCCCTAGGTTTTGGGCGCTGGGTCGTATGGCATGGGGGGGTTGGCCCCCTTTGGGCCCCGCCTCATCACATTTTAAACTTTAATTATTGTTTGTTCCATCCATATAACAAGAGTTGCTCCTATGGCTTAACGGTAAGGCGTTGTATTGTGGTTGATGAGGTCGTGGGTTCAAAACTTTGAACTCCCAAAAATTTTAAATATGCGCCCATATAATGCTTGCTGACGTCATCTTGGGGCCATGTGGCGGCCTCCGGGCCTGCCACGTGGTAGCTTTCTATTGGCTGTGTAAAGGGAATATTCCCTAGAATATTCCAAGGAATATTCTATGGAATATTCTTTTTTTAATTTTTTTTGAAAAATTTCAAAATTCCAATGTTATTGACAAATTCTTCTTTTTGCCATAACTTCCTCATACGACGACCGTTTTTCGAACCGTTTGTGGCGCTGGAATCAGGAAGATGAGCACTTTCCAGTCATTCAACTTTGAACTAGTTCTAAGTATTTTAAATTTTGAGCATTTTACGACACTCAGGACATGAGCACCTGATCACCCTAGCTAAAGGGATATTATGGCACAAAACCATGAGTTACTATTCACCATTACTGTTGAATCTATCAACTAGATGCTACAAATCTAGCCTAGTCCTAATCTGACCCCTTTGTCCATTGGAAACCTATTGGAGTTGTACATCACACTAGACCCAGTCAAAATCAAGCAAATTTCCAAAATTTCATCATTGAGGAACGCCATACTCCTACAGAAACTCCACCCTATGCTGCCACCATCTTTTCAAAGACTGGCGGGCACATAATCGCCATGCTATCATGCATCCTAGGATACACATCAGATGAGCATGTGGATGAGGTCATCATGGCCTTTCCCTCCATTTTCACTCTAGGAAAACCTCCAGCTATCATGTTTGATTATGCCCAGTTCATTGCAGATAGAATGCATGAACAATTCACTAGACTGCCCATTGAAAGATCTTTCAAATACTCTTCAGTGTTGTTTCATATGTTCTTGTATTACCAGACAGATAAGTTCCCTTTGAGCATCCAGAAGTTGGATACCAAGGGAAAGGAGAGATCAGTCATCTACTGGACACCCTTGGTCCACAAGTTTTCCACAACATTCACCTACAAAGATTTCATAGACTCCTTTGTATACCATGTCATGAACATGCTGACTTCTAAGACTCAGCCTAGAATCAACCCAGAGATCAAGAGAGTACTGCAATTGGCCAAGAAGAGCAAGGTGAGAGATTGGTACTTGTACCAAAACCACACTGAGATCAGAATTTATGGTTGTGAGCTAACCCCCTATAAGTTTCCCAAATACCTCCCTATGAGGATATTTTCTCTTGAATACTTCACACAAATCATTAGCTCTGATGAAGTCCACTTCCTAGCTTATAGGAAGAAAACCCAGTTCAAAGTGAAAAACGAAATGGGCCCATTCATTTGCAACAACAGAGAGGCTGGACCAAAGGCCGACAAGTTACTTCAACAAATGAAATTCAGAAATAGTTTCATGTGGCACTATGACCCTCATGGGGTCATAAACAAGCTCAAACAAAAGGTCAAGTAGGGAGCATACATCCACCACCCAAGGCCTAACATTGAACAGTTTGCTAACCAAGATGAGTGGGTGGAGAACACCTTGATTGATATGGAAAACATTGTTGTGGATGTAGAGAACACACTCATTGATTTGGAAATACAATTTGATCACAACTCTTTCCTGCAGGTTCCAAAACAAGGGGATCCAATGAACATTCCTCTTGTCATACAGACCCCAGCCAATGAAGAGAAGAATCCTAAGAGGAACAGGGAGGAGGCATCTAGCTCTGCCATGGAGACTACTGATGAGTTGTTTGAGCCAAGCAAAAGGCCCAAGTTGAATCCTGTGTATGAACAGGAGGAGAACATTGCATAAGAGGAAATAACTGAAACTGAGGCAGTGGGGTAGATAAAAAGAAGTAGCTGCATCAGAGGAAACATAGCAGCCATCAAAATCCAACACACAGATGATGGATAGACAGCAGAGTATGGAGATCTCTTCCTATGTCAGGCCAAATGACAAGGAAAAGGATATCAAAGATAGATTCAAAGAGATAAAGATGAGGAATGAAAAATTGAACGAAGAAACATTTGCCAAGTACCTCAAACTTACACCACCAAAGTAGACCAGATTGATGTCAGCCTTTGACATCAAAGAAGGAAAAATGCAGGTCTCATTTTTGCATCCCACTGTACAACAACCAAAGACCTCAGCAAATTACAAGAAAACTAATATTGAGGTCTTGGCCAGGGATGTTCATCCCATTGATCAGATAGAGTTTCACAAGCAGGCTGGGGAAATGATCTACTCCACCCTCACAGCAAAGGTCTTGGTTGCTTACAAGCTGCAGGATTCATTGGACAATGTGACAGCTCAATACAAATTGGAGAGGGCCTCTTCACAGGCTAAAGACACCAGGATAAAGTCCTTGGAGGACTTGGTTATTGAACTGGGCCATGACGCAGGTGATATTAAGGTCGTAGATAAACTAATCAAAAGGAAGAATGAGGACATAGCAGCCCTCAAGAAACAGCTCAAGTTGCCTCATTTGCAGCACCCACAGACAAAGGAAGTCCTAGAAAGCCAGACCAATCATGAGGAAAGGATGGACTTAGTGCTGCAACTAAATGATCAGTTAAAGGAGATGGAGAAACAGTTGGATAGCTTGATTCAGCTCAAACAAGCTAGTACTGATAATGCTCCTGCAACTGTCATTCCAACAGTGACCACAGTTGTACCTTCTACTTTGGTAGCATCATTAGCTCCCACTGCTCCAATGGCCACTGCACTACCAACATCTGCACCGATTACGTCAACAACAGGATCAACAACAACAACCTCCACAAGTGATGAAGCAAATAGGCTAGTCAAAGCAATGGAAGAAATGTCAATTCAGACCATTGAGATGAACAGATTGAAGGAGAAAGTCACCAACCTGGAGATAGATTGCAAACTTGCCCAGATCATGCATAAAGAAGAACAAAAAAGGCTACAAGGATGAATGAAAGGATAAAAAGCATGGAGAAAGAATTGACACTGAGTGAACCTATAGGTAAGGCTAAATAGAAACTGTGGGCCAATATCATTGACTCTGTCAATGATATCTAGCCATCCATCCAGGTCATTTTTGAACAGATTGATTTAATAAAGCAGGCTACAAAAGCCATTCAGAGAGTCAAGGAAGAACTTGTAAATATGCCAGAGGAAGCTTCAAGAATCATCCACTTCCTCAACTCCAAGAATAAGTATGAGTTGCAAGAACTTGAGATCCCTGACAGGACAGGTACAATTTTGGAAGTCAGAAAAGTCCTCACTAAGAGGAATTTGATGTTGAACTTGGAGGATAAGTGTCAAACCATACAACTAGCCATTGACAGGTTCATGGTTAAGTTCAAACTTTTGAAGGAAAAGGGATTACCTAATCCCTTAGCAATAAATGATAAGTTAATGACACATGAGGATTATAATAAGAAGAACAGGGAAGTGGCCAGAGAATAGGTAATCACTTCATCCATGAAGGGCTTACCAAAAAGAAAAGTGTTGTATCAAACTTTTGAAAACTTGTTTTACCTCCAGCGTGAGGTAAAACACCTATTTATTAATAAGCCTACTTTTTCCAAATATACAGAGGAAAATGAAATATACAGAAATATGCTCAATATCCAATTACCAGATGAGGAAAGATGGGAAAAACTCAATGATTTACTATAGTAAATACACAGTAAAAATATAAATGTACAGTAAAAAGTAAAACAACACAGTAAAAGGATATTGACAGGTCAACAAGGTTAAAGTGTATCAGATGAAAGAGTGTCAGATGAAAGGTTAAAGTAAAATAGAACATCCAGCATGAAGACCAAATAGCCAAGTAGCATAAAGGGCAAAATATCAAAGAGCAAAGTGAGCAGAACCTAAAAAACAGGGACAGCAAGCAGCAATTCAATAGTTGTCTCTATCTTCTTGCATGAAGATATTCCTTTTTCCTAGATTAGTTCTCAATGTAGTTTGAGATATTTTGTAATTCCTTTTGTATAAATACTTCATAATTCGAAGTATTAGGGTGTATTATTTTACATTTGTAGAGTTATTTTGATCTTAAAACCTAAGGGTGATTGTACCACTTTCAAGTCAACAGACTAGAGCAAGTAATAAAAGCATTTCGCTGCAGGATTCATGAGATGAGCCATTTGCAGTGAAGTATCTTCTTTGTTTTATTCTATTACCTTCTTATGTGTTTCATAATCTTAAATGTGTTCTAAATTTAAATGAATTAACTGGAGATATCACTCAGAATTTGTTTAAGTACACTATGTTTTGCACAGTTAGTCATTTACATGTTTTCCTCTGATACCTGGATTTAAGAACCCTTCACTGCTCTCCCATCCTGGTTGAATTCTTTCATTCCTTCCAGAGTCCGGCCTAGGGAAACCTTAATTGCTCCCTGGATCCGATTCGAAACCATTTCACCATTTAGCCTTCGAGATCTGCAGTAACTCATCTATCTTGCCCTATAGACACTGTTTTTAGAACTGAATCCAGTCTTGTTTGTCTGACATTTGACTCCATATCCCAATGGAAAAAGCAAACCTCTGTTCATCTAAGTAAAGTGATCCCACCACCCAAATTCAAACCAAAACCCAAGTGCAAACAATAACTAGCCTAAAATCATCTTAACTAAAACAAAGTTAAATTATAAAGAGAGAGCCCTCTCTGAGCATCGGGAAGGCTAGGTCCTGATCTCCAAAAGTGGTTTGTGGTTACCTTTGACTTTTCTTCCTTCATTAAATTTGAAAGAAATATCAGAGTGATAACATGTGGTTTTTCCCTCGTCTTTGCCCAAATCTATTTCTCTATTGTTCTTGGTTGTCTTCTATTCTGCATATGGTTTTATGTTCTATCTACAATTTCTCATTGTTATTGAAAGATTAAATATAATTGTATAAAGTGATTTTTGTTGGAATACGAATTGTCATAAGTGATTGTTACAACATAAAACATTGAAAAATTAACATGGTATCAGAGCTGAGGTGAAGACAAGCCCAAGAATACAAGTGTTGGTTAATTTAATTGTTCTTAAATTACTTCATTAATTTTCAACCAAGGTCCGTGTACTTATGAAGTGTATGTGCACCATATATGCTAGGAATTTTATTTTTGTATTAAATCATTCTAAGTATGAAATTACTCTAAGTATGAACAAATGTTTAAATGATATTTAGAGAGTAATCACACACAACTTCTTTCTATTCAAAATTACAATAATTACTTGACTGAATTGAAATCTATTGCTTGTAGAATTGAAAATCTATTTTTAATTGCAAAATTCAAAACCTATTTCTATTTACATAAAATGAAATGTTAACACTAGATTGCAAGAAAAAGATTTTAATGCTACTTGCAAAATTGAAAACACTACTTTGTTGAAAGGAACCTCTATACTAAATGCACAAAAGGAAATTGCATAAAGAAAACTTAATTCCTAATTGCATAAAGAAAAGAAATTAACTACAATTGCATAAAAAAAAGCTAATGAACTACTTGCAGAAGAAAAAATCAAATGAGAAATGTAACTTAAAATGATCATTGATGTACGCAATTAACTCTAAAAGACATTTCTTTCACCTTCTACGAAATTAACTGAGTAATGAAACTTAAAAGGAAATGCATATTAAAATCAAATATTTTTGGTAATTTTCCTTTATGAGCGCTCTAAAACCAAAATAACATATGATCAAAACATAACTATAATGAAACTACTCAAGGAGAAAAGAAACTTCATAAAACTATCACACTGTGAGCAAATGGAAACAAAAATAAATATCCTTACAACTCATCAGGGGGCCCTCCCATGAGTGTAAGTCTGCTACTGATCAAATGATTTCTTAGTCACGCATTGAAAACAGAGGATTGTATTAATTCAAAACAGAGTTTCACAAATATTGGAAATGAACCACAACGTACTTAACTTCTGAACTGTCTTTGTGTTTCACCTTACGACTTTTATACAATTTTCATTAAAACTAATTCAAGAGTTCTATGCCGATAAGAAATGAAATTGTTCTACCATCTAAGAAATAGATTTAAATTAGAACTTTATCTCCTCATGATTTTCTACTGAAAGAGAAAATCATGAGGGATTCTTCTCAAATCATATCCTCGTGATTGAACAGGTCTTTTGCACGTTCGCTTGATGTCGTCATGATCTCCTACTTATCTTCTCTTGATCGTTGCACTGTCATACTCAGAGTTTGACTTTGAGTTTAACTCTTAGATCTCCTTATCTTTGTAGTCTGCTAAGTCATGTAAATAGGTGGTCATCCATGTAGTGAACATTTGTCATCTTCAAATACCTTTCATCCTTTTATCGATGCATTGCAACCTATCTAATCATGCATATGGTTGCGGAATTCAACATTAGCTGTGAAATGATCAAGATTTTGTAATTGTAGAGATGTTTCCATTATAATTCATAAAGAAACGTAGATTCTAAAACATGGATTATTATTACCTTTTATAAGTTGAAATAACCTTGAGTATGTTGAGACTGCTACAAAAATGGCCACAAAAAGATAAAGGAGAGGGAAAGAGGTAGTTAAAAAGGAAACAATTTCAAACTTCAATATTCCCCAACACCAAAGGTCTTGCATGTCCTCATGCACCAAAAATTCAAAATTAGTTCTTATTCCTTCTTCAATGTATGAATTATGAAGCCTATGCAAGCACGTCTAGACTAGTGCTTTCCTTTCTCTTTCCAATGTTGAAGGTAGCCCTTGATCTCTTCATCGGAATTTTACTCTGCAAACCCTTGATATTATCTTTAAGGAACTTATTTTTTGATTTTAGTTTCTTATTTTTCTTATACCAATGGCAGAGATGTAAAAGTATGTTATCATTTTGAGTTCTTAATATCTCATTTTGTACCTTTGTTGCTTCCCTTTCCTGTGTGAGATGTTTATTAAGAACTTCTAGCTCATATATGTCCTACTTTAGAGTATCCTCAAGTCTATGGTCTGACAAAGGAGTTTCATTGAATGAATTTTCTTGATTCTGAGAGGAGCTTACCTTCTATTATGCTCTTTGTTCCAGGGATTCCACATAGTCATAAATTTCTTTCTGAACTGGATCAATGTCTAGTGTTTTCCTTGTCGGGTTCATTATGTGAGGTGGTGTCATGTATCCTTCTTCTTCGAGATTGATCATTTCTGGAGATTGTGTATTTGAGAGTTTTGAAATACTTCTACTTCTTCTTAGTTTTACTTATGACTCTGAAATGCTCTAACTTTTCCTCTTTTTTCTGAATTGTTCTTGCTTCTTTTTCTATAGTTCTTCATGTTCTTCAGGTGGTTTAGGATCTAGGTTGGCTTTCTTTCTTCTAAGACTTTGTTTTTCATTTTTCTGCTTACATTTTTCAAAGTACTGAGAGAGCGGGGTGTCATCTTCAAACGGGTCCTCTGGTGCCTCTCTTTCATTCTGTTCTAGACTTTATTCTTCAATTTTCTCTTCAGGGTTAGGGTTTGATGCTGACCTTCGTCGACTTCTTTTAACCCTCCTACTTGTTTCTTCTTCTTGGATTTCTACAAAATGGTTTCGAATTAGGAAATATTTCCAATTGTATCCCTTAGCTTCTAAATGTGTTTCTATGAGAATTTTGATCAGTCCATGATGGTAGAGGGCATTATCAATAGATTTAGACTCTCTTTGTATACTAGATTCCATCTTTCTAAGAATATGGAGCAAAAAGAAGGGCAGATTGATTTCCATGAATAAAATGCATCAGGAGCCAAGCACGATAGAAAAACATGGTTCTAAACCTTCCTTCACAAGTTAAAAATGTTTGGATAACCATCAATAAATTTCGCCATTTCCATTTTAGTGTTGTAACTGTAATTTCCTTTTTAAAGATGGATATATTCATACCTCATTCTCTGAGGAAGTTTACCTATTCATTCTCCTGGATTTTCCTATTCTTGAACCAACTTTTTCCATTTTTGAGCAATTTTGTAGCTTCTGCCATGACAGACTCTGTCGAGATAAGCTTAATGTCTCCAGTTTCTGCCTTGACCTCGTCAAAAGCCCGAGCGAAAGCTTTGGTGACCTTTGTCTCATGTCGGTCGAATTTTTCAAAGAACTTAAGCCACCCTACCTATTGCAAATGGTCCCTAAATCTTGGTTATGCTTGAAGAAACTTGATTTGGTTTGGTTCAGATTGGACGATGATACCCATGGTAGAGAGAAGTCTCAATCTTCGATCATTTCCTTTCCACGGGGATGATGAAGATTGATACAAAATGAGCATATTTGAATGGTAAGGGATTTAGAATGAAGTGAAATAGGATGAGGTTGAGTAAAATGGTAGCGTAGTAAGGTGCTTATGGAGTATTTGTTTTGTGATAGGACTGTAGTTTTTCACATGATCACCCATGATTCTTAGATTTGATTGCATAGGATCGGTGAGATGTATGTGATTTTTTAGCATAATTTATGTGACCAAATGAGTAATGATGATAGTGGGGTGTAACGGTTATGATTTTTGGATAGTCTTATAATGTTTTATTATAATTCAAGTGTTTCTTTAATAAAATCATCCCATGAATTAAAACCTAATGTTCTTATATGAAAAATAATTCAACATCCTACATACCTTTTCTTGTGAGTTCCTTTGATATTCCTTTGTTGTGGATTTTCTGATGTTGATGTTGATGTAGATGTGGAATTCAACCTTGGTTGCAAAATTGAAGATCGGCTACAGAATGAAATAAATTTTGTTGTTTCTTATTTTGAAATTTTGTTCCTCTTATCATAAGAAAGATTATTTATTGTTGTTTTTGCTTTGGTAATCAGAGAAGAAAATTGGTCTTCAGATATTTGATTACCACCTAAAATTTATTAGAAAAAGAAGGATAAAAAGAAATAGGGAAAAGGCAAGGGAATTATGAAAATCTAAACAGCCAAGAAGTCTTGGTTTTTAGTTAAGATTTTCTGTATAAGCATGCAAACATAGTTGGTTTTCATGCTTATACCTTTTCTTTTATTTTTTAATAATAAGAAAAATTACAATGAAGTTGGAGAATGAGGAGAGGAATCTCCTTTCTTGACCAACTTGAATTCAGAATTTTCTTGCAAATATTTGACAAATTCTTCCTTTGTTAGTGGTTTATGATACAACCTTAATCTATGACCATTAACAAGGAAAGTAACTTGTTCATCATCAATAGTTTTGATTTTGACTGCTCCATTATCAAAAATAGTATCAATCTCATAAGGACCAAGCCAATGAGTTTGAAATTTCCCTTGAAAATATTTGAATTTGGAATAAAAAAGAAGAGCCCAGTCACCTTGCTTGAACGCTTTCATTTTGATAAATTTGTCATTCCATTTTGATCTTTGTTGTTGAACTATACTAGTTCTTTGAATAAAATCTTATTGGATATCATCTAGTTCATTCAATTGTGTTAGTCTTTATTTTTGAGCTTCTGATAGATCAAGGCCCAATTTAGTAGTTTTTTTGAAAGTCTCCACTTAGAGTTCAATTGGAAGAAAAACTTGCTTCCCATAGACAATCTCATAAGGAGTATGCCTAGTTGTGTTCCTCCATGTGGTTTGATATGCCCATAGTGCTTCTGGAAAGTTGTTTGCCTAATATTTCGTATGCAAATTCACAGTGTTGGTTAGAATTGTTTCAAGTACTTTGTTGGTGAATTCCACTTGTTCATTGTCTTGTGGATAATATGGAGTAGACTTTCAATCTTGTAACCTATGCTCGATGTGGGCGTTCCTTCGTATAATGATCTTCATTACATATTAGGCAAGGGTAACGAGGTTTCCTTTTCTCGCCAATAGGTTCATTTTAGTGGTTTTCTCTTTCGAAGAAGAATTTTGTTTTGTTTTACCTTTCCCCTTATTTTTTGCCCTGGATGGTTGATTCTTGCCAATAGATGATTCTACAGCATTGATTTCAGAAATGGTTCCTAGAGAATGGTTTTCGAATCTTGTGTATCCAAAGTCTAAGTGCCTTTAGAATTCTTCCTTTTACCCTTAGATTGTTGGCTAACAAAACCTATTACACCATCAACGGCATTAGATCTTGTAGGAGTTGAATCTGGTTGATCATTTAAAATTGTTGGGTGAGGTAGATTCAGGATTTTCTTGTACAAGGTTCCAGATTGGGTATAGACTAAGTCTAAGTACTAGGAACAAGAAATTACCTGCTCTTCCATCACAACACCTCCCTTAGCAAGATTCTCAATAATATCAAGAAGCAACTATTTTGTAAACCATTTAGCTAAAATTTGTTCTTGAATAAAAACTTTGACTAATCAACATCTGCGTCTCCATTCACGTATATGATCAGAAATGTAAGTGGATTTCAATTATTTTAAGGAAGTCAATAGTTCGGTACTAGTGTTGTATCGGATTGGTAGCTGGAAATGTGTCTAAAATGTTGTTGCTAGAGAGTTGAAATTATGGAAAGAAGCATGAGGTAACTCAATGTACCATTTGGTTTCTCAATCGGTCATTAGATGCACACTAAAGATGATATGTCATAATGTGATTGGATGGGTCCTCTCTTGATTTGCCTTCAAATTTCGGTGTATCACTCGGTAACTTGGTAGGAATCACTGACCAAAAAGGATAATAATAAATAGGATCATTCGTTAGTCGAGATAAATCTGGTAAATCTAGGGTTGCGATAAACATAACTGTCATTTGGGGTCTTTTTTTAGAGTTTGATAACCTTGAGGGTTAAGTCAACCTCCTAGAGGAGGATACCGAGGATATCCTAGAATATCCTGTGCAGTTGGAATTTTCATTCCTCCAGGGTAACCAGGGTGAATCATACTGGGTTGCAGTTGAACATGAACTTGATAAGTATGACCAGGGTATGGTTGACTCTGGAAAGGTGGCCTTTGACCCATTTGACCCAAGTAATATTGCCCCTGTACAGGTTAAGATTGCAAAGGTTGACCTTGAACAAATTGACTTTGAATAGATTGGCTTTGGAAAATTTTACCTTGAAAAGGTTGGCTTTGGAAAGCTTGATCTTGGAAAGGTGGGCTTTGAAAAGATTGACCTCGAAAAGGTGGAACCTAAAAAGCTTGTCCTTGAAAAGGTGTTTGCATTGTTCTTACACCAGGTTGTCCGATAGGAATCTGTCTGTAGATTGGACATTAGGACCATTTTGATAAGGAGATGCTTGAGGCACAACTTGTGTAGTTTGTGGAACAAGTATTTGAGGGGTAACTTGAACAGACGTTTGTAATACTCTCGTGATAGGTGTCTGAGGTGAACTCAGAACCAGTTGCTAAACAGGTGTTTGAGGTACATTTTGAACATGTTTTTGAACTGGTTGTTGAACAAGTTGTTGAGTTGGTTGTTGAGTATGTGTTTATGGAATTCCTTGGAAATGTGTTTTCGGAATTACCTAGACAGGTACATCAATACTTGGAATGGGTATTTGAGGAATAGATTACCCAGTAGGCTAAACAAGTTGATAAACTAGCACTTGTGGAGCAATTGGAACAAGTTGAGCAAAAGAAGGGTTCCAAATAGTATTCGTCCCATGGTAAGGAGTACCAATCAAGGTTTGAGCCACAAC
Source organism: Pinus tabuliformis (assembly GCA_031772625.1). Lineage (NCBI taxonomy): Eukaryota > Viridiplantae > Streptophyta > Pinopsida > Pinales > Pinaceae > Pinus > Pinus tabuliformis. Next base: position 1,015,683,722 of record CM062816.1, on the reverse strand, counting down.
AGGTTGACCTCGGGCAGAGCTGAGGTATCTAACCATAAGTTCTAGTAAAAGGTTTTCCTCCAACAAGAGGATAAGATCCAACAACAAGTTGTCCTGTAGGTGGAGGATAAGGTGGTTTCCCCCCAAGCAGGTAATAAACACTAGTTTAGGTTATTTGACGATTACCTAAGTTACCAGATACCATGTGAACATATTGGTCTGATGCCAAAGGTGCTTTAGGCATGGATGTCATGCTCTGAATAGTAGATGTAAATAAACCAGATGACAAAGTAGAAACTTGAGGGGAAGGAGTAGCTCCTGAAAAAGTATGAGTAAGTGACTGGGATCTAGGAGGAACTGAAGGACCACCATACAGTAGTGACTCTGGAGAGCTGGTAAACATAGATGAATCAGTAGGTTTACACCCGAGAGGAATTTCTGACATGGTTCGTCTCAGCGAATAGAAAGGAATGCGGTGAGGTGGAAAACTTGGACCTAAAAAGTTCAAAGGGGTAGAATACCAAGACTCAGGTCAGAAAGGATCAAAAGGAACTCTTAACAAAATCTTGGTTCATCAGTGGTAACTAGAGTATGAGATGATTTTTCCTCCTTGTTCCCAGCAATATCTTCAACAAAAATTAAACCAGGAGGTAATCCAGTCATAATTATAATATTCCTTCGAGGTGAAGGTGGAGCAGGAGTAAGATCTATAACAGCCAAAGGTGATTCAGCTTGAGAAATATCAGACTCAAGTTCTTCTACTTTTGGTTTGGTTACTTCTGTGTCTGAAACTTCTCAAGTATCATATTCACTTTGAACAACTTTGGTAACTTCTGGGCCAAAATGAACTAAGCCCGATTCTACTTCTTGCGTTGGATTCACTTCAGTTTCTACTATCTCAGATTCTAAAACTATAGATGTTTCAGGTTGTTCTGAGGTTCTAGGTCCTGTTGATTTTAACCTTTCAGTTTTAATATTTTCCAATTGACTAGGTGTAAATTCAAGGGGTAAACCTTGCATTCTACGTGAATGCCTTGGTGAATATACAACAATGAAATTTAATCAAGAAACCAAATAATATTCACAATCCAAACTTAAGGTCTCTAAAAATTAAAATATATATATAATATATATATATATAGATATATGACATGTGCTATTAAATCTAAGGAATCAAACCATGCAAACAAGATTTTCACAGCGAAATCACTAGTTGTTGATGAAACCCAATGTCGCAGAGATCAATGTGAAAAGTGGCTAAAGACAGAGCGGGTGGAACCATTTATGATGGAAACCTGCTTAATGTACACGATATGGTGCAAGTAAACTTCATTTATGCCATATCGAATGAAGAATACCCTCCAAAAAGGTCCAAGTGAGCCTAGACAATGTATGTTCCAGGTACAGCAGAGACTTCCCCTCCACCATCACCTCAGGTAATAACCCTAAGACTATAGTCTCTAAGGTTACCACGTAAAAAAAATTAACCTGGGGGGACAATCAAAGATCAGATGTACACGCAAGGGCAGAGTAACAACGCTTAATCCCCTTGAGAGTTCCTCAACATGGTTCATCTTAGGTTTACTTCCAAGTGACTCCCAAGTACCCTTCGACACCATTTTTAATACGTGTAAATCACTCTACCGTAACCAATGAAGTGGGGTTGATCACTCCATTAGGTCTGACATGATCTCATGCTTAGCTCCTTTGTAAGGGGAGATCTTGAGAGCCAAATTGCAGTAAATGTATTTACTCCCTATCGCAAGATGCTAATGTTTGTTTGCAGCTTTGGAAAGTTAACTCACTTCCCTATTCCAAAGCCCTACAACCTGATCTAATGTAGGTGGAAAAGAGCCCTGAATAATTAAAATTTCTAGAATGATTTTATTAGCATTGTTTTTAAGAGTTATTACTTACTCAAACGTAAAAGGACATGAAACTCATGGTATTAGACTTGATGCAAATCCTTAATGCAATCGAATATGAAATTGCAATCTTTTCTTTTCAATGAATTTCTAACTAAAGTAAGGAAAGAGTCTTTCAATTTTTCAATGGAAATGCAAAACCTCTTAAATTCCCACTATATCCCTTTTCCTAAATGCAGATCTTCAATTTCGAATTATCCAAATACAAAAATTAAGTTTTAAAATTCTAGTTTGCCCAATAACTCAAAAAATCAAGAAACTTTCCTTTTTGACATACAATCACTTGAAAATTTCCAAAATGCATGAAGAAACCAATCAAAACTAAAATTAATTTTTCCTAATGAATGTTATGAATTCAATGCAGTCAAGAGTACAATTATTAAACACTTTAGTAATGGAAGAAAAATGAATTTTTCGTTTCAAAACCAATATAAGAAGCACTTTTCATAAACAATACTCATTCTTGTAAATCATTGTTTTTCATTCACGAAACAATATTTCACAAAAGAGAAAAATAAACACAAGATCTGATCTATTCGAAAGAAGAAATACAAGAAGACAATAGATTCAGTCCAACTGATCTTTCTTTTGACAAATCGACCACACACCAGATGAAGCTTTACCCTAATTTGTGAAAACAAGAAAATTTCAAGCAAACTCTTTCACAACACTCAAGAAGACTGACAGAGACTCAATGAAGGTATAAACAAGTGTAATTAAATAGGAAAAACCAAAATTTCTGGACTTGATGAAGAGAAAACTAAAATTTTCAAAAATTCCAGGTATGTGTGCAGGCAATAGATCAATCCAATGTGCATACGCACTGTTGCAAAGGAGAAAGTGCGTAGAAATACACTCTGTGCCTAAAGATAAAGTGCATGACAGCAGGAAATTTAAAATAAAAAATAAAAACAAGTCAAACAAATCATAAAATCCATATTTTCAATATTTTCAAACACTTAGAGAGGATTATGACAAAAGGATCAAAGGAAAAAAACAAAGAGAATGATGGATAGTTAAACGTTCCCCTGTGGAGTCACCAATTTTTTAAGCAGACTAATCCCTCTTGTGGACAAGACGGATCTCCTGAAATATCAAATGAAATCTAGTAACAAACAAGAAAAGAACTGCTACCTTTCCTTAGCTTACGATTGATTGAAACAAATGATATGTGAGAGATCACTTACTGTTTTATCGAAATGCTTGCTGAAGTCCCTTTCAGTTCCTTTGACAGTTAGCTTATCCTCGATGCTTTAGAGATAGTTCAAGTGCTTTCCATAGCTTCTCCCTGATGATTCGAAGGAGATCTGCATAGATAGAAACACACAAAGGATCAAAGCATCTAGTATATAGAATGAAAGATAAATGAAATACTTAACTCAACATATATCATAAATTGAATCAATAACTAATCATAACCTATGTGAGTGATCAAGGAATCCCACAAATGATATCAGAATAGACATGATTAGGAAAGAATATTTTCCTTTTATTAAATAAAAGGGAGAACAAACTTACAACCTCAAAGTCTTGATGTTACAAGCCTCTTCTCACAATCTCAAATGCTCTCCTTACATGAAAAGCCTCCTAGCCTTATTTCTATAGTATAAGCCTACCTTCAATGGTCCTATCCAATCCTATATCATGTGTTTGATTTATAGGCCAAGAGGAGGAGGTTTGGGATCCTATTCCCAAGGGATGAGATCCACAAATGGTGGGATAGGGGTTCCACAAAGAGAGGGAAGTAGCTCCATGATGGGAGGGATCAGGCTTGAGTAGGCATCCATTCGAAGCTATTAGTTGGGAAAGATTTGACTGATAAAGCTTCTAGAATTTACTTTTTGTTTTTTACTTGCGTTAAGTCATGTGCACAGGCCATAGTGTCAAACATAGCACACTTTTGTGCAATTTCTAATGGTCTCTTCTACGTATGCACAGAAATGGACTAGGGAACTGTGCAGGAAGCCAAAAATAGGTTTTTGAGCCTTGAGATCCAGGAATTTCATTCTCTTTGGGATAGTTTGGGTTCTAGCCTTGTAGGGGGATGCTTTGGAACACTTTGATGGATAGTGAAAGATCCAAACTGATGGTCATTTGCCTAATGCGACAAAATGACATGTAACAGATTGCCCCCTAAAGTGAAAAGTCAAAAAATATGTTTGATGACTGAAGCGCTTTATCATGCCAAGGTTCGGGTTAGATACTGCAGTCGAAGGCTTGAAACAATCAATCAATTGTTACAATGCAATATAAAATCATCATTGAGGTAGTCATTACCATACTCATAACATAGATGTCTTAGAGAACCAATATGGAAATACATTTAAAGGTCCATGTCAATAAACGACATAGTATGGATGCAGCCATCAATGGATCTATGTTTACAATCATGAATATTTTATAACTCCACACAACCTAGATGGATGAAACTAGATCCAGGGTCTTGATCTCCATTTCTCGATCTGTAGTACGAATCTATCCATGTGAGTGAATGTCTCGTAGTCGAACATGGTAGAAACCACTTGATTACTAGTCAATGATGTGAACTGTTAACAAGCATGAGAGAAACCACCAATAATGATAATGGCTCTCAAGGTACTTCCAGTACAATCTATGAAGTGCGAATGGATGTCCTTAAGTCGAACACTCATAGAATCATTTGATTGAAGGTCAATGATTAGAACTTGTTGTAGAAGGTGAGAAACATGTCATTAAGGCATACAGGCTCCAAGGTACTGAAGGTTTCTAAATCAACTTCCTAGATAGTGAGTTGAAATCTATAGGAAGTGACCCATCACAAGAGGGCCTATGACATGAAATTCATGTTAAGTTTTGAAGAACAACAGTTTGGAGTAATCCAGGATTGACTCAAAGATGGTTGACGCAATTGAAGGCTATAAATTTCAAGGTAATTTCAACTGAGGTTGGACTTCTCTTTAACATATTAATGACACGACATTTCGACTTGGCAGCATTTGACTCAAAAATAATACCCAAACCAACTGAAGACTTTCAATGAGGTATGGTCAACTGAGAGACAAATGGATTTCCCAACCCGGACACAAAAGGGACAGAGTGTCATGTTCAACAAAAACATACTGCATTTTACAATATAAACAAATGTTATTTCCCAATTTTCCCCCACCATTATTAGCAAGTACCTCTTTATTTTTGCAAGCTTAAGGAGGACAACATATGCTTGTCCTATAAGCTCGTCCTTCGAATGAGTCCTTCGAAGAATTTTTAACGAACCCTAAGAACGAGTGGTTCGGTCTCATCATGATTGACGAGTCCTACACTGTTTAATTTTTACAATTCTAGTGAAGAGGTAACTCAATGTTGTTTTCATGTTTAAAGAGTTTGAAAAGACACGTAAATAAAACTCGTCTAGTTATTTAAACGTAAAAGTTTAACAAGCCCGGAAAAAGTAAAGCTCAGTGTTTTTCAATTTTAGGGAGTCAAGAGAAAAACATAAGTAAACTCCACAATGTCATTTTTCATAAATATAGTCCCTCAAGCCCGAAAAAGGGTAAAATAATGCAGGAGAGAACTCTGTTTACCATGATTAGACAATGTATACTTCTTTTGTAAATAATCTAGTTCAGTCTGTAAAAGGGGTAAACTTATACTGAATAGACAATTGTTCATTTACTTTTATGAGTTCGAATAGTCAATTAAGCGATCTTTTCATGTTTAGGGAGTCTAAAAAGGGCGTTAAGGGAAATCCTTGTCTCGTTTTTTTGTAATTTTTTTACGAGTTCGAAAAAGTGATAAAAATATATTCATCGCCAAAATGATTTGTTTTCGTAAAAAACCCGTGTTCTGCACATTTAAACTCAAAAATTATCATCATCATTCAAAAATATAGTTAAAACATTAAAAATTTGGATTTCAGAGGCTAATAGGCAAAAAATAATATTTTAATGGGCCTAAAAAACTTATAAAAATCCAAAAAAAGTAAAAAAAAATTACCATTTGTGTTTTTTACCATTTGAGAGTGATAGAGTGCATTTTTCACCAAGAACTTCAGAGGCAGATTTTGGGCAAACCGTTGGACCAAATCACGAGTCGTCTTCTCTAGGTAAACCATCTCTCTGATATCTTCGTTTTCATTGTGAATTTAGGTTTTTTTTTTGGGGGGGGGGGGTTATCAATTTAAAAATCGCCCTTGGTGTGCGCAGTTCATCTTCATTGGGTCTATTAGAGTAGGTTAATTTATTAGTTGAATATTTTCGAACTATTATTTTGTTGTATTGGAGGAGGTCAAATTCATAAATGTTTTCACTGTCATAAATTTGACCTGTCACTACTTGGAGAGTCATGATGATTTTGGTCATCACCTTGATCATTAAAGTCAGTCATGGGAAGGGGTGTCTGAGCATTGAAAGTTGTTATAACAAACTGCTGAGTCAGGATATTGAGTGTTGATAGGGTGTCTACAGTTAAAGGAATGATGTCAAAGAAGTATAGTCATTAATGTTCCAATTTGTTCCCTCTTTAGACATCATATTTTTCCCTTTTTCCCATCCCCTTATTCCCTTGTTATCTCAAAATTCCCCTATTCCTAAACATTCATATTATCCCTATTCCTTATTTTAGGCCTAGACCCCCCACCCCCATTTTATCCTAAGTATAAATCCCTAGGCCTAAATTTTCCTTGCCTAAACACCATTGTGTGTGATGATTAACCCTTGTCCCTATCCATTTCATATGATTCATTCAACATACTTCCATGATTTCCCTAGATTTTGTCATTATGCCAAACTATGAAATGGTTCCTTTTCATGTGATTTTCAAGTGCAATACTGATTAAACATCAAGCTCAATTACATCAGCAAAATTTTTGAATTATTTTCAAATCATTGCAGAAGGTCGCCACTTTTCATTACCTCTGATCACAGGTGCATGAATTTGTTCTTCATATAGGGAATTTGGGAATTGATCATATGTTGAAGTCGAGTCGTAGAGGAATTCACATAGTGTGTTGCGCTCTTACTGCGCAGAGGATACGAGTGTTGCGCTCTTGCTGCACAGAGGGTGCCAAGGTTGTAAAGTGATACATAGGGTATTCATTTGCGCGCAGTTTCATTCTTACAGATGCGAGAGGTAGGAGTCGATGACCTTTCATGAGTTTTCATTGTTTTATATCACGATCAAATTCTGCCAAACTTTGTACATTTTTCGCTAAATGAGTAAATGGTGCGCACACCCTATTTTGTCCAGCAATATAGTTACATTTCGAAGTTCTCAGTCGTATTTCATAAATATGAACTGTTGTCATTTTGTGATTGTTGAGAGGTCAAAATAAGTTGATAAGTGATTCTGAGTTCTCCTGTTCACATTTTAACCTCAGAAAATGCCCTATCACCAATTCCTTGACACAGTTGTTTGAGTTGAATTGTGATGTCACCATTGTCAGTCTTGTATCATCTTATCTGTACACGTAGCTCCTTTTCAAAGTCGAGTTTGACCTGCCAGGTATCAAGATCAAATGGCCCCTGTTGTCAGCAAGAAATGTGGAGATCTAGTGCGCACTGAGCCTAGCACCTTGAGCTTGATAAACTGATCACTTACTATTAGGGTAGCTTTTGAAAACGCGGGTTGTGTTCCCTTTTGTCAGAAGGTCCAAAAGATAGCTCACCATACTAGGCTCACCAGTATGTTTGCCCTCAATTTTCAGGATGGCAGAGTCAAGCTAAGAAACTTGGAGATTCTTGTAACTGAAAAGCTTATTGTTGATGCCACTAATCTCCCTACAGCAAGGGAAAAATGGTTTAAGGGAGGTGAACTGGACATCCTAGCTTTCAAACAATTTGTGAAGATATAATTTTTGGACAAGTTTGCCTCAACTTTTCCCTGTGTTTACCTTCAGGAGAAGTATGTTGATCTTTTGAAAGTCATCCAGAGGTACTTCACCTGTGAAGGTAGATTCAGTAGGGTTTATCAGTACCATTTGAGGTTTTTATGGCATTTTACAGAGAGAAAACCTATGAATCTACCTTATTTCTTACTCAAAAATATAGAGATAATGGCATTCAAAGTACAGATTCAAAAAGATAATCATGCTTCAAGTTTATTTCATTTCTCTCTTATCAATATTTTAGTTAAATATGCAGTTGAAAACAAGAAAATGAATTGGTCAGATTTCCTTTCTAGTATTGATTTGTTGCCTCAAGATGGTTCTTCATCAGTAAAAGTGGATGAGGAGGAACATAAAATGTAGGGAACACCTAAGAAGGAAGTTATCCACTCAGTCAAGGAGACAAAATCAGTGAAAAAGGAAGATGTAAAGCCAGGCAAAGAACTCATAAGCAAGCTTGGTAAGAAGGTTGGGAAACAAGACATGAAGGGTAAGAAGACAAACAAGGAAGAAAAGTTGCAGGTGGCATCAGCACAGTCCACCAATGTTAAAGTGAATATTGAAGATACAGTCCAGGAGCAATTTGTAATGAGACCTAGGACAAGGTCAAGAGTTAAAAAGGATGAGGAAGAGGCAGCCCCTCAAGTAGTGGTAATAATTTCTGAAGACAGACAGGGAGACAAGCTAGATCATGGCAGAGAGAAAGAAGTGAAGGGACCTGAATTAATACAGCCAGAGAAAGAGGAAGACATAGCACAACCTGAACAAAGTGCTTTAAAATATGAAAAAGAGGGTCCCAAAATGGTTAGGATGAAAGAGGTACTTTCTAAATATCAAATGAAAATAGCGTTCTTGAGAAAAGAAAATAGGGACCTGAAGGAAACAACCAAACCAGCAGATGACAAGGCAAAGTCACCTCCATAAACAATTGCTAAGGGAAAGGGGAATCATGTTTCATTTGCAGAGCAGACCAAGGAGATTGCAGTGGAGCCTAGTGGGTCATAAGTTAAAGTTTCTAAGTCCAAATTTAGATATCTGCAGTAGATGAAGCAAGTAGCTCAGACTCCTGGAAAACCTCCCTTTAATCAATGGAAATAATATAAAAGATGCTTGGAGGAGCTGGAAGAAAGCAAGGAACAGGTAAACCATTTCAGGAAACTAAATCAAAGCTATAAAAAGTCAGTCCAAGATATTCTTGAAAATTGTGATAATGAGGTTCGTGAGGCATCTGAAGCTCTCAGCAAAAGCAAACATTTCATCAAATTATCTATTCCTGTGAGGAGGTAATGAAAAAGTCTGTATGTCAGGAATTTAGTGTTGGATGCAAAGTTAAGGAGCATGAAACAAAGTTTGGATGAGGCATGGGGATTGGTAAATAAGTATGAAGAATCAACTGAAATATCTTCTCCTAAAAGGGTGCCTGAACTGAAATCTAATCCTGTGATTGAAACTAAACCTACTATGTCATCACCTGTTGAACAGCATGACCTCACTCCTTAAGCCTCCAACACCAAGGTTTCCAACGGCAAGACTTCAGGCAAAAGGAAAAGGAGGTGATCAAGCCTCACTTCAAGTTCCAAATTTTGTGGTAAGCTCAAAGGTTACTGATGTTATAGTAGTAGGAATTTAATGTTTTGGAGCAGCCTTTAGTGGCATAATGGCGTTTTGTTAGGATTGGAAAGCATTCAGCAAACAAATTTGAAAAACAACAATTTTCCTCCTTTTGAATTTTAGGATCGATCCTCTGTTGGATCGAAGATGCATTGAATTTAGACATTATGATATCTTATGTATGGTATATATAAGTTGATCAATGTATATGGAAAAGGTTGTTGTTGGTTTCACTATTTCTAGGAAAACTATTGCAACTTATTCTTGTGACCTGTATTAATGCATTTTCTTGAATGTTGAAGAGATTCCAGTTGAGTTGCAAAGATACTTATGGAATGAATGTTTTGGGAAAAGTTTATTCTCAGTTTATATGTTATCTTGTTATGTTATCTTCATAAACTGATTTCAAGATGTGTGGAACAGTTACACTTGAATTCATTTCATATGGTCATGTCTAGTTGTACCAAATATTTCAGTTTGAAAATGGAATATGTATACCTTTGAAAGTTTTGTATTTTCTTCTTGATAGTCATTTATCTAAGTTTCAGTAATGAACTGCCATTTATTCTGCTATTTTTTATGAATGTCTTGATACCCCATATTCACTATACTACAATTTCTTGTTTATTCCGAAGTTGTACTAATTGAGCGTTTGTACATCAAATTGGTTGGAAAATACATCAGCATGTTGGACCAGGGAGGTCATGATCACATCACTAGTTTTTCCTAGAATCCTCTACCACCCCCATACCAAAAATTAAACATTTTCAGAATTGGTCTCTATCAAAGATCATATTCAAAAGTTTTATCTCTAAGTTTTCTCAGTGAGGGAACCCCCTCAGGTTGAAAAAGACCAATCTATCAACCAAAAGAGGTATGTGGTTACCTCTGAGTTTTCTCTTTTCATCCTGGAGAAAACTACGGAGTGCTAACAGGGCCTACGCACACCGACCAATTTTTTTAACGCACAAAAATGAGATTTCCACGGTTTCTAGGGCTAGAACTACACAAATCCACACTGGTCTTCAAAATTGGTCGCACACAGCACTGAGGGCTTTGAAAATTTCATTAAAGAAGCCCAAATATTTTACTTTTTATTTTTTACTTGAACTAAGTCATGTGCGTAGGCCATAGTGTCAGACAGAGTGCACTTTTGTGCAATTTCTAATGGTCTCTTTTGCGTATGCACAGAAATGGACTAGGGAACTACGCAAGAAGCCAAAAATAGGTTTTTGAGCCTTGAGATCCAAGAATTTCATTCTCTTTGGGATGGTTTGGGTTCTAGCCTTGCAGGGCGATGCTTTGGAACACTTTCCTGGATAGCAAAAGATCTAAACCAATGGTCATTTTCCTAATGCAACAAAATGATGTGTAACAAAATCATAATTATTATTCTTCATTCTAGAAAGAAAATCAACAACTATATTTTATTTTCCTGGTCTATCAAGAATAATAATGTTGAATACTTGTAACAATAACAACCATATTGTAATTCTACCATTAGTAATTTGTTTATTCATCAGGTATCTAATGGAAAAATGATATGTATGAGTGAAAGTTTCATAACCAGTGATATAATGACAAAACTTATTAATGGCATGTACAACAGCTAAAAACTCCTTTTTTGTTACAGTGTAATTTAACTCCGTTGGAGTCAAATTTTTGCTTGTATAATAGATAGCATAAGGAGTTAAATATTTTTGTCCCAACACAACGCCTAGAGTTGTGTCTGAAGCATCAGTAGAAATGTGGAAAGGAAGAGACCGATTAGGTCCTCTTAGAATTTACAGTCATAATTCCAAACAAATTCACAATATTTTGTAAGGAGTTTGAAAACTGGAGGCTATTTTTGTGAAATTTTCTATGAATCTTCTATAATATCCAGTAAATTTGAGAAAACTTCTATCTTTTTTACAAACAGGAATTGAAATTTTGTAAATTATTTCTACTTTAGATGTGTCCACTTTAATTCAACAATTTGAAATGTGGTGGCCTAAAACAATCCATTCATTGAACATCATAAAATATTTCTCATGGCTTAATGAAAGGTTTTCCTCTTTACATATAATAAGAAAATTTTCCAAATTTTCAATAGCTTCCTCAAAATTATCTCCATACACAGTAAAGTCATCCATGTATACTTCCACACAATCATGAATTAGATAAGAAAAGATACCTAAAACTGCTCTCTGGAATGTGGCAGGTGCATTACATAATCCAAAGGGAAGTACCCTATAGGCATATGTTCCCCATGGACATGTAAAAGTAGTTTTATCTTGATCTTCTAGTGCTAGTTGGATTTGGTTATATCCACTAAAACCATCTAAAAATGAAAAATACTTCTTCCCTGCCAAGGTATCTAATACTTGATCTATAAAGGGTAGTGGAAAATGATATTTCAAAGTAGCTTTGTTTAATTCCCTATAGTCAATACACACTCTCCATTTTCCATTTTTATTTGGAACAATCACTAAAGGTGACACCCATTGACTATCTGATATTGGATAGATGAAATTCACATTAAGTAACTTTTGTAATTCCTCCTTAACAATTTCTCTCATATTAGGATTCATCCTTCTCTGAGGTTGTCTAACTGGTTTGGCATTTTCCTGAATATAAATATGATGCATACAAGTTTTAGGATCAATTCATTTCATATTAGTATACTCCCATGCATAAGCAGAAGAGTGTTTTTGTAGCATATGTATCAATTTCCTCTTTTGAAATTCTTCCAAATTATTATTAATATTCAATGTTTTATCTAGAAAATTTCTACTTGAGAATTGTCAAACTTTTCCATAGAATGTAAAGCTATTTGGTGAGATGAAAGATATTCAATATTGAATTGCTCTTGAAAAGTTTGATCTTGCTCACAGTATAAAGAAGAATCATTAGTATTCATTAAATTTATCAATTGATCCTCTTCCTCTAATTGTGAAAGAGTATAAACGAGTTGCATATCATTAAAGTCTGCATTATCATCATCTATCCAAATTTCAATTTCTACTTCAATTATTGTTTTTGTAGGAGGATACAATGTGAATTTTTTAGGAGGATACCAGATATACAACTTATGAATGCATCAATTGTAGCGAGCCAAGGTCTATCAACGATCAATGGATGGCCTCCTAAATTATTCTTGGGAGTTAAAACCATGAAATCTACAGGATATTCTCAAGAATCTACAGAAACAGACACATCTTATAATACTCCATCTTGTTTGATAATAGATCTATCTACTAATTGTAATAATGTAGGGGAATATTGAAGATTAGGAAGCTTAAGTTGCTCCATTGTTTGCTTACTCCAAATATTGATGGTTGATCCTAGATTAATCAAAGTGTTTGTAATTTCAATACCATTGATATGAATTTTCATAATGGGACTACCAGGATCTAGATATTTTTGAACAATAGGTTTCCCCATCATGATATCAGCAATTTTTCCTACCAATTGGATCTTTTTAACATATTTCCTTTTTCTTCCTGGTTTTCTAATGCATATCTCCTTAATAGTTTTTGCAAATATTGGTATTTCCTTTATATCTTGGAGTAAAATAATTTTGATGAAAATATTATTAAGTTCATCTAGCATATCCTAATCTAGTAAAACAATTTTCCTTTCTATTCCTTTATCAATTTTGAGCCTTTTAGGAAAAGGTGGATCCTGCAAAGAAATAGAAGGTTGTTCTACTAGAGTAATTGTAGGAGCTTGCTTTATTTGCTAATACTTTGATTGTATAGGAACATATTACTTTAGATAAATATTTTCTTGATCAAGATTTGCATATATTTCATGAATTTCATCCTCCTTAGATTTTTGGATGGTGATTGTTGGTGACTTCTTTTGCAAAACCCTACCAGATCAAAGTTGAACATCATTTAGACCTAATGGGGAAATCATACAAGCTTGAAAATTTTGGTCCTTCGACATTATAAATAGCTTGTTGATTCTTATTGCTTGGATTCGGAAGCAGCTGAGCAGGTAGTTGATTGGATTTTTTAGGAAATGTAATGAAAGTTATTGATTTGGATTTTGAAATTTAGGGGGTTGGGTTGGTTTAGGAGGATAATATTGTGGTGGAAAATAAGGATGAGGTTGTTGGAATTGAGGGTATTGAGGATATTTTCCATAAGGGTTTTTCCAACCTTGTGCCTAAGATGGATTTTGAGATTGTGGGGGCCAAGGTTTCCAAGGCATGGGTTCAGTCCAATTGTTCTATGGTTGTGCATATGATTGTTGAGTCATATTTGATTGTTGATTTTTCCATGGTCTTTTAGCGATAAAACAGAGTGATTCAACTTGGCTTGTTCCAACTTCATCTTTAAAAACAGCTTTAAGACGAGGTATTGAGGGGCATTCCTTTGTATTATGATTTTTAGCACATATGACACAAATTTCTATACTATCAAGGGGACATTCTCTCAGGGCATTCTTCTCCCTACATCTGGGACAAAAAATAGATAATGAAGTATTCTCGGTTTTTTGCTTGTTTTGTATTTTAAGGGTATCTTGTTGTTCACTAATACTGTAACAACCCTGGTGAAAATTCCATGTAATAAAGTTAAAAACAATAACCACGGATGAATAAGACACTTATTCCAAGCTGAGTGTTGGGCAAGACATCCTAGAGGGTGTTCATTTCATTATTTATGGCTAAGGAAATTGGAAAAGGCTAAGGCTAAGGCATTAAAAGGCATTTTTGGCACATTTATTTACGAAAATAATGGAAATTAGGAGAAAAAGGAGGTGAAAGGTCACATGTTGCATGTGATGAGGAAAATGAAGGAAAATAATGGAAAATGAAGAAAATAGAGGCCATAAAAAGGCTTATGAGGATCAGTTGGTAACCTTTTGTTAGTTCAGTGTTGGAGCTCTCTCTCATTATTCTCTCTCTCTCATACTCTTGGATACTTAGAGTTTTCTTGGAGCACTCTTGGAGGGTGTGGCATACTTGGATTTTTGGAGCAAGAAGGCAAAGGAAGAGCAGGAAAGTGCAAGAAGGCATCGACATCAACAACTACATCATATTTGCTTGCAGGTACCAAGTTGCATGTATGATTTCTTCACTAGTTTTGGCATGCATGGCATATGCATGTGGTTTCTTGGTTGTGATTTTTCATTGGCATGGAGGATTGCCTGGATCGACAGTGAATTTCCTAGCCTTATCATTTCCTGGATATCCATAGTGATTGTGGGTTTACTTTCATTACTTGTTTTTGGTTGGTTCTCATGTTTCCTTAGCTTGGGTTGAATTACTAGTCTTGGAGCCTTGGTTGGACAAACGCTCTGGAGCCCTGTACCAGCTTCGGTTGAGTTACTAGTCCTGGAGCCTTGGTTGGACAAATGCTATGGAGCCCTTGGTGGGTTGAGTTACTAGTCTTGGAGCCTTGGTTGGGCAAACGCTCTAGAGCCCAATATAAGTTGTGGGTTGAGTTACTAGTCCTGGAGCCTTGGTTGGACAAAAGCTCTAGAGCCTGGAAGGCTTGGATGGAGACCGATCTAATGATGGTTTTTGTGATGTTTGACCATGAGTTGGAATAATTGTTTGATGGGTTGAGGTGAATGGCCTCTAGAAGCCCTGAATGAGTTTTGATTGATGTGTTCTATGAGATCCCACATTCATGCTTGGAATATGGCATGGGGGTGTTGAAGAGAGATTTGGCTCAGTCATTCTACACTCAGATGGAACGTGGTAGTCCCATCTCCGATTGGTTCATTGCATTCATTAATGAGAAATCCATTCCCTTGATTTTCATGCGTTAAAGGTATTGATGTATTTATGGATTTGATGGTTGATATGTTTATTTATTCTTGTTCCTATTATGTTGGTTATATGCACATTTTATGACAGTAGTTATATATGGCTTCCAGCAATTTTATTACTTGTATGTAAATGGTTAATGTGTCTATGACCTAGTAGATGATAATGCATTAAATGGCATGAGGGAACAACAGTTCATAGAAATTCTCAGATAAGTATGAGATACCTACACTTAACTCTGTTATTTACACCTATAGATTACGTGTTGATGATATGTTTGACGAAATGCCTATCATGGCTAGTAGGGATCCATTCAAGGTCTTGAACAAGTATTTGCTTTAGTACTTTCATTTCCATGTTACTTTACTGATTTGAAGAGATGGATCAGCTCTGGACAGTATCCTAGGCTCTGAGCCTGAAAATTTGGTTTAAATCCCGGGGTCATTGGCACAACACTAACAATTTTGGTCCACAGTCGCTAGAACGTAGGCCTGTGAGAGTGACTTTAGGTTGTTTTCGCTCCCTTACACATAGCATGAGAGAGATTATGGCCCAGGAGACCTAAAACAACAATGGGACCCAGGGACATGTTGTTTGAGTGGCTAACTTGTCTTCTAAGGGTTTTGTTGATGATGTTGGATGTCGGTATGTTGTGTTTCTGTTGGTTCCACTTCCTTAATGTGACTTAGGAGGTCGAATCATATCATAGTGGCCTCTCGTCGCATGTTTACCCCATCTAGCCAATTACTTGGGTAGATGTGGGAGGAGGGTGTTACAAAGACTCCCAAGGATATCCATTTTAAAATTGTCAAGAAAATTGTCTATCTCAGCTCTACTTATGTTCCAGTGGTAGATTTACTAATTCTGTAAATCACATGATCTCTTGGATTTTTACCAGTTCTAGCCTTACCCCTTGAAATATGCTTACACAAATCACATATTTCTCCAAATGAAAGTTGAGAAACATCTCCCTTGCCCATTAAATTGAGAAGGTCAATCCATTCATCTTTGATGGATTTTAGCAAAAGAGATTTTAATGTTTCATCATCTAAATTATGCATCTTAGCCCTTTTAATATTGTAAGCAAATCTTTCAACTAGGTCTTCAAGGCTTTCATCCTCTTTCTGCATCATCTTAAATACTTCATCCTTAAGGTTATGGGGCATGCAATAATCCTTATATTTTTCTAAGAACACATTTTTCATTTCTTCCCATGTTCTAATAGTATGTGTTCCTAATCCCATGAACCATTTAAGTGCTCCATATTTAAGAGTAGCTGGAAATAATTTCAATTTTTGAGGATCAAGTAAGTAGTCATAAGATCTACATAAAACTTCAAACTCAAAAAGAAATGTTTCAGGGTCCTCATTTCTCAAACCATGGAAATTAGGAAGGATGGAGAGTGAGATGTTTTTCATTGTGGCTATGGTATCTTCATCAAAAATTGGAAATCCATAAGGATTTGGTTCTCCCCTACCACCTCTACCACCTCGTCCTCCACTCCCTCCTCTATTTCCTCTTATGCCTCTTCCACCTCTAGTCCTAAGTTCACCATTTACATTGTTTGCTTATTATCCTTACCATGCCATTGTAGATTCCTCACCGCTAATATAAGTTTATATAATAGGATTGTCTAGCTCTTCTTCTGGTTCCTCTACTAATGGTATATTATAATAACTTTCTTCTTCTTCTTCTTCACTCGGAACCTCTAGTTCTTTTCCTATAAGTTGCTCTCCTGTCGAAGAGAGGAAAATTACTTCTTTTGTTGGGGATGTAGGTTCTTCAACTACAGCTTCGGTAGAAGAAGTTGGTGAATCTTTTGGCTACATTTAAGATCTATGCACCTCAGAAAGTCTATGTCTACCTGTAAATGATGGAATGTGAGTATGAGTGGATGGTGTGGAACTACGAGGTCTAGCGGGGGTGAGTGGTGATGCCAGAATTGAACTTCTACCTCTACTTACAAATATACCCCTAGAATCCCTTTACCTATGCATAAATTATTTTTACCATGCTTTTAATTATGCATCTACCAAATTGAATACACCTAAAATGATATGCAAACCAAGAATGGAATCCTATATATACCTTCCGAAAAACAATGCCAAAATGTTGGGTAATTTAATTGTTCTTAAATTACTTCATTAATTGTCAACCAAGATTCGTGTACTTATGAAGTGTGTGTGCACCATATATGATAGGAATTTTATCTTTGGATTAAATCATTCTAAGTATGCAATTACTTTAAGTATGGACAAATATTTAAATGAGATTTAGAGAGTAATCACGCACAAGTTCTTTCTATTCAAAGTTACATCAAAACCCAATTACTTGACTGAATTGAAATCTATTGCTTGCATAATTGAAAATCTATTATAATTCAAAACCTATTTCTATTTGCATAAAAGGAAATGCTAACACTAGATTGCAGGAAAAATATTTTAATTCTACTTGCAGATTGAAAACACTACATTGCTGAAAGGAACCTCTATACCAATTGCACAAAAGGAAATTTCATAAAGAAAACTTAATTCCTAATTGCAGAAAGAAAAGAAATTAACTACAATTGAAAAAAGGAATGCTAATGAAACTACTTGCAGAAGAAAAAATCAAATGAGAACTTGTAACTCCAAATGATTACTAATGTGCGCAATTAACTCTAAAAGACATTTCTTTCACCATCTACGAAATTAACTGAGTAATGAAACTTAAAAGGAAATACATATGAAAATCAAATATTTTTGGTAATTTTCCTTTATCAGTGCTCTTAAACCAAAATAGCAAATGATCAAAACATAACTATAATGAAACTACTCAAGGAGAACATAAACTTTAGAAAACTATCACGCTATGAGAAAATGGAAACAAAACTGAATATCCTTACAACTTTCCAGGGTTCTCTCCCATGAGTGTAAGTCTGCTACTGATCAAATGATTTCTTAGTCACGCATTGAGAACAGAGGATTGTATTAATTCAAAACATAGTTTCACAAATACTGGAAATGAACCACAACGTACTTAACTTCTAAACTATCTTTTTGGTTTCACCTTATGGATTTTATACAATTTTCATTAAAACTAATTCAAGAGTTCTATGTCGATAAGAAATGAAATTGTTCTGCCATCTAGGAAATAGATTTAAATTAGAACTTTATTTCCTCATGATTTGCTACTGAAAGATAAAATCATGAGGGATTATTCTCAAATCATATCCTCGTGATTGAACAGGTATTTTTCACACTCGCCTGATGTCATCGTGATCTCCTACTTATCTTCGCTTGATTGTTGCACTGTCATACTCAGAGTTTGACTTTGATTTTGACTCTTAGATCTCCTAATTTATGGAGCCTGCCAAGTCATGCCAATAGGTGGTCATCCATGTAGTGAACATTTTTCATCCTCAGATACCTTTCATCCCTTTCTTGATGCATTGCAACATGTATAATCATGGATATGGCTGTGGACTTCAACATTAGTTGCGGAACGATAAAGATTTTGTAATTATAGATATGTTTTCATTATAATTCATAAAGAAACATTTATTCTAAAACATGGATGATTAGTACCTTTTATAAGTTGAAATAACATTAAGTATGTTGAGACTGCTACAAAAATGGTCACAAAAAGATAAAGGAGAGGGAAAGAGGTAGTAAAAAAGAAACAATTTCATACTTCAACAACAAGATCAATCAATTTGAAGATCTCTTATCCACCCTTAAAGATCACTTGACTTGGTCAAGATGTCTACCTCGTACTTCAATATTGAAGAGAAGCTAAATTTCTCATCTAACTATGTTGTTTGGAGATCTAGGGTTTATTTGACTTTGGAGGAGAATGAAGTTTTGGAATATGTTGAAGGAAAGGTACCTGACCCTTCAGAGAATGCTTATGCTGCTGTCAATTCCAAGTACAAGAAAGGTGAGGTTAAAACTAAGAAAATTACCGTTGATTTATTGAGAGATCATTTGATCACTTATGTTACAAGGTTGAAGAAGTTTGAGGAAATGTATGACAAGTCGGTTGGGATGTATGAGGTCAAAAACTTTAACCATATTCTTTCCTTGAAAAATAAACTCAAGGATATCAAGATCAACAAGGGGGAGACTATGCATTCATACATCATGAGGATATCCCAACTCAAGGATCAATTGTTGTATGCTGGAGAAGTTACATCTTATATAGAGTTGGTACTAATTTCACTTGGAGGTCTTCCTCTAATTTGGGATACATTTATTACTATCATTAGCAACAATGAAAATTTCCCTTCATTTGATGAGTTATTTGGTAAGTGCACTCAAGAGGAGACCGGGATGATTTCCAGAGGCAGAATTCAAAAGCATGAAGAAGGAGAATCCTTTACATTTGTTTCTCAAGATAAGATGAACAAAGGAAGAGGAAGACCATCTAATTCAAGAAAGCCTACTCCAACATCTAAGAACTCTGATAGAAGATTTAGAAAGGACATGTCAAAAGTTCAATGCTACAATTGCCATAAATATGGTCACTATGCTCAAGATTATCTTAAGAATAGAAGTGCTCGAAGGACCAACTACAAAAACAATTGTGGCTTCAACAATAACAGGTTCAACAATAAAAGAAGAAGAGATGTTCTTGATGCTCATGAAGAAGATCATCGTCCTCAAAAGAGATCAAGGTACTCAAGGTATAAAAATAATGTAGTTGCTGCTCAATCTGATATTTTATAATTTCTACTCTTTCTATTTCCTCTCCTCGAGATTCGTTTGATAGTTGGTTAGTGGATAGTGGGGATAATATACACTTCATTGGTTATCACGAAGTCCTCTCAAACCTAGTTGAGAGGGAGATAAATTTGAAGATCATTCTTGGGGACAATTATACTTATCCTATAAAGGGGTCTGGTTATGTTTCATTTCATTTGGATTATGGTCAAACTATACATCTACAGGATGTTCTATATGTGTCAAGATTGAAAAAGAATCGTGTATCTATATCTGCATTTGAGGACAAAGGAATGAAGATTTATTTTATAAATGGAAAGGTTCTTACTTGGCCTATGGAATCTCACTTGAGGGATGCCTTTACTTTGGGATGAATAATTGAAGGAATTTATAAAGTTAATAGAATACCAATCCAAGCATTGGTTCATGATAGTAATCATCAGTGTGAGTTGTGGCACCAAATATTCACTCCCCTTCACTACAAAGCCCTGCCTAAGGTGAGAAGGATGGTTTCTGGGATGCCTGAATTTTTTATAAATCCTGATGGAGTTTGTCCAGGATGTGAAACTGGAAAGAAGATGAAGGGACCATTCCCTTCAAGTAGGAGCAAGACCAGTTGAATACTTCAACTAATACATCCTGATTTTTGTGGTCCAATGATAGTGACTTCCTTAGGTGGCTACCTGTATTACATAATCTTTGTGGATGAGTTCTTCGGTAATACATGGATTTTCTTCTTGAAGCACAAGGATCAAGCATTCGATATGTTCAAGGAATTCAAGGCCTTGATAGAAAATTAAATAGGGAAGAGAATCAAAGTTTTAAGGTCTGATAATGGAGGATAATTCATTTCAAATGAGTTCATTGACTTTTTCAACAAAGTAGGAATCAAGAAGGAGACCGTTGTACCTTATAACCCTCAGAAAAATGGAGTAGTTGAAAGGAAGAACAATAATATCATGAAAGTTTCCCAAGCCATGTTTCAAGATCAAAAGTTGTCAAAGTTTCTATGGGAGAAGTTGTTAATATTGTTTTTTATGTTCAAAATAGGACTCCTCATCAAGCCTTGGGTGATAAGACTCCTGAAGAAGTTTTCACAAGTGTGAAGCTTGATGTTGTATAATTGAGGATCTTTGGATGCCCCATTTATTTCATGTGCCGAAGGAAAAAAGGAACAAGATGGAATCTTCATGAAAGAAAGGTAAGTTTGTTGGCTATTGTGAAAATCCTAAAGCTTATAGAATATATGTACCTAGTAAAAGGAACATAGATTTTAGCATGGATGTAACATTTGATGAAGATGTTTCCCTTAGGAGAGAAAGGGAAACTCCTCCCCCTGCCAATGATGGAAGAAGGAGTGATGATTGAAAGTATAAGAAGACTCTCCCATCCTTAGGCCAGAGACTGATGTTGTTGATGATCCCATGGAACCCATGGACCGTTTGGGTCCCCTACATTTGATCCCCTACCAAAAAGAGACCACTATGGCTTTGTGATACTCTACAATATGTCGAGAGACATGCTTCTGCAAGAGGAATTTTCATGGAAAGCAAGAAGTTGTGTTGATATTGGGGATATGTCGTAGCAATGAGAAACATGATATAGGTTGAACCACACACTTTTGAAGAAGCAGTGAAAGGACAAGTATGGAAGGATGCCATGGCAGAGGAATATGAGTCCATCATGAAGAATGATGTATGGGAAGTGTTTCCAAGACCCAAAGGTAAGTCTATTGTGACTTCTAAATGGTTTTACAAGATCAAGTGTGGATGGAAGTATCTAGAAATAGTAGACAAGATTTGTGTCTAGAGGTTTCTCCCGTAAAGAGGGAGGAGATTGTTTGTCAATTTAATTGTCTTTAAATTGATTACATAAATCATCGACCAGAGTTGGTAAACTTGTGAAGTGAAAGTGCACTACATATGCTAGAAGCCTTTTGATTTTATTAGGATAATGATTGTGGATGGTTTATTTTCTAAGGATTTTCTTTGTTCATATGTTCCTAATGAAAACTAAAGGTTTACAATACAATCTGCTACACAACATTTTGTCACTGTCCTTGTACTCCTCGTTCCTTGATCCTGGAGGACCTCTACAGTGAACCCCGCATGCTTTGCCTTCATGGAGAAACTCCCATTATGTCCCTCTTCATGAGAAGATCATTTCCCTTTTGCACCATTTCCCCTGAAACCTCTGTTTTGCCTAGTTTACAAGACCGACACTAATGGCCTTTTCTTCCCCCGCATCGATGTGCAGAGATTAGCACTAATCCTCACACCGACTAAAGCGACTGAGCTATGTTTCAGTCATGTCGGTCCTGTTATGGAAAGTTTTTTAAATTAGATCCGAAACTTCCAGCTCTAGAAGCTCCGTAACGGAAGTCTGGTAAATGGTTTGGCCGGATGGGGTCGAGGATGACAGTTTTGGCTCCTTTCCCCTATAATGATGGAACTACCTCAAGGGATAAGTCCTTCTCCCATAAGAAGAGGATCCATCTCCCATCCATATTTCCTATATAAACCTCCCTTCTTCCCAAGCACAAACTAGTGTTAGTGTGAGTGTTATAGTCACAGTTGATAGTTTTGGTAGAGTTATTGTTGAGTGTTGATACTATTTTGGAGTAGACAAGCAAGCTATTACTAGTTGTAGCTATCTAGTTGTGTGAGGGAGAAGTGTGTTTTGGTTTGGAGTGAAGCCCAAAGGGAAGAGCCTTTAAACTACTGTTGTTTGAAGCCATCATGGAATGCTAGCTGAAGTGTGTGGGAACCCGGTCTTGTCAAAGGAAGACTGTAGCGTCAAGACGAATGGTTGTAATCTCTATTTGATATTAATATATGCAACTATCGATTGATTTCCTACATGTTTTGTAATATTACATATCCATGTCGTAATGCTTCTTAGCTTGTTAAGTAGGTTGAATTGCAATTTGTCTATTATTATGTTTGTGTGATGTTGTTGTTTACATGTTTCAGGAGCTTGAAGAAGGAAGCAAGAGATTGCTAGAGCGAGCAAGCGAGGACATCATCAAGAAGGATAAGCGACCAAGAGGTAGGCCCTCTTGATTGATTCTAACCTAAGGAAATCTTCCGTAGAATGTATCTGTTGTGGCTAGACCCATTATCGGGCTAGAGGAATTCGTTCGTGTCTGCACTTATAATTTTACTTCACCACAAATTGGCGACTCCACTGGGGATCCCAATACTTTTGTTTGTTTTGGATTTCGTGAGAACTTTTCTGGTTCCACATTTTCCCTTTGATTCTGTTTCTTTTCTCTTGCTTACTAGCCTAAGTCTAAAATTCATAGTAGCAGATCTGGTCCCTGTGTTGAAATTTTTTTATTTTCCTTAGTTACCTCAGCCAACGCGCTTAATCCGCTAATAGTCACGCCCACAGCATGAATTACTGAGGAACAGTCGTCTCGACCAGCCTCTAGCACTCGTTGTCAGTTAGGCAGTCGCACTGATGCCTGTAAATGAAGATTAGAGCTTGACCCCAATCTTGGACAGTGTGTTCTGCTCTTGTGTTTTTACCCCATGAACCTTTCTAATTGTTTTCTCCCTGATTAGAAAGCTAATTTTCATTTGGTTTTTCTTGCTTGTTGGCTTGTCATCTTGCTATTTGATTGATTGCGTCATTGAGTGGCCAGCGACACTAGGGCATCTAGTTGGTCACCCATTCAGTAGTTTGTGAACTCACCAAGTCAAATTGTAGGTGTGTTTACTCCTTACATTTGTCTTTTGGTCCTTTTTACGACTTTGACCTCTTTTTGCACACGTTTGAAAAAGTTTTTTTTACTAGCTTGAACATCTCTTTCCGGCATAGATTACATTCTTGGCCTTGTGTTTGACAAAGTCGGTGTTTCATTGATCTGAATGAACTTCTCTTTTCATGTTTTCATCTGCTTGAAGAGCTCGTTCTCTCAAAAACTTTTTCATTGAAATATTGTATGTGAAAATTTTGTTTCGTTGTTTCATGAGGAAGCATGAAATTCTAGCCTGTTGCATCATTGTGTTACAAAAATTTCCATCTTTTTAAAGACTAGAATTGCATCATCATTTGAAAAAGGAAGAGAATTTTTCATTTTGAAATGACTAATATATAAGTGCTTGTCAGGAAATTAGGAATTGGAATGTATTTTTCATTAGTTTATTTTTTGGAAAAAGTAAGGTAGTGAAAGATCATTTCGTTTTCAGTTGCTTAATTGTTTGCATTTGATTGAGTAGTTTCTACCCTCTCTAGAGTATGCATTTCATCGAAATGAAAGGGTCTTGCCTCATTCAGTTTCATTTTAGGTTTTTTGAGTAGCATCGCTAAGACCTGAAAACTGAAATTTAACTCAAGATCAACTCTAAAGTGAATTCAATTAACCTAAGGCGCATTTGAAATTAACAATCATATCTAGAAGGTCCACACTAGAGACGTGTTCCGGCGTCTTTAAACCTAGCAGTTGTCGTTAGCTTTGGCATTAGACAGTGCTAGCACGGATTTGTGCTCCCCGTACCGTCAAGTATATAATGGGAGACCCCACTAGGCTACAATCCTTTTATCCTTAGGAAGCCGAGTCAGCTGCCTTGCAAACGTGATACACTTAACACAGCATTCAGGGAGATTGCATGCTCGTACTTCTTGGTTCGCCAGGAGGTATTCTATAGTTCACGGTTGCCTAGTAATCCTGTTTACCTAGATCATCCAGAGCAATCATTTGATCTTTTTGACTCATTAAATTTAAAATATCATTCGAGCGCTTGTCCTTTCAAGCTCGTTTCCAATCAAAAGTGATAGAATCATCTTTGCTTCTTTCTCGACTCTTAAAAAATGAAAGAACATCAGTCTTTTATGTGTCTTAATAATTGATTGCCCACAATCCAAAACATCATGTTAGTCTTTTTTACCAAATCGTGAGTTCCCTTAAAAGGACATTTTAATGCCTTGAAGTTATTTGTTCTGTCGACTAAGATAAGGTCATCGTGGTTGAACCATCTGGTTCACCCAATTCCTCTTCCTCTCCTCCGTTTGAAAGATTGTTTGAGGAGTCATTTCCTGAGTTATCAGAGTCACTTAAGGACCAAAATTTTGAATTCGCAATTGTTTTGAGTGTTCAACCATTGTCATCTCGTCCTTCGCCTAATTTCGATTCAGGGTCATTTGCTGATCTTGGCCCGAAATCTCTAGACAACACCATTCGAACTCTAGAGAACTCGTCAACCACTGACAGTCATCTTGGACTAGTTATCTATCCTCTGAACCCTCTGTTTGACATTGTTGAGATATCACCATAGCGTCCTTACAGTCTGTACGACTAGCCAGGTGTTCCTTTGGAACTATCCCCTAGTACACGTTCGGCCATTCGTCGTCGTTTGTTTTCAAACATGGAACCCGAAGGTGATGCTCTAGTCACATCTCCAGATGAGTCCGAAGTTTCTACTCCACACACTGTTGAGGGGGAAGAATTACAATTGCAGTTCCCTCTTGATGATTTCCCTTATTCGGAAGGTATTCCCGCCAGTTTGCCACCCAACTATGTGTCTTTGGGGCACTTAGTTTCAGGCACACCTAGTGCCTCATCACTCTACCATAATCCTATATTAGCATCAGGCGTCAGGTCCATTCGTCACGAACATGACTTCCCATCAGGTTGTTACTTCAATCTTGATGCAACCCACCATTCCTAATTCCCTTGTATCATCGATCCCAGTTACACGTCAGTCGCAACCAACAGTTTCAAAGATAGTCTTTGTCAATTCCTCTGTCCCATTAGTCGGTGGCTAGATTGTGCCACCGCCTAGGGGGAAAAACCTAAATGTCTCTATGGTGTCAGGTGCCACTAATGTGAGCGGCTCACAAGCTCACATGCTTGGTATAAACCAACCCTCTTCTGGTATTATTTATAACCCTGTTGACCCTACTGGATCAAGCAATGTCCAGTACCAACAGGTTCAGAATCCCATTGGTCCATCTGGATCGAGCAATGTTCAGTATCAGTAGCCCTATGGGGCTCAGGTCCAATACCAAAATCCTTACGTTCCATATGGTTCTCAAGGATTGGTTAATCAACCTTACACCCTCCAAGTTGGGCAGTACATCCAGCCTGGCTATGGCCAGATTCAGTTCAGTAATTTCTCAGGCACTATTCAAGTACCCTTGCAGCAGCAAGGACAACCTTTACAATAACCAGGGAAGCCTTTGTTACCGCAAGGGCAACCTTTGTTGCAACAAGGGCTCTCCGCGCAACAGCAAGGACAAATTATCCCGCAGCAAGGTCTCCTGCAACAACCACAAGGTCAATCCTTACAGCAGTTGTAGCAAGCCGCACAGCAACAGATGCAATATGCTCCACATACCTCTCAACCCATACCCTCGCAAGGCCAACCTCTGCAAACCCAGGGACAAATTTTGCAACCGCAAGGTCAGCCCTTGCAACAACAAAACCAACCAGGGCAGCAGCAACCCTTGTATACATACCAACAAGGTCAACCCTTGCAGGGGCAGGGTCAAGGTCAAGTCCTACAGTAGCAGGCCCAGAATCCTCTTATCCTAGGTCAACAGGTTCATAATCCTGTCGGCCAAGGGCACCAGGTACAAAACCCCTACGTCCAAGGGCAACAAGTGTATCAACCTTATGCCCAAGGACTGCAGGTCCAGAACCCTCTTGTTCAAGGACAACAGGTTCATCAGCCCTATGTTCCAGGACAGCATGTCCCATATCCATATGTCCAAGGTCAACAGGCTCAATAGCCTTTTAACCCATACGTTGCCTATCAACAACCTATGCCTGGACAGTTTCAAGGTATTCAAGGTCAGAATCCTCCCTATGGTCAAGGTAATCCGCAATGGGGGCAGCCTCAGATGCCATATGGCCAAAATCCCCCACTGTGGGACCAAAATCCTTACTAGCAGGGATGGGCTCCTCCTTATGGGCCCGCCTATTGACCTCCATTCCTTTTAACACTCAATTACCTTTCTTGGCTACACTCGAGTTGCTAGATGTATCGCGCCTTACGAATGATTTGATCCTTCATTCGTCGTACTGGCCTCCGGTGTTGTCCAAGATACCAAGTGATTGCCCAAATTTCGATGGAAAAGCTAAAGAAGATCCTCAGGCCCATGTGATGACATATCACCTCTGGTGCTCGTCGAACTCGTACGTGGATGATTCCATTCGTCTTCGTCTTTTCCAATGAACCCTCATGGGTGCCATAGCGAAATGGTACATCGAGCTACCTCGGAGTACTTTCCATGACTTTAATTCACTAGCCATGGCTTTCCTCGCACATTTTCAATTGTCGGTTCGTTATGAAGCTAGCACCTATTTGCTCACATCGCTTAAGAAAGACACTACGACACACATCTCTGATCATATCCACGAATGGAGACGTAGGCGTTGCCTGATCAAATTCGAGATAGTTGATCAGTTGCTCAATGAATGATTTACCAAATCATTCGTAGCCCCAATTGCTCGCGATATAGCCATGGGTGGATGTGTCACTGAAGAGCAAGCCATTGCTTGTGCCCAGTGCTTAGATCTGGTTTACTCTCAGTCTGGAACTCTATACAAGTTGTTACCCAATGCTTCACGGCCATCATCCGACCCTGTAGCATCGAAGTCACCAACTATTCCTCCTGTTGATGGAGTTATTGGTTCAATATCCTAGACCCATAAAACTTCTTCCAAACAAAAGTCAGTCTCGAATGCTGCTCCTAATAGTTCATCTCAAAATCCACCTAGCCCTGGTAAAACCTCAAAGGTCCATGCTGTCTAGTCTACTGTAATAGAAAAATCCTCGAAAGGAAAGAAGAAAGGCAAAGGCAAAGCTAAAGTCGATGCCCCAAAGCAGGTTCCTCCCAAATCGTCTGTTGGCAAATCTTCGCAATGGAAACCCAAGTATCCCTGCCTCATTTGCGAGGAGGATCACTACACTAAGGATTGCCCTCGACAATCTGAAGTTAGTCGCCTTCTCAAAGAGACCCTTGCTGTCCTTAAAGAGCCATTTCTATCTCAGCAGACCCAAATGGTAGACCAACCCCGATCTGCTTCCTCCGGATCTCAAGTGTTCATGATGATCACGCCTATTAATGTGGCTAACCCATCGAAATATTATCAAACTCCAACTCTGGAAGCTAGGAAAGGAAAAGAAGTTGCACCTTCTTCTTCTTCTACCCCGATTTCTGGCCCTCTGCAAATTGAACGCCCTAACCCTGATTCCGCTACGCAGCCACCCTCTCAAGGTGTGCTGCGGAAATCCTTATATAATACCAATGCCCGAGCCACTCAACACTCCAATATTGTTGAGGACTTGGCCCAGGCGCAGTCAGCCATGTCGGCTTTCAAGGTACTCCAAAGCTGCCCATCGCAACAGAAATCTTTGTTGTCAAATATCGGGGGCATCGATCCCACCGATTCTAATTTGATATTTTTCGATCTGGAGAACCATGTTCCATGGCTCCCTCATCAGATTTCCTTTCTTATTTAGGTAATCATTAATGAGAAGACCATCCACCACACTGTCATTGATGAAGGTGCTTCCACCTGCATCATGTCAACTGCATGTTGGAAGGCTATTGGTTCCCCTGCATTGAACCAATCTCCGAACACTTTGGAAGCTTTCGATGGATTGATTCGCGACCCTTCGGTGTCTTACCTAACCTTGCCATCACCCTGGAAGGCAAGATAGTGCAAGTCGAAGTAGAGATTGTTGACACCAATCTCAATTATAATATTCTACTCGGCCGAAGTTGGACTCATGCCATGCATGTCGTGGCCTCCTCTTTGTTTCACATGATCCGTTTTCCCCATCAAGGGAAGATTGTCACCGTCGATCAGCTGTCTTTCTTTACCTCTTCCTCCTCGAATGGAAATGTTCCGTACGTCAAGCACTCTGGTGCTCCCTATGAGAGTGTGGGGGCATATCTCTTCAAAGGTTCTATCTTAATGGGAATTTTTCCACTCCCACCTCCTCATGTTGCCTCTGTCAACATGGTCTCGGTCAAATCTGATCCCCGGGTCATACCTGCACCAAATCTTATTGATACTTGGGGTGAGTTTATGCCGCTTAGTCCCGCTGAAGTCAATTACGTGGAAATTGTTTCAGCTTCAAACTCTACATCCTCTGATTCTCATATGTCGAATACCTCTCTCGATATGTATTCTCAATCCCCCTGGCTTGGCACTTTGGAATCATCTGATCCCTTAGCCGAGACCTTCCTCGCTGATGAAGGTATCATGGAAATCATGTCTCTTGAGGAACCACCATGGATCGATATTCATCATCGCTCCTCGTTCCTACCTCGCCTGGCGATCATGTCTACCACTTTCGAAGAGTCCTCTTCTCCATTTCCGCCACCGACTGTTACTCATAAAGTATGGTCAGAAGGAAATTTGGGTAATATTACCCAAACGATGCCGATTGACATTTCTATCAAACCCGATGTCGTTGAACATGTTCATATTGGGGTATCTTGTTCTCCAGATGAGATCAATACATATACTCGTCTATTTCAGGAATTTCATGATGTGTTTACATGTTCTTACGAAGAAATGTCGGGCATTGATCCTAACATTGTGGTTCATGAAATACCAACATATCCGCACGCAAAGCCCGTTCGCCAATGGCTTCGCCCGGTGCACCCTAGGAAGGCCACTGCTATTAAGGGTGAGTTGAAAAGCTTCTCAAAGTTGGGTTCATTTATCCCATCCCCCTTACAGATTGGGTGTCCAATATTGTCCAGGTGACTAAAAAACAAGGCACGATCCATGTTTGCATGGATTATCAAAGACCACATTCTTGCTGTCTACAAGTGCCATGAATGCCAAATTTACCAATGCAAGATGTGCGCCCCACCCGCTCACCTACACCCTGTCATTACCATTGGTCCCTTTGCCAAATGGTGCATTGATTATATGACATGTAACCCTCGTTCGACCGGGGGGCATGGCTATATTATCGTCATATGGATTATTTCACCAAATGGGCCGAAGCGATGCCTACATACTCTGCAGATGGTAAGACGATGGCTCAATTCCTCTTTAACCATGTTATTTCTAGGTTCGGCGTACCCCAAGCCATTATCACAGATCATGGCTCCCACTTTAGAGATTACATGATGGCAGAACTGACATCTGCATTGGGCTTGCACCACGATGGCTCGACCCCATATTACCCTCAGGCCAACAGCCAAGTTGAAGCCGTGAACAAAGTTTTGGTCACCATGCTTCAGCATACTATTGGGATGCACAAGTCAAATTGGCATCTCATGCTCTTTTCAGCTCTGTGGACTTAACGAACTTCAACTAAAGACTCAATTGGTTTCACACCATTCTAGCTGGTCTATGGTCTGGAAGCAACATTACCGATCGAATGCGAGATTCCTTCCCTCAAGGTAGTTGTTTAACTCCTCCCCGAAACATCACCTCAAGAGAAACACCTCTTATATTTAGAACGACTGGACAAGACTCACCGTCTCGCGACCTTGTTTATTGAAGCACAAAATAAACGGGTCAAATCCCATTTCAATCAGTCGGTCTCCCCTCGTGCTTTCTCTGAGGATGATTTGGTCTTGTTATACGACCAAGCTAACGATAAGCTGGGGGCAAGCAAGTTCGAACCTATGTGGCATGGGCCCTATGTTGTAAAATGCGTTTTGCAGAAAGTGGCCTATGAGCTTATTGATTATGAAGGAAATCCTCTCAATAAGCCCTGAAATGGGCTTTACCTCAAAAAGTACTATGCTTAGGTCATATTGCATGGTTACTTATGTACATTAGTGTGTGATTCATTTTTGTACAACGTGGTTTTGTGTGATAGTTTTTCAAATAGCTTTCCTGTTTACTATGCTTTTCTATGCTTTGCAGATGTCTGCAACTCCTCACGTTAGTTTCGCCGATGGTGCTTGTCGTAGTACCCAGAACCTATCATCCACAGCATGGGCTACCTATGACCCTAACAGTGAGTTGATTGACCTTCAAGGTGATGCCTAGGTCGCACAACCAACAACATTGCTGAATACAGTGCGGTCATCGAATTGTTGTCAGAAGCCATCGCTCTGGGCATCAGAGAATTGGCTGTTAACCTAGATTCACAGCTTTTCGTCCTTCAACTCAACCGGCAATATTCCATCAGGAACCCTCAAATATTACGAATGTATCTCTGTATCCGTCTATTGGAAAGGCATTTTGATTATATTACATATCATCATATTCCTAGACGCATGAATACATTGACAGATGCATTAGCTAATTATGTGTTGGATAGACATTTACGAAACATGTAAAAGATAAGACAAACCATTTGTACCATAATATACAAGAAAACACAACATATATATATATGGTGAGAACGTTTGATACATGAAAACCCCAAAAATAATGTGTGTGTCTGAAATAACATCAGCGGCTCGCAGGCCTCATACATCAGTGGCGCACAGGCCTCAAAAAATATGTAAGTGTTGGACCTAGGAACTACTCAGCATGGTGGTCATGATAGCATGAGACATCTCATGCAACATGACTCAGCAGTTGGCAGATCCGATTTGAGACTCCCACTGTGTGTCTCTGGTACCGACAGGGTATGTCTCCTATCCGAGCATACTCTAGGATACCATGAGTTAACCCCTCAAGATTCCTCGTGATCTCCTCCTTGTTGTCGCTCCCTTCCTGATAAGGGGCGACAGCGTCAATAGGGTGAGGTACGTGCCTGGCTATCAAGGACATCCCGGCCGGCCGCTCTGGTCCAACATCTGCATAAACAAAAGAAATGTTATAAGCATGCATATACCAAAAAACAATTAAAAATATCAAAATTAAAAAATTGATTTTTACCTTCGTCATCGAAGTCCTCTCCATCTGGTAAGGGCATATCTGGATCTCCATGGAAATCAGTGCCGCTGTATGGCCAGTCCTCCATGACGATCTTCTGTCATCATAGCCATGAGAAGAATGCAGGTCAGTATGACATATGTTGACCCCCAGTGATCCTGGGCATCAAACGACTCCAGTGGGCCATCCGCGGATCGTGTGGCGTAGGATTGACCTCAGTAAATTGATACTGGAACAGTGGCACTTGTTCCAGGAAAAAGTTCACAAGTACTGATTCGAAGCCAAATTGCTTCATATTCCCCGCCTTGGCCTCGGACAACTGGCACTTGATGTTCATCTTCATGGCCTCTACCCAGTTGAAGATCGTAGGAGCTGTGTAGTCAATAGCATAAAGGAACTTCGACTTGTTAGTCTCATGTTCTGCCTGGGACCCCGCCACTCTGTTGATAGTCAATAGAAGCACCCTCAGTGTCAAATCCTGCACACTGGAAATCTCTATCTTCCCACTCTTGGATTTCAGGGCCTCAGGGCAGTGTTCGGCAAGCAAGGAAGATATGCTTGCCCCGATCGGATGTGACCCATACAATTTCACTGACTCACCTCTATGAGACAGTCCAGTGATGAAGTAGATATCTGAAGTTGTCAACTCCAGCTCTTGGTCCCCAATGACAAAAAAATCTCCTGTTTAATGTCCCAAAGGCTTATCAAGTATCGAAGCAACTCGGGTTGGGCCCGCATCCCTAGTGTAAGGAAGAATTTGAGGAGCCTAAAAGCACTCAAAGCCTCCAGGAAATTTGGAACATTCATTGCTTGGGTGTCAACATCTTCATGTTCCCTTTCCTACCAATCCACCATTTTCGGTGATTTCTCTCCTACAAAAGCCATTAATTTGAGTCAATAATCATCCTTGGCAAATAAAATTCAAGTTTAAACGGTCAGTTTTTGAGAAAAATTAGTTTTTCCCTGTCCACAGCACCGGTGCACTTGTTTTAAAAATAGTTGTGCCAATCGGCGCAGATGGTTGTGAAAATCACCCTCGGTCGATGCGATCCCATGCCCGAAAATCGCGCCGACCGAGGGTGAATTTTTTTTCAAAAACCTCCCTAAAAATCTGGAAAAAAATGGCTAAAAACATAAACGAATGGCATGAAAATGGATCTCAAGGCTTCAGTTGTTACCTGGAACTAACGGCTCATCAATTGACCTCCCAGATCTCCTGCAATCTGCTCCGGAACAACTAGGGAAAAATTGGGTAAAAAGTCTTCACTGCAAAGGTAAAACGGTAAATGGTAAAAATATATTTACTTCCCCCTTTTTTATTCATTTTTTTCATGAAAATATCAGGTTTTGTAAATATTTTTGACTTATTTTGCCTCAAGGACTCGATAATACACTTTGCCTTACTTGTGCAGCAACAGGTGATGGATGTTCGACGATGATGGTGAGTCATGTTTCAGCTCTTTTATCGACATGTTAAACTCAAATGAAAAGATTGCGGAGTATTTTTTCCCTTTTTGACTCGTTAAAGAGAATAAAAATGTGGGGTCCTCTTTCAGCTCTTTTCCGACCCTTTAAAAAGCGAAAAGATGGTAAAGCCCTTGTCGTTTCAAACTCGTGAACGGATGTGAAAAGTCATGCACCCAGTATAAGTTTATCCCTTTTTCGGGCTGGGATGCACTATTTACGAAAAAGGTACTCCTTGACTGAAATGGTCAAGCGGTTCTCTCCAATATTATTTTCTACCTTTCCAGGCTTGAGAGACACAAATGTACGAAAAGGGAACATGTGGAGTTTTCTTTTACATGTATTTTTCAAACTCTCTAAACATGAAAAAGATACCAAGTTACACCTTTTTCGGACTCATTAAATTATTATACGACATCGAATTCGTCATCATGACGAACATGAGCTTCTCCTTCCTAGGGCTCGTTAAACTGACTTGGGCAGATTCATACGAAGGATGAACTTACAGTGAAAGCATATGTTATCCCCATCAAGATTGCAGTTAAAAAATAATTGGGTTCTTTCCAGAAATGGTGGGGGAAAATTTGGAAATCTATTAGTCGTGTCGGCAGCTCACTCTTGAACATGACACTCTTTGCTTCGTGTCAGGTTAGGACATCCTCCTTTGTATCATTGACGTTCCTAGGTTTGGGCCGTTCATTTTTTCCTTCCATCTGATCTCTACCGCGTCGTCATGACCACCAATCCCATGGATCCAAAAGCTGCCAAACTTCCAGTTGTGTCACCGATATGTTCAAGAGTTGTCCTTCTACAGTTACACTTACCTGATTCTCTGTATCATCCAAAATCATTTTGCATCCTCTCGTCTTGTGTCGATGATGTGGAATTCATTATGGCCCTCCTTTGACACAGTCGCTTTCCGTCGACTTCAACTCATTATCCGGGAAGTTGACCAAGAGACTCCCTTCCAGTACTTAGAGCTTGCATGCCCTAATGGCAAGTTCTTCGCACTCAACGACAAGTTCACATCATTGGCTTTCGATCGAGTGATTCCACAGGTGTTCAACTTCAGTTCCCGTATTCACATTCTGTGAATTGTGTTGATAGTACCTTGAGGACCATCGTCATTATTGGTGGTTTCTCTCGCACTTGTTAACAGTTTACATCATTGACTGGTAATCGAGCGACTTTCTAGCATTTTCAACATCAACACATCTATTCGAATGCTAGGATCTGTACTTTGATCGAGTCGTGTTGGAGCACAATACCCTGGGCTTAGATCACACAAGTCCAAGTTGTGAAGTGGTGTGACATGATTGTGATGATATGAATGTCTCTTTCAGATGGCTAGCTATGACCAGACCATGAGTTATCACATGTGATCCTTCTTATTACTAGATGGTTGCGACCATACCTTGCTTTCATTATGATCCTCTTTGACAGATAGTTGCGCCCATACATGGATTCATTTACATGATCATTCTCTGGATGGCTGCGTCCGTGCCACAATTCATGTATCATTTGACAGAGATTTCAGTTTATGTATATGTGTTTATACTTTCTTGCAGGTTTTCCGACGGCAGACCGGTTCCCCGCACCGATTTATAAAGCATTTCATCCCTCACTCTAGCTCGGCCTTCACGCTTTAGGGGGCATCTGTTACATAGCATTTTGTCACTGTCCCTGTACTCCCCGTTCCTTGATCCTGGAGGACCTCTACAGTGAACCCCGCATGCTTTGCCTTCATGGAGAAACTCCCATTATGTCCCTCTTCATGAGCAGATCATTTCCCTTTTGCACCATTTCCCTTGAAACTTCTGTTTTGCCCAGTTTACAAGACCGACACTAATGGCCTTTGTTTCCCCTGTGCTGATGTGCAAAGATTAGCACTACTCCTCGCGCTGACTGGAGCGACTGAGTTGTGTTTCAGTCACACCAGTCCTGTTATGGAAAGTTTTTTAAATTAGAGCCGAAGCTTCCAGCTCTAGAAACTCCGTAACGAAAGTCTGGTAAATGGTTTGGCCAGATGGGGTCGAGGATGACAGTTCGGGCTCCTTTCCCCTATAATGATGGAACTACCTCAAGGGATGAGTCCTTCTCCCATAAGAAGAGGACCCATCTCCCATCCATATTTCCTATATAAACCTCCCTTCTTCCCAAGCACAAACTAGTGTTAGTGTGAATGTTATAGTCACAATTTATAGTTTTGGTAGAGTTATTGTTGAGTGTTGATATTATTTTGGAGTAGACAAGAAAGCTATTACTAGTTGTAGCTATCCAGTTGTGTGAGGGAGAAGTGTGCTTTGGTTTGGAGTGAAGCCCAAAGGGAAGAGCCTTTAAACTATTGTTGTTTGAAGCCATCATGGAATGCTAGCAGAAGTGTGTGGGAACCCGGTCTTGTCAGAGGAAGACTGCAACATCAAGATGAATGGTTGTAATCTCTCTTTGATATTAATATATGCAACTATCGATTGATTTCCTACATGTTTTGTAATATTACATATCCATGTATTAATGCTTCTTGACTTGTTAAGTAGGTTGAATTGAAGTTTGTCTATTATTATGTTTGTGTGTTTTTGTTGTTTACTTGCTTCAGGAGTTTGAAGAAGGAAGCGAGAGATTGTTGGAGCGAGCAAGCGAGGATATCATCAAGCAGGATAAGCGACCAAGAGGTAGGCCCTCTTGATTGATTCTAACCTAAGGAAATCTTCCATAGAATGTATCTGTTGTGGCTAGACCCATTATCGGGCTAGAGGAATTCATTCGTGTCCGCACTTATAATTTTACTTCACCACACAATCAATTCTTAAAAAGGAATGTAAGGTAAGCTATCATGATCTTCTTTAACCGACTATTGTTAGTTACTATGTAAATTATAAAAACAAAGCTATCTAAACTAATGTTCTAGAAAGATAATTACTTTTATTTTAAAATGAATTACTTCGATTCAAAGACAAAATTTATAAAGCAATCTAGATTAAGATCTACACACTGAAATTATCAATATTTAATTGAAATAATAAAACAAAAGTAGAAAGAATATGATCTCAACAAATATATCTATTTATGAAAGGAAGGAGATTTATATATACAGTCGTATTTTAGAAAGCATGTAAATGAATTGAAATTGACAGAAAACAAATGGAAAACTATAAACAAATCATTACAAAGCAATGAAACTACAATAATGCAATTCTGGAAAAAATAACGAAATGAACTGAATTGAATACTAAGCAAATGAATGAACCTCGATTATCTGCAGGGGCCCTCCACAAAACAACAAGTTTATAACTCTATCTCAACAGCTAACTGCACATGATATTCATGAAAATACTTCTTCAATTAAAGAGGAACAAAGTCATGGAATGTCAAGCTGTCAATTACAAATTACATATACGTCTGTGTGTGTCATGTTTCTGTTTACAGAGATATATATATCATTCGCACCTAATAGTTTTGAGATTTTCATGCCTTAAAAACTTAAAGACAATCCTAATTTAAATGTTAATCTCATAATGGAAACTATAACGCTTCTCGACGATTTTCTACTTGGAAAGAAAATTGGAGAGTCGTGACCGAATTGAACTCTTGCTACTCGGTTCATCCATGCGTTGACCTGCTCCCTTGACTGTGCCACTGGTCGATTCCCTTGATTATTTGGCTCAGTCGAATGGGAGGAGATCCATGAGGAGATCAATTCCTATCTTCCCATGTGCTTCTTTTCTTGGTTGGTGCACTGGAACTCGGCAAACCATGGAGGTAGCTGCAGAATCATAAAACAGTTTTAGATTCATGTTAATTCTGTAGTTATTACAATCTTTAACTAAATAATAAGGCACATTAACAAGTATGAAAAATAATACATCTTAGTACCTTACCATGTAAAAATCCCTTATTTTCTGTTTATTGGAGTTGATAGTAGAGATGAAAAGAGTA
This sequence comes from Pinus tabuliformis, assembly GCA_031772625.1. Classification (NCBI taxonomy): domain Eukaryota; kingdom Viridiplantae; phylum Streptophyta; class Pinopsida; order Pinales; family Pinaceae; genus Pinus; species Pinus tabuliformis. Next base: position 1,015,646,671 of record CM062816.1, on the reverse strand, counting down.
AAAATGGATGGAAAATTATGTCAAAAACATAACAATTATGAGACTCTACATTCCCCCATGCCGAGGTCTTTGCATGTCCTCATGCAAAACACAAAATTGATGTCTCCTGTTTAATTATTGCATTTCTTTTGAAACTTCTGCAAGTACATCCAACTTCATCTTTTTCCCTTTCTTTCCACCCACTGCCATCCTTGGCTTTTTCATGAGAATCTTGTACTTCAGGTTTATGACTTGCCTTTGTAGAGCTCTATTTTTCTGTTTCAGCTTCTTTTTCTTCTTGTACCATAGACTTAGGTGTAAAAGGATATTGTCACTCTTAGCCACTTGGATTTCACTCTGTGCCTTTAGAGTTTGATTCTCCTTCTGAATGTACCTGTTTAGTGTCTCCAGCTCGAAAATTTCTTGTTTTAAAACATTTACTACTGGAGGTTCTTGTGGTTCACTAAACTGGACTTCTTCTTGATTTGAAGTTGATGTTTCTGTTACATCCCTTTTCTCCACAGACTCAATATAATCATAGAATTTCTATTTTACTGGATCAATTTCAGGTGTTGTTCGGCCTAGACTCCGAGGAGGTGTAATGAAAGTTGGAGAAACCCTTGAATCTTCCTCTTCTTCTAGGTCAATATGCTCCATACTTTTTGTAGGTTGTTCTTTTGTTGTTGGATTGAGTCTGGTACTTCTTCTTAAGTTTGTCGCTGGAGGCTTTTGAATTTTTCCTTCTTCCTTTCTATCTTAGGTTTCTCTGTTTTGGGTGTGCTCTCTATCTCTTGGAAAGCATTCTTTCTTCTAACATCCTTCTTGTTCATATTCCCCAAAATTTCTGCAAGAGGAATGTCATCCTCTGACTGCTCCTATGACTGTTGTTGTCCTTGTTTTGTTGGTACTTCAGTTTTTCTTTTTCTTCCTCTCTTAGCCTTGTTGTTGCTTGGTTGTTCTTGTGCTACTGGTTCTTCAATTTTTCTTTTTCTCCCCCTCTTAGCCTTACTGCTACTTGGTTGTTCTTGGTTATCTTCTTTAAAATGGTTCCTCACCAAAAAGCTTTCCCAATTATCACCCACATTCTTAAGATGGAATTCAACAAGGATTTTAATGAGACCATGGTGATACATGGTGTTTTCTATAAATTGAATTTTTCTTTGGACATTCCCTGACATCTTTCTTAGACTATTGAGCAAGAAATAAGGAATATTTATTTCATTATCCTCAATAAAATTCATCAACAGTCGGATATGATAGAAAAACATGCATCCAAACCTCCCTTCGCAAGTAACAAATTTTTGAATTATCAGAAGCAAATTTCTCCACTTACTTTTTAATGTTGTGCTCGGGATGCCTTTCTTGAAAATGGTGTTATTAATGCTAGGTTTCTTCAGAAAAACTTTCCATTCTTCACTCTCAATACCTCTATTCTTAAACCATTTTTCTCCAATTCGAGGTAATCCAGTAGCTTCAGCAACAAAATATTCTGTCACTGTGAACTTTATGTCCCCTATCTCAACTTCTACTCCATCAAAGGCTCTAGTGAAGGACTTGGTTACTTCCTTGTGGAATCCATCAAATTTCTCTACAAATTCCAGCCAATTCCCTTATCTATGGATATTCTTCCAAAACATTTATTCCTGCTGGCTCTGTATAGAATATAACTCCCATGGCTGAGAAGCTTCATCTCAAGACTGTTTGTTTGACATGGTATGACGGTTTCAAATGGTTTCATAGTAATGAGGACGAGAGTGTGAATGACAAAAGTGTGAGTGGGAAGGGTATGAATAAGTTTGATATAATCTAACCGTTGAGGGAATGAATGAACATGATTTGCATGATCGGATCAATAAAAATTGGGATGTGGGTTGGAGCGTAGGTATAATGATGAGGAGTGAATGGCGGATTAGATTCGATTTTACACGATACTATCAACGTTTAGGAATGATGATTTTGAATTTGGTAGTACAATTTCTATATAATTCATATGATTAATGTTTTGATCCCTATTATCAAGTTAAATAATTGCATACCTTTGAATTATTGCTTCTAACCTTTGGTTGTTTTCTTTGTATTGTCTTCAAGTGCCTTGCAGTGGAGGGAGTCAATCACTTCTTTCAATTATTCCATCAGAATTCTTTCTCAAATTGGCTACAGAAATCTGTCAAAGCTATAGAAACTCAATAATTATGTAGCTATTTTTATTTTGAAAAAGAAAAGAGTGGGACATAAATAAAATGGGTTTAGAAAGATGTAAAGAAAATTTAAGGTGTCAAAAATTGATTTTCACCTTAGATTTTCTGTATAAACATGCCAACCATTATTGGTTTTCAAGTTTATACATATTTATTTATTTATTTTTATTTTTTTTAGAAAGAAAAATATTTTTGAAGATCAAGTTGGAGAAGAAGGAAAATCCTTCTTCGCCAACTTTAAATCAGTATTATCTTGCAAATTTTTTATAAATTCTTCCTTGGTCAATGGATTATGATAGATTCTCAGTCGATGACCATTCACAAGAAAAGTGATCCTTTCTTCATCAATAGTTCTGATTCTAACTACTCCATTGTCAAAGATTGTTTCAATCTCATAAGGCCCAAGCCAATGAGTTTGAAATTTCCCTTGGAAATCTTTGAACTTTGAATCAAACAGTAATGCCCAATCTCCTGGTTGGAATTTTCTCTCTTTGATATATTTTTCATGCCATCTGGATCTCTGTTGTTGAACTAGATTAGTTCTTTGGATTGCATCTTGTCTTATCTCATCAAGTTCATTTAGTTGCTCCATTCTTTGTTTTTGTGCTTCTGAAAGATCAAGGCCCAATTTGACTATTGTCTTGAAAGTTTTGACTTGAAACTCAATAGGAAACATGACTTGTTTTCCATATACAAGCTCATAAGGAGTATGTCCTGTAGTATTTCTCCATGTGGTATGATATGCCCATAAAGCTTCTGGAAGCTTTTCTGCCCAATATCTTCTATGCAAGTGCATAGTTTTGGTGAGAATTGCTTCAATGATTTTATTGGTGGACTCCACTTGTCCATTTGCTTGAGGATGATATGGAGTAGAATTTCGATGTTTGATTTTGTATTCCTCCATTATCTTCTGTACCAACTTGGATGTAAATTGAGTACCTTGATCTATTACAATTTCTCTCGGAACACCAAAACGAGTAAAGATATTCTCAAAATAAATGAAACTACAACATTCAGTAGTAGAAAGAAGTGCTTTAGCTTCTACCCATTTTGTAACATAATCAGTGTAAACAAGAATGTAATTTTTTTGTTTTGAAGGTGGATTGATTGGACCAACAAAATTTAGAGCCCATTTTTCAAAAGGTTCAATAAGTACCTGAGGTTGTAGATGCATCTCATCAAAAGGAACAGGTTTCCCCATCCTTTGACAACTATCACATCTCTTAGCATACTCTCTGGCATCCTTAAAAAGGGAAGGCCAATAGTATCCTAAGAGAAGGACTTTGTAAGAAGTTCTTTTGTCAGCGAATTTTCCTCCACATGGCTCATAATGGCAGGCTTTCAATATCTCTGGTACTTCATCTTCTCTTACACACCTTCGGACGATCAGTTCTGGACCTGTTTCATACAATTCTTTGTTTATCCATGAATAAGATGCACTAATTTGAATTACCTTCTTTTTCTCTCGAGGAGACAAGTATGATGGTAATTTTCCTGTAGCCAAATAGTTAGAAATATTTGCAAACCATTGATATTTAGTAGATACTGCAAAAATATATTCATAAGGAAAATTATCTTCTACAAGCATATCATTGTTATCATTTTGAATTCTTGATAAAAAGTCAGCAACTGTGTTTTCTTTTCCAGGTTGATCTAGAATAGTAATATTAAACTCTTGTAGCAATAATAACCATCTAGTGATTCTTCCATTAGTGATTGATTTATTCATTAAGTATCTAATTGCAGAATGATCAGTATGTACAAAATTTTCATAGTCAGTAATATAATGTCTGAATTTATTGATAGCATGAACAACAACTAAAAACTCATTTTCTGTGACAGTGAAATTTAACTCTGTCGGAGTCAAATTTTTAACTGGTGTAATAAATGGCATATGGAGTTAAGTCATTTTGTCCTACCACAGCTCCTAAAGTTGTATCTGAAGCATCAGTTGAGATATGAAAAGGTAATTTCCAATTTGGTCCTCTAAGAATGGGTGCTTCAGATATTTTCTCTTTTAATGACTCAAAGGCCTTTTGGCAATCAGAATCCCAATTGAATTCACAATCTTTCGTGAGTAGCTTGAAAATTAGAGATGCAATTTTTGTAAAGTTTTCTATAAATCTTCTATAATAACCAATAAAACTAGAAAACTTCTAACACCTCATTGACATATTGGAATTGATAATTTAGAAATAACTTCTACTTTAGATGTGTCCACTCTAATTCCATTTCCTGAAATATGGTGTCCTAGAACAATTCTCTCAGTAAACATCATAAAACATTTTTCATGGCTTAATGAGTGATTTGCCTCTTTACATCTAGTGAGAAATTTTTCTAAATTTTCAAGAGCTTCCTTAAAATAATTTCCATAAACTGTAAAATTGTCCATATACACTTCCACACAATCATGAATAAGATTAGAAAAAATTCCTAATACTGCTCTTTGGAATGTTGCAAGAGCATTACATAATCCAAAGGGAAGTACTCGGTAAGCATAAGTTCCCCATGGGAAGGTAAAGGTGGTTTTATCTTAGTCTTCTAGGGCTACTTGGATTTGGTTATACCCACTAAAACCATCTAAAAATAAAAAATATTTCTTTCATGCCAATGTATCTAAAACTTGATCTATGAAAGGAAGTGGAAAGTGATATTTCAAAGTGGCTTTATTCAATTCTCTATAGTCAATACACATTGTCAATTTTCCATTCTTTTTAGGGACAATTACTAAGGGTGAAACGCACTGACTGTCTGATATTGGATAGATGAAATTGATATTCAACAGTTTTTGTAGTTCTTCCTTAACAATCTCCCTTAAATTTGGATTCATTCTTCTTTCAGGTTGTCGAACTGGTTTGGCATTTTCTTCAATGTAGATATGATGTTTACAAGTATTAGGATCAATTCCTTTCGTGTTTGATTAATTCATTCTTTTGAATTTCTTCCAAATTATTATTGATATTCAAAGTTTTTCCTCAAAATATTTCAATTGTAGAATTGCAAAATTTTTCCATAGAGTGCAAGGATAGTTGACGAGATGATAAATATTCAATATTGTATTGTTCTTGAAAACTTTGACTAGATTCGCAATATAATGAAGATTTATTATTTTCCATTAAATTTAAAATTTGATCTTCTTCATCTAATTGTGAAGTAAAAAATATTGCTCTTATATCGAAGTCATCATTTATCCATTCTTCATTTTGAACCTCTACTGTTGTTTTTGTTGGTTGATATAGTGTGAATTTCTTTGTTGTACTTCCATCAGAAATGAACATATCACTAGATCTACAACTTATGAAAGCATCTTTTGTAGCTAGCCATGGTCTTCTTAGAATCAATGGATGCCCTCCTAAGTTATTCTTGGGTGTTAAAATCATAAAATCAACAGGATATTCCCAAGAATCTAAGGATACATATATGTCTTCTAAGTCTTCTTAGAATCAATGGATGCCCTCCTAAGTTATTCTTGGGTGTTAAAATCATAAAATCAACAGGATATTCCCAATAATCTAAGGATACATATATGTCTTCTAAGTCTTCTTAGAATCAATGGATGCCCTCCTAAGTTATTCTTGGGTGTTAAATCATAAAATCAACAGGATATTCCCAAGAATCTAAGGATACATATATGTCTTCTAATACACCTTCAGGTTTGATTACAGATCTATCTGCCAATTGTAAAAGTGTAGGTGTATATTGAAGATTAGAAATTTTTAATTGATTCATAGTTTGCTTGATTTTAGACTTTTGTGATCCATATTGATTTTGATAACTTTTTCGGATTAATCACAACAGGAGTTTTTGGACGTTTCAAACCATCTAACGTGGTTCATCATCAGGACAAAGGTGAAAAAAAAAACTCATGATGTGATTAATCCGAAAGAATTTATCAAAATGATTCATAGTTTGTTTGCCCATGATATTTATGGTTGATCCTAAATCAATCAATGTATTTGGGATATCTATACCATTGATGTGTGTTTTCACAATGGGGCTTCCTGGATCAAGATATTTTTGAATTGTTGTTTTACCCATCATGATATCTACAATTTTTCCAACAAGTTGGATTCTTTTGATTTCTTTTCTCTTTCTTCCAGGTTTTTTTATGCTCAAGTCCCTAATTGTTTTTGCAAAAATTGGTATTTCCTTAATAGCTTGAAGAAAAGGAATCTTTATGCAAACATTCTTCAGTTCATCTAACATGTCATAATCAGGCAATAAAATTTGTTTCTCCACTCCATCAATTTTCAATCTTTCAGGGAAGGGTGGTTTTGAGACAGATACTGAAGGTTGTTCCATAATAGGGATTGAGTTATTTGGATGTGTTGAAATAACTTATTTTTGAGTTTCTTCTTTTTTATCATTAAGAGACTTTTATTCTTCGGGGATCTTTTCTTTTTCACTTTCCTGAATAACAACTGAGGGGAGTTTTTTTTCTAATATTCTACCAGATCTAAGTCGGACATTATTTAGATCTAGTGGAGTTATCATGTAAGTCTGAAAATTTTGTCCTTCCATATTGTAAACTGGTTGCGAATTTTTATTACTATCTGGATTTGGAAGTGTTTGGGCAGGCAATTGATTTGGTATTTGAGGAAATGGTAATGAGAGTTGTGGATTCAAATTGTGAGGTTGAGTTTGTTGAACAGGCTGAGGAAAATATTATGGAGGAAAAGTAGGATATGATTGTTTAAATTGTGGATATTGAGGATATTGAGGGAATTTTCCATAAGGATTTTGTCATACTTGTGACCAAGGTTGTGGCCAACAATGTAAACTTTGAAATGGGAACTGATACGGTTACCCGTTTCGTAGAGATAGCAAAAAAGTGACTTGATTTTGAAAACGGGTGATGCAGAACGAACATGTTTTTTTTAGAGCATAGTTTTTGGCACTTTAATTCTTTTTATGTACATTACGTTTTAGAATCGTTTTAGAATGGTAGTGATTTTCATGCTGATTTAAAAAAGTGAGTATTTTGCATCACCTCCTTTTTTTAAAAGACCTGTGTTTTGGCTTTAAATTTTCTATTGTATAAAATGTAAATATTTATTTTGTAAATTTGATCATTTTTGAAGTGGTCGTTTCCTTCACATTTTCTTGTTTTTTATTTTAATTTTAACTTCTTTTTTTAGTGAGGTTTTTATTATTTTGCATTTTTAAATTAGGAGGTCGATATTTAGAATTTTCGATATTCTACATATTTATACATCCTTAATTAATTTTTCAATCCACATGAAATAATTGTTTCTAAAAAACAATATTTTTTAACAATGGACATAAAAATAACCATTTTTAACATAAATATAACTAAAAAAACTACACGTTTTGATAATTTTTTGCTAGAATTGACATGTCAAAATCACAATTTTTATACGATAATTTTAACCAAAAATGGTTAAATAATAGCTTTTTTTATGAATTTCATGTCAAAAAAATAATATAATCACTTTTTTTCTAAAAAAAATAATGATTAACTTAAAAATCAATGCGAAAATCACATATTACAAATATTGAACGTATAACAACCCTAATTGAGTGTTTATTCTTCTCATAAATGTCAAAGTCAAAACATTGCAAAGCTTGATTTACAAGCATAACTTAAATTTAATCAACAATGTCACGTAATCCAAACTCTTCGTCCTCTAGAGTTTCATCATTGTCTTCTTCCACAAAATTTTCTGTTTCCTTTTGCTCACTTTCCTCTTCTAATAGGTCTTTGATGTCTGCGAATCTCCCAATGTATGTCTTTCCAAACATTCCATGTAATGGTGGTTGGGGTTCCTTTGCCTTTTTTGCCACACGTGATTCACTAAAGTCCCCTTTATTCAGCCCAATTTCTTGCATTGCATCTGGAAGAAATTGAAGAACATTAATTCTTTGCTGAACGAAATTGCACTACACTGGATCTTTTTCAATTGCAATGCAATTTCTTCCTTTTTGAAGGCAACATGCTAGCGTTGCACTTAATTATCAAGCACAATATAAATAATGAATTAAATTAGTACAATGACATATTAATTAAAAAATAACATATTGAAATTCAATTCCATATAATAAAACTTACCTGAGCCAGAAAATAAATCCAGAACCCAATCTCCTTCATCTGAACAAATTTCTATAAGATAGTTAATCAATAATTGTGGTTGTTGATAAATGTTAACTATCTCTCCTTTTTCTTTTGATTCCAGGAATTAACCAGCCACCAGCCGGGCAGGCGGCTGGTGGCTGGGTGATTCCCACCAGTCGGGTGGGCGGCTGGTTCATTTCCGGAATCATCCAGCCACCAGCAGGACGGGCAGCTGGTGGCTGGGTGATTCCGAGAATCAACCAGCTATCAGCCGGGCGGGTGGCTGGTGGCTCCGGAATCACCCAGCCACCAGCCACCAGCCGGGCGGCCGGCTGGTGGCTGGTTGATTCCAGGAGGCTGGTGGCTAGTAGCTGGTTGATTTCGGAATCAACCAGCCACCAGCCAGGTGGCCAACTGGTGACTGGTTGATTCCCGAAATCAACCAGCCACCAGTCAAGCGGCCAGCTGGTGGTTGGTTGATTCTCGGAATCAACCGGCTCCACCAGCCGCCTGCCTGGCTGGTGGCTGGGTGATTCCGAGCGGCTAGTGGCTGGTTAATTCCCAAAATCACCCAACCACCAGCCAGGTCGGGCCGCCAGCTGGTGGCTGGTTGATTCCAGGAATCAACCAGCCGCCCGCCCGAATTTTCCAGGAATCAACCAGCCACTAGCCGCCCGCCTAGCTTCACCCAGCCACCAGACCAGCCGGGCGAGCGACTGGTCGCTGGTTGATTCCCGGAATCAACCAGCCACCAATCGGGGGCGGGCTGCTGGTGGCTGGTCGGGCGGCTGGTGGCTGGATAATTCCCAGAATCACCCAGCCACCAGTCGGGCCGCCGGCTGGTTGATTCCGAGAATCAACCAGCCACCAACTGATTCCGGGAATCAACCAGCAACCAGCTGGCCACCTAGCTAGTTGCTGGTTGATTCCCGGAATTAACGAGCCACCAGCCGGGCAGCCGGCTGGTGCCTGGTTGATTCCCGAAATGGTGGCTGGTGGCTGGTTGATTCCCGGAATCAACTAGCCACCGGCTGGTGCCTCGTTGATTCCCGGAATGGTGGCTGGATGATTTCGGGAATCAACCAGCCACCAACCACCCGCCTGGCTGGTGGCTGGGTGAAGCCGGGCGGGCGGCTGGTGGCTGGTTGATTCCCAGAATCAACTAACCACCAACCAGGCGGCCAGCTGGTGGCTGTTTGATTCCTGGAATCAACCGGCCAGCTGGTGGCTGTTTGATTCCCGGAATCAACCAGCCACCAGCTAGCCGCCCGGATGGTGGCTGGTTGATTCTCGGAAACAACTAGTCACCAACCGGGCGGGCGGCTGGTGACTAGTTGATTCCGGGAATCAACCAGCCACCAGCTGGCCGCCTGACTGGTGGCTGGTTGATTCTGCCACCCGGCTGGTGGCTGGGGGATTCCGGGAATCAACCAGCTGCCCGCCCTGTTGGTGGCTGGTTGATTCCCGTAATCAACCAGCCACCCGCGGGCCGCACGGCTGGTGGCTGGTTGATTCCGGGAATCAACCAGCCACCAGCCCGGGGCGTGTTGTTGGTGGTTGGTTGATTCCGGGAATCAACCAACCACCAGTCGCCCGACCAGCCACCAGCTGGCCGCTCTACTGGTGGCTGGTTGATTCCTGGAATCAACTAGCCACCAGCCGCCCGCCTGGTTTCACCCAGCCATCAGCCGCGCAGGCCGCTGGTGGCTGGTTGATTGATTCTCGGAATCAACCAGCCACCAGCCGGCCGGGAATCAACCAGCCACTAGCCGGGCAGCCGGCTGGAATCAACCAGCCACCAGCCGCCCGCCCGCCTGGTGCCTGGTTGATTCCCGGAATCAACCGGCGGCTGGTGGCTGGGTGAAGCCGGGCGGGCGGCTGGTGGCTGGTTGATTCCCGGAATCAACTAACCACCAGCCGGGCGGCTAGCTGGTGGCTGGTTGATTCCCGGAATCAACCAGCCACTAGCCGGGCGGGCGGCTGGTGGCTGGTTGATTCCGGGAATCAACCAGCGGCCGGCTGGTGGCTGGTTGATTCCGGGATTCAACCAGCCACCAGCTGGCCGCCCGACTGGTGGTTGGTTGATTCCGGGAATCAACCAACCACAAGCCGCCTGCTCGGTTGGTGGCTGGTTGATTCCCGGAATCAACCAGCCACCCGCCCGGCTGGTGGCTGGGTGATTCCCGGAATCAAGCAGCCACCAGCCGCCCGCCCGGCTAGTGGCTGGGTGATTCCGAGAATCAACCAGCCACTAGCTGCCCGCCCGGCTGGTGGCTGGGTGATTCCGGGAATCACCCAGCCACCAGCCAAGTGGGCAGGCAGGCCGTCGGGGTGGGGCGGCCCCGAATCTCCCAGCCATCAACCAGGCGGGCAGGCGGGCCACCGGGGTGGTGCCACCCTAGGCTGCACCACCCCGATGACCCTCCCGCCCGCCCGGCTGGGGGCTGGGTGATTCCGGGAATCACCCAGCCACCAGTCGCCTGCCCGGCTGGTGCCAGGCCGCCAGGGTGGCCCGGCCTGGGCTGGCGCCACCCCGGTGGCCCGCCCGCCCGCTCGGCTGGTGGCTAGGCGATTCCGGGAATCACCCGACCACCAGCCGGGCGGGCTGCTGGTGGCTGGGTGATTCCAGCCGCCTGGGTGATTCCTGGAATCACCCCTCCACTAGTCGAGCAGACGCGGGCGACTGGTGCCTGGGCGATTCCCGAAATCGCCCAGCCACCAACCAACCAGGCAGGCGGGGTGGCGCGAATCACCAAGCCACCAGCCAGGCGGGCGGGCGGGCCGCCGGGGTGGCACGGCCTGGGTTGGCGCCACACCAACTGCCCGCCCGCCTGCCCGGCTGGTGGTTGGTCGATTTCGGGAATCACCCAGTCACCAACCGTGCCACCCCGGCGGCCTACCCACCCACCCAGCTAGTGGCTAGTCGATTCCTGGAATTGCCCAGCCAGCAGCCGGGTGGGCAGGCTGGCCGCCGGGGTGGCGCGACCCCAGTGGCCCGCCCGCCCACCCGAATGGTGGCTGGGCAATTCCTGGAATCATTTTTTCTTTTGCATCTAGCATGTTATGGTTGAAAACATGTTGAATTTATACTTAGGAAAGAAAAATGATATCCTACCAAAAACATTAATGTGTTTTTTTCCTCATAAACAACTTTGTTTGGCACATAAAAATTTGGTTTTACTATCATTTTTTAAAAAGTTTGAAAATTGACCCTAAAAAAAAAAATCATTGTTCCAGTATCATCACTTTCGTTTTGAAGCTATATTTTGCACGAAAATTTCGTAGTAAATTTCGTAGTCACTGCCATTTTTAAAACATGTTCAAAATTGACCCTTAAAAAATAAAATCATCGTTCCAGTATACACACTTTTCATTTTTAGCACTGTTTTTTATGTTTTTTTGGCCAGAGTTCCCGTTTTGAGTTTATAGTTCCCGTTTCAAAGTTTACATTGTTGGCCAAGATTGCCAAGGCATTGGAGCATTCCAATTACTTTGTGAAGATTGTGCAAATGATTGAGGATTAAAACCTTGAGTTGTATTTGGATGTGGATTCTGTCGAGGTATTTTAGCAATAAAACATAGAGGGTCTACCTGATTTGGTACTCCTTCTTCTTGATAAACAACTTTAAGACCTAGTATTGAGGGAGATTCTTTTGTATCATGATTTTCCGCACAAATAACAAAAGTTTCTGTACTTTTTAAATCAAGAGGACATTCTCTCAAGGCATGTTTCTTTATGCACTTAGGACAAAAAATAGACAATGCAGCATTTTCAACTTTTTACTTGTTTTATATTTTAAGGGTGTCAATTTGTTCACTAAGACTCCCTAAAATATATGTTTTAAAGTTATCAAGCAAATTTCCTAATTCTGCTCTACTTACTGTCCCGATTGCAAATTTATTAATCCTTGATAAAAGAGGATCTCTTGGATTTTTCCCAGTTTTTTCTTTGCCTCTTGAAATGTGTATGCACAACTCACAAATTTCTCCTATTTATCACTGAGAAATGTTTCCCTTACCCATTATATTGATAAGATCAATCCATTCATCTCTAATTGGTTTTAATAAGAGAGATTTCAAAGTTTCTTCATCTAGATTATTCATTTTTGCCTTTTTTACATTGTAAGCAAATCTTTCAACAAAATCTTCAAGATTTTCATCTTCTTTTTGTATAATTTTAAGATTTCATCTTTAATGTTATGGGGCATACAGTAATCCTTATATTTCTCTAAGAATGTATTTTTCATTTGTTCCCATGTTCTTATGGAGTTTATTCCTAAACCCATAAACCATTTTAATGCTGCATCCTTGAGGGTTTCAAGGAATAATTTCAACTTTTGAGCATCATGTAGATAATCATATGATCTACACAAGACTTCAAATTCAAAGAGAAATGTCTCAAGATCTTCGCTCCTTAATCCATGAAAGTTTGGAAGGATAGAAGTTGAGATAATTTTCATTGTCACAGTTGTATCTTCATCGAGGATTGGAAATCCAAAAGGTTCTGGATTTATATTCTCTCCTCTTCATCTTTCTCTATCTCTTCCACCTCCTCTTCCTTGTCTTCCCCCTCCTCTTCCTCCTCTAATTCTAGGTTGTTCACCATTCAAATTATGTACCTCTCCTTCCCCTTCTCCAGTGATTGTAGATTCTTCAGAACTAATATAAGGTTCTGATTTTGGTTCTAAGATTGGGTTTTCAATATCCTCTAGTTCCTTTGGTACTTCTATCAATGGTTTGATGTAGGTGTCTTCTTCCTCTTCTTCAATAGGAACTTCCAACTCTTGAGCTAGAAGTTTTTCTCCAGTTGAAGATAGGAAAATTAGTCTTGTTGTTGGGGATGTAGGACCCTCTTCTATTACAACTTCTGTTGATAAAGTTGGTGAATCTTTAGGTTGGATTTCGAATCTTAATACCTCATGAAGTCTATGTTAGCCTACTATGGATGGAATTTGGGTTTGTGTGGGTGGTGTGGCACTACGAGGTCGTGGTGGAGTGAGTGATGTTGTTGGAATTAAGCTCTTTCCTCTACCTACAAATCTACCCCTAGAGTCTCTTTCCCTATGCATATCATATTTTGTTTTTTTCTTTTTCTTTTTTAAAGAAATCAAGACTTCTATTTACACTTCCCCAACAATGGTGCCAAAATGTTTGTCAATTTAATTTTCTTTAAATTGATTACATAAAGTATCGACCGAAGTTGGTAAACTTGTGAAGTGCAAGTGCACTATATGTGCTAGAAGCCTTTTGAGTTTATTAAGATAATGATTGTGGGTGGTTTATTTTTAAGGATTTTCTTTGTTCATATGTTCCTAAAGAAAACTAAAGGTTTACAATACAATCAATTCTTAAAAAGGAATGTAAGGTAAGCTATCATGATCTTCTTTAACTGACTACCGTTAGTTACCATGTAAATGATAAAAAAAAGAGTTATCTAAACTAATGTTCTAGAAAGAAAATTACTTTTATTCTAAAAAGAATTACTTATATTCAAAGATAAAATTTATAAAGCAATCTAGATTAAGATCTACACACAACAATTATCAATCTTTAATTGGAATAATAAAACAAAAGCAGAAAGAATATGATCTCAACAAATATATCTATTTATGAAAGGAAGGAGATTTATATATACAGTCCTATTTTAGAAAGCGTGTAAATGAATTGAAATTGACAGAAAACAAATGGAAAATTGTAAACAAATAATTACAAAGCAATGAAACTACAATAATGCAATTCTGGAAAAAATAACGAAATTAATTGAACTGAATACTAAGCAAATGAATGAATCTCGATTGTCTGAAGGGTCCTTCCACAAAACAGCAGGTTTATAACTCTATCTCAACAACTAATTGCACATGATATTCATGAAAATACTTCTTCAATTAAAGAGGAACAAAGTCATGGAACTTCAAACTGTCAATTACAAATTACATATACATCTGTGTGTGTCTTGTTTCTGTTTACAGAGATATATATATATAGCATTCGCGCCTAATAGTTTTGAGATTTTCATGCCTTAAAAACTTAAAGATAATCCTAATCTAAATGTTAATCTGATAATGGAAACTATAACGCTTCTCAACGATTTTCTATTTGGAAAGCAAATCAGAGGGTCGTAACTGAATTGAACTCTTGCTGCTCGATTCATCCATGCTTTGACCCGCTCCCTTGACTGCGCCACTGGTCGATTCCCTTGATTATTTGGCTCAGACGAATAGGATGAGATCAATTCCTATCTGCCCATGTGCTTCTTTGCTTGGCTGGCACACTGGAACCAGGCAAACCATGGAGGTAGCTGCGGAATCATAAAACAGTTGCAGATTTGTGTTAATTCTATAGATATTACAATCTTTAACTAAATAATAAGGCATATTAACAAGTATGAAAAATAAGACATCTAAGTACCTTACCATGTCAAAATCCCTTATTTTACTGTTTATTGGAGTTGATAGTAGCGATGAAAAGAGGAAAAATGGATGGAAAATGATGTCAAAAATAGAACAATCATGAGACTCTACAAAGGCTCTGATGGAATTTTTGCACCTGTTTCCCACTACACTACTATTCGATGTACTATTGCTCTCGTTGCTAGCCAAGGATGGACACTTCACAAGATGGATGTGAATATCACATTTCTACATGGCATTCTTAAGCAAGAAGCATGTGCTGAGCAACCAAAAGGATTTGAGGAGAGGGACAAGAAGACCCATGTGTGCAGGATGATGAAAGCGCTCTATGGAATAAAACAAGACCTCAAAGCTTGTTATGTCTGCATTGATATTTACCTTATGAAGCTTGGATTTACGAGAAGCAATTTCGATATGAATCTCTACTTTAAAGTCGTCCACGGTATGCCCCTAATTTTAGTATTATATGTTGATTATTTATTCTTGACAAGTGGAGAGCCTCTTATTCTTGAGTCTAAGAGGGAGTTGACCTCTAATTTTAAAATGAAAGACCTTGGTTTGATGCACTACTTCTTGGGCTTAGAGGTGTGGCAGAGACTTGGTGAGATTTTCCTTTCTTAAGGGAAATATGTAGTTAAACTATTGGAGAGATTTTGTATGGTGGAATGCAATTCCATGGACACATCGATGGATATGAACTTAAAGAAGTTATGTGGTGAAGTTATGGGACCCAATCTGGAAAGACCCTCTGAGTACGGATAGTTGATTGGGGCAATAATTTTCTTAGTGAAAACTCGACTAGACATGTGTTTTGTAGTTAACACTTTGAGTCAATTTATGACCTAGCCTCTACAGGTACATTAGTTCTTCGCTAAGCCTGTGTTGAGATACTTGCATGGGACTATCAATCTAGGACTAATATATACTATCGGGGATGTGAGACTACATGGATACATTTATATTGACTGTGCCAGAAATATTGTCAACAGAAATAGCACATCAAGGGGTTGTTTTAACCTGGGGTTTTCCATGATATCTTTGATGAGCAGGAAGAAGAAGTATGTTTCTCTTAGCATGGTTGAGGTTGAGTATATTGTTCCTAGAATGGCTAGTTGTGACGCAGTATGGTTGAGGAATATGTTTGGAGATTTATTTATGTAGGTATTAGATACAAAAGTGATATATTGTGATAACAAGAGTGGGATCTGACTTTCAGAGAATATGTTTTTCCATGATAGGTCTAAGCACATTGAGATTATATCTCACTATATCCACAATATGGTGTAGAGAGGAACCAGAAGACTCCATCACATTTCGACAGATGAGTAGATAACTAACATACTCACCAAGCCTTTCTTAAAAGGAAAGTTCTTGGTCTTCATAGAGTAGCTTGGACTAGTCGATGTGACCCTCCCAAGAAATGGTGACGGTTAATCGAGAACACTAAGCTATGAGCATACCCCTTGTTTGAGCTCCCAAGGAGGGAATAGATCTGGAGAACTCCTGGGGTTAAGGAAACTCATTGACGATAGGATATGTGTGATCCTTACCTCTCATGGTAAGTGGTATCCTACCTATTATCATAGTAGGATGTGTTTGATCCTTGCCTATGGTAAGTGGTGTCTCCCCTACTGACGATTATACCCCAGTATGCATCCTACCCATAAGATGGGCTTGTTAGGATCACCACCCATCTGGACAATGGGTGAGAAGAGTTGGATGTGTGTGTGATCCTTACAATTTATGGTAAGTGGTATCCTCCCCAAGTGATGGGATGCAGGTGTTCTACCACTTGATTCTTGAGGGTCAAGGTGGGAAGATTAGTGAACAATAGGATGTGTGTGATCCTTACCTCACACGGTAAGTGGTATCCTACCTATTGTCTTGAACAATAGGATATGTGTGATCCTTAACTCACAAGGTAAGTGATATCCTACCTATTAACGTCAGATATAGGGTGGTAGATTGATCTCCCCTATGATGATTCTTCTTCTTCTGATCGAGAATGTTCAGTATATGAGCTGAGATGAGCAGAGACGAGATATAATTAGATACATTGATGATGATGATGAGACATCTTAGATGAGACCTATGTTGTAGTCAGTAATTCCTCCCTAGCTGTGAGGGAGTGTTGAAATTTGATAGATCAAGGAGAAATTCCCTCCTTGGGAAACCCCTTCTCACCCTAAGAAGAGTTCTCTAGCCCTTGGAAGAATTTAATTTTCACATGGAAAAATTATTATTTTAATGATGGACCATGTCACGTCAAAAAGTACAAGTCAGCCTGGAAGAGGAAATTCGTCCACCATAACCACATATAAATACACCTAATGTGACATCACATCACACATCATTTCTTCCTTGGATGGTTCAATATAGTCTGAAAATTGCAGGTATGAGTTCACACATGCGAAGGAGAGAGAGGCAATATGATTTGACTGCATTGACTTTTCTATTTTGGCCTCTTTGACCAGCATTGGCTTTGGAAGGTTTGACTTGTTTTGACTTATGTTTTGGATCTATTCTTGGAGGCAAAACATAGGATACAGAAGGCTGAAATTTTCTAAGAACTTTTACCACATTTGAATGTAGGCCTGAGGAAATTTTGACTGTAGGGTTGACTTTGGCATTGACTGATTTTTGAGGAATTTTTTGTGATTTTTTTTACCAAATTTGACTAGGGAAAGGAGTTTCATTCTTTGACTATTTGACCGAATTCTTTAGAGCATATTTTACCATTGACTAACAACTAGTTATGTTTACATTGACTGTTGTTGACTTTGACCGAAAATTTGCAGAATTGAAGTTTGATCGGATTTGAATTTCTTGCTCATATTTTACTGGATCTTGCTTGATTTGGTTGGTCAAAGATTTTACCTCTCACTTAATGTTGATGTACTTGGACTATGTATCTCTTTATTGAAAATTTGATGACAATCTAATAGAAGAAGAATTTGGAAAGAGTTTCCCCCTTGTGGGGTTTTTCCCTAGTCTTTGACCAAATCTTTGTGTCTCTATGGTTCTTGGTTGTCTTCTATTGTGCATATGGTTTTATGTTCTATTTACAATTTCTTAATGTTATTGAAATATTGAAGATAAGTGGATAAAGTTATTGCTATTGAAAGAAGAATTTTTATAAGTGATTATTATAGCATAGAACATTGAAAAATTAACACCCCCAACTGAATTCATTGCATTTCCCTATGCAACTAACAATCAATTTGAGTCTAAAAATATGAGACTCCCATGGAGGTTGCAGAGGTTGTAATAAGTATTCCCTGTCTCATGTGCATGGAAGTATCCTCCCCCTGCTTCAATTTCCTTCCAGTAGGCAATTCTTCCCTCATGGACAACTTTTATTCCTTCCTATATTCCTCGGTTGCTAGCTAGATCATTAGATAGCGAAAGTTCACACCTATAAATCTGTATCCAAAAAAAATTATGCACTTAATATAAATATGCACTCTCTCTAGTGCTACCGTTAGGTTGGTGGGATTAAATGGGTCCCTTTGTCGAATGTCCTCCTTGGCTTGTTTCCATTTTTCAGCACATCCTTCTAGGGCTTCTTTCTCTAATAATTTAATATGTGCCTTGCAATGTGTCTTCTTTCCTACTTTTAGCTATAAACTATGCATGAGGGGGAGAGCAAGTCCATTGTTTGTGTATGTTAAGGACTTGTAAAATCCTATAAAACTCCCTCCTAACCCATAGGTTTCTATTTAGGTTTTTTGCACAATATTATGAGCATGTGCCCAATACATATGGTTGCTTAGGTTAGACACAAATGCTCTTAGTTAGACATCCCCCACAAAGTGGTTGAGGTTTCAAATTGGATCATGGAACAACAAGACATTATATTGGTATAGTTCACATAGCAAGTTATTTTCCACATCAGAACATTCATATAAATCCTTCAAAAGGTAGTTGAGGAGGTGATCTCAAAAGGATTTCCAGTCATTATGGGTTTCCTTTGGAATAAAATAAGTTTCCCCTGCAAGAACATATTACAGTGTGTAGAGGGAGCCTTGCAGCTAAGTGTTGAATCCAACAAAAATCCAAGTTGTAACTTCTCAATTTCCAATCTATTCACTTGTTTATCTAGCTCAAACAATTTATTTTCTTATATCCTTGCTTCTTCCCATTTGATTCTATGGGTTTCATAGTACTCATCCTACTTCTCTCTCAATCCTCTAACAATTTGGTGATGTTATTTGATAGGTATCACCTCTTCTTCCTATGATGCTAACAGTTGGTTCCACCTATCTTATTTTGCTTTCATCCTCCTATTAGGGATATCTACTTGTGTGGATTTTTCTTCCACTATTTTATCATTTGTCTGAGTAGATATCTCAATCAAGGTAGGTTTTTTATTTGGTGTTTGTACAACCACTTCCTAAGTTTATTTTTTGTAGGGTTAGGCTATATATCTTACTTCAGGAAGAGGTTCCCTTACAACAAGGCAGCCTGCTACCTGGGCAAGGTAGTCTAGTTTCTGAAAATATATTCCCCCCTTGAGTTCATCTCTCAACAATTTAATCATGGTATAAATTTTCATGTTTTCATTCTCTGACATACTATTCTTCCTTAAAATGGATGCATATAAAGGCATGAAACAAGGAGTACTTACTACTATAATTTTGGATGTCTTCTTCAATTCTGGGGCAGTAGTGGACTCTTTTGTGGGAAACCTAGGAGTGGTAGCTTCTTCTTATTCTTCTTCTTCTTCTTCTTTTGTGTAGAGATATATAATTACAGCAAGGCTTTCATATAGAAATTTCCATGTTGTTTCTAGTGTTGCAACAAGGGTTTATGTCCCCATTTCTTCATCAAGTGCAGGCCAGGTGAAATATTGGCAATCACTCATAACTTATGTTGGTTATTGTGTATCAGGATGATGTCTTTATTCAATTACATTTGTTGGTTCTTGTGAAGAAACAAGGGTTTCTCCGTTTGTTACAATTCCTCCTTTTTTATGTTTACACCCTTGTTTGTTCTTATGTAGTAGTAGGGATTTCTTCTTGTATCTGTTGAGTTGCAACAATGGAGGTATACCTAGTCCTTTTCTTCTTTCAAATGGGTACATATATTGGCATATTTCTTGTTCATCTCAATCTCTTGGTCAAGTGCATTCTCCCTGTTATCTCGATGTCATTGTCATGATTGCTATCATCCTTATACAGATTTTCAGTAGAACCCTTAGGAATTTCTTCCTCAATTGGAATGCTAGGATATTTTATAACTAGCAAAGTTGCAACAATGAATTTTTCAATTATGGCACAAGAGTTGTAGAACTTGTAGTTTTTTAAGTTGAAACAACACTATCTCGAGATGGAGTTGCAACAATTGCATCTCCTTCAAGTGGAGTTGCAACAACTACTATCTTTGTTGGTGTTCATGCTACTTTTACCCACAACCAACCTTCTCTGTGTAGTGTGTACTCAACCAAAAATTTTATGATCCTGTGATGAGAGGGGGCATCCCAATGTCCTCCAAAATTTCTGCACAACCGAAGTCGTAATCTGCAATGTCCTCATAAGGAAAACTAAAATGTTAACTAGCATGCCATGTCACAGGGGGTCCAGTACTCTGAGATGTTGTAAATAAATGACCTCATGTTGGCCTTCACAAGTTATATATCTCTACACTACCATAGAAACATATTCCTATAGATTCGATAGTGATCATCTATCAAACCCATTCCCTTTACTAACCATGGCTTCTCCTAGATCTACAAATTTTTCCATAATCTCAGGTTTTCGCCCCTGATAACAATAAGATTACTCTCCCATCTGAGCAATTCTTGTTACTTTAGCCACAACATCCTTTATCACCTACAATACTATTCTTTTTATTATTGGACAAATCCCTCTTGCGGACAAGAGCGATCTACCTAGACTCAATGATCAAATATATAACAACCCAAAACAATGTATGCTACCTTTTCTCTCGAAGATACTTTAACAGTAATCACTTGATTAATGAAGTAAGTATTTTATGCTTGAGATCCCACTCCACTTGTTATCTCCTAAACTAGAACCTATAGTAACAAATATAGACAAAAGGATCAAAGCATATTATGGATGAATACGTTCAAACAAGTATTAATCAAAAGATCAAGGAGTTCCAATATAATGAATGTGAATAATAAGAAAATCATGTGAGAAAAATAGTATATATTGTATTAAAAAATAAGAGGGAGATATTACAACCCAGGTCTTGATGTCATAAGTCTCATTCCACCATTCTCCAATCCTCCCTTTAGCATGACTAGCCTTCACTTCAAAAACATGAATTCATAAGTTAGAAACCTCAAAAATCCAACCCCCTCCTCTTGGGCTTGCTTTGTGTTTATAGGAGAAGAGAAGAGTTTGTACATCCACTTCTGAAGGGGTGAGATCGAAAATGACGAGAGATAGGATCCATTAAACTGGAGATAATTCCCAGATAGGTGTCAACTCAAGCTCATTCAGTTTGAAGAAGACTCTTGAACAAGGCTTCTAGAATTTACTTTTTTATTTTTACCTATGTACAATTTTCATCACACTTTTTGGTCCAGCAAACTATGCTTATCATTGCATGTTTTCAATGGTTACAGGTGCGAAATCGCACTATGAAAATAGGAAAGGTGCAATGAGGGCTAAAATTAGGGTTTTTAGCAATGTAATCCAGGAATAACTCTTCTTCCATATTTGTAGGGGAATGATTAAAAGGGTTCATCTAATAGCATGAGATATGGATTTAGGGTCTTTTTCCTCAGTGTGGCAAAATGATGTGTAACATATTGCCCCCTAAAGTACAAAGTCATAATTTATATATGAAGACTAAAGTGATTTATCATGCGAAAGTTTGGATCGAAGACTAATTGGTTGGAGACCTGCAAATCAACAATCAAGGATTATAGTACAATATCATCATGAGATCATCTCTGAGGTAGGCATTCCCATACTCAGTATAGTACCTAAACAACTTGTAGACCTAAGTATGGAAATGTGCAAATATCCATCTGAACAAATGAAGGTCATGGTCACCAGATGTACATTGTTGATCCATGCTCTGATAGACTCAATATGAACATAGCCATAATAATACAATGTGGATCTATACATTAGTCATGAAAACTCCCCGCAGCTTGGATGGATGAAACTAGATCCAGGGTCTTCATCACTACCACTCGATAGTATGAGTCTAACCATGTGAATGAAATGTGTCGAAGTCAAACATGGTAGACACCATCTTATTATTAGTCAATGATGAGGACCGTTAACATATGCGAGAGGAACCACCAATAATGTCAATGGTCCTAAAGATACACTAGTACAATCTATGAATTGCGAATAAATGATTTGAAGTTGAACACTCATAGAATCCTCCGATCAAAGGCCAATGATGTGAACATGTCATCGAAATTGAGGAGACCTGCCATTAAGGCATGCAAGTTCCAAGGCACTAAAGGGATTTTCTAAGTCAACTTCCTAGATAATGTGTTGAAGTCGATAGGAAGTGACCTATCGCAGGAGGGCCTTGATGTATCCCCCCTCAACAACATGAAACAGGTATCAAGATTTTCAGTAGGACAAAGAAAGTAATTCATCACTGACTCAGGAATGCATGATGCAAAAGAGGGCTATATGTACTACAAAAGATTTTCACTAAGGTTTAACTTCTCTTGAACATATTGGCAACACTATACGGAGTTGGCAGCACTGACTCAATATGGGATCAAAAAATAGTATGAAGACTTTCAAAGAGGTGTGATCAACAGATAGGTAAGTGGATTTATGAACTCAATCAAATAAGAAAGTGAAGGAGTGTCATGTTCAATAGTGACTTACTGCCAAATACTGACTATATGCATTGTTTTCCCAATTTTCCCCACCATTTATGGAAAGTACCTCTTTATTTTTAAACAAGATTGAGGATAACATATGCATGTAGTATAAGGTTATCCTTCAAATAAGTCCTTCGAAGTATTTTTAACGAACCCTGGGAAGGAATGGTTCAATCTCATCATGATTGACGAGTTGTACACTATTTATGCTTTACGAGTCTAGTGAAGGGGTAGCTTGACTTTTTTTCACATTTAGAGAGTTTGAAAAGGAGATAAAATGAAAACTCCATAGTGTTTTTTTCGTAAATTTAGTCCCCCAAGCCTGAAAAAGTGTAAAATAATACAAGGGACAACTCTTTTGACCATGGTTGATCAAAGTATACCATTTTTGTGAATAGTCTACATAGTTCGTAAAACAGGTAAATTTAGACTAGGTAGATGTTTCTTCATATACTTTAACGAGTTCGAAAGAAACTAGTTTATTCGACAATATTTTTCTAAAAAGAGCTTAAAGAGGACTACAAGGGGTCGCTTTTTCATAATTAGTTTAATGAGTCCGAAAATGTGATAAAAGTACACTCAGTAACTTATTCTCATGTATTTATGAGCATGATAAGGAATAAAGACTAAGGTCAAGATAAGTTTCATTTTTACACAAGCTTGAAACAGAGAAAAAATTGTGCTTGAGATAGGTTTCATTTTTACACAAACTTGAAACAGAGAAAAAATATTCTTGAGATAGGTTTCATTTTTACACAAGCTTGAAATAGATAAAAAACTATGCTTGAGATAGGTTCCCATGCCCCCAGCATGATGGTGGAGGCTAGTGGCCTAATTATATAATGATAACTAGAGGCATATGCCCCCCAAGCTTCATTTGATCCACCCAAGTAGACTATTGGTTACTAATAGGCGGATGAAATGAAGGTTAATTTACGAGATCATGTGAAAGACTTGACTCAACATTAGATTTTGTCCATTAACATTTAAAGATTTCATCTAGAAGCATAACTTTCATTACTTAGATTAATTTCCTTATGCATAAGAAACAAAACCCCAAAACAACATAAAAACATACTCAACGAAGTAAGAAACAAGGTTAACTAAGCACATATTGTGCACCACACTTCATCGGTTTACTAACCTCGGTCGATAATTTATGTTAGCAATTTAAGACATTAAATTGACTGAACATTTTGGCGCCGTTGCTGAGGAAGTGTAATTAGGAGACCTTATTTCTTACATCTAAAAAAAACGATTAATAATTTCTTGAGTATGAACTATTCTTTGGCCTTTTTGGAAGATCAAAAAGGAAAATTGAATAAGTTAGCCATGAAATAAAATTTTACAATATAATTCATAGATCTTAAAAAAATGGCTAGGAGATCTAAATTCACTATTTAATCCAGAAATTTATTTAAAATTTGATCTCCAATTTCCAAATAAATCTGTTTCAAAATTTCTAAACTAAATACTTTATTTTTTATTTTTAAATAAAAACTTAAAAATAAGTAAATAAATAAACAATCAATTTTTTTATAAAAACACACAAAACATTAAAATAATAATAATAATAAAACATTAAAAAACAAACAAAACAAATGCATAGAGAACATAAAACAAAAATCAAATAAAAAAACGTAAACAAATTTCATAATAAAAAACACACACACACACACCCGATGGTACTTTAAAAACTAAGATGCAGATAAAACAATCGTAAATAATTGTTGTGATTTTAAAAGAACTGTTGCAAATGATGTCGGTGAAAACGTACACAGCTCTTGAACGAGCCAAGTTATAAGCAGATTCCAATCCGTTGTTGTGATTAGGTCTTCATCAAAACCTGTCAATGAAAAATCTAATTGCGCAAATCATCTGAGCTTTAGTTCGATGGGAAAACGTTGATTTGTATATTAGAATGGTGAGAGACAGATCCATTTTTTGTGCAAGCAAGATGAGTTTCATTTGACATAAAAGGTGCGGTGGCATTTTAACAAATTCCAAAGTGTCATTTACCGGTCAGTTGTTCTAATTTTGTGGCAGAGAATTTGCATCAAGTGCCATGTTTGATTTGTTGGATTTGTTTGCTGGCTCTGTTTTATCTGCTATTTCTTATCGGTGATCACGTCTGCTATCAAGGCCAACTCCAAAACACACATTCAACTGAGCTTCAAACGGCCAACCAGAGGGCTCTCTAAGGCCTTTGCGAGGGTGCGCAAACCAATTTGGATGCTCTTCTTTTACATCATCTACAGGAGTTGGTTTGTTTCTTTTTTTTTCAGGATACATGACTTCATCTACAAGCAGGTTATCGAAGTTGTGGATGCTCATAGCATTTCTGCAAGCATTTCCCAAGACGCTCATGAACCAGTAGGCATAACCAATAGCAAACCTGCAAATAAAAAAAAAAATCCAACCACAGCAATCGATTTTTGTTGCTGGAGCATAACAGAAAACGTAACTGTTTTGAAACACGATTTTAAAATTCATTTTCTAAGAAAACCAAGGAAAATTTGAAAAAAATGAGACATGGGTTTTTTCGGGAATAGGGTGAGTTAGGTAACCCAAAAATGGTTTTCCAAATTTCACAACCGTTTGAGCGAATTTTATGGTTCTTCAAAGCCTTAGTTTCCAGATTGCGTGAGAAAAACGGATTTTCGGATTTAATGCACAGTTGCGGCCATGATCTGATTTCTCTGATCTTCAGGAGAAATATCTGTAGCATAGATGACGATTCAATAATGGCTTGCAGAACAATTGGAAAATTATTTAGATGATTTCTGAACATTTGGCATTAATATTATTGATGTGTATTTTTCTATGAAGTTTTAACTTGCAGGACACATAAAATCTTTGTGATGCCAATCATTTTACCGAGCACAGTGCATGAAGTCATCTGACAACAGGGAGTTGATTTATTTTTCATGGTTATTTCTTAAAAATGGATTGTTATCGATATCATGAATTGGACCAAATATAACACTTTTGATTTTCCTTAATCTGTTTCATTTGACATTCAATTTTTGCATAAGAATCAAAAAGAAATTAGCTATTTCTTTTTTAACACACTTATGTTCTTTGTGTCAAGTTTTTTTTGCAGGTTTAGGATGATTGAATGATCAACAAGGAGATTAAATTGTGACGACAATTGGTCTTCAAAAGACCAATCTCATGAGAAACATAAGAACAAGTCCATGTCCATATTCATCAAAACCATTACTCTTCCTCCCTTTTGAATTATAAATCCAACCAAGCAATTTAAAGCAAGCCACAGTTATTTTTCCCAGCAAGAGTCAGTTGTTCATTTTCCTTCATTCACATACACTTTCCGTCTACTCCACAAATAAAAGCAAGAAGCTTACTTTCATGCTTATTGCCCATTGTCATTATTATTTTCCATTGTCATCTTCCATTTTCATTTTCCTTTTCCTATCCTTTTCATTTCGCAATTAAACCCTGCTTCAATGAAAATTATTGAGTCCATAGTCCTTTGAGTCTAAAATCCTTGCAAAAACACCTTGAGGCTTGCATGCCTTAATGGCAAGTCCTCATGCTGACGAACAATGGGAATACATCAATGTCCCTTGTTCATCGGATCTTTTAGGTACTCAGCAACAATAAAATTATTCGTACTGAGCAAGATGTGTTTGGGCATCTTGACTCTCATTGTCATCAATGGTGAGAGTTCTCATGTTGACTAGTGGCATCCATTAATGGCCACTAAGTCAACAATTTCCTACTATGTTCGACATGAGAACATCTATTCACATAGCAGGAATTGTGCCAATGAGTTTTGAAGACATGAAGATTATCATTTTCAACATTTTGGAGCAAATGTAGAAGACATGCAGCTGCAGAATCAGCTGACAATTGCAAAATCCAATAATAGCTGTAGAAACAAATAACATTTTCGAATCAGATGGCAGCAGCAGAATTAGCACCATTCTGCAGCAGATTCATCAAGTTTTAATAAAAGCAATAAAAAGTCATCTTGACTCTTTTTTCCATTACTTGTCCAGCCACTTGAAGAAGATTATGATCATAATTTTGCAGCCACCACACATGCAGCTCATCCATTTCCAAAGGGTAAGTTAAGGTATGTCATTTTCTAACTTTTTACCATAAAATCTCTGAAAAGCTAGAATGATAATTTATGGAAAAAACATTTCTCTTCTTATAAAATTGCCAATACCATCAGTTATGGGGGGATACATTCATATTCGTATTTTTCCATATTCATACCACATTCAAAAACCCACATACTTTCAAAAGATATTAACTATTGCATTATTGTTATGAGCATACAAAGGCTTTTCAAAAGTACTAAAAAGATAATTGGATATAAACACAATCATGGTTGTCACACAAGAACCAACCATAATGCAATCCAATAAAGATATACTTTGCAATAATAATCAAATTATCATTATGCAAATTTCAAAGATCAAAAATGAATGCAACAACAAAATATGGTTGTAACACAATAACCAACCATGTTGGAATTCAACTAAAAGACTTTGCAGAAGTATGAAGTTATCAAATGATATCATGCAAAGTTAAGCCAAAGCTCAAGGATAAAAAAAAAATTAATATAATAGATTGCATGAGGACATGCAATAGCTTCAGTTGGGGGGTATGTTGGGCCTTGAAATTGTCATTCACTTCCATTACATTTTCACTTATATTTCCATATTGTCACCTTCACTCCACCTCCATTTCATTACATTTACCTTACCATTATCATTATTGGGTCACATTTATGTTTTTCCAAACTTTATTAATTCTTAGCATTTTTAAGTGAATTTATGGTTAAAAATTAGAAAATAATGTGCATATGCTTATACCTAACAAGTGGGATGAGATTGTTGACATGTGTAGGTCAAAAGGAAGCTTCTAAAAGACCCTTATGTGGCCTCCTAAGGCCAAATTCGAATTTGAGTGGAGAAGATCATGGGATCATAAGGATATGTGTCTCATTTCCTATTTGTATTGAAACTCTAAGAAGATATGTGTCTTATCATTTCCTATTTTGATTGTAACTCTAGAGATATAGGGAGAGATTCATGGACTCTCATTAATGAGATAGCTTCTCATCTTTTTGTATAAATAGGGGAAGTTTTCTCCTATCATTTTATGTGTAAAGTTGGGGAATTGCTCATGTTTTGAATAAAGAAGAAGGCTTGCATTTGGAGCTTCTCAACTTTCCATCCTCATACTTTTGGATTGGCCATCTACAATGTGTGAGATTTATTTGTTTTCATAGATTAAGATTTATTTGCTTTCATAGATTAAGATTTATTGCTTTCTTAATTATTGTGTAATCTTATGCTAATCA
Source organism: Pinus tabuliformis (assembly GCA_031772625.1). Classification (NCBI taxonomy): domain Eukaryota; kingdom Viridiplantae; phylum Streptophyta; class Pinopsida; order Pinales; family Pinaceae; genus Pinus; species Pinus tabuliformis. The sequence continues at coordinate 1,015,618,845 of CM062816.1, read as the reverse complement.
AAGCATCTCAAGAAAATAATTTTCTCTTTTCCAAAATTGGATTGTGTTTGAAGCATTGGAGCATACAGTGATCTTAGTTTTCCTTTACATGTTTTTACAATGCTTTCTTAGGATTAAGTTTTACATTCACTGTTTAATCTTATGTAGAGCATTTCAAGAAGGTAGTTCTTCCAAAATTGATTGCTTGAGGCATTTAGAACAGACAGTGATTTAGTTTCCTTTCTCATGCTTTTATCATGCTTTTTAGATTAAATTTCTTATCTATTCTGTCATCTCATGTTCAGCATTTCAAGAAGGTAACCCTTCCGAAATTGATTGCTTAAAAACATTAGATTACATAGTCATTATGTTGAAATATACCAACAAGAATATTCCAATTTAATTTGTCCTTGAATTAAATTGTGAATTAAAATCAAATTTAGTCTTAACAGTTACTTGGAAATAATTAATTAATTTATTTTAAATTAATTAATTGGAGAAATTCAAGTTAGAAGTCTTTCTAAAGTCATGCAAGAGTTATCCCTTAAATTAAGGAGATAAGATTGAGTTATATTTGAGTTGTAATGAGTTAACTTAGTTTACTGAGTTAAGTCCAGTTAAATTAGTTCCAAACTGGTTGAGGAACTAATAGTGAGTTAATAGTCAGTTGATGCATTAATGCACTCAACTAGTGCTACTCCAGTTAACTGAAGATTCCCTCATCAGAAACTCATACATGTCTATTCTAAGAAATACCTAGTTGAGATAAATGTTCAAGGGTAGTGTACTATCAGTTGCATGTGTTTTCTCATCAAGAAAACTCATGCATGCAGTGAAGGATTCATCCTTGAGGATTACGCAGTTTTGAAGGTTTGGTTTTCCACTTGGTAAAAGGCTAATCATCCACAAGGAACAACGCAAGGAAATAGGAGCTTGGAGGGTAGAGAGGAAGGTTGGGGAGAAGCCAAGATTGTCTGTGAGCATCTGTGAGGATTGTACTGAAAGTTGGCTAGCTATGAAAACTAAGGCTTTGTATAATTCCTATGTATTTCCACCATGTATGATAATACAATAGTGTGGGGTTTTTATCTGAGGATTTCCCCAAAAGTATTTTCATGTGTATTGTGCCATTGATTCTTCTTCTTCTGGTTATATTGTTCATCTTGGTCTTTAAGCTTTCGCAAATTGATAGTAGAAGTAGGTTATAGTATACTACTTTGATTTATATTGCATTATCGGGTTAACCTATCACAAATTTTCTACATGGTATCGGAGCTATGAACAGTATACTGAGAAGAGAATTCGAAGTTTGAAGTTCGAGGTTGCAGGTGTAAATCGAATTCATATCATACTTCAAGGTTGGCCAATGGCGTTCTATGGCTTGAGACTCAAGTATGCCTTGGAAGGTAGCTCGAATTACATAGCGTGGAAATATAGAATGGAGGTTGTATTAGAAGACAATGGCTTGAAGGAATTCATTGATCAAGAAATCCCAAATCCAGCTTCAACTAATGCACAAGAGTTGGCTGAGTGGAAGAAGTGTGTGGTGAAGGCGAGACGGATCATCCTTGAGGGAGTTCGAGACCATATTGTCTCGGGTATCCATGGGAAGGATACTCCATTTTCAATGTGGAAGATATTGAAGGACCTCTACCAGAACAGTAGCGACCAGAGGAAATTGGCGCTCAAGGATAAGCTTCGAAGAATCAAGATGGAGAAGGGCAATACTATTTCCACATATCTGAACAAGCTCACCACCTACAGATATGAGCTTGGCAATGTGGGAATAACTACTTCCGATGATGATATGGTGATCTTTTCTCTCCTTGGCCTTCCAAAGAGTTGGAATAGCTACCAGGACCCTGTGAATGGAAGGGAGAAACTGTCGGATTGGGAACGACTGTGGTCAGATCTTATGCAGGAGGAGATCAGGAGGAGCACACGAGATGGTTCTTCATCCAAGAATGATGATGAAGAAAATCTGGGCTTGGCAAGTAAGGCAAGTAAAGGGAAAGGGAAGGCTTCCCATTTCAAATCGAATTCTTCTCATGGAGGGAAGAAGGGTGACATGTCTAAAGTAAGATGCTTTAATTGTCACAAGATGGACATTATGCGACTAATTGCCCATCGAAGAAGTCCAAGAAGGGATCCTCGGAATTATCAGAAGGTGAGGCATTAGCCTCTCAGTTTGAAATGGACTTTACCCTCATCACATGCATGGTGTCATCGATGATGGGTTGTGTCTAGTATCTTGACAGTGGAGCCTCATTCCACATGACCGGTGATAAAAATTTATTCAGTGCCTTGGAGGAGAAAGACCTCAAGATGCACATAGAGATGGGTGACGACGGAAGGTATAGTGTTTTAGGAGTGGGCACGGTTGCTTTTCAGAGGAAGCATGGAGCTCCTCTCACCTTGACAGATGTGATGTATGTGCCTAGACTGAAGAAGAACTTGGTATCGGTCGCGATGTTGGAGGACAAAGGCTACGATGTTGTCTTTAGTAAAGGAAAGGCGTTCCTAAGACACATAGCCATGGGTCAGACCAAGAGGATAGGGATTCGGGTGAAGAATCTCTATAAACTAGAGGTAGATGATTGTGTAGCATTGAGTACGAAAGAAAAATTGGTGCAAAGCCAAGACATTGGCGAGTTGTGGCACAGGCGGTTGGGCCATTTGCATCATGGGGCTTTGAAGATAATGCAACAGATATCTACATGACTTCCCAAAGGTAAACTTGAGCAAGTTGACACATGCAAAGGTTATACCTTGGGAAAGTACACCAAGTCTTCCTTTCATGATCGAGACAGTCGAGCATAGGCTATCTTAGAGCGAGTTCATACTGATTTGTGTGGAACATTCTCGACGGCATCCACAACGAAGCAAAGGTATTATGTGATTTTCATTGATGACTATTCTCGTAAATGTTGGATTTATTTCATGCAGAAAAAGGACCAAACTTTCACAAAGTTTTATGAGTTCAAAGCTTTGGTCGAGAAAGAGTTAGGGAAGAAGATCAAGGCCTTGAGAAGCGACAACGGTGGAGAATATGTCTCTCAAGAGTTTAAAGACTTCTGTGCAGCGAAGGAATTAAACGAGAGTTGACGGCACCTCATAACCCATAGCAGAATGGGGTGGCCGAGAGGAAGAACAGAACTATTGTAGGGGCATCACGGGTAATGTTGCATGACCAAGGCCTACCACTTCACTTGTGGGCTGAGGCATGCAACACAGCGGTCTATTTGCAGAATAGAAGCCCACATCGCATACTTGGGATGAAGACACCAGAGGAAGCTTTCTCTGGTAAGAGACTGGATGTGGATCACTTCAAGATCTTTGGCTCATTGGTATATTGCCATGTGGCAAAGGATGCACGGAAGAAGCTTGAGCCAACAACAAAGTTGGGGATATTTGTGGGATATACTGATACACCTCACAACTATCGGGTGTACTTTTTTACCAGTTAGAGGACAGTGGTTCGCAGAGATCTCAATTTTGATGAGTAGAAGGTCATGCGAGTTTCCCTTGAGAGGGAGCTCCAACTACAGGCTGTGGAGGAATTGTTGGTTCCTAAGGAGGAGGAGCCTCAGACTGATGCGAAGCAGCCGCATGTAGAGGTTCTAGGAGTGGAGACATCCACTCAAGTAGAGTCTTCTAGAGATGGACGGAAGCGCACAACAGAAGCTGATAGATTGTTGGAGGATGCGAGAGAGAATGTGGGAGCACCATCTTCTCATCGCAGACAGAGGAGGTCACCTGAGAGGTACACTGGATACATGGCCCTTGCTGGGGAATGTGTTGAGACCGAGCCATCTTCCTTTGAGGAAGCAGTGTAGCAGCCGATTTGGGTGGATGCTATGGTGGAGGAGTATGACTCCATAGTTCGTAATAGTGTTTGGGATGTGGTTCCAAGACCGGAGAATAAGTCAGTTGTGAGTTCTCGTTGGCTTTACAAGGTAAAGCAAGTTGCTGATGGTAGTGTGGAGAAGCATAAGGCAAGATTTGTTGCCCGTGGCTTTTCACAGGCGAGGAGGATCATGTTGCTGCAGTATATTTCGACAGAGGAGCAAGATGCCGACATTTTGATAGAGGCATTGTCAAAGTGTAAATTCGAGTTCCATAGACATAGGATCGGGGTGGCAGATAATCCTTTCGTGTTGAGAGGGAGTGTTGAAATATGGCAACAAGAATATTCCAATTTAATTTGTCCTTGAATTAAATTGTGAATTAAAATCGAATTTAGTCTTAACAGCTACTTGGAAATAATTAATTTATTTATTTTAGATTAATTAGTTGGAGAAATTAAAGTTAGAAGTCTTTCTGAAGTCATGCAAGAGTTGTCCCTTAAATTAAGGAGATAAGATTGAGTTATATTTGAGTTGTAATTAGTTAACTCAGTTTACTGAGTTAAGTCCAGTCAAATTAGTTCCAAACTGGTTGAGGAACTACTAGTGAGTTAACAGTCAGTTGTGCATTAATGCACTCAACTAGTGCTACTCCAGTTAACTGAAGATTCCCTCATCAGAAACTCATGCATGTCTATTCTGAGAAAGACCCAGTTGAGATAAATGTTCAAGGACAGTTTACTATCAGTTGCATGTGTTTTCTCATGGAGAAAACTCATGCATGCAGTCAAGGATTCATCCTTGAGGATTGCATAGTTTTGAAGGCTTAGTTTTCCACTTGGTAAAAGGTTAATCATCCACAAGGAACAGCGCAAAGAAATAGGAGCTTGGAGGGCAGAGAGGAAGGCTAGAGAGAAGCCAAGATTTCCTATGAGCATCTATGAGGATTGTACTGAGAGCTGGCTAGCTATGAAAGCTAAGGCTTTGTATAATTCCTATGTATTTCCACCATGTATGATAATACAATAGTGTGGGGTTTTTATCTGAGGATTTCCCCAAAAGTATTTTCATGTGTATTGTGCCATTGATTCTTCTTCTTCTAGTTATATTGTTCAACTTGATCTTTACGCTTCCGCAAATTGATAGTAGAAGTAGGTTATAGTATTCTGCTTTGATTTATATTGCATTATCGGGTTAACCTATCATAGATTTTCTACACATTGTTAGTTTTTACATGATTTCTTTATGCTTTCCTAGATCATGTTTTCTTTCATTTAATGTATAATCAAGTACTTAATCACTTCAAGAAGATTGCTTCCTAAATTGAATGGTTCATGGGTATTTGATCATACAATAGATCATAGTTGTCTTTTCCATTTGTTTTAGATTGTCATTGTTATTTTGCTTTCAGTCCATGAATAGGATTAGTTTGATTTTGATCAAGAGCTTTCAAGGATAAGAAAGGAAGTGATTTCATTTTCATCTTGTCATATGAATGCAATTGTATTTAGATTAATGCTTTGTTTTTCATAGATTAGTTCAAGTACATTTCCTTTTCTTCCTTCTTTTTCATAGTTTAATCATTTCATTTAGAGTAATTCCTAGTTTAGTTTCTTTCATCAAAACATTTCCTTTTATTCCTTCTTTAGAAATTAGTTTTCAACATTAAAATTCATTAGATTTTGTCCATTAACATTTAAAGATTTCATCTAGAAGCATAAATTTCATTTCTTAGATTAATTTCCTTAGGCATAAGAAACAAAACCCCAAAACAACATAAAAACATACTCAACGAAGTAAGAAACAAGGTTAACTAAGCACATATTGTGCACCACACTTCATCAGTTTACTAACCTCGGTCGATAATTTATGTTAGCAATTTAAGACATTAAATTAACTGAACATGGGGTTTCATGGAAACGGGTGAAATGCCCCCTTATGAGGTGGAATCTGAAGTAACAAGAAGAACTTGAGCGATATTAACTTCACTCTCCAAGGAAAGAGTGGGATCAACCAAAGATAGAATCGATTCAACCTCTTGATCAACCAATCGTTCATCAACCTGAGAGATATGGGTTTCACTCTCCAAGCGAAGAGTGGGATTGATCGAACTTGGAATGGGATCAATCACTTCGTCAACTGAAAGTAGATTGGGAGAAAGTTTACAGTAACTAGTTGGAAGTTGTTCTTGAGAAACAATAAGGTTTTCCAACAATTTTGAGGGTTCATCCATATAAGGTAAAAGGTGAGTTTGATGACTCCCTTCACATAACTTATAAGTAAACCTAAATTTACCCTCTTTCCCTAGAACCTTATAATCACTGGTTGATGGACCAATAATAAGTTGATGAGAATATTTAGTCCACACTTCTAAGACCTTACAAATACCAGGACAATTAATAAGAAGGTGGTCACCCTTACAAAGCTTGCAAGGATATTTGGGCTTGCGACGCATGTTAGTGGGTTCCTCAATATTATAAACACTTATAACCATGGTTGGTTGGTTTACCCCTTTCTTATCTTGCTTCTTCATATTCTTCCTTTTCTTCTTCTTTGTAGCCTCCTGGTTACTAGAATTAAGATTTTTACTGGGCGAAGAAGAAGAAAGGGAAGAAGACATGTTGGGAGAAGAAGGTAAAGGGAAGTAAAGGGTCAAAAAGAGGTTGGTGTTATAGAGGTGAAACAACTTGGGTATTTGAGACCAATGAGGTTGAAAATAACCATACTAGTAAACCTATCGTGAATCTAGGAAGAGACAACATAGCCATGTAAGGAGGACCAACATTTCCAAAGAAAGGAAAAGGACTAGGATCCTCGTTAAAAGGGGTTCCTTGATTGGAAAATTCTAGAACTGTTGCCATCGGATTCAACCTAAGGTCTAGTAAACAATGAATTTCGATTGGGAAATTTAAACAATGTATGATAGTTAAATCCACAATTTGTATCAATTAAATAAAATAGCAGTAAAAAGGGTCACTATGTATCAAAAGTTTACCAAGTTGTTGTGAACTACAATATACTATTAGGTATGTGCAGACCATGCCCCCTGAATGTTGTGTATGGTGTATTACATACAACAAGGCAGTTGACTCATTTACTTATGGTTAGTTTGAAACCTAGAAGGGGACTTCCTATATACCCTGGGCTACATGGAAGCATATTTTGTGTTAGTGTTGTCTAATGTGTAACTATACAATGGGGACATTCCTATATACTCATCATACGTGGAGTACCTTCCTATATACCCAAAGTTACGAGGAATAATGGTCATATATACTCTGATGTATGTGGAAGAACCAAACCACCCACAGGATATAACACTGACAAGAAATGACAAATCCTATGTTTATAGACGCCAAAACATGTCTTCTAACCTAGACCCACACTAAATGTGTTATTGTTGATTAATTGTTTATTTTAAATAATTTGATTGATTTTAATGTCTCACTTTTGATTAAAGGTAATTAATGGTATAATAACTCAATTCCAAACTAATACAATGAATGTGAAATTATAACATTTTCAATTCGATGAATACTAACTATAGTAAGAAATGAGAAATTTAAAGCAAAGAAACAAGTGCAACATTCAAATCAAGAAACATAAACCGTCATTCGAAATGCAAATCAAATAAAATGTAGGATACACAATTTTGGCCCCATGAGGGGGGGAATTTTTTGAAAAATGCAACTTATTTTCCTTAAAATCCAAGCCAAATAAATAATTCACCAATGAACTACAATACAAGATTTTTTTTTTCTTTTTGAAAAGAAAATACTCAATGGAAAGGAATAAGAACTCTTTCAAAAACACTACAACAAATAGATCTTTGACAAAGTAATTCCAATGCAGAAGAACTGTAAATATTTCAATCAGCAAGTAAAAACTAATTACGTCAATGGAATGTAAATGGAAACTTTTCAGGAACAAAAATATTTTCCACAAGAAGCTAAAGAAACAAACAAACTCAAATTAATCTATCTGTTTTGTGAAAATAATCTAAGATTCTTCACCATAGACACAATGAATTATTTGATCAAATCATTGAAACAAGACAGATTCATACAAACAATTCCCATAAGTAAGAAATGATATTTTGATATATCAACGAAACTAATCAATTCCAAAAGGATAAATATGTAGATATTTACACAAAAAGACAATTAAACATGACAATTCAATCTAAGGTTGAAATTTTCGACAGACTACAGACTCATGAAGAAAACTAAAAAAAAAAAAAACAAATTTTCAGACCCAAAAGGCAAAGATCCTCTTTTTTGCAATTTCCAAGTATCATCGCAGGTAGCCAGTTGAAACCAGTGCGCTCGACGCACTTTCTATATAGGAAAAATGTGTTGCATTGCTCTGTCTCTAAAGAAAAATTGTGATGATGGTGAAGTGCAAGCAAAAAATAAAAAACCATTCAACAAGTCAGAAAATCAAGTTTTCAAGTTTAGATTACAATCAACGGAGGTTCTGGAAGGCAAAGGAAGACAAACGAGGCCACTAAAAGACTAAATCATTCCCCAGTATGGTCACCAAGTTTTTTATTGGACAAATCCCTCTTGCAGATAAGAAAGGTCTCCCTGGACTCATTGATCAAATCTTGAAAACCCAAAAAAATGTATGCTACCTTTTCTCTAGAAAATACTTTAACAATACTCACTTGATTAACAAAGTAAGTCTTCTATGCTTAAGAACTCGCTCCACTTTCAATCTCTGAAACTGGAACCTATAGCAACAGAGACAGATAAAAGGATCAAAGAATACTATGGAGGAAAATTTTCAAACACATACTAATCATATGATCAAGGAGTTCTGATATAATGAATGTGAATAAAAGCAAAATTACGTGAGAAAAACAATATATATTGTATTAACAAAAATGAGGGAGAGATTACAACCCAGGCCTTGATGTCATAAGTTTCCTTCCCCCGTTCTCTAATCCTCCATTTATCATGACATGCCTTCACTTCAACAGCATAAATGCATAAGTTAGAAACCTCAAAAATCCAGCCCCCTCCTCTTGGGTTTTCTCTGTATTTATAGGATAAGGGAAGAGTTTGTAGATCCACTTCAGAATGGGTGAGATCCACAATGAGGGGAGATAGGATCCATAATGAGAGGGATGGGATCAATAAAAGTGGGGATAATGCCCAGATAAGTGTGAAATCGAGCTCATTAATTTTGAAGAAGATTCTTATTCAAGGCTTCTAGAATTTACTTCTTATTTTTACCCATGTACAGTTTTCACCGCACTTTTTGGTCCAACAAAATCCATTGATAATAGTATGTTTTCAATGGTTACAAGTGTGGCATCACATTTTCACAATAGGAAAGGTCCGTAGAGGGATAAAATTATGGTTTTTAGCAATGTAATCTAGGATTCTTATATTTCTTTGAATGACTATTCTTCCATCTTTGTAAGGGAATGTTGGAACGGTTCATCAGATAGCGAGAGGTCTGGATTTAGGGTATTTTGCCTCAGTGTGACAAAATGATGTGTAACAAGGTGGGGAAATTCATCGCCCACCAGCGGTTGGGACAATCATGGGTTCCTTAATGATGGAGGGGGCTCATCTAAGGCCCATAAGAGCCAGGGTGTTGGCCATAGATAAGTGGTAGAGCTCATGTTTGGATTTTTCCCACGTGCTAAATTTGTATGCCCCAACCATATTTTGCATTTTGTGGTACAATTCCTATTAAGAGTGGCCAAACTATGCTTTTTCTTTTCATTTTAGTTTCCTAAACCTCTAGGCATCATTCCATGCCCTACCCAAGGTGTACAAGGGGAGAGGGAGGCTAACCCTATGTGGACCCAAAGGACACATGTGGACCCAAATAGGAAAAAAGATGAATGAGGCTAAAATGAGTGGAGGGGAGTAATATATATGATGTCGCAAATCCGGGCCACTCAACCATAATTAGGGTTTCTCATGCAGTGTCAACCCTAAAGCTAATGGCCAGTAAAGGAGATCCCATGGGACTAGGATACAAGGTTGGCCATGAAATCAAGCAATGGAGACAAGAGTATAGACCTAACCCACTCTTTCCACCAAATTCCCCCACCAATACATGCCCGAAAGTTCCCATGACAAGTAAGGAAAAGTACTCAATTATAAAAATGAAAAGCCATACCTTTGGGGTCAGGAGGTCAACCTTCAAATATACAAGCATAATAAGTGGGCGAGGGACCACATGGCTAGCTCAAGTGGTGGAGATAATGGCACGTCAAGCTATCTGGTGGCTGCAAGGGGTTGTTGGTGGCCAGCTGAGGACCATCTAAGAGAAAAAAAATTCTCCTATATACACTACATAAAGGTGGTGAGTAACATCTGGCTCCAACTGGGACATGAGCTCTCGGGGAGGTGCATCAAGTTACTCGAATAGGAGGTCATGAGAACACCAACAATCTCTTGATACCAAAGACTTGTTACCTACACATAACAAAGACCAAGAACACGAGGCAACATGTTTTTGTGGTGTCATATTATAAATGCAATAAAAAATAAGGTTTATTATAAATGCAATTTTAATCTAAATGTAGCTAGTCTACCGTGAAAATATCAAATTCTAATGAGGGAATCAATATGCAATGCATCCTACCTAACATGCATATGGTATAAATATATTACTAAGTGTAATCATAAATCCGTTGAAACCAACATATCGTCAAATCAATATAAATATGGCAACCTATATGATAACTCATGTAGAAAAATCCAAAGTGAATTCAAACACAATCAAATGGAGGATTAAGCGGGTGGGAGGTGGGAAAATATGATCTCAATTTGAGATAAAATGAAGCCCTAGGAGAAGGAAAATAAGTCAATCTATAAGTGTGGGGCTTTCCCTCTAAGTATGCAATGGTGGAATGAATGATCACTCTCAAGAACTCCCTATCACAATCAGTGTTCATAATATTATGCTTTGCGAATGCCACAAGGTTATGATGGGAGGAGAAAGGAGGATGAGGGAAGGAAGGAGTGTGATAAGCGAGTTTCTCAATGTGATGGTCACATTAGAGAGGGGTGGTTATGCAGTGATCATAATTCTGACAGTGTGTCAGAGGAGGTGAAATATATTTAATCAGGGGCTCTTTCTTGACACTATACTTAGAAGGGGGAAGGGCCCATGGTCACTTTAGATCATATTACAAGGGGATAGGGACTCACTTATAGATGATTCAAAATGATGAACAGGAAGGGAAAGTGATGGAGAAGACGAGGTATCGTATTCAACGAGATCCTTTTCCCGAAAAGCAAATTCTAAAGGCCCAAGTGATTTGAATATACACCTAGAATGATAAGGAAGGCAAGTAGGAGCAAGGGCCTTATCAATTCCATCATCATTAGTATCAAATATAGGGTCTTCCCAAAAAGGAAAACTAATTACTACCAAATTCCCTCTTTCATGAAAGGAAAAATAATGATCCTCCTTCCCAAGGGTATTGATGGGTATGTCAACACGAATAATGCCCAGAAGATCAATCTCAACCTCATCTTCTTTGTCAACGTCACAAATGCGAGCAAATCAAATTGAGGACCAACAATTTCCCATTTCTCCTTTTCAATATGGAAATAATATCCAATATCAACTTCCAACGGGCTAATGGGATTACCTTTCCCAAGTTTCTCAAAAGGAGAGTCATTAGGAGTAATATCCTTAAGAATGGTAGGGTTGGCCTCAACTTCATTATCCACATACTGGTCCTCCCTAAGCCGTGTGTTCTAAAAATCATCCCTTTCATCATGTGGACCCAAGGAGAACTCATCTTCTTTCACATCACTTAGATTCTCGAGGTCCTCTCTAACTTCTTCATCTTTATTACTAGGCAAGCGAGACTACTCTTCTTCCCTCTTCTCTTGGAGAAAAATAACTACGATATTTTTCACATGAGCTTGGTATAATACTTCTAGAAAGAGTGCCTTAGTATGGGTTTTTTTATATTCACACTTCATTTTGTAGAGATTCTCCTTTAGGGTATATAAATGGAAGAATAAGTTGTTAGCATTATATTCCCTTACTAACCCCCTGCATGACCTACTCTATTCATCCAGTCTTTCTTCGAGGATTTCGAGGCTTTCAAGATAAAACTCTTCGTCGTCCTTAGAGGAGATGTTTTTTACCTCGTTGTTATTGGACCCTAATTCCATAACTGGTTTTTTCTCATCAACCTCACTTTCTTGATCATCTTAATCATGCAAATCCTCATTTGGTAATGAGCTATATTTTTCTTCGATATTTGACAAGGAATTGAATGCACCAGTATAATAGATAAGCTCAGAGAGGAGATAATCTGTGGGGTTTTCTTCATTCTCTTTCCTTGTGCTTTGGAGGTTTGACATACTCCTGTTATAGAAATTGAGTATGGAGTCTTCGTTTTCATGCTCTATCAGATGATCACAAAGCTCAGACCACAAACCTAATATTTCCCACATGCCTTGGATTTATTCAGGGCTAAGGTCCTGGATATTTTCTTCATTAAAATCAGCCATTTTTCATGGTCTTGCATGTGATGCAAAAATGAAGTCGCTAAGGTGAATTAAAATTTTTAGATAGATGTTTGCTTCACCTAACAAGAATTAAATTTTAAGTTCAATGAAGAACTAGGGCTTCGTTCTTCCAATGGAGTTGCCAAATGATATATCAATGATGTTGTAAGGGAAACAAGACACACGTCTCATTTCCCTGGCAATGACGCCAAAAATTTACCGCTCAAACTAGCAGGGGTCCTAGGAGGAGATCCTATAGTGAACTACTAGGTCAAGGGCAACGATGGAGGGATTCCCCACTGCCACCTCAACTAAGGCTCCCTATTCTTTACAGACTTTCACTGATGGGAGGAGACCCAGTATAAGAGGAATCACAATAATGGAGTGTCGATGAGAGGAAAAAGGGTGATACAAGCCTATTCGTAACATAGACTCAATTATGTGGCTTTCTTGATTGGAAAGCAAGGTGATAAGCTCTCTAGGAAGGGCTAAGAGGATTCTCAAGGATAAGATTTGGGAATGTATCTTGTAAAGATGATTCCTAGGCCTAGAAATCCTTATGGAGACTTGGTATTTGTGTGATATTTGTGGGGTTGGAGTTGTAAAGTTGTGGGACCACACAAGACCAAGTGGACCCAAAATTAGGTCAATGGTATGGAGCTTATAAACCAAGGAGGGGCTTGACCTAATTAGGAAAGAGAAAAGGATCAAAGGAAAAAATTTCTTTTGAGATTTGGATGAAATGATCCTAATGAGGTCACTAAACCAAAATCGACCTAGGGCAAGAAATGATATCGTGCCTGGGGATTTCTATATCTCGATATTCCACCATCGGAATTACTTGAAATTTGGAGGACCTCTTGAGAAAACTATAGTGCAGTAGTGGACCAAGTTTCAAGTGTTTTGGATGGCTACAAATGATTTCATGTGATGTCCTAGGATAGCTTCTAGGGTTAGGCCTAGAATTGGAAGAAATGAAGAAAAGAAATGTTATTTTCACCATAAAAGGGATACAAGGATCAATTCCTTATTGCTTGGGATTAAAGCAGTCAAGATACACAAAGATCATGAAATTACTTGAGCTAAGGAACCCTAATTGACCTTTTTCCAGCCTCTCCAAGGGAAACAACTAGATCGATAGAGATTTATACTTTAGATTTGCAAAGGAGACAAAGTTTCGAGGTCTTTAACCTTAGAGGTGCCTTTAGGAACATATGCCCAATCCCTCAAAGGTCAACACATGCATTTAATCACTTATTCAAATTTTTAGAAGAATTTCGCATTACATTTAACCCATATAATGTAGAAATTTCTCATTTCCCACCCCGGTTTTCAGTTTCACCTTATTTCTCCCATGTAGTTAAATGCCCTTTCCCATAACCATACATTTAACAAGCTGAAAAAATAAATATTGCTGAAAACACAAATTCTGGAAATTTTACAGAATGCTGGAAATTGCAGAAATAAAAATCAGCAGTAATAAACAGCCATTAAAACACATTTAAACACTGAGATTTTTGGTCAACTTGACCCTGGAAAAACCCCCTACAACTCTTGGGGAAAACCAGTTTGAGAGCTCTTCTTTATTTCTGAAAATTGCCTTTTTCACAGTGAGAAATATTCAGCAAAAAATCAGCAAGCAAATTTACAACTTATCTCTTTTCCCATGCCTCACAGCAAACTGGAAATTACAACAATCAGGACAGCAATAAATGTTGTACGGCCTGAATTTTTGTGCCCACTTTCAGCAATAAATGCTATTGTACAGCCCTCATTTTGCGTGCAGAAAAACCAACAAACTGCTCCTCGATTTTTATGCAAACCACTCCTCGAAAATCGTGCCAAAATCTGCCTTTCAGTGTGTGTTGAACCAATTGTACAAATCTGCTCAACTGCTACCTTGGAATGTGTGCCAAGCTGCTGTCTCCTTCTCCTCCTTGTCCAGAAATCTCCCTTGCTCTCTTGCTCTCCTTCTTCCAATCTGCTCATGAAAGAATGAATGACCTTTTCCTCCTTTTCCTCCTTTAATCTAACCCCAAGTGACTTTTGGGTGATCCAAGTGACTTTTGGGTGATCCCTAAATCCAATGGCTAAAATAGATTGAGATCTAAGGCTGATATTCAATGCTCATTTAAATCTCACTTTTTATTTTTTAATTCACCCCACTTTAATAAAGACCCACTTAGTCATTTATTTCCAAAGTCACTTTTTCTTTCTAATTTTTCATTGACTTTATAAAAGTCACTTTAAAATTAGACTTAGTAACTTTATCACTTAAAGTCACTTTTAAATTAAATTTAACTTTATAAAAATTATAAAGTTACTTTAGGAGAAAAATTAAATTCTTTTGGACACTTTTCCCTAGGCCAAAGATCAAAGCCTAAGGGAACCACCTGTCCTCCGGTACCAAATTTCAACACTCCCTCTTACCGAGGAATGTGTTCCTCACCACACCCATCTTGTCTCTGAAATAGACATGCTTGCCCCGTGGTAAGGCTTTGGTAAGAATATCTGCAACCTGCTCATCAGTGGAAATGTACTCAAGCTTCACAACTCCCTTCTAAACATAGTCTCTGATGAAATGATATCTGATCCCGATATGCTTTGACCTGTCATGAAAAACTGGATTCTCCGTGAGTTTAATGCAACTCTGATTATCACAGTAAATCACTGAAGGTCTCAACAGCTGACCAAATAAGCCAAACAACATCTTGCGAAGCCAGATAGCCTCACAACTAGCTAAACTGGTTGCCATATACTCTGCTTCCGCTGAACTCAGTGCTACTGACTGCTGCTTCCGGCTAAACCATGACACTACTGCTGAACCCAACCCAAAACAACACCCTGAAGTGCTCTTCCTATCAGAAGCACAACCTGCCCAATCAGAATCAGTGTATCCTGCCAATCTCACTCCATCTCCCTACCTGTAGTCCAGACCATAATCCACTATCCCCTGCAAGTACCGCAAAATGTGTTTTGCAGCCACCCAGTGAACCTTCCTAGGCTCACACATAAACTAACTCATCGTGTTGACTGCAAAACAGATATCTGGTCTAGTGTTGACCAAATACATCAAGGAACCAATCAACTGCCTGTACAATGTGGGATCCACCAACTCGGAATCTGAAGCATGAAGCCTCTTCCAGTTGGTGATCATCGGTGTCAACATGGGTCTACAATCCTCCATGTGGAATCTACTAAGGATGTCCACAATATACTTCCCCTGCCCCAGGAAGAAATGCCCCTCCTCCTGCCACACCTCCAAGCCCAAAAAGTAATGCATCAAGCCAATGTCCTTCATCTCAAACTCTGTCGCAAGATCTCTCTTGCAGTGCTCTATGAGTCTCTCTGCACCTGTAATGACCAAGTCATCCACATACAGCACCAAAATGAGAGGCTCCTCACCAATCACAATAAAGTAAAGGTTCAGATCTGCCTCACTCTTTGTGAAACCCATCCCCTGCAAATATGTATTTATCCTGGAGTACCAAGCTCTGGGAGCTTGCTTCAGGCCATAAAGGGCCTTCTTCAGTCTGCACACATGGGACTCCTTCCCATGCACCTCAAAGCCCTATGGTTGCTCAATGTACACCTCCTCCTGTATGAAGCCATTGAGAAATGCAGTCTTCACATCCATCTGGTGGATCTTCCAACCCATCTCTACTGCTATCGATATAATGGAGCGGATCGAAGTATATCGAGCCACGGGAGCGAAGGTCTCCTCATAATCAACTCCCTCTACCTAGGAGAACCCTCTAGCCACAAACCTTGCTTTGAATTTCTCAATGCTGCCATCTGCAGCATGCCTTACCTTGTAAAGCCATCTGAAAGTAACCACGGATTTGCCCTCAGGCCTCGGCACCACCTCCCAAACATCATTATTCATGATAGAAGAATACTCCTCTTGCATGGCCTCTCTCCATACCTACTGGCTAGCTGCCTCCTCATAGCTAGAAGGCTCAAAGTCAAGGATGCTGGTAACCATCGCCATATAGCTACAAAACCTCTCAGGTGGTCTACTCTCTCTGACCGGCCTCTTCGGCTCAGCAACAGATGTGGCATCTCTCAAGGTGTCCTAAAGCCACTTGGGCTTTCTCTTCCCTGAGCATGCTTCTCCCACAAGAGAATGAAACTCCTCCTCCTCATCACCATCAGTAGCTTGAACTCCTGACTGTCTGTCTGATGTCCTCCTGCCTGCACCTGAACCTGTAGAAGCTGAGGTACCGTGTGAACTGTCCATCAGTGGACTCCCTAGTGAACTACTCTGTGAACTACTCTGCATGCTGCCCGGAGCACCACCCCTCTGGCTCGGCGAGCCACTGCTCACTGACGGACCTGACATCCTCATAGATGTACCTCCGGATCCTCCTGATCCCTGTCCACTGGATCCCTGCGTTTGACTCAATCGCTGGTGAGGGTCTGGTTGATCCAGATACTCTAACTCCCGTGACCTCCTAAAGGCCCTGTCCTCCTCGAACTTCACATCCCATCTGACAACAACTCTCCTCTGTGCAGGAATGTAAATTCGAAATGCCTTTGAGGTCTCACTGTAGCCCACAAAGATACCCTTCTCTGCGGTGGGCTCTAGTTTGGTCCTCTTCTCCTTGGGTATATAGGAGTATGTAATGCATCCAAAGATATGAAGATGACCAATATCAGGCTTCTTCCTAGAGAAAGCCTCCTCCGGAGTCATGTGCCCCAAGGCACGATGCAGACTCCTGTTCTGCAAGTAAACAGCTGTGTTGCAGGCCTCTGCCCACAAGAACAATGGCAACCCCTGATCATGTAACATGGCTTTGGCAGCCCCTATGATGGATCTGTTCTTCCTCTCCGCAACCCCGTTCTGCTGGGGGTTGTAAAGAACAGTGAACTCCCTCCTAATGCCTGCCTCCGCACAATAGTCAACAAACTCTCCAAGGGTATACTCTCATCCATTGTCCAACCTCAGGGACTTTATCTTCCGACCTGTCTATGTCTCCACAAGAGCTCTGAACTCCTGAAACCGCTTGAAGACCTCACTCTTGGTCTTCAAGAAATAAATCCAGGTCCTCCTGGAGTGATCATCAATGAATAAAATATAGTACTCATATCCACTCAAGGAAACATGAGACATCCGACCGCTCACATCAGAATGAATCAAATCAAGTATCCCAATTACTCTGATGTCACTGCTGGGAAAAGGGGATTTGGAAAACTTGCCCATCACACAACCTCTGCAAGTATCAAAGTGATCAGTACTTAAATCTGGCACACCTGTAGTGATCTCCCGCAATGTCCTCAAGGCTCCATGATACATATGTCCCATCCTGCGGTTCCAAATCTCACACAGCTCAGAACTGCTAGCTCTGCTGTCGGTACTACTGCTCAATGCCAAAAGGGGATGGAATGCAAACCTGTACACCTTTGCATGGCATACACCTATCACTCTAGCTGAATCAGCTGGAGTGCCCCTGGGATACATCAACACCTGTCCTCCCCTTAACAGTACCTCATATTCTCTGTCCTCCAAAGCTGAGACGGATATGAGGTTCTTCCTCATCCCTGGCACATAAAGAACATCTGACACTTTCAAGGGACGTTTGGACTCCCTCTGAAATGTCAGTGTCCCCACCCCGACTGCTCTAACAACTCTGTCATCACCGAGTACTACCTCAATATCAATGCCACTCTCTGAAAATCGTGCCAAAATCTGCCTCCTCGATTTTTGTGCAAACCACTCCTCGAAAATCGTGCCAAAAACTGCCTTTCACTGTGTGTTGAACCAACTGTACAAATCTGCTCAACTGCTGCCTTGGAATGTGTGCCAAGCTGCTATCTCCTTCTCCTCCCTGTCCAGAAATCTCCCTTACTCTCTTGCTCTCCTTCTTCCAATCTGCTCATGAAAGAATGAATGACCTTTTCCTCATTTTCCTCCTTTAGTCTAACCCCAAGTGACTTTTGGGTGATCCAAGTGACTTTTGGGTAATCCCTAAATCCAATGGATGAAATAGATTGAGATCTAAGGCTGAGATTAAATGCTCATTTAAATCTCACTTTTTATTTTTTAATTCACCCCACTTTAATAAAGACCTACTTAGTCATTTCTTTCCAAAGTCACTTTTCCTTTCTAATTTTTCATTGACTTTATAAAAGTCACTTTAAAATTAGACTTAGTAACTTTATCACTTAAAGTCACTTTTAAATTAGATTTAACTTTATAAAAATTATAAAGTTACTTTAGGAGAAAAATTAAATTCTTTTGGACACTTTTCCCTAGGCCAAAGATCAAAGCCTAAGGGAACCACCTGTCCTCCGGTACCAAATTTCAACATACAAGAATAAAGACAACAACATGCATGTAGTTAACCAGTAAGATAACATGAATAACATCAAAATTTTGACTTAGATGAGAAACAGAGTATATCCATTTATCAACTTTGCATTAGAGAAGCTCCAAATACAATAGTGAAATCCAAACATCATAGTGCATCAAGAAAAAAATCCAAAAAATCATCCCAACAAAAAGAGCGAAAATCGCATAAGAGATTCTAATCCAATCCAAGTGCTGATGAATGAGATAGAATGCCTATCTTATATTTATACAAACCTATAAGGTATTCCAATGGCCTAATTTTTTATAATAACGACCCTAAAGTAAAATAATGTGCATAATATCAATACTTTTGGTGACAATCCCACCAAATAGCTCAATAACATAACGATAAGCCTCTCAAGATGGAAGAATGATCAACATAATGAGTCATTAGGCCATTGAAAAGGCCAAATGAAGTCCAAAGTGTGTCATTATGAGAGAATGGACTCAAAACATAGTGGAAAAGGGGTTGGACCTTTGTTATCCAAGAAAATCCCTGTGGTTCCCCCAAGTGGGTGTGGAGGGCACAAGGACA
This sequence comes from Pinus tabuliformis, assembly GCA_031772625.1. Taxonomy (NCBI): domain Eukaryota; kingdom Viridiplantae; phylum Streptophyta; class Pinopsida; order Pinales; family Pinaceae; genus Pinus; species Pinus tabuliformis. Next base: position 1,015,599,639 of record CM062816.1, on the reverse strand, counting down.
TCCTCATGGGTATCCAAGATGATCGAAAGTGCTTGTAAACCATCTTTAAGGGCTTGAATAATAACATAGGCCCTCATCTAGACCCCGAATCATCTGCGAAGTGTGTGGTGCATCTGTGGAGTCAGTTAGGCATGGTGAACTAGATGCATCATCCTCATCCCAAAGGTGGAACATGAGTAATCAATGAGTGGTATTCGAGATCTGTGAAGTACTCTCTACTGTGGTGGAGGCCCATGGCTCTCAACGCTCACCCTACAAGTGCTAATGTGGCACTTTGGAGGGCTAGCACCCCATATAGGGAGACCAAGCCCCAAATGGAGACCCACCTACAATCTTGCATAAGATCCAATGTGTCCCCTTTGCCCTCCAATACAAAAAATCATTAGAATAATCAAGTAAAAGAGCTTACAAGTCATGGAATCAATGGGGCACCTCATGGTGGCATGTTGTTCCATAGAGGGCATTAGCATGTACAAGTGTATCCAAGATCATTAAGGGAATAAAACAAGGACCCTCTTAGGTGGTTTCATCCTTTAAAGGGGGTGACAGGTCCATGGTACATCCCTCAAGTGGTAGGTGGCAAATGATAAAGTAATGGAACAAAGTGGGGACCAAGGGAATCATCCACACAACATGTTATGGTACAAGGGTAGCTATAATAAGGGAAGCCCACATCTGGGTATATGAGTGTAGGAGGGAGAAAATCATGGTACATGAGTTACACCTGCCTTTGTTTTTCCACCCTTTTTCATAAGTATTTTGCCTTTAATTAATTTTTCTTCATAACTGCTCAGGGCTCCACGGGATGAGAGCATGTTGTGTGGTATATAGCAGTGGATACCCCCTTAATGTGGGGCATTTGATCACCCACCAAGGGTTGGGACAATCATGGGTTTATTAATGATGGAGGGGGCTCAATTAGGGCCCATAAGAACTAGGGTGATGACCATGGATAAGAGCTAGAGATCATGTTTAGCATTTTCCCACATGCTAAATTTGTATGCCCCACCCATCTTTTGCATTTTATGGTAAATTTCCTATTGAGAGTGGCCAAACTATGCTTTTTATTTTCTTTTTAGCTACATCAACCTCTGGGAATCATTCCAGGCCCGAACCAAGGTGTCGACAAGGGGAGAGGGAGGCTAACCCTATGTGGACCTAATGGACACATGTGGACCTAAATGGGAAAAGAGATGAATGGGGCTAAAATGAGTGGAGGGGAGTGATGTATATGGTGTCAAGAAGTGGAACCACGCAACCAAAATTGGGGTTTCCCATGTAGTGTCAACCCTAAAGCTAATGGCCAGTAAAGGAGATCCCACCTGACTAGGATACAAGGCTGACCATGAAATCAGGAAATGGAAACAAGAGTAGAGACCTAGCCCACTCTTTCTGTTGAATCCCCCAAATAATCCATGCCCAAAAGTTCCCATGACAGCTGAGGAAATTACTCAACTATACCAATGAAAATCCATACCTTTAGGGTCGGTAGGCCCACCTTCAAACATACAATCATAATAAGTTGGTGAGGGACTGCATGGTTAGCTTAGGTGGTGGAGATAATGGCCCATCGAGATATCTGGTGGCTACAAGGGGTTGTTGGTGGCCGACTAAGGACAATCTAAGAGAAAACAATTCTCCTATATACACTACCCACAAGTTGTGGGTAACATCTGGATGCAACTGGGACATGAGCGCTCGAGGAGGTGCCTGAAGCTACTCGTACAAGAGGTCATGAGAACACCAACAATCTCTTGGTACCATAGACCTATTACCTGCACATATCAAAGACCAGGCACACGGGACAACATGTTTTTGTGGTGTCTTATGATCACCCATGCTTAGTCTTAGGGCATAAAATCAACAAAGAAGTAAAGTTTATTCTAAATGAAATTTTAAACTAAATGTAACTAGTCTACAATGAAAATATAAAATGATGTTAGTTTTAATGAGGGAAACAATGTGTAATCATCCTACCTAACATGCATATGGTACAAAGATAATACTAAGTGTAATCATAAATGTAGTGCAACCAACATATCATCAAATCACTATAAATATGTCGGCCTATATGATTACTCATGTAGCAAATCCTAAAGTGAATGAAAACACAATCACATGGAGGATTAAGTGAGTGGGAGGTGGGAAAATATGATCTCCATTCGAGGTAAAAGGAAGCCCTAGGAAAAGGAAAATAAGTCAATCTAGAAGTGTGGGGATTTCCCTCTAAGTATACAAAGGTGGAATTAAATGATCACTCTCAAGAGATCCTTATCACAATCATTGTTCATAATATAATGCTTTGTGGATGCCACAAGGTTATGATGGGAGGGGAAAGAAGGATGAGGGAAGGAAGGAGTGTGATAAGTGGGTTGCTCAATGTGATGGTCACATCGGAGAGGAGTGATTATGGAGTGATCACAATTCTGTGGGTGTGTCTGAGGAGGTGAAATATATTTAATGAGGGGCTCTTCCTTGACACTATACTTAGAAGGGGGAAGGACCCATGGTCACTTGAGATCATATGACAAGGGGATAGGAACTCACTTATGTATGACTCAAAATGATTTATAAGAAGGGAAATCAATGGAGAAGGCCAAGTATTGTATTCAACGGGATCATTTTCCTGAAAATCAAATTCTAGAGTCTGAAGTGATTTGAATATACTCCCAAAATGATAAGGAATGTAGTTAGGAGCAAGGGCCTTATCAATTCCATCATCATTAGTATCAAAGATAAGGTCTTCCCAAAAAGGAGAATTAATTACTTCCAACTGCCCTCTTCCATGCAAGGGAAAATAATGATCCTCCTTCCCAAGGGTATCGATGGGTATGTCATCATGAATAATGCTCGGAAAATCAATCTCAACCTCAAATTATTTGTCGGTGTCATAAATGGGAGCACAATAAAATTGAGTACCATCAATCTCCCATTTGTCCTTTTCAAAATGGAAATAATCTCCAATATCAACTTCCAAGGGGCTAATGGGATCACCGTTCCCAAGGTTCTCAAAGGAGAGTCATTAGGAGTAATATCCTTGAGAATGGTAGGGTTAGCCTCAACTTCATCGTCCACAGACTCATCCTCCCTAACACATGTGTTCTCCAAATCATCCCTTTCATCATGTGGACCCAACAAGAACTCATCTTCTTTCCCATCACTTAGAATCTCAAGGTCCTCTCTAACTTCTTCATCTTTATTACTAGGCAAGCGGGACTTTTCTTATTCCCTCTTATCTTGGAGAATAATAGCCAAGGTTTTTGTCACCTGATCTTGGTATAATACTTCTATAAAGACTCAAGAGTGCCTTAGTAGGGTTTTATTTATATTAACACTTTGTTTTGTAGAGCTTCTCCTCTTGGGTATATAAATGAAAGAATAAGTTGTTAGCATTATATTCCCTTACTAACCCCTGCATGACCTACTATATTCATCTACTCTTTCTTGCAGAATCTGGACGCTTTCAGGATCAAAATCTTCGTCATCCTTAGAGGAAATTTATTTCACCTCATTGTTATTGGCCCATAATTCTATAACTGGTTTTTGCTCATCATCCTCACTTTCTTGGTCATCTTGGTCATCCAAATCCTCATCTGGTAATGAACCATAATTTTCTTCGATCTTGTGAGACAAGGAATTGAATGCACCAATATAATAGACAAGCTTAGAAAGGAGATAATCTGTGGGGTCTTCTTCATACTCTTGCCTTATGTTGTGGAGGTTTGACCTGCTCCTGTTATAGAAATTGAGTATGGAGTCTTTGTTTTCATGCTCTATCAGATGATCACAAAGCTCACACCACAAATCCAATCTTTCATATGATTTTCTTCATCAAAATCAGCCATTTTTCATGATCTTATGTATGATGCCAAGGTGGAGTCACTAGTGTGAATTAAAATGCATGGATAGATGCTTTCTTCACCCAAAAAACATTAATTTTGAAGTTAAATGAAGAAGTAGGGCTTCGTTCTTCCAAAGAAGTCGCCAAATGATATATCAATGATTTCATAAGGGAAACAAGACATACATCTCATTTCCTCGGCAACTACGCCAAAAATGTTACCACTCAAAATAGCAGGGGTCCTAGGAGGGGATACTATAGGGAAACTACTAGGTCAAGGGCAACGATGGAGAGATAGCCCATTGTCATCTCAGTTAAGGCTCCCTACCATTTACGGACTTTCACCGATGGGAGGAGACCCGATATAAGAGGAATCACAATAATGGATGTGCCAATGAGAGGATAAAGGGTGATTCCCAAGGCCTATTAATAACAGAAACTCAATTATGTGGCTTTCTTGCTAGGAAATCAAGGTGATAGGCTCTCTAGGAAGGGATAAGAGAATTCTCGAGGCTATGGTTTGGGAATGTACCTTGTAAAGATGATTCCTAGGCCTAGAAACCCTTATGGAGACTTGGTCTCTATGTGATCTTTGCAGAGTTGGAGTTGTAAAGTTACGGGACTACATGGGACCAAGTGGACCCAAAATTAGGTCAAGGGTATAGAGTTGATCGACCAAGGAGAGGCTTAACCTAATTAGGGAAGAGAAGAGGATCAAACGACAAATTTTCTTTTGAGATTTGGATGCAATGATCCTAATGAGGTCCCTAACCCAAAATCAAATTAGGGAAAGTAATGGTATTGTGGCTAGTGCTTGTTATATCTTGAGATTCCACCATCAGAATTGCTTGAAATTTGGAGGATCTTTTAAGAAAACTACAATGCAGTAGTCGACCAATTTTCAAGTGTTTTGAATAGCTACAAATGATTTGTGTGATGCCCTAGGATACCTTCTAGGGTTGGGCCTAGAATTGGAAGAAACGAAGAAAATAAATATTATTTTGACCACCAAAGGAATATGAGGATCAGTTCCTTATTGCTTGGGCTTAATGGAGTCAATATACACATAGATCATGAAATTTTGTGAGCTAAGGAGCCCTAATTGACCTTTTCCAGCCTCTCTAAGGGCAGCAACTAGACTAGTAGAGATATATACTTCAAATTTGTGAAGGAGACAAAGTTTCAAGGTATTTAACCTTAGAGGTGCCTCTAGGAACATTTTCCCAATCCCTCAAAGGTCAATGCATGCATTTAATCACTTATTTAAGGTCCTAGAAGAATTTTGCATTACATTTAACCCATACAAGAATAAAGATAACAACATACATGCATTTAACCAGTGAGATGACAAGAATAACATCAAAATTTAGAATTACATGAGAGAGAGAGGATATCCATTTATCAACTTCAAATTAGAGAAGCTCCAAAGACAATAGTGAAATACATACATCATAGTGCATCAAGAAAAGCTCCAAAAATCCATCCCAACAAAAAGTGTGAAAATCTCATAAGAGATATTAATCCAATCCAAGTGATGATGAATTATAGAGAATGTCTCTCTTCTATTTATACAATCCTCTAAGGGATTCAAATGGACTAATGTGGACTAATAATGCCCCTAAAATAAAATAATGTGCATAATAACAATACTTTTGGTGGCAATCCCACCAAATAGCTTAATAACATAAATATAAACCTCTCAAAAGGGCAGAATGATCAACATAATGAGTCGTTGAGCCATTAAGAAGCCAAAAAGAAGTCCAAAGTGTGTCATGATGAGAATGGACTCCAAACATAGTGGACAATGGGTTCACCCCTTGTTATCTAATCAAATCCCTATGGTGTCCCCTAGTGGGTGTTGAGGGTACAAGGACATCCTCATGGGTCTCCAAGTGGATCAAAAGTGCTTATAAACCATCTTAAAGGGCTCGAATAATGAAATAGGCCCTCATTTCAAACCCTCTTCATCTATCAGGTGTGTGGTGCATCTGTGGAGTTGGTTGGGCATGGTGAACAAGGTGCATCATCCTCATCCCAAAGTTGGAACACGAGCAATCAATGAGTGTTATTGGTGATCCGTGAAGTACTCTCTACTATGGTGGAGGCCCATGGCTCTCAACGCCACCCTACAAGTGCCAATGTGGCCCTCTGGAGGGATAGGACCCCATATATGGAGACCAAGCCCCAACTGGAGACCCGCCTGCAATCCTTCATAATATCCAATGGGTCCCCTTTTCCCTCCAATACAACAAATCATCAGAATAATCACATAAAAGAGCTTACAATCCATGGAATCAATGGGGCACTTCATGGTGGCATGCCTTTTCATAGCGGGCTTTGGCATTTACAAGTGTCTCCAAGCAGAATAATGGGATTAACCAAGGACCCTAAATAATAAGTGGGCGACGTATCCATGGTACATCCCTCAAGTGGTAGGTGGAAAATGATAAATTAATGGAATAAAGTGGGGATCAGTGGAGTCAACCCTACCACATGTTATGTTACAAGGGTTGTTATAATAAGGGAAGCCCACACTTGGGTATATGAGTGTAGGAGGGAGAAAATCGTGGTGCATGAGTTATCCCGACCTTTATTTCTCCACCATTCTTCATATGCCTCTTGCCTTTGATTTATTTTTCTTCATAACTGCTCGCCACTCCAGGGAATGAATGATTACTCTCAAGAGCTCCCTATCACAATCATTGTTAATAATGTTATGCTTTGTGGATGCCACAAGTTTATGATGGGAGGGGAAAGGAGGATGAGGGAAGGAAGGAGTGCGATAAGCAGGTTGCTCAATGTGATGGTAACATCGGAGAGGGTGTTTATGGAGTGATCATAATTTTGAGGGTGTTTCCGAGGAGGTGAAATATATTTAATGAGGAGCTCTTCCTTTACACTATACTTAGAAGGGGGAAGGGCTCATGGTCACTTGAGATCATATGACAAGGGGATAGGGACTCACTTATGTATGACTCAAAATGATGAACAAGAAGGGACAACGATGGATAAGGCAAAGTATTGTATTCAACGAGATCCTTTTCCTGAAAATAAAATTCTAGAGGCCCAAGTGGTTTGAATATACTCCCAGAATGATAAGGAAGGCGGGTAGGAGCAAGGACCTTATCAATTCCATCATCATTAGTATCAAAGATAGGGTCTTCCCAAAAAGGAGAATCAATTTCTTCCAACTGCCCTCTTTCATGCAAGGGAAAATAATAATCCTCCTTCCCGAGGGTATCGATGGGTATGTCATAATGAATAATGCCTGAAAGATCAATCTCAACCTCATCTTCTTTGTCGGTTTCATAAATGGGAGCACAATCAAATTGAGGACCAACAATTTCCAATTTCTCCTTTTCAATATGGAAATAATCTCCAATATCAACTTCCAAGGGGCTAATGGGGTCACCTCTCCCAATGTTCTCAAAAGGAGAGTCATTAGGAGTAATATCCTTGAGAATGGTAGGGTTAGCCTCAACTTCAATGTCCACAGACTCATGCTCCCTAACACATGTGTTCTCGAAATCATCCCTTTCATCATGTGGACCCAATGAGAACTCATCTTCATTCCCATCACTTAGATTCTTACTTTCCTCTCTAACTTCTTTATCTTTATTACTAGGCAAGTGATACTTCCCTTCTTCCATCTTCTCTTGGAGAACAATAGCTAAGGTGTTTGTCACATGAGCTTGGTATAATACTTCTAGAAAGAGTGCCTTAGTAGGGTTTTCTTTATATTCACACTTAATTTTGTAGAGCTTCTCCTCTTGGGTATATAAATGGAAGAATAAGTTGTTAGCATTATATTCCCTTACTAACCCCCTGCATGACCTACTATATTCGTCCACTCTTTCTTGTAGGATCTGGAGACTTTCATTACCAAATTCTTTGTCATCCTTAGAGGAGATCTTTTCCACCTCATTGCTATTGGACCCTAGTTCCTTCTCAATTTCTTGATCATCTCGGTCATCCAAATCCTCATGTGGTAATGAGCCATATTTTTCTTCGATCTTGTGAGACAAGGAATTAAATGCATCGGTATAATAGAAAAGTTCAGAGAGGACATAATCTGTGGGGTTTTCTTCATACTCTTGCCTTATGATGTGGAGGTTTGACTTGCTCATCTTAAAGAAATTGAGTATGGAGTCTTTGTTTTCATGCTCTATCAGATGATCACAACGCTGAGATGACAAATCCAATATTTCCTACAGGCCTTGGATTTCTTTGGGGCTAAGGTCATGGATATTTTATTCATCAAAATCAACCATTTTTCATGATCTTGCATATGATTCCAAGATGGAGTCGTTAGAGTGAATTAAAATGCCTAGATAAATGCTTGTTTCACCCAACAAGCTTTAACTTTGAAGTTCAATGAAGAACTAGGGCTTCATTCTTCCAATGGAATCGCCAAATGATATATCAATGATGTCATAAGGGAAACAAGACACATCACTCATTTCCCCAACAACTGCACCAAAAATGTTACCACTCAAACTAGCAGGGGTCCCACGAAGGGATCCGATAGGGAAACGATGGAGCGATAAGCTACTGTCACCTCAGCTAAGGCTCCCTACTCTTTACAGACTTTCACCATTGGGAGGAGACCCGTTATAAGAGGAATTGCAATAATGGATGGGTCAATGAGGGGATAAAGGGTGATTCCCAAGTTTTGTTCGTAAGAGAGAATCGATTGTGTGGCTTTCTTGCTTGGAAAGCAAGTTGATAAGCTCTCTAGGAAGGGCTGAGAGGATTCTCGAGGCTGGGGTTTGGGAATATATCTTGTAAATATGATTCCTAGGCCTAGAAATCCTTATGGATACTTGGTCTTTATGTCATCTTTGCGGAGTTGGAGTTGTAAAGTTACGGGACCACACAAGACCAGGTGGACCCAAAATTAGGTCAAGGGTACGGAGTTAATCAACTAAGGAGGGCCTTGACCTAATTAGGGAAGAGAAGAGGATAAAAGGACAAATTTTCTTTTGATATTTGGATGCAATGATCCTAATGAGGTCTCTAACCCAAAATCGAGTTAGGGCAAGAAATGGTCTCGTAGTGAGGGCTTCCCATATCTCGAGTTTCCACCATCAGAATTGATTGAAATTTGTAGTACCTCTTGAGGAAACTACAACATAGTAGTGGACCAATTTTCAATGGATTTGGATGGCTATAAATGATTTTGTGTGATGCCCTAGGATACCTTCTGGGGTTAGGCCTAGAATTGGAGGAAACAAAGAAAAGAAATGTTATTTTGACCACCAAATAGATACGAGGATTAGTTCCTTATTGCTTGGGGTTAATGGAGTAAAGATACAAATAGATCATGAAATTTTGTGAGCTAAGGAGCCCTAATTGACCTTTTTCAGCCTCTCCAAGGGCAACAACTAGATCAATAAAGATTTATACTTCAAATTTGCGAAGGAGACAAGTTTCGAAGTATTTAACCTAAGAGGTGCCTCTAGGAACATTCGTCCAATCCCTCAAAGGTCAACACATGCATTTAATCACGTATTCAAGGTCCCAAAAAAATTTGCATTACATTTAACCAATAAAAGAATAAGGATAACAACATACATGTAGTTAACCAGTAAGATAACAAGAATAGCATCAAAATTTCAACTTACATGAGAAAGAGAGTATATCCATTTATCAACTTTGCATTAGAGAAGCTCCAAAGACAATAGTGAAATACAAACATCATAGTGCATTAAGAAAAGCTCCAAAAACTCATCCCAGCAAAAAGTGTGGTAATCTCATAAGAGATACTAATCCAATCCAAGTGATGATGAATGAGAGAGAATTCCTCTCTTCTATTTATACAATCCTCTAAGGGATTAGAATGGCCTAATTTGGACTAATAATGTGCGTAATAACAATACTTTTGGTGACAAGCCCACCAAATAGCTCAATAACATAAAGATAAGCCTCTAAAGAGGGCAGAATGATCAACATAATGAGTTGTTGGGCCATTAGGAAGGCCAAATGAAGTCCAAAGTGTGCCATGATGAAAGAATGGATTCCAAACATAGTGGACAAGGGGTTGGCCCCTTTTTATCCAATCAAATCCCTATGGTTCCCCCAAGTGGGTGTGGAGGGCACAAGGACATCCTCATGGGTCTCCAAGTGGATCGAAAGTGCTTGTAAACCATCTGTAAGGGCTCGGATAATGACATAGGCCCCCATCTGGACCCCGAATCATCTGCCAAGTATGTGGTGCATCTATGTAGTTGGCTAGGCATGGTGAACCAGGTGAATCATCCTCATCCCAAAGGTAGAACATGAGCAATCCAGAGTGGTACTAGGGATCCATGAAGTACTCTTTTCTATGGTGGAGGACCATGGCTTTCAACGCTCACCTTACAAGTGCCAATGTGGCCTTCTCGAGGGCTAGGACCCTGTACAGGGAGACCAAACCCCAAATGGAGACCCACCTACAATCTTGCATAAGATCCAATGCATCCCCTAATTCGAATTTAAATGGGAACGCAACAAATTACAGAGATAACCATAAATACAGAGATGCAGTGGAAATAACACTTCATTTCATTACTGTAAAATATTGAAATATGCTTACAAACAGAAATGGAAATAAACCAGCGAGGGCGATGGTAGCTTATCTCTGAGAAGAGATGTGGCGGCTACATGCTTCTGAACTGTGTTATAATGAGGCTCGAAGGCCTATTTATTGTTGAGAAACAATGGAAAACCCTAAACATCCAAAAACCTAACCCTAGAAGATGAAACGCCAAAATGTGGGCCCCGTTTGGGTAAATTGGTACATCAACTTCCCGGGGTCGTAACTTTGGCATACAATCTTCGTTTAACGTGCACAATATCTCGTTAGAAAGATCTATTCGAGAACTAAAACTTTTGGACCAATGTTACTCCTAGTTTTCCCCAAAAAACGTCGTCTAGGGCCTCAAAACGGCTCCGGAAGGTGAGGACCTGAAAAACTGCTAAAAATAGTAAATTGTGCTACAATTAAGGAAATTAAAAAGTTGAAAGAAACAATGGTGGGGGTCCAAGTGGACTTGGCAGGTGGTCACCAATATCCATCTGGATCATTTCTCCCCCCTTAGGAAGCAATGGTCCCCATTGCGTTGAGTTCCTCCATGAGATGAGGAAACTTCTGCTGAACTTGGTCCCTAGTGAGCCACTTGCCCTGGTGAAGGAGTTGGCCTACTTTGACAATTCGATACAGTTGGATATTCTGCTGGCGAGTGTGCTTGATCTGTGTGTCCATGATCCGATCAGCTGCAGCTTGTTCCATGTAATCTAGATTTAACTCTGTGGGTGTGAGTTGTTCTGCAATGTCAAATGTGTCTAGTAATGGTGGAAGGTATGGCCGAAGGCAGTCCACATTGAACACTGGGTGCAGGCCAAGGAATGGGGGAATGCTGAGCTCAAATGCATTATCTCCCACAACCTTGGTAATGGTGTAAGGACCATATCGGAGTGGTCTGAGTTTCCGATAGGCTCCGGTAAGGCGTTCCTTTTGCAAATGCAACCATACTTTGCCACCCACCTGAAACTTGTGTGGCACCCAATGTTGATCATGTCGCTACTTGTACTTGGCATTTGATTTCTCCAGAATGTCGTGGACCTGCTCGCGAATATGTCGGATGTGCTCAATGAAGCTGTTTGCCTCATCTGTTTCAGACTGGACATGAGCCGAATATGCGTGAGTAGCTGCAAATGGCATGGCCACATCAATGGGACATAGTGGCTGGAATCCCAAGCCCACCTGAAAAGGGTTGTGGCCAGTTGAGCTATGGAGAGCCCAGTTGTAGCTATGTTGAACATAGGGGAGGCTCTCATCCCATATGTGTGGATGCTTTGAGTTGTACATGCGCAGAATGTGTACGATCATCATGTTCACAACCTCTGTCTGGCCATCAGTTTGAGGATGGAAGGTTATGGACTTAGTGATTTTGGTGTCCAGCATTGACCAGAGGCTGAACTAAAATGTACTAAGGAACTTGTTGTCCTGATCTGAGAGGATAGACTGTGGGATCCCAAAGTGTACCCACACTCGTTCAAAGAAGAGTTTAGCAGTGGCTTCTACTGTGATATTCTTCTTGCAGGCCGCCATAATGGCCATCTTCGAGAACCTGTTGACGACCACAAAAACACAGTCGTTTCCATGCTTAGTAGAAGGAAGGATCGACATGTAATCCATGGAGATGGATTCCCAAGGTCGACTAGGGGTAGGCAGCAGGGTAAGAGGCCTTGCTTCTTGATCGTCAGTTTGGCAATGGTGCATGCAGTGCATGATCTGATGTACTTCTCGACATCCTATCGAAGATTCAGCCAATAGAAATACTTCTGCAGTGTTGCCACCATTTTCTCGACCCCGAAATGCCCAGCAGTCCGACTGTAGTGTGCTTCCTAAATCATCTTGGCATGCTCACTTGAAGGAACACAAACGTGACCTAGGTGGCATAACAGGGCATCCCAGAGGTGAAAATCTGGAACATGCTGACCCTCCAAGAGTGTCTGGTATACGTGGCCAAATTCTGGGTCGCTTTTGTAGAGAAATGGCCAATCAGAAGTCTTGTGCCCACAAGAGTTGAGCACGGTGGTTAACGCCATGATTGGTGGTCGACTGAGACAATATGCAACATTATTGGTGCTACCATTCTTATACTTGATATTCAAATGGAACTGTTTGAGGTATGTGGACCACTTCTGATAGCGATCATTCTGCAGTTTCCCTTGGGTATATATGAACTGTAGGGGTCGGTGGTCTGTGTGGATGACTGTTTCCTTCCCCAAAATGTAATGCTTCCATTGTCGACGGGCCTGTATAATGGAATACATCTCTTTGTCATAAGTGGGATACTTCCGGACTATGTCTGAAAGTGTCTCACTGTGATATGCCACTGGATGCCCGTGTTGAGTAAGGACTGCCCCAATAGCATAGTCAGAGGCATTTGTCTCGACCTCAAATGGTTGTCGCAAGTCTGGTAATGTGAGCACTGGCGCTGAGCAAAGGCGATCTTTCAACTCTGTGAATGCCTTCTGTTGAGACTCAGACCAAAAAAAAAATTCTTTCGCTCCTCCCTTGGTGACCTGACTCGAGGGCCAAGTGATATGAGAAAATCCCAACACAAACCTGTGATAGAAGTTGGAAAGACCTAGAAAGCTACAGAGCTTTGTTAGAGTGGTTGGAGATGGCTAATCTCGAATGAATTGGATCTTGGCTGGATCCACATGCACCCCCTTGTCATCAATAATGTATCCCAGATATTGAACCTAGGTCATGTCGAAAGTGCATTTCTCCAAATTGGCACATAACTTATGTTGCCGCAGTGTTTGCAGAACCTCTCGGATGTGGTGGAGGTGCTCTTCCCAACTCTGGCTGAAGATTAGGATGTCATCCAAGTATAAGACTACAAATGAATTGGTGAATGGCTGCAAGATGTCATCCATTAGCCTCATGAAGGTTGCAGGAGCATTCGTCAATCCGAAAGGCATAACCAACCATTTGAAAAGGCCCTCCTTGTCTTTGAAGGCAGTCTTCCACACATCGGAGGGTTTGATTGGTACCTGGTGATATCCTAACTTCAAATCAATCTTTCTGAAATATTTTGTCCCCTTCAGTTGGTCCAAGAGGTCATCAATCCGTGGGATCGGGTACCTATTATGGACAGTGATCTTGTTCAGCACTTGATAGTCAATACAGAGTCTCCAAGTCCCATCCTTCTTCTGTACCAACACAATCGTCCCACAAGGTGATGAACTTGAACGGATGTGACCTTTCTGCAACAGCTCCTGAATCTGCCTCTTGATTTCATCATTCTCCAGAATGGAGTGCCAATAGATTGGTCCATTGGGCAGCGGCGCACTTGGGGTTAGATTGATGGAGTGCTTGACCTGACAGTTCAGAGGAACCCCTGCAGGGGACGTGAAGATGTCCTCGTACTCCTCCACAACCTTGTCCATCTGTAGTTTTCGTGCGGAGGGGGCCTGTCTAGAGGTCGTGGCCACCGTCTTCTTCTTTCCTTGAGGGCGTATCATCAGAAAAACAAATTTCCCGGTTTTGGAAATGAGCTTATTGCATTGTTTTGCAGTAACCAAAGAGATGGTGGTAGGCGGTGCTACCTCCAGTATCCTGTACAACTTATTTCCCAAAGTAACAATAACAGCACAGGGCATTGTCATACACAGCATGTCGCTTCCTCAAGCATGATTTTCCTAATAATACATCACAAACATCAAGGGGAACAATGTCACACAATACCTCATCCGTGAAGGGCTTGATGTTGTATGGAAGGCAACACTGTTGGCTTATGCGAAGATCCCATCCTTGGTGAAGCCACCCGATGGTGTACGGTTGTGGATGTGCTATGATCGGTAAGCCCAGCCGCTTCACGACCTCTGCTGAAATGAGGTTCTTTTGGCTCCCGCTATCGACAATGAACTGTAGCGGGGAGCCCTTTACCCACATCTAGGAGTGGAAGAGAAGTTCCTCCTCCTATGGATCTTCGGGTTCCTCCTTCTAGATCTTTGTGGTGGCAACGGTGGCGTTGGGATCCACATCAATAATCTGCTTCCCATTGTCATTCCCTTTGTTGGCTTTTGACTCAGAGTCAGAACATGCATCTGATTTTGAAACCCTTAGCTCGGCCAACAGTGACTACTTGGCCTGACACTCACTTATGTTGTGAGTGGAGCTCTTATGGAACTCACACCACTTTTCCGTGTCCTTTTTTGGCTTCGCAGCGTTTTTCTTTGCTTGCAGCTTTGGCGGTTGCCTTGGGCCACCCTGCCTTGGTTTTGTCCTTTGTTCTGAGGTTTGGGGGCACCTTTCCCTTACTTCGGATTCACATATCCAAAGTCTCACTTCTTTTGTTTAAACTTTTTCTCGACCTTGACGGCATATCGATATGTCGTTCTGAGCGAGGAGATGTTCAGGAATTATATTTCTTCCTAGATGTACTTGTGCAGGTAGCTGCGGTATTTGAGTACCAAATGTTGCTCCGAATCCTTGATACCCAACTTTGTGTGAAGGGTATGGAAATATTGGTAAACTCTGGCACGTCTTGGTCCCTTCCCTGTCGTGGCGTGGTCCACTTTATGTATTGATCCTCATAGCTTCTGACAAGGTAGCACTGCTCCTTGATGGCAGTCCGGAATGAATTCCAAGTGGGTATGGCTGAAAATAGTGAGCCCGTACTTTCATCCTTCTGCTCGCAGTAGGTTTCCCACCAATCCTTGACGTGGGGGGCTGCTTTGAGAAGAGAGAAAATAATATTTTCCCGACTCGCAAAATCATGAACAGAAAAATACCCTTCTAGCAGAGTTAACCATTTATCTACGGCATCTGCGTCTATTTGACCCTCGAAGATGGGGATTTCAAAATTAACTTGTACCTTAAAGGGTGTGGCATTTCCAGAGTAGCTGTTGGAAGCTGATGTGTCGCCTCTGGGTAGTCGCTGAAGGATCTAGGCAAAGGTATCCATCATCGCGTTCCTTTGCCGCTCAAGGGCTTCTTTGAGGAAGATTTTGATAGGATCTCCTGCCCCCTCATCTTTCTTTTCATCCGCCATGGGAGACCATCGGGATTTGCGAAGTTGGTCTTGTAAAGGTTTGACTAGTTCAAGCCCTAACTCCTTATATCCCAACCTCGTTGGGGACATCCAAAGAAAAACAGAGAAAAAGGATACCGCTTTGATACCACTGATCCAAATTTAAAAGGGAACGCAACAAATTACAGAGATAACCATAAATACAGTGATGCAGTGGAAATAATACTTCATTTCATTACTGTAAAATACTGAAATATGCTTACAAACAGAAATGGAAATAAACTAGCGAGGGCGATGGTAGCTTATCTCTGAGAAGAGATGTGGTGGCTACATGCCTCTGAACTATGTTACAATGAGGCTCGAAGGCCTATTTATTGTTGAGAAATAATGGAAAACCCTAAACATCCAAAAACCTAACCCTAGAAGATGAAACGCCAAACTGTGGGCCCCGTTTGGGTAAATTGGTACATCAACTTCCCGGGATCGTAACCTTGGCATACGATCTCCGTTTGACGCGCACAATATCTCGTTAGAAAGATATATCTAAGAAATACAACTTTGGGAAGAGCAACATCAGTCCATGGACACATGTTGCTCTCAGTTTTCCCAAAAAACTTCGTTTAGGGCCTCAAAACGGCTCCAGAAGTTCAGGACCCGAAAAACTGCTAAAAATAGTAAATTGTGCTACAATTAAGGAAATTGAAAGCTTGAAAGAAACAATGGTGGGGGTCCAAGTGGACTTGGCCAGCGGCCACCAATATCCACCTGTATCATCCCCTTTGCCCTCTAATACAAAAAAAAACATTAGAATAATCAAGTAAAAGAGCTTACAAGTCATGGAATCAATGGGGTACTTCATGGTGGCATACCCTTCCAAGCAGGCTTTGGCATGTACAAGTGTCTCCAAGCTCAATAAGAGGGTTAACCAAGGACCCTATTAGGTGGTTTCATCCTCTAAAGGGGTGACATATCCATGGTACATCCCTCAAGTGCTAGGTGGAAAATGATAAAGTAATGGAACAAACTGGGGATCA